>LR990010.1:5487978-6859973 GCA_905147175.2 Nymphalis urticae | reverse complement strand
GATCAGCTTTCTCTTGCGGAGTGTGAGCTAGCGATCCGTCCGGACTTCTGAGCGGTGGCAGCGAAGGTTGGCAGAAATTGTTTTGCACAGACTTGGTCAGACGCCAGAAGCTACGGGAGCCCCTAGGATGTGAAATAAGGTCATGACCAATCTGTACAATGCGCTGTGCATCCGCTCTCGTGTAAGCCTTCTTACAGGACTTGGAGTTTTTATTGTAGATTGCTTTCAGTGAGTCAATGTTAGATGCCCCGCTAATGCAGCCATTGATCCACTCGCGATATGCCGCCTGCTTAGATGATACAGCGTCGGCACATTCGCGAGTGAACCAACGGTTACGCGCACCCCTACTGTCGAGACCTGAGCTAGGAATGTAGTATTCCATTCCCAACATGATCTCGCCACCAACAGCAGCGGCACTAGCTGTCGGGTCATTCCCACTGAAGCAACGTTCCTTCCAAGGGACTGACGCATAGTAATCGCGCATACCGTCCCAATCTGCCGACTTGTAGTGCCAAACGCGACGTTTGCATACCGTTGGTGGCGGCAGCTTGGCCTGTGGCACTTTGGTAGATATGAGGCTGTGATCCGAAGAACCAAGTGGAGCTTGAACCACAACCTGATATTCCACCGGGTGAGAAGTCAGCAGAAGGTCCAGTAGAAAAGGCGCTTGCCCATCAATATTTGGGATCCTGGTGGGCTGATCAACCAGTTGGGTCAAGTCATGTGTGAGAGCAAAAGCATGAGCAGTCCTTCCAGCTTGGTCAGTTTTGAGGGATTTCAACCATGATTCATGGTGAGCATTAAAATCCCCCAAAAACACCAATTCCGCGTTAGGAAACTGCTCTTGCGCAGCATCTGCCACCCGACTAAGATGGTCAAATAATCGGCTTGTCTCCAAGTCACCATTGTGGGATCTGTAGAGGCACACGTAGACCCGACTCTGACGAACCAGATCCACACGTACCACCAACATGGAGAAGGAGGGGTCCTCCAAGCAGCGCAGTCGGTGACAGCAAACATCCGTCCTGACGAACAAGCATACTCCGGCTTTCGCTTTGAAGGATTCTTCAAGCATGTAGCCGGGATAATTAAGGTAGCTGGTATCGGACGGACGGAGTATTTGTGTCTCCGTTAGAAACAACATTGCTGGCCGTGCTGTCTCGAGATAGTGGTGGACAGCGTTGAGGTTAGCGTGGAGTCCACGGATGTTAGTGAACTCGACCTCAAATATATAATTACAATTATATTATTATTGTTCTTTTTAAAAAATATCGAAACGATAGACATAATAGGTTAATGATTAATATTAAAAAATAATTATATTTTAATTACGTAATATACCTATTGGTAAATTTTATACCATATCTAGTTCTCGACCGCGGCTTGCCCCGCATGTTTGACGGTAATGTAGCGGTACCACTACATGGCGGTACCACTGAACTGCTCAACCGATTCTGTTTGTACATTTGAGTGGATGGGTTTGATGCCAATGCGATCAAGTTCCATATAACGAAATTAAAAAAATATATATCGCCCAAACGCAATCTGGAGGCGTAGTATATGATAGTTTTCTTTTAGATACAATACTTGTTTATTTAGTTTTAAGCCTTATTGTTAAGAATATAAAGTTCAAAATTCAATTAATATTTATGACTGGTTATGGGGAAATCCCAAGGGGAGATAGTATAGATACTCATAGTAGTATATTGTTATGTAAAGAGAATCTATTGTTATGTTACATAAAACAAACAAAGGCTGTGTCACAATGTAGATAAGGGTTTACAATATAAGGCGTAATGCTTTCGCTCGTTAATAACGCGCGTGTATTACATTTATACGACCGAGACGTAATACATAGTAAAGTAACAGCCTGTGAATGTCCCACTGCTTGGCTAAGGCCTCTCCTTTTTGGAGGACGTTTGGAGCTAATTCCACCACGCTGCTCCAATGCCGGTTGATGACAGACATGTGGCAGAATTTCAGTGAAATTTTACATATGCACGTTTCCTCACGATGTTTCCCTTCACTTTCTATAGTTATTCTGTTAGATCGGACTGAAACCCCAATGCAGAACGCGCGGCAATGTCTATTATAATATACGAGTATATCAATTAAATTTATTTAATAATAATATCCTGGGACATTATTCACACACGACCATCTGATCCCAAGCTAAGCAGAGCTTGTACTATGGAAAACAGACAATTGATATACTACATATACTACTTTTATTTTGTAAATACACACTTATATAGATAATTACACCCAGACTCAGGATAAACAGACATGTTCATGCACACAAATGTCTGTCCTGGGTGGGAACCGAACCCACGATCTTCGGCGTGAAAGGCAAGTATCTACCAACCACGCCAACCGGCCCGTAATTACATTAGTTGTACTTAATGTGGTATAATAATGCTGTAGTTTTCTTAGTGCTTTTCACAATATATTTGTTTTAATTTTTATCATCTATATTGTAATGATATCCTCATGGCCTTTTGTTAAGCTTTCACATGTTTTACTCAACCGATCTTCATAAGATTTTATATAAACGTCAACCACCCCCGACACATACATATTAAGGTAGATGCGGTCGGCGCGTGGTCGCCTGTTTATAAATAATAAAAAAACAAATATCCATCTCGGCAGCCATTTATTATATCCCTCCATATTTACAACTCTCTTTGCCGCCTCTTTAAAAGACTGTTGCCAACTTAAAAATACTAAAAAGACAGTTACCACTTAACAGAAAAATATTAAATGATAATTATTTATAAATTATAACAAAATCAATGATGTATGGGAAAACAAAATAACATCCATTAAATATTCTATTAATATGAAATATTTATCAATCCCCTTAATTACTAATTGCAGGTAAATATATATTTCGTCACAGAGCCAGGATGGCCTAGTGGTTAGAACGCGTGAATCTTGGCTTAAAACCCGGGCAAGCACCAATGATATTTCATGTGCCTAATTTGTGTTTATAATTCATCTCTTGCTTGAAAGTCAAAATATCATAGTGTGCATAGGCCTTAATAGATAATTATTTATTTCATTCTTGCTACGTTTGTATCTTAAGGTTAAATTCTCCGAATTTGACTCGTGACTGCATTCTGAGGACCTTGAACGAGGAGTGTGTTTCTGCAGAAATAGCGTTTGATTTTACAAGATAAAAAAAATGTTTGTCTTAAAACAATATCGTAATTAAAATTATAATGGTGAATGTATATTTGTATGCCACGTCTTTTTTTAAATTGGTAGTCTGATAAGTGGATCACCTGATGAATGAATGAATTCAGCCTTTTGCCGTCCACTGCTGGACGAAAGCCTCCCCCATAGAACGCCAACCATCCCGATCTTGGGCAGTCCGCATCCATCCCGTGCCTGCCACCTTCTTCAAATCGTCGGTCCATCTTGTCACAGGGCGCCCTACACTACGTTTGCCTAAGCGCGGTCTCCACTCTAACACGTGTCGGCTCCATCGGCCATCAATGCGTCTGGAGACATGACCAGCCCACTTCCACTTCAGCGAGCTAATTCTCCGCGCGATGTCGGTGACTTTAGTTCTCTGGCGAATGTCCTCATTTCGGATTCTATCGCCCAGAGAAACCCCAAGCATCGCGCGTTCCATCGCTCGCTGAGCGACCTTAAATTTGTGGACCAGTCCTACGGTGAGTGTCCACGTTTCGGCACCGTAAGTCATCACAGGTAGGACGCACTGATTAAAGACCCTGGTCTTAAGCGACTGTGGGATCGACGATTCAAAAATATGACGCAACTCCCCGAATGCCGCCCAGCCCAAACGTATTCTTCTTTTAGCCTCCTTCTCAAAGTTGTGCCGGCCAAGTTGTATAGTTTGGCCCAGGTAGATATATTCCTGCACAACTTCAAGTGGAGAGCCATTTACGACCACTGGTCCCGGGGATACATGATTGTTTGCCATAATTTTGGTCTTTTCAATGTTCATCCCGAGACCTACTCGTCTCGAAGAATCGCTCAGGTTGTTTAGCATCTCTTCCAAATCCTGCAGAGTCTCCGCCATGATGACAATGTCGTCGGCAAATCGCAGATGTGTAATGTGTTGGCCATTGATATTAATGCCGCGTCCGTTCCAATCGAGCGTTTTGAAGACGTCCTCCAATGCATTGGTAAAAAGTTTCGGGGAGATTACATCCCCCTGTCTTACCCCGCGATGCAATTGGATTGGTCTTGTGCTCTGATCTTGTACTTGGACGGTCATAGTTGCGGCTTCGTACAAACACTTCAACACCTGGATATACCGATAGTCAATTAGGCACCTCTGCATGGATTCCAGAACAGCCCAGGTCTCAATGGTATCGAAGGCTTTTTCGTAGTCCACAAACGCTAGGCATAGAGGCTGATTATATTCCTCGGTCTTCTGTATTATTTGCCTAAGTGTGTGTATGTGGTCTACGGTACTGAAGCCTTTTCGAAACCCAGCCTGCTCAACGGGTTGGAAGTCATCGAATTTCCGGGCAAGACGATTCGTGATTACCCTCGAAAACAACTTGTAAACATGGCTTAAAAGTGAAATGGGGCGGTAGTTCTTCAGAAGAGCTTTATCACCCTTCTTGAAAAACAGAACCACCACACTTCTGCTCCATGTCTTCGGTGTAGTACCATTATGGAGGACGGAATTGAAGATGTTAGCCAGCTCTCTCAGAACTGGTGTGCCTCCTGCTTTAAGAAGCTCTGAGGTAATTCCGTCATCTCCTGGAGCCTTGTTGTTTCCAAGTTGTCCGAGAGCAATCCTAATCTCGCCCAAATCGATGTCGGGAAGATCGTCTGATAGGTGGCGTGTCAGTCTGGCTCGTGGGTCATCCGCACTGTGGGACTCAGGTGGAGGTACTCGTGATGAGTATAAATCGCCATAATACTTTTCGACTTCAGCGAGAATCTCTGGTTTTGAGGTGACGGTTGTGCCTTGTGTGGTTCTGAGTTTTGTCAGGTGACAACAGGAGGTATGTGACTTTGCAAGAACCTTTGAGCCCCTATTGAGTGCTATGGCATCTTCAATATTCCGGGTATTAGCTCGTCTTGTGTCACGCCTTATTAGTTTTTTAACCTTCCTGTTAAGTGCCTGACACTCAGATGGCGTCATATTCTGATGTTCTCGTCTTCTCGTCATCTCGTTCAGAGTCTCGCCTGAGAGCTTCGACTTACGTCCATTGCTCTTTTGTCGAAAGTAATTTTGGCCCACTTCGCGGATGACACGCACCAGACTATTGGTGGCGTCGTCAATGTCCTGCCTGGTTTCCAACATGGCAAATCGGTTCTGTAGTTCCAACTGGAAGCTTTCGCAACCAGCTTCGACTTGGGGCTGAGTTGGTCTAAGAGTCGACTTCATTAACCGCGATCGTTCTATTTTAGTGTTAATATTCAGGGTGCCTCTTACCAGGCGGTGATCACTTCCAGTGTTTACCCTGTTGATCACGGAGACATCCCTGAATATTTGGCGCTTATTGGATAAAATGAAGTCGATCTCATTCATCGCTGTGTTATCGGGGCTTCGCCAGGTCCACTTCCTTTGGGGCTTTTTCTGGAAAAATTAATTCATCAGAAATAATCCCTGAGCCTCAAGGAAGTTTACCAGCATTTGCCCCCGATGATTCCTGTGCCCATAGCCGAATTTTCCTACCCTCGATTCACCATCTTCTTGTACTCCCACTTTGGCATTGAAGTCACCCATAACAATTGTGTAGAAGGTACTGGTACGAGACATAGCTTTCACTATGTCTTCGTACATGGCTTCGACCTCTTCGTCAGTGTATGTAGACGTTGGGGCATACACTTGTATTACCTTCAAGGCATACCTCTCGGTTATCTTTAAGACAAGGTATGCTACCCTTGCCGACACACTGCCAACCTCCACGACATTGCTTCTGAGTGACTTGTGGATCAAAAAGCCGACGCCACCTTGGGATGGTTGGTGTCCTTCTCGGAAGTAGAGTAAGTGACCGGAATCTAGTGTCATCGTGTCCTCGCCCTGTCTTCGGATTTCTGATAGACCTACTATATCCCAGTTAATACGACTTAACTCTACTTCCAATTCTGTCAGGTGTTCGTCCAGCCGTAGAGAGCGTCCATTATACGTGGCCAGAAACAGTCGCCGTTTGTGGTACCCTGCCGTAGCCCGGGGATTCTTAGCACCCCCCATCGCACCGTTACCATGGCCGGTACCGTGGCCAGGAATAGTGCGATTACCGGGAATTGGGGGCCGTGAATTTGAGTCGTCGCTCATAGGGGGGTTTTTGCCATAGTCACCGCGCTTGGCAGGCGGGTTGGTGACCGCAGTGGCTGGAATCTTTCACTAATAGCGCTGCTGCCCGCTATCAGGATTAGCATTTTCGGATTCCAGCATTTGTGTGGTTATACCGCCACGATTTCGGTCGCCAGAGCCTCGTTCGTTGATTAGCAGGATGCACCACGAGCAGGTGAGGTTGACGGTAGGGAGCCTAGGTTGTTGTCGACTCCCCTTACACCCCACCTCACCTGATGGTGAGTGGTTACCACCACGCATCCCTTACATTAGCACGCTCCCATCTTGGATACTAAAATGTTTTTAACTTATGCCAGCAGTTAGACTGAATCACTCACCCTTCCATTTAGAAGGGAACAATACTACTTTGGCGGTAGAACATATGATGAGTGGGTGGTACCTACCCAGAGGGTCTTACACAAAGCCCTTCCACTAAGGCGAAATAATGGTTTATTATCACTATAAGCCTGGAGTCTGGAAAATGTTAATGTGTTCACTTCCGTGCCTCGTTGTGCACGTAAAGCCGTCCTGCGACTGAACTCTTTCAGGTCGTGTCGGGTTGCCGAATTATAAAAGAAATATTATGAAAGAGGGAATGCACCTTTGTTTGCGCACACAGTTCACAACAATAAAATGTCCTGCGCAGTTGGCTTATCTCTCTTGAGATTGGCCGCCGTGGCCGAAATAGTTGAAAAACATGCAGTTTTTCCGTATGTTTTCCTTTACCGTCGAGCACGTGAAACAACTAAAAAAACTAATGACAATTCAATACTGCTTAAATACACATGCACCCTAACCTCTGTGTCCAGTTGTTTCCAGGTGTCTCGCCACCTCATCAGTCCCCCTAGTCTGACTTATCTATTCCGAGTTATCTTTCAATCACTTCCAGAACAGAAATTCGAGAAATTTTTACCCCCATCGCTCATCAATTTTATCAAACTTCGCTTGTTCATTTAATATCTTAAAAATTTTACCATTTAATCAGTCGTATCTGATACTCATAAACATACGTAGTAACAAGAAATAATACCTAAATAAAGATTACGATAAAGCCACGTGCTCTTGCAACGCGGATGAAACATATTATCAAATAAAACGGCTTATCGACGGCTTAATATTATATTCGTTCCCAATCTACAATAGTAATAATTAGTAAATTGTGATAACATTTATAATCGTGCTGACGAAATTAATATGCAAAAACTTTTATATGGTTTATTATGATTGTGATAATTTTGTATAATAATAATAATAATGGAATTTGGAATATCGATAAAATTATTTATTAGTGATAAATTTGCTCATTTTTTTAATTTATTTGTTTATAGAATCACTAAAAAATGTTGCAATAATGCAACGTGCTGCGGTAAGGAGCACCACTTTTTGAGGAAAAGTTATAGAACCTATACCAATGTGGATTGCTAAAATGTTGGTTGCTGTACATGTTACGGGTGGTAGGACTTTGTGCAAGTCGTCTGGGTAGGTACCACCCGTAACCGTAACAGCCTGTAAATGTCCGACTGCTGGGCTAAAGGCCTCCTCTCTCTTTTTGAGGAGAAGGTTTAGAGCTTATTCCACCACGCTGCTCCAATGCGGGTTGGTGGAATACACATGTGGCAGAATTTCAGTGAAATTAGACACATGCAGGTTTCCTCACGATGTTTTCCTTCACCGAAAAGCACGAGATGAATTATAAACACAAATTAAGCACATGAAAATTCAGTGGTGCTTGCCCGGGTTTGAACCCACGATCATCAGTTAAGATTCACGCATTCTTACCGCTGGGCCATCTCGGCTCAGTACCACCCAATCATCAGATATTCTACCGCAAAAGAGCAATACTTAGTATTGTTGTGATTCGGTTTGAAGGTTGAGTCCAGTAACAGCCTGTGAATGTCCCACAGGGCTAAGGCCTCCTCTCCCTTTTTGAGGAGAAGGTTTTGGAGCTTATTCCTATATTGAAGGGTTAAAAAATTAAAAAGTTATTAAATTAGGGACATAAAATAACAATACAAGTATTGCTGTTTAGCGGTAGAATATCTGACGAGTGGGTGGTGCCTATCCACATAGGCTTGCACTTATCACCAAGTATTATTATTAGTAATTTAGTCTTTTAGATAATTCAGTATCTTTCAATTTATTTTATCATTATTATATTTATATTGCCTGATAAACGTGTTTTGTTTTGGACACGATTGTAATTTGCCATCGAAATAAGAAAATGCAGTCATGACATCATGGATCCTTTATTGCCATCTGATGGTAAGTGGTCACCAACGCCCATATAATTGACATTGTAAGAAATGTCAACCATCGCCTACATCGCTAATGCACCACCAACCTTGGGACCTAAGATTTTATGTCCCTTGTGCCTGTAATTACACTGGCTCGCTCACCTTTCAAACCGGATCAAAACAATATCAAGTACTGCTGTTTTGCGGTAGAATATCTGATGAGTGGGTGGTACCTACCCAGACGAGCTTGCAAGCCCTACCAGCAGTTTTAAAAATCGTGTTTACTAAAATATCATTATTATTGAGTTATTAATTATTATGTTACGTCAAAAGTAAAGTAACAGTAGGCTGATGACGGCCCACAGCTGGGCTAAGGCCTCCTCTGCCGTTGTGTGGAAGGTTAGGAGCTATTCCAATACGGGTTGGTTGGTACGTGTGTTGAATAGCAGTGTTATGTTAGTTTTTTATTTTATTTCTGTATTATGTATCTAGTATTGAGACATTCTTATTTAAATCAACAATTTTATGTTAAACAAAAGTTTATCAACTTAAATTGATATCGACATTGATAGTTGCAGTTTTCAAATTTCAAATGATTGATGACGATGGTAATTTCAAGGGAGACAAGTGAACCGATTGGGCATGACATACGAGTATTATAGTGCACTCTCTATTGGGAAAAGACCAACTCAAGACCAATGGCTTTACGAGATTAAAAGCAACATGCTCTGAGTTACCATTGAACTATTTTTGACAGGAAAACCGTAGTCAGTAGATCAATGACACGGTCAAATTTTTAGTGAGTAGATGTCACGCGAGAATAAGCAATTAAGAACGAGGGTCAGCTTCAATGCCTTTTATGTCAATGAAACTTGTGACGAGTGACGAGCCGGTTGGCGTGGTTGGTAGATACTTGCATTTCGCGCCGAATGTTATGGGTACGATTCCCACCCAGGACAGACATTTGTGTGCATGAACATATAGTTTGTCCTGAGTCTGGGTGTAATTATCTATATAAGTATGTATTTACAAGAGAAAAGTAGTATACGTAGTATATCAGTTGTCCGGTTTCCATAGTACAGGCTCTGCTTAGTTTGGGATTAGATGGCCGTGTGTGAATAATGTCCCAGGATATTATTATTATTATTATAAGCTCTATCGTATATTCTGTATTCAAATACAATCTATGTTATTGATATTGCAATTAAATTACGACGAATTTTAACGGCCTTTGTATAAGTGTTGCTTGTTTGTTAAGCACTTTTTTCTCTCTTTCTGTCATTATTAATTTGACATTCGAAAGAATAAGACGCGGCATTGTGTATTTCATCTCTCGCTAAGCAATGTTCATAAGTAAGTAAATCATTATTTTTAATTAAATATAGATTAAGGAGTGGGTGACATTTGTGTATAAAATTTGTTTATTGTTTTTTTTTAATTTTTTTTTTAATATCGAAATGATAGCTTAGGTCTTAATTATAACCTTATAAATGAGACAGTAAGTTTGTTTATTTCTCCTCACTAGCTAGGAAATAATAAGGTAACAATAATGTTTGCCAATTATTATTAATATTTGAATCATTAGTTTGTTTTTAATTAAGTAAGTAACTTGATTGTATTTCTTGCCATTAGACTCGTACTAAAAATGCGAAAGTAATTTAGTCCGTTTGTTATTTCATAAATACTAAACCATTGAACTAATCGCAATGAATTATTACCTCGGCTACGCTCACGTGATAATACAAAATTGCTAAATAACAATTTTCATACAAACTTTCGTCCCATTTTATCACATTAAATTTTTTCAAGAACCCTTATTTCTGACCTACTGTGTAAAAGGAACTCGTATGCATATTTTCATGGTGCTAGGCCCGTAGTTTGGGCTATACGTTGACCTGACAGTCAGCCAGTTATTCTTTCATTATATATATATTTATGTATTTGCTAAAATGTTTTAGTAGATACTATATACATATATACGATTACTGGTGGTAGAGCCTTGTGCAAGCTCGTCTGGGTAGGTACCACCCACTCATCAGATATTCTACCGCAAAACAGCAGTACTTAGTATTGTTGCGTTCCGGTTTGAAGGATGAGTGAGCCAGTGTAATTACAGGCACAAGGGACATAACATCTTAGTTCCCAAGGTTGGTGGCGTATTGGCGATGTAAGCGATGGGTAACATTTTTTGCAGAGCCAATGTCTAAGAGCGTTTGACTTACCATCAGGTGGCCCATATGCTCGTCCGCTATCTTGTTCTATAAAAAAAAATACTAAAAGTATTACACTCAATTATTAATAATCGAAAATTAAATTGCCACTAGAGCTATAGCATACGCCACACAGTACACAAACAGTTTGATTAATATAACTTTTTTTAATTGACCCATTTTATGATAGTTCATATAATTTATCGACAGAAATTAATGTATCCCGAATAGAAAAATACTTCTTTTATTATACTGCAGATATTTTTACTATAACCATAAATTATTTATACCTTTTCTTTAAAAGAAAATGACAATGAATAAACAAATATGTACTTTTTTCAAATATTATTTATCTAAGCTTTATAATTCTTTTTTTTTCACAGATAACTTTAAAAAATGACAACGGAGCGGATTGATTTAACTAGTTAACATTTAGCAATAAACGTCATAAAGATAATTAATTAAGAAATTAAAATATTCAATCACAAACAATTCAACATGGCGTCTGAAGATATGAGGAAACGTAGTTCGGTAAGTGTTAAAAGTTTTTTTTTATGAAATAGGTGGACAAGCATAGCCACCTGATAAGTGGTCAATCACCGTCCATAGACATTGGCGCTATAAGAAATATTAACCATTCCTTAGATTTCCAAAGCGCCACCATCCTTGTAAACTAAGATGTTATGTCTCTTATGCCTTTAGTTACTGGCTCACTCACGCTTCAAACCATTATATATTGTACTGTTTGGCGGTAGAATATCTGATGAGTGAGTAGTAAATGAGCTCACATGCTTACACATCAATTTTCGCGAGTAACTCGAGCAGTCACACCATTTTTTCATTTGCTTAATTCATGTTGAAACCATGGAAACCATTTTTAAATGTAAATCTAACACCAGTGTATTCCAATATGCCCCGGGACATTTAAAGCATACTTTTCATTTATTTAAACATTATAAATATTCATAATTCTAAACATGCTGATATTTGTTTTGGTTACGCTATCTCAGAAAAAACGTTTTTAAATCGTGTGCTGTCTCTCTCCGTTCGTGTCCAATCGGTTCATGACAATAAGACTGTGTTATTGTTCTTTAGTCTTTGATACACCGATATGCTATTAACATAAGAATCGTCACTGGGATACGTGACCCTGCTCACAAGTGACAATGAGGCGGACTGTCTTATGAAAGATATCGAGACGAGATGGTAGACAATTTTTAGTAATTTTTATAGTTTTGACACATTCATAACAAAGACAAAATAGTATTGCTGTATTTGCGTAAATATGCACAATAAAATCTCCTGCGTCGGTTAGGTTGCGTTAAATGGCTGCCGTTCCCAAATCGGTCACGAGGACATCATGATCAATTCACGCCATCGATATATAATGTTAATATCGGCACACTACCATAGTGGGGGGATTTATTATGTCCGTCAATAAAATAAAGTATTTTGTTCAAGTGTCATCGTGAAAACTTAAATATAATAATAATAATATATCCCGGGACATTATTCACACACGGCCATCTAATCCCAAACTAAGCAGAGCTCGTACTATGGAAACCAGACAACTGATATACTACATTTCTTTCGTAAATACATACTTATATAGATAATTACACCCAGACTCGGGACAAACAGACATGTTCATGCACACAAATGTCTATCCTGGGTGGGAATCGAATCCACAACCTTCGGCGTGAAAGGCAAGTATCTAACAAACCTTATCTTATAAGAATCCTTTAATTGCAATAAATCATATTCAACAAGGAACACATCTTCGAATCTTCACAGTTTTTAAAGTAATTTTGTTGATTAAGAAGAAAAAGAAAAGATTAATATTTTTAATTAATTTTGATATATATAAAATAGGTAGGTAACTAATAATACATTTTAGAGTACTTTAGCGATTTTAGTTAGTATATTGTATCAATAAATAAAGATAAATATTGTAACAGCATGACAGAGTCAGTTATATATATTATACTTAAATCACGTTTGGAAAATATTAAGCAAACAACATAGATAGATACGGCAGGCATTTATTGTTTATCTACATAAGACTTTATACATAGCTACTTCGTTTGAAACGTTGAACGTTTGTTTTTGTAACGAGGCTGCATATTTTGAAAGTATATACCCGGGTCGGGTTAATGAAAGTTATACGGGTCTGTTAAGAGGCAGCTCGGAGTTTGAAAATAGAATTTCCTTTGTTTCGGAAAATTCGTAAAGGCGTTGCGCCTGCGCCGGAAATGCCGTCCCATTGTAATAAATATGACGTGGACATATTTTCTTGTACGTTCAATACATTCAAAAAGAGAGTTAGTGTGCATTTGTCAATTTAGTCATTGCTTTTTTTTATTATATATATATATATATATATATATATATAATAAAAAAAAGATATATATATATATATATATATATATATATATATATATATATATATATATATATATATATATATATATATTATTGTTTTGCTGTTTGTGTTTGTGTTTCTGTACTATGTCTTGCGCAGTTGGCTTGTTTGTCTCGATAATTAATCAAATTTAAATCGGTCAGGAGGACTCCATCATCATCATTTATCATTTTGATTTGTAAGTATTGTATATATCATCAATGTAAATAAAAAAAGTAAATAGAATCACAAATTTCATTTGACTGTAAAGCAATAATGATTTTATATAAAAAGCAATAAAATTTATCGTTGAATTCAAGTGTTTTGTTGTTTGAAAATGTTTGATGTTTATTTAAAAACACGTTACTGTTTTGAATTATGTTTTATAAACATTTAACAATAAATTTGATCACATTACTATTATAATATCGATATTGTCCGTGTGATGGTGACTTTATTTGATTTAAAATTTCTTTGAATAGTTCAATAGAACCTCTTTGCACGAACAAACCCGAAATTCACCGCAGAAAAAGGTAGTGAAATATTAGAAAGTGATATGTGATGTAGACCATTATAATTATAATATTTAAAGTATACACGTACAAAAATAGCGTATCGCCGTATCGGTTTTCTACAATTCACGAGTGTGATACTGAGCTATTACGGATTAGCCTGCTGTTTTTGTTTCTACATAATTATGATTATGAGGAAAATATTTTCGAACGTGATGTATTCGTAAGTACTGATATAGTTATGTTATTTTGAGAATTTTCTATTATCATGAACGTGATGATCAACCCACCCAAGCTTTCGTCTTCATAGTTATTGATTCGTTTTTAGGGCAAGTTATAAATATGTATATAAGGTAAAATTTAGCAGTCTATATCAGCTGCTGCTGAGCTGGATGCAATGGGTTATTAAAATAGTTATAAGTTATTACTCTGTATCAGATTCTGGATCTCATGTAGGAATTAACTACTAGTACTGTGTTCGAATCCCAGGTCGAGCCAATAAAAAAGTTATTGTGTAAGTTTGCTCTTAGAGAATAGCCATACTGAACACAATAATAATAATAAAAAAATTAGTTTGACTTGGACATAGATTAGTAGAATATACTTATCTATAGTTTAATGGAACACAAAACAAATTACGCTTTTATAAATTGAATAATTTATTTTTGTGTTAATTACACGCTCGATTGCTTTAAGCAATTAAAAACGCCTTGATGAGATAGACGCTGATTGTAATATGGGACAAAGTAGTTGTATTTTTTTGCTTACATAGTGCTATATATATAGTTTTTTTATAGTATAAGTAGATGGACGAGAATATGAGCCGTGTGATGTTAAGTGGTCACCAAACGCCCATAGACATTGGCGTTGTAAGAAATGTTAACCATCGCTTACATCGCCAATGCGGCACCAATCTTGGGAACTAAGATGTTATGTCCCTTGTGCCTGTAATTACACTGGCCTTTCAAACCGAAACTCAAAATACCAAGTACTACTGTTTTGCGATAGAATATCTGATGAGTAGGTGGTACCTAGACGAGCGATCACAAAGTATCACCAGTATATTATTTGGAAGAAATAGATCTCACCGATAAGGTGTCCTCTTGTACATCTTTCTTGTATGTTTTTGATTTCTATGTTTATTGGTGTACAATAAAGAGTAATAAAGAGTATATTACATAACCATTTATTGTTTCAGGTTCCTAACGGTATAGAAATGGGCGTTACCGAGAAAAAAGAAAATGGCGTTGGAGACGTAAGTATATATTTATATATATCTGTATATCTAGTGCTGGCAATAGGACAGAGTAAAACGAACCAATTCTGTTTTTATTTAGTGGTATGGTTTTTTGCAAGCCCGTCTGGGTCAGTCCCACCATGTCGTCACATTTCACATTTTCTATCGCCACACATTGTGTTCCGATTGGAAGCGCGAGTGAGCGAGAGACAAGGGGCACTATACCCTAATTTCCAAAATTGGTAACGCAGGTTGATGCCAGGAATGGTTATTTATATTTTGTCCCACTGGGTAACTCACCCTCTAAACTTCAAACCTGATATAGTATTTATGACGAAAAACTGATAAATTAGGAGTAATTTTAGGGTTACTGCAAATTACCCAGATATATTCTCCAAGTCCAAATCCTATCACTCACAAAATACCAGTTCATGGCACTCTATAGAACACTTTGATTACAGATCACACATGAGATATTAGACTACGAGCCCACTGGTTGGTTCGAGGTGACATTGTCGAAGACTAGCAATTCATTAGACGATTTTGCCAAGAAGAACAGTTCAGCTATGAAGACGATCGCGATTTTCACATTAAACGGTCTTGTAATAGGATTCTTTTTCGCCTGCATGTATTATTGGATGAATTACAGTAAGTGCACGCTTTTGGAAAATAAAATTTCGTTACTAAGTTAAAAAAATATCCGCAAAAAACTCCTTCTGTTTATGACGTAACCTTTTTTTATGCTATATACTTTAGACTTTAATATATTTGCTTATATCTCTGTTATATTATTCACTACAAACTGTTCTTGATTAATATATCTTTATTTACGATGGTAACACTATTGCATTTAACTATTTATACCTTTATTTTGCTTCATGTTGAAACGAATCCACGATGATAGATAATTTTAGATCGAAGTTTATTAATCTTTAGGTACCTTTCCAGCCAATGGGTTTGGCTCTGTATATTTATGCTTATGCTTATAAAAATATCGTTTCTATGAACAAAAGTTTGCATATCATGTTAAACAGAAAAAAAAATTCAATTTTCCTCCTGTCATTTTACGCGCCATTTTTATTTTTTTCATATCTGCAAACAAGAAGCTCAGGTCTTAATTTATTCAACCAAATATTATTGGTAATATAAATTAATTTAATTTACAGGTTCCGATCCACTTGAGCTTTGCTACGGCTTTGGAAGTCTCATTGCCTTTTTGGGTATAATCTATTTCTTCATCATATACTTCTTGGTGGTGAAGAGGTTCTTCGGGCAGTGGTTCGAAAGGACTGTATGGACGAAAGTGGACAGAATTTCATCACATCTATGGAAAATTATGTAAGTATTTTTATACTGTGCCATCCCGTCTTCAGTATAGTTCTGTCAGCAATACTCAGTACTATTGTGTTGTGGGTGAGCCCATGTGTCGGTGGCGTATTGGCGATGTAAGGGGTGGTTAATATCTCTTACAAAACCAATTTAACTTTATTCAAATAGGTTTGTAAGGGGACTTTTAAATCGTCATATTACAGTATTGAATTAAATGTAAAGCTAAAACAAGCCGGTTGGCGTGGTTGGTATATACTTACTTGCCTTTTGCGCCGCAAGTCGTGGATTCGATTCCCACTCAGGACAGACATTTGAGTGTATAAACATATCTGTTTGTCCAGAGTCTGGGTGTAATTATCTATATAAGTATATATTTACAAAAGAAAAATAGTATATGTAGTATATCAGTTGTCTGGTTTCCATAGTACGAGCTCTGTTTGGTTTTGGATCAGATGACCTTGTGTGAATAATGTTCCAGGATATTATTAAATGTAAAGCTTCCAAAGTAGTTCTTATATTCAATTACATACCTGTCACGGCTTCGAACGCCAGTAAAGGCCCGCGTCATATTTTAGCTGATTTACATAAAAAACCCTAATGAGTTTTACAGTTTATCGCGAACAAACAGACGCGGCGGGAGTTTCTGTTTTATAATTTTGTATTATATTTTTTAGAATATTCCGATGGCTCTTTTGCATATCGATCTTGGCTGCTATAGCGTTCTTTTTGTACTGGGATACCAAAGACGCGCCTGAGAGACTGATCTCGTTACTCGGATTATGTCTTTTACTAATTATGGGTAAGTTTGAATGATACTGATAGACATTTTCTATTGGATCTTCTGTTAGATTGAGTCATTGTTTTTTTTAAAGGGTTCGTATTCTCAAAGCATCCCGGTCGAATAAACTGGCGCAGTGTTAGTATAGGACTACTGATACAGTTTCTGTTCGGCGTGATCTTCATCAGGTGGGACACGGGTCGGTATGCCTTGCAGTGCTTCTCAAATAAGGTAAGAAATTTATATGATCTATTTGCTATATTGTTCGAAACGGTATTGCTATTCTGTATTGAAATTTTCGGTGATATGCGACATTGACCATAATAACTATAACATTTCATGAATACACGTATCATAATAGTATATCACCATAAATCGGTCGTCAACATTTTACGGGTGTGTAATGAAGTGAGATCTTACAGAATAGCATTGCTGACCGAAAATTTTATCCGTAGAGTAAATATCAAAACGTTATTAGCACTTATGGCCTTATGCCGAAAAACACAAATCCATTGTATCCAAAATTTTACCAATTCTATCTCTCTATTTTTTTAAGCGCCGGCTGTTTGTCGAAGCAGATGCTTTTTTATTATCACGCGAAAACTCTAGTCTCGATTATGTTTTAATTCTCTTTTTTTATATAGGTAGGCGGATGAGCATGTGCGCCACCTGATAGTAAATGGTCACCAACGCCCTTAGACATTGGCATTGTAAGAAATCTTAACCATCGCTACATCGCACATGCGCCACCAATCTTGGGACAAAGCTTTACCACCAGTAAAATCTCGCTAAGCGTGTTCAATATTATCAGGACATTCAGCATAGAAGTGTTGTGAGTAAAAGACACATACGGCCCTCTGATATATTTTATGATATATAGGTACTGATAGCTGAGATAGCCTAGTGGTTAGAACGCGTTACATATATTTAGTAGCGACATCGGTTACGATGATCGTGGATTCCAACCCGGGCAAGCACCAATTGAATTTTCATGTGCTTAATTTGTGATTATAATTCATCTCGTGCTTGACGGTGAAGGAAAACATCGTGAGGAAACCGGCATGTGTCTAATTGCACTGAAATTTTACCAACCCACACTGGTAGTGGAATAAGTGCCAAAGCTTCTCCTCAAAAGGGAGAGGAGGCCTTTGCCCAGCAGTGGGATATTAACAGGCTGTTACTGTTTCTGTGTCAAGATAATTATAGCTAGTGCATTTTTCCCTAGATGATCGGAATTGCGATTCAACGGGAAAATACTGCATTCTTGTCAGCATTACACGCGGTCTTGTTTTGTAAAGTTGACATTTATGTAAATAAATTATAGATTTCTTTAAAAACAATAAAAATAAAAAATGAACCTATGAAAGATAATTACTACGTATTGTAGATTAATTGGCCATATCCCTAACCGTCGTTATATACTTTTATTGATTGCGAATATTCCTAAAAGTCCTTATATATACACTGCAGTGTCTATATAATAGCAGAATATATGTAAATACAAATGCTTTAAAATTTAAGTGCAACTCAGCAATTTCATTATTATGTACACATTTTGAATCGAAAGCCGATTTCAATGTTATTACATGCTGTACTATTGCTTAAATATTTATATATTAATGTACGTACTTATTGTGATCATTTATAGAGCCGACTCACACGTAGCCTTGTGGCGTTCTGTCAACACTAATCAAAGATATTAAGATAAGATTTTTACAATTAAATACTGCGTATTGTTTATTTTCAGGTGGCAACATTCCTCTCGTACGGTGTGGAAGGAGCTGCTTTCGTATTTGGTGATTTACTCGTTAGAAAAGAACAAGTGTTTGCATTCAGTGTAAGTTTGTTAACAAACAATATCCACCCTACTAACTATTTTCTAGTTTTTATAAAGATCTTCTAATGATTACCTTTGTCTATCAATAAATTAACGTGTTACTTGATAAAATACTAATATATAATTATATTCTGAAGTTAGCGATCTTTGATTTTCATGCAGGATATATAATAATTTAATTGTATTCATGTATTCATAATGTCATTCATGTATAATGGCATGTGTTACTCGGTAGCGATAGATGGCGTTAATAAAATCTGTCAGTTTCCTGAATCGCGCTGATTAGATTCGCTACTAAATATATGTATATAATGTGAAAGTGATTCCGTTTAAATGATCTGACAAAATAAATTATAGTGCTAATGGAAAGCTCTTCCTTAGTTTCGTTTAACGTTTGACCTGATATTGGTTCGGCGTAAACTCATGCGTTACATTATAATCTTATAAACGAAAATTATATTATATTATATGAACGCGTTTGTGTTGTTACGGTATTGTTTTTGTTTCTCCTGTCATGAGATTATCTTTTTCAGACTCTACCAGTAATTTTCTTCTTCAGCATGTTGGTTGAAGTGTTGTTCTTCTGGGGAGCATTGCAATGGTTCTGCCTCAAGCTCGGACGGCTTCTGCAAGTAGCTACCGCTACCACCGTCTGCGAGAGCGTTATTGCCGTCGGCAATGTATTTCTTGGAATGGTTAGTGTATTTTTTATCAAATCAACGCAGCTATGGTTCGCATAACCTTTATAAGCCCAAGCCTTATAGACTGCTAAAAGAAAAATAGGAATTGCAATATAAGACATATCACAGTCTTGGAAATTGGCTGTAGGGGGGTGAGATTACCTTCGCCCCCCGAGAAAAGTTTCGTCAAGCAACTAGCGGAACAAAGCACGATCCCGCAGTCTCGTATATATTACAATCACTCTGTGAAATATTGGCAATACCCACTTGACACTGCTATTCATTACCGCAACGGCTTTTGAGAAATAATACCTTGTTTCATATCACTTCAGCCATTGTGTATTGGCCGCATGTATGTCGTTGTAATTAATATACAGATGTTGATTTCTTGACATTTACTTTTCAGACGGAATCGATTCTTCTGATAAAGCCGTATCTACCAATTCTGACAGAATCCGAGCTCCATGTTGTAATGTCTTCTGGTTTTGCAACTGTTTCTGGTGAGTAAAATTGCGTTCTTTTTAATTTCGATTTTCTTGACTTTTCTTGTAGTTAATGGTAATTAACTTAGTGGTAGGACTTTGTGCGCGTCCGTTTTGGTCATATTTCATCACTAATCCCATATTCTACCGCTAAAGAGCAATACTTAGAATGTTAGTTTTGATGGAAAGCCAGGAAGAGCCGATGTAACTACAGGCACAATGGACATCTTAGTGCCCAAGGTTGGTGGCGCATTGGGGATGTAAGGAATGGTTAAAATTTCTAACGACGTCCATGTTTATGAGCGGTGGTTACCATTTACCACCAGATGGCCAATTTGCTTGTCCTGTGATATAAAAATATTGTATTTAGTTTATCCATTCAAGTTATCCGTCTATTTATTAGAATTTTATGTAACGCGATATTTGTCTTCTTAGGCACGATACTGGCCGCGTACATCGGTTTCGGAGCGGAGCCCGCGCACCTCGTCACCGCCAGCGTCATGTCAGCTCCCGCTGCGGTCTGCTTCGCCAAGCTGCTTCTCCCTGAGACAAAGCGCTCGCTCACCACCGTGGAGAATATACAGCCCATTGAGATGTAGGTGACCTGCGGGGAGGCTTCCTGACCGAAGTTCTGGCAGAAAGCGTCCCGTACGTAGTTGTAACTTCGCGTTGATGTCCCACTGCTTTGCAACTATTATTGTTGTGGGAAACGATTAAAATCTTAGTTATTAAACTGAGCAAATTGATTATCTGACAACCTATTCCTGAACTCGAGAATTATCGTTTTTATGTTGTCTTGTTGTCAACGGACAGCACGTCTGGTTCGTGTGTTTTTTGTACCATCAGTTTAGACTATTGGTATTTAGTGTGTAGTATACGAATTTCTTCGTGTGACGGGTAATTATAGTTTGAAGGTGTTTATCCAAAGTCCGACTTGTATCACGTATTGTATCAAAGGAATAGAGAGAGATTATCAGGCATAGCTGAAATATAAGAGATTTTTGAGACGATTTATTATATTTATTTTCAGCTTCTTCTCAGTTAGGTGATGATATTAAATAACATGATATAATACGCAGGTTCTTACTAAACATAGCCGGCTTCAAGCTAGATAATTACTTGATTAGATCAAGTCGTCCTACTCTACGTCGGAAATAATTTGATTTTCGAAAATAATTGTCGACTATTATATAACATAGCGTGTATCCAAAGCAAGGACAAGTCGGCGCTGTCGGCGGCGACGCGCGGCGCGGCGGCGGGCACGGCGCTCGTGCTGAACATCGTCGCCAACCTCGTCGCCTTCGTGTCCTTCATCGCCTTCGTCAACGGCGCGCTCGGCTACTGCGGCGGCCTGCTCGGCGACCCCGACATCAACCTGGAGTGGATATTCGGGAAGATATTCATACCGCTATCCTGGATGATGGGTGAGCGATTTGCACATACTTTTAATATTCAGAACAAGAAGGCAGGGTAGCTATTTTTCTTTTATGTAAGAGAGGGAAAACGAGCAGGAGGCTCACCTGATGGAAAGTGACTACCACCGCCCAAGGACATGTTGCAGGCCTTTAAAGCGTGGAATATGCCACCAGAAGTGACGTTGTGACTTCCTTTATAGACATCATTTCAGCTTCAACTCAGTTTTACTGAAACGATTGTTGAAATTGAGTTCACTTTTTGAAAAAGTTATTTTATAATTTTTTTTAGGAGTGCCCTGGGAAGAATGCGAGCTAGTTGGCTCTTTGATCGGTTTGAAGACGGTTGTGAACGAATTTGTCGCGTACCAGAGGATGGGGGAAATGAAAGAAGCTGGATTATTATCTGTAAGTATTATCCTACTACGCTGAAGAAAGTTTTGTTTATGTATAATCAGCTCAACACACACACACACAAACACACACAGTCAGTTCACTTTGAAGTCGGAAAACGATGTTCACCATATATTATTTGTATACATAAGTGAATGTTTTTTGGCATAACTTTGTTTTTTGCATAGTTTATGTTAAGAAAATATACCAACCTGATATATATAGAACCTACTTTGAAGCGTCAATATAAAGAGTCAAAACATATAAAATTACACTAAAAATATTGTTTATTGTTAGATTGAGTCGAGAACGCGTGAATCCTAACCGATGATCGTGGGTTCAAACCCGGGAAAGCACCACTGAATTTTTATGTGCTTAATTTGTTTTTATGATTCATCTCGTGCTTTACGGTGAATGAAAACATCGTGAGGAAACCTGCGTGTGTCTAGTTTCCGCACCAACTCGCACAGGAGCAGCTTGAAGGAATGAGATCCAAACATTCTCCTCAAAAAATGAGAGGTTGCCTTAGCCCAGCAGTGGGATATTCATAGGCTAGAATGAGATATAGTTACTTGTATTAATAGTTTTATTTTAGCCTCGCGCTGAGTTGATCGCGACTTACGCCCTCTGCGGTTTCACCAATCCCTCCTCAGCGGGTATTCTGATTGGAGCGATATCTGCCATGGCCCCCAACCAGACGGAGACCTTGTCTAGCGTAAGTATAACAGTACCAGTAGCAGGTACCACCTGCTTGAATACCAACAGATTTTCATTTTCGAAGCATTTGTCAATGTTTGTGAATTGCTACCTAAACGTAAATGCAGCTAGCAAGTTTGATCTATAGTTGCGTTTTTATTTTTAAAGATGGCGGTGCGAGCGTTTTTCGCTGGATGCGGTATTTGCTTCATGACGGCGTGTATAGCAGGTAACCTATATACATATACTTACTTGGTCTGTAACAAGTTGTTATATAGGGTCGAGTCTTCCTTATAGACTTCATCTATAGAAGTGTGTGTGCAAGCACGAATGCACTCTCGTTTCTCTTATTCCGATTATATCGTATCGAGTTTGTGGTGAGCAAACCACAATAATTTTAATAAATTAAAATTAGTCAAATAAATTTAGTTTGCAGTCGAGTCATCGAGTGAACCTTTTATTTCTTTGCGTAGTAGACACTCGTCATCGTGCACACAGGAGAACATTTGACTCATCAAGACGGTTAATAAGCGATCGGGTTGAACACTTTGACCGAGAGCACTAATAAATTACAAATCATTGCGGTTAAGATATTACAGAAAAACTAATTATAGCGCGATTTAAAATACTACTAACGCCATCTGTTGACACGAAGTTTTAAGCAGACTCGCTTATACCAAAATGTATAGATATAAAGGGAGCATTTTGTTTAAGCCCGCTTTCTACTAAAAAAGTCGCTTATATTTTTTTTATTTATTCCAGGAATCCTAATGCCAGTTGGCTCTTTCGGATAATCGGCTGTGAATAGAAAAAAAAAGTATTTATCAAGAAACGGTTTCGTAATCTGAACTAATACTTATAAGTTTGTGATAAGAATTGTGTAAATTTAAGATATAATGATATATTGTGATAACCTAAATCATATCGATATCATTTATTATTATAATTAACAAGTTTATTTATTTAACAATAATTTATAATCACATATTTAAATAAATAAGAATAGATAAATTTACATTATTTATTATAAATTCAATATTTAATATTAATACATTATAGCCTTAATATACAAATAAAAATTAAAAATAGTTACTGTACAGATCATATCTGCGTGGAATGGTGCAAGGAATGCATGTATCATTTCACCTTTGAATCTTAATTTCGATCCTCTGGGCGAAAGATGGATAACAAAACTATATATATGAAATATATATATTTATATTCAATTGTAATTCGTATTGTATATAAAGCTTATTAATTATAAGAACATATGTAAAATAGATATACATAATTATAATAATTATAACACTTAAAGGATGCACGCAACAAAATCGAAATAGTGTAATACCAAAGGCAGATTTTCAAAGATTGTTCCGTTGTATAATTTAGTTCGTATCTCATTCCTGAAATGGTCCAAATATTCGAACATACACAAATGTTCTTAAGCATTTTATGACAAAACTAAAAATAACTTAGTAAGTAATATAATGAAATATATGTATTTAGCGTATTGTATATAGAAGTTATTTATTATAAGAATATTTATTGTAAATAATGAAAATATATTTTATAAGTTGTTGAAATAAATGTTTTTAAAATTAAGTTTGATTTTTATTTCGAAACATAGTTTAATATGAAAACTAATTTATTTATCTTTTACATAATGTTTACATATTCAAATAAAATGTTTAAATATATATAAATATAGATCACTTTCCTCCGAACCACTTTAAAGTGTAAAGTGTATTTTTACAAAATGATTGGTACTAAAAATCATACATATTTAGACATCATTTCTTTTTCATAATATAGGAGTGCACTCATGCAAATGCAAAGCAAATGGGCCACCTGATGGTAAGTGGTCACAATAGCCCATAGACATTGGCATTGTAAGAAATGTTAACCATCGCTTACATCGCCAATGCGCCACCAACCTTGGAAACTAAGATGTTATGCCCCTTGTGCCTGTAATTAAACTTGCTCACACACTCTTCAGAACGGAACACAACAATGAGTACTGCTATTTTGTGGTATAACTGATGAGAGGGTTGCAACTACCCAGATGAGAAAAAAGTGGAGGTTTTATTTCTAAACTCACGAGACCGGAGTTTTGTTCGGTTAAGGCGAAGCGGTTTACTATCGCGCAGCGCGCCCGTCGCGGTTGCGGGCCCGCGGCTCTTGTAGAATGTATGTTTGTATCTAGATATGTATGTAAAAAGTTGAATACATTTATGAAGCGTTTTAGGCACGCAACGTGTGCGATTGTGTGTGTGTCCCGCTGAACGTGTGCGATTGTATGTGCGATTGTGTGCACACGCAACGTGTGCGATTGTGTGCGTGTCACCGGACATGTGCAGCTTCGGCGGGCGATTATCACAAGACGCCTCATGCGCTCTTAACATATCTCACAGATCGTCAACTAGATGATCGTATCAAACTATCAAAAATATTAAGAAAATCTATAATAATGATTTTGCCATATTCATAACATGTTAAGAACTTAACCCAACTGGTATGGGACCACATTATATACTTACAATTTACACATATCAGGGAGATTGGCTATCGCCTTAGAGAGAGGGGATTTGACAGTCGCTCCAGGTCCTACTTGGCGCAGAGGTTGTCCATTGCCGTACAGCGTGGAAATATTAAAAAAAATTGACATTGAAATTGAGTTATATTTCTGTTTTGTAAATTACATATTTTAAATGATTCAATTAATTGTATTTTATATATTTACACATATATATATTTTCTTTCGAATGGCCCACTTGAATGTATTCGTTATTTTTTATCTGTCAACTATAAATATACATCCTCTTTAATTATTAAAATTAAATATATATTTTTTCTGAAATCATTATCAAAAATGTCACGATACCATGGCATTACTAATTAAAAGTATATATTTATTAAATCAATCAAAACTATTATTCGAAACGTAAGTTATGATACTTTACCAAAATTACGAAGTTATTATCAGTGTGTGTATATTTTTGATCGTTAAAATTATATGTATATTTGTAAAAAAACGTCGCGTATCAATGTTTAACAAGCAGCCGACACTCACAAGCATACCGGAACAAATTGAAAAAGATGAGGAAGTAATGAAATGGGTGCCGAAAAAGAAACACGAAGTTTTAAAAGCTAAGTACAAATGTCTTAAAAAACTCTTCCAAATATACGATGCCAGTGTAATCGGTATATTACCCCAGAACTCTACAATCCAACAGCCTGAAGATGAGAGAACGCATAGAAGAAAAAGATCGCATCGAACTAAAACTGACGCATGCGCTGGTACTACAGAAATTTCTAGTGGGGATATATCAGAGAACGAAGCATTGACCGTTATAAATGAATTAAAATTGGGCCGTAATTCCTCATCACAGATAATTAAATCGAATTCGACGGTATCGAATGCAAGAGATGACAAAAGCACGCAAGATTCCAATGATTACTCAATCGGCGACGCCAGAGACTGCCATTACGCCCAAAATTTGTTTAATCGTAAGAAACCATCCCGTTTCCAGATTTTTCTGCAAAGGATTTTGGGTATACGAGCGAAAAATTACCATCCATACGGAGGCAGTGACAATAATATTAATCGTTTCGAGAGACGAAGACGTAATAGATTGCAATTCAGAAGATTTCGACGTCCGAGGAAAACTAATTCGGATATCGTATTAAGGGATTCGAAAGGTCCGATAATTTTATCGTACGTGCAATCCATTCAGAGAAATTACTTGACGGATACAACACCACGGCATTGCCCAATGGTTGGATGTAAGATGTTATCGTATGGTATGTTTGTATTGTTGTATGTCCAGTTTGTCTATACCATATTCTCATGTCAGGAGTAGAGATAAAAATAACCTTAGATTTACATATCCCATGCGATTTGCTAATAGCTCTGCTGTATACACTACAAACAGTTCTCGATTAATATATCTTTATTTATAATACAATACTATTCCATTTAACTACTTATATCCCCTTTTAATTTACTTTCAAAGTTCCCATAACAACTCCAACACTTAAAACTCCATTCCTAATTGCATAATATATACAATAGATTATTTTAGATCTCGACCATTAAACTCATGTCAACTCAAAGTCTAAGCTATTAATTTACCGTCACTCCTCATTTCATAGTCCATAGTTGGTCTAGTGTCTAATATACGAAAGCGTAGTATCTATAGTAGAGTTGGGTTGTGTATCTTATCTTGCTATATACTAATCAAATGACGGGCCGGTTGGCGTGGTTGGTAGACTTGTCTTTCACGCCGAAGTTTGTGGTTTCGATTCCCACCGAAAACTGACATTTGCGTGCTTGAACATGTTGTTATATAAGTATGTATTTACAAAAGAAAAGTAGTATATGTTGCATATCAGTTCTCTGGTTTCCATAGTACGATTTCTGCTTAGTTTGGGATCAGATGGCCGTGTGTGAATAATGTCTCAGGATATTATTATTATAATTTTCAGGTATAATTAATTACAACGACCACTTAAATCTTTGTCACTTTCCGGATCGAAAGTACATATGTCATTATTGTCACGAGGGTTTCACCAAAGAGTATGATAAGGGTGTGCACGAAAATGAGCACATTGGTATAACGAAAGTTAGCGCGCAAGTCACTTCTGCACCTTCCACTACAAGGTAGAACATTAAAAATGTTTGAGTAGCTGAATGGTGAAATAATTAGATTATGTAGATATCTAAATATTCCTGTGACTATTCGGCAGACTGACTGTTAAATTTGAATGTTGAAACTTAGAAACTCGTTAAATTTGAATAACGATCATGATTGTTACAATACATAGAAAAAGCTATAGTATCGTATTATTTTGTGGACAAAATATTTATAACTAATATTAAAATATTTATTAATAATATATAAATAATTAAATAATAATTTGATAGCGATTTTGCTGAAGGTGGTCACTGTCATCTGCGCAAGACATACAATGCTATTCAAGTTCTCTCTTCTCTCACACTCACAATCTAATGAGACGGCAGTTTAGGCGCAGGACTTATCGCTTATCGTGCTCTCCGAGAGACGGGAGCGACTAATGATGCTAACTTTGTAACTTAGGGTTGCTGCAGAGAATTTCTTTTAAAAAAAAATTAATAACTCATCCCGAAATTTGATCCCAGAACCTTAGAATCTCCAGCCTCATATGCCAGCCACTAGACCAGCAAGACAATCAGCTTACTTAACACTATAACATTAAATAATTCCACAGACATACGACAAAAATTGCTAGCAATACCCAAACTGAACCGGAATTAACTAGAAGCGAAGTACCCGAAGAGAAACTAAAAAAAATCGTTTCATTCTTTGACAAAATAAGTGATCCTGAACAAGTGCTAGCGGAGATAAAGAATCGTACATCGGGACAAAATTTCCATACCTACCACGCCTATCCTAAGACTGACAATGAATCGGAGACAACGAAATCTGACTTGAGCTCAAGTCAAAAGTCGACAAAATACCTTCCAGTGAGATGTCAGCTGTGTGGAGAAATATTTGAGCATAGGTAACAATTATAAATTAAACAATCATTGTTATCATATTTTACAAAATATTTTCTGTATCGTTAAATGTAAATTAAAAGTACCAGCCCTTACATGTCCCATTGTTGGGACAAAGGGCGAATATACAGCGGAGGCTAGTCTTAAAAATGTGCTAAAACGTGTTTGAACTGTTCTCGATAATAAGAATTATTTTCCCATATCGCTACGATATTACTTAGATTTTTTTTCCCTTTATTGTTATTAAGAAATTATTTCCCCCATTTTAGTAAAAATTTAAAGATTTTAGATCTCAAAAATCTAGAAACTAAAGTTTCTAGATTAAAAATCATTCTTCCTTTCTATTTATTATATAAAAAGCTTTCCGTTTGTTAAAGGGTTAAATATCTACAATTGAACTCCGCTGCTGTTACTAGACACATAGGGCTTCCAGCCCATGCTGGTTTTCTCACGATGTTTTTTTTATAAAATAGGAAGGCGGACGTGCATATGGGCCACCTGATGATAAGTGGTCACCAACGCCCTTAGACATTGGCATTGTAAGAAATGTTAACCATCGCTTACATCAAGAATGCGCCACCAACCTTGGGAACTAAGATGTTATGTCCCTTGTGCCTGTAATTACACTGGCTCACTCATCCTTCAAACCGGAACATAACAGTACCAAGTACTGCTGTTTTGCGGTAGAATATCTGATGAGTGGGTGGTACCTACCCAGAGGAGCTTGCACAAAGCTCTACCACCAGTAAACTCGTATTTTATAAGCAGCGGTGGCTCCTAAAAGGTTTTACACTAGCTAGATACATATGTACCTAATACTACAAAATTCGTAATAAACATATCCTTTATTTTATTACGTCTGAAGTAAATTTATTGGAGATAGGGCTTTGTGAAAGCTCGTTTCGGATGATTTACGTATTACATTTGTCATTACTTAGAGGTAATCCCGATAAACAATACATTAATGGTATAAGAAATTGAATAAATGTAGACGCTTTTTTTTGTAATGCCTACTGAAAAATACCACTAAATATACATAGAACTTATAACAGAAGATACAGCGGGTTTCGGAAAAGGATTTATTACAATAGAATAATATTATATAAGTATCTTGACGTGACAGGCGTGAATTTAATGTTCTTGTATTTTTCACAGTACGGATATACATAAAGACAATAATGGGCATTTATCATCAGGTATTTCAATATAAATAAATAATTATCCTGATTAATTTTGTATAAAAATTTCAGACGTCAACTTAACCTCCACGTGGACCTTGAACATAGAATAAGCGAAAAATTCTCAAAATTCCACAGCTGTGCCGGTATCGTTAATCACACTCGAAAGACAGATAATATATTACACCATGTCCAAAGCTTGGAGACGTCCACAGATAATGTAAAAAATTCTCATAAATCAGCTGACAATTTAAGCTACGACCCTTCAACGAATATTGTTTATTATACATCTACGGAATCTGTGAATAAGAACATTGATAAGAGAAATATCGTTCAAAATATTCAAAACGATTTTTGCTATAAATGGGAGCCGTGTACTGCGAGTGTTGTAAGAATCTAATGTCTTGTTTTGTTTTTGTCTTAGTTCACTAGTGATGTTTTGAATAAATTAAAGTAAAATTCCAGTATAATGTATTAATTTGTTATTTTAGGACATTCCTAAAAATTATCGCACAGTATTTTAAGTTAACACTCGCGCAACCTAAAATCGCCGTAATAAAATTAATCTAAAAAAAATATTTATTCAGTATTTAAATGTAATAAAGAAAAAAATAATAATAATAAAGCTACACCGGAATTGGGAAAAATAATAATAATATCCTGGGACATTCACACAAGGCCATCTAATCCGAAACTAAGCAGAGCTTGTACTATGAAAACCAGACATCTGATATATTACATATACCACTTTTATTTTGTAAATACGTACTTATATAGATAATTACACCCAGACTCAGGACAAACAGACGTGTTTATGCAAACAAATGGTGTCCTTGGTGGGAATCGAACCCACTATTAATCAAAAAAGTCAAAAGGTGTATTCATTATATATTATTAGGATTGCACAAATGAAACACAAAATAAATTGCTTAAAATTATACTTCTAAAAAAAATTAACTGTACATATAAAGGGCATAAAAACACTAAGTTTAAAATGATTATAATTTCATTAACATTAAATGCATCTGAATGGCAAAATTATTCAAACAATTTACTAACAACAAATCATTGAATCAAATATAATAAAAGAAAAAACATTGATAAATTTCTTTTCTGAAAAATAGATTATATGAAATGTACAGGCGTTCACAAAAATCTTGTTTCAAATTCATGTATCCGAAATGTAAACAAATCGAACAAAATATAAATAATCCTGTACAATAATAATAATAATAATAGTCATCCAGGCCGATTTCGGTCACGGCGGTCAATTTCAATACAGATTAGTCAACTGCGCAGGAGATATTATAGTGCACAAGTGTGTGCGCAAACACAGATGCACTCTGTATTCCCTAACTCTCATAATCCGATGGGACGGCAATCCGACACGACCGGAAAGAGCTCAAACGGCTTTACCTGCTTTCCGAGGCACGGAATTTACGAGGGTACACACTACCATCTTCCAGGCTCCGGGATGTTACCGAGAACTTTCGACAGAAAATCTCATTAACAATTTATCGGCCCGACCTGGGATTTGAACCCAGGACCTCCGGGTCTTCCACCTTACATGAAGCCACTAAACCAACGAGACGATATTTGACATCACAGAGATAAAATAATTGCGTCAGAAACGTTACATAAACGTTACATGGAAACAACGAAACAATAAAAAAAATTAAAGCTATTTTATAAAAAAAATAATTAAAGCGCGTGCTACTAAACAGTAGACTTAACAGAATTGCTTTCTGCCTCAGAAACTTTTCACTTAAATGTTCACTTGTAAAAACATTCTAGAACATTATACATAAATTATTGTTAAACATCACGCAAAAAAAAAAAACTAGAAGATATCATATTTATGAGACTAACAAATATTCATGGTCACCACCGTCCATAGCTGGCAAATACGGAATCCAAGATATTATATCTAATCGCTTACAACTAAAACCATAATTGCCATATAAATAAATATCATCAAAGATAAGTACAAGTAACCACTTGAAAACATCCAGCTGTGGGATGTTTTTGGTTGAATTTAATACACATTTCATCGGACATCAAATCTTCAATTAAAATTCAAAAGCCGAGTAGCCTTGACTGTATATAATACAATTTTATGTCTAGACAGAATAATATATAATATATATATATATAAATAAAAATATTGTATTTAATTTACCACACTACTGAAAATTGTAACGAGGATTTTGGTAAACAGATTAGAGTAGGAGTATATGACGTCATCAACAATGTCATATATCATGACACTACACTAACAAGAATCGCAAAATTAAAAGTGATAAGGGTATTTATGTTTTGACGATTTGTTCACATATTATCATTGAAACGTTCTATATATAATTTTTATATATTATGTATATCCAAAATATATTTATATTTATGCGTACGATACTTTTAAAGTATGACTCGTTAAAAATATAACGATGTGACTAGCTTATTTTATATGTGTTGTTTCTTTCTCATCTTTCGCCATTTTTAAACGTCTTGTAGACATTTTTTTTTCTTTTTTTTTTATAAATTCTTATTGCACTTTTCAAGTACCCATTATCATAATATAGTATTCAACATATTTTAGAGTTCCATAATCAAAAATAAATCCCAAACGGGATATAACCTTTTCATATTGACGAAAGACAATATAGAAACATACAAATATAATATGATCAATTCAATTGTTTCATCTGTGACCGTCTGTACATAGAAACTTATGTATAACATGCAATTCGAAACAACTATTGCGTAACATATTATTGCAAAGCTTTAAAAAATTAGTCAATGAAAAATACGCTTTAGCGCTATACAAATAAGGTCGTCGAGTGAAAATCAAGTTATACAATTTTTATCAAAAGGTCTAAGACTCGAGGTATTTAATTTGTTGAGCTACGCTTACGAAATCTACTTTTTTTTCTTACAGTTTTGTGTGCTTTTTTCATTATTTTGACTGACTGCCAACCTGGAACAGAGATGATATTCAATTTAGGAATGTGATAAGTGTATTATAATAGTAGTAATACTTCTTCATTGGGTCTTGCTGATAGCTGTGCTGAAATATTGAACATAACTTTTTTTAGAAGATCCTCCGCGTGATAAAGAAAAAAAAATAGCTTGTACGGTTATAGATGATGAGGTTCTAGGTTGGATCTATTGGTAAGTTGGTGCAAGCGACAGCAGGCCATCCGTATGAACACCAAGAGCTCCATTGTCGCTCACCCAGCAGTGGTGGTGGCAGTGCGGTGGTACGAGCGTTCGGGACACGAAGGAGCAGAGCAGCAGCGGGACCCGTCAGCATTTGCACTGAGAGCTATAGGGTCGCTCACCCGACGGCGGCGGTAGTGGTGTGATGGTGCGAGCGGCTCAGGACATGGAGGAGCAGGGCAGCGGCGGGGAGCCCATCCGCATGAGCACCGAGATCTACAGGGTCGCTCACCCGGCAGCGGTGGTGGTGGTGCGGTGGTGCGAGCGCTCAGGACATGGAGGAGCAGGGCAGCGGCGGAGAGCCCATCTGCGTTAGGACGCGGTCCAGCCACTGTAGAGGCCCGTTGAGATGCAGCTCAATCCAGCATGGGGTTGATGTCACCGTTTGCCGCCTGGAAGTTAGAATATTAAATATTTTATTACTTAATTTCATTATAAATCAATCGCCCGTTCTTTTCGACTTAATTATCACATCAGAATTTACAATATTCTAAGGAAATTAATACTGAGATCATATTATATATGATAAAGGAAAGTAAGAAATAAGTTATGTGATGCCGAAGAATTTATTTATAGGAACCTCATCTAAGTGTTACATCACGACGACTGTTTTGTCCCAGCATTTCGTACCTGTACTCCGCCCCCCATCCCTTGACGAAGCTCATCCGTATGGTGCACATGCGGGTCAGCTGGAACACCGCCTCGAAGCCCTGCGACACGGACTGAGAGAGGAGGGCCGCGAACTCTTGATTGTTGAAGATTTTCAGGTTGCAACCTTTTCGACGGTATTAAATTAAAAAAAAAAACAACAAAATCGTGGTCTAAAACTACAGCTGTTTCAAAATGTGAATTCCATTACCGATTTTTATTAAAGTATCATTGCTAAGCTTGAAATAAAGTTGTTGTTGACAATTGATAAGCCAACATTTTTGTGTATTATTTTTCTAAATAACAAATTTTTCTTGTATATCTATTGTTAAATAATATTATAATTGCGAATGTGAGTCTGTACGCTTTCACGTACCCAACTTCAAAATTGATCATCGTGTAATTTTGCATACACGTTGCCCCCAACGAAAAGTTGCAGAAAAAAACATAGGATCATGGGACAAACATCACACTTTCCGTAACAGCCTGTAAATGTCCCACTGCTGGGCTAAAGGCCTCCTCTCCCTTTTTGAGGAGAAGGTTTGGAGCTTATTCCATCACGCTGCTCCAATGCGGGTTGGTGGAATACACATGTGGCAGAATTTCAGTGAAATTAGACACATGCAGGTTTCCTCACGGTGTTTTCCTTCACCGTAAAGCACGAGATGAATTATAATCACAAATTAAGCACATGAACATTCAGTGGTACTTGCCCGGGTTTGAACCCACGATCATCGGTTAGGATTCACGCGTTCTTACCAATGGGCCATCTCGGCTCACATCACACGGTAATTACTATATAATAATACACCACCTGACATATCATCTCACCTGGAGGTATTTTGCAGACAGTGGCGGGATGCCAACCGTATCTCTGGTTGCAGTTCGGACTTTGCACGAATATCGACGAGTCGCTCAGGCACTCCGCGAACACTTCCCCTGTTGACGAGTATTTATTAAGCCCTTGTACATAGTATACATTACATATACTAAAACGGCAGGAGCAAAGATTATTTTTATACTTATATAATACATGAGCCTTGCCAATATTTCTGCTATATTATGCAATACAAACAGTTCTTAATTAATAAATCAAAATTATATATCTTTATTTATAATACAACACTATTCCACTTTTCTATGTATACCAGTAAAAAGCTTGTGAAAGTCCCACTGCTGGGCTAAGGCCTCTCTCTTTTGAGCACGATGCTCCAATGCAGGCAATGCAATGTCTCAACGCAATAAGCGCAATAATGTTTTATTAACACGCAATAAAAATTAAAGATATTAATATTCCAGACCGCATTTAATTTTGTAGTACAGAAAGTTTACAAGTATACATTTTCGAATCCAACGACGTGATGATCGCGTAACTGTCGCTTTATGCCACTAAACTCGTGCACTGTCGGGTACCTCCTTTAAGATTCTATCCCTTGTGCCTATAGTTACATTGGCTCATTTGGCCCTTTAAACTAGAACACGACAATACCAAGTATTGCTGTTTGGTTGAATATACGATGATCAGGAGGTACCAACCTACTATCTACCCAAGTTACTCATTGTTTTTAATAATATTAATTATTAACCTCCAATGTAATACAGTCGCACACCCTTCCCGATGTGTCTGCGTGTCTGTTCGACGACCTCGTTACGGTTCACGTTGGACAGAAGGCCGAGGCAAAATCTGAAAACAAAAAAAAACAAACTTATACAACTTGACGAACTCTTCGTCATTTACAAGATATAAACATTATTAAGTTTTTTGGAATAACAGCGTACAGCCTGCACCTCATTGTGCTACTGTCGCTTAAATGTGTAAATATATAATATATATTTTTCTATATAATATGTAAACTCGGACTCGGGGAGAAACCAATCATATACATGGCTTATGTCAACAAAGGTGACATTTCTGACAATAATCTATCACGACTTTTAATATGGTCTAATATCCGAACTCAACAGAAGGTCAATCCACCTTCACCCATCTGCTTACTGGAAAATATTTTTTTCTTAAATTTTACAATTAAATAACCCTGTCTTAATTAGATTGCCCAATAAAATATGGTCATGACTATCTTCAATTAATTATTATTTCCTTAATTTTTTTTAGATTCTTCACCCACATGCTTACCACACAAGTCTTACACCAATCAAAAAACACTTTTTAGCCATTTTTAGTATAAATTCATAATTGAATATACTTAATTTATACTTATAATTGAATATATTATAATTAAAAATGTACTATAAAAAACAATTTTTTATCATTTATTTTATTGAATGCCACAGGACAATCTTTTAGACGGCGTGTTTTTTCTTTAAATTTGTATGTGTATGTTCTTTTTATTTTAATTTTGTATTTTATAAAAAATACCTGTACATTATAAAAGTGATATTATTAAAAAAAAAAAAATTATATGAAAAAAAAAAACAATTTTATTAATTAATATTTGACTATAGATTGGTCACCTCTCGCTGTTGCTCGGGTCCGTGAACCCGTCGACGGTGATGGAGGGCTGCGAGGCGTGGAAGGTCTCCCCCACGCGCGTGTTCAGCTCGTAGTAGCTGATGCTGCACCAGAAGGCGGGCTCGTGGTACAGCACGGGCGCCGCCTCGCTGGCCAGCGCGCCGGGCGACGGCGTCAGGCGCGTCAGGTCTGCGGGCGGGCGGGCTCCGTTAGTCATGACATACTATTATTGTACTAAAGGGCTTAGTGACGTCAGCGCTGAGTACGGTGCGAAAAGATATATGTCAGGTGGTGTATTTTCTTTTAATAATGCTTTAGTGTATTTAGGGAGATAAATATAGTGTAAAATAATATATCTAAGTATGTATGAAATCTTTTAAGTACAACAGTGACGTAGTTTAGTAAGAGTTTAAAAATGGAAAACATAGTGATATTGCTAACTGTACAACACGAAGGGATTCCACGAGTGTTTTATGCAATTGTGCAAGATCCCGAATCGCACTGCACTCGTGGCTCATCGGAGCCTATCCTAGCCTAGCCTTTATAGTGTACCGCGTTATACGTCAAATGAGAATTCAAACCTATATCGCAAATATATATTTCCAATGTAGAGTAGTCAAAACACAGAAAAAAATATTCACTACAGAGTAGCTATATTTTTTTAGTATTGTATTACGTAGGCATGTGGACCATCTGATGTTAAGTGGTCACCACCGCCCAATAGTAATTTATCAAATATCCACCATTCCCTGCATCGCCAATGTACAACGAACCTCGAGAACGAAGATGTTATGTCCATTGTGCTTATAGTTACACTGGCTCACCCACTCCCCACACACAACAATACTGAGCATTTAGACATTTGCAACGTCCCCACTTGCTTGTATCGGGTAAGTTGTACTAACGGCACATTAGAAATTAATTTTACTTGCTGTATTTTGTGTGTGTGTGTGTGTGTGTGTGTATGTGTGTGTGTGTGTGTGTGTGTGTGTGTGCGCAATCGTAATCTTAAAGTAAATACAATATAGATAGAAGAAAAAAACCAACCAAATTGTCAACAAACTCACTCATGTTGTCGTTGTGGTCCATCGGATCGCCGTCCTCGCTCATGTAGCCAGGCGGTGGGGTCTCCACGGACGAGGAACTTCTGGAACATGATTGAACATTGTCTCCCTTATTATAATATAAAACAAACACACAAACAAAGAAACAATGTCCTGACGGAAAAACTCAATACCTTAACATCGACCTGACACAGACCGTCTTGAGATATAAACAAGGACAATATTATATATTTGTATGTTACGCAATAACGTAAAAACGGCTGGACGGATTTGGATGGATTTTGGATTAGTGATACATTATCCTCTGACTCAGCACCATTCACACGGGGGGAAGCCGGAGGTGTTTTTATACTTAGTTTCAATATTCTGTCCGGGTCCTTCAGCCGCCCGCCGGCGCGGCTGCGTACTATACTCACAGCTGCACGGTGGTGTTGCCGGGCACCTGCTGCGCCAGCGTGGCCTCGAGGTACAGCGCGCTGTGCCCGCCCGCCGGCGCGGCTGCGTACTATACTCACAGCTGCACGGTGGTGTTGCCGGGCACCTGCTGCGCCAGCGTGGCCTCGAGGTACAGCGCGCTGTGCCCGCCCGCCGGCGCGGCTGCGTACTATACTCACAGCTGCACGGTGGTGTTGCCGGGCACCTGCTGCGCCAGCGTGGCCTCGAGGTACAGCGCGCTGTGCCCGCCCGCCGGCGCGGCTGCGTACTATACTCACAGCTGCACGGTGGTGTTGCCGGGCACCTGCTGCGCCAGCGTGGCCTCGAGGTACAGCGCGCTGTGCCCGCCCGCCGGCGCGGCTGCGTACTATACTCACAGCTGCACGGTGGTGTTGCCGGGCACCTGCTGCGCCAGCGTGGCCTCGAGGTACAGCGCGCTGTGCCCGCCCGCCGGCGCGGCTGCGTACTATACTCACAGCTGCACGGTGGTGTTGCCGGGCACCTGCTGCGCCAGCGTGGCCTCGAGGTACAGCGCGCTGTGCCCGCCCGCCGGCGCGGCTGCGTACTATACTCACAGCTGCACGGTGGTGTTGCCGGGCACCTGCTGCGCCAGCGTGGCCTCGAGGTACAGCGCGCTGTGCCCGCCCGCCGGCGCGGCTGCGTACTATACTCACAGCTGCACGGTGGTGTTGCCGGGCACCTGCTGCGCCAGCGTGGCCTCGAGGTACAGCGCGCTGTGCCCGCCCGCCGACACGCCCACCGCGCCGCTCTGCATCACGCTGCAACACGCACAGGGAGACTGACTAGCGATCCCGCGACGCCCCCCGAACACACGGAGAGGGTATCGCTGGTTGTTTAGTGAGTATTCCCATAGTGAGTCCCACATCCCCCCCCACTCATATGGGGGGAAATGCGTAAATGCGTATTTCCAGCGATAAAAAAGGGAAGGGACTAACTGTGCCAGCTGCAGAGTCTTTTACCGTCATATTTTCAATTTTCCCATGAGTATCAATTAAAAATAAACCGATTATGGAAAAAAATGCGTAGACGTTACAAGATACATTCTGTTACACGCATAGGGATTTCAAAGTCTGTAACGAATATAAATTTATTTAAAATTCATCTCTCACTCTGCGGTTATGAACCATAAGGAAGCCTACATTTGTTGGATGAAATTTTACTACACGTGTTGTCCAACGTTCCGGAATGGAACAGCGTGGTGGAATAGACTCCAAACGTTAAGAGGATGCTATTGCCAAACAACGCGACATTTAGTTTATATAGTTAAGGTATATATTTACCTATCGTGATCGTGGTGTTGCTGGTAGTCGTAGGGCGGAGGCGCTCGGACTTCGCCCTCGTTGCACCTCGGCACGAGAATTGGTGGGAGAGCTGAAAACGACGAAGACGATAGAATTGTGTGACGCGACGTGTCTTAAAAATACCAGGCAATCATAACTCACCGGGAGAATCGATTTTATTATAATGATAAGGATTCACGCACACCTCGTCCTTCTTCAGCTGGTAAGCGTACTCGCAATGGTCGACGGGCTTTAGTTCATGCTGACTCTGTAACGGGAGATGGTCAGATAACATTCGACTGCTTCTAAAGTTTAATATGAAATCAGATACTTTTAGTTTTCAGACTACTATGTTTTCAGTGGTCATTCCAATGGTAGGGGTAAAGATAAACAAACATATTTGACCTTGAGTCGACACGATGCCATTGGTAGAATCTTGAATAATCTATGGTATTCATTGTGGATTCGTTTGTTTTTTTTCTTTATATTATACTTTGGCGGACGTGCAAATGGGTCACCAACCTTGGGAACTAAAATGTTATGTCCCTTGTTCCTGTAATTGCACTGGCTCCACTCACCCTTTAAGCCGGAACACAACAATAATAAGTATCGCTTTTTTGCGGTAGAATATCTAATGAGTGGTTGGTACCTAGCCAGATGAATTTGCACATGTCTCTGAACGTTGATGAGCACTTACTATCTGGTGGCCCATATGCTTGTCCGCCTAACTATACTAACCTATTCTATAAAAAAAGATATATTAATCAAGAACTGTTCGTAGTGCATAATACAGCAACAGGGTTATTAGCAAATCACATATATTAGATATAATATACAATAGAAAATAATATATTGAAATAATGCATTCAATTTCAAAACGCTATGCAATGGTAAACGCTACTTTGTTACAGGATTAATATAATTACGTCCCCTTACACTTATAATAATTTTTTTTTATCTTTTTGTTGTATCTATAAATATATATTTATTATTTAATATAAGTATTAAGCGTAATGTTACATATTCTGAGTTAGCCTGTATGTGATGGTACGCAATTATAAACTATCAATTTGTTATGTAATTTTATAATGTATCAAATTGTTTTTCTATTGCGTAAATAAATATATATCAAAAGGGACTGATTTATTATAGGAACTAATTATTTTAAATTTGAATATTATGGATATATTGTTAAATATTGAATTTCAATTTTATATAAATTAAAATTTGTTAAATGTTATTCAATTTTGATTTTAATATGATAATATCTTATATCATCAGGTGGCCAAAATACCCATTTGCCTATATATAAAAAAAGTTTATACCATATCCCCTTTTCATAACTCATTAGGTGGCACTGCAGCACTTCATCTTTTTACTAGTTAACCGATCACCATAATACTTGGTATATATACGCAAGGCAGAACAAGGTTGTCAGGTTTAGATAGTAAGATATGATTCCTTACTTGAAGCTGCGGCCAGCGCCACAGCCTGCAGTAGACAACATGCGGCAAGCCCTTTCTGTATTGCCCATTGATGACGTTGTCGTTTGGTTTCACTCTGAAATTATTATACAAAAAGTTATTGAAAATTTTATAAATTAAATTCGAGCACTCTTGTCATGGTCCTTGAAATCTATTCAACTTACATAAAACAAAAGTAAATTGTATATTAAGGCTGTTATCTTTTTAAAAATTTATTATAGGTAAGCAGACTAATAAAATGCACCACCTGATGATGCAAGTGGCAAGTGGTTATGATCCCCCATAGACATTGGTACTGTAAGAAATATTATCCAGCACTTACACCACCATTGCACCATCAACCATGGGAAGAGATAATGATATTAAGATTTCATGTCCCTTGTGCCTGCAATTACACTGTCTTGCTATAGAGCAAAGACACCAAGTAAATTACTTAATTGTTTATTTCAAATTAGCTTTTAAAAGCAATTTGTACGAGAATGCTTATTCAATGATTATGAAATAGGAAATTAATTTTTTTTTAATATTATAAAAATCTTGAATTACTTTTACATAACTATGTAACAATGATGCAAAGCGATTACTTCTATACCATTTTTCTTCATGTATGTGTTAGATTAATGAACCATCCAACTATAAGATTACAATAGAGAGCGCACCTGCATGAATTGCATGCATTATAATAATATAAAAACACAAATTACAATAGAAGAACAAAGTTTTAGTATCATTCAATTTTAATAATTCATTTATTCAACATATATATTATATTTAGATAAATATCCCTTCACTTTTAATGATTTAAATAAAATTAAAATATATTTATATACACTAATACAATGCCTAATCTAAATAAATAAATCTAAATTTCACAATAAACGAAGTTTATTTATAACCAACTCATTAAAATTCTTGATATTTTTATTATCAATAAAATATTTACAAAACAAACAAACAGAAACGAGTAAAATACGACTTTATTGTCCTTTGTATATATGAATATAAATACCGATTTACTTACGATTTTTCGTAACTAAATTGTTGATCATCACATCACTAAACACTACACAACGCGCTACCAGAAAGACAAAGAAAATGTCTAACAAGAATCTAATAAGAAATTATTACTAATACGCGTATTAATCACTTATGAATTAAAGCATCAATTAATATTTATATAATATAACGAAACGCACACCACACATTTATCACAGGTGTTCGACGGATAACAATTTATGCAATCGATAAAACCACGTTCTATTTATTAATTAAGACAAACTAGTAATCAAAAAATCGTGTGCCAAAATTTGTCGGCCATATTAACAAAAAGCTTCAATTGTTTTGACGGGAGTTTGACCTTCCTTTTGGATTTTGCGTCCTGTCTGCGGTTATGTCACCAAAGTACGATGGTCATTAAATATCGCGAGGTCAATGCGCCCGCCGTACTCTAGCATTCGGTCGGATTATAGCATGTTCGGTTCATGGCTGCGGGGTTTTCCTCAACGCTATTGAATTACTTTTAGCGCATATTTTATAGGTATATAATTATCAAGTTTTTTTTTATGATGAACGAAATGAATGAAATTATTACGTTTTAAGGATAATAATTTTACGCCGCACAAGGTATCATGTTGTGTAATATATTTTTGTCGTATTTTTTTCGCTCAACATTTATATATTGATTTTATAAATTTAATCCGTACTTTATATTATCTTTAAAATAAATTAGTTATTATTTATTAGAAAGGCTTTAAAAAAATTAATCACATTATCATTTTATCAACAAGATAATGTAAATTGTATGTATTGTGAAAGGAATAAAACTATATCCATACCTCAAAACAAAATTTGGTAAAGCCTGACAAAGAATAATTGAATTGCTTAACTTTTTAATACATCATACAATGTTATGACCAATACACTAACTAGTCCAATGCCACAAGGTTTTTTTTTTTAATTTATGTATCTACATAAATCCTAATATGTTCATATTGACCAAATAGATATTTTATTTTCATACAAATAAGAAATCTAAGATTACTTATATAAGTATATTTGTATTAAAAAATAGTTTGTGGATACTTTAAAGTATTAATTGTTTCAATTACTTAAAAAATAAAAAAAACATATACTTCAGCATAATACATACTAAATGAATTATATTATTTATTCTTGCATATTAAAAAAAACAACTAAAGCCAAACTCTCTGACTTTAAGAATCTATTTTATATTTTTTTATCCTTATAAAACTCATTTTTACGCAATTTTATATATAAAGTTATTATATTGATTGTTATCACCTTGATATAAATTATTTACAATTATTATAAATAAACAATACTTTGTATTTTTTTAAATGTAGTGAAATTTTAACACCGCAAATACCTTTGTTTATAAAAGAGGAAATAAAAAAAGCAAATCATTTAACATTGAATGTATAAAAAAAACGTCCTTCATAAAAATAAATACACACCTAGGTATCGTAACACACTTGGTGTGACTGTTTTGGTTCGACAAAGCCTTCTCTAATTCTTCAATGGCACCGCTCCTTTTCAATTTTTTCACTAAACTTTTCACTGCCTTCTCAGACCATTTGTCCTCGGCCGCGGATGATCCTTCGGGACCTTTTTTCCACCCTAACAAACGCTTCACTACAGGCGGAGTAAGCGGAAACATTCCGCGAAACCTCAGCCTTTAACACATTTACACGAACATTAAAACATTTAAATGGTAAATTACATGTATATATGAATGCTACACCTTTATGTTCCGTATTTAGATAAACTATCGGCCATTATTGGGAATAATGAATGACAGTTCACATGTTATGTCAATCAACAGATTAATATCGTTATCTCTTTCGCACATTTGCTCAATATATTGCACGTTTGTTTGTTGCAATAATTTATTTAACTTTTCATGCCTTTTTATTGTTGTGTTAATTATTTTAAAGCGTAGTGGAATTTGTATTCTTTGAAAAAAAGCGCTTTTGTTAAAAATGTTAGATTTTTCAATGAAATAATGCTTTTATAGTATTTTAGGCACTGAAGCTGTTTTATTCTATTGTAAATTATTTAAATATACATTACAAAGTAAAATACATATTTAATATTTTTATCCACACATTAGTTATTTTATATAAGTTAATATAAAAATAAACATTAGCAATTATATCAAGCAAGGTTTCTATTGCTATTTTTTACTTTATCTGTGGTGAATTACTATTCGTCATTTCAATTTCCAAGGAAATGGAATGTTTTTGTTTTGAAATTTTGACAAATAATTTATTTATTTTCATTCATTTGTTATTTTATAATGCTATGCCAGTCGCTATAAATATTCATGACCTTGTGATCAAACTTGCTATCTGGTTAGTGATTAAGGCTTTTAATTAACTAAGATTCATTAATTACGTCCATAATAACATGTGTAACTTTTATCGAAAAGACACTGGCCACTTGTTGTGTATTAAACTGGCCAGTGACAATTTATGTATTTTCACGAAGTTATAACTTGGCTGGAAATCGTCATGTTTCTTTTTAAATTGATAATATGTTTGAGATATATTTGTAACAGATTCATTTAAATGACGATCAGTCACTATTCTTTATAAAGAATTCCCATCGATAAAATGAATTTATTTTAGTATTTTTAAAATTTGATTACCCAAAATATAGTCTTATAATTCAAAGCTTCCTATTAATAAAATATTTTAAGGAATTATTTGATAATTATATATTTTATTTAAAACAATTTTATATGGATTTTATTTTATTCTATTTATCATGTTATTTGAATTGCAAATTAATTGGATTCTGATAATAGTTTAAAAAGATATTTTAAATTGAACTTCAGAATCCACATAGTATTTTAAAATTATGCTTCCTCTGCCCAGTGTCTTTTTCTAAGATAAGAAAACAACATTTAATCAAAGGCTTACAATTTGAAGTTATAATAATATTATTTACATAATACTAAGCATTGTTTGTTAATACACAGATAAACAAAAATGGATTGTTCAGATAAGTTTCATCATCAACACTAGTCAATTAAAAAAATATTGTTAACCTCACCTTAAGATATAAAAATATTTTACTTCAGTATATCAGCTAACTTATTCACAACTTGTTGATTTGATTTCATATTTAAATACATATAAATGTACATTGCATTATACAATCACTACTCCTCATACTGAGATTAATAGTTATTTTACTAATTTTATGTTAAATGAAAATTAAACTGATGGTTTTGAAAAATGTAACCGTCGAGTTTCTTTTGGTTTGTAACCACATCATAAAACAATAGTTGCTTCATGCTCTATATTGTAGAATTAGGATTTTAAAGTTCTTTAGACAGACCACTTAAATTGAATTATAACCATTTAAAATCTCTTCTTTTTTCTTTGTAGTTTGTTATTCTAGTATTGCCAAAACTAGGTCCTACATCATATTATATAATATTGAAAATATAATATGGTAGTTATTTCAATAATGGTAATAATAAAATATGTCGAATAGCCATTTTGTAAGAACAATATGGACATAAAATTATAGAAACTATGGTTGGTAGTGTATAGATGATGTAAAGGTTGGTTTATATTTCATTTTTCATTTCCATGACCACTGTGATACCATTAGGTATCGCAATCATCTGCCTTCCTATTATAAATAAAAAAAATATATATTGCTTCATTTGACATTTTATTTTTTCAGAGACCAAAATATACAATGGAAGACTCGCCACCATTAATCCTTTGTTTGGAAAATACAAACGGGGAAGAAGTTGCATTAAAGATTGAACCACATGATACTTTTAAAATATTTCTGGATAAAGCCAAGTACATATATGTCTTTTTACTTTATTCTATTAATTTTAAAATATGTATATCTTGCAGTTTCTTTAATCTTTGTACCTCAACCTTTATCTATCTATATATCTATCTAATATGTTTATTAGATATATATATATATATATAGATATATAGTATGTCGTGTTGATGCTTTTAACTCATTAATGCAAAGAAACCAAAGAAACTCATATTTATTAACATATTTTACATTAATCTATTTATAACAAGAAAATATTAATATTTATTTTTATTCTCGGCTCTTATTGATAGAATACTATATAAAATAGATAAAAAAACAATGGGCTGTTATTACTATTTGTCAGGGTTCAGACGATTTAAATCAATGAGACTGTTCAAATAAAGTGCTGTAACTGTAGAACAAAATAATTGATAACTTATAGGATAATAATGGTAAAATAGTTTTGAAAGATAATATAAAAAGAGAGCTCATTCCACTATCCTGGCCCAGTTGATTGAGATGCAATTTGAATCATATAATATCTATGTAGTCTGCTCAACTTCAAAACTGGTGGTAGGGCTTTGTGCAATCTCGTCTGGCTAGGTACCACCCACTCATCAAATATTCTACCGCAAAACAGCGGTACTTGGTATTTTTGTGTTCCGGTTTGAAGGGTGAGTGATCCAGCGTGATTACAGGCACAAGAGACATAAAATCTTAGGTACCAAGGTTGGTGGCGCATTGGCAATGTAAGCGATGGTTAACATTTCTTACAGTGCCAATGTCTAAGGGCGTTGGTGACCACTTACCATCAGGCGACCCATATGCTTGATTGCCTTCCTATTCTCAATTATTAATATATAAAAAAAATAGATTTTCCAATAATTTGATATATACCAAAATAAATAAAACTGTGTAATTACAGGCGCAAGGGATATAACATCTTCGTTCCCAAGGTTGGTGGCGCATTGATGTAAGGAATGGTTGAAATTAAAAACTTACCTAACATTACCTTTCAGGTCTCTTCTCGGCTATGACGTCGATTTAAACGCTATAACTGGCAACCAACCAGTCAATCTTGAAGAAAGTGCTTACACTTTCCTTTTAAATGCCGAACAAAATCTTCCAGATACAAATTTCAATCCAACAAATTACGAAAATGATCCTAAAGATTCTGACGACCTAGTCTACGTGTTAGACGATGGAACACAAATACGTGCCTCTCAAATACAATTCGATAATGAAGATCCCCTCACAGATCTAACAGCTGAAAACATACCATTTGTTAAATATACAGATTGTCCAGACGAAAATGAAATAAACGATATAGAGATTCGTACTATAAAAGACATCAATATAGTCGAAAGTCCCATAGCTAATAAAAACTTTAGTCCGAAAGGCAATTTTGCGAATAGCCTCCCTTTTAAACTCGTCTGCAACAACATTTCGAATTTCGAAGCGCAGTTCGCTAAATATCTCGAGTCTAGTGCGAAAGTGTTTGCAAACTCTGCTATTAAAAACAAATCGCCTAGAAATGTTGATGATTTTAAAAATGACGATAAAACGTTAAAAGATAATAACAGCTTTTACACACGTGAAGAAATACTTAACATGTTCAAAGATTCACCCGTGACCCCTCTACCGTGTGACGACAATCAAAGCTATGAAACGCGTAGACACGTACGGAAAACTGATCCCTCGAGACTTGTGTACAAGGGTTGGAATGCCAAACCAGTTATAGATCTAGATTCAGCTATCAACAAACACGATTGTTTCATATGCTGTAAAAACATCGAGAGCAGCGAAAAGTTATACTTATTTGACAAAGAAGATCAGATGTTGCATCGTTGCGAACAAAGGAAATATATGACACAGCTTAAAATTATTTGCGAGAAATGCTTAGGGGAAAACTTTAAGCCGAGCCGAATGAAGAGTCCGAGTCAATCATTGAACAACGACGAATACTTGGTCATCAAAAATAATCAGCAATATATATTCCAAAAAACGTCAGCAATGAATTTCAATAACACCGTTTACAATACAGGAAAAGTAGATGATTCTAGAAATAAAGAAGAGTTCGTCAAAGTAGAGATCGGTCCAGATGGAGAAATTATAACGAAGCTAGTTGATAACGTAAGAGTGGATGATATGAGGATGGTGAAAGATGAGAAGAAAGGCAGCTCGAGTGACATCGAAATAATAGAGCCGGAAACGGAAATAGATATAGAGAACATCGAAGATGAAGACGTTAAGGAATTCTTGGGGAAGTACCAACGTGATGGTAGTGTTGATGCAGAGGAATTAAAATGCAGGTAAAATTTATTCCAGTTCAAATGTTCCCATTTGAGTAGTTACCATTAGTTATTTGTTTATATTTATATATTTTGTTTATATATATTTATATATTCATTTTATAATATTACAATACATTATCACAGAAGTAGAGATTCTTTTTTTTTTTAAACAATGAAAACTGAGGAAGGTAGCCGGGTCCTTGGCACCACCAAGGCACCCCCTTCTGCATGGATCGGAGAGGCTGCGGGTTCATCTCGTTAAAACGCATCCCCGGCCTCTCATGCTGTGATTGGCTCGCGGCTTTTCGGAGTTCTGCTTTAATTGCAGCTTGCAATTGCAATCGTACTCTTCGGCACCTTCCGAAAGAGGATATACAAAATTTTAATGTGTAAATTAGCTAAAGAAAATTATATCAATTGCTATCCAATTGCTATAACATAAACGATACGTAATATTGCATCTTGTTTTTGTCATACCCACATTATTTTAAGTGAAGAGTCTAATTCGTTGTTCTTTATTTTTGTGTACCATCCGTATTTTGTATATATAATATTTAAGCATGTTAATCTTGTTTTCTCAGATATTTAAAGTGAATTGTATTTTTTTTTTTGAGAAATAAATTCTTAAACCTTAAACTGTATATCGTAAGGGGGATGATAAGAAAAGTATCGACTTCCTGCAATAAATTGGTGTAAGGTGACAGCTTAAGACAGCTAGCATACAATCATGGCAATGTTCGAAACAATATGTCTATGTATTTAATTAAAATATAAATATTAATGATACCAAAAGTTATATAGGTTTCTCAAATTTTCGCACAATTAAATATTTATACATATTTTTTTATTATTTAATTAATACTCAATATATTATAAACGTTCTCAGATTTTGTAATCGAGAATTCAAGGAGTTATCAGAAATATTGGACCATTGTGAAGACCACAAACACGATATCGACGATGGTACCGTCTATCCGTGCCTGCTATGTGATTATGGTGTGTATATTATTTTAATAATTTATATCGAAGGAAACGTTGATTAAAGGTAATCTGAATGATCATTGGTCGATGGCAACTGATGACGCAATAGCCGACCAATCAGCGTTTTAGAAACTAGGGTTACCTATAACATATAGTTTCTTCCATTGGCATGAAGAGTCCAGATATAAAACCTTAGATTTACATGTTCCATGCGATTCGCTAATAGCTCTGCTGTATACACTACAAACAGTTCTCGATTAATATGTCTTTATTTATAATACAACACTATTCCATTTAAGTACTTATATCCGGTAACAGCCTGTAAATATCCCATTGCTGGGCTAAGGCCTCTTCTCCCTTTTTGAGGAGAAGGTTTTGGAGCTTATTCCACCACGCTGCTCCAATGCGGATTGGTGGAATACACATGTGGCAGAATTTCAGTGAAATTAGACACATGCAGGTTTCCTCACGATGTTTTCCTTCACCGAAAAGCACGAGATGAATTATAATCACAAATTAAGCACATGAAGAACTTAAGTGGTGCTTGCCCGGGTTTGAACCCACGATCATCGGTTAAGATTCACGCGGTCTTACCACTGGGTCATCTCGGCTTATACCCACTTTAATTTTTAAAGGATTTTTTTTTAAAACGGTTTCTTAACGTATCCATATTGAAAACCATACCATGCCAATTAAAGATAAAAGTTTTGTATATTTAGGTGTTTCAGATAGCACGTATCGCCAAAATGAAAGAAGCACACCCTTAATGATTAATAATAATAGTTTCTGCTCGGGGCTTCGCTCGCCGTGTGTGTGGGGGGGGGGGGTGTTAGGTACCGATTGGTTAAGTAAGTAAGGACGTGAAACCGTTTTAGCGACAATTTTCAAGTCAATCGGGCGGATAGTTTAGGAAATCTCGTGATCTAATGCGAGCGGGTAATCTCTTATATAGATTAGATGTTTAAAATTTGTACAAATGTTTTGTTGCAGGATATGCCAATCTTAAATGGCTAAAAGGTCACATAAAAGCTGCTCACGGGAAACAGAATAAAGAAAAAGGTGATGGTGCTGATGCAGAAGTAAATAATGGTAATATAACTTATGACTATATATTTTTAATTTATGTATAACATTTCACTTGCAAATCGTATTGTGAACTTACCTTAAGGTAACACTTTGATCTTACCTTAAAACTTACCTCGATAAGAAATATTTAATCATTGATTTTTTTTTATTGTTGTATAAATTTCTTTATTATCATTTATTGTGGTAGTAATTTTTTGTTGTTTTGCAAAATACAACATTGTTTTTTTTTCTATACAAATGACCTTAAACTTTTTTATTATAACTAATTACCAATTGTTTGATCTCATTAGAAACTAACGACATAAAATAATTAAATTTAACTACTAAATGTTTATTTTTGAGTTATTGAGTTATGATTTATTTATTATTGACATAAATAATAATAATGTTCTCCAGGCCGATTTCGGCCACGGCGGTCAATTTCAATACAGATTAGTCAACTGCGCAGGAGATATTATAGTGCACGAGTGTGTGCGCAAACACAGGTGCACTCTCTATTCCCTCACTCTCATAATCCGATGGGACGACAATCCGACACGACCGGAAAGAGTTCAGGTGCAGGACCAACGGCTTTACGTGCTTTCCGAGGCACGGGAGTGTCCACATTTCCAACTTCCAGCCTCCGGGCTGCTATTGAGAATTTTCGAACAGAAAAAAACTTTTTATTGGCCCGACCTGGGATTTGAACCAAGGACCTCCGGATCTGAAGCCTTACATCAAACCACTAGACCAACGAGACAGTCGCTATTATTATGGTCGCGTTATTGATGTATTACATTATTAAGTTTTTTTATTTGTTTATAGATGAAACAAATGGTGCAAAAAGCTCGCCGGTCGCGAAACGAACTCGCAGCGCTATTAAACGCAATGACGTTGAAAATGACTCTGGTTATTATTTTAATCCTCTTTTATGTCCTATCCTTCCTCTTTTATCTAATTGGCCACCAGATGGTAAGTGGTCACCACCGTGACATTGGTGTTGTAAGAAATAGTAACCATCCCTTACATCGCCAATGCGCCACCAACCTTGGGTACTATGATGTTATGCCCCTTGTGCCTGTACACTAGCTCACTCACTTCAAACCGGAAAACAACAAACTGTTCAGCCCAGATTGGCTTGCACAACACAAAGTAAATAGATATACATAAATAATAATCAGCTTCCGCTCGCAGCATGGCCTGCGTGTGAAGGCCGAAGGCAGGTATTAGTCTATGTATGTATTATATAAACTATCTCTGTGCCAAATTTCATCAAAATCCGTTCAGCTATTTTTGCGTGGTTGAGTAACAATCTACACAAATTTTCATCTCTATAATTTTGGATTGGAGGATTTAAAATCAAATGGTCAGAGAAGACATCGTGAGGTAAGTTTTTTGGACGAAATTCTGTCACATGTCTATCAAAAGACATCAGAGCAGCGCAGTGGAATAAGCTCCAAAACCAAGAGGCTGGCGGAGCCCCTATTCCTAGGCATAAATCTGGGGCTGAATCTTCTTCTACTCGGACTATTCTTTCTTTATTGTACACCAAAAAGATTAAAAAACATACAAAACATGGATACAGCTTAAATATAAGTAATAACAACTTTGGCGACCTTATCGCTCTCGCGATCTCTTCCAGCCAACAAACAGCACAAGGAACTGCTCATAGGGATTTCTTGTATCTTCATAAACTTATTGGGCCGATGTGCAAATTTTAAAGTGATTTTTGAACCATTAGACCAACGAGGCAGTCAACGATATTGAACCAATTCATGATTTATACTTTTATATGTTATAATTGTGATTGTATTTTAAAGGTAAAGAAGAAAATCAGAATTCTGAAAATAATAATGGAAATGAATCGGTTAGTTTAAATTTTAAGTGTTTTAGTAGTAAATACTTACTTCCTGTCGCGGCTTTGCCCGCCGTGAGGGGGGGGGGGCAAAGGTGTTTGCGTCATTTCATGATGATCTGTTGAATAGTTTACACGTAAAAGCGTTATAAACGAATTGACTTACACATTTATAATATTAGATTAAAACAATTGAAGAAATTATAAACATACGTAATATTGTTTATACATAAAATAACCATTACATTTGTGACCCTCCTTATAAACAGCACCAGCACACCTCTGCTTCAGCCCTCGGTGTAATACCATTGTGGAGGACGGAATTTAAGATCTATACCAGCTCTCGTAGAACTGGTGTTTCAAAATATTATAAATACAAAATTCAGTTTGCTTGTGTGTATGTTTTAGAACAGATAATTATGTTTTCTTTGTGTGAATGTGTGTTTATTAGTGTGCGTGTGTTCGTTATGGGCGTATATATCTATATACTAATATGTACACGTTAATTATTTTTTTTGTGTAAATTTTTTACGCTTTTATTAGTCAGCGTTCTTAATTATGTATTAATTTACTAATACTTTACAATCGAGATTCTTAAAATATATATATCAGCTTATCGCCGTCCACTGCTGGACGAAAGCCTCCATAGAATGCCAACCATCCCGATCTTGGGCAGCCCGCATCCATCCCGAATAATAATATAATACATATGCCTTTTTGTTTACACACATATAACATATCTGTAAAAACATGATAAACTAAAAAAACTACCGAACGGATTTTAATGCGGGGTTCACCAACGGCAGAAGGGATTCATGATGATAATTTAAGTGTGTAACTTATTAAGGTTTTACTTAATTCGGTTGAAATATGACGATTTTTGAAAAGAATGTTGACTGGTGTGCGACACATACACCGATAGTTATATGTATTACTATATAAAGTTTTATATAGATCCTTATTCCACTATTGCGAAACCGCCGGGAAACGTAACTTTACACTATTCCAATCGAAAGAGAAAAGATAAACAAACATTACATTAACATATTCCATGTGATTTGCTAATAGCTCTGCTGTATTATTCACTAAAAACAGTTCTGGATTAATTTACCTTTATTTATAATACAACAGTATTCCACTAGTTATAACCACTTTAATAATCCAAAGTTGCGATTACAACTTCGCGGACATTGAAACGCCATTTTTTCACGAATCCACAGTGAATATCACAGATTATTCATGATTTCGACCAATGATATCGCGTCAGTTCGATGTCAAATTTGTTTGTCTTTACTCCTCTTGTGGTTGGAGTAGGTTATGTGTTACATAATAATAGTAATGATGTCTTCCAGACCGATTTCGGCCACGGCGGTCAATCTCAAGAGAGATTACCAACTACGCAGGATATTATAGTGCACAAGTGTGTGCGCAAACACAGGTGCACTCTCTATAATCCGATAGAACGGCAATCTGACACTATCGGAAAGAGTTCGGAGGAGTGTACACACTTCCAACTTCCAGATTCCGGGCTGCTATTGAGAATTTTCTATCAGAAAATCCCAATAGCTTTTTATTGGCCCGACTTGGGAATTGAACCCAGGATCTCCCGAGGACATGTGTTACATAAAAGTCAATCGTACATTGCGTTCATAAGGCATAGTATTTAAACAGATAGAACGTCGAACGTTCACAACGGAAGTGAAACAGGAGTGTATAGACAGCAGCGATGATTCGATATGGATCGTGCAAACTGGCGACGATGACGTCACCGAACAGCTAGAGAAATTGCTTAAGGTAAGTTTTGAGTAATTTAGGTAAGTTTTAAATATATGAGTAAAAACGGTTGACGTAATGACTTTGGTAAATTTACCAAGTTTTTATTGTTTTCAAGGTTAAGGAAGATGTTCGGAATTATGATGAGTTGAAGAAACATAAGTGTTTTAATTGCAGGTTTGTTTTTTAATAATTAATGTATTTATTAATTAGTACAGTAGTATATAATGTATGTAGTATATGCGCTATTCTCTTTAAAAAGTCACACTGATGTCAATGGACAACATCATTTGACTAGCGACTTAGCCTTTTACAGGCTTGTGAGCTGGTCCTTAAGGGTTCGAACCCTAGGGCAGGTCACTCAGATTCTTTGGTTTGTCTGCCAATTCTCAGACACAGCATGAGGTTTCGAAGTTAGCAGTTAATATTTTCAAACAGAATACCGTCCTGCAACTGAACTCTCTCCGGTCATATTTCCGTCCGGATTATGATAGTGTGGGTGAAGTTAATGGATGATGCAATGTAGACGTGTGCAATCACACATACTCGTGTACTATAATATTTTATTAATTCGACCTGGAGGACACCATCATCGACACTGGTCATGATCAAAAATTGTTAACACAATTTCAGTTTAAACAATATGACACAAAATTTATGTTATAGTGATACGTTTATGTCATCAATATGAGATTTTCAAGAGAATCGTCAGATCAGGAAACGAATATCATTTTAAAGAGAGTTGAGCATACAAATTAAGGTAGAAGTGTTTTCAGTTCAGTTATTCTAGCTCATTAATATATACTGATATTATGAGAAAAATTGCGAAAGTGACTGTCTGTTATGCCTTCACGACTTACTTATGTAAGTAAAAGTTGGCACATAAATTTTTGATGAAGGAGGTTTTATATACCTAACTCTGTAACTCACTAGTAGTTCTATACCGTTGAAACACCGTGGCAATTGGTACACATACAAAGCAATCATGCTGTATAGTGTATCCAAAATAACATAACTTATTTCTTTCTAAAACATTTTAGTCAAATATTTCCATCGGCCGACTCACTAACAAGTCATAAATGTAGAAAGAGGAAGCAGAAGTCGATGTTAAAAGATGATTCCGTTGTCTACGTGCCGTCCGAGGAGGATTTTTTAAAGGTAAGTAAATAATTTGAAGACAGATGCACTCTCTATTCCCTCAGTCAAATACATTAAGTAAGAAATAAACAATTCCTAAATGCGCAAATGGTGGGAACTAAGATGTTAAATCTCTTGAGCCTGTGTACCCGACTTAAACATTTATCGTTGGAGATGGTGATGCAGACTAGAACCGACTAATACCGAATAAAACTAACTTGCTCTCTAGCTAATACTCAAGTTGTCAAAAAGTAGTTTTTTAAATTATTTTGCGAACGAATTTAGAAAAACAACATTGCATATCTTGTGTTATTATGTATAGTATAGCTCTGTTGCATTAGAATGAGAAATTGTCCTGTAGTGATGGTTATTAGAAATAAAAAATATTGGCAACACGCAACCACTGTAACGAAACACGGCAATGCTTTTATAAATGCTACGTATTTTATATATACTATTACATATACAACTAATACATATGTTTATTTATTTATTATAAAATCAACAACAACAAGAAGTACACAAATAAATACAATTGAGTCTTTAAACATGACGTTATACAAATCAAATATATAATTTTTATTGCTGTTTTGCGGCTAAATGGCTAATGACTGTTACCAATATTGTTAATTTTTCTATCAATTCATGTACATATAATGCTTGTGTCCTTTATAGAGAGCTCAAGGAAAACCTCGTCCACTTGAAGAATCCGGTGACAACGACCTTTTAATTGTGGTAAAATTAAAAAAACTTACGTAACTGAAAATGTATATATCTTGTGTATTTTAGTACTGCGGTATTAGTAGACGAGATGGGTAATCTACCTTAAAAATCGCTTCCTTAAAGGTTACCTTTACTGAAATCTGTCATTAAGACATTATCGGGCTCGAGTTTTTGGTACTAGTCCTTAGTTCATTTGTACAGTATTTACATAATTGGTGGGTAGGTGGGTGCCACCCATTTAACAGTTATTATATTTACCAGTGAGAAGGGTGTGCGAGCCAGTGATTTCCTGCCCGTTTTCAGCATCAGCGGTCTCTCAGATCTCGAAGAGACCACGTAATCCGATGGGTTGGGAGATCCAAAAGGATCGGAAACTGTATATAACTTAGGCGGAAGAAAACTTTACGTGCCTAGAAACGGGAGTGTTAACACTTCAATCTTGCAGACACCGGGCTGATAAAAACATTTGAACCTTGGGTTCTGCAGCCTTAAAAGTTAGCCACTAGACCATTGCTGCGGCCATTGTTAAGTGACGTATCGTACGTATGTCTATGAATAACTACAGTCATTATATTGTCTATAATAGCGAGGCCGTAAGAAAAAGAGTCCCGAAAAAACGGACTCGCAGATCATGACTTGTCACGATTGCAACGAATCGTTTACGTCCAAAGTGAGGCTTAAATTTCACATGTAAGTATTCTATTGATATTTTTAATATAAGTAAATATATATATATATACATATATATATATATATATGTTGAGGTATATATATATATATATCACGACAAAGGCAATTTTTATTTAGGTCTTAAAGTAATACAGATTACTTCCAAACCGTAATATTCTACCGCAAGGCAGCAGTACTCGGTATTGTTGTGTTACGGTTTGAAGGGTGAGTATTTACGGGCACAAGGTACATAACATCTTAGTTCCAAAGGGCGCATTGGCAATGTAAGTGATGGTTAACATTTCTTACAATGCCAATGTCTATGGGCGTTGGTGACCACTTACCATCAGGTGGCCCATATGCTCGTTCGCCTGTCTATGCTATATAAAAAAGTAATTTTATAAAAAAGTTTTACTACGGCTACAGCGCCATAACATCTTGGTTCCCTTGATGGTGCATTGGTGATGTATAGAATGATTTATATTTCGTACATCGCTAATATCTATGTGCTGTGGTGGCCCATTTGACAGTCCGTAGATGGACTGACAAATAGGCCAGATTAATGGGCCACATATTTTATAAAAAAACATGAAATTATAATTAATGTACTGATTAACAAAATTAAAGTTACTGTCTGTTAATGGTTTTTATACGACACATGTCGATTTCTTTATTCTTTTTATTTTCAGTCTGTATTATTTGTTCATACACCGAAATACTATTAACGTATTAAATGTCACTGAGAGAAATGACATAGACCTTGCTAACACGCAGCTTTGAGGCGGACTATCAGTACTATAAATCATAGACAATTTTTAGTACTTTTTATAGTTTTGACATATTCCTAACAGTTACCTCACGGTGTTTTTCTTCATCGTCAAGCACGAAATAATTGTACCCGCAGTCTTCGGTATTATATCTTCGGGCCACTAAAATTCTTCTGTTTATACATAATCTTAATTTAATATTTCCAATAAATACATATTGAATAGGCAATTCCACGAAACATCGAATCTAATAACGTCGGATGGTCAATACGTATGCGCGGAGTGCGAGAACGCCAAGTTTGAAACGGAGACCGAATTGTTTGACCACGTGCACTTCCAGCACGACAAGCAGAAACGTTGGCAGTGCCCGGTCAAGGGCTGTGGGAAGACTTTCTTTTTAAGGCAAGATTACTTCGTATCTAATAAATTTAAATGACCACAGTTTTTTTTTAAATATATATATATATAACCTATTAATTAAGATCATTCCAATGAGCCCAAACTCGATAACTCTGCAGTAAGTTGCTAAGGCGATGGCTATGCTGATTCTAGGCGTTGCTGCATCATAAGGTCAGGGTTATAATTGGATTACGGGATACTAAATTTTAAATCAGTCGGAACAGTAAATGTTGGTCCCATCCCATACACAATTAGAAATGAGTTGATGATCTTCAAACGCTTAAACGCTTTTTTTTAATCATATGAACATTCTCAAATAAGTCACTTATCAAACACAAACAGCTCAATCACAATCGGTTCACCATTCTTTTGCATCGGTGGTTAAAAGTTAAATAATTAAAATTACATTTTACTTAGTTGTGCACCTAAATGATTGGTAGGAACCCCTAGTTATACTAATAACAGCACTACGCTGTTCTATGTTCTGGTTTGAATGGTGAGTGAGCCAGTGTAATTTAAGGTACAAGACATATCGTCGTAACACATTTAATTTAATTTTGATTGATTTTTGATTTAATTTAGTCCAATTTATTTCAATTCAATTGATTTAATATAAATTTATTTTATTGATTTGTTTGAATTTGAATTGATTTGATTTAATTCAAATTTATTTAATTTAATATAAAATATGTAAAATTGCAAAATATTATTATTGTAATTTTTGTCTTTTTATTATTTATTGTGTTGTATATAATTATGATCCTTGTTCGATCGAAATAAATGTTTATTATTCTTACAGCGCTAATGTCTCTGGGCGATGGTGACAGTGGTGGGTTGGGGGAAGAGATTGGAGTGATCATGATCGTGACCAATTTAATATTCATATCAAAGAAGTTGAATGGCTGTTTTTTTCCGCAGGGCAACTCTGACGAAACACAGTCGAACACACACTGACACCAGACGTTACGTCTGTGTGACTTGCGGTAAAAGATTTCTCGACAAACAGACCTTAGACGAACACGGTGTCACACATTTACAGGTAAATATTGTCCGTTAGTTATAACTAGGTCCTTATCACATCAGTGGTGATGGAGTGAGAAGGCGATGGCCCCGGAAACGATCCCGTAGTCCCCAAATCAAGATGGTCATCTCCCCTGAAATTAAAGGTAAGAATCTCATATAAGCCGATCCCCCCTTTACTTAGTGTGATAGGAGGATTGGGACCCCTGACAACGTGTACGCAATTTATGGTGATCGGTTCAGTAGTTAAGCGTAACAAACAAATGAACAAACGAACTGTCGCTTTTAATATTACAGTTATCATATTTATTATCTTATACATTGTATTTATATTATATATTTATATTGTCATTTATTTATGTTGTAGATTTATGTTATATTATTTATTATTATTACAAGAAACAACTCCATATTTCCTGATAGGTACAACGTTGGTGTCTTCAAATCCATAGTAAAAGGGTTCCTTCTGGGCAGGCGTGGTACATCCTAGACCGTGTCGATGCTTAACATCAGGCAAATCAACGGTCAAACGCTGGCTTATAAATTGTAAAAAAAACAATTACCTCATATCCTATGAGTAGTTCGTTACGCCGTTGGTTGCCTGGAAGAGATCGCTATGTAGCGATAACGTCGCCAAAGTTGTATGTTCCTCATAATTAGGTTGTATAGATCTGTTATGTAATTTAGTATACAATAAAGTATAGTTACGCTAGTTAGCTATATACTGTCAGCTAGCTAAGCAGTTTTTTTTAAAGAAATATTAACTATTCCTTACATTGCCAATGCACCATCTTGGGAACGAAGATGTTATGTCCCTTGGGCCTGTAGTTACACTGGCTCACACTTCAAACCGGAACGCAATAATACTCTGTATTGCTGTTAAGCGGTAGAAGATCTGATGAGTGGGTGGTACTTACCCAGGTGGGCACAAAACCCTTCCACCTGGTAAAACTTGCGTTGATCATATTTGAACTCGTTCACAGATCAAACCGTTCCAATGTCACATTTGCTTCAAACAACTGACCCGTCGGTCTCGTCTCCGGATGCACTTACGGGCTCACGAGGAGGAACTGTCTCCAGCGCTGGTGTTGACCTGCGCGATGTGCTGCAGAGCGTTCAGGGACGAAAACGATGCACAGGTGTGCTGTTTAAAACTGTTCGCTTTTAAAAATATCTATTCTTAAACATCGACTCGATAATATACAATTGAATTTTAAGGAGCATGCGAATAAGGCAACGGAGTGTATAGACGAGTTTACTAAGGAACTGAAAGAGGAAACGGAAGCCACGGAACAGCTGTCACCAACGAGTGGCATCGTCAGACACGCCGTCCGAGTTAATGGTATGTAATTATGAAGGTACTTAAGTACTACCCATATGAACTGCCAAGGCATTGATCATCATCGTTGTTATCACAACTTCACCATCGTCATCGCAATTGTGAGGATACAGGCATATGTCGAGTAAAATTATGCCAAATGTGTATCTGTCTAACCGCAGTGCAAAAAGTATAGGGTAAATTATAGTTTCGTTAGTTAGCTATATAATAACAACCAGATGATCAGTTTGTTTTTTAAGAAATATTAACAACAGTACAGTAACAGCCTGTAAATGTCCCAAGGCTGGACTAAGGCCTTCTCTTCCTTTTTGAGGAGAACGTTGTGATGATAATTCATCTCAAATAACAAATAAATAATATTATAATTAAACGCAGTAGCTGAGATGGCCCAGTGGTAAGAACGCGTGAATCTTAACCGATGATAGTGGGTTCCAGGCAAGCACCACCGAATTTTCATGTGCTTAATTTGTGATTATAATTCATCTGGTGCTTTACGGTGATGGAAAACATCGTGGAAAAACCTGCATGTGTCTAATTTCACTGAAATTCTGCCACATGTGTATTCCACCAACCCGCATTGGAGCAGCGTGGTGGAATAAGCTCCAAACCTTCTCCTCAAAAAGAGGGGAGGAGGCCTTTAGCCCAGCAGTGGGACATTCACAGGCTGTTACGGTACGGTAACGCAGTAGAGCAGTGTGGTGGAACTAGCTCCAATAATTTCGGAAAAAAGATGACATTGCCCAGAAATGGGACGCTAACGGGATGTTACTATAATTATAATTACGTTCATTAAGATCGTGTAACTTTTAGCGAAACAGATAATATGTAGTAGCTAAATAAGCTCATTTTCATCTTTATGGGAAAGACAATAAAAAATCAAATCCAAAAGCTAGTTTTAGTGTATGTGTATGTATGTTATGTATAACTTTATTTATTTCTATCTTCAATAGTTGTATATGACATACAACAGTTTTACATTCACTTAAACTGAATATATAAGTCGTTTTTACATAGAATATAGGGAAGTCTATAAATTTCTTTAAATAAAAGAGATCAAATTTATGTACAAATTAAAAATATATATATAATTTTAGGTCAGTTATTATATTCAAGAAACGATTCGTTTTGCCTACGGATTGAAGAATTTTCTAAATGATTTAAAAAAAAATCTGCCCAGCCTGCTTAGCCTTTTACGCCGAAAGTTGTGGGTTCGATTCCCACCCAGGACAGACATTTGTGTGCATGAACATGTCTGTTTGTCCTGAGTCTGGGTGTAATTATGTATACAAGTATGTATTTACAAAATAAAAGTAGTATATGTAGTATATCAGTTGTGTGGTTTCCATAGTACGAGCTCTGCTTAGTTTGGGATCAGATGGCCGTGTGAGAATAATGTCCCAGGATATTATTGTATTATTATAGTCCAAACGAATCGTTACTTGAATAATGTTATTAATTATTAATTGATAATTGAATTGACGAAATGAAACGGTGCTGTAGAATATCCGCGTCTCACGAAAGGAATTGAGCGTGAAGTGAAAAATGAACAAAGCGAAGCCCTATTGGCTGGCTTAGACGACGCAGCGAGGAATATTATACGCGTTGTCAATATTGAAAAGGCGTTCAGATGCGAATATTGTGAAGAGTTAGTAAATATAATATACATTATAATCATTTAAATATATACTAATTTTATAAAGGTGAATACTAGTAACATATGTACAGCTAAAATGACAAGTCCACAAATTACCTGTCATAATCCAATGGATGGCAAATCCCGAATGGATTTACTTGGTGGAGAGGTAGATAAACCCCACTCATTTGGTGATCTACCACCATACAGCAATATTTAGTATTGTTGTGTTCCGGTTTGAAGGGTGAGTGAGCCAGTGTTATTACATGCACGAGGGACATAACATCTTAGGTCCCAAGTGGTGGCGCATTGGCGTTAGTGACCACTTACCATCAGGTCCGTATGCTCTTCCTAGATGGACCTTCCATAATAATAAAAATGAGAATTAAATTATTCTTGTGTATTGTAATTTTTTAGATTGTTCCATAATTCTCAGATTTGTTTTCTTTATATATATGGATATATATATATATGTATATATCGTAATTATGTGTTATTTTCAGCGTATTCTACATGGAGAACGCTCTTAACAGCCATAGGATAATACACAAGGGAATTAAAAATCCCTTCACTTGTCACATCTGTAAAGTATCGTTCGCCACATATTCTAGGTAAGAATGTTTTATTTGTTGACATAAGAAACGTTATCGCCATATTTACAAAATTAACAACAAAAAATTACGACAACGATACCATTCAATAAACATTACATTTAAAAATAAATAATATAATTACACTCAAATTAAATTTATAAAGGAAAGAAATAAATAACGAAAATAACAATCAAAATTAAGGTGTTAAATATATAAAAAAGTTTTTTTCTGTGAAATGTTTTAGTAATTGTAATGCTTTAGTTATAACTTTGTCCTATAAAATTGTATTTAAAAGGAATATGTCAAATCTTTAAAATGCAATAAATGGTCTTTGATCATAATATTCTTGAGTACAATATTGTCAATCCGCCACAAGGCTAAATGTGAGTAGGTCCTGTCACTTAATTCAGTGACAATTAATACGCAAATAGTGTCTTCTAGTTGAATATATATATATATATATATATATATATATATATATATATATATATATATATATATATATATATATATATATATATATATATATATATATATATATATATAGTTGAATAAACAAATACAGTAACAATACTACATGAAAAATTCTTTAGAACGGTTATGATACGTTTTCGATTCTATTCCGAACGAACTACGGATTCGGTCGAACTGGCTTTTCAATCCATGACAGGAGCTGGAGCTTCAATACTATCTATAAGACAAGGCAGCTGATTTCGTCGAATGAATTCGTTATTAACGTGCGTATTATAAATAGGTGTACGACACACAAAACGACCCACGGTTTTTACAAGCGCAGCACAGCTGAAGGTCGTAATGAAGGTACCGCTGGACCTGCAAGTGCTGGGATTCTCGGCTACGGCGGTTTTCCCGTTGTGAAACACTTTTTATGTGAGGTGAGGTATAATAACCGATATGGACAAACGGCTAGAACACGTGGCTTTCAACAGACTATTTTTATTTATTCTGTTTCTATTTGCTATTGTTACGTTTTATATAAGTTAGGTGATATACCACCCGCTACTGGTGGTAGGGCTTTCTTTAAGCTCATCTGCGTAGGTACCACCCACTCATCAGATATTCTACTGCTAAACAGCAGTATTTGGTATTTCTGTGTTCCGGTTTGAAGGGTGAGCGAGCCAGTGTAATTACAGGCACAATACACTTAGTTAAAGGTTGGTGGCGTATTGGCGATATAAGCGATGGTCGACATTTCTTTCAATGCCAATGTCTATAAGCGGTGGTGTCCATTTACCATCAGGTGGCCCGTTTGCTCGTCCGCCTACCTATTTTATGACTTTTCGTTTTATTCAAATAACATTCGCGACCTCTAAGCCTTTACATACGGCCCGGTCGTAACGACCCAAATATCATCATAAGTTTTCGCAAACACATTCTCAGAGATACAAAAATGGACATAGGAAAACTAGTGATATAATCACTAGTTTATATAATTATATATTATATGAAGTAGCAGCCTATGAATGTCTCATTGCTGGGCTAAGGCCTCCTCTCCTTTTTAGAGAAGGTTTGGAGTTTATTCCACCACGCTGCTCCAATGCGGGTTAAACACACATGTGGCAGAATTTCAGTGAAATTAGACACATGCAAGTTTTCTCACGATGTTTTTCTTCACCGTCAAGCACGAGGTGAATTATAAACACAAATTAAGCACATGAAAATTCAGCGGTGCTTGTCCGGTTTTGCACCCAATATCATCGGTTAAGATTCACGCGTTCAAACCACTAGGCCATCTCGGCATAATATATTATATATTTAATTGTTTTCAAGGACTGCGGTCGCTCGTACCTTCACTGGACGTACCTCCAAGTGCATCGTCGTATGAAACATGCGAACGAAAATTATATTTTCAAATGTAATCAGTGTGAAATGACATTTCCTAACAGGTACTATTGTTAAACTAACCGCTTGGTAAACTACCCGCTTTATTCACCCGCCGTTTCTTTTCCGAACCGGATGTAGTTTCTAGTTTGACTATCAATATGTGTAATGAGTGTAGTGCTTCAATGGTGATTAAAGTATTTTGATTTTGATAACTTTCATCCGGTTTTTTAATAACTGTTGTGACCTCCCACTGCAAGCAACTTAATGATGATTGTTATTTCCATTTTGTCTGTCACCTCGTTGGTCTAGTGGCTTGACGTAAAGCTGCTGACTCAGAGGTCCTGGGTTCAATTCCCAGGTCGGCCCAATAAAATGTTATTGGGTTTTTCTGTCTAATTCTCAGTAGCAGCCCGGAGTCTGGAAGTTGGAAGTGTACACTCCCGTGCCTCGGAAAGCACGTAAAGCCGTTGGTCCTGCGCCTGAACTCTTTCCGCGGATTGCCGTCCCATTGGATTATGAGAGTTAGGGAATAGAGAGTGCACCAGTGTTTGCGCACACACTTGTGCACTATAATATCTCCTGCGTTGTTGGCTAATCTCTCTTGAGATTGGCCGCCGTGGCCGAAATCGGAAATCTTAAAGTACCAATGTTTATAAGTGGAGATAACTTACCATTGAGGCCCATTTGCCATTCCGCCTACCTTATAAGTCTCATTAGTGAGTGGCAGCCGTGACCATCGGTGATGTGGACGTCAGCTACATATGTATGTTGTGTTCTCATTCAAGTTGGAGTATGACGTACCATAGAAAGAAAATTCACGGGAAAACGGGACAAGATGACAACGGAGGATTTACGAAAATAATAAGGGAAAATTACAGGTACCATATATTAAATAATGTGTATTTTAAATAGAAATATTTTAAAATCAATTTGGCTGTTTTCAGAGATCCAAGGTCCGTAGGCACGTTGGCATTTGAATAGGTTTGAGTAAAATTATATTACAGAAAAGGGGGAAAAATGTTATATTATTTTTGGCTGGGTGCCTTTTGATACCTCAAAATTACTCCTTCGTAAATATATGACGGATTTGATTTATATATTTATTTCATTTAAGGATTCCGTGTCGCGATTGTGACGCAGTATTGCCTAACAAAACTGACCTTTATAAGCATCGGAAGAAGGAGCATTGTGACGATTCGCAGCTTATTGACAATGAAGGTATGTATCCTTATTATAAATGGAAAACACCAGCACTTGGTATTGTTGTGTTCCGGTTTGAAGGGTGAGTGAGCCAGTGCAATTACAGGCACAAGAGACATAAAATCTTAGGTCCCAAAGTTGATGGCGCATTGGCGATGTAAGCGATGGTTAACATTTCTTACAGTGCCAATGTCTAAGGGCGTTTGGTGACCACTTACCATCTATAAAAAAAATGGGAAGGTGAGTTTGTTTGTTCGCTTCCACGTCTCAACTACTCAAGTAATCGTGATGAAAGTTTTGCGTACACGTTGTAAGTGCTAATGAAAAGAACATAGGGTACCTATTACTCGCAAACCGAGCCTTACGGGTGAAGACGCAGGCGGGAACTTATAATATATAAAAATGGTTGATATATCTCTTTGAGAAGAAATTTGACTCTTCTTCTCTGTTATAAGTCATTGCTAAAAGACACTGCATCCTATAAACTTGTATATCGTTTAGATAATCGCTATAATAGATATTCAATGAAAAACCAACACCTTAATTCCGATACCCATCTGATATATCTCTTGAGGAGAGGCCTTATTCCAATGCGGATTGCTGGATGGTAGGATTTCACTCGGCACGTTCTCTCAGTCTAACTTAAGGTTCAGTAAATTGAATTATATGTTGATTATAATTCATCTCGTGCTTGACGGTGAAGGAAAACATCTTGAGGAAACCTGCATTTGTCAAATTTCACTGAAATTCTGCCACATGTGGAATAAGCTCCAAACCTTCTCCTCAAAAAGGGAGAGGAGGTCTTAGCCCGGCAGTGGGACATACACAGGCGGTTACTTTACTTTACATCTATGTTATATAATATTATATACTAAAATCTTCTCGAAACGCGCTGCATCTTTTGATATAAGTTTTATATATATCGGTTATTGTTTTTTCAGTTACAGTCTCCATTTCTTAGTAAAGATTATGTGATTTTTTTATCACTTTACGCAGATAACATTCAGACAACGATTTGTGGCCAGTGCGGTCACAATTTGCACAATGTGACCGCTTTGCAGAAACATATCAAGTATGTTCTATTTCGTTCTATTTATTTTTTTTCAAAATTTGTACGTGATAGCGACGATTATGACCTGATGGATTTTGGTCGCGTATTAATATCTCCAAACACGTTGCGCTGTCATAATTTTATGGGAACGTTGATACGACCAGATAGTTCGGGCGCAGGACGCCTGTATTGAAGAGTGTAAATATAATGCCTTATAACTTTTGGATGTCCCGATTCGGGGATTGAATCTAGGACCTTAAAATGTACGGCCGAATACGCCAGGCCAAACCAACGAAGCAAACAATCAAGAGTTAAGATCTAAGGCACAAATCTAAAGTTGTTACGTTACAAATTCTGATTTTATTTTATATCCCATTTATATTATATTAATATATATATGCAATTATTTTAATGTACTGTTAGTGTGATCTGAATTTAATATTAATTACTTGTGTACAAATATATTTGCTGGCGAAATTAATTGGATACCTATAAAATTCGTAACATCTGTAAAGCTACATTTCAAATAAATGATTATGATAATAGTTAGTAGTAGAGTGTGAGCTCATGGCGCCCCCCCCCCCCCAGGGAGGTGCACGGCTGGGCGTGCCCCGTGTGCGCGCGCGCGTTCCGCTCGGCGTCCGTGCGCGACGAGCACGTGCGCGTGCACACGGGCGAGCGGCCCTACCCCTGCGACGTGTGCGGCGTGGCCTTCCGCAGGTATGGCCGAGCCACCAGGCAGCAATACTAATTGTCCGTGTAATGAGTCGAATATGTACTGGTATAACCATACCAGCTTATTTTTAGTTGCCAATTTCGATGGTGGAAAAACACAGTGTATTATTTGGTATTTCACACTGCTAATGTCTGTGGATAGGTGACCATACTAGTAACAGACTGATCATGCATCAAAAAAAGGCACGGGCAACAATGACCCTGAAGAAGTTGTTTTATTAAAAAAATAAAAATACAGGCACAAGGGACATAACATGTTCCGTTCCCAAGGTTTGTGGCGCATTGGCGATGTAAGCGATGGTTAAAAATTTTTACAATACCAATGTCTATGAGCGTTGTCGACCACTTGTATATTGAGTCCATGGCTTACATAAACTCCTACCACCTAGTATTTTCATTTGCCTTATAAAATGAAATTTGCACTATTTAAGCTTTTAATTGAGCACACGATAATGCATTGGTTGATATTTACCTGCTCAATATACAGGTTGACAGCCATGCGCAACCACAGATTGATCCACACAGGGGTCCGCGTGTGGGCGTGTACGAGATGCCCCAAACGTTTCAGGATTAAGTCCGATTTGAGAACGCATCTTAGACTGAAGCATCCTTCGCATTTAGTTGTTATTGAGGTGAGTGATACCTGATGTAAAGCGTAAACCGCCCACTGCTGGACAAAAGCCTTACATAAATAATACAATTGTGTATAATTTTGCTTTTAGTTATATGTTTAATATATTAAAGTATGTATGTTAACTGTTGGGTTACCAAATTAATAAATAAAGGCTTGGAGATTGTTGTACAAAACTTCTCCAGTATTGGCTGGTGGTTGGTGGTTGGTAGTATTTTCATTAAGCACATAAAATAAATGTGCTTGGTTGGTGAAATTCCGTATCTGTATCCACCAAACAGAAATATAGTGGCGTCGTGGTATAACTCATCCGTGCAGTGACGGAGAAAGAATACATTTCACTGCCCCTTTCCCATGGGTGTCGTAAGAGGCGACTAAGGGATATCATCTGGTGGTAGGATGATAAACATCCGCCTGGCTTGTTACCACCGTACGCATGGTGAAAATCTCGTGAAGTGGCTTGCAGCCGCGTTTCGAGGTCAGCCAGCGTACAGCCAGTGCCCGAGCGAGCATTGCCGCGATGGGTGTTGGTCCAGTGGAGACGGCTGCTGAACCGGGGGAAATACCGGGGGAAACACGCCTCCACACTTTGCCCATCCCTATCGTGGCAATACGTCGCTCGCTTCACGTCTCTTTACGAGGCGTGAAGAGGCATCTTGCGGGCCGGCAAGGCGAGGGCGGCTAGTGCAGAATCTTCTTCCCGACTGTACTGGCCGTCCTCGCGTTTGGACTCTACTACCACTTAACATCAGGTGGAGTAGAGTCATTTGCCCACCCGGCAAATATAAAAAAAAAAAAAAAAAAAAACTGAAACCAGAGTCCAGTAGGAAAATCTTATAAGCGTTTCATTGATATGTAAAACGCTCATATTACGAACATTATAAATTCTTAACAATATCACTATATCAAGTCCTCAACATTGCTTAAAAACATGTTGACATCACATAACGAAAATTGCCAATTCTCCGTACGTCTTATTTGAAAATGCCGTTTATTCTTGTAAATTATCAACAAATTATGTTTGTTTGGTTCAGTTGGAAGGGACGAATTGCAATCCTGAAGATATAACGCAACACCTAGCCCTCAACGACATAGCTGAAGAAAAGGTCATCGAGATAACGATGATCACCTTCGCGAAGGTTTGTAAATATCTGCCTATGAATACCTCACTTATCTAATTAGAGAGCTATACATATATACAGGCATTAGGATTTGGGGGGGGGGGTCTATGCCTTTTATTCTTAAATTTGTATTAATTTAGTGCTTTATTTTAGTTAAAAGTTAAAGTACAATAACACCAATGAAGTTGATCTGGGATCGCTCTGAAGCTTTTCTTAATACAACGTATTTATATATTATGTATATACGTACCAACGAATTGAGAAACTCTTATTGAATTCCGTTAATAATATCATTGAAAATCATTACTCGATAAACATGTAATCTACTGGTGGTAAGGCTTTGTGCAAGCTGTTCGTCTGGTCTACCACCCACTCATCAAATATTCTACCACAAAACAGCAGTACTTAAAAAAATCTCATAGGCAATAGGTAATCCGATGTAACTAGGACTAGTACATCGTAATAAATGTTGAAGAGCGCTTATTGAATCCGTTAAAATTACAATATAATTTAAATTAATACAACTAATATATGACAAAGCTTCTGTAATAGCAATTCGCTCAGCATGCATAATAGAAATATTAGAATTTATTTGAAGTTTCAGAGAACTTTTATTCTGTGGATCAAAAAACGCTACTCCAATTTCATTTTTATCTTTTGACCCATCAGTAAACAAATAATAGTAATTGGGATACAATCTTTGAATTGCTGTATTACAGACCGTTTTAAGGTTGTGTGAGTGATATGTTCTTTTTGACTTGTTAATTACATCTAATTTAGGTTGTATAGCTTTTGAAAAATCCACGTTGCCAATCCATGTATCAAAACTAAACATATCTAATTCTTTACTACATTGAATGGGGCTAGAATTAAGATGATTATGGACCTGAATTAATAACGGCTTTTTCTTTTTAGCCCAGTATGGTTTGTGACTTAGCGTTTTAAGTTCATCAATTAATCCAACGATTTCATTGTTTTCAAATGACCTGCACTTTAGCCAAAATTTTCCTCCTAGATAGTATCTTCGAAAGGTCAATGGTTCAAGACAGAGTTCCGATTCCATGACACGTATAGCTGTACTCTTTTTAAAACCCCCAATAATTCGCATATAGCAATTTTGAACAACATCTATTTTCCTTAAATGTGTGTTTGCGCTATTATCATATAGAAAGCGTGCACAATCCAACTTGCTGCGAATAAGTGAAAGATAAAGCCGTCTTAAGTGGGTAGGATGAATTCCCCATCTCGACCCTGCTAATACTTTAAAGGCATTAATATATTCTAAACATTTATCTTTAAGTTCGTTTAGGTATTTAGACCATCTCAAAGATCGATCTAACCATAAGCCTAAATATTTATATGTGTCCACTATAGGTAATGATATTCCATCAATCTTTAAGTCTATATTATCTTGTTTACTGCCAGATTTAAAAATTACAAATTTACGTTTATTAGCTGAAATATTTAAACCTATGTTGTTTAAAAGTCTGGATACCAAATTTAATGCAGCTTGTAATGTTTCACTACCTCGTTGTGCATTATCACAGATTGAGTATAAGACGAAGTCATCAGCGTACTGCGAAGTAAATATATTATTTACGAGCTTGCAAATCTGTAAAGTAACCACATTAAATAGCCACTGTGAAAGAGGAGCTCAGCCTCGGCCTAATCTTCTACAAATGTTATAATTATCGATATGAATTTTTAAATATCTTTCTCTTAGGAAACATTCTAAGTATGAGCATATTTTAAAACCAACTCCTAAATTATCTATAGTTTGTAATAGACAGTTAACATCAACATTATTATAGGCGTTGTCAATATCAATAAAGCAACATAATGTGCTGCATCTGTTCGAAAGGCTTCATTGTATTCTTGAAACTAGAGTGGTAAGGTTGTGTAGTGTAGAATGATATTTTCGAAATCCCGTAACATTTTGGGTAACACATTATTTCTTTCAATAAACCATTCTAATCTATTGAGTAGAATGCTATGAAAAAGCTTTCATAAACATGACATCATGGAAATCGGTCTAAAGGACGAAATGTCTTGTGGATCACGCTCCTGTTTTGGGATTGGTAATATAATAATGTCTCGCCATTGACGTGGTACAAAAGAGTTTGAAAGAAATTTATTAAACATAGCTGTTAAAACCAGTTTACCATTCTGAGGCAAATATTTTATCATTGATTAGGATATGTTATCACATCCTGGAGATGTATCCTTCGTTTTGATACACTTTTCAACTTCTACTAGTATAATGAGTGTCTCTAAATTCGTATTTGTTGATGTAAAAGTTTGTTTAGTAGGAATTGTAAAGGCAGGTGCTAAGTTTTGTAATAGTTCATTAGCTTTACCTTCATCAATATATATCCTTTTGGGTTTGTAGCCTTTTAGCCATTGCATTTTTTGAAATACTTCGCCCAGTGCCAGAGACTCGTCAATAGATGAGCACATGCTCTGCCACGAATGGGAACGAGCATTACGCATCATGCATTTTGATAAACGAATCTTTTTCTGTAGCTTAGTTAGATTATTAGTTATAGGATTACGCCGGAATTGTGCGAGCGCTAAACGTCGTTCTGCTACAAACTTGGAAAGGTTTTGATTCCAATAAGGCTTCGGTGTAAACTGACTACATGGATTATTGCATATTATGATGTATGGAATATAGACGTCGCCTGCCAGATACATGATATCTATAAAACGATCGCTTTTTTGAAGTTTCAATGAGCTTTATTTTTAAATTCGAATTAAAATAAGTAGAATTTTTTATAATGCAATGATCGCTGCCTAGTTTCGTTTAAGACCTTCAAGTCAAATTTAAGTTATATCCAAGGATACTAATGATATATCTGGAGAGGACTGCCGCAACGTACATTACGTACGTAATATATACAAATATATATCATGTAATAAGATAGTGACTTTACAATGGATATTTAGGAAGTGGACGTGTTAGTTGACATGATTGAAGCGTTGGTTTTTAAGCTTGTTACGGCGTCAATTAACCTTCTATTTTCCATGTCGACGATGAGTTGATGATGATTTAAAAAATCTGCTCCCAGTTTTGAAACGTCGGCAACGATGAACTTCCATTTATACGGACGGCGTAGGTTAAGGTCGAGTTCGAGTGTTCTCTCGCCGTATGTAAGATATCTTTGTATTGTTTGCTACGTATAGTTTGAATGGTAGCGGCGTAGCTTTTTGACCTGGTTTTTTTGGTAGGACGGATATATTGGCCCCTGTGTCTACCAAGAAAGATAGTCTAGTTTTCTTGTCAGTGACAAATAGGCGGTATGATTTGAATGGAACGCCGGTTTCCGCCTCAGCCAACGTTCTATCTAGTTTTCCGATGTTTGTTTTTTATAATTGCACGGAGCTGTGCAGCGTCGTGCTTGGCTTCCAAATCGGCGGTGATAGTAGCAAAACGGACGGTGATTCTGTACGAGTGCGAGAGCGGTGTTGTGATGAGCTACGCTGACGGGATCGAAATCGTTGATTACGATAGTTATGTTGCGGTTTTGCCTTAAGTTCAGCAATTTTGAGTGATAATTTCCTGATCTGGCTAATAAGGAATTGTGTTTCAGCTTGGTTCGATGATGGTGGTGGTACAGTGGTTGACGGTCGAAGTGAGACGGCTGCTACCTCTTGAGTTTGCTCCATCATTTTATCTGCGAGCAAAGCTAACTCTTCTAAGGTCGTCTTTGAGCTGAAGGTTTCGCTGACAGCTATTACAGAGCGAACGTGAGCGGGTAATAGCTTAGTCCACATCATACGGAGTGTGGAGTCAGATAACGTATCTCTTGCTAGATTTCTCATACGTCGGAGCAGCTGTGTTGGTTTCTGGTCTCCTAGCTCCATTTCAGCGAGTAGCTTTTGAAATTGGCGGCTGTCTGATTCTTCATAGACGGATATGAGTCGTTCCTTGATAGCCTGATATTGTTTGTCTTTAGGTAGGTTAAACAAAATATCGGATATTTGTTCGATATCTGCTCTCTCCAATTGTACCAGGACCATCTAGGTGAGCTGAACTTGACTTCTTTTCAGTTCTTCTGTTGCGGCCTCAAAGCTTAGGTACCACAAACGAGGGTTTTCCCGTCAGAACGGAGGTATCCGCATGGACAGCGCAAAACTTGATACTTCTGGTGCAGGTGGTATGCCAGTGAGAGGTTGTGGCAGAGCTTGGGCGTTCTGGTCGTCCATTGTTGATGTAGGCGAGCAGAGATTCCACAATGGCAGTGAGCTACCAGGGATAATGAGCAGTCGAGCAGAGTTTTTCCGACTTCTGATATTATTGCTTCAGTATTCCTTCAGCGTGCTTGCTCGGGGTCATCACTTTAGGAGGTGGACGTTGTAGCAGTAGTAAAACATCTTGAGTACAGTAGAAGCGATGGAATATTGTGGAATGGTTTATTAAAAAATGGTACGAGTATACATACGAAAAGTGAACTAAAAATCAACCAATGAAAAAACAAGAAAAATATAAATTATAAAAATGTAAAAATAATATCAAATGCGCGCGTCTACATTAAAAGTAGCCATTTTGATTGGCGCGTATAAACTGTTTTGCATCTCAGTCCCGCGCTTCATTCCCCGCTATAAATACACGTTTTACCGCGTCGTCGCGTGCAGTCAGTTCGAGCGGCGCTTGGAGTGAAGACGTGTTTCAAGAAGTCAGCAAGTTGTTATCCTAGAAGAAGTGAAACCAATTGAAGCGAAGATGAAAATATTAAATATAAAAACAGTTCTTTTAAGAGCTTGACATTACGTCATACTAAGTCATTGCATGCTGTTCTTGTTTCAAATAAACAGTTCTTTACAGAGCTATTCGTTGTTTCAAATGATGATGTCATATATTGCGGCATGCATGGCGGGTGTGTTCTTGTTGCTATGTAGCGACGTACTGCTACAGATACCTTCTCATATTGGTATAGAAGGCAATGAAATAGTTGATAGCTTGGCAAAAGAAGCCTCTTCTGACGGTGTTCCTTTTGCTTGTTTTTTGAACTATACAGAGGTTTTAAGTGTTCTTAAACAAATTGTCGCAGACAGTGGAAAGAATACTTTGACGAGAGAGCTGCGACAAAAGGGATATGGTACAAAACAATACAGCCAAACTTAAGTCGCAAACCATGGTTTATCGGTGCCAATATGAGTAGGTCTGAAATTGTAACAGCCTTGCGGCTTCGCTCTGGACACATTCCACTGAATAGTTTTGCCTCTTTAATTGGTAAGGCGGTGTCATCTGCTTGCGTAGAATGCGATAAGAATGAGGATGTGTCCAAAACGAAGCAGAAAGAAATATTTTATTAATAAGATTTAATATTAACTTATTAGACATAGGAGCTTTTAATAGCATACTGGCCTATCCTGTCTCGGATCAGGCTAGAATGTTGTATAGAGTAGTACAAGCTGGATAAAGACATAGAATTATTTAAATTTTGTTATTTATAAGGTTGATTTTGTAAGCTGGGTTTATTATGTTTAGTTATTATGTATAGTTATTATTTTTTGTTCCTTCAAACGAGGCGTGAAGAGGCATCTTGCGGGCCGGCAAGGCGAGGGCGGCTAGTGCAGAACCTTCTTCCCGACTGTACTGGCCGTCCTCGCGTTTGGACTCTACTACCACTTAACATCAGGTGGAGTAGAGTCATTTGCCCTCCCGGGTAATATAAAAAAAAAAAAATATTCCTATAGGGGTGACATGATCACTCGGTGACCAAACCCCTCTAAAATAAAGATTTAAAAAAAAACAGCAGTACTTGGTATTGTTGAGGTGTTCCGGTTTTTGACATAAAAGGCACAAGGGACATAAAATCCTAGGTCCTAAGGTTGGTAGCGCATTGGCGATGTAAGCGATGGTTAACATTTCTTACAATGCCAATGTCTATGAGCGTTTGTAAACACTTACCATTAGATGACCCATATGCTCGTCTTACATATTTCATTGTTGTAAATGGCATGTATTAATTATATAATTAATGTATTAATATATAAACAGGACTCGAGAAATATTGTACCAAATTCGTCGCGCGCTCTATCGCTACTGAGTGACGTTCCGAGAACCCAAATTGTGGGGGAGAAACTACCAGAACCGACTGGTGATTATATCTTGTTTTACTGCTTATATATTATATAATTGTTTTTTTGTTTTGTTTTGATCAATTTTATTTTCGTCCCTTGGGGTTGAGGTATTAACAGTCTGCTATGTAGTGATTTTTGATTTACGTAATTGTGAAGATTTTTTTTATGTGATAATATTTAGTGTATTCTTTAACTGTTTGTCTTCCTAATAATAAATAAATAAATTATTTGATGATGATAAGGGAACTAGCCAACATGATATTCTGCTGTCTGACGTTTTTAAAGCAAAAGCTTAAAAACTAATTAAAAATATGGCTCTCGAGTTCGCTCTGATTTAATTCAGGTCTTCACCGTTTCCAGATATGGTACACTCGTTCCTGCAGTCCAGACGCGGCCGTGGTATTGCTAAAACCCAAAAACCAATCCAACAGAACCAGAGTCGAGAATATTCCCTGAATATGAACGTCGATAATGACGTTAGTGTATAGTATTCCCTTTTTTTGGATTTTTATATTGGAGGAGCGTGGTGGAAAAAGCTCCATCCCGTCTCCTCGAAAGGAGAGGATTCTGAATTCGGAGGCTAGTAAGGCGTCAAACATCTTAGTTCCCAAGGTTGGCGGCACATTGGCGGTATAAGCGTTAGTGACCACCAGGATCTGTCGATCCTAATGTTTTGAAACAGTGAAGTTGTTATCAATAATTTCTTAACTAATCCTGGTAGTTTAGTAAGTGTAAATGTAAGTGTAAGTAAGTAAGGCTTCGTGTAAGTTCATCTGGGTAAGTACCACGCACTCATCAAATATTCTACCGCAAAACAGTCGTACTTGGTAATGTTGTGTTCCGGTTTGAAGGTTGAGTGAGCAAGTGTAACTACAAGCAGAGAATTTCCGGACCGCTGATAAGGTTAAATTGAAAAATCATAAATTCTCCTAAGAGCCTACTTTTATAAACATTTTGATTTGATTTATAGTAAGACTTAAGATGGTGAAAAAGCAAATGGCCTCAAAAAGCAGTAGTCCCATGAGCTCTTCAAAAATAAATAAATCCTAACACCGCTAATGTAACTCGAGAAAGAACACCATGAGATCAACATATCACTTTTGCTTATGCCACTGGCTCACTCACCATTCATAATCGGTGAACGGTGACATGACCCTACTAATGTATTTTGTTATATACGTATTGCTAAAGATAATTTGTTTTCCAAACAGAATTTATCGAACTTGAACGTTCAGCTCTTGTTACAAGATGGCGCTCCTGTCAACGGAAATGAAATGGTGCAACTACAGCTAGATGATAGATCGTTTTTAGGATAAATATATTTAAAATTGTAGTTACATTTATGTTTAAAAGAATGCTTTAAGAAACTTTAATGTATTGAATAGATAATTTCCTTTCGTTTTAATATTTGTTAATAATAAGCTTTCATGATAAAATGAAACCGATATTTGTTGCCACACAATAAAGTGGAAGTGGGTTTAGGTAGAATATGTAAAGTGGGGATATAAGCTATTTCTTTCTAACTTCATTCCTAATTTCATCAAAACCATTCAGTAGTTGTTCCGTGAAAGAGGAACAAAGATCCATCTATCGTCATGAACCTTCGCGTCTATCATTGTTCAGATATTGTCTTGGCTGAGCAGTTCCTAGGCAGATAGTATGCCTAACGTTTTCTAAGCAACTGTTTGAAAGCTGACCACTGATGACAATCGTGTTTAGCTTCCGGTTGTACTCAACTTGGCTTATATACACAAACGTGCATAATCAAAAGAAACTTTTCTTTGGAATTAAATGTTTTCACGTTTGCACAGTTAAGTGGTTGTGAACAGATGAATTTCCGTATATTTTCTCTTGAATGTACATAAGGCATATCTACGTTTGTTGTGCTAAAGCAACGCAAATAAAACGATACACTTGCTTTTATTAGAGCAAACCGTTTTAATCTCACGCGTTTAACCGTGCAAAAGTTTGCACAGATAAGCGCTATGTTAACAAGTAAGAGTTTTAAAGAGTATGTTTTTTTTTGTTACCGCTGGTTACTGAGTTTTTTTTTATTATAAATACTTTTAGTTCAATAAATGGTGTCTCGATTACATTGTTAAATAGATTTTAAGTGTAAAATACAACATGAGTTTATTTGAATTTGTTTTATTTTTAATAATTACCCATGATAATAAATATTATTATGGCCATTGATGTGCATTCTAACGGCCAGCAAATTAGTGTTTCGGGGACAAATAGCGATTTTATCAGCGATGATTTGAGTAAATTGTTTTCATAGGTACCCACTACACGTACATATTATATAATACAGTAACAACCTGTTAATGTCTTACTGCTGGGCCTCCTCTCCGTTTTGCGGAGAAGGTTTGGAGCTTATTTCACCACGCTACTCCAATGCGGGTTGGTAGAATACACATGTGGCAGAATTTCAATTAAATTAGACATGCAGGTTTCCTCACGATGTTTTACTTCACCGTCAAGCACGAGATGAATTATAAACACAATATTATATAATGTTCAAAGATAACTTCGATTTTACGGTACATTATTTTTAATATTTGTCTTTAGTCTGTTTATTCAACTACATTATACTATTAACGTATTAATAGTCACTGAGTTAACTGACAGACTTTGCACGCACCCTTGAAACGACTGTCTTTCTATCTTATGAAAGATATCAAGATGAGATCATAGACAATTTTTAGAACTTTTTATAGTTTTGACATATTCCTAACATACGGTAAGTAATAAGAGACATAAATAAGTGCCGCCTATACATCTAACCAAATCACTACACACTACTTCACTTCACACGTGTTATAACACAGACTGACAAATGAGCCATTTGATGGTAAGTGGCGACTACGGCCCATATTTATTTTATTTATTTTATTTATTTATTTATATTTTATTTATTCCTTTATTGCACACAATTTACAAACATATAAAAGAACAAGTAATACATATAGTATGCAAAGGCGGTCTTATCACTTACAGTGATCACTTCCAGGCAACCAGGATCATTAATCGGACGTAGTCTAGCGCCATAGACATTGGCGCCGTAAAAAAAATTGAACCATAGTTCTTTTATCGCCAATACGCCAACGTCGGCAACTAAGATGCTGGTGCCTGAAGATATATTGGCTCAAACAAATAAAACCAACAATACAAAAACGAAGTTTGTTTTTTGACAAATCCATACTACGAGTATATATATCTAAGTATATAATCATTTTCGTACCAATTCAGGATCCAATTCAGGACCAATTCAGGATTTCAGGATCGTATACGATGCATATAATATCTCACTGCGAGGATCCTGAACCATAACCTTCAAAACTTGCACAAAGGAATTTTGTGAATTTGAAAGAACTACCGTAAATGTCCCACTGCTGGGCTAAGCGTTACTCTGCTTCGATTGGAACTTATTTCACTACAGCTCCATAACGCGAGTGAATACATGTGTGACAGCATTTAACTAAATAATCTAAAAACAAAACTTATCCAAGCGCATTCTTGACATTCCGAATGTTTTGTTTGAAAATAAAAAAAATATATAGATTTTTAATCGTTACAATTATCATTATTTTATTTTTTTATTTTATGTTCATAGGTCTACAAAACAAAATGACAATCAAAAATTTTGAATTGATTACATTTCTCTTGATGTAGACACGACATGCGTTTTTGATTAAGTGCAAACAAAAAAGTCTAGTCTATGACAGCAACAAATATCTAAACTTAAAATTTTTTCAATTGCAAAACAATTTTTTTTTTTTTTTTTTTATATTTGCCGGGAGGGCAAATGACTCTACTCCACCTGATGTTAAGTGGTAGTAGAGTCCAAACGCGAGGACGGCCAGTACAGTCGGGAAGAAGGTTCTGCACTAGCCGCCCCCGCCTTGCCGGCCCGCAAGATGCCTCTTCACGCCTCTTAATTTAAACTATCGAAACATTTTTTTTAAACTTTTTTTCAATGAGGCTATAGAACTATCGGTAAAAATATCATAATTAAAACGAATACTATTATAAGAGGAACACATGCGGTATAAAGGCGAGTGGCTAAGTACATTTGTTCTAGAAGTAGGAAGACAAAAGGTCGTACAATATCGCATGCGACAATTTGGACGAGGAATGGAAAACTGTATGCATTGCAGGACATCGGACGAGTCAATAAGCCCATGAATTATCTTGTATAGAAATATGATATCATTTATTTTTCTCCGAGTGTAAAGTGAGCTTGCTCTGTAAAAATTCAGTCTCTGTGCATACGATTTAAGTTCGAGAGATTTATTATCTGTGTAAGAAACGTGATATAAAAACCTCTTTTGAACACATTCAAGTCTATTTATGTGAACCTGATAGCAAGGGCTCCACACTACACTGCAATACTCCAGGATATTTCGAACAAAGGTATTAAATAAAAGAATAGAAACACTCGGTTGCTTAAATATTTTTAACTGTCTGTTAATAAATCCAGATAGTTTTGACGCTTTTTTTATTATATTATCTAGATGTAGCCTAAAACTTAGTGAACTATCAAGTATAACGCCAAGATCACGTATGCTCGTTACTTCTTGGATAGTTAAATTATTATTGATATAATATGTCACCGTATCAGAAATAATCTTGCGAGAAAATTTTATGTAAAAACATTTTGTGGGGTTAAGGTACATTTGATTTAAGTGGCACCAATCACAAATATAGTTTATATCCGTTTGCAATATTAGTTTATCTAAGTCATTATTTATTACGCGATAAATTTTCAAGTCATCAGCATAAAATTTGAAATTCGATTTTATATTAACACATAAATCATTTACGAAGATTAAAAAAAGTAAAGGGCCTAAATGTGATCCTTGAGGGACTCCCGAAGCTACCTCAATTTCGGCGGACTTAAAACCACAAATATTAACTAATTGTGACCGTTTTTGTAGATAAGACTCAACCCATCTCAATAAGGAACCATGAATGCCCATGTGTTCAATTTTTTTTAATAATATCCTGTGGTTGACAACATCAAACGCTTTTCTGAAATCAGTGTATATTGAATGAACTTCTTTTTTTTTATCCAAAGCTTTTGCAATTACCGATACATAAGACACTAAATTTGATGCTGTTGATCTACCAGCCAAAAAGCCGTGCTGATTACAATTTATATATTTACGTGTATGGCCTAGTATTTCCCTATGCACAATTGACTCCAGTATCTTACCACAATTAGATAGTAATGATATAGGACGATAAGCGGTTACATCACCTACATCACCCCCTTTGTGGATTGGTATTAAATGAGCTTTCTTCCAAATGGATGGGAATATCCCATCTCTAACGACTTATTATAAATTGTGGTTAAGGGCTTATACAAGTTTTTTGCACATTTTTTCAAAAATAATGGAGGTATTCCATCGGGACCGGGTGATTTATTAATATTTAAAGACTGAAGACATCCCAAAACGTCGACTTCTTCTATGAAAAATTTACTGAGTGACATAACGTTGCCATATGGATTAGTAATATCTGGCGTTGGTAATCCTGAGTATGCACGGCTTAAATTATATGTATTCTGGAAATGCCTAGCAAAAAGGTTAGCTATGTCCTGTCCACCCATTGCTTTTTCGATTCCTAGGGTCATTTCATTGGGAATTGAAGTACAGTTACTCATTCTACTTTTAACAAAATTCCAAAAATACCTTGGATTTCGACGTAAATTATTAGGTGTATTATTTATAAAGTTAGTATAACATTCTTTTATCAAAGCCTCACATCGTTCTTGTAACAAAGTGTAACTAAGTTTATCCATTCCATTTCCGTAAGATTTGTATCGTTTATGGTATTTCGCTTTTTCTCTAAGAGCTTTAATAAGGGATAAGGAATACCAGACAGGGAAGCTCTCATTCATCGGCAATTTAACTGGAGTAAATTCATGAATAATTGACATTAATTTCGAATAAAATACTTCAACCATTTCGTTAACATCCGAGCATCCCAACCATACAGCTGTCCAATCTATAGTTTCTAAGGCAGTATTCAGCGCTTCATAGTCACATTTTGTGTAATTGTATCTTAGGATTTTTTTGAATTTGACAGTGGCATATGAGGACTTCTGAATTAATATTTTGAGAGAAGGATGATGAATGTCAGACGGTACTAGAGGTGTTGATACTTTAGAAATAGCTATGCAAGATGGGTCAGTGGAAAAAACTAGATCTAACATTTTCCTATTTTCATTCAAAACACTGTTACATTGGCACAGATTATTGAATGCAACAGTGTCTACAAATCTGTTTACTAGGTAACTATCAGAAATCGATGGTAGTAGAAAACTAGTTTCAGCATTGTACTCCCACAATACGTCACTTAGGTTAAAATCCCCCAGCAACATAATAGATGACTTTTCGTTTACTCTCGTTACTACCCGCGATAAGTTGTATAAAAACGTGTCAACATAATTCCCATCTAAAGGTGGTGGCAGGTAGGCAACACATATATGAATACTGCTGCTACCTCCTAATTTCAAACTAATCCATAAGTCCTCACACGCCGACTCCCAATCATGCTTTCGAGTAACTTCGAAAACGATAACGCTATCACAGATAAAAAATATCTTGCCGCCATTAAGTTTGGGCTGAGATTTGAGTGTGTTGTAACATTTTGGCGACTGCGTACAAGGTAAAAATAATATAATTACTTATTTTAATTTACAATACAAAAAACAATCGTGTCTATATTGCTTATGAAAAAAAAAACCTTTATTGGTACTTTTTTTTTCGTATACCATTAAGTTATTAGTTATTTAGAACAGTGGTAGGAAATACAGTGAGTTGATGTTAATTATCCTAATGAGTTTGGGCCTTGACCTACGAGTAATAGTGTTCTGTGGCCTGTGTGTTAAGTCTATTAAATATTATAGACAAATGTTCATAGACAATATATAAAGTAAATTCGCAATTACAATTTTAGTCAGTTTTTATATTTAAAAATAAATACAGCTAGTATTTCTACAATAATTTCAAATATTAAGAAATGTAATATAAAAATGAAATCAAATAAAGATATTCTGTAAAAAAAACATTGCAAAATGTTATTTTAAATCTCAACAAAGATGTCACAGTTCATTAAAAATAAGGAATTATTTTCAATATGTAGGCTTAACATAATTTTGATCGGTTATTTCATTTGTAAAAGCTTGTCATTGTATCGTGTAACTTCATGCAAAGTGTTTTAGTGCCAATTTTATTGTTTTTTTTGTCATATTGTCCTTTAGAACCATCAACTGTATCACTCTTATATTGTAATTAATTCAATACTTTTAATCAACCAAAAAGTTTCATTGAAAAATATTTTCTAATTATGACAGCTATAATCTGATGTTCTAATTACAAATCGAAATAATTGAATGATGACATCTTGCGAAATTGTTTATTTAATTATTTACTTGCTTTTCAGAAATAAGATCTTGATAACATCTGTGCTAGAACCTTTAGATATATAGATTAATAATTTTTAGGTTTTTTTTTTCCCTTACGTTCATTAACGATATCATTTTGGGTAACGACAGAGTCTCCACGCCGGTCTCCACCCTCCAATTTTGAGCACGGCGGGCCAGGGCGTTGGACGCGAACGTGACGTCGACGATCGATTCGCCCTGCTGCCGCACGCACGTGCTCTCCGACCCGCTGTTGAGGACCGCCAGCCCCAGCGAGACCGCTGTTTTTGTTTTTTTTTTTCTTAGTTGTCGCATTAGATTCTTATTGTTTTCTGATAGATTCTGATTATCGTCAGAACGGAGGTATCCGCATGGACAGCGCAAAACTTGATACTTCTGGTGCAGGTGGTATGCCAGTGAGAGGCTATGGCAGAGCTTGGGCGTTCTGGTCGTCCATTGTTGATGTAGGCGAGCAGAGATTCCACAATGGCAGTGAGCTACCAGGGATAATGAGCAGTCGAGCAGAGTTTTTCAGACTTCTCATATTATTGCTTCAGTATTTCTTCGGCGTGCTTGCTCGGGGTCATCACTTTAGGAGGTGGACGTTGTAGCAGTAGTAAAACATCTTGAGTACAGTAGAAGCGATGGAATATTTTGGAATGGTTTATTAAAAAATGGTACGTGTATATATACCAAAAGTGAACTAAAAATCAACCAATGAAAAAACAAGAAAAATATAAATTATAAAAATGTAAAAATAATATCAAATGCGCGCGTCTACATTCAAAGTAGCCATTTTGATTGGCGCGTATAAACTGTTTTGCGTCTCACTCCCGCGCTTCATTCCCCGCTATAAATACACGTTTTACCGCGTCGTCGCGTGCAGTCAGTTCGAGCGGCGCTTGGAGTGAAGACGTGTTTCAAGAAGTCAGCAAGTTGTTATCCTAGAAGAAGTGAAACCAATCGAAGCGAAGATGAAAATATTAAATATAAAAACAGTTATTTTAAGAGCTTGAAATTACGTCATACTAAGTCATTGCATGCTGTTCTTGTTTCAAATAAACAGTTCTTTACAGAGCTATTCGTTGTTTCAAACGATGATGTCATATATTGCGGCATGCGTGGCGGGTGTGTTCTTGTTGCTATGTAGCGACGTACTGCTACATATACCTTCTCATATTGGTATAGAAGGCAATGAAATAGTTGATAGCTTGGCGAAAGAAGCCTCTTCTGACGGTGTTCCTTTTGCTTGATATTTGAACTATACAGAGGTTTTAAGTGTTCTTAAACAAATTGTCGCAGACAGTGGAAAGAATACTTTGAAGAGAGAGCTGCGATAAAAGGGATATGGTACAAAACGATACAGCCAAACTTAAGTCGCAAACCATGGTTTATCGGTGCCAATATGAGTAGGTCTGAAATTGTAACAGCCTTGCGGCTTCGCTCCGGACACATTCCGCTCAATAGTTTTGCCTCTTTAATTGGTAAGGCGGTGTCATCTGCTTGCGTAGAATGCGATAAGAATGAGGATGTGTCCAAAACGAAGCAGAAAGAAATACTTTATTAATAAGATTTAATATTAACTTATTAGACATAGGAGCTTTTAATAGCATACTGGCCTATCCTGTCTCGGATCAGGCTAGAATGTTGTATAGAGTAGTACAAGCTGGATAAAGACATAGAATTATTTAAATTTTGTTATTTATAAGGTTGATTTTGTAAGCTGGGTTTATTATGTTTAGTTATTCCTATAGGGGTGGCATGATCACTCGGTGACCAAACCCCTCTAAAATAAAGATTTAAAAAAAAACAGCAGTACTTGGTATTGTTGAGATGTTCCGGTTTTTGACATAAAAGGCACAAGGGACATAAAATCTTAGGTCCTAAGGTTGGTAGCGCATTGGCGATGTAAGCGATGGTTAACATTTCTTACAATGCCAATGTCTATGAGTGTTTGTGAACACTTACCATCAGATGACCCATATGCTCGTCCTACATATCTCATTGTTGTAAATGGCATGTATTAATTATATAATTAATGTATTAATATATAAACAGGACTCGAGAAATGTTGTACCAAATTCGTCGCGCGCTCTATCGCTACTGAGTGACGTTCCGAGGACCCAAATTGTGGGGGAGAAACTACCAGAACCGACTGGTGATTATATCTTGTTTTACTGCTTATATATTATATAATTGTTTTTTTGTTTTTGTTATGATCAATTTTATTTTCGTCCCTTGGTGTTGAGGTATTAACAGTCTGCTATGTAATGTTTTTTTATGTGATAATATGTTGTGTATTTCTTTACTGTTTGTCTCCCTAATAATAAATAAATAAATTATTTGATAATGATAAAGGTACTAGCCAACATGATATTCTGCTGTCTGACGTATTTAAGGCAACAGTTTAAAAACATTATTGAAAATATGACTTTCGAGTCAGCTCTGATATAATTCAGGTCTTCACCGTTTCCAGATATGGAACATCCGTTCCTGCAGTCCAGACGCGGCCGTGGTATTGCTAAAACCCAAAAACCAATCCAACAGAACCAGAGTCGAGAATATTCCCTGAATATGAACGTCGATAATGACGTTAGTATATAGTATTCCCTTTATTTGGACTTCTATATTGGGGGAGCGTGGTGGAAAAAGCTCCATCCCGTCTCCTCGAAAGGAGAGGATTCTGAATTCGGAGGCTAGTAAGGCGTCAAACATCTTAGTTCCCAAGGTTGGCGGCACATTGGCGGTATAAGCGTTAGTGACCACCAGGATCTGTCGATCCTAATGTTTTGAAACAGCGAAGTTGTTATCAATAATTTCTTCACTAATCCTGGTAGTTTAGTAAGTGTAAATGTAAGTGTAAGTAAGTAAGGCTTTGTGTAAGTTCATCTGGGTAAGTACCACGCACTCATCAGATATTCTACCGCAAAACAGCACTACTTGGTATTGTTGTGTTCCGGTTTGAAGGTTGAGTGAGCAAGTGTAACTACAAGCAGAGAATTTCCGGACCGCTGATAAGGTTAAATTGAAAAATCTTAAATTCTCCTAAGAGCCTACTTTTATAAACATTTTGATTTGATTTATAGTAAGACTTAAGATGGTGAATAAGCAAATGGCCTCAAAAAGCAGTGGTCCCATGAGCTCTTCAAAAATAAATCAATCCTAACACCACTAATGTAACTCGAGAAAGAACACCATGAGATCAACATATCACTTTTGCTTATGCCACTGGCTCACTCACCATTCATAACTGGCGAATGGTGATATGACCCTACTAATGTATTTTGTTATATGCATATTGCTAAAGATAATTTGTTTTCCAAACAGAATTTATCGAACTTGAACGTTCAGCTCTTGTTACAAGATGGCGCTCCTGTCAACGGAAATGAAATGGTGCAACTGCAGCTAGATGATAGATCGTTTTTAGGATAAATATATTGAAAATTGTTGTTACATTTATGTTTAAAAGAATGCTTTAAGAAACTTTATTGTATTGAATAGATAGTTTTCGTTTTAATATTTGTTAATTATAAGCTTTCATGTAAAATGAAACCGATATTTGTTGCCACACAATAAAATGGAAACCGATTTTAGGTAGTATATGTAAAGTGGGGATATATAGTTATTTCTCTCTTACTTCATTCCTAGTTTCATCAAAACCATTCAGTAGTTGTTCCGTGAAAGAGGAACAAAGATCCATCTATCGTCATGAACCTTCGCTATGGTATTAGTAGGATCATCGTGACAATCATTGTTCAGATTGTCTTGGCTGAGCAGTTCCTAGGCAGATAGTATGCCTAAGGTTTTCTACGCAACTATCTGAAAGCTGACCACTGAACTGAACACACACACACACACACTGAACTTGGCTTATATACACAAACGTGCATAATCAAAAGAAACTTTTCTTTGGAATTAAATGAAAATTAACGTGAAAAACGTTTGCACAGTTAAGTGGTTGTGAACAGAAGAATTTCCGTATATTTTTTCTTAAATGTACATAAGGCATATCTCCGTTTGTTTTGCTAAAACTGCGCAAATAAAACAGTACACTTGCTTTTATTAGAGCAAACCGTTTTAATATCACGCGTTTAACCGTGCAAAAGTTTGCACAGATAAGCGCTATGTTAACAAGTAAGAGTTTTAAAGAGTACGTTTTTTTTGTTACCGCAGGTTACTGAGTGATTTTTTTTATTATAAATACTTTTAGTTCAATAAATGGTGTCTCGATTACATTGTTAAATAGATTTTAAGTGTAAAATACAATGTGAGTTTATTTGAATATGTTTTATTTTTAATAATTACCCATAATAAAATATAATGGCCATTGATGTGCATTTTAACGGCCAGCATATTAGTGTTTCGGGTACAAATAACGATTTTATCAGCGATGATTTGAGTAAATTGTTTTCATAGGTACACACTACACGTGCATATTATATAATATAGTAACAACCTGTTAATGTCCTACTGCTGGGCCTCCTCTCCGTTTTGCGGAGAAGGTTTGGAGCTTATTTCACCACGCTGCTCCAATGCGGGTTGGTAGAATACACATGTGGCAGAATTTTAATGATATTAGACATGCAGGTTTCCTCACGATGTTTTACTTCACCGTCGAGCACGAGATGAATTATAAACACAATATTATATAATATTCAAAGATAACTTCGATTTTACGGTAGATTATTTATAATATTTGTCTTTAGTCTGTTTATTCAACTACATTATACTATTAACTTATTAATAGTCACTGAGTTAACTGACAGACTTTGCACGTACCGTACCGTACCTTATGAAAGATATCAAGATGTAATCATAGACAATTTTTAGAACTTTTTATAGTTTTGACAAATTCTTAACATACGGTAAGTAATAAGAGACATAAATAAGTGCCGCCTATACATCTAACCAAATCACTACACACTACTTCACTTCACACGTGTTATAACACAGACTGACAAATGAGCCATTTAATGGTAAGTGGCCACTACGGCCCAAATTTATTTTATTTTATTTATTTATTTATATTTTGTTTATTCCTTTATTGCACACAATTTACAAACATATAAAAGAACAAGTAATACATATAGTATGCAAAGGCGGTCTTATCACTTACAGTGATCACTTCCAGGCAACCAGGATCATTAATCGGACGTAGTCTAGCGCCATAGACATTGGCGCCGTAAAAAAAAATTGAACCATAGTTCTTTTATCGCCAATACGCCAACGTCGGCAACTAAGATGCTGGTGCCTGAAGATATATTGGCTCAAACAAATAAAACCAACAATACAAAAACGAAGTTTGTTTTTTGACAAATCCATACTACGAGTATATATATCTAAGTATATAATCATTTTCGTACCAACATAATCATATACGATGCATATAATATCTCACTGCGAGGATCCTGAACCATAACCTTCAAAACTTGCACAAAGGAATTTTGTGAATTTGGAAGAACGATCGAACTCGAATCGAAATGTCCCACTGCTGGGCTAAGCGTTACTCTGCTTCGATTGGAACTTATTTCACTACAGCTCCATAACGTGAGTGGATATGTGACAGAATTTCGTCAGACTTGCATGTTTTCTCACGATGTTCTTAATGCCTAAATAAAGCTTATATGTAATCTTTATAAATTAAGATTCAAATGTTCCAGGCTATCTGGGCTCTACGATACTGCATCTTGAAACAAAATAATCTGAAAAAAAAAATTATCCAAGCGAATTCTTGGCATTCCGAATGTTTTGTTTGAAAATAAAAAAAATATATAGATTTTTAATCGTTACAATTATCATTATTATCGTCGATAACGCTATCACAGATAAAAAATATCTTGCCGCCATTAAGTTTGGGCTGAGATTTGATTGTGTTGTAACATTTTGGCGACTGCATACAAGGTAAAAATAATATAATTACTTATTTTAATTTACAATACAAAAAACAATCGTGTCTATATTGCTTATGAAAAAAACCTTTATTGGTCCTTTTTTTTCGTATACCATTAAGTTATTAGTTATTTAGAATAATGGTAGGAAATACAGTGAGTTGATGTTGATTATCCTAATGAGTTTGGGCCTTGACCTACGAGTAATAGTGTTCTGTGGCCTTGACTCTATTAAATATTATAGACAAATGTTCATAGACAATATATAAAGTAAATTCGCAATTACAATTTTAGTCAGTTTATTGTGTCTGTGACAACATATGTTTTTGTATTAAAAAAAAACAGCTAGTATTTCTACAAGCAATTCAAATATTAAGAAATATAAAATAAAGATATTCTGTAAAAAATTAATATTACAAAATGTTATTTTAAATCTTAACAAAGATATCACAATTTGATTGATGAATGAAATCATGTTAGTGCCATTATAGTTTTTTTTGTCATGTTGTCTTTTAGAACCATCGAATATTTCATTGTAATGAATTCAATACTTTTAATCAACCAAAAAGTTTCTTTGTAAAATATTTTCTAATCATGACAGCTATAATCTGATTTGTTCTAATTACAAATTGAAATAATTGAATGCTCCCATGTTTGCGAAATTGTTTTTTTAAATTATTTACTTGCTTATTTTCAGAAATAAGATCTTGATAACATCAGTGCTAAAACCTTTAGATATATAGATTAATAATTTTTAGGTTATTTTTTTACCCTTACGTTCATTAACGATATCATTTTGGATATAAATTTGTTTTTTTTTTTCTTAGTTGTCGCATTAGATTCTTATTGTTTTATCAAATAATAGTTTATTAAATATAAATAATATATCAAATAATAGTTTATTAAATATAAATATTTAATCAGAGGAAATTCGTTTATCATTGATTTCAAAGATAAAAGATATAAAGAATTATGATGATGATCGATATTTATTAATACCGCTTTAATATACTAGGAATAGATAAATGCATTTTTGATATTTTATTATTCATACTGACCTCTGTTTAGTATCGCCGTAATTTAACATTTAATATTAAAGTTATATTTTTAGAAGTCATAAAGATAGTATGACGATTGTTGTATGGTTTAAGAGAAAGATTTAAAAGATTACGTTTTTGTATAAATAGCAGAGTAATTAGGAATATACTAAAGATTAAATGAGTGAAACGGAAAATTTACTTCACTATTTTCATTCATATTATGAATGAAATAACAAGTGACGAATGATGACGTATGATATTATAAAGATAGTATAACTTAATTTACTTATTTGTTTACTGATCAATCTATAAGTATAAATTATAAACAGAGTAATAGCTTAAGTATTCATTAATATTATAATTTATCAAAATCTTAATCATGGATGCTTTAAAAATGAATTATGTTCGGTAAAAGATAGCTTAATTGTAATTATTTACGTATGCATTTTCTTTATATATATATAATGGTTATTTCAGGTAAAATGAGGTTACTACCTTGTGTGAAGTCGTACAATGAAGACGAATACAATTCAAAACAGATCGACCGAGAAATAAAGCACTGGATCAAATCGTATAATGAAGTACGTTCGGAATATCAAACAATTGCAATGAAATGCTGAGTTATATATAAATGTATATATTTGTATATAATTGAAGTACTGTTCTACTTACGCACCAGAAGGTTTCCTCAAAATGTTTTTTAATACCTTACCATACCTACCTTTATTTATACTTATATATATCTCAGTAGTGTTTAAGATGAAAATACAAAAAAAGAATGGTGTCCCCAAATGATAAAATAGTGAGCAACACTCTGGCTTTTACGTATTTAATCAGTTACCATATTTAACTATTAACTTATTTAAAACGTTGTAAGTAAACCTGGGCGCCAATTCCGCTAACAAATTGTCACTTTATCGTAGTCGAATCGGAGCGTTATTTTTGACGTTTACTCATTTTCCTGTTCTATAATTTAATTCTATACCATTGACTGCCTCGTTGGTCTAATGGCTAGATGTTAGGCCGTAGACCCGGAGGTCCTGGGTTCAAATCCCAGGTCGGGCCAATAAAAAAGTAAATAACTTTTATTGGATTTGGTCTGGCCAATAAAAAAAAGTTATTGTGTTTTTCTGCGAAAATTCTCAATAGCAGCCCGGAGCTGGAAGTTGGTAGTGTGTACACTCCCGTGCCTTGGAAAGTACGTAAAGCCGTTAGTTCTGCGCCTGAACTCTTTCCGGTCGTGTCGGATTGCAGTCCCATCGGATTATGAGAGTTAGGGAATAGAGAGTGCACCTGTGTTTGCGCACACGCTTGTGCACTATAATATCTCCTGCGTTGGTTGGCAGTTGGCTAATCTCTGGTCGAAATCAGTCAGGAGGACCTTAAATATCATTGATATAAAAGTTTATACTTACATTTGGTTTTTGTATATGGTAACGTCATATAGATTTGCTTCAGATCCGAATATATATAGAATATTCAAAGTTGAACTGGAATTGAATATGGAACGTATCGCTTTGAGATAAAATACCTACCGCAACTGTATCTATTAATCCACTGGAGAACTTAAATAATTATTCACTTGATAATTACTGATTTCAGTAAAAACTTTTTCTAATATCACACCATTAGAGATGTTTGTCTTATTACAGGCTATCAAGTTGTTACTATTGGGTACCGGCGAGAGTGGAAAGACAACGATAATAAAACAAATGAAGATTCTTCATATACAGGGGTTCACTGCCAGGTAAATTAATTTTGTCATATTTTATAAGTTTCTGAAATCCATTACATTTCTTGTGTGTTATGTTCTGGCGAAATTAAGGATGACTTTTTTTACATATAGACATTTGGTTGAATTTAATAATAGGTTAATATATTAAATATATAAATTTATATTTTTAATTATATTTGTACAGTAATTATTTTTAATTTTTATTAAAGGCATTAATGTAATTAACAATTTGTAATAATTAATTATATTTAATAAATAATATTCCTAAAGCCAGAAAAACTTACATTTTACTTATGTAAATTAATGGTTATCGTTTTTTGCTACTAAATGCGACTAATATATAATATATAGATAATAATATATAGATTTCAAGTTTAACAGAAATTTTATACTTTCCCAGTGAAAGGGCAGAAAAGATCAAATACATAAGGCACAATACACACGAGTCTATATACGACATTGTACATAACATGCCGATGTTGAGCATCGCGTTGCAGAATAACAAGAATGTACGTTCTCAACAGTATATACTGAAGATTGGTCCCGACGGGCCCCCTGACTATACTGAGGTATTTTTCTACTATATATGTATTCAAGGACATGATTAGCTGATAATATTAAAACGACGTTAGTGCCGCCAACCATTAGATCCAAGGTTGTGTTGTGTTGTGTGGAGCTGTTATTAAGAAGGGATACAGGAATAACAGCAGTACTTGGTATTGTTGTGTTCCGGTTTGAAAGGTGAGTGTGTAATTACAGGCACAGTGACCACTTACCATCAGGTGGGCCATATGCTCGTCCCGCCTTCCTATTCTATAAAAAAAATACAAAATTCTTCAATTAATACCAATGTATTAATTGAAGAAGAAGTGGGTACCCAGCTAGAGCCTACAGAAAGACACCACTGACCAGTCACCATACGACTGGTAGATATTGAAATGGATAAATAAAGTGTATCTGTTTGGGGTTGGTTGGTCAGGTAGTGTAATTGGTCTCATTATAAATTTACAAAAACTTATTTAGTACTTTCAAAAAAAAATGTTATAGCGCGATGTTAAATACATCTAACGCTATCTATTGACGAAAAGTAAAATTAAAATGACATTTGTAATACTTAAACTTATATAGTTTTTTTTTAAATTAAAATTAGCAAGCCAACACTTACAACTATGTATCACGTATTAGATTTGTAATTTCAAATTGTATTAGTTTAAAATGCTTGATAATTATTCCTTACTATTATAATTGTATGAGTTTATTTGTTCCGTTTCCACATCTTTATCTGGTCAATCGATCTTCAAGAAATTTCGCATAAACGCTACCAGGGAATCATTAAGTCACTCAGCTGACATTTGTCGGAGCCTAGTACGTAAAATAACATAGTGATATATTATTGCAACATATAAATGGACATTTTTTAAAGTTGAGATGTTAAATAATGGTATTTTTAGCACATATATTTTATGCAATAATATTTAAATTAATTAAAACAGTGGTCTAAATTGTTATAAAAACATAGAAATCTGGCAAAACACTGTATAGTTTATTATATATTACGAATTAAATGCGTCCGACCCTGATATTTTCTTCCACTGAGTTACGTACTATTTTGCCTTGATTTTAGGGTAAAATAAAAATATATAAACAAAACGCATATACTTATGTAACAAGATAAAGTATTGATCACAATATTCTCCTAATATTTCATTATTAGCACATCAAAGTGTGATCAACAATTGTACATCCTCTGAGTTACAAAACGACAACAACAGACTTATATTTCATCATTTTTGGCATTAAATTGAGATCCAAATAGTATTATAAGTAAATCATAAAACTAGTAAATTACATAACAACAAATGTAAAAGATACTTAGAGCTTTGTCCATCATTATTTAGAAATATTTAACAGTGAATTGTGTCTTCTTTGGTGGACCGTCACCCAACGGAACGGGGTGGAAAATGTAAAGAGTACACGTCGACACGACACGAGTCGTACACATTTTTAAAAAAGCATTGAATTTTATTCTAAGCTTGGCCAAGTCAAGTTGGTTTATAAATGTTATAAATAAATAATACCCTCGTTTCTCTACTCTCTAAAACAAATATCACATATATAATCATCATAGTAGACTTTAAACCTAATAACTTAGAAAGGTAAGTATTTTTCTTGCAATATTCGTTCTATTAATCAGTCAAACCTTTTAGCATATCTCATTCCCTGTTTTTTACATTTTTTATTCATATGTTGTTTTTAGGGTACTTCCCCAAACTTCTCTGCTTTTTTTAGGTTTAAATTCAATAATTAATTTAAATTTGAATGACTATAACGCATATATCAAAATCAGAAGACCGTTTCGTTATTTCTTCTATAAAACTATCAGTTGATGGTAATAAAGTCAGATTTTAGACACAATGGTATTCAAATCTGACAACTATTGAATGGGACATGGCAAAATATGGGTTTATCGATCATTAATAACAATTTTATTTTTAATATACAACAATAAAATAATTTGTTTGTAATATCAATATAATTAATAATAATTAAACCTTCCAATTTATTAACACAATACTCGTATAGATACTACGATTTTACGTAATATTTTATTTGAAACACATCAAAAAAACCCAAAACCACAATAGTGCAAACTTTAAAAAAAATACCCAAATATGTGTGAATGAATTGTATCGCATTGGATACAAAATTTCATTAATTAAATAATTTAAGAATAATATTTATTTTATTTGTGTGTTAAATTATTATGAATCTATTTAAATTATAGGTAATATACGGATCGAAATTCATTTTTTATTAACATTGCCTATATTATTGATGTTACTAAACTTTTTTTTATTTTATAGGAGTATTTTGATCACGTACGGGCATTGTGGAGGGACGCCGGTGTGAGGGAATGCTTCAAAAGATCGAACGAATATCAACTCTTAGACAGCGCAGAATAGTAAGTACATAGCTCAAGAAAAGTTTAATAATAAACGAACCCGGCAATTAACAAAAAACCTCAGCTATAACAATTGACTACAGCTTGCCAACTAGCGCCATCTATTATCTAACGAAAGTTACTAATTCGAAGATTAATACAGTACAGTACAGTACAGTAACAGCCTATTAATGTCCCACTGCTGGGCTAAGGCTCCTCTTCCTTTTTGAGAAGAAGGTTTGGAGCTTATTCCACCACGCTGCTCCAATACGGGTTGGTAGAATACACATGTGGCAGAATTTCAATGAAATTAGACACATGCAGGTTTCCTCACGATGTTTTCCTTCAGCGTTAAGCGCGAGATGAATTATAAACACAAATTAAGCACATGATAATTCAGTGGTGCTTGCCCGGTTTGAACCCACGATCATCGGTTAAGATTCACGCGTTCTAACCACTGGGCCATCTCGGCTTTTAAGATTAATAGCACGTAATAATAGATGGCGCTTTAATAATTTTTATATGATTTCAGCTTTTTAAATCGAATAGATCTCATAGCGAAATCCGATTACTTGCCATCCGACTCGGATATTCTACGTTGTCGCCAGAAAACTACTGGAATACAGAAAATTGAATTCAAAGTGAAGGTAATAAAAAAGTATTTTATTTTCATGGCAGTTAATAGGAAATTTAATAAATAGTAATCTCTAAAAAAAGTTAATAGTATTTAATTTAATAAATACTAAGCTCTTGTGTTTCCGCACATACTTGTGCACTATATCTATTATATATTCTGGGCGATATTCGCTAGTCTCATTCTAGGGAGGTAGGAAGACAATTCAATTCTGAATTTTTTCTGCACAGATATATATTTTTTAATTTAATAACTTCTTTAAGGTTCCAAAGTCAATGCACGGTGGTGTTCAGGATTTCTGGATGTTCGACGTCGGGGGGCAGAGGGGGGAAAGGAAGAAATGGATACAAGTATTTTTTATTTTTTTATTTCTTGAACTTATAGCTATAATAAAATTAGCTCCCAGCCCAGACCAGTGTCATCAATTAACGAAATCGTTTGTAGAAAACCCAACATGTATTGGAATTACATAAGTATTTGATACGTGATCAAAAGTTGAGGGACTCGAAGTCCATGTATTCCGTCAATTCGTCTTTGGAGTTGATGTTTGAAAGACCGAAGAAGTCGTGGTAGCTGAAGGAAGACATCGTAAAGAGACCTGGATGTGAATGTAATCCTTCCACATGTGTATTACCAACCCGCTCTGAATCAGCAAATTATGCTCCAAAGTTCAGAAAAACTCCTTAAAGCTGAGAAGCCTTTAGCAGTTTAAGACCGATTCATTTATATCACGCAAATTATTTTTTTAACGATATTTCATTCTAGGTGTTCGAAGGTATCCACGCGATCTGGTTCGTGGTGGCCTGCAGCGACTTCGACCAGACGCTACGCGAAGACAACACACAGAACAGACTCCAGGAATCACTGGTGCTCTTCGAAGATGTCTGGCAAAGCAGGTGACAAAATGTTTAGGGAGTATCTATGTAAATATATGTACTTTTGTTATTTTATTATATAATACATATACTCTCTTTTTTATAATTATTATTTAACATTTATTTTTTTTAATTTAGATTTTATGAATTTATAAAATTATTACTTTAATTATTATAACATACTATGTACAGCCATTTTTATAATATATAAAATTGAAAAAAAAAAAAAAAAACAAAATACACATTACGAATTTATAGCAAAAACACGCCGCCTAAAAGATTGTCCTGTGACATTGTACCCAAGACGCTGGCACTGTATATTTTTCCAATTATGTTATCTATATGTCTGCAAAGCTGGTTTGTGCTGAATAAATGTTTTTTTTTTTAAATTCTTATAAATATAGCTTAAAAGAGTGTTATCAACGGCTTAACGATATTTATTTCAAATAAAAAACACACTAACAGTTCACTTACCTATAATGAGAAAACAAAATTCGATTTTTAAATAATAATAAAAAAATCGAAACAGGAATAGTTATTCTTAAAACTAAACAATGAAGGTAGTCACATAAGACGCGTGTAAAAATATAAACAAAGATATTAACAAGAAAAAATACAAATTTGTTACCTGTAAAACTTATGTAACAAGAGTCTCGAAACTCAGAACACGATTGTGTAATATTAAAAACTATGATATATTCTAATTAATAAATACACCAGTAGAAGTAATAAATTTTATTATTTGTTAATTTTTATATCATTACTATAACAAGTTATTTACTTTTAAATTTAATTAAAACAAAATATCATATATTGTTAATTCGATGACAATCGTTCAGTTCTCCTTTTTTTATATATGCGCGGGAAAACTATTTCTTTAACTTTTTTTACCAAACAATAACAATGACGTTCTGAAACCGATTATATTTTTACTAAATCAAATACAATATAGAAATATGTAATTATTAAATATATTAAGTAAAGTACATAAATAAGTATTTCTAACATAATTATCACGTGATCAATATCTGACATATTGAATTATAAAAATTAAATGAAAGCAATATTGGTGAACGCACTTGCCTAGGCCCCCCATTATTTGACGGGCTGGTTGGCGTGGTTGGTAGGTACTTGCTTTTCACGCCGAAGGTTATGGGTTCGATTCCCACCCAGGACAAATATTTGTGTGCATGAACATGTATGTTTGTCCTGAGTTTGGGTGTAATTTTATATATTAATATGTATTTACAAAAGAAAAGTAGTATATGTAGTATATCAGTTGTCCTGTTTCCATACTACACAGCTCTGCTTAGATTGGGATTAGATGGCCGTGCGTGAATAACGTCCCAGGATATTATGATTATATTATTATTGGGGGTAATTACCTATTTTATTCTCTATCCTATTTAAATAAATGACTTGAAACAATTTTTGATCACAGATTCCTAATAGAAGCGGGTTTAATCGTGTTCCTGAATAAGCAAGATCTACTACAAAGTAAGATCTCCCAAGGTCGCAGCATCGCCCCCTACTTCCCCAAGTACACCGAGTTCGATTCCCAGGGCGACGAGTACACTCGGACGAAACAGTTCATACGGAGTATGTTCGCTGTAAGTATTTTCGTAATGACTATTTCTGTCTGCTAGGGATGATGATTTAAAATTTAAGGTACATATTATAAAACCTTTTTTATATAGAAAAGGAAGGCGGACGAGCATATGAGCCACCTGATGGTAAGTGGTCACCCTTAGATATTGGCACTGTAAGAAATGTTAACCATCGTTTACATCGCCAATGCGCTACCAACCTTGGAAACCAAGATTTTATGTCCCTTGTGCTTGTAATTACACTGGCTGAATCCTTCAAACCGGAACACAACAATACCAAGTACTGTTGTTTTGCGGTAGAATATCTGACGAGTGGGTGGTACCTACCCAGACGAGCTTGCACAAAGCCCTACCACCAGTAGATCTGTTTTTTATAAGGAAATAATTTTCTATATAAACAAAACCAGGAGCTGACGACGAAGAAGCGAGAGCGCCGCAACTTCACGTCTTCAGCGGAGCGCTTCGTGATCCTCGAGGCGAGCCGGCCGCGCGAGTGCTACTTCCACTTCACGACGGCCACCGACACCGACAACGTGCGCGCAGTCTTCAGGGACGTGCACCAGATGATATTGACGCACATACTTAATAATATTGGAATATACTAAAACATACGTGTCGCTATGTGTTTCATTTATAGTAACAGCCTGTGAATATCCCACCGCTGGGCCTCCTCTCCCTTTTGAGGAGAAGGTATGGAGTTTATTCCATCACGCTACTCCAATGCGGGTTGGTGGGATACACATGTGGCAGAATTTCAGTGAAATTAGACACATCCTCGGTTTTCCTTCACTGTCGAACACGAGATGAATTATAATCACAAATTGAGGACAGGAAAACTCAGTGGAGCTTACCCGGTTTGAACCCACGATCATCGGTTAAGATTCACGCGTTTTTCCCACTGGGCCATCTCGGCTGTGTTTTATTTACTACTGTTTATTTATTAAATATATAAGTGTCTGTTTGGTGTATGTACCTAGTAGCTAGCCCATAAATCAGCAGACCTCATTGTCCTGTCAAAAGTGTGGGTTTCCTGTGCAGATATTTTAAGTGTTTACACACACAGTCAGGTCTAAATCGGGTACCAACGAGTGCACTTTGCGTTTTCGATTTTGATGCAGTTTTGTCAAAATTAAATTACTTCAAACTGCAATTTTGCGTGCAGTTATAATTCAGATCGTAGGTGTAGACACTAATTGACCCATCCTGGATTTGAATCCAGGTCCTCGAGGTTTGCATCCTCATAAGCCAGATTAATCAACGAGGCATTTGACAGGTGTTGTATTTACATAACAATACGGTACTTATGGGAAAAATAAATGTAAAGGCGCATTTTCATTGGTCGATAAGTCGGTAGTTAGCCCGATTGCGGGGAGTACCCGCATGCGAGCTAACAACCAATGAAATCCACTGGTCGATAACTCGGTCGATTAAACGTGTGCGGGTGATATAATGAAATATAAAAATAATAAATCATTAAATATTTAGAAGTCACCCGCACCCCGTATGCGGGCTCTGACGACCAGTGAAAACGATAAACTCTTTGCGGGCCCTATGGCATGCGTTACAGAAATCTCCCGCACCCCGAATGCGGGCCTTATCGACCAATGAAAATGCGCCCTAAGTGCATTTTCTTCTATTAGTATATCTATTATTTATAAATAGAATAAGAGAAAAAAAAATCATAAAGGTGGGAAGCTAAGGCACATAACACTTGTTTCTCGAAACCAGTCTCGCTTAAGAAGTCGTAATCGTAAACAAAAACGCGAATACGTGCTCTTAATTAACGCATGCGTCGATAGATGGAGTGATAAGCTTTGAATCTAAATAAAACTAATTTTCTGACAGACTGTCTCGGTCGGATTTTAATGTTACGCAAATACGAATAATACGCACCGTTTGCCAACTTTAGTACTGTCATTTAAAAAAAAAATATATTGACGTCTCATATTGAAACAATATATTGCGGCCCTTAAAAGGGCCTTGTTTGAAATCAATAAATAAAACAACCAAATAACATTACTTTATTAATATTTATAACCTCTATATATGTATTTTTTTTTTAATTCACCCGCCAAAACCGTAAAGAGTTCTCCCTTGACGTTTCAATGCGTAGACGATGTCCATCGCTGTCACGGTTTTTCTCTTCGCGTGTTCCGTGTACGTAACTGCATCGCGTATCACGTGTTCTAGAAAGATCTTCAAAACTCCACGTGTCTCTTCGTAAATGAGGCCGGATATTCTTTTGACTCCACCTCGTCTGGCCAGTCTTCGTATCGCAGGCTTCGTGATGCCCTGAATGTTATCCCTGAGGACTTTACGGTGACGCTTCGCGCCTCCCTTCCCTAGTCCTTTCCCGCCTTTACCGCGACCTGACATTTTGATTGACAATTTTGAAATGGCGCCGTGTCTGTTTCCGCGTCGCTATTTATAGACGTGGAAAGTTTTTATTGCGACGGTAGTTTGAATTTATTGTTAATAACATTATATTCATTTACCGTCGTGTTTTTATATGTTGATATATGCTTACTTAAGTTAGTAATATAACTATTAATAACAATAGTTTTGATTTTTATATTTAATCAATTTCAATAATTCAGAATATCGATTGGTAATTAATAGTAATAGTCAAGAAGTAAATATTTCTGATAAGCTATTCTTTCTAAAATGACGTAATATGTTTTATATCCCATTAAATATTGGTTTAAAATACTTACATATTTAATGGCAAATACATATTTAATGGTGGTTTTATGGTTTATATTGCAGTTTTTAATATTTATGATTTTCAAATGCATATATATTTAGCGTTTGTAATGGTTTTTGCAAGAAAATACATAATTTAATATCGCACAGAAAAACCACTATATTAAAAGCTTACAAAGGTCTTGTCGCTTACAATTTTTAATTAAAGTAATTTGTAATAGAAACTTAATTATCAAAATGAGAAAAGACAAGCTTAATAATAATTTTAAAACAAAACATGACAAAAATTATAATATATTCAAATGTTTACAATTAAAAGTCAAGTTAAAACGGATACATTTTACTTAATTTTTTCATTCTCATAATCATCAAAATCATCATAATTTCAATACTAAAGTTCATATGATAAAATATAATTGGCCTTGCTTAACGGCTGTATTATTTACAACATTACAAACATACATTTTGCTCTTTCTCTCATTATTGATTTGACATTCGAAAGAAGAAGATAGCAATCACTCGCTAAACTATTTTTATAAGTAATATAATGTTGACAATATTAAGTGATAGAATATATTTGTTTAAAATTGTTAATCATTTAGAGGTAACAATGTTTCTTAAGTTTGATGGTCCAATGAATAGAAGACGCGAATATTAACCGATGACTCCGATCTCGAACAAGCAAGCATCACAGAATTTTCATGTGCTTAATTCGTGCACGAGATGAATTACAAACATCGTAACCATCAACTCGCATCGAAGTAGCGGGTTGGGGTAACTTGAAAACATTTGCCCAGCTGTGGGATTACAGGATTACTATACCTTGAATAATAAAATCTAAAATAGACACTGTTATAATGTATATTATATTTATTTACCGGTAAAAAGTGAGCTATTGATTTGAAATACAAAAATACTAATTTCAAAGTCAAAGTCACTTCGTTGGGCGGTAAACATTTTCACTTGTGATGAAATCATGAGTGTGGTTCCGTTAGTACTGAGTGCTATGATTTATTTCTTGTCTATCAAAAGTCGCGTTAGCTACGACATCCGATTACCATGATAAAGTTTTTATTTTTCGGTTTAATATATAGCCTATGACACTCACAATTAATGTGGTTTTCTATTGGTAAAAGAATTTTCAAAATCGGTTCAGTATATCCAGAGATTACCCCGTACAACCTCACAAAATTTACCTCTTCATAATATTAGTATAGAAAGAAGAGTTACCCTTGCTCATTGATTATCATAAATCTACCACCGGTTCGGAAATAAACACCACAGACCTGAGAAGAACCGGCGAAAGAAATATACAATATATATATATATATATTTTAACTACATACAACACATTAAAACACACACATACGAAATACATTTTATATCTAAAATATAATAAATCTATTCTATTATATTTTAGATATAAATAGATTTATTATATTTTAGATATAAAATGTATTTCGTATGTGTGTGTTTTAATGTGTTGTGTGTAGTTAAAATATATATATATTTAAATGTAATTGTAAATCGCTTCATATCTGCTGTACAATGTTATATTACGCATAATTACTAGATATTTCAGATTCAATATCAACTACCAGTGACAATCTTTAAACGCTGTGACGTCAGCTCGTTGTAAACAAGATAAGTGTTCGGCCCTTAAAAGGACCTTGTTAAATCATAAATTAAATAATCAAACAAAACAAATAATTTAATAATATTTTAATGTTAAACTGTAATGATCTTCGTCAGTGCAATTTCGAGTCTTTTTCCTGACTGTTATGGTACAATGTTATTGCTTTCATCGCCTCAATGTCGGCGTGTTTCGCGAGTTCGCCGGGTATTAATAACTTGATTGCCGATTGTATCTCCCGACTGCTCAATGTGGTCTTCTTGCTGTGGTTCGCCAGCCTACCAGCTTCCGTGGCTATCTTTTCCAACATATCGTTGACGAAATTGTTCATAATCAACATTGAGTGTCGCGAAATACCGAAGTTCTCTTTTGTAACGCTCCTTAATAATTTAAATAGATAGATAGAGAAGCTTTGATAATTCTTCTTTTTGTGCTTCTTCGTTTTCGCTATCGGTTTCTCTATCAGGTCCTTCTTCTTCTTCCCGTGTAACGTTGCTTTCGGTACCATTTTTATAAATCGCGTTCGTTCGATATTTCGTTTGACACTAAAATATTTCGTATTGATCTGAATCTTTTATGCATTCTGTGGCGACAACAACTAGTATAGTTTGTGATGAGTTAAAATAATTGACCAATCAGAGTACAGATAAAATATTTTTTAGCATCTACCGCCGAACAGCAATTATCAGTGTTGGTGTTTTGGATTGAAGAGTGAGTGAGACAGTGTAATTACTGTCTCACTCTTCAATCCAACAGGCACAACGGCTGTGAATGGAATGATTTTTTTATTACAATTTAACATCAAATTATAAGTTACATGCCCAGAATTTATTACATCAAAAAAATTTATTGAAAAAAATTTACATGTTTTTTTACGAACTTATAAAACTTATTTATAATATAAATATTCATTTTAATAATTCTATATTTGTTATGATAATTTAATTTAGGCTTAGGCTATAATACCTACAAGGTTATTTAAAAAAATCTAACAAATGATATTAGTACAATTTGACGAATCATAAACATTTTTAAGCATATGTAGGTTTGTTGTTGTAATTTTAAAAAAGTATGATTTAATTACTTACTAGAAATTACCAAATGTAATGTATTACTTGTAATTTTGTGGTTTTTTTTAAAACACTTAGATAAACTAAACTATCAAACACAACTACATATACAAAACAAAACTAGACTATCAAAACCTTATTTAAATACAAAATTTGAGCCAAATAGTTGGAGGATAGTTGGATATATCTTACAAGAATTACTCATTTTTAGAAAGTAGCAACACCTATAATAGAAAAAAATATGATAAATATTCTATGTATTATAAAAAGTATCTAATAGTGCAACGTCGTTTTAATTCATTATATTTTAATTTTATTAAAACATAAGCAGAAGCAATGGCATTAAAAAGTTCGATTAAAATGGAGGGTATTCATTTAAAAAAATAGTAAATAATGTGGTGGGGATGAGAAAAACACTATAAATAGGGCAACGATACGTTATTATTTCGTTACTACGAAGACAAAGACAAGTACTAAGGATAATCACCAAAATGGCACGCACGAAGCAAACCGCGCGAAAATCAACAGGCGGCAAAGCGCCCAGAAAACAACTAGCAACAAAAGCCGCTAGAAAAAGCGCTCCAGCGACTGGAGGCGTCAAAAAACCTCACAGATATCGTCCAGGAACCGTCGCTTTAAGAGAAATAAGAAGATATCAGAAAAGTACAGAGCTACTCATAAGAAAGCTACCGTTCCAAAGATTAGTCAGGGAAATTGCTCAGGATTTCAAAGAGGATTTGAGATTTCAGAGTTCAGCTGTAATGGCGCTTCAGGAAGCGAGCGAAGCGTATTTAGTTGGACTGTTCGAAGATACGAGCTTGTGCGCCATTCACGCTAAGAGGGTTACGATAATGCCCAAAGATATTCAGTTAGCGAGAAGAGTTCGCGGTGAGAGAGCGTAGTAACAATGTTACAGAAATATATAATATGTTTATTTATTATAATATGTTTATAAAGATTTACTGAAGATTAGACGCAGAGTAACTTGACAAAGTCCTTTTCAGGACTGCATACATTTGTTTCAAGACAAGACATATAAAAAAAGTACACAATCTCTTTTTAAATACTCATTAAATTTTTAAATCAATGTTTTGTGTTAATCACTAAACATATGATTACAGCAATAAATTAACAAATTACTATTCATTTTTTTGTTATTTTGTTTTGTGAAATAACTATTAATTGACACATTATTCGTTCGTTCATTCATTTTATTACTAGAATAACTATATAAGTAAAATTTGACAATAATAAACATTCTAATCTAATCTAATCGTGGAAATGCGGCTTGCGTTATGCGCAGCTTTGCGTTGGGTGGGGATCGGGAGGGACTGTTTTAATTTGAATTGGGATAATTTATCTTTTATCACTTTATTTTCCATTTGTATTTTTAATTATGTTGTTTTTGTAAAATTAGTTGATATACTTATATATTTTTTATTAATTAACACTAAGTTTTGACAAGAAATAAATATTTTGGTAATCTTTTACAACAAAGTAAGTAGGCTTGCTCGAGTTCGTACCAATCTACGATTGAGATGTTCAAGCCAATGTGCTATTACTTATAGTTATTATTATAAGAAATATATTAAATTATTCTTAAGCCCCTACACCCCCTTGTGATATCAGCGATAAAACGAAATCTGTGGATTTTTATCAAACTATTTCTCAGTCGGAATCCCTCAACTGACAATTAATTTTAATAGCGTTCAGTAATACCCTAACGAAACAGCCTGTCATTATCCCACAGCTGGGACTCGTTAAATAAATACTTTTTTGACCTTCGGTTATTATTGTTAATAGTTCCAACAATAACAAATGAAATAACATATTTTAAAAGGACGGTATAAACGAAAAACCACGAGTAAAACAACTACGTTTGCTAATATTTATTTTCAAATACCTACCTACATTTATTTTTATATAAGATGTTTAAAATTACAATAATTATATATTTTTTATTAAAAAAAGAGGCAATAGTGCCAGCGTCTTGGGTACAATGCCGCAGGACAATCTTTTAGACGGCGTGTTTTTACTTTAAATTTGGAATGTGTATTTTGTTCTTTTTTTTTAATTTTGTATTTTATAAAAATGTCTGTACATAGTTTCATATAACAATTAAATAAATAAATTCAAAACTCGAATTGGATTGTATACAATTATATATATCTTTAATATATTTTATTATTTCTTGTAATGCCTATATGTGTGGCCATATATCATCAGGTGCCCATTTGCTCGTTCAAAATTCTTATAAACTTTAAATGATCGACTCCTTGGTTGATTTTAATCAGATTTATTAATTTTTGTAAAAAAATAATATTACATAGGAGTGAGTTTTATATTAAAATTCGTAGTATGCCCATCAAATGGTTAACAGTTTTAAAGTCCGTGTTTGAAACATAAAAATGCAGCCCTTAAAAGGACTTTGTCATACAGATCATTTGTTCGACCTACATCACAATAAATACATAAATAAATATATCACATAATTTATTAGGCCTGAGAACTTTTGACAGTCTTCTTCGGAAGTAACTGAGAGTGGATAGCTGGCAACACACCGCCCTGCGATATGGTAACACCGGACAGCATCCTGTTCAACTCTTCGTCGTTTTTAATGGCGAAAAGAATATGGCGCGGTATGACACGTGATTTGTTGTTCTCTTTAGCTACTTCCGCCGCTAATTCCAGTATTTCCGCTGATAGATATTCTAGAGCGGCTGCCAAATAAACTGGAGCTCCTCCACCAATCCTCGGCGCGTAATTCCCTTTCTTCAGAATCTTGTGAATCCTTCCAACCGGGAAATGAAGACCAGCCCTCGAAGATCTGGTTTTGCTTTTCTTTTTAGATGACATTGTATATCGTTACGAGTTGTTAGTAACGTGATTCGACGATGACTGAGGTGAAACGACTTTTACGCGTCTTATATAGGTTTTGGTGTCTGGCAACTGATTATACGATACGAGATACAAATGAATTAAATCAAGTGCTCTTGATCGTGGCTTCGCAATGAATGAATCGTTGGCAGCTTACGCGCGTCTTATATAGACTTCGATGGGTTGACAACTGCGTGGTTGTTGAGCGAGTTACAATTTATTAATTATGATTTTGTTGTGTACATATATATATATTTTTATTTTATTATTATCGGAAACTAGTGCTGATATATTTCGTGTATAAATTATCGGGATTGCAAGTTTATTTTTTTTAATATTAATCAAAAATAGAACTAAAATAACAGAGTACTCTCTTATATATTATTTCTTTTAGTTACACTGGCAAATGGTCTAGCTAATGGCGAGTATCATCATGGTCAATATGAACCATTTAACACACAGACCTCAGAAACAAACGATATTATACGCCTTGTCCCTGTTGTCTATTTACGTAAATTGGTATGGATATATGTGTGGTCGTTAGCTAATATTTTTAAAGATTTTATTCAAATTTTTAATTCAAGCTTTTCATATTAAACTTTATCGAAATCACTGGTGGTAGGGCTTCGTGCAAGCTCGTCTGGGTAGGTACCACCCACTCATCAGATATTCTAACGCAAAATAGCAGTACTTGGTATTTTTGTGTTCCGGTTTGAAGGGTGAGTGAGTTAGTGTAATTACAGGCACAAGGGACATAACATAGTTCCCAAGGTTGGTGGCGCATTGGCGATGTAAGCGATGGTTAACATTTCTTACAATGCCAATGTCTACGAGCATTGTTGACCACTTACCATCAGGTGGCCCATATGCTCGTGCGCCTTCTTATTCTATAAAAAAAAATCTGTTCAGCGGATTAGCCAAGAAAGCCTAACAGACAGACAGACGATACTTTCGCATACATAATATTAGTAAAGCTCAATTCTTATCAAAATAAATAATTGTAGATAAATATTATATGCAATTCGAAACAGTACACTTAGAAATATGACGAGATATTTTGAAAAACGTTATGTACGTAATGGGAATTAATAAACTAGTTGGTTGACGACCATTTATTCCGAAGTACAGCGATACACTAACTAAAATTAATTTATAATATGTTTAGCTTTCGTGAACAAAGATTAATCAGACAGATATGTTACAAGTCGAAACGTTAATGCCTATGATGAGTCGAAAAATTAATGGGCACAATACCCACAATCTAGTTTAGTTCAGGTATTCCAACAACACACCACACATTCTTTATAGTATTAATACATCATTACTTTCTTTACATCTATTTAATCAATATTATAATAAACGAGAATGTAAGTTTATTTTTCTGTTACGCTTTTATTTGTTACTCAATCAAGATAAAGGGTAACTAGCACCTGCTCAAGTTCCTCCCCTCGGACACGGACAGCACTTAATACACAATATAAACCCTTGGACCTTGGAGTAGTGCGAAAACTTTCATCAAAATTATATTACATATATTACACCCCTAGAAGGCAATACTTTCTAGTGGGGACAGGATGGCTGGTTCATTAAGTCCAGAGGAGGAGGAAGAGAAACGCTGCTACCATTCTTGTCACCATTCCACGAGGTCACGATTTGTTTATTTTTTATTTGTATATACGGTAACAGCCTGTAAATATGGAAGCGTGCTTCAAAGTTGCCCGTAATAAACTAGTTTAATGTAAAAATTCGGTTGCTCTTGCAATACAGTACAATACAGAAGTTGACAACATTTCTCTCAATTACTCAAAATCAAAAATTAAATTAATTAATTTAACATCAGTGCTAATCTAGAAGTCACTTCATTACTCTCCATTGAAATGTTGACTACTGACTTATGGTGATATACTATTTTGATGCGTGTCTTCTTGTAACGTTATGGTTATAATGGTCAATGTCGCATATCACTTTCGTTCGTTTATTTATTTTCCTATAATATTTAATCTATATTTTATTTGATAAAATAGCTTCAAGGTCAAATTTAAAGTCGACTCGCAAAATTCTTTAAGAAATAATTAAAACTAATTGTGTGTTTGAATTTTATAGGTAAGCTATATACCTAATGTACATTTTATAAAAGTAGAATTATATAATGTTGACTTAATATTTCGATTTCAACACTAATAATATTACCAATTATTCATTAATAAGTACTTACATATACTCTTAATGTCTTACTTTAAAGTCATAAATTATTTAAAAAAAATAAAAACTATTTATGCATTAATTTAAATACCAACCTACTATTATAAATTCGAAAGTGAGTTTGTTTTTTACACTTTCAGGTTGAATTACTCAACTGATCGTCATGAAATTTTGCATACAAGAGTCCATGGTTGTAGAAAAGAATATAGAGTACGTATATCTCCTTCTCGCTCACGCTGGCGCATGCGGAAACTATAGTATAAGAACACAATAAAGTATAAATTCCAAAAGGTTGGTATTCCCTGCTCACAGCTGGCAGGCAGATGTTTGTAACGGTCGCCGGCACGTGTCACCGGGTGAAGTGAACTTCGTATCTAATGCTGTAATAAAAAAAAATTACGTGTAGCTTAGTACTTACGTGAAATATTTAAAAAAAAACAATTGGTGTTGTGGTACTTATTCGTTTACTAGTTAAGAGAAATATTTTATTATTTGGCTGTTTGTTTTTATACTTTTGATTGTTAAATGTAATTAAAAAAAATTGACGTATTAAATTTCTTAAAAAAAATATATCATAATATGTTTATCTCTAAACGGTTTTGTTTAGCATGAATGTAAGAGTAATGTTAATTGCCTACGGAAGTTATTCTCGTATTTCTGGTTCTGATGAAATAAGTACTACAGGAGAAGTAGCAACACAGATACATTCGGATTTAGAAGAGTCAATGCAGGTTGCATGACAATCATTAAATCCAGCAGCAGTGATACGCCGTCATCCGACGTGAACACTTCCAGTTCTAACCCACGATCATCGGTTAAGATTCACGCGTTCTAACCACTGGGCCATCTCGGCTATGTACATGTTATAATTATATTTATGTACTCTGTATGAACATCAAATACCAACTACAAGCTGTCCTATCATTTATATAATCCTGTACAATATAAGATTTTTGTAAACTAAACTGAATTCTAAGTCTTTTCTCTTTTTTTTTTTACTTGTGTTTATCTTTTCTTTTTTTCGTTGTGAGTGTGCAATTAAGTTGTTTAATAATAATAATAATAATAAATACTCTGTCCGTTTATTGAGAAAGGTACACCACCACACTACGACCCACGGGGGCGGAGCAGTAACGTTTAATGCGGGCGAAATGCGCGGAGCAGCTTTACATTACACTAGCTATCCCGGCTACGCACGGATTGAATAAGAATATAACGTTTATATATCGTAATATTACATATGTCTGACAATCGTCATATTTCTTATATTGAAGGATAAGATCAGTAATGATATTATCCGGAAACGAACCGGAGTCATCGACGTAGCTTGCAAAATTAGGCTGGAGTGGCAGTGAGCTGGTCATATGTCATAGGACCGATGGCCGTTGGAGCAGACGAGTCCTAGAGTGGAAACCGCGGATCGGCAAGCGCAGCGTAGGGTGCCTTCCAGCCAGGTGGACCGATGACCTTAAGAAGGTGGCGGGTACCGACTGGATGCGGAGGGCGGAGGACCACGAGCTTTGACGCACCTTGGGAGAGGCCTATGTTCAGCAATGATATTTCACCCAATTTACACAAAACTTTAATTAATTACACATCTAAGCATTTCTCATTTATCACTCCGTCTATTAATGAAAGCCGTATGAAAATGACTTGGCAGGCCGTTGGCGTGGTTGGTAGATACTTTCACGCCGAAGGTTGTGGGCTCGATTCCCACCCAGGACAGACATTTGTGTGGATGAATATGTCTGTTTGCCCTGAATCTGAGTGTAATTATCTATAAAAGTATGTATTTCCAAAAGAAAAGTAGTATATGTAGTATATCAGTTTTCTGGTTTCCATAGTACGAGCTCTGCTTAGTTTGGGATCAGATGGCCGTGTGTGAATGTCCCAGGATATTATTATTATTACAATAACTAAAAAAAAGCGTTTAGTTTTCGAGCTTTTCGCTTTCAGACTAACATACAGACAGACTCGGCTGAGGTATGTAGTGAAAGTAAATTTTAACGGAATCACAATAAAAAAAACCACAATATACAACAACGGATCCCTAAATTGTCACCCTACAAAAACTCTTCATCCGCTCAAAGCTCATTCAATAATTGCACAACATTTAAAAAAATAATTCTAATTCTTATCGTCATATATATAAGATTTAGAATAGCAAATCAACTCAAATGAACATACGACGTTATCGAATTCAGATATCTTTCAAGTGATTTTAGTTCAAGCGAATATGAATATTATCAGTTGGTGTACAGAGTATAAAATCACTTGTAGTTTTTAATTTCGAATAGCGCGTGCTACGCAGGGGTGCGCGCGCGCCGTTTCCGACCCCAACTATTTTTCGAAAAAGGAATACCTCATTCAGTTAACCGTTGAACGTTGAAATGATAACACGTTATAATTATTGATAGAAATAGTTTAAATATAAAAAAATATCTGTAACAAATATTTTGCAAATTAATATACGATAGTGATATAGTGATATTTATTAGTGCAAATAGTGCCATAATTATTAAACGTTATAGTTCGTTGGCTTAACACCAAACGGGTTCAAGATAACCAGTCGACCCTAACGGTTACGCTCGAAAGTCATCCTACAATAGGAACTATGGTCTGACAGAACTCGAGCTCCGGGGAATTATTACGCTTAACCATAACCATGGATTCACCTAAGATTGTGTACAAATATTATTCGAATCCCGCTTTCTGCTCACAAAGTGAAGTGATTTTCGCGAAAAAATCATGTTTAACGAAAGTCGTGTCACCGGATCGAAGGATGCCTCCACTTGGCGCGAATTCGCCAAGGAAAATGGAATGCAATAGGATAATGCGGACGGATATATCCGATAACCCACTAAGAATCCCAAATAGACGAGACGAGCCACCGGAATTGCCGCCAAAGCCACCGAAATACCAGAGACAATTCCAAAGGCAAACGTCCCTTATCGTGAAGCCGTCACGCTCCATCGTACGATGCAGGACAAGGAGCGAAGATTTAGAAATGGCGCAATTCAGACAGAGTAGACATGATAGGAGTGACAACATAGAAGAGAGAATGAAACACAGGTATGAAGTGATTGATATGGACGATACCATTGACTATTCACCAACGAAGAAGAGAATCGTAGAAGCTGATGAATGTGACGTCGAAGAGTATAACGTCGACGGTCCAGATGAAAACGAAATGAAAGAAATACCAACGGAAATCGTGAAGACTGTCAACGGTAAAACGCTAAGATATGCCATCGTTCCATCCGATGATGAAGAAAGGAAGAACGTGACATTCTCAGCAACTTCCCCGATCATGTCGAAAAGCAGTCTCATCGCTACCCAGAAGTTACACGAGCTGCTGTCAACGCCGAGAAAGCTGAAAAGCTACGCCAGCCAGCCATCTGTTCGGATAACGCCGAATAAATCCGAAATATCCAGATACCCCGGGACTCCAATGAAGATGATATCCAGCACACCAACGCAGGTTACTCCATCGAAATCCTGTGCAAATTTGACGCTGACACGATCTGCAACGTCGCCGATTTCGCCGAAAGCGTTGCAGAAGTTGAACTACGGGTTACCTGAAAGGGAAGCCTTACCTGATAGAGACGTCTTCGTTACCAGTTTCAAAAGGGAACGTAGCTTTGACCTTGAGAGACGAGACGCAAGGAACAAGAGCGACAGGCGAATTGACACACAGAAAAGGGATAAAAATACAGCTGTCATTATACCGAGGTATGTTATATAAGATTACGGATTTATTTATAAACTTTGTTTAGTAGTCGAGTAGTTAAACAATGCTGCGTCTCATTCTTTCGAATGTGAAATCAATGATGACTGAAAGAGATAAATCTGTTTTTAACAAAACAGCCGTCACGTTTATAATCGTTAACTCAAACAATTGCGTATTTTTAACCGACTTCTAAAAATGAGTTTCTCAATAATTCGTCTGTATATATATGTTTTTTTCAACAAATATTCGCTTTAACCTTTAATTCGTCTATACGTATGGTTTTTTTTTATTATTCTTATTATATTTTGTTATTTATGTCCGAGTATTGTGTTCAATTTGATGATTCTTATTGCGTTGAATTCGATATTTTCAATTTAATTTTTTCAGTTAAAAACGGTTAAACAAAAACCTTATAAAACCGAATTTATTGTAAATAATGCTTATTTGAATACATCATATAAAATATATAATCACAGACAGATTCTTCAATTTTATTAATTTATATAACTAACCCTAAAATATTCGAAATCAAAAATACGTACGTGAACTTTACGTTAATATAACTTATGATAGACACAACCGATTTTGATGAAATAAAGAATAAACGGTACTTTAGGGTAGTGCTTATAATAAATAAGTTATTAACGTTTTTTAAAATATCCCCAACAATCAGCTACGATACCGAAAATAGCCATATTGACTTTAAGAAACAGACAGAACCTTCAATATTATTCATTTGTAAAAATCACTATTAAAAATAATTACAAAATTATGATTTAATGTAACAGTAGACTAACAGTAACAGCCTGTTGATGTCCCACTGCTGGCCCAAGGCCTCGTCTCTCTTTTGAGGAGAAGGTTTGGAGCTTATTCCACCACGCTGCTCCAATGCGGGTTGGTGGAATACACATGTGGCAAATTTTTAATGAAATTAGACACATGCAGGTTTCCTCACGATGTTTTCCTTCACCGTCAAGCAAGAGATGAATTATACACACAAATTAAGCACATGAAAAATCAGTGGTGCTTGCCCGGGCTTGAACCCACGATCATCGGTTAAGATTCACGCGTTCTAACCACTAGGCCATCTCGGCTACTTTTGTCCTTTTTTTATTATTCAATGTCCTTGTATACAATACATAATAGTACCTTATGTATTTTACATACAAGGTCACATCATATCCCAAATTTATGGAATAAAAGTGACCTCGGATCTTATCTCAAACAGAGTGACCTTGACAAACGTTATATTATAAAATTACATACATAAACATTAATAAATAATTAATAATAACTTGAGAACATAAACGACATATATAACAATATATGTATGTAAATATAAACAAGTATACAATATACAATCTCTGTGACAAATTTCAAGTCAATCGAGCAGATAGTTTAGATCTCGTGATGAGTGATATGTTGCTTATATTCGTATTCGTGTTCGTATATATATATATATATATATATCAGTACCAGTTCTATACGAAAAACTCAAAATACAACGACTATCTAAACTTAAAAATATATAATTATTTATGTGTTTAGCTATGATTTCGAAATAACTGCCTCATTATACATATATAATTTAAATAGGCATAATGTACGTTAAAATCCATTTTAAATGTTTTTTTGTTACAAACTGAATTTCACACTCTCGATGCCGCGGGTTTATTTATGTATGTATAAAAGTCAAAGGATTCGTGAATGAAAATAGCGTATCATAGTATTTTGGTTCTCAAAATTTAAAGAATGACTTATAGAATAGCAGTACAGGTCATTTAGGTAGAACATCTATGTATTATTATTTATATTTAGATAAAAAAAAGAATCGTAGGTGTTGTATAATGTTACATAAATTCACCTCTTTCGTCATCAGCCTCGGTAGCGCAGTAGGCAGCGCGTAAGTCTCATAATCTTAAGGTCGTGAGTTCGATCCTCACCCGGGGCATATCTTTTTTTTATATTTATTTATCATATAATAAATAACAGTTCACAAATTAAAGAAAAACCAAGCAATCATTAATCGTAAACAACAAATACAAAATATTAGTTTGTGGTTCACATTTTATCTGTTAAGCTAATTTATATTATAGCGTTTGTTTTACCATAATTTCACCTATTCATTACAGGGTGGCGCCACAATCGCCGTCAGTTTATTCAGAAGATACGTATAAATCGTTTTCAAGTGTCAAAAGCGCGACAGGACCGACTACTTCGCTGACCATTGCTGCTTTAATATTAACATTATGCGGCGGACTAACGTCTGGACTGAGTTTCTATATGATGTATAGTGTAAGTAATGCTTATCTCGAACGCAAAGCAAAATTGTATTACAGCTTTATTATTACCTAATTAAAGTTAAAAAAAAAGTAATTTATTTTTGTAATAAATGTTAACAATTGGGTTGATTTGATATATATTTATTATGTTACAAATTTCGCTCCAAAAAGAACAAAATTAAAAGGAGGAAGATATACAACCGCCTTGTTAAGGATAATATTGAAAATATATATCACATTAATATATTGTCAGACAGTTTTTAGGTTTATAAGTTAATACTCATTAAGTGTGCCCAGTACGAGTTTCTTTTTACTTATTTGATAGCGTTGGCGTTGTATGAAAACAGCGCCATCTAGTGTCGAAAGTCGACTATATTTAACTTTGTTTCCACGAAAGCCCAAATAAGAAATGTATTGTTTCCAAAATGTATGTATGTTGTATGTGTGTAAGTTTCTTTATTTCACCATAACTTTTAGTTTCCAGGACATATTTAAATGTATATCGTTAGAATCTTTACATCATTCATTCATTCGTTCATGTCATTCGTTTTTTTTAATACTAAACTAAAATATTTTTAATAAAATATTTTTTCCTTTTAGGTGGGACGTCGTTACTACTTAGATTTTTGCGTGCTGTCCGGGTTCACATGCTTCCTGCTAGGGCTCCTAGGTCTGAGGTCTAGGCGACACCATTTGTTGCCGAATAGAAACTACATATCAGGTATGACGTCATTCTTATTAAACATCAGAAAAACTTATTGTGTGTTGCACCCCAACGCAAGACGAAATTGAAATTTTAACCAGCGTCCAAATATTATAATAAAACGATATACCTGAACACTGTTAAACATTTGACAGATGGAAAATGACGTAAGCAATACATTACTAGTGTAACATAAAAAACTGTTTTTTTTTTAAATAATTACGTTTGCGGTCAATTGAAGTTGCCCGCATCTATAAAATATGAAATTACATCTTAAGATATCATTATTATCATCTTTAAAATATGCGATATGCGGGCGCTTAAATGACTGAACATTTTATCTGTTTTAATTTAAAAATAATATATTACTGATAAATGAAGTTTTCCGGCATAATCCAGTATATCATATATAATAAGTGCCATCTTTGCAATTAAAAAAAATTGTTCTATAAAAGATAAAGCGTGCAAACTGAGACAAAAAAGCTAATACATTTCATGATTTAGAATTGTAAGATGAATTCAGAATTCTATTATTAATAGCATACCTATTAATAATCAATTCAATTAGCAATAATTTATTTAGATATTTTATAATAAATAAATAAACCTCGATAAATTAGTTCGCAATTTTTTTTTATGGTTTCGAGACACTGTTCTGGAATAATATTCCAGTTATAACATGACCATAAAACCTCATTTCATTTATTTATTAATATACAGGGTGACTGGTGAATTAGTATCAATATTTTAGGAGCATAATCGGTACATGATTCTCATTCGAATTATGTAAAAAAAATTGGTACTTAATTTTTGACCAAATTTACAAAAATTTTACTTTAAATAAATAAAGTGTGGACATATTTCCGCGGCGCGTGCGGCGTGGTGTTTGCCACCCGCCCCCTGCCCCGCGGCTAATCAGTCGGGCGAGCGCCGCCGTAAGGTTCGTCCATCTTCCCGCGCGCGCGCCCCTAGCGATCGATCTTACGCGTATACCTAATCTTTCGTGTGTGAGTGTGACCCGTCATTAGTAATTAGGTATGGCTTATCAATACACAAATGCAGAATACTGTGAGTAGTAAAGTGACCCATTCGTGTTAAAGCGTGTGAAAGACAATATGCGTAAACGTGCCGAACTGTGTATCACACGAGCAGGAGCTCACTTTGAACATTTGTTAAGGTTAGTGTAGTTATGTAGGTAAATAGGTAGTTAAATGATTGACAATCGTTGTAAATAAGTATGATTCCATTTTTAAATACGCCGGAAATACCAAGATAGGTAAACAGTTAATTTTTGTCCCAAGTTCATATCATTTACCTAGTTAACAAATTTGTTGCTTAAACGAGTGAAATATTTTGGTATTTTTGCCTGTTCTAAGCCAGGTTTAAAGTATGAAGGGGGATTGGATCATGCTTGTTTATCAAAGGTAGCCTGCTACCCTGTTAACACGCGGCGGCGTTTGGACGTAGGTAAAGTACCGCGCGATAACTAAATGTACCTAACTGTGTTGTGTCGTCAGCGCAGCTAGGGTGTCCATATGACGCGTAATTAATTACATAACTTTTGGTTAACTTTACTTAGAAGTTTATTAATATTTATGTTATATGTATTTTTTTTTGGTCATATATGGTCGTCAAATATCACGTCCTTAAGTATTGATACTAATTCACCAGTCACCCTGTATATTAATGTTTAATGTAATAAGTATCAAATAATTTAAATACCTGTACATATTATTCCTAAATCACTAAATGTCTCAGAAGCTTAGCCGGTTAAAGCGCAGTGAGAAGTAAGTGATAAAACTATTTTATACTCTTCCTGCAGTGCGAGATAGCACATTTAAATGGCGGCAAATTAATGTCATCAGAAGTATATTTGTGTTAAGAAGTTTAGAATAGCCCTCAAATGTCAACTACCTAGAGGCCTTGAGTCTAAAGCCTGTATGAGACTCGATGTATTTTTTTAAATATTATAGAAATATTGTTTTTAAAATATATATAATCTAATAAATTTCTTTGTTAGGTTACATAGTTCTTTCGTCATTCTCCCTGCTGAGCGCATTCGGACTCCTCATCTTGCTCTCGATTCAACCGAAGCCAGGGACAGCGCTCAATGATATAACATCGGGAGCAGTTTGCAGCGTCAGTGTCCTGTCCTTATGCCTGGCTACAGTTGGTATTTTGGTGTCTTACTGCTGCGCGAGAGACCCACCAGACAACAGGGTCGGAACAGCTAGATGGTATTAGTTTTTTTTTTATTTACACCCAATAACAACGGCGATGCCACTTACACTAAACAGATAATAATGAAATATTGTGATTATTTCAAATTAAATGTAAATCATATATAAAATTAATTATTAATATTAATAGCAACATTATATTGTTATTTGACATTCTCGGAGTACTTAATAATTCATTAAACCAAAATCACCCACATGTCATTGAGTATTGTCCTAGAGCGCGTTAAAGGCCAATGAACGATTATGATTAATGATAATAGATGGCGTTAGTTGTACCATTTGTTTGTTTTTTTTAGCTTCTATGACTGACCATCTGGCCAGCGTCTCTTGTCACCGATAGGAGTAAAGTTTTGAAACATGTTTTGTTTTATTATTCTATTTAATTTCACTTTATATCGAATGATTTTAGGTAAAAATGTTAGGTATTGATCTACATGCTTATATATTATCACTACAATGAATGAAATTATTAAAAAACAAAGAGCGCGTGCCCTCCGGTATGTCTGTCTGTTTAAACATGGTAACCTCAAAAACAACCGAACGGATTTCATACAATTTTCACCAATGGACGAAGGGATTCATAAGGAAGGTTTAATTGTGTAATTTATTAAGTTGGTACGTAAATTGGTTGAAATATGACGATAATTGTTGAAGATGTCGGAAACAATCATGTCGACGAGGAACTTTACTGGTAAACTAATAGATATGTATTACGATATGAACATTTTATGCAGAGCCTTATTCTACCCGTGCGAAACCGAGACATAATAAGGCTCTGCTAATTGAATATAAAATTAAGTTGACGGAAGTAATGTCATTCCGTTTTACCCAGACTTTCGGTGATTACATTTTGCCCAAGTCTGCTTATAGAATTTATCACATCTCTGCATGCGTGTGAAACTTATATATACTAACTTATAAATTATTAATCATAATTTATGTTTGTAACAAAATTGTAAAGGCAGTATTGATGTCTTGTTAGTTCCGCAAATAATCACTAGGAAATTGTGTTCGACCTGAATCTGTTTATAAAATATTTTTTTAAGTTCTCGAAAACAGATGGCGTTAGGATATTCGAGTTGATGAAGGTTGTCGATTGTGATATTCTTAAAATTATAATTAAACATGTATTTAAAATAATTTATTGTACATTAAAAAAAAAACTTGATTACAAATAAGTAATAAGAAATATGAATGTGTGTTATTTTTAAAACTATCCTGTAAGTATTCTTGTAATATCGGTTATTCTCGCATATTTAATTAAATTTAAAATTAATATATTATATAAGATTGTTTACTTATTAAAATGTATATTATATAATATATAAATGTAATATTAATAAATCCTTATTTAATTTAAGAATATAATCGTCAAAATCAAAATTTTGAAAAATATTTTTGAAGAATTTTAATTTAATTAATTTAAAATATAATTTACTATTTAATTAACTAGAAAAACAAACAAATTAATGGTTTTGGTTTATTTCTTATTTGTAAGTCTTACTGTATAATTTAGAATATTTTTAAACTATGTAAATAATCATGTTTATATGTATCTGTATTTATTACTAAAAATTGTGACGTGAGAGACCAAAAAGTTTTAAAGTTCTTTATTTAAACTATAAATTATTTTTGTAACATAGAGTGCAAAGGTATCACGATGTATTTCTTATGGGGATTTATCCAAAAAAAGTGTCTACCGAAATGTATGAAGTTCCAAAAATGGCCAGAATGGCTCTGCTGTAGCTATAGGGTATTGCGCGAAATGAGATGCGTTTCTTAATTGAGATTTATTGATGTGTAAACATCTTAGCGCTCGGTACTCTGTAACTGAGACTTCGAGCGTTGGGTGACGTCAGCGTGAGATGTAAGTGAGTTAACCGTGAGATCGGTACATGAGCTCACATGTTTACACATCAGTTCTCGTGAGTACCTCACTACGTAACACTCACTATTTGAATAACAGAATAATTTGAAAATAGCGCCTATTGTAGGCAAACATCTAGCTTTCTGTCTATTTTACCCTTAACGTGCCGACTATTAACGCGTTTTCAAATTTCACCTTTTAGTTCCAGCACCGCAATCTAAATTTCATAAGTGGCGAATTATAGATTTTCATACGAATCTTAAAGACTAATTATTTTAAGACTAATTTTAAGTATTTTTAAATAAGGAGTATTAGGGCTTTCGAATTTTACCATCTAGCTCCAACAGTGCCATCTATATTTCATAAATTTTGAGAGACACTTTTCATATCCAAATATTACTTCTACAATCCATAGTATTATAAAATATATAATGAGATCTTGATAAGTTTCTTCTTTTTTTGTGTGACAAAATAATTAGTTTTTTAATAATAATAATTAAAACATTAGTCATTATTTTTATATGTATAGTGGACTTGTTGTTGAACTAATAAATTCTATCTTAATAATACTATATTGTTTTATTTAATTTAATGTAATTTTATATCCCTTACATATATTTAAGGAGTTTTTAAATACTTTGATTTTTTAATAAAAAAAATTATATGAGATTCCAATTAGATTTTTAAGTACCTCTGTGTTTTAATAAAAACACAAAGTAGTTTTAATTTTAAAATTTACATATCTCAATTTGTAGAAAAAAAATTATAATATACAAATTAACAATTTGTATATTGTTTTCGTTAATAGTAGGAACCAAAATATTGTCATCTCTTTAAATTGGGAATTACCTCTAGCTGGCAACACTAATGCTATCACCAATTTGTCAATATGTCAAAGTCATTTAGCTATAAGTATTTCAAGTACAATCATTGTTTTTAGATTATTTAATAACAATCGGGAAGTAAATCATTTCATAACATTTCTCAGTAACACGAAAAGTGTAAACAGATGTTATTACAAACAACTCAACCCACCGAGACGCATTTTATTTAGATAAACATGCATTTCAACAATATTTAAACATTAGATAGACGACAACAAGTAAGTGAGCCTTTGTTCCTAATTCAAATGCTATAAATTAATTTGAATATGGCCTCTAAACTAGGCTTTTTAAAAAATATATGTAATATATACAAACTTTTTGGTATAACTTCATTTAGAATAATTATGGCTTGGAAATGAAATTATATCATTATTTATTTTGTTTGATTATGGGTTTATCACTAGTTATTTGAACAGAATAATTGTTTTTCTTTACTATAATACTACGATGAAATCGGAGCTTTGTCTTAGAGCACTAAATATTTTTTTTTTTAAATAAATGAATAAGTAGAAAGTAGTACCAAAAGATAACATTATATTATTATTGTTTATTAAACAGGATTTACAAAAAATTTATTTCATTTTATGACAATTCTATTGTTCATTGTACATTGTGTGTTATCATGAAACTACTTACTAAGTATCATTTATGGTAAAATGTATTATTATACAAAGACTCATATGAGTTTTCTGTAAAATTATCTTTCACAAATACCATCAACAAAAAGTTTTTTTTTTAATTTATATAGGTTGGTTGACTCTGAATGGACTGATAATAAGTGGTCCACATAGCCCCATGGCATTGATATATAAGAAATATTAACCTTCTCTTACATCATCAATGTGCTACCAACCTTGGAAACTAATGTTACGCCCCTTGTGCCTGTAATAACACTTCTCTCTTCCTTGAAAATTTTCTCACTTACATTAAAAATTAAAATTGTAAGAAATACAAATATATAATACAAAAAAAAAAAATGTAATGAGGCTAATCACAACTTGGATTGGTTAGACTAAACGAAATTGTCTATCAACAGGATATGTACATAAATCTTTTAAATTAAAATTTTATTTACTCAACACACTGTACAATTCAAATTGATTGCAACATTTCTTTTGTAACATTTGAATGTAAGATGCTTAACTCAAACAGGTTTTTTTTCTGTCACATCTATGGTGTTGCTAATTTTTTTATAACATGTAAATAAGGCCAAGGCCAATAATCATGTTGTTAAGGCCAAAGAAAAAATATATTTAAATAACACAGATGTATATTATTGAAATATAACATATCTGTGTAAATTTGCTCTTTAGTTCCTCAATTTTACTGGCCTTGGTTATGTTAATGTAGATAAAGCATGTTTTTGTAGCGTCTACTTTTTAAATAGGTTAATGTTTTACAACTATATATAATACACACTCAGTATGCATATCTGAGATTTATTTTAAATACAGTATTATTAGTATGTTCTGCCTCAATGGTATAGTTTATAAGGCTGTAAATACTAGGATCTGAGTTCAAATTATGGGTTGAAACAAAAAATTATATATATATGTTTTTCTGATTTAGTTAAATATTCTACTGCCAAACATCAATACTACAGTCAAATTGTATATGGCTAAGTCCATATATTAGCATTAATGCATACTATTTATTTGTTCAGTAACATATATTAACCACTTAATTACTCACCCGCAGCTTCGCCCACCTCTTGGGGGTGGGGTTGTTGGATAACCTACATCTTTTTCAGCGCCCCTGACAATATGTATGAACATTTCGTGATAGTCTGTTGAGTAGTTAAGACTTGAGTGCGTAATAAACAAACTCAACTCACTATTGCATTTATATGAACAAACTGAACTACTTTAATAACATAATATATTTATCAAATAAATAATTAATGGTTTCAGATACGAATATGGCTGATTATCACATTAGGGAGGCGGCGGAATCACTTCTATGTAGTGTTTCAAGCCCACCGTATAGAAATACAAGTATGTATTGATATATATGTATTAATATACCCATGTAATATGCTATATTTACTTGGTGGAGGGTTTTCTACAAGCCCGTATGGGTAGATAATAATGAGATAGTGTGATGTGAGTGAGCCAGTGTAACTACAAGCATTAGTGCAATAATATCTTAGTAGACGGGCAAATGGGCCACCTGATAGTAAGATATATAACCATTTCTTACATTACCAATACGCCACTGACCTTGGGGACTAAGATGTTATGTCCCTTGCGCCTGTAGTTATACTGGCTCACATTCATTCAAACCGAAACACGATTGTAAATATTTCTGGTTAATAGATAAATTAAGATAGTGGATTATGTGATGAGTGGGTGGTAACATTTATTGATAAAAAAATTGTATAATCTTTAAATTCAATGTATTATTATTAAACAACTTTATATTACATATATATATTACATACATATGTTGACTGCCTCGTTGGTCTAGTGGCTAGATGTAAGGCCGCAGACCCGGTGGTCCTGGGTTCAAATCTCAGGTCCGGCCAATAAAAAGTTATTGGGTTTTTTGTCGAAAATTCCCAATAGCAGCCCGGAGTCTATAACTTGGTATTGTGTACATTCCCGTGCCTCGGAAAGCACGTAAAGCCGTTGGTGCAGCGCCTAAATTCTTCCGTCCCCATCGGATTATGAGAGTTAGGGAGTAGAGAGTGCACCTGTGTGTGTATGGAGGATCTTATATACATATGTAAGAATAATATTAATTTTATTTGTCTTGTATGTATTTCAGCTCATTCCCAATCAGTGAACCTGATGTCCGAAGACCTGGTGGCGGGCTACCGGCCGATGGGGAAGATGTCGACCGTTCGGAGGTTCTTTTGTTTGTTCGTAACCTTCGACATACTGTTCACGAGCCTGATGTGGCTGATATGTGTTATGGTGAGCTTTATATACAATATATATATAATTAAAATGTACTTCTTACAAGTGGGTCCCATTGTAAACTAATTAAGTAACCGACTCGTTCTTTAAACTGAAATATAATACAGGGTATAAAGCGCGATTCACATCAAACGCGCCGCCTCGCATTTCACATTCTTCTTCTTCCTAGTGTAAAAATTAGATCTCAATTCGCAATCCCCAATGCTTGTAAATATAATTCATCTCTATCTGTTTCCCGCCATAAAGAGTATCTGTCAATGTTCTTGTTGCCAGATTAAAATATAGATTATTATTGATTAATATAAAAAATGACAGATACTCTCCAGTAATATTTAATATTAATTCGTAGCACATATATTATTATATATTACAATCTGACTTAGTCTTACAGCTCGGCCATCCTTTGATGAGTGAGACCTCTCACTCATCAAAGGATATAAAATAAACAAATAATAATAATTCTCGCAGAATACCACACTAACCATACATACCATACAATAATGTTTGTATAAAATAAGAGTTTCTTATTACTATAACTATCACATCAAGACAGTCTGCTCTATAACCATCTGTGCTATACCAACTACATTATGATGCTTAAATTCTGCACTAATTGCTCATTGCCTGTGTTCACATAAAACTCACGTAGACAAATATCTTACACAGTCTGCTATGATCTGCAATCATCTATGCTACAGTAATAACGTAATAGTCTTCAGTGTCTGCACTGATTGCTCATAGCGTGTGTTCACATAACACTCACGAAGACAAATATCTTACACAGTCTGCTATGATCTGCAATCATCTATGCTACAGTAATAACGTAATAGTCTTCAGTGTCTGCACTGATTGCTCATAGCGTGTGTTCACATAACACTCACGAAGACAAATATCTTACACAGTCTGCTATGATCTGCAATCATCTATGCTACAGTAATAACGTAATAGTCTTCAGTGTCTGCACTGATTGCTCATAGCGTGTGTTCACATAACACTCACGAAGACAAATATCTTACACAGTCTGCTATGATCTGCAATCATCTATGCTACAGTAATAACGTAATAGTCTTCAGTGTCTGCACTGATTGCTCATAGCGTGTGTTCACATAACACTCACGAAGACAAATATCTTACACAGTCTGCTATGATCTGCAATCATCTATGCTACAGTAATAACGTAATAGTCTTCAGTGTCTGCACTGATTGCTCATAGCGTGTGTTCACATAACACTCACGAAGACAAATATCTTACACAGTCTGCTATGATCTGCAATCATCTATGCTACAGTAATAACGTAATAGTCTTCAGTGTCTGCACTGATTGCTCATAGCGTGTGTTCACATAACACTCACGAAGACAAATATCTTACACAGTCTGCTATGATCTGCAATCATCTATGCTACAGTAATAACGTAATAGTCTTCAGTGTCTGCACTGATTGCTCATAGCGTGTGTTCACATAACACTCACGAAGACAAATATCTTACACAGTCTGCTATGATCTGCAATCATCTATGCTACAGTAATAACGTAATAGTCTTCAGTGTTTGCACTGATTGCTCATAGCGTGTGTTCACATAACACTCACGAAGACAAATATCTTACACAGTCTGCTATGATCTGCAATCATCTATGCTACAGTAATAACGTAATAGTCTTCAGTGTCTGCACTGATTGCTCATAGCGTGTGTTCACATAACACTCACGAAGACAAATATCTTACACAGTCTGCTATGATCTGCAATCATCTATGCTACAGTAATAACGTAATAGTCTTCAGTGTCTGCACTGATTGCTCATAGCGTGTGTTCACATAAAACTCACGTAGACAAATATCTTACACAGTCTGCTATGATCTGCAATCATCTATGCTACAGTAATAACGTAATAGTCTTCAGTATCTGCACTGCTTGTTCATAGCCTGTGTTCACATAAAACTCACGAAACAAATATCTTACAAAGTCTGCTATGATCTGCAATCATCTGTGCTACAGTAATAACGTAATACTTATCATTTTCTCCTCTAATTGCTCGTTACCTGTGTTTGACTTAAGTATAAGGTATATATAAATATCTTGTGCAGTTTTCTACGATTTACAATCATCTGTGCGATATCAATTAATTGATACCATTTGTATCAGCACTGACTGCTCATAGCCTGCACTCTCATCTTATTCATATCCGCACTACCATAAACTGCAAGCGCATAGATGTGCGAAACAATGTCACAATTTCATTCTTAACTTATTTTACACGCCTGTTCAAAGAAATCAAGTAACTTATTCTTAATAACCATGTCATCATTATTTTGTTATTCGCCTAATAATTGATTACTAAATAATTATTACTACATATCATATGTTGCAGATCTACTTAATATTTATAATAAATAAAAATATTTTAAATATTCCTACACTATCATATAACATAAAATTATATTTAAAATAATAACAATCAAAAGTTCATTTATTCATTAACACTATTGCTTAACTCATTGTCATTCTCAATTGAAAAATCATTAAAATTAAGCCAAATTTGAATTACCTGTCCTTTCATCGTTAGATCAAACTCAGAAATTACATTGCCTACATTGTAAACATATTGCTCTCCGGCCAAACATTTGACAAAGATTTTACTAGCTCTTTTTGATCATGATTGATGGTCATGTGTGAGTTACATCGATCACATGACCTGCGTCGTCGTTTAGAATGACGCTTGCCGCTCCGCTTAATTTTTGTGCTGCGGCTCACTCGATTCTCGTGTTACGCTCGCGGCTCACTCGATGCTCGTGTTCACACCCGCGGCTCACTCGATGCTCGTGTTAACGCCCGCGGCTCACTCGACGCTCGTGTTTACGCTCGCGGCTTACTCGATGCTCGTGTTCACGCCCGCGGCTCAATCGATGCTCGGGTTCACGCCCGCGGCCCACTCGATGATCGTGTTCACGCCTGCGGCTGAGTTTCCGACTTCCTCGACGCTGTTCTGCAGTTCGTGTTTGATGACTATTCATCCGCTCGCCTCATCCGTGGACTTACTACGCATGCTGCAGCCTCGTTTGCGTTGTTTATTTTTACTGGTCGTTTTCGTTAAATAAGTAAAAATGAGTAATCGCGTCGACGGTTTTTATGTATAGACTCCATGTCTGGAGTATAGTGGCTCCTTCAAAGGCGATTTTATTAATATTTTCATATTACATTTAATTTTTATTTATTCTAATTAACTGTGTATGTTGTATTTATCCCACTTCTGAATTGTAAAAATTAGATCTCAATTCGCAATCCCCAATGCTTGTAAATATAATTCATCTCTATCTGTTTCCCGCCATAAAGAGTATCTGTCAATGTTCTTGTTGCCAGATTAAAATATAGATTATTATTGATTAATATAAAAAATGACAGATACTCTCCAGTAATATTTAATATTAATTCGTAGCACATATATTATTATATATTACAATCTGACTTAGTCTTACACTAGCGTTTTCCCGGCCTAGAAATGCCAGGGTCCGCTTTCCTACATCTTTGCCTCCACTTCGCCCGATCTAAAGCGTCGTCTTTAGTAAGAGCGTGCTCTCTCATATCGTCCCTCACAACATCGAGCCAGCGCTTCTTGGGCCTGCCTGCTCGCATTTCACATTAATGGCCAAAATGGCACAAAATGGCCCACAAAGTTATTAAAAAGTATTACGGAATTTGTGTTTTTTCTAATACAGTTGAAACGCGGTAATCCGCTTATGTCTATTACGACTCCCCCCCCCCCCTATAATTTGACACGACCATAACAGTACACACAGAGATTAAGTTCTTTATTCAAATAGGTTCATAAGAGCACTTTTAATCGACATGTTACAGTGTTGTATTAAATGTAAAACTACCACCGTTTCGGAATGTAGATTCTGCATAGAATAACCGGCAAGAAACTCAGTAATCAAGACATAGGATATGTAAAGGAGGGGAGGCCCGCTTGTCAAATGCGCTTCGTTCTATTTATTGAAAAAAAAAACTCATCCCTTAAAAAAAAAGTTTTTGCTCTTTAGCCCTCATATAAGCATGTAATGTCCGCATCGAGAATACTCAATTGTAAACATTTTCGGTTTTCGGTATTACTGTATATCATTGTTGATTGTATAATTGTAGTCAGTTTTGTGGACTAAATAAAAAAATAAAAAAAATCTCAAATTTTATTTCTATTCTTGTCCGAATATCGGTAGACTTTTGACAGTTAATAAAGAAAAAAAAATGGCTCATAGTATTCAAATGTTGTTTTTTTTCTTTTCAGATGAAAGGCGAATCGTTGATACAGATATTCAACAGAGAAATAATACATTACGATATTAAAATATCACTGTTCGACATAGTTATTGTCGCTGTACTGAGATTTCTATTGTTAATAGTATTTTACGCCATAGTATATATTAATAATTGGAGCGTTATTGCGGTAAGTGTTGAACTGGATATATAACATAGTTTTTTTTTTTATTTAAAATAAGAGGACTGATGTACAACTCGATACAGCCATACGAAAAAATTTAAATCAAATATCTTAGTCATTATGTTAAAAAAATATTCTATATCTATGCTAATATTATAAAGAGATAAGATTCGATTTTATGTATGTTTGTTTGTAATGGATTAACTCAACAACCAATGGAACGATTTTAAAAATTCTTTTACATACAGAAAGCTTCTAGAAAAAAATAATATTCACTACGAAAATTGCAATCATGTATTTTTTTGCCCAAGCTATCAAATTTCTTCCTATAAAATATCCTAATAAGATAGACAACTAACCTGGACAAAGTCGGGGCAGGTTTTTGGTTGAATATAAAGTTATCACCGGCTATGAATGTAGATTCTATCAAGAAAACAAGAAACAGTTTCTTAACGAAGACTCAACTGATGCGTAGATACACTCTCTATTCCCTCACTCTCATAATCTGATCCGGCAATCCGACACGACATAACAGCTTAAGGAAAAGAGATCAACGGCTTTAGGAAATTCTTATTGATTTTTTTTTTTTTTTAATTTTTAGGTATAAAATGTTTCTTAAATGTGAAGACTGGTTCCCATTATCATGTTAATCGACTAGCCATGTCGTTGGTCTAGTGGCTATGTAAGGCCGCAGACCCGGAGGTCTTGGGTTCAAATCCCAGGTCGGGCCAATAAAAAGTGTATAGGTTTCTCTGTCGAAAATTCTTACTAGCAGACCAGAGTCCGGAAGTTGGCAGTGTGTACACTCTCGTGCCTCGGAAAGCACGTAAAACCGTTGGTCCTGCGCCTGAACTCATTCCGGTTGTGTCGGATTGCCGTCCCATCGGATTATGAGAGTTAGGGAATAGAGAGTGCACCTGTGTTTGCGCACACACTTGTGAACTATAATATCTCCATAGTTATTAGCATAGTTGGCTAATCTTTCTTGAGGTTGGCTCGGGAGGACCTTGTTTTTATCTCTATCTTCTATTTCAGCTCTCAACGAGTGGAACTTGTGCCTTCTTAATAGGAAAAGTCTTTGTATATGATGTAAGTATTTATTTATATTAAAAACTATCTCATAATAACTTTATATTACATAGTCAGTCTGTCTGTTTGAAAACTTACCAAGAGGCGCATTAGCCTGCCCTTTTATCTGTGTTGTAAAAAAAATTAGGTGATAACCAGTGCTTTGTTACCAGCTAAGAGATTATAATTCATCTCGTGCTTGACGGTGAAGGAAAACATCGTGAGGAAACCTGCACGTGTCTAATTTCTGAAATTCTGCCACATGTGTATTCCACCAACCCGCATTGGAGCAGCGTGGTGGAATCAGCTCCAAACCTTCTCAAAAAGGGAGAGGAGGCCTTAGCCCATTGGACATTAACAGGCTGTTACTAGATTACTAGACAGTGCTGTGTTTTGAATCAGCTATACTGAGCTGGGTACTTATTTTAATAGGATATCCAACAAGGAATACACATGATAAGCTTTAATACATTATGAGAGTTATAAATCTATGGGAAACACATCAGTTACAGGAGACCACAGCATCCTATTCAACCAAGTAACAGCTAACACAAATTTTAAATATATATTTATGAATTTACATATATATTTTTTATAGAATAGGAAAGCGTATGAGCATGTGGGCCACCTGATGGTAAGTGGTCACCAACGCTCTTAGACATTGGCATTGTAAGAAATGTAAACCATCGCTTACAATGCGCCACCAACCTTGGGCTAAGATCTTATGTCCCGTGTGCCTGTAATTACACTGGCTCACTCACACTTCAAACCGGAACACAACAATACCAAGTACTGCTGTTTTGCGGTAGAATATCTGATGAGTGGGTGGTACCTACCCAGACGAGCTTGCACAAAGCTCTACCACCAGTATATACAGGGTGACTGGTGAATTAGTATCAATACTTAAGGACGTGATATTTGACGACCATATATGACCAAAAAAAAATACATATAACATAAATATTAATAAACTTCTAAGTAAAGTTAACCAAAAGTTATGTAATTAATTACGCGTCATGTGGACGCCCTAGCTGCGCTGACGACACAACACCGTTATGTACATTTAGTTATCGCGCGGTACTTTCCCTACGTCCAAACGCCGCCGCGTGTTAACAGGGTAGCAGGCTACCTTTGATAAACAAGCATGATCCAATCCCCCTTCATACTTTAAACCTGGCTTAGAACAGGCAAAAATACCAAAATATTTCACTCGTTTAAGCAACAAATTTGTTGACTAGGTAAATGATATGAACTTGGGACAAAAATTAACTGTTTACCTATCTTGGTATTTCCGGCGTATTTAAAAATTGAATCATACTTATTTACAACGATTGTCAATCATTTAACTACCTATTTACCTACATAACTACACTAACCTTAACAAATGTTCAAAGTGAGCTCCTGCTCGTGTGATACACAGTTCGGCACGTTTACGCATATTGTCTTTCACACGCTTTAACACGAATGGGTCACTTTACTACTCACAGTACTCACATTATTCTGCATTTGTGTATTGATAAGCCATACCTAATTACTAATTACGGGTCACACTCACACACGAAACATTAGGTATACGCGTAAGATCGATCGCTAGGGGCGCGCGCGCGGGAAGATGGACGAACCTTACGGCGGCGCTCGCCCGACTAACCTACTAACCTACTAATACTAATAAGCCGCGGGGCAGGGGTTGCGGGGGGCAAACATCACGCCACACGCGCCGCGGAAATATGTCCACACTTTATTTATTTAAAGTAAAATTTTTGTAAATTTGGTCAAAAATTAAGTACCTATTTTTTTTACATAATTCGAATGAGAATCATGTACCGATTATGCTCCTAAAATATTGATCCTAATTCACCAGTCACCCTGTATATACATATATTATACATGGAATTAAAATTGACCTTATTTGTTAAGTTTTGTGATTAAATATATGGGACGATAAAATAGTTTCTTTATATATAATATGTATTGTCAAAAGTGGCCGAACGCATCACAGCCAGTGTACCAAGTCTTCCTAATACTGACCTCCTTCACGATCGCGTGGGGTGAGGCCTGGTTCCTGGACTTCAGGGTTCTCCCGCAAGAGCTGCAGGCCAAGCAGATCTTGGAGACGATGGGTGAGCTTAGTTACTATATTATAAGTATACCATTATGATGCCCCCTCCCCGAACCCCAGCACCCCGTTATCGCCCATATCCTTCTACTAGGTTCGTACTCGAGTGTGAGGTCTAAGAATAAAAAATAAAAAACAAATTAATCTCTTTATTCAAGGCCACTCCGTACGACTCACATCAAAGGCGCCGCATCAAATAGCGTCGCCTCGTATTTCACGTGTGGTAAAGGAATATGAACTGTCTACACAATACTTAAAGTCCTTATTTGCATGGCACGGAGCAACCAAGGACGCTTGCATGCGGTATACGACTGTGTTCCTATATCGAAATATGGACTTTTATTGTGTAGACACTTTAATTTCCTTTATTACGTGTGAAATTAGCCGCGGTGTTGTTGATGTGCTCCTAGCTTTATGGCTTAAGATACGGGGACTTTTGGCTACTGGGTTTCCCCTCGGTTGCTCCTCCTGAAACTGCACCCTCCAGATTCCTCCGGGAGGTCCATATTTACACCGGGCTTAGTGTGGACGTTCAATCAACATGGCCCACACAAGACCAGAACTCGAAGGTCGAATCATCGTCCAGCCCTGACCTCCGAGTAGCCGGATCACAGGAGAACCCACGCTCCCAGCCAAGCTTCCATCACGGCCCAGTGCAGCTTACCGAATTAAATAAATAAATTTCATTTCATTGTCCACTTTTGTTCACAGTTAGTCAGAGCACAGAGCGGACGCCCCTGCTGGCACCCCACCGGCCGCACCGCGCGCAGTCCACGCACGGCGAGTCCACGGTCAACTGGTTCTCGCCCGTCGAGACGCCGGAGTCCAGTCCTCGGCCGAAGCGGCCCGGGGACGTCATACTCACGCAAGATCAGGTAAGTGGAATTGTTTTTTTTTTTCTAGAACTTTCTAGAGATTTTAATAGAATATTCTCAAGGTCATAGAGTACAGACTATGCACCTATATAGACCTAATAGTAAAAAAGCAGGTAGTCTGTCTTTCCCCGAGTTCATATTTGCTACATACCAAATTGCATTAAAATCGGTTTAGTAGCTGAGCCGTGGAAGCATAACAGACAATACTTTCGTATAAATAATATCAATATATAATTAAAGATAGTTGATCTCGTTGGAAAGACGAGTAATGAACTGTGCCCTGGAACTGTCATGTCAATTGGAGTTACCTGGTACTAGTACTGTGATGGTTTTAGCATATATACTGTTCGGATGGCTCATTGTTCGCTCCCGTTTTAAAAACGCCAAGCCTTATTAAGTAGTCACAGAAATAACTGTAGCGCGATTTAAAAGACAACTACCGCCATCTAGTAGCGAGAAGAAAAATTAAAATAACATTCGATATAATTTGATATGCTTTAAGCGCTGGATTTTCATGTGCTCAATTTGTGTTTATTATTTATCTCGTGCTTGACGGTGAAGGAAAACATCGTGAGGAAACCTGCATGTGTCTAATTTCACTGAAGTCCTGCCACATGTGAATTCCACCAAGCTGCATTGGAGCAGCGTGGTGGAATATGCTTCAAACCTTCTCCTCGAATAAATGAGAGCAGGCCTTAGCCCAGCAGTGGGACATTTACAGGCTGTTACTATACTATACTTATGAGAAAGTTGAGTAAACTTATGATCATATCAATTTTATCAATAGTAAATTAATTTGTAACTTGAATGTTCAAAGCTATTTAAACCAATATTACACCAATATTTCAAATGAACCATCAGTATGAACAACGCTACATATAATAAAACGAAGCCTCTCCGCGTCTGTCTGTATGTACGCGAAAAAGTCAAAAACTATGCAACTTTTTCTTACGGTTTTCACCAATGGACGCAGTGATTCATGAGGATATTTCGTTATATAAAAAAATAGATTTTAATGTTAGGATTAATGTTATCTTTTTGTAAAGATAAGATAAAGATACTTTGATTCTGTAATACAGATTTATCGTAATTAGCTTCCATATTGATAAGATATACATATATATAAATATATATATATATAAACTATGTAACGGCTTCGTCCAGGCGCAAGGGTTATAACATCTTATTTCCCAAGGTCAGTGACGCATTCGCAAGGAAAGTTTCATATTTCAAACATCGCCAATATCCAAGGGCGGTGGTTACCACTTACCATCAAAACTTAATAAAAACCTGAATTTGACTTGATGGGCTTGACGGCGACTTGGCGTGATTGGTAGATACATGCCTTTCAGACATTTGTGTGCATGAACATGTCTGTTTGTCCTGAGTCTGGGTGTAATTATCTCTATAAGTATGTATTCACGAAAAGTAGTATATGCAGTATATCAGTTGTCTGGTTTCCATAGTACGAGCTCTGCTTAGTTTGGGATCAGATGGCCGTGTGTGAATAATGTCCCGGGGTATTATAGTTCAAGGTCATTAGATGTCCTATGCACCATTAATAGGTAACGTAACGTACAATCGACCTTAATTAACGTTAATCAGCTGTCAGTTGAGCTTAATTTGTAATCGGTAACAATTAGACAGACTCTGTAACGAGTATACGATATGACGTTTTAGGGTACCGTATTTCCAAAACGGTAGTTTCTTTAAGCAGTTATTTTAATATTTCTTTCTTTTAATTATTGGTATTGTTGGATATGGACAAATGGTAAGTACCTACTGGCGGTCCGCATTATTGGCGACGTAAAGGTCACTAACACCCTCGAGCCTTTACAATTGCGTCGAGAGATAGCAGCGCTGAGCGCTTTCTATCGACTGTATCACGGCGAGTGTTCCGAGGAATTATTCTCTCTAATTCCTGCTTCCCCCTTTCTTCATAAGTGCGTACTGGCTCTCGATTTCACCGCCTAACTGTGGCATCAATTCCATCGCGCACAAATAAATTTGGCAGCTCCTTTCTTTGTCGCACTACCAAAAAATGGAATTCCTTACCAGCTCACGTGTTCCCCTCCACTTACAACCCGGGTTCGAGGCAAACGAGGCGTGAAGAGGCATCTTGCTGGCCGGCAAGTTGGGGGCGGCTAGTGCAGAACATTCTTCCTGACTGTACTGGGCGTCATCGCGTTTGGACTCTACTACCACTTACCATCAGGTGGAGTAGTCATTTGCCCTCCCGGCAAATATAAAAATAAATAAAAATGCGCCTATGTTAAGTGGTACCGTCCATATACATTGGCGATGTAAGAAATATTAACCACTTACATCGCCAATGCACCACCAACCATGGTAACCATGTTATGTCCCTTGTGCCTTTAGTTACACTGTCACCCTTCAAAACTGAACGCAACATGCTAGGAATTGCTGTTTAGCGGTATATCTGATGAGTGGGTGGTACCTACCCAGACGGGCTTGCACAAATCCCTACCGCCTAGTAAAGTTATGTAAATAATTTAAGAATATCCCTTTGTTTGTTCGGAGCTTACCACGCTACATATATATATATATATATATATATACCACGCTACATATATATATATATATATATATGTAGCGTGGTATATATATACCGATAAAAAGATTTACACTAATATTATAAACACGAAAATAAATCTTTCTGTTACGCGGCTCAACCAGGTAACCGAATTCGATGACGTTTGGTATGCAAGTTTCAACCCCAAAAGACATAGGACTATTTTTTTGTACCCCACCCACAACATACGCAAAGCGCGGGCGACAATTTGCATTTATATATGTGTCTTTCCCCTGACAGATTTCGGTCATACTAAACGTATCTCAATGAAATAAACCCAATACATTTATGCAATTTTAGTTTTCAAGGTCAATGACGCATTGGCTATTAAAGGGATGGTGTATTAGTGGTAAGGCTTCGTGCAAGCTCGTCTTGGTAGATACCACCCATTCATCAGATATTCTACCGCAAAACAGCAGTACTTCGTATTGTTGTGTTCCGGTTTGAAGTGTGAGTGAGCCAGTGTAATTACAGGCACAAGGGACATAACTTAGTTCCCAATCGTATTAAATTTAAATTTAGTTCCCGTATCCGTGCAGTGACGGAGAAAGAATACATTTCACTGCCCCTTACCCATGGGTGTCGTAAGAGGCGACTAAGGGATATCATCTGGTGGTAGGATGATAAACATCCGCCTGGCTTGTTACCACCGTACGCATGGTGAAAATCTCGTGAAGTGGCTTGCAGCCGCGTTTCGAGGTCAGCCAGCGTACAGCCAGTGCCCGAGCGAGCATTGCCGCGATGGGTGTTGGTCCAGTGGAGACGGCGGCTGAACCAATGCCGGGGGAAACACGCCTCCACACTTTGCCCATCCCTATCGTGGCAATACGTCGCTCGCTTCACGTCTCTTTACGAGGCGTGAAGAGGCATCTTGCGGGCCGGCAAGGCGAGGGCGGCTAGTGCAGAATCTTCTTCCAGACTGTACTGGCCGTCCTCGCGTTTGGACTCTACTACCACTTAACATCAGGTGGAGTAGAGTCATTTGCCCACCCGGCAAATATAAAAAAAAAAAAAAAAAAAAGGTTGGTGGCGCATTGGCGATGTAAGCGATGGGTAACATTTCTTGCAGAGCCAATGTCTAAGAGCGTTTGGTGACCAATTACCATTAGATGACCCACTTGCCAGTCCAATTAAAAACAAAACAAAAATATTTGTATTAAACTTCACACTCGATATGATTCACTTTCTTCTATGATTCGGGGTTATCGGGGACTTTCGTATCAGATCGTTTTGGGTTAAAGGCCACGTTACTCTGTTTAACGCAACCATAAATGAATATGTGATTAGAGAACGAAAATACTGGCCCCAAATGCGTCAAGGTCAAATGAATGGTGATTTTAAATTTAGCTTATAATATTAGGTTGGCGGTTGGCGTGGTTGGTAGATACTTGCCCCTCACGCCGAAGGTTGTGGGTTGGATTCCCACCCAGGACAGACATTTGTATGTATGAACATGTCTGTCCTGAGTCTGGGTGTAATTATCTATATAAGTATGTATTTACAAAAGAAAAATAGTATACGTAGTATATCAGTTGTCTGGTTTCCATAGTACAAGCTCTGCTTAGTTTGGGGTCAGATGGCCGTGTGTAAATAATGTCCCAGAATATTATTGTTATATTAAATATGCAATAAGTAAGTACATTTATTTTTGTAAGGATATTTATTTTTGTATATATCGAAAAGGGCTCTTAACGATTTGGATTTTTATTTATCTTTACAAAATTCGCGCAATAAAAAAATTAAACGTATTTTTTATAAACAATTATAATTATTGTGCATATAGCTATACTTGGTTAATAATCATGTAATATATTTTGTTAGATAATTGTTTTTAATTTACAAGTGTTTAATATATGTACTCTAAATGTGCCTTTTCCAATAAATAAAATAAATTATTATTGGAGTAAGGCTTACTACTTAGTGCTTTCGTCTATGGGCAAAGATAATCACACATTCTTCCTAAAATTATTTAAAAAAAAATAACGAATATAAATTTAAAAAAAAACGAAATCTATCAATTTTATCAAGATATTTCAATTCGATATGCTACCCGTACGGGCACATTACATAACTGTAATGGTGTCCGCGGCGCACCCCAGTAGAGCTCCAGTCGGCATGTTTTTTTCCGCCATCTTTAACAATCATATATCAGCCAATTTATCGTAACAGCCCGTGAATGTCCCACTGCTGGGCTGAAGACATCATCTCCCTTTTTGAGGAGAAGGTTTTGGAGCTCCAGTGCGGGTTGGTGGAATACACATTTGGCAGAATTTAAGTGAAATTAGACACATGCAGGTTTCCTCACGATATTTTCCTTCACCGTCAAACACGAGACGAATTATAAACACCAAATTAAGCCGTAAAGTAAGCCGAGATGGCCCAGTGGTAAGAACGCGTGAATCTTGACCGATGATCGTGGGTTCAAACCCGGGCAAGCACGACTGAATTTTCATGTGCTTAATTTGTGATTAGCCAATTTACGCAAAACTTTAATTAATTAGACATATAAACATTCCTCATGAATCACTCCGTCCATTGGCGATAATTTGAGGATCCAGTAGTTATTGAGTTTATCGCGTTCACACAAACTGTCAGACGGAATGACTTTGTTATATATGTAGTGATAACGTATATTCATAGATAATGTTATCGGATTAACGACAAAGTTGTCTTTGATTTATCGAAATCGGTATAGTAATACTCTCAGTGATCGAAATTTAAATTTAATAAAAAAAAAACACAAAATGGTATAACTCTTGTTAACAATCTTTGAAACGGTGTGTTTTTACTTTAAATTTTAATTTTGTATTTTATAAAAAATGTGTACATAGTTTCAATACATATATATACTAACATACTGGATATAGTATCATATCCTCGTCATTCAAACACGGCCATCTGATCCCAAACTAAGCAGAGCTCGTACTATGGAAACCAGACAACTGATATACTACATATACTACTTTTCTTTTGTAAATACATACTTATATAGATAATTACACCCAGACTCAGGACAAATATCATGTTCATGCACACAAATGTCTGTCCTAGGTGGGAATCGAACCCACAGCCTTCGGCGTGAAAGGCATGCCTACCAACCACGCCAACCGGCCCGACATATTTGATAGCAGCGGTATCTAAAATAAAAAAATATAATTTGATTTTGGAATATCGCAAATATTTATATTAAGTTAGGGGCAATTATTTTTAAATCACAGACAGACTTCGATTTTTTTCTCTGTATAGATACAACACTATTTGTATTTAAATGAGTTTTATTACGATAACTTTTTTTTTTAAAATCAATATAGACTTTAAACAAGCAAAGGTCAACTGTGGTGAGTTTTGTACACCAAGTAACATATAAAAGATATAGCTCAAGTTTAATTATATTTTATATTACATATCTTAATTTTAAATATATGTAAATACATAAAACCAGTAATACCAGTAAATACATTATTACATCCATAAGTTAAAAGATATAAATATGTTTCGCCTACGTTTTTCTAAAATAGAAACTTTCTACTCGTGATTTTACAAGGTTACGTTTAATTTAAAGCAAACTTACGCAATAATCACATTTTAATTACAATCTATAGATAGAATAAAAAAAGATAAATTTTAGACACTGATCGTATAATTACTATGAAAACTTGTGATAATATTATACTAATTATCAAATGTACGATACGATAATGAGTTTAATTACTTGCAAAATTGCCAAACCATTTTAAATTTTATTATATATCTGCGCAAGCACAAGTGTTCTCTTCATTCGCTTATCCTTTATTCTGAATCTTTCTTAATTCCGATGTGATGATAAATCTGATACTACCGAAGAGTCCCAACGTCTTTATGTGCTTTTCATGGGAAATTCGGCCATGGGACTGTAAAAAATGGACTCTTAGGACTCCGAGCTGCTACTAAAAACAGAAAAATCAAATGATTGTTCAGTAGCCCAACCCGTGGCTTGAAGCCAGTGTCTTGAATTCTGCTTTAAACTCACCACTGTACTAACGGGACCGTGAAAAATAAATGATATCAATAACAAAATTAAATTATAACAAATGTTTAAAAGATGACATGAATTTATTTTATATTACGATAAATAATATAATAGTTTTATCATTAAATTGCCACGAAGTGTAAATGCAGCGCGTAGATAAATAATAATTAATTTGTCTTTGGTTTCTGACTCGGGCCTCAGTCCGTCAGTCGCTCGCTAGTCGCTGAGTGAGTCGTGCGTCGTGTGAGTTGCTTCTGTTAGTGCATTTCAAACACGTGCCCGAGTGCTTTCACTATCAATAATACGAATTTAAAATTGGAATACGTTCCAACCGAAAAAAATATGTGATAAATAATAAATATTGCAAATTATTCGAAATTTAAATATTAATCGTCATAATTTAAAATGAAAAACAATTTCATATAATATAATATTCGATTTTTAAATTTCGTTTTTTTATACAAAATTATAAAATCAAGCAAGCAAGTGTCGTATTTAAAGTGCTTATAAAGAAATGGATATTTAATCTATAAACTTAACTACGAATTATTTCGCTTACATGAAACTATTATGAAAATTCGACGTCAATATTTGTTCTATTCATGTTCGAAATAAAATTAACCTAAATAATGATACAATGGCAGCTATAAAAAAAAATTACAATTAAATCTGATCACGTGATCCATATAAGTTTCTATTTTTGTACTAGCGTAGAATTCAGTTTGTCACGAAAATCCTTTAAAATATCACGTTTAACGTACGTAATGCCTTTTTAAATTGTTAATATTCAAATGATTTGGTAGGAGCGGTTACCTAAAATTTAAAAAATATCGTTTTAGTTTTGATAAAATTTTAACTTAAAAAGAGGCAGTTATTTTGAAATCAAAGACAATTTTATTTATTTATTTAGATTAATCGTGATAAATAAGATGTACATTCGTCCTCTATGCGTTGCTAAGCAATTTATCGAAAACTTTGGTAAATTATTCTGCGTACTGTAACTGTATGATTGTTCTTCGTTCGTATACCTTTAAGTGTAAAGCCAGGACGGGTAGTTAGTGAATAATAAGTGATTATATTATTTATATATTAGTTTATCAGTTCTTCTATCTCATTTATAGTGGTATTTATAGATGTGCTTCCTGTGTTATCTCAGGAACGGAACATTGTCTAGTAACGGGAGTGCTAACGGGGTTAGTTGAAAATGAATCTCGCGCCACTGCAGACGGCGGCGGCTGAGGCGGATTTGTTTCATGTTTTTTTTTCCGGATATAATCTATAATATAATCTCGTAATATAATATATTGCGCAGGAGATATTGCAATCATGCTGATTTTAAAGTCTATATTATATATGCTATTAAAAATTAATGTGCGAATTATTTTCCTTCCTAATGTAAGATATAATCCGAATTAATGAATTTACTCTCATAAATTAAATATTGTCTGCACTGATTTCCTTATCGTATTTCTGTGAATGGCTAAAAGCCAGCCGCGCCAACCGGCTCGGCAAATATGAATTTCAATCTATACAAATAAATTGTAACATCTGTCTGTCATTTCAAAATAAGTCTCTTTTTAAGTTAATACGGCTATTTACAACTCGTAACCGTAACAGCCTGTGAATGTCCCACTGCTGAGCCTCATTTTTGAGGAGAAGGTTTGGAGTTTATTCCACCACGCTGCACCAATGCGGTTTGGTGGAATACACATGTGATACAATTTCAGTGAAATTAGACACATGCAGGTTTCCTCACGATGTTTTCCTTCACCGTAAAGCACGAGATGAATTATAATCACAAATTAAGCACATGAAAATTCAGTGGTGCTTGTAACCAACGGCTAATTACAACAGAAAAAAAAACAAAAAACATTTCGTTATTTTCGTCTGTGTGTCCGGGATGATCTTCAAGATGGTTAAAAATTACAAAAGCTAATAAAATAATTATTATAAGAGGTATTCCAAGGTACCGTTTAATCTTTATTTCATCAAAATCGGTTCAGTCGATCAAGAGTTATACCAACTTAAGGTTCAAGTAAGTAAGTTGTCCAATAAAATTTAAGTTTCTGTCTGATTTCAAAATAACTGCGTTCATTTAAATTAATAAGGCTATTTCCCGCCACCTATTTTCATAATAAAAATTTTCCGCCATGTATAATTCTAATAAGCATGTATTATTATTACGTTAAAATGGCAGATTACGAAGGATTTTCACAAACGAATTCGACGCCAGTAAAGCCGCGTGCTTTGCTAGTATAAAATAAATCTTAGGCAACCACATTATATCGGATTACGATTATGATAAAGATTGCGTCTGTATCAGTTTCCCACGTCGGATAAACGAGTTATCATATAAATTAAATTAATTTGAATTATTTATTCTAAATATAGCTCTGTTTAAAGGTTACATACATATATTTTGAACAAATAAAACTTGAAATAGATAATTACGATATAAAGAGACCCGAGGCCCCGAGATTACGAGGCCCCGGCTTTGACATTGATATATTTTGACCGGTACTTAGGTCAGTGCCTTGTACCTAAACTTAAAAAAAAAAAATTACTATCTACATACAAAGCACGTTGTTATAATACCTTAATTAATGTCTTTGGTAACACACACACAGACATAGCGTTCTAAAACAATCGAACTCTGAAAGATACGAAATCTTTCAAATATATTTCAAAAATAGAACGCCAACAAAAAAACATTTATCATCATCGAAGAGGTGGTTAAAAAAAAACACGTCATTGGCAAGGAAAATAATTCGCTAAACGTTATTAAACAGATTGTATTTAATGTATCGACGTAAGTCTCGTAGTTGCGATATCGGTATTGGCGAAGATCATCAGATATCAGTGTCGTCGTCCCAGTTTGTCGTGATATCTCGTCGAGTATGGACGTGTTTATAGGTCGTGTTGAATTTTAAATAGCGATTAATACCGTCCGAGACATTTGGAATTATGCTCTTTATTTATATTATGCAATGCGAAAGTTTTTCTGTCTGTTAAAATTTCATTTTAAACAGCTTTGAACAGATTTTCATCAAAACCTGTTCAGTGTTGTTTGATGAAATTTCGTATGAAGCAAGCCAAGCCCACATTAATCCACTGCTGGACATAGGTCTCCTCACAGGCACGCCAATTCTCCCGGTCTTGTGCTAATCGCATCCATTGAACACCCGCTATTTTTCTAAAATCCGCCATCGGGCGGGGTGTCGGCCCACTGGCCTTTTTGCTTCTAATGAACTACTTAGGCTACTTTTAATACATATCATAAATACGCGGGCGAAACCCAATAATCCACAAAATTAACAGAAAAAGAAAGCAAAGTTCAAAACTTCATTTGGTTCTAATAATAATCAATTATGTATAGTCGGTATATATATTATCTAAATCCGAATTTTTTATTACACAATCTATGTACGATAACCACTACCGGCTTAGTCGATTTAATTTGATTGATCGTAATAATTATTACCTTTGCAATAAATGGGAAAATTAAAAAAAAAAAAATTGTATCGCGGTGTTAGTAATGGATAGCTACGAATAACTGATAGAGGAAACGTGTTAAGATGACAGATATTGTGTTTCACTAAAAAAAATTGCGTGGCAAATCTTACGCTGACGTCAATTGACGTTCGAAATCTTACGCTTCTCGTCTGACGTACGAAGTCTCAGCTACCGTGTACCGCGCTCTAAGATGTTCACATCAAAAATATAAACGCTACTATCCGTAAACGAATTGGTTTTTACAATATACTAACCAGACTTTATTATTTTAAAAATAATAAATAAACCACAAACAATCCGCTTTTTTTATAAAAATTAAACAATTCATATAAACGTCACAGGTTATAAAACACTAGACTAAAAACAAAAAAAAAACGTAAAATAAAACCAGTGCTATCAAAACAAAAATGGCGTCCAAATCCGAAACACCCGCGCTAACGGAACACGAAATGGAGAAACATATCGGCGAACTGGAGAACGTTGGCACCGAAGAGGAGTTACAGAAGAAGTTGGACAATATGAGTAGATTCGGTTTCTCGATTGCTGGCTGGATGAAATTGCTCTTCAATCGAGAAAATAATGAACCGTTTAAAGCGGAATGGTTGACAGTAAGTGGTCTCCTCCACTTTCGCAAACGTATATATTTATTTATGTATATATTTTTACAAAAATAGATCGACAGGCAAATGGGCCACTCGATGGTGAGTGATCACCACCGTCCTTGGTATCGTTATCAAGTAATCTGACAGAAGCTGGAAGTATACACACACCCAAACCTGGAAAAGCACGTAAAAAGTTGATCCTGCGTGGATATTCTTTCAGATCGTACATATCCATCACATTATATTTGTGGAATCATACTGCATTGTGCAGCTATTTGTGCAGATCAGCAGGGCATCCTCGTCACCCAGATTGGCTTACAACCCTCCCTCTATTAACAAAGAATATATTCTTCTTCTTCTTCCTAGCGTTTTCCCGGCCTAGAAATGCCAGGGTCCGCTTTTCTACATCTTTGCCTCCACTTTGCCCGATCGAAAGCGTCGTCTTTAGTGAGACTGTGCTCTCTCATATCTTCCCTCACAACATCGAGCCAGCGCTTCTTGGGCCTGCCGCGGGATCTAGGGCCTTCGAAAACAAACAACAACAATGAATAGAGAATAACAAAGAATATATATAAAATACAATTACAAACTAATATTATTTATTATAATCCAATTGTGGTGATTAATTTAACACAAAGAGCTATCACGCTTAGATAAATAGAGGTTGTGTCAAACGACATATTGAGTCATCTTATCGTTTACAGCTGCGTTATAATTAACATAAGTCACCGTTACTACGTTTTCAACTAATATTACATAACGTAAATAAATAAACATAGTTTTATAGTTTTTATTTAATATTATCTAATATTAATGTTTTAATTTTAAAGGTTGAAATTCAATTTGATGGTATTTTTTTAAATCTATATATATGTATATAAGCGAATTACTACTGACTGACTGAGTCATCACGTGATCATCGAATAGGTCGACTCGTACGAAGTCAGGAGAGGCTAGTTTGCTTATATTATGTAATGTTTACGTACAGTTGGTAATATAACTTGCTATTTCGCGGGATAATCGAGAACTGTTTGTTGCAGTTGTTTTTTTTTCCTAATATCATGTATAAATTTGGAGAGGATATGGCCCAGTGGTAATCCGTGAATCTTTGTCCAATCTGAGCCAAACATCATTGAATTGTCATGTGCCTTATTCGTGTTTATACTTCATCTCGCGCTCAGCGGTGAAGGGGACAGTGAGGTGTACTCTCTATTCCCTCACTCACATTATCAACAATTCGACTGACCAGGGCCTCGAAATTTGCAGCCTGAAAAATTGTCACTAAACCAATCAATTAAATAGGTATGCGGAAAGGTAAATAGGCGAGCTGATGGTAAGTGGTCACCACCGACGATCGATATTGGCACTATGAAAATATTAACTACTCCTTATATCGCCAATGCGCCATCAACCCTGGGAACTAAAAGGTCATATCTTAGTGCCTACAATACTAAGTACTGCTGTTTAGCGGTGGAATATCTGATGAGTGGGTGGTAACTACCCACATAGGCATTCACAAAATACAACCTACAAGTATTAGGTACATTATGCAAATAATATTCAATAACTTGTATAATTTTTTTTTAGTTCTGAAATAATATTTTCCAGATAGACGAATACAAGCAAATGGCAGAGGAGGGTATGCAGAACGCTTGGAAGACGATTAACCTTCCGGATTGGAAGCTGGAAAAGCGAGGCTCACAGAAGGGCGACATAGTCGAGTCCAAGCAGTGCGAACAGTTCGGCAAAGTGTACAGATTTACGGTGAGTGTTTGTGATAGAAGTGGTTTATCTTAGAGCTGGTCCAGATGACGCGATTTTGTGATACTAAATGTTCATACATTCCATCCAACGCAGACGCGCGTTTGGCTGTTCGTGCACAGCAGAAATTTAATGTTTGTCTTCTACCATTCCAGGGTATAGTGGACTGTCCAGCCAAGTTCCTCTTTGAGGAGTTCAAGAATAACATCACAAAGTTACCAGAATGGAACCCCACCATATTAAAGAGTGAATTGATTAAGGTAAGGCTTTTGTTTTTAATGATAATGATGGTGTTCTCTTGAACAAGTGGGGCCATGTACTCAAGGGAGACTAACCAACTATCTGGGAAGGTTATAATTCTGGTACACAAGTGCGTGTGACAAACGCAGACCCATTATATTTGCTCACTCTCTAATCCGATGGGATGATAATCCAAAACGACCAGAAACAGTTCAGATGCAAGACCAACGCCATTAAGTTCATTATATTTATATTAAATAACGAAACACAACCGATGACAATTGATGTGCTGTAGCCATTTTCACGACAGGAGCACCAAAGATAAATAAAATACATTCACCTTGAATTTACACTAATTTGAAAATAATTTAGTTTATCTATTTGTAAATAAATGGTGATTTGAATGTCGGTGAAATTGGTATACTTAGTTTGGATGTCAAATTAAAGTAGTTATATGGAATTGTCTCGTGTTATAAATAAAGATATAAAGAACAAGAAAACGTAGTAATCAGGAACTGTTGTAGTTTATATATCAATCGCATCGAATACATACGTATAATTGGTTACAATCTCTTCGATTTGGTTTCCAGGAGATAGGCCCTGGCATAGACCTGTCGTACCAGGTGACGGCGGGCGGGGGGCGAGGCATCATCGCCCCGCGGGACTTCGTCATCCTGCGCCGCCTGGCGCCGCTGAATGCCGACGGGAAGGTAGTGGAGGGGGGTGAGGCGACCTGCTATATTACCAGCGGAGTCAGCGTGGCGGTGCCCGGGTACCCGCCCGTCCGGGACATGGTCAGGTGAGTTAGTGTGTGTGATAATTTACAAAATAGCTGCGGCACACATTTGTAATAAAAGTAGATATATCGAAAAGTGCTAAATGGAATCCCAAGGTCGGTTCCAATGAAAACTATAATTGCTTTTTTTTAAATTAAATATAATCCGATTGAACCCGATACAACATTCTTGATTATTATAACTTAACGATGCTCTATTTTCAAAAAATCCGCAGGGGGCACAACAAAGTGGGCTGTTGGTGTCTCACCCCCAAGGCCGTGGAAGAGGGGGGAAAGATTGTACAACGCACCGTGTTCCAGTGGCTCATGTGTTGTGATCTTAAAGGTAGGATTAACGAGACTTATCTGAACATTTGAATTTTTCCAGAATTCGAGCAAACAAATCCACTAATAATTTATGGCCTCCTCCAGGTAAAATACCCCAATTCGTCCTGGACGCTGCGTTCGCGACAGTAATGTTGGACTACATCGTCCATGTCAGGAAGTTCGCGGCCGACAGCAAAGCTAAGGGTCTGTTTTAATAAGTGAATCGCCACAGCACAGACAAGACCTAACAATTTGAATAATTCAATCTTGATACTTGAACAATTCTTGAATGGCATTTTACTGGCACGAATGTTAATAATACAAAAACAGTTGGATTATAGTTATAAGAGTAACAGTTCTCATTGTGTATTGGCAGAATTTTGGCAATGTAAGAATGCCATGAAATGCCAGTCAATCTACCTAAAATACCATCAAGTGGTTGGTCTGTTGTTAGAGTAATTGCATTACCATCAAAAGCTCATTGGCATTGTTATAATCGTCTCTCTATTAAAATATCTTAGATTTGAGAATTATATGGAATTAGCATTCGCTTTTTTTTTTTGAGCTCTGAATAACACCGTCCAATTTATCTCGTGTGAAGTGACCTGCATTTAGACCAAATGTTGCCATATTACACCTTTAAACCGAAATGAAATATATAAACAAATATTCTCCTTTAGCCTGCCCAGCCGTGGGATGTTTACGGGTTTTTAATTTTAAGTTTTATTTTTATTGTATTTTTGTTTTATTTAGATTATATTAAGTAAAATAAAGATAATCAATAGAATGAATGCTATTTCCAATTCACTCTCTGCTCTAAGGTTAATGCTCATTATAATTTACTAATTTAACCCTCCAGCTGTGTTCTCATGGCCTCTTATTTGTTCTGAAATTATATTCAGTACTGTGTTATTGCATTACTTAATTACATATTATTTAATTATTCGAAAACAGACATACATGTATTCTTAATTAAATCATTTTGTAATAACTATTTATTTATTTTAAATAACAAAAAAATATCCCAACTTTCTTTTATAAATTGTGGGATTTATTTTATTCGTTATTCATGGTAATGAAGGATTAAATATTATTTTGGAGGGTTAAATATTATTAATAAAAAAAAAATGAATTGAATTGTAAAGCTAAAATGCTTTTTATATAACAAGTATTTTTATATATAAAAAAAAATGTTTATAAGTTTATATATATATTAAACGTGTAGTTATAAAGTGTATAGTTTTTTTTTATATATAGATATTTTGTCTGTTATGTTATACAAAGGTTATTTGGCAGGACCATCTTACAAACATACAAATTAAACAATGATGTATGTCAACTCGTCGGGCTATGCTTTGATGTATAAAAAGGGGGGATGCGTCTTCGCAATCTGGGCTTTTAGTCATGAACATTTTTCTTAATGGGAGCTCTGGTCTTCATACACTTGGAAGAAAACAAGCTAAGGAATAGGTCATTCTATTTAACCTTCCATTTAAGGGGAGGCAAGAGTTAGCCTATGTGTTAAGGTTCATCTATCTTCATTCCAAATTTCATCAAAATTTGTTTAACTATTTAAACGTGATTGATTAACCAACATACAAACTCATATTTATAATATTTGTAAGATAATAGTATATAAAAAAAAAACAAAAATAATATACTTGTTACAACCTGTAAGAGAAATAATGTGTCTATTAACTTAAGATTTTTAATTTAATAAAAAAAGACTATTATTTTCCTGTAGTATGACTTCAAAAAAATCAGTAGAGAAATGTGATATAGATTTTTTTAATTTGTTAACTGGCAGCATTGTAAAAAAAAAAAAAAATTTAAATCAATGTATCAATGTATGTATGTATGTATGTATGTATCAATTAAAACAAGAAATTACTTAATTTGATAAATTTCCTCCCCGAAAATTCTTTCCAAATATTCAAAAGTCTTGATGCCACGATAAATTAAAAAAATAAATACTCGTTGATGTAACCAAAACCATTAAAACTTTTCCTTAGTTTTAGATCGACATGTATTCACCCTCTTGAGCCCCCTTAACCTTGTTGGGGCCACTTTGAGCCTCTTCTAAAAAGCAAGCTTCCACTTTAACTGCATACAATATTTTTTTTTTTTAATCAAAGAATACTTCATTTTGAAACAGAATTTAAATATTTTTTAGTATTATGTATATGATACATAGAGACAGTATGACGTGTATATAAAAAAAATGTCTTTAAAACTGTATATAGTAATAAAAAAGTCCTTTATTAGTTTAAACAATAGATTTAAAAAAATGGCGCCATAAAATATTGGAAATTGGTCCTGTCGGATTTCATTTATGTAATTATAATTAATTATATATGATGTATCGAGAAATTATGTAGATATAATCCCATAGTAATGTATTAATAATTAAAAAAAAACTTTCGTGTAATTATTTTCCTTTTTTTATATTCGAGTTAAAATTTTATGCTTTAAATTTCTGAAAATCAAAGTTTATTTTATATTTTTTTATAAAAAATGGGTTATATCAATAAACCCACTATATTTCTACTCAATATTGAATTAAGATTACATATTATTTTCTTTACGCATGCATTTTAGATAATTTAGTAATTTTGTCAAAATATAATAGAATAGACAATAAGAAATTATGTAAAAAGCTATGTATATAGACAACATTTTATACGAAATTAAATAAACAATTACAAAATTAATGATGATCTTTTTTTTTTCATATAGTAACACTACTAGACTTAACATGTCCCAAGGTCATGGGTGTCAACTTCTCAAGGTCATAATTCGCAGAATAGTTTTTTATATATATAAAATAAGTAGATGGACGGGCAAATGACAAGGCCCATAGACATTGCCGCTGTAAGAAATATTCACCATAAAATCGCCAATGTGCCACCAACCTTGGGAATGAGATGTTATCTCCCTTGTGAATTAAATTACACTGGCTCATTCGCCCTTCAAACCGGAACACAACAATACCAAGTACTGCTCTTTTGCGGTATAATACCTGATGAGTGGGTAGTACCTACCCAGACGGGCTTACCTAAAGCTACCAACTACCAAATTCCAATTATCAGTGAACCTCGTATGTAACGGGAAGTGTGCAAGAACTGCTGATATAAAAGAAGTTACTGGATATACCGATTTCGGCCACAGCGGCCAACCCTTAGAGAGAGAGAGCTAACTGCGCAGGACATATTATAGTGCACAAGTGTGTGCGCAAACATAGGTACACTCTATTCTGTTACTCTCATAATCAGATGGGACGGCAATCCGACACGACCGGAAAGAGTTCAGGCGCAGGACCAACGGCTTTACGTGCTTTCCGAGACACGGGAGTGTACACACTTCCAACTTCCAGACCCTGGGCTGTTACTGAGAATTTTTTGACAGAAAAACCCAATAACTTTTTATTGGCCCGACCTGATAATTGAACAAAGGGCCTCCAGGTCAGCGGCCTTATATCTAGCCACTAGACCATCACTGAAATGCTGAAATAAAGCTTTTCTTACGCATTCACATCGAGTGAGCAGGAAAGGTATACAAAATAAAAAGGACAAAATCAGTCATCTATATTTTCTTCATGTCAACCTGTATATTTTTGTCGTAATAATAAGAAAAGGCGGTTGTATATGGAGCACACAGGGAAAAAAGAAAAAGAGAAAGATTTTTAAGACGGGTCGATGATATATAGATATAACGACCAACTCCAAAGGCACTTGACGACATCCGAGTGTCGCCGACGCCAGCCGAGTGTAACCGACGTCACCTCGCCACCAATAAGCGAGTGACTGATGTTGAGTAAGTGCGACCGAAGCGCAAAAATATTACATTTGAATTGATAGTTAGATAAATAACTTCTTGTTCAACCATACAAACTCTGTAACTAATTTATAATAACCTCAATTTCGTCTTTAATAACACTAAATCTTATATATTGAACTAAATTAATCATTTAATATTACCTACACATAGAAATCCTTAAACCACAATTTAATACATTCAACTAATCACAAGACGCGCCAATAATTGATTAATGACATTACCTTTCTGTAAATCAACAAAATGGCGGTTTGAAATTAGCGCGCGTTTTTTTTTTTATAACGCTGTTGTAGTGACAAACAAAGGAATCATCTTATTCTATAATAATGCAATTGAACCCTAACTACCTTTAAACTAACTTTAATTTTCCGACGCTAAGCACTAAACTTCGTCGTTTCGACTATGCCCTTATAAAAAGGGGCTTTTTTAATTTTCATAAAATAAAACTTTTTTTTTACTTTTGCTTTATTTACAATTAGTACACAGAAGATTAACTTTGCTTAAACTTTGAAATACCACATAAATCTCTTAATTGACATCATATTTTTTTATTCCCTCACTCTCATAATCCGATGATATAGCAATTCGACGCGACCGGAAAGAGTTCGGACGCAGGAAACAGGGAAAATCAAATTAAAACTATACAGCCGCTTTGTGAGATTTATAAGCAAGGTCGTACATGTTTGTCGTTACCATTAACAGTATTAAAAAAATCATTAATAAAACTATAAACACATTAAATAAAATCTAACAAGTTTCAAAATAATAATAATGGATTAATACAATTTGTTTTATTAAAATAAAACTGGCGGAGGCGAGGTCTATCCGGCAACAGCATACGATATAATTTTTGTATTTGGGTTTTTATTAATAATTTCTTATTGTCTCACTGCGTACTCGAATTCAAAGGAAGCTATGTTTTAAAAAAATCGAATTTAATGTAGAAAATATTCAATTGACTTGAAAGAGTCGGAGGACTGCGGCTATAGTAAAAGTTAACTGTTACTTAAATTAAAAAAATATATATTATATACGTCTTTGATACATAACAAACTAGAAAAACCCGAGGCTTCACCAGCGTGCAATACAGTTTGTGACGTAAATCCTTCAAAGTCTACCATTTTAACGAACGTAATTCGTATTTGAATTAAACATATAAAATATTTAAATAATTTGGTGCTAGCAGCGGTATTGTGAAATTAAAAAGAAAAATGTTTAACTTTAAAAAAAAATGTTTTTGTGAATTCACAGACAAGCACTTCATTTTTATTTAATTGTATAGAATATGTATAGATAATTGTTTATTTATGCCTTAGGTACTTGGTTAAGGCTTTGTTCAATCCTACACGTTCGGGTTAATTGATGCCTACCACTAATTAATCTATCGCTAAACAGCAATAATTTGTCTGTGGTCCGGTTCGAAGTGTGTGTGATCGTGTCATTACACGAACAAAAAACATAATGTATGTATTAATATTTCTTTATTACCTATGTCTATTAGTGAATTGTATTTGTCATTTTCTAATATTTAAATAAAGGCGAATCAAGGGCAGAAAGAAATGTTTTTAAAATGAAATTCTACTAAGTAGGTATAACTAAACGAAAAAGTTAGAGTATTATTGTCAAAATGACTCTTTAGTCTAATCTACAATCTAACAAGTATCCGGCATAGTCCTACTTATACTTAGCCTTGTGGCATTCGGGCAATAATTATTTATTAATCAAAGATATTAAGATAAAACCATAGACAATTTACTACTTTATGATGATTTGATATATTCGTAGCACTTAGTACTTAGTAGCTTGCAAATTAAATTTACATTACATTAATATACTACAATGAAACATCTTGCATGATTATTAACGAATGCAATTCACCCTTTACGGGTTTTAATACTTTCAACATAACTTTTAAAATTACTTGGCAAGCATTACACACTACCTATAATAGTGTACAAATATTTAAAACAATGCAATGTAAATAATTTTAGGCGCAAGTCGCAACAAAACAGCCTAACTTGTGTTTAACGTCAATTATAAATTTTATATTGAGTGTAGATTTGTAATATGTATTCTTTGAGTATTTTTATTTTTAATATATTATATATGTGCAAATAGTTACAACAATAACATTTTTTATTTCTGAACATAGGATAAACTGTCTCTTTGCCGTTTAAAAAAAGAATAGAAAACAAATGCATTCATTTTTATTTATCAAGATGATAAATCATGTTGAGGCAACCAGATATCAATCACGTTGTATCTAGATATGTATATAATAGTATCATTCAATTATTGTATATCATAACAATATATACCAATAATATTTGTGTGGGTATTACCCACTAACCATTAGTACTTTATCTGTTCATGAATATTTTATAGAATGAAAATATTGTGTCTTACTAAATTTATTTCAATGTGAATTTTATGAGCCATATCACAATTTCACACACGATGTGAAATAAAAAAACTAGCATAAAAATAATATTAAAAAAAACATTGAATAATTTGCACATTGCTTATGTACCGAATTTCAGACAAGGCGTGAATAAGCTATTAAGAATTAAGTTGCGGCTTATGAATACGAATCTTTTATCTAGCATCTCATTCCTAACAAGTACCGTAAGTATTCGCGTGTGAAAGAGAAGTTAACAAATTTATACAACTACCTTCAAATTCGTATAAAAATTAAATTGTTAGTAAGGAGATTTCTATACGGTATTGCTCGTTCCTTCTTAATCGATGATACACAAAGAAAACGGTTTCGCTCATTCAATAAATCAATTAAGATGTCGTCAGATGGATCGGACATCGAAATGCAATCGGCGTTATCGAAAAAAACATTTAAAAAAGCACCGAAAAGTCCAACAGCAGATCTTTTAAAGAAACAAGAAATAAAAAAGATAAGCACGAAAGAAATGATTAATCAAGCTTTGATCGATCTCAAAAGCCGCAAAGGAACATCTCTGTACGCCATCAAGAAATATCTCGAAGAGAAATATAATTTTGATGTGGAGAAAAATAATTATTTAATCAAGAAATATTTGAAAACGAGCGTCGAAATCGGAACCATAATTCAAACGAAAGGAGTAGGTGCCGCCGGATCGTTCAAACTAGCAGCGGGTAAGGATAAATTAGAGAAAACGAAGAAAATGAAAGAGAAAAAATCTGAAAAAACAGATAAATCAAAAAAATCAACACCAGAGAAATCTAAAAATACAAAAATCGTCAAATCGAATGATAAAAAAGTAGCAAAGGTCAAATCAAATGATAAAAAAGTAGCAAAGAAAATGCCTAAAAAGGTTGAGATTAATAAAAAGAACGACAAAACGGATAAAAAAGAAAAAGATGTCACGAAGAAATCTAAAAATAAAAAAGAGAAAGTTGTCATGTCGAAAGCAAACAAGATGGCGAAAGGTATGCAAACACCCGCCAAAAAACGGGCCGCCATGATGAAGAGAAAAAGCATCGGTTCGATTATAAAACCGCCGAAAATGAAGCCGATGGCCGCAGCCTAACATACCACAGCGTGTTTATTGCCTATTGTGAAATAATTATTTTTGTTTTAACGTTTTAAAATTTTATATTGTGACTAATCACATATTCAAAAGGATATTATTTTAAATAAAAGTGTTTAATTGTCTTTTAATTGTAATTGTTTTTAATTTTATGTAAGTATTTAATATATAATTTATTATCTACATTAATTTTCACGTAGGGAACAATAAAATTATACGCTTGATAATACGAAACCGATTTTGATATATTTTAAGAGGTTCGGCCCGTGATAAAACACTAGACATAATAACTATGAACTATATTATAGTTAACTGTGTAATTAAAACAATAAGCTTAAAGTATAGTTAATGATCTCTGATAATGATTTTATCTTTAATAAGTAATTTAAACGAATCGTTAATTATTGTTAAAGAGCACCTAACGCCATCTATTAGTGAATTACAAAACTTCTAATTCGTATAAGAATTCCTCTAGACCTAAAATAATATAGATGTTTTTAACATATAATTACTTATTTATTAAGGAATAACTATTTCAATGCGGGGCTAATGTTTTATCAAATGTTAATGTTCTCACAATGTGCAATATAATATGGCAAAAAAATAGAAAAAACACGAAACAATGAACCGATTTAGGTAAGCCCACAAGTTGAATAGTAGCTACCTACAATATTTTTATATTACAATATTATGCTATTGTAGCTACTATTGTATACATTGTTTAGGATATGTATAATTTGTTCAAAATAAATAAAATACTTATAGTTATAACTTGGCAACTACAGTTTTTTATCATAAAATGTTAAAATAAAATACCTTTGAGTTTACGCCATTTACAATTAATTTAACGCCATTTTTTCATCTTAATCATTTATATTTCCTGGTGGTAGGGCTTTGTGCAAGGTCGCCTGGGTAGGTACCACCCACTCATCAGATATTCTACCGCAAAACAGCAGCACTTGTTTATTGTCTATTTCTTGTGATCCGGTTTCCGGTAATAGGCAAGCGCTTGACCGTTGACTTGCCTGATCTTAAGCATAGTCACGGTCTAGGATGGAGCGCGCCTGCCCAGAAGGAACCCGTTTACTCTTTTTAATTCTCAAGGTTGGTGGCGCATTGACGATGTAAGCGATGGTTAACATTTCTTACAGTGTCTATAGGCGTTGGTGATACACACGGCCATCTGATCCCAAACTAAGCAGAGCTCGTACTATGGAAACCAGACAACTGATATAGTACATATATTACTTTTTCTTTTGTACACTCAGGACAAACAGACATGTTCATGCACACAAATGTCTGTCCTGGATGAGAATCGAATCCACAACCTTCGGCGTGAAAGGCAAGTCTGTCAACGCTAACCGACCCGTCGAATTCTGTTATTATTATTTACAACATATTACGATCAGTGAGCCAATTTTATTAATTTATAACGATTACGATATGTTCCCGATTCTATTCCAATCCAACTTCAAGAAACCAAAACTGCATCACTGTTTAAATAGGAAAACGGTTAAACAACGATTACGTTTTGATTTAATTGCGATAAAGTGACAATTTGTTAGTGGTTTAAGCTAGCGGCTCTGGTATAGTTACGACTGTACACGATGGGAGGAGCGCCGTGTTCCGACATCATGGCTGCAAACGAAATTCATTTTGTCTATGACCTAGCCGGGTAGAAGCACGGGTGGACACGGACCCCTCCATCAATGGTGCCCTTATCAAATTAACTAATATTATTAATTTCTGACATTTGGTTTACGTCCTGTAATAGTAACTATTTAAGTTGATAAAGTTGAAACAACAAAATATGAAAATATGATGAAGAAATGCATATTGGTTTTTAAAAAATCACCTATTTAATATATATAAATATGTAGCTATATAAAAAGTATATCTAACAATGAAAAAATATATATTGTTAAATGAAACAAAACTTTTATTTTTAAACGAAACAAAATGTATTGCCCGCTAATAGACAACAGCCAGATATATAATCTATGCCTTATTTTATTTTTATTCTATATTTAAATTTATTTATTACTTTGCTTTAATTATAGATTAATGTTATTTTATTTATTATTACAACACCACCTACCTTATATCCTATGAGTTATTACTTACTCCGTTGGTTGCCTGGAAGAGATCGCTATGTTGCGATAGGTCGCCAAAATTGTATGCTTCTTTTATTTAGGCTGTATCCATGTTTTGAATTTTTTTTTCTCTGTGTGGTGTACAATAAACTATTAAGTAAAGTATAAAGACCTTTGTTTACAAGAAAGCGTTGAATCGTTTATATTGTAAGTCTACCACCGTTTCCGAAAACAAATTAGCAATGGGAAACTCGTTTTTTTTTTTTTTAATAAAACCGATTTACAATATGGTTAGTGTACACAATTATTGTTCCTTATCAGATTCGTTTCAATCCGAACTTAAATACAAGCGTATTTAAAAATATGTTAGTAAGCTATTTGTATTAATGATAAAAATTTATGAAAACTAAATATTTTTGCATTTTTTGCATCTCGTAACAATTTTTCGTCGATCGTTAGGTATAAAGTACGTACTTTACCTAACGACTTGTCTAATTACGTACTTTGTCTAGTTAAATACGTACTTTGTCTAATTTATTATTTAAATTATTATATAATAGCTTACTTTAGGTATATTAAATACATCCCTCTTCCCGTGATTTAGAATTCATAATTGAGAATGTCCGTTCCGTAAATGTCGAAATACCGGGAATAGAGAACAAAAATGAAACAATCTTTGTTGGGGGGGGGGGTCAGGTGTAAGAACTTCTTTGTGTGTCCGAAGTGCGATCTCATAGAAAAGCCGTAATGTCATATGATGTAAAAATGCCATGTCGTTTTCCGCATAAACCGTATAAACCATCAGAAGCAGCTTAAGGAGCTTGAAAGTGGGCGCTATCCTATTCTCGCATAATCAGAAAATCCCTTGATCCTACACCTGAAATTATCATCCTGGATATCACTTATTAATTATAGAATACGGCCGTACAAAACAGCAATAATGGTCATAAATAAGGTCGCCACCACCCATGGGATCTAAGATATCCCATGTGCTTCTTATTGGCTCCACGTCCCAACTGGAATATATAAATGCAAGAATTTTTAAAGTAAGAATGAATTTCATTAAAAAAATACCTCTTCCATGACTGGGCTATTTATAGCAGAATTCCATAAGTAAATATATCTTGTTATTAAGCATTTTTAAAGGAAATAAATTTTACCAAGATCTTTCTCATTAATTAAATGTATCTAATTGGGCATTTTAAGTATTATTACATTTAAAAATATTTAAATCGAACACAATTGTATAATAACCTATATGTACTTATGTATATATATACATATATGTACCTATAGCTAATCAGCTAAACTAAAGCTATTTCAGGCAAATGAGTAACAATAGATAGGTAAATATATTTATAAAATAGGAAGGCGGACGAGCATATGGGCCACCCGATGACCTGACCTGACCACCAATTAAGATTTTAAGTCCCTTGTGCCTGTAATTACACTGGCTCACTCACCCTTCAAACCAGCATACAACTATACCAAGTACTGCTGTTTTACGGTAGAATATCTGATGAATGGGTACCTACCCAGACGAGCTTGCACAAAGCTCTACCGCCAGTAAATAATTTCTTTATTCACTGTTACGGAATGTAAATGTAGGTAAAATAGCATTACTCATTATTATTCTTGCCACACAAAAAACCTCTTAGGTAATCGAAATCAAATTTTTTTTTTATATAGATTAGGAAGGCGGACGAGCATATGGGCCACCTGATGGTAAGTGGTCACCACACGCTCTTAGACATTGGCTCTGCGAGAAATTTTACCCATAACTTACATCGCCAATGCGCCACCAACCTTGGGAACTAAGATGTTATGTCCCTTGTGCCTGTAATTACACTGGCTCACTTACCCTTCAAACCGGAACACAACAATATCAAGTACTGCTATTTTGCGGTAGAATATCTGATGAGTGGGTGGTACCTACCCAGACGAGCTTGCACAAAGCTCTACCACCAGTCGTATAACAAGAATCAAAATAAAATTATTTTGATTCTTGTTATACGATAAAACCTATTATATTACTTCGAATAGATTATAAAAGTACATAATAACATTAGAAATTACATATAACAATCATTATAAAATAATAACAATGAGGAGGAATTTATCACTACAATTTTAATTAAAATCTTTGAACGCTTACAAGCCGTATTGAATCGTTATTTAACAGAAATAAATTCATTGTAAAGCTACTACCGAACGGGAATATATATAATAAAAATACCTTAAAGTATATAACATTTGGTTTCATACACTGTAATTAAGTCATTTTAGGTTAGAAAATGTTTTTATCATTAACATCAAGTATTTATTTGTACAGATGATTTTTAAACGAACATCCAAATGTATGACAAAAGCGTACAATATTCGCTATTTAAATTATGTATTCGATATATTATTTAAAAGAAAAATAAAGTATTACCAACTTTAAAAAAAAACTTGTTTTACTTTTTTAATGCAAAATTTGAGCCACACACTATAAAGAACCTAATTTATGTCAATAAAATACCTATAGACTTTGAAATATGACACCTTCTTCTGTTATACCAAGGCGATTGTGTTTTTTAGCCTTTATTTATTGTATTTATTTACTGAATAATTATACTGCTTCGTTCAGGAATATAACAATGAACAGGTTACTGAGCCGTTATATTTTATAACGACGACATAAAATTCCACATCCAACTCGTTACAGATAAGAAATTCGATGAATTATTTTTATAAATAAACATCAGCCATTCTGCACGGGTGACGTCAACGTTGAGGACAATACAGACCAATCTAATACAGACCTTATGAGCATTCAATAAAATACATTATTCATAAATTAAAAACGACATAGCCAGTTTATTACTCAACCATACCATTTAAAGCGGTAAAAACTAATCACGTCTCTCGTTTTTCTATATATAAATTGTTTATATGCGAGACAGAGATGGGTATAATGTTGTCGCGTACTTTTCAGTTGGTTGGAGTGAAACGGGGTCATGGCACGTGTTTGAATTTCGAAACACGTCCCGTCCAATGCGATGCGTCTCTATTCACAACACTATCATTGGTTAGGCGAAAACGGTACCACGTTACTCGGTTTTTGTAAAATCGATACTCTCGTCTGGAGTTTTGTTCGGAACGGAGCGATACTGTCGTTATTTTGGTATCGCGAGCGGTTTCATGGTAAGGGGGCGGTCGATTGTGGAATGGGTGTTTTGTGTTACAGAAGCAGCCATTTCGTCGGGAAACATATCCGAAGTGAGCGTATTTAGGGCGTTTTGATTCGATTTAGATTGTTTTTTCGGTGTTACGACAAGTTCTGAGCCGGAAATCAAAAATGGTAAGACTTTTATATCATTTTATGTATTTTTATACGTTACTTTATAACTTATAACTCGTTTTTTGACGAATGTAGCGTTTTATCCTCTATCGACTTGTGTCGCCACACTAAATTTAGTTTTGACTTCGGATAGTGACGTCACGGGACTGCGTTTGGCGATTTTTTTATCGATATATTTTTTTAAATGAGTATTTTTATATGTTTTGTATTTTTGTGTGTACTTTATTATATCTGACACGGATTATACTTATCATGTTTACTGTTTTTGTTTACTTTTTTTTTTTAATATTTTGTCTTAACTATAAAAATAACTTTTATAAATATTGATGATTTATAAATACTATAATTACGAAGCTGTGCTGGATTGGTAATAAAGCTATAACATTTAAATCACTATTTTATGCATATCATGATAATTGGACCTGTTACCTGTCTCTTTCTAACACTATGTAAATGCATTATGTCTGTTTCTGTCACTCATGTAGCTTATTTATAAAGTTGGGCTTGGGATTTGTTGCGCCCCCGGGGCGCTCTGTATTGGCATTAGTGTTGGGCCAGTTTTGAATATTTTATCGATATTTTTTTGTCAATAAGATACTTTCTTGTAATTAGGTACTTATTTAATTTCAATATAATACCACGTACTTATACTACATGAATATTTTCTTATTTCAAATATTAATAAGTATAAATAACATTATTTAATAAAAATATCTTTGTAAAAAAAGATTATGATTAAACGAATTTTATTACAATTTTAAAGTATAGAAATGTGATAATTGGTACGAAATGATATAATTTATACGAAAAAACAAATCGAAGAAAATTATTAAAAATATATTCATTTCCTAATTTTATAATTGTGATTATGTAAAATGCTAAGTGTATGTATATAAAATTATTTACAATCTTAAAATAGTTCTTGTTTGATATCACAAATTATTTTACATAATGAATACACGTACAATAACTTTGATTAATATAAAAAGATAAATAATAATAATAAAAACATCGATATAATTCCTACCTAACAGTAGGACGTCACTAACAAAAAATAAAATGTCCGCCGTCTACCGAAGGGGAATCGCTCCATCCATTATTAAAAACTATCTAATGTTAATATGAACACTATCGCCTTTGAAATAAAGATCATTTTTCAATATCCGAAAAATCTCTATTAAATCGCTTAAAAATTAAGCTATTTTGAACCTTATGTTTTAGCACTAAGGGATATAGTATTTGTATTGAAATTGTAAATAAATATGTTATCGAATAATATTACGATGGATACTTAAAATAGGGCGGGGGAAAAGGACATATTTGTTAGAGAGAGATGGATGATTATTATTAACTAGGTAAAAAGTTTATGACGTAATCGCTTTTTTCTATGTTTTTTTTTGTTTCTGTATTGTAAGTACTTACCTAATAGTAGATAATAAAATGGCTACCGTTTCTGTTTGATATTATCAATACATACAATGGTGTCATGTTTGTTTATACTAATCAGAAAAAAACTTTTTTATTATTTATAGTTAAAGATAATTAAAGGAATTTAAAATTACGAATTTATAAGTGATAGTTTTTTTCGTTGGCTGTTCAACACTAAGCACTGTCAAATTAAATAATTTAAAAACGCAGACTATTTAAGGCGTTGTACTTTATTTTTTTAATTAAAAATAGTAATGATATGAAAAACAATTGGGACTTAACATGATCTTAATTACAATCTCTCCATATCTACTAAATAAATCATATTGCGAAATATTACGTTTTTTTTAAAGGCAACATCGTTCCAAAGTGACATTATGTCAGCTGACACGGAAAATTTTGTTGCCGCAATTATTATTAAATTTATAAAATTTTCTTTTTGAAAACGAAAACAAAATTACATTTAATGTTAACAATAGCTTACAATATTACATTTACATGGAATCATTACCTTCCATTGTGTTGCCATGTTAAAATTTTAGCTTCCTCACGAATTATACGATTGTGACGTTTTACTTTTACGCGCGAAAATATAAAATATAGCCAAGACTCAAATTTAAAAAAGATTTAACAAAATCGTATTTCTATTTGAAATATAACATGAAATGCTTTAATTTATTTTTTCATGACAATAAGTCGGTTTTTCTTAAGTGTTTCGCTCAAAACAAATAATTCTTTCGTCTTTTTTTTTAATCTGAAGGAAGGCGAAAAAATTTGATTGAAGATTTTTAATGAAAAAAAAGTATGACGATAATTTACCAGGACAGACCACGATTTTTTTTTTATTTTAAATGTGCAATATAAGTCAAAATATAAAATTAAAAAATGTAACTGCAATGATAAGCAGAAGATTAAGCCACGAGATTCCGAAGTCAAAATTGAATTTAAAAAAACCATTTAAAAAAACAAGTTTTACTTCGGCAGCCATTTTGAATTGCCGCCAATTTAATAATCAAGATTGTATCTTCACGACTGACGAGTACCATAAGTGCGCGCAAAATACGAACGAGGTTCTGGTTTAAACATTTATTTGCTATATCTGAACCACACTTAATACCAGGTGAAGATAAATATATTCGATTAGACTTTTAAAAGTGAAATATGAATCCAACGTTGGTATTACCGCTTCCAAAACATCGCCAACGTCAAAATTTTCTTTGCTTTACTTTGTTCTAATGTGAATAGTGAGCCAGTATAATTATTGCACACAAGGGGCATAATATCTTAGATCACATGGTTGACGTGTTGAAATTGTATTTTTTGTAAATAAAGTTATAATTCTTGCAGTGCAAATGTCTATGGGACAAAGCATAACATGACTGGGCTCATTTCTTCGTCGGCCTTTCTATTAGTAATTTAAAAAAATAAAACGAGAATTTTTATAATTTTAAATTTAGAATATTAGCGATAAGCAATTAATAGCTGTCACAAGTCATAAATGCGCGGTTTACGGTGAACGGCACAGAGAATGAATTTGAAAAAATTTCGAATTCATTTTATTCGAAACATACAATTCACTTTTTTATTACATTTCGATAACTGCAGAAATAAAAGTCATTCGATATTCAATCGACCGTAAATTTTGAAGACTTTATGGCGATAAGTTAATAAGAGCCCTGTATAGTTTTTTTTTTTTTTTACGGCCTTGGATACTGCGATTTCGGCCCATACTTATTCCGTCAAAAGCGTATTTTAATATTATAAATAATATAATTATGCAATGTCTTTTCACTTTTTTTAAGCAATTAAAGTCTACGTCGAGTTTTGAGATTGTTTTACGGAACATTATACATTTCGATATGAAATAGTTTTTAATTAATTTATCTCAGTCATATTTAATTTTTTTTTATTTGTTACAGATGCAACAACAATTGTATCAACAAGAACAGCCCGGGTAAGAATTAATTAAAATAATATAGATAATAAATAAATGTATCTTTTTTTCTTAAAGAGAATTTTTGAAGCTTATTTCATTACGCTACTTAACTGCGGATATGTGTGTGCAGGTTACCTCACCATGATTTCCTCCATAACATCTCATGATGAAGATTAATGAATATTATATTACGGTATTTATTAAGATTTTCAATAAGAATATATTCGATAGAGTTTTAAATACTCGAGTGCTCAATAGGGGAATTGGCCAAGTTTAAATTTTATAATCAAAATAAGAAAAAAAAAATTCTTTATTTTCTCGTAGTATTTCACTTCAAAATTATAATTTATACCGAATTCGAAAAAAAAATATCGTTTTTTTATTAATAAGTAAAAAATCCCGGGAAAATATAATTTATTGATTATGTAAAGGATACAGAACAAATTTGATATTTATATAAAATTGTTAAGTAAATGAAAATATTTTAAACCAAAGTCGTTCTGTTTGTTTGAATTACTCCAATAATATACAATTACTCCCATTTTAGTTTTTTCTAAGAAACACTTGTTTATTAAAGTCTCATTCATTGAAAAAAATGAAATTAAATTCATTGCTTGCTAGCTACGAAACATGCTTTGGCATTTTGCCAAAAACACCAACTCAAGATTATTTTACCGATTCTTCTCGGGATTGAAATTGTATTACTCCCGAATCGAAAATATTTGACAATAACTAAGATCAAATTTTCTTCTTTATTCTCTGTGTTTTCATAAAATATTAACGCCCTAATGATTCATTGTGCTTTTTAGTGGATACGTGGACATAGGTATACGAAATGCATTGAATATAAAATGCGTGTTGATTGCAGCGGCTTTGACGTAAAAAGCGTCAGCCATATCATTTGTAGTTATTTTTGCGTTTGCGTGCGTACGCGCATTTAGGGGATATGTATAAATACATAGGGATACTTATTTCATTTCATATACAATTTGGTTTATATAGCAGTGAGAGCTACACATATTAATTCTATATCTTTATTTCAAGTAAACTAGTAACTTTACAAGTAGTCAACTCAATATGCGATAATATTGAGCATACGTATTGTATAAGCTATGTAATACAAAGTTAATATTCTTCAATCGTAATAACCTGGGTCAATAAGCAGTTCACGGAATTATGGTTTAAGTAAGGGCATAGATAGCTCGTAAATCCCTGGACAATGGCTAATTCAACGCCTTATCGCTTTGTATGGATTCATGTCCCAGAATTTCTACCGACATATATATTATTTCCATGTATATGGAAATAATCAAACAATAGACCTACGCTTTTACGTTATGACTTATTTTCTACTATTGGGATAATTTGGGCTATAGTTTTTCAAATTTGAATTTGGAATACTCTTCATGTTCGGTTTTAAAGCAGTTAAGATTTCCGCACTGTGACTTCGATTTTCATTCTTAACGAGTATTTAATCTGATTACAGAGTTTGGTAATGAATGACTTGGGTATTGTAAAAGCCCAAGAAAATTGTGTTAAGAACACGTAAGCGCTTTATCAACTTGTATGTGGCAAATTGTAAAAAAAAACTTGATTTTCAAGCAGGTTTCTGCTTCGATCAAAAATATACAGGATAAGAACAAATCTTATAATCTTAATACGAATGACGATAATGACATTGTAATGTTGACTATTTATATTTTTTTTCTTTAAAAACTACATATTTGTCCATAACGGTGACTTTTTTTATCCTCTGTCAGAACACAAGATACAACAGGACATCAGATGGTACTATGTCCTGTACGGGTGGTTTATGAGACTCCGATGTTAGTTCAACAAGGTGAGACAACTAGCTAGGTTTATAAAATATCTTATAATAGCTTCTTTATCTAATATTGTCTGATAAGAAATATTTGAATCAAACAAGTGGATGATAAAGTACTGTATATTATATAATAAAATGTAAAACCAATTTAAATATACCATCAACGTATTTATTTAATAATATTCGTTAAGTACATAAAAAAAATAAGCGAATTTAATTGATATTTTTTATATTTTCAGGAGATCAAATGCAATCAAATCAAACTATATTCATAAATCCTCAAAATCCACCACCATGGATACAGAACAGAGCGGTACAGAATCAAGTAATATACGTCCAACATATGCCAACGAACTACGTACTACCGACACAACAACACATTGATCCAAACCAACTATATATACAAAACTATAGTTACCAAAACATGCCACAAATGTTGGTTCAAAATCCCCAGGAACAAATTCGGCCAATGCAAATGACACCACCACACCACGGCCAAGGACAACAGCCTGGTATTGGTCAAAATGTACAATCTCAAAGATTGGTACAAAATATTTCGGCAATGTCCAATTCTCTCAACTTAGTGAATACAGCACAGAATCAAAATAATGTTATAAATAGACAATTTGTTCATAATCAAATGACAAATATAAATGAAATTGTTAATAACGTTAAACAAGAAAATTTAGGACAAAATATTTACAGACAAGTGTCACAAACATTGTCACAGGATCCAAGGAATCAGATGCAACAAACTGTTACTTTAGTCCCGAATAATATACAAAGACCAACGAATATGTACGACCCAAACGTTGGCCAAATGCAGCAAATACCGCAACAAAACGTAGCAAACATTCAAAATTACCAAAATTCGATGATGCAAGTACAAGAAGTAAGAAAACCAGCTACAATCAATAAAAATATTAATTATAATGTCGTCCATCCTAATATATCCGTTAAAGGACCGCAATCATTTAGACCAATACAACCAAGAACCAACCAAATAAGAAGTAATGGACCACAATTCCTCTCAGCTCAACCCACTACTAGCTTAATCCAATCGGCAATGCCAAATATGCTAAATAAAAATGTTCCTCGTAAAATAACGTCCAATAGCACAAATCAAATGACAAATACTATAGCTATATCAAACAATGGAAAAATTGAAGGCAATAGTTTAGTATTTAATAGAAAACGAAAAAGCGAATCTCCTGATGAAGTACATAAGAAAATATCGATTAGTAATAATACAGAGAATCCTATAATCATTAAAAAGATTGAAAACGTTACAAATCCCGTAATATGTTCAGATATTGGTGTGAATACGAGTCCAATACACAAGCCAGACGGTAGAATAACTATAAACAACTTACAAATCACTCCATTAAATCCCATGAACACTCAAAACGCAAAAATAAAAGAGGAACTAGCCAAAAAACCTGTAAGTTATCCAAAAGAACCACAGAATGTCATAAGAAATAATACAATCCCAAGTTCAGTTCCTAGTAGTGTACCGGCTGAAAAGGATAAATTGATACGAAACACTGTTTACACTCAAGCCCGAGGGAGAGTACTGAATGACAAACAAGCAGTCGTCGAAAGTAGTAAACCGGAAGTACCAACTACCAACATAATTTCAAACTGTCCCGTTTCAACGATTAACACTGAAGTAAGTCAAAAACAACCAACAGATTCAAAAGATAAAGAAAAAATTAAACACGAAGAACATAATAAAACAAATAACGCCACCGTCACTCCAGTTGTAGCTGAAAAGAAGTCAGAAAATATTGAAGACAATAAAGTCATAAACGCGAGTTCTAATGAAAAAGTTACTGACGATATTAAGTTAAAAGAAGATAGAGATTTCGTACTGACACACGTTTTAGATGGTTATGTGATTCAAGAATCAAATATAGCATTTCCTGTAAGTATATCATTGGTAATAAAAAGTTATTGGGTTTTTCTATCAGAAAATTCTCAGTAGCAGCCCGGAGTCTGGAAGTTCGAAGTGTGTACACTCCCGTACTTTAGAAAGCACGTAAAGCCGTTGGTCCTGCGCCTGAACTCTTTCCGGTCGTATCGGATTGCCGCCCCATCTGATTATGAGAGTTAGGGAATAGAGAGTACACCTGTGTTTGCGCACACACTTGTGCACTATAATATCTCCTGCGTAATTGACTAATCTCTCATGAGATAGGTCGCGTGGCCGAAATCGGTCTGGTGGACCAAGATAATTGGTTTTTATTTATTTTAACCAATAATAAGTTGTGATGGCCGCTATATTATATAGACTATTATTATATTATTTTTTAACTAATAGTATAAATGCGAAAGTGAAATTGTTTACGCTTTCATGCCTCAACTAATCAGCTGATCATCATGAAATTTTGAAAACACGTTGTCAGGTGTACAGGAAGAGAAATAAGTTACCTATCAATCGACTCCCCCCCCCAACATTGATGGAAAGCCGCGGTTGGAAACTAGTTAACGATATTTCTATATTATTTTGTATTCCAGATAAGAAAACCTTTAAAAGAAAAGCCCTTACCAAACAATTCAGATGAGACTGAATCGAAAGACTTGAAGGAAGTGAAAGCAGATGGCGGAGTTAAGAATAATAGCAAAATTTTAAACATATCGCACTTGCAAATAAAAGATATAGAGCCGATTCAGAAGGATAATGTGGATGACAAAGGTATTACTTGTTTTCATTTATTTTTAAGTTATAATGCCTTGAGCTTTATTACTTGGTGTTAGAGCTTTGTGCAAGCTTGTCTGGGTTACCAGGTCCACTCATCACAGATTCTAACTCCTATTGTTGTGTTCCGGTTTGAGGTTTAGTTAGTCAATGTAACTCCAGACCCACGGGAAATAACATCTTAGATCGTTGTTTGGGGCGCATTGGCAATGTAAAGGTGATGGGTATTTCTTAGTGCCAATGAATATTGACTGCCTCGTTGGTCTAGTGGCTTGATGTAAGGCCGCAGACCCGGAGGTCCTAGGTTCAATTCCCAAGGTCGGGCCAATGAAATATTATTAGCCCGGAGCCCGGAGTCTGGAAGTTGGAAGTGTATTCACTCCCGTGCCTCGGAAAGCACGTAAAGCCGTTGGTCCTGCGCCTGAACGATTTCCGGTCGTGTCGGATTGCCGTCCCATCGGATTATGAGAGTTAGGGAATAGAGAGTGCACCTGTGTTTGCGCACACACTTGTGCACTATAATATCTCCTGCGTAGTTGGCTTATCTCTCTTGAGATTGGCCGCCGTGGCTGAAATTGGTCTGGAGGACATTATTAATGTATATGAGTACTGGTGACCACTTACCATAAGGTGACCCATTTGCCAGTATGCCTATAAAAATGCTTTTAACTAATCAATATTATTTTTCGTACTTTCAGAAAATCCATTTCATACACTACAACCAAGTGCTGTTAAATCATGGACGGTAAGACAAATCTTTAACTATTATCTACATTTCCCTTTAAATTAATATATATATATATATATACATACTGTGGAACGCCAATATTATTTCGTCAACTGCTAACGAAATGGTCTGACCAGATATAAAAATAATTTATAATTCTACTTTTCGTTCAATTTCCATTTGCTTACAATTTTGTATAATTAGGCTAAGTCCTCATCTTTTGAGGAGAAGTTTTGCACCTGTTTTGGAGATATTAGGATGAAACCATAGACAATTTATTACTTTTTAAAAGATTCGACATCATCCTAACAAGTACAATACATAAAAATGCGCCCCTTTTTTTCCAATCGCTACAGTGCAAATGTGAACATAATGAAATAGTGGGAGTGGGAAACGCGTCTTCATGGATGAAACTAACGATAACATCATTTTGAATTCACAGGCTGAGCAACTAGAAACTCATTTGAGAAAGTTTGGATGGAACGAAACGGTATCAGTGTTGCAAGAACACGAAATCGATGGAGAATCTTTACTACTAGTTTCGAAAGGGCAACTCCTGACTATAGGCGTCAAAGACGAGCATGCGGAGATTATAAGTCACTTTGTTAAGAGTTAATTTATCTATAGGCTATTCCAATGACAAGAGTAGAGATAAATTGAAATTACATCTTAATTATCTGTGGTATTCATTGTGGATTCGTGAAGTGACTTTTGAATCGAAGGTTGAACTTTGGAAGTAAAATCTATGTGGATGTAAGAAATTTAGTGGAATAGTGCTGTATATAATTCCGTAACAGCCTGTGAATGTCCCACTGCTGGGCTAAAGGTATCCTCTCCCTTTTTGAGGAGAAGGTTTGGAGCTTATTCCACCACGCTGCTCCAGTGTGGGTTGGTGGATTACACATGTGGCAGAATTTCAGTGAAATTAGACACATGCAAATTTCCTCACGATGTTTTCCTTCACCGTAAAGCGCGAGATGAATTATTATCCCAAATTAAGCATATGAAAATTCAGTGGGTTCCAGTGGGATCGTGGGTTCAAACCCGGACAAGCAGTCCGGGTTTGAACCCACGATCATCGAAGCTAAGATTCACGCGTTCTTACCGTTGGGCCATCTCGGCTTCTTGTATATAAATAGAGATATTAATCACGAACGGTTTGTTGTGCATAATATAACAGATTATTTAGAAAATCACATATAAAAATATGTAAATTTAAATTTCGTTTATATTTACTCCTGCCATTATAATATATATTATGTATATGTGTTCAAATACAGGCCTTAACATACAAGGTTATATATTAAATAAGTGTAAAGTAATGCTATTTAAAATCGGACTGACTCAAAAAATCGTATCATTGATAAAAAAGCACGCTTAGTAAAATATTTGAAGTATTACTTGGTATAGCTGGCAATTATAGTATTTTATTTATATTATGTTACTGTGAACTTTTTCAATAACGCCCCGTTGCTATATTTAACGAAACGTTTTTGTTCATATTATATTTTGAGTTACGATTAGCAAGCCGGTAGCATTACTGGTGGTAGAGCTTTGTGCGAGCTCGTCTGGGTAGGTACCACCCACTCATCGGATATTCTACCGCAAAACACCTGTACTTGGTATTGTTGTATTCCGGTTTGAAGGATGAGTGAGCCAGTGTAATTACAGGCACAAGGGACATAACAACTTAGTTCCCAAGGTTGGTGGCGCATTGGCGATGTAAGCGATGATTAACATTTCTTACAGTGCCAATGTCTAAGGGCGTTTGGTGACCACTTACCATCAGGTGGCCCGTATGCTCGTCCGCCTTCCTGTTCTATAAAAAAAAAAACACTTAGAACTTCAAACGCCATTATAGGAACGCTTTTTAATTACGCCTACTACACAATTCTGGCAAACAATAACAAATCGTTTCTTGAATATAGTAACCGGACATAAGGTTGAATATTCTTTGTTAGAAATGGTGCATAGGACCTTTTGGAATAGAGCTCCGTATCTACGGTTGTACCTACAGCTATATATATGTATATAATATACTTCATCAGCAAATTGTTTAAATTTAGGATACATTTAGTAAATAATGTGTTTTAAAAAACGAAACTGAGCAATTTAACGCAGTTTCAAAATTTCTTACCGTAATAGCCCTTGGATAATACATACGACTAAAAGTCTTTAAAAATAATGGGCAGTCGATCTCTAAAATAAGACTTAAGGAATAGACAAAATTGTTATTTTTTTTTTTAATTATTAATTATATCTAAGTTTGTAATTGTTTTTCGATCTTGGCCTACTCACTGCCGTGCACGTAAGTTTCATAGAAATACGGTTGTTAGCATTTAAATATAGTTATAAGTTATGTAAATATGGTAAGGGGAGTAATATTAGTCTTCCAATAAGCGTTATAGTTGAATTTTGTACATTGTCTAAAAATTGTAATATAAATCGAAATAAAATTAATGCAAAAACATAATTTTTCATTCCTAAATCATAACAAAATCTATACGCGACTTTTTACTCACAAAACCTTATCACGTTCTTGTTATTTGTAACACCTTTAGTTTAATTTATTCCAAATTTAAAAATAAGAGAACATTTCAAAATTGCCGTTATATCTTTTTTTTAATTATTTTTATATTTTTAAACGAAACAATTTATTTTTATCTTTTTTAAAATCACCGACCATACAAAACAAAAAAAAACACCATTAGGAGTATATTTTTCTAAAAAAAAAACACTAATTTCTTTTCCCATTTTTTCCCATAAAATTAACGACTTGAGCGAATGGCGCGAATTTCCCGCGCCTTATTCTTTTTTTCATGGCCATTTCGGGCAAGATATCATCCGATTCTGCCAACGATGAATCCATGTTTTTGGACATGGCTTCCTCGGACATATCTGTGTCATTTTTATCGGTATCCGTTAATTCTCTGTATTTTCTGTGATCCATTTTACATTTTCCTTGATTAAATTCACGACGATATTTTAAAGATTCCGGTGAACCATATTTTTGTTCTGGCGGTTGACACATCAAAGTATCGTAAAAGTATTTATCAGCGCGGCCGTCTTTCGCCGGAGATTTTTGATCGTCGTCAGAACTTTCATTCGAAGAGTGGGGTGACCCTTGGCAGTATTGTTTCTTGATTCTTTGCCTGGAATTTTTTTTGCATTATTTTAAATTTTATAATATGCGTACCTAATATATGTTGCATTGATTTCATAGATATACTAAGACTGATAATATAATTCAGACGTACCAACTTCGAAATTTTATACAAAAAACTTAGCACCTATATTCTTTTGGCATTGTGGTATACTGGAATTTGCTTTAATATGAGCTAAAGTATGAATAGAATTGAAATGACGTCACAATTATATGTTGAGGGTTGTCCACATTTACTCCAACCACTTCGGATTGGGAGGGCCACAAATGTCAATGTGCCTGGTGACCTTGGGTCTCTTAGTCCGGGCCTGCTCTTAAATTAGCGAAAAGTCTACGAATATAATTGTATTTAAATAACATTCTTACCGCCTCTTAGAATCTCCAACTACGGCCGTGACCCCAGTCCGTGGTGAACGTGGTGGTACCACGCCACCTGTCGTCTCATCTCCTACACCCTATTATTGATAAATAAAATAAATTTATTTTTCGATCGAGACATATATATTTTAGAATAATTGACTAAGGATGAACTTAACAGTAGTGGATCAAGAGACTAACATACCCCAAAGGGGGATACCCCTAACCACTATTGCTTGAAACGCCATCAAATTCCAACTTCAATTAATGATCAGCTAGACGCATTTAGTAGGTAGTGTTTTAAAAGCAAGAAAGAAGAGAATAAACCAAAACACTTACTTTCCCAGCCATGTGGAAATAACAATGAGTGACCCTCTCCACATCAGCCCAGGCGACGAGAAAACGCGCCATGGTCAAAGGGATCTTCGGTAGAAAATTCGAGTGAAACTTCCCTTGGCAGTATATCGTGATCACGTCAGTATCTTTCACTTCGAAGACGATACGAAATATAGTTCCTAAAAGCAATATAATTTCTGGTCGCAATTCGATCGCGATAGACAATTCTCAACCAAGAAACCTGATGAAATTTTACTGACTCAGGTTTATTTTTATAGTATATAGACGCCATGAGCCATCTGATGGTAAGTGGTCACCAATGCCCATAGACATTGGCATTGTAAAAAATATCAACCATCGCTTACATTGCCCATCCGCCACTAACATTGGGAACTAAGATATTATGTCTCTTGTGCCTGTAATTATATTGGCTCACTCACCCTTCATACTGGAACATAACAATACCAAATACTGCTGTTTTGCGGTAGAATATTTAATGAGTGGGTGGTACCTACCCAGACGAGCTTGCACAAAGCCCTACCACCAGTAAAATAACATATAATAAATAAGATTAGTAATAATAAGTATAGATCCCAAGTCAACTAATAAACCAACCAGATATCCCCTGTCTACAATAAACACAACAAAATATCTAATTAGAGCATATCATGAAGATTAATTATATTTAAGAAAATATTTTTGTATGACGGGCCGTTGGCGTGGTTGGTAGATACTTGCCTTTCACGCCGAAGCTTGTGGGTTCGATTCCCACAGGAAGATTGTGGGTGCATGAACATGTCTGTTTGTCCTGAGTCTGGGTGTAATTATCTATATAAGTGTGTATTTACAAAATAAAAGTTGTATATCAGTTGTCTGGTTTCCATCGTACAAGCTCTGCTTAGTTTGGGATCAGATGGCCGTGTGTGAATAATGTCCCAGCATATTATTATTATTAGTACTAACCGGGGACAAACATATTATAATTAGTATCCAAATTGCCGCTACCAATCCAGACGCCATTCCTCCTTGAGAGGGAAATGATGTTGTCCCGATGGAACCGTACGTCGAAATGAAGCACCACGTCTCTTGGTTCCTCACCTTCTTGGGCGCAAAGATTTACTGACATTCTAGATAAATTGATTTAAGATGCAATATTATAAATGTATATTCAACTTATGTACAGTGTCTCCCTCCAAAACTAATAACAGTAAATTCGGTGCACACTTCCCATAAGTCAATACCACATGTGGCATACCACATACCGTACTTATAACTATGCAAAGTTACTATACCATAATGTTGTTCTTTTTTTAGCAATTATTTTTTAATATTTATAACACCAAAATAACTAAAACACGACGTATTGTATCGAGCAGCTGAAAATATACTTTAAAGGGCCTATAGTGAGTTCCTTCAACGTTAAGATTAAGTATGTACCTATATTTTTTTAACATTCTATGAAACGTAATTCTACAATCTCTAATTGCATATTTTTAATAAGCTTAATCTAGTTTGTCTATGTTTATAAAATAGTACCTCAACTTTTTTATTTGATTACGATTTCAGTATTTTAACATTTTTTTACCTAGATTTATTGAAGTAAATATCTTACTTTCTAGCATTTTCCTTGATTTTACCGCCTATTTCTATTCTGTCCCCAATATTAAGCGTTCCTGGAATATTTGCAGTGAATACGGGCATTTTGACTTTAAATATATCGAGTTTATGTTATAATACGCCCCAGTTCTCTTCAAGTCAGGGCCGGTTATATTCTTGGTCATTTTGAACGAAAAATTTATACATAACACCGATTTATTTGATGTTTGTTGTTAATTCACTTTTCTGTAAAGTAGATTGACAAATGTCAAAAAATAAACCTCATATTTTTTTGCCAAATAGAAAAAAAAGGATTTATTCTGATATATTTTTCTGCACATATTTCTTATGACAAAGTTATGCCCATTCAATTATAAAGCCTCTTAACTAGCATGTTATAACGTAGTATACGTTGGGCTAGTGTGCTAGCTTTTCCACGGTAAGCTTAATATAATTCTACATTCATCTCTATCATATAACAAAATAACAAATCTCAAATGTTAGATGTGCTATTATTGTGACCCAGTACATCAGCCCCATGAACAAAACATACGAGCATAAATTATTTTATGTTTACCCAACCAAGACCGAACACAATATAGGCATAAGAGATATAATATATTTTCATACTTCAATATACTGAACCATCTTAACTCATTTGATTTCTGCTTATTTTGTACCAAAATTCCAAAATCCTTGAATTCGTATCATAACAAACTGTCAAAATTGACATTTACAGTTGTCAAATTAGACAAATCAAAATCTGCCTGCCAAAATACATTGTGGAACTGAAATGCCAATTTCACCGGAAAGTAGAACATAACCTCACCTATTAATAACATAAACCGAAGTTTGTTCTACACTTAAGTTTTATCTTTTGCCTTATCAAATAAATAGTGCAAATTAAAAAAAAAACATATAAGGTAAGAACTGTTAAGTACTTGTTGAAAGTATGATGAAATGTTGTGAAGTTCATTTAATTGTATCATTTTGACTTTGTTGGAAAGTTAAATTACTATAAATATATTATATGTTATAGGTCATTCGATTGTGAGTTATCAGTGCATTATATTAAAAGATAAAAAAGTTGTAAGTACTATTTAAAATTGAATTTCTTAGAAACTTTTTAATTTCATAAACATAAGTTTAAATATTTGTTTATTTTTCTTTGTAATAGGAATGTACTGAATTCATTATTTTTACTTAACTTAACTTTTACTTAATCAAAAAGTATATTTAACCAATTGGTTTAGCACTAAGTATTAGTGCAAACCTGTCTAGGTAGGTACCCACTCATAATATATTCTAGCACCAAACAGTTTTACCAAATTATTGTTGTGTTCAAATTTTAAGTGTGTCCCTTTGAAACTACAGGTACAAGTGACATGGTGTCTTATAACCCAAGATTGATGGTACTGTGACTAAGTACAAGTAGTAGATAAATGTTATTTCTTAAATGCCTTTGTGTGGTGGTGACCACTTACCATTAGGTGGCCGTTCCACCAACCTATTTAGTTTAAAAGATAAAACAGTTTAGTGAAAATCAATAGATTTTTGTTGTTATGAAACTGGTCAAAAACAAATAATTGTTTTTTTTTTTTTTTTTTAAATAGTGTATAAGTTAGCGCTTACATTGTACAGCCAGTCTCCAGGCCATTTTGAATATAATTGAAATTAAAATAAATTATTTGAAAAATCATTTAGTATATTTAAATTCCAATAGGACTAGCCTCTTATTTTATTAAATAATAAATTCCTGTGGTTGATGAGAACGTAAAATAAAATTTATTTAGAAGTAATCTTTTATGTGTGGTATATTAACAAATAAAATGAATATCATAATATATAATCAATTTGCTTAAAACAAACATCAAACTTATCTTACAAAGTTAACAATGGTTTTTTGATCTCTTTTTCTTTAGAAATATATTCATTAATAATATAATAACAGAAATATTTTTTTTTATTTTCTAAGATAGAATGGTGTTATCAGAAGTAAATCAACCAACTGCGGAGGGAGATGCAGCACCGAGTAAGAAAGCAGCGAAGAAAGCAGCCAAAGCTGCTGAAAAACAACAGAAAAAGGCAGAACATAAGGTGCTTATATGACGATTACATTAAACCTGGTGGCAGATTTGTGCAAGGCCCCTGCAAACCACCCACTCATAATACTTTTAGTTGTGTTCCAGCTTGAAGAGTCTGTGAGCCAGTGTAACTACAGGCCCAAAACACATAACATCTTGGTTCCCCAGTTTGTGGGCGCATTGGCGCATTCAATTATTTTAGGGAGTTTATATTATCGTAACCGTAACAGCCTGTGAATGTCCCACTGCTGGGCTAAAGGCCTCCTCTCCCTTTTTATAATATTAAAAATTTTATTAATTTAATACTCATATAATATTTTTTTTTTAGGCCTCAGCTCCTGAAACCGATACAACTGAATTAGATATATCTGAGGGAAAATATGGTATTCTAAAAATGATACAATCAACCGGTGAGCATAGAGACCGTGTTTATTTAGATGTCAAAAGTCTTGGAGTGCATTTACAAGGAAAACAAGTGTGGATTAGAGGTACGAACTCTGTTTTATAAAAAAATCTTACTTAATATATGAAATTACATAATTATAAAGAACACATGTTAAAAAACGAAATTATAGTTACAAATATATTAACTTTGCCTCTCTGAAGTTTGAAGATAGAATTTTCTTAATATATTAGATTTGTTTATATATTATATTATAACTGGCAGTTTTGATAAAGGTTTTGAAATTGGAATGATGTAATATAATGGATTAAAATTGTAGGTAATACTAAGATAGGCAACACAGATTTTAGTAGCTACATTTGGGGACTGATAACATTGTTAGGAAACTTGTGTCAGATAAAATACTGTCATGTGTATACACTATGTTAGAGCAACGCAATGGATTTAGCGTTCTAAACCATTAGCCCAATAGTGGGACATTTTCTATTTTATTTTGTGGGACTTTAATTTTAGTAGCATAATTTATTAGGTGATTTATATTATACTTCCTAATTTTTTTTATTAAATTATATAATTTTAAGTATTTTATTTTAATAACAAGCCATATATATAATATATGCATAAAAAAAAGATTAACAACATATTATTACCCACTTAATCTTAATTCAGCATGCACAATCTTACAGATATACTTCGTTACACATACTTATTTAAAAAACGTTATACTACCAAAAAACTATTATTTTCAATTCCCAATTTAAATTTCCCGACTGAATTATTTTCATTATATGGAAATAATGATTTAAAGTTTTAATTTTCAGCTCGCTTACAAACATCCAGAGCTAAAGGAAAGCAATGCTTTGCTGTTCTTCGGCAGAATTCAAGTACCGTTCAAGTGTTAATCAATGTGAATGACGAACTCTCTATCAGTAAGCAGATGGTGAAATTTGCTGGCAAGTGAGTTAATAATACTTTATTCAAGTACTCCAGTCTTCTATCACCATATATCGTCAGGTTACAGAATAAATGAGCTGGCAACGTTGATTTTATAGTCATAATATAAAAAAAGAAATATTGCCTTATCGGTGAGTTTTTGATTGTACTTTATCAATCTTAAAGAATGACAATCCTTATGGTATTTTCTGAGATTAGCTTGAACTTCTAAGAGGGATGCGACAACGAAATGTAATATAGATTTTCACTTAGGAATTTATCTAGACGAGAACGACTGTTTCAGCATCCCGAAGGAGTCCATCGTGGACGTGCTCGCGGTGGTGGTGGCGACGCAGACGCCGGTGGCGGCGTGCTCCGTGAGCGCGGTCGAGCTGTCGGCGCGCCAAGTGTGGCTCGTGTCCGCGGCGCGCGCGCAGCTGCCGCTGCTGGTGGAGGACGCGGCGCGGCGCGAGACCGACGTGAGTGTGTGTGTGTGGCGCGGCGCGAGCCGACGTGAGTGTGTGTGAGCGGCGCGGCGCGAGACCGACGTGAGTGTGTGTGTGTGGCGCGGCGCGAGCCGACGTGAGTGTGTGTGAGCGGCGCGGCGCGAGACCGACGTGAGTGTGTGTGTGTGGCGCGGCGCGAGCCGACGTGAGTGTGTGTGAGCGGCGCGGCGCGAGACCGACGTGAGTGTGTGTGTGTGGCGCGGCGCGAGCCGACGTGAGTGTGAGTGAGCGGCGCGGCGCGAGACCGACGTGAGTGTGTGTGAGCGGCGCGGCGCGAGACCGACGTGAGTGTGTGTGAGCGGCGCGGCGCGAGACCGACGTGAGTGTGTGTGAGCGGCGCGGCGCGAGACCGACGTGAGTGTGTGTGAGCGGCGCGGCGCGAGACCGACGTGAGTGTGTGTGTGTGGCGCGGCGCGAGCCGACGTGAGTGTGTGTGAGCGGCGCGGCGCGAGACCGACGTGAGTGTGTGTGAGCGGCGCGGCGCGAGACCGACGTGAGTGTGTGTGAGCGGCGCGGCGCGAGACCGACGTGAGTGTGTGTGAGCGGCGCGGCGCGAGACCGACGTGAGTGTGTGTGAGCGGCGCGGCGCGAGACCGACGTGAGTGTGTGTGAGCGGCGCGGCGCGAGACCGACGTGAGTGTGTGTGAGCGGCGCGGCGCGAGACCGACGTGAGTGTGTGTGAGCGGCGCGGCGCGAGACCGACGTGAGTGTGTGTGTGTGGCGCGGCGCGAGCCGACGTGAGTGTGTGTGAGCGGCGCGGCGCGAGACCGACGTGAGTGTGTGTGAGCGGCGCGGCGCGAGACCGACGTGAGTGTGTGTGAGCGGCGCGGCGCGAGACCGACGTGAGTGTGTGTGTGTGGCGCGGCGCGAGCCGACGTGAGTGTGTGTGAGCGGGGCGGCGCGAGGCCGACGTGAGTGTGTGTGAGCGGCGCGGCGCGAGACCGACGTGAGTGTGTGTGAGCGGCGCGGCGCGAGACCGACGTGAGTGTGTGTGAGCGGCGCGGCGCGAGACCGACGTGAGTGTGTGTGAGCGGCGCGGCGCGAGACCGACGTGAGTGTGTGTGAGCGGCGCGGCGCGAGACCGACGTGAGTGTGTGTCCAGCACGTGTGTGTGAGTGGCGCGACGCGAGACCGACGTGAGTGTGTGTGAGTGGCGCGACGCGAGACCGACGTGAGTGTGTGTGAGTGGCGCGACGCGAGACCGACGTGAGTGTGTGACCAGCACGTGTGTGTGAGTGGCGCGACGCGAGACCAACGTGAGTGTGTGACCAGCACGTGTGTGTGAGTGACGCGACGCGAGACCGACCGACGTGAATGTGTGACCAGCACGTGTGTGTGAGTGGCGCGACGCGAGCCGACGTGAGTGTGTGACCAGCACGTGTGTGTGAGTGGCGCGACGCGAGCCGACGTGAGTGTGTGTGAGTGGCGTGACGCGAGACCGACGTGAGTGTGTGTGTGTGGCGCGGCGCGAGCCGACGTGAGTGTGTGTGAGCGGCGCGGCGCGAGACCGACGTGAGTGTGTGTGAGCGGCGCGGCGCGAGACCGACGTGAGTGTGTGTGAGCGGCGCGGCGCGAGACCGACGTGAGTGTGTGTGAGCGGCGCGGCGCGAGACCGACGTGAGTGTGTGTGAGCGGCGCGGCGCGAGACCGACGTGAGTGTGTGTGAGCGGCGCGGCGCGAGACCGACGTGAGTGTGTGTGAGCGGCGCGGCGCGAGACCGACGTGAGTGTGTGTGAGCGGCGCGGCGCGAGACCGACGTGAGTGTGTGTGAGCGGCGCGGCGCGAGACCGACGTGAGTGTGTGTGTGCGGCGCGGCGCGAGCCGACGTGAGTGTGTGTGAGCGGCGCGGCGCGAGACCGACGTGAGTGTGTGTGAGCGGCGCGGCGCGAGACCGACGTGAGTGTGTGTGAGCGGCGCGGCGCGAGACCGACGTGAGTGTGTGTGTGTGGCGCGGCGCGAGCCGACGTGAGTGTGTGTGAGCGGCGCGGCGCGAGACCGACGTGAGTGTGTGTGAGCGGCGCGGCGCGAGACCGACGTGAGTGTGTGTGAGCGGCGCGGCGCGAGACCGACGTGAGTGTGTGTGAGCGGCGCGGCGCGAGACCGACGTGAGTGTGTGTGAGCGGCGCGGCGCGAGACCGACGTGAGTGTGTGTGAGCGGCGCGGCGCGAGACCGACGTGAGTGTGTGTCCAGCACGTGTGTGTGAGTGGCGCGACGCGAGACCGACGTGAGTGTGTGTGAGTGGCGCGACGCGAGACCGACGTGAGTGTGTGTGAGTGGCGCGACGCGAGACCGACGTGAGTGTGTGACCAGCACGTGTGTGTGAGTGGCGCGACGCGAGACCAACGTGAGTGTGTGACCAGCACGTGTGTGTGAGTGACGCGACGCGAGACCGACCGACGTGAATGTGTGACCAGCACGTGTGTGTGAGTGGCGCGACGCGAGCCGACGTGAGTGTGTGACCAGCACGTGTGTGTGAGTGGCGCGACGCGAGCCGACGTGAGTGTGTGTGAGTGGCGTGACGCGAGACCGACGTGAGTGTGTGTGTGTGGCGCGGCGCGAGCCGACGTGAGTGTGTGTGAGCGGCGCGGCGCGAGACCGACGTGAGTGTGTGTGAGCGGCGCGGCGCGAGACCGACGTGAGTGTGTGTGAGCGGCGCGGCGCGAGACCGACGTGAGTGTGTGTGAGCGGCGCGGCGCGAGACCGACGTGAGTGTGTGTGAGCGGCGCGGCGCGAGACCGACGTGAGTGTGTGTGAGCGGCGCGGCGCGAGACCGACGTGAGTGTGTGTGAGCGGCGCGGCGCGAGACCGACGTGAGTGTGTGTGAGCGGCGCGGCGCGAGACCGACGTGAGTGTGTGTGAGCGGCGCGGCGCGAGACCGACGTGAGTGTGTGTGAGCGGCGCGGCGCGAGACCGACGTGAGTGTGTGTGAGCGGCGCGGCGCGAGACCGACGTGAGTGTGTGTCCAGCACGTGTGTGTGAGTGGCGCGACGCGAGACCGACGTGAGTGTGTGTGAGTGGCGCGACGCGAGACCGACGTGAGTGTGTGTGAGTGGCGCGACGCGAGACCGACGTGAGTGTGTGACCAGCACGTGTGTGTGAGTGGCGCGACGCGAGACCAACGTGAGTGTGTGACCAGCACGTGTGTGTGAGTGACGCGACGCGAGACCGACCGACGTGAATGTGTGACCAGCACGTGTGTGTGAGTGGCGCGACGCGAGCCGACGTGAGTGTGTGACCAGCACGTGTGTGTGAGTGGCGCGACGCGAGCCGACGTGAGTGTGTGTGAGTGGCGTGACGCGAGACCGACGTGAGTGTGTGACCAGCACGTGTGTGTGAGTGACGCGACGCGAGACCAACGTGAGTGTGTGACCAGCTCGCGTGTGAGTGGCGCGACGCGAGCCGACGTGAGTGTGTGTGAGTGGCGTGACGCGAGACCGACGTGAGTGTGTGACCAGCACGTGTGTGTGAGAGACGCGACGCGAGACCAACTTGAGTGTGTGACCAGCTCGTGTGTGTGAGTGGCGCGACGCGAGACCAACGTGAGTGTGTGACCAGCACGTGTGTGTGAGTGGCGCGGCGCGAGACCGACGTGAGTGTGTGTGAGTGGCGCGACGCGAGACCGACGTGAGTGTGTGACCAGCACGTGTGTGTGAGTGACGCGACGCGAGACCAACGTGAGTGTGTGACCAGCTCGCGTGTGAGTGGCGCGACGCGAGCCGACGTGAGTGTGTGTGAGCGGCGCGGCGCGAGACCGACGTGAGTGTGTGTGAGCGGCGCGGCGCGAGACCGACGTGAGTGTGTGTCCAGCACGTGTGTGTGAGTGGCGCGACGCGAGACCGACGTGAGTGTGTGTGAGTGGCGCGACGCGAGACCGACGTGAGTGTGTGTGAGTGGCGCGACGCGAGACCGACGTGAGTGTGTGACCAGCACGTGTGTGTGAGTGGCGCGACGCGAGACCAACGTGAGTGTGTGACCAGCACGTGTGTGTGAGTGACGCGACGCGAGACCGACCGACGTGAATGTGTGACCAGCACGTGTGTGTGAGTGGCGCGACGCGAGCCGACGTGAGTGTGTGACCAGCACGTGTGTGTGAGTGGCGCGACGCGAGCCGACGTGAGTGTGTGTGAGTGGCGTGACGCGAGACCGACGTGAGTGTGTGACCAGCACGTGTGTGTGAGTGACGCGACGCGAGACCAACGTGAGTGTGTGACCAGCTCGCGTGTGAGTGGCGCGACGCGAGCCGACGTGAGTGTGTGTGAGTGGCGTGACGCGAGACCGACGTGAGTGTGTGACCAGCACGTGTGTGTGAGAGACGCGACGCGAGACCAACTTGAGTGTGTGACCAGCTCGTGTGTGTGAGTGGCGCGACGCGAGACCAACGTGAGTGTGTGACCAGCACGTGTGTGTGAGTGGCGCGGCGCGAGACCGACGTGAGTGTGTGTGAGTGGCGCGACGCGAGACCGACGTGAGTGTGTGACCAGCACGTGTGTGTGAGTGACGCGACGCGAGACCAACGTGAGTGTGTGACCAGCTCGCGTGTGAGTGGCGCGACGCGAGCCGACGTGAGTGTGTGTGAGTGGCGTGACGCGAGACCGACGTGAGTGTGTGACCAGCACGTGTGTGTGAGAGACGCGACGCGAGACCAACTTGAGTGTGTGACCAGCACGTGTGTGTGAGTGACGCGACGCGAGACCAACGTGAGTGTGTGACCAGCTCGTGTGTGTGAGTGACGCGACGCGAGACCGACCGACGTGAATGTGTGACTAGCACGTGTGTGTGTGGCGCGACGCGAGCCGACGTGAGTGTGTGACCAGCACGTGTGTGTGAGTGGCGCGACGCGAGACCAACGTGAGTGTGTGACCAGCTCGCGTGTGTGAGTGGCGCGACGCGAGCCGACCGACGTGAATGTGTGACCAGCACGTGTGTGTGAGTGGCGCGACGCGAGCCGACGTGAGTGTGTGTGAGTGGCGTGACGCGAGACCGACGTGAGTGTGTGACCAGCACGTGTGTGTGAGTGACGCGACGCGAGAACAACGTGAGTGTGTGACCAGCTCGCGTGTGTGAGTGGCGCGACGCGAGCCGACCGACGTGAATGTGTGACCAGCACGTGTGTGTGAGTGGCGCGACGCGAGCCGACGTGAGTGTGTGACCAGCACGTGTGTGTGAGTGGCGCGACGCGAGCCGACGTGAGTGTGTGACCAGCACGTGTGTGTGAGTGGCGCGACGCGAGCCGACGTGAATGTGTGACCAGCACATGTGTAGCAGCAACAAAAAAAACTAACTTACCATCGTATTTATACTATTAATAAGGATGATAATCTTCCTACCCAGGATCCCGAAGGTCTCAAGATCAGAGTCAACCAGGACACGAGGCTGGACAACCGAGTGTTGGACCTGAGGACTCCGGCCAACCAGGCAATATTCCGCATCGAAGCTGGCGTTTGTAAATTGTTCCGAGACCATTTGACTAAGAGAGGTGAGTGTTTTTAAACAATTTAATGTTATTATATAGGAAATTCCACAGAGATCAAATTCGGGAGAACCACCACTGAATTTTAATATGATTAATTTGTGTTTATAATTCATCTCGTGTTCGCGGTGAAGGGAAACATCGTGAGGAAACCTGCACGTGGCGTGTGTCAATCTGCCACGTTTATCCCATAGAAAAATGTGATAGCTCCAATCCTTCTCATAAAAAATACTTAGCCCAGCGGTTGGACATTTAAAGGTTGTTACTTTAATTTATGTCGTTTTTATGTATAATAACATAAAAATAAATAAAGATTGAGTTAGTAATTAAGGGCTCAAAAATTAAACGATATCTGTTTCCCTAAAAAAATTATAAATAATAGAAAACTTAATGGCCTTCCCTGGGCTTGAGAGCCAGCAATCTTCGGCTAATGTAAGAACTCGCTTAATTACTTACCCGTGACATGTTGACAACCGACTTATGGTGATATACTATTTTGATGCGTGTTTACTTGTAATGTTATAGTTATAATGGTCAATGTCGCATATCACTTACTGATATTTCACGACCGTTTTCCGCGGTGAGTGAGAGTTGGTTCTTACAGAATATCCTGACCACAGAACTGGTCGGTTTGTATCCAAAATATGTTACCGTAGGTTTCGTCGAGATCCACACCCCGAAGATCATCTCGGCGGCGTCCGAGGGCGGCGCCAACGTGTTCACGGTCTCGTACTTCAAGTCGTCCGCCTACCTCGCGCAGAGCCCGCAGCTCTACAAGCAGATGGCGATCGCTGCTGACTTCGACAAGGTCAGTGCAGACGTTGCGAATGGTAACATGAGTACCCACGACACCGATATTAGGAGTGGTATACGTTTGGTATCGCGTGTTCAGATCCACAATGAGTACCAGAAATTGATAATGATGTCCCACTCAACCATTATAGCCACGGCGGCCAATTTCAATTGAGATTAGCCAACTGTGCAGGACTTATAGTGCATAAGTGTGTGCGCAAACACAGGTACTCTCTATTCCCTCACTCTCATAATCAGATGGGACGGCAATCCGACACGAACGGAAAGAGTTCAGGCGAAAGACCAACGGCCTTACGTGCGCACCGAGACACGAGAGTGTACACACTTCAAACTTCCAGACTCCGGGCTGAGATTCTTCGGCAGAAAAACTCAGTAACTCTTATTGACCTGAGCTCGGGTTTGAACCCAAGACCTGATATTCGGTTTTATATCTAGCCACTAGACCAACGAGGCAGTCATATAGATCTCCACCAATTATGTCATGTCAATTCAAGGTCAAACCTGTCCATTTGTTTTTACTTCTGCAATGGACTATAGAAGGTTTAACTTCCAGGTGTTCACGGTGGGAGCTGTGTTCAGAGCGGAGGACTCGAACACGCACCGTCACCTCACCGAGTTCGTGGGTCTGGACTTGGAGATGTCCTTCAAGCAGCACTACCACGAAGTCTTGGACACAATCGGACAAACCTTCACGGACATGTTCCGGGGGCTGCAGGAACAGTGAGTCAATAACACCCTATTTGTTCTTGTTAGTTCGATGATGACCAGCCCAACACTAAATGATATGTACATAACATCTTAGTTCCCAAGGTTGGTGGCGTATTTGCGATGTAGTCTATGGGCGGTGTCTATGGATACCACGCGGTACCTTGTAGCCCATTTGCCAGTCCACCTATCTATTTAATAAGAAATACATTATTTTTTTGTGTAATTTCTCTGAAATATGACAATTATTTTTGAAGATGTCGGAAAAAATTATAACGACTCTGAGCTTTACTGGCGCGCTTTCCGCAATCCAATACAGTTATAGGGATTGTTATAGAGATGTTATAAAAGTTTTGGTTATTTACTCTACTCGTGGAAAGTCGGGGTGGGTAGCTGACAGTTTACATAGAAGATTACACTATCTATTAAGAATATCTCTTTGAATATTTTAAAATTTTAAACTTTATAGTTTAGGAGATATAGATAATAATCATGACACACACACAAACTATGTATTTGACACACACACACACACACAAACAAGCGAAAAATTCTTGCATTAATATTAAGTATTGTTTTTATTGTACACATTAATACTTATATTATATTACTTTTAATTCTTTTTTAATTTTTCTTATTCAGTAACAGCCTGTTAATGTCCCACTGCTGGACTAAGGCCTCCTCTCCCTTGAAGGTTTGGAGCTTATTCTACCATGTTGCTCCAACGTTGGTTGGTAGAATACACATGTGGCACAATTTCAATGAAATAAGACACATGCAGGTTTCCTCACGATGTTTTCCTTCACCGTCAAGGACGAATTGAATTATAAACATTTTTTTCTTATTATAGAATTGTAATCCTATGTGGCGTATAGTACTAACTAATAACTGTACAACCATTTCCTTAATGCTGTTAATTATAATTACATAAATAAAATATTCTAACAGATTCGCAGATGACATAGCAACGGTTGGTCAGCAGTACCCGGTGTCACCGTTCAAGTTCCTGGATCCACCGCTGCGGCTCGAGTTCCCTCAGGCCATACAGATGCTGAAGGAGGCCGGTGAGAGCTTTTCTTCAATCTATACTTATAATAAGATGGTAGACATTGCGCAAATGACCAATTGATGGCAAGTGGTCACCACTGTTCCTATACATGGGTTGTGTAAGAAATATTATTAATCCAGAACATCCCTCGAGAATGTCCGTCGTATTATGAATCTTAACCGATGATCGTGGGTTCAAACCCACGGGCAAGCACCACTGAATTTTCATGTGCTTAATTTGTGATTATAATTCATCTCGTGCTTTACGGTGAAGGAAAACATCGTGAGGAAACGTGAATGTGTCTGATTTCATTGAAATTCTGCCACATGTGTATTCTACCAACTCGCATTGGAGCAGCGTGGTGGAATAAGCTCCAAACCTTCTCAAAAGGGAGAAGAGGCTTTGGCCCAGCAGTGGGACATTAACAGGCTGTTACTGTACTGTACAATCCAAAACATGTGTCATGATGAATTATAATAATTTGTCCATTTGAATTAATTGACTAGGAAATAAATAAAAAAGATTAACGTTTCCGAAGTCATAGTAATTTGAAGACGATGACGGGCCGGTTGGCGTGGTTGGTAGAACCTTTTACGCCGAAGGTTGTGGGTTCGATTCCCACCCAGGATAGATATTTGTGTGCATGAACATGTCTGTTTGTCCTGAGTCTGGGTGTAATTATCTATATAAGTATGTATTTACATAAGAAAAGTAGTATATATAGTATATCAGTTGTCTGGTTTCCATAGTACGAGCTCTGCTTAGTTTGGGATCAGATGGCCGTGTGTGAATAATGTCCCAGGATATTATTATTATTATTTATTATTATACGTGGTTATCTGTTCCAGGTGTAACGGTGGGGGAAGAGGACGACCTGTCGACTCCGGACGAGAAGCTGCTCGGTCGTCTCGTCAAAGCTAAATACGAGACGGACTTCTACATCTTGGACAAGTACCCGCTGGCCGTTCGACCGTTTTACACGATGCCTGATCCGAACAACCCCGTAAGTTCTCTGTTCAGATTCTTTATTTAAAGCCAAATGCCTTGATTAACTCGGCTCTCCCCAAGTCCGTTTGGGTAGGTACCACCCACTCATCAGATATTCTACTGCTATATATGTATTGTTATGTTCCAGTTTGAAGAGTGAGTGAGCCAGTGTAACTACAGGCACAAGAGACATAATATCTAGGTTTCGAAGGTTGTAAGGAATGGTTAATATTTCTGACAGCGCCAGTGTTTATGGGCTGGTGATCAGTTATCATCAGTAGGACCATTTGCCAACCTATTTTTATAAAAAAGATGGTAGGCTCGTCTGGGTTACCCCCATACCAAGTTTACTGCTGATTGATAAATTAGTAATTTAACAAAAAAAAACAACTAATGGTATAATGTCAGCTTCTTGCAGATCTCACATGCAAACAAAAAATCACTCTTGCCTTTATAATACTATTAAGGATTAAATATTTCTAATATATTTATCTTTTCGTCTTCCTTCCTCCTGATTAGATTAAATATTGATTCATACCGAATGCCTTCAGGCATTAAGTCTTTATTATAAAAATCTTAATGAGTTTGTTAGTTACATCTTAAATACTCAACCGATTTTGAAATTTTGTTCACACGTTGTCAGAGGTACAGACAAGGACACACTATACCTAAAGCCTCCCCCCCCCCCCTATGCGTAAGAAAATAAATTATGATGAATGTTATGATGTATTACAGAAAGCGTCGAACTCGTACGACATGTTCATGCGTGGCGAGGAGATCCTCAGCGGAGCGCAGCGGATACACGACCCGGAGTTCCTCACCGAGAGGGCGAAGCACCACGGGATTGGTAAATATCTCCTATACTATACCAGTGCAGTACGTCGGGCTCTTGTGGTTGGCCCACCTGGTGTTACTTTAATTTCAACTCTTTTAAATTTCAAAGGTTTTTTTCTTAACAAATAAATAATTTCAATTAAACAACTGCTTGTGACCACAAACACTGCCTAGTGTTTGAAACGTCAGAAAATGATAAAAAAATGTTAAAAGATACGCGATAAATCCGTTCATAGTTAATTTAATTTGTAACAATCCCGAAACCTAAGAAATCATTACCGAAATATTTTTCGTTCGCGGCCCGCGACGCCTCGTGTAACACGTGTTTGTGGATAAAGAAAAAGTTTCATTATTCCCGCCACAGCAGGAGACCGACAAACAAACAACTTCGACCTTGAATTGACGCGATATCATTGGTCGAGATATTGAATCGATGGGATTATCGATTCGTGTGAAAGTAGTAAAAGAAAGAAAAAAAAAAGCCGAGATGGCCCAGTGGTAAGAACGCGTGAATTTTAACCGATGATCGTGGGTTCAAACCCGGGCAAGCACCACTGAATTTGCACGTACTTAATTTGTGTTTATAATTCATCTCGTGCTGTACGGTGAAGGAAAACATCGTGTGGAACCTACATGTGTCTAATATCACTGAAATTCTGCCATATGTGAATTCCACCAACCCTTATTGGAGCAGCATGGTGGAATAAGCTCCAAATCTTCTCCTTAAAAAGGGAGAGGAGCCCTTAGCCCAGCAGTGGGACATTCACAGGCTGTTACGGATACGGATACGGACAGACACAAAATACACAAAGGAATTACACGTCAGCCCAAAGGATTTTCGTATGTTATTGTACCCAGGACGCTGACCTTGTTACGTCTCTGGTTTTAGTTGCCTAGGATTTAATCTCGACATCATTGAAAGTCTCGTGAGGAGACCAGCAAGTTTCTGATGATATTCTTCCATTTATAAACTCTAGTGAAACGTGGTAGAAATAGTCTTTAAATATTTTTCTCAAAACTCAGGTCATTGCCCACTTGTGGGATACGGATTATGCAATGTTATCGTTTTTGCCTGTCTATATATACATAACTTGTTTTTTTGTTCTCAGATATCAGCAAAATCGCGGCGTATATAGAGTCGTTCAGGCTGGGCTGTCCTCCCCATGCCGGTAATATATTTATCTTCTTTATATATATTAGATTGAACTACGTTACGCTAAGGTATATAGGCTCTGTCGCCATATACATTGACACTATGAAATATTAACAGCGGGACAATCGTGGTGGAACCTTATTATCGATAGAATATATATGCCCAGCAATGGGATCTTCACGGGCTGTTACCAACATACAACACGACCAACAATTGTTACGTCATCGAAAAAATGCATTCCCAACATTTATAATTATCGGCAGTTTAGCTGCGGTTTTTGTTGTCGATAAAACTTTAGTAATAAACAGGAGTTAGAAGACTTCAATTGTTGCCTTTGGACTTTCACATAACGAGTCAGGCAATAGAGTGCATTCATATTTGCTTAGACTTGTGCACTAAAATATATTATGTGCAGTTAAATGCTCTTTGTTGTGTGTGGCAAAATTCGGCCATGATTTTTCTGTAATATAATAATTAATATTTTTGTAGGCGGCGGTATTGGTCTGGAGCGTGTGGTGATGCTGTTCCTGGGTCTGGACAACATCCGGAAGACGTCGATGTTCCCGCGCGACCCTAAACGAGTCACTCCTTAAAATGTTTTTATACACCCCCTATATATTGAAGAAAAATAATGTTTATAAATAAAATTGTATTCATAAATTATTCAGATTTTTATTTATTTGATTAATTCTATTTTTATGTACCAACTTTACAGAATAACATTTATTACAATAAAGTTTAATGTATACCTAAAAAAATATGATTTTATGTTTTTTCCTCTTCCTTCTTATTAGTCGATCTCTATCCTGTAAGCTCTTATCCTAGGACTATGCAAATGGTTCAATTTATCATATAATTTTTCCTCTAATCATTGTTAAATTGTTGCAAATAAATTTTTGTGCTATAATATAAATATATACATGAAAATAATAGACTATCGTACTTTTTCTAATATTCATAATAAAAGGAGCCATATGATTCAGGAATGGTTTAAATTTGTATGTGTACACAATAAATATAGCGGATAATATAGCGAAGTCAATATCATTCGTTCTCTATCTGCGGTTTGTCAAAAAATAATTTATACAACACTGATTCAAAACGAATATATTTCTACATTAGCTTATAATTTAAAAAAAAATATTTTATACAGACGATAAATAAGCGTGGCGTCATGTCAGTAATTTTTATATGGGACATATAATATTTTACTGTAAATGACAAGTTTAATTTAACACTGATTTCTCTCTCTCTCTCTCTCTCTGTCATAATTGATTTGACATTTGTAAGAAAAAGATAGCATTGTTGAACTAATCACTCGACATACAATAAGTAATAAGGGCTTGAGATTCTTACCGATCCTTTAAACGTGGAATTCATCTTGTAAATGACGATTCAAAAGTTGCTTATACGAGACTACTTGAATGAATAATTGCGAGTGCCAAGGTACTGGGGGACTGGGTCTGTATAGTTGTGCTCTGCATTTGGTGACAGGTTCTGACCGTAGTCACAGTGACGCCGGGCGGCTCAATCTGGAGGGCAGCGGGATCCGAAGCACGGTGCACCGCTGGCCGACCGCAGTTAGTAGGGGGCCCAATTAGTAGGTTCGCCATCTACGAAAGGCTGCCCCGCCAACTTGCGAAAAATCCTGGGATGGTTTCCACCGTGCTGGTTGGCGACCAGAGAGAGGTCCCGGTGGCGATTCCCAGGGGGATTCGGGCGTCCCCGCGGTCTCCAGTTGAGTCTACCATCTCCGTCTCTGCGGTAAAAGTCACGGTGTCCAAAATGCGGCACCTCGTACAACTTCCATTTCCCCATACCTATTCACGCCCACAATTAATGAGTTATAAAAAAAGCAAGAAGAATGTTTCACAGCGGCTGCACCACCTCTCATTTTCAGTGCATCTCTCTAATATACGAGGTTTGCACTCCAATCTCTTTGCGGTCCACCACCACCTTGAGACCGCCATGCCGCACTTGCTCTTTCTCACGGAGACACAAATCACCAGTCCAGCGGATGTAGCGTACTTACAGTATCCCGGATATTCTCTCGAGCACAACTTCAAACCTCGTGCTGGGGTCTGTATGTACGCTCGTAATGACGTCTGCTGCCGGCGTCTCCGAAACTTGGAGGTACCCGATTTTTCGGTAATGTGGTGCGTATCGGATACAGGTTTGGAGCAGATTGTATACGCCTGCGTCTATAGGTCGCACAAAGGTGACCAGGAGACAACTCGGATGTTTGAGTATCTCAGCGTGACGGCTGATGCCGTCCAAAGTCGTTACCCGACTGCTCAAATGGTATTTCTGGGGGATTTCAACGCTCACCACCAAGATTGGCTGTTCCCATACCAGAACACCGACCATGCCGGGAGAGAGGCGCTCAAATTCGCAATATCCCTAAACCTCTCTCAGCTGGTACATGAAGCAACTCGGGTACCGGACGTGGACGGTCATACACCTAATTGTCTGGACCTTCTGCTGACTACCGACCCTGACCGGTTTTCAGTGTCAGTTGCAGCTCCCTTGGGCACTTCTGATCATTGTGTGATCAGGTCGGTCTTCAACTTCCTCCCTCTGGACTCCGGTCCCACTGGAACCAGACGGGTGTGGCGTTACAAGTCGGCAGACTGGGACGAGATGCGACACTTTTTTGCATCCTACCCTTGGCGGCAGATATGCTTCTCTTCCACTGATCCGTCGAGCTGCGAACAAGCCATATCTGAAGTGATATGTCAGGCTATGGAGTTCTTTATTCCATATGCTGTCGTATCACTGTATGGCAAGATCCCTAGGTGGTACAACGCTGAGTGCGCCGCAGCTGAGGCCCGTAAAAACTCAGCGTTTGTAGCGTGGGCAGCAGCCCGCACCACCAAAGCTCCGGACATTGCGACTAAGAAGAGAGCCTTTAACTCTGCTGCCAAGTCCTACAAGAAGGTTCTCAAGAAGGCTCGTTTCAACCGAACTAGACGTCTTGGAGCCAAATTAGCTTCCTACCCCCGTGGTAGTAAAGCATTCTGGTCTCTGTCCAAGTCGGTTGAGACAAACTTCTGTCGTCCATCGCTGCCTCCACTGCTGAAGCCTGACGGATCCTTGGCCTTTACGGCAACAGAAAAGGCTAACTTATTAGCGGCCCTGTTTGCCGAAAATTCGCGTCTCGATGCAGGAAGTGCCTCACCGCCAAATATACCACCTTGCGACTCAATGATGCCAGAGATACGAATTCGCCAAAGAGAGGTCCTAAAAATTCTGCGCACCTTGAACGTGAATAAGGCCAGTGGCCCTGATGGGATTCCAGCAATAGTCCTGAGGAATTGTGCACCTGAGTTGTCCCCTGTTTTAACACGCTTGTACCGCCTCTCTCTTAAATCCGCTCAAGTCCCTAAAGCCTGGAAGATTGCCAACGTACAACCAGTACCTAAGAAGAGTAGCCGTACCGACCCGGCCAACTACCGACCCATAGCAATCACCTCCATACTTTGCAAAGGTTTGGAGCGTGTATTGAATAACAAACTCCTGGCGTACCTCGAAGAAAACGATCTCCTATCGGACCAGCAGTACGGCTTTCGTCGGAATCGATCAACAGGAGATCTCTTAGTGTACGCTACTCACATCTGGGGCGAGGCCATGGACAAGTATGGTGAAGCGTTAGCCGTTTCACTTGACGTGTCCAAGGCTTTCGACCGGGTCTGGCATGCGGGCCTTCTTAGCAAGCTTCCTAGCTACGGGATACCTGTTGGCCTTTGCAACTGGATATCAGATTTCCTGAGTGGACGATCGTTTCGAGTTGTCCTAGATGGCTTCTCGTCTGATCTAATGGCGATTAATGCCGGTGTTCCTCAGGGTTCAATTCTCTCCGCCACACTCTTCCTGCTGCATATAAACGATCTGCTAAAACCCGGTATCTTTGGGTACGCAGACGACAGCACTGTCACGGAGAGATACATATCCGGTCCCCGAGCTAGTACAACAGAAACTCGAGAGCACAGGGAGGCCTTGGTAGAACGCATCAATTTGAGATTGGAAGAGGTTTCGAATTGGGGCGATGATAATAAAGTCAAATTTAATCCTGCCAAGACTCAAGCGTGTTTGTTTACTGCCAAGAGGAGTCCATTCCACCTGACTCCGACTTTCCGGAATGTATCTGTACCCATCACCGACAGTATTGAGCTTCTAGGAGTTACATTAACATCCAAACTCAACTTTGGACAATACATTGAATCCAAAGCTAAAACTGCTGGTAAAAAACTTAGCATCCTCAATAAGGTCAAACAGTACTTCACACCAGAACAGCTTCTGACTCTTTATCAAGCCCAAGTCAGATCGTGCATGGAGTACTGCAGCCATTTATGGGACGGCTCTGCTAAGTACCAGCTTGATACTTTGGATTCAGTGGATCGTCGTGCTAGAAGACTCATTGGCGACCAGACACTGGTTACAAAACTCCAGACCTTAGAACATCGTCGTAAGGTTGCCTGTCTGTCGGTATTCTACAAGATATATTTCGGCGAGTGTGCTCAGGAACTTTTTGATTTGGTTCCCCCGTCACCTTTTTACCAAAGAACTGCGAGGCATCGAAAGGATCTGCACCCGTACGTGGTTGACGTTGACGTATTTAGGACACGTACGAAGCGTTTCGCTTCCTCGTTTCTGATACGCACCGCCAAGGTCTGGAATACCCTCCCGACCTCCGTTTTCCCCACCACCTACAATATGGGTACCTTCAAGTTCCGAGTGAATAGGCACCTTCTAGGCAAGCGCGCTCCATCTTAGACTGTATCTCACTTTCCATCAGGTGTGATACAGTCAAGCGCTAGCCTATACATTTAAAAAAAAAAAAAAAATACTCACGAGAATCTTAGAATCTCAAGTAACACTTTAATAAGTTACTACCTTTTGTTTCTATTTTTGTTTATTATTTAAATATTTTTATTTTCTCTTTTTAAATGAGTTTTTTTATTTGTATTATTTGTAATTGTGTTTGTGAATATTGTGTTCTTCTGTAATTGGTTGTGCATAGTTAGTTTTCAGTTAAAGTGAAAAGAGTTTTGCATGTGTTATGCACAACTGTTGGGGATCCAAATAAATAAATAAATAATAATAACAAATCTTACGCTGACGTCATCTAACGCTCAAAGTCTCAGTTAGACTTATTGAGCGTTAAGATGTGTACGCATCAACGAAGTATCTTGTAAAGGATAAATGAAACGAGATACACATATGAATAATCCATATATTACAATATAGTTTCTTATCGTATGTCCGTATTATCACACTTGCTCGCTGAGCATTACGTATTCACGCGTTCTCAAACTATTCCACATTGCTGACAAGTAATCCAATTAATTACAATAATTGCTCGTATCATTCCTAAATTGATTTGATTATTTTATTCGTTTCGTAAAATGGGAAAATATTTTTTTAAATAATTTTGTAATATTTGTAATAATGTATACAAAAATGTTGACAACATTATTACAAAATTTTGGCGCCAAAATTTCACAAAATGGCCACGACCTGTCAGCAATGTCAATATTTGACCGTTCAAAACATTCATGATTTGCGATTGAACACAATAACAATGAAATTCTTAAATAAATCGCTTAAATCAAGTATACATTTACATAATCACTTAATACAATTAATTCTTAATTAAAAATAATGACGTTGGTAAAAGCAGCCATATTGTAAACATTTTTCAACATTAAATGCCTTAAAATGGAGTCATACATGGATATTATTTTATGGTCGACAGATAGTTAGCCTCCATTAAAATTGACTTTTTGTTAAATTAACAACTATTTAAAAAACAAAAAAAATTATATGTAGGAACGTTACGTAAATATATTTATATTTTTTTATGTTAGAAACTTAATTTAGCACCTATTGTCTTATTTAAATTAAATGTATAATTAAAAAAAAGTAGATATTTTTTTAAACTGTGTTAAAAATTGCTTGAAATGTGGTAACACTGTTTTATTTGTAATTCATAAACATATAAATTATTTATCGAACTTATATTAAAAACGATTCAAAATTGATGCCTTAATACTGTTTAAAATCTTATAAAACGCTAATGATGGGCAAGGTATGATGGGATGACAGTCATTCATTCTTTAACTTACGCCCATTGAGGGAATGAGTTCCTGACGTAGTAGATACACTAACTACTATAAAAACATACAGTTGACATAACACTGTACCAGCACTGAGTGGACATAAAAAAAAACATTAAAAATAAAATTTAGCACATAATATATTACATTTATTATAAGTTGACATAATGATAAGATATTTAATTACATAAAACATTAGTAGGACCCATAAACGAAGTTAATATTTTCAAAGTTACATCGTCCATTCGACCACATACATGTCAGGAATGCACTCTCTCAGTCAGCCTTTAACATTACATCAATATAATTAGATAAATTATAGGCTGGTTATCGTTTGTCTAATTATAGTGATAGGCTGATTGCACACTTGTAATCATAATGTCATTAATTTGTCAGCTAAAGATGACCATTTTAAGCAATCTAAAAACAGAAATGTAAGAATCCTTATGCAGTTGATATTAAAAATAAACTTTTTTAAACAAGCTTTTATTGAAACCGTGTACTTAAACAAATTTATTATACTTAGTTTGTATTGTCGCTAGCACTGAACTTTTGTGAATAACTTTAGCACACTCGGTTAAGGGTTTAAAAGGGTTCGATAAATTAAAAAATAATTTGCAAGATTTACTCACTATTAACAAATAGGGGAACATAATTTATTTATTTTTACATAAAATGAGAAAAAATATTTCTTAATGCAAGATAAAATTTGTCTGTCATAAAATATTTGTCGAGTTTTCATTTTTGACTTATTTATTTTTATTTTTAATTATACACAATTCCATTGATTACATTGCAATCAGATTAACTTTGATAACGATTGTGATTACAAGTGTACGACAACCAGCATTAAGTTCATACATTATTATAGATTACTTTTCGATGTTTAATTATATAAAACAATTTTACTAACATTCAGTAAGTATAGAAAATATTGATATAGAAAATCTACTTGTTATTAACAATTAATTTACATAATTTGTATGGAATAAATTGATTTAGAAGACTTGATAGTTTACAAATATATTTTATACAGAAATGTTATTGTTTTTTTTTTATTATACATATTATTAAAGGACAAATTTAGTATTTCAAAAAAGTATCATATGCTCCCCAGATTAAAAACAAACATGAAAATGCAATACACAATATATATCAATATATATATATATATATATATATATATATATATATATATATATATATATATATGTTTGTATTATATTATATACATTGAATAAGTATGCATTTCTGTTTGTAGCATCAATTATTATCAGTTTCACATGTAATTATTCCAAAAAAAAATATTTTCATTAGTTTTCATTCGTTTAACGTTCTTGGTTAATTGCAAGAATTCAATAATTGCAAAATATATACAAGTTCGTTAACATTTTCTGGGGCAATAAACAACTACAGATGTCACAAAAATTCCTTAGCTATGGATCTAGTGTTGTCTATTGTCCATTGAAGTTAATACTAGATTAATTTATCTCGATGATGCTTATGATGAGCTTCATAAGTAGTGTAAATTATTTCCATAAGTACTTTTTTATCTTATGCACTTACTGAGTTCTTGCAGCAAACCTGTATCAACCTATATTGGCTTACTTCGTATTCAGAAAAACTTGTTGAATTTTGTTTATACATATAATATAAGATAATTAAGTATTTGTTTTTTATTTCATATTGTCAAAATTATGTCAATTATATTTTGAAAATAGTGACAATGTATTAAGTACATTCAATTTAATATGATATTCAAATACGAATACAGAAAATTTATCTATTTAAAATTTTAAGACATGTATAATATGCCTTTGGTCAACATCAATTATTAAAAGTAGTGTAAAGCAACTAATATTGATATATAAGGATATAAGCACATATATCTTTGCATATAGATAAAAACATTTTCTAGATACATAAAATATCCAATCAATTTCGATTTGGAATTTAGATATAATGCATTATTAGTATAACTTTGCGATCTTTAGTATAACTATAAATCGGAATGGACTAGCCTGTGTACAGCTGTGTGCAAGACACAACCTTAGTGGATCGGTTAGTCAAAATAATTGTGTATATATTTTATATATGTAAATATATATTATGATAATATTGTAAGGTTGATTTTGCAATAGCAACCGTCGTAAGGATCAAACCATTGTACCGTTATAATCAGATGTACGGTTCATATGGTAGCACAGTAGTATCTCTTGTACTGGATTCTGTCAAATTCATATGATAGATTTTTCGTTACTTTTAATTTAATTTCAATATAAAATGTGTTCATATGTTCGATACATGAATTGAGATGGGACCAACAAAACAATTTTGCATGTTTTTCTAAATATTTTTGTTTTTTTTTTGTTTTATTCCACTTGTAGTAAACAAATGTCAGGATAATTTAATATAAGATAGATCAGCACCTACCACGTTATTATTATTATATTATATAAACCGACCAAGTGAACAAAACAACCAATAAATGCCAATGCGATGCAGACATTACTTTTAAATGTTTGTCTCATTGTTTTAATACATATATATTAATCTTGACATAATGATAATATTTCCTATGTATTATGATGTCTATTGTCTATATAAGTTATGAACCAATTCATATTCTTTTAAAGTTATTAAGAATTGCATGTCATGTTGCTTTAAAGATATACCAAGACAAATTATACAACCTACTCGTAGTACTTAATCAAAATTCCACATAACAATTACTTTTTAAATGATTCATGTTATTGTACCATTAAAATTATATATACTTCAAAATATATTTATAATAAATATAAAATAAGTATATATATATATATGTGATATTAATGTATGGGTTGTTATTTAAACTATATGTTAACTTAATTATCTTTTGTCCAATTTAAGCTCAAATTCATTTATTAAATTTAGAAGCATTACACTTACATTGAAGTTCAAAATTACAACCGGTTCAGAAAAAATCCTTGATATGAGAAGAACCAGTGAAAGAAAGTCCATGGGATCAAAGTATGGACTACTATGAACAACTTGATCATAAGGGTTTTTTTTTAAATAGTAATATGCTAAACTCCGATTCGTATTTGGCCACTATGTTTGATATCTAGCTTGTATTATATTATTGCAATTTCGAAGAATTTATCTAGAAAATATGTTTATCTATACGCTTATATAGTTTGTCGGATATGAGGCAAAAACACACAGAATTTTGTCAAAATAATTCTCCGAAGCTAAGCTTTTTATTTATTGTTATACATAATAGCTTATATATATAATAATAGTAACTTAAGACCATTTTGATATCCAATAATTATTTTATTGTATGTCAATTATTTATGGTTAGGATAATTAAGAAATATGATGTATATTCGAGAACAAGCCACTTCAATAATTTGTACCGTAGTTTTTTTTTCTTCTAAAGTTTTACAATTCAAACATAGAGTTATAAAATTATAGAATTGACATTTATAAAATCATGAAGGTTTTATAGAAATGATTACACATGATGTTGTTTAAATTACAGTACAAATTATCATAGCACATTTTAAGTTTGACGCTTAAGAAAATAAGTAATTTGAGCTTTACCTAAGTACATCACATATTCGTTAGCATTTTCAATTGACGATCAATATGACCGTTACATGGGACCTCATCACTTTTCACATTTATCCAATAATCACTTGACACTTATAAAACTATCACTGGTTTGTTGCACTGTGTTCTCACATTAACCGAATAAATTTTTCAAGTCATGCTCGTAGAGGGCTATAACGAGCATTATCCCGATGCCACTCGCTAATCCCATTAGCTGTAAGATGCATTGGCACAGTGTACCCTCTTTGCTGTGCGATGTGCTCAGTTCTGGCATCTGTAAATAAACATAATTATATAATAATTAATGATTCCTTTTTCAAATTAACAACTTTTAATTGACTTCATCAATCGAGATATTAATTATCTGTGGTACGTTAATGGATTCATGAAGTAAAGAGTGTTTTGTGGTTGTTATCGGTACTTTGTGGAGAAAATTAAAGAAGATATAAGTAGTTAAATGTAGTATTGTTGTATTATAAATAAATTATATTAATATATCATTAATCAAGAACTGTTAATTATATTTACTTCTTCCTTTGGGTAACTTTATACAATTACATTTATATATATGGAAATCAGCTAATATCTATTTACTTGGTGGCTTTGTGCATAGCCATACAAAGTATATGGGTAGTACCATTGTCCGCCAAAATATATTATAAAAAAACTGTGTTGTATTTTATATTTTAATTAAAGAAAATTACTTATTTAATTATCTTACCATGTCAACGAGTGCGATATATAGGAACATGCCGGCGGCGGCCGCGAACAGCCACCTCGTCGCGCTGGGAGCGTGACCCGCCAGCACGCCGCACACCATGCCCGCGAGGCACAGCGCAGACGACAGCACGTTGTAGCAAACGGCGCGCTTGACCGACATGCCAGCTTTTAGGAGCACTGCGAAATCACCTGAAGAATAAAAATATTCAAAATTTAAATACTTGTAGTATGTAATTGTCCCATAGGTGGGACTAACGGTGGACTAAGTCCCACTCTCCCTAATGAGCAGGTTTGGGCTTACTCGACCCAAGTGCTTTATTGGGGGTTGGTAGATATACATTGGTCACCACTGTCCACAGAAATTAGCATTGTAAAAAAATATCAAGCATCCATTACATTGACAATATCAACCTTGGGAACTATTACACTTACTCACTCGACCTTCAAACCGGAACACAAAGACACGACTCAGTTTGGCGGTAGTAGATGAGTGGGTGGTATCTACATGGACGGGCTTGCACTCAGCATTAACACCAAGTACAACAAAAAGTTCAGGTTTAGAAGCAACTGCTTAACGTGCTATCCGAGGCACGGGAGTTAGAACTCAACCAACTTCCGGACTCGAGGCAATTACTGACAATCTTATTATAGAAAAACACAACATTCTTCATTGACCTTGAAATAGTAATGTGCAATCTAAAGTACTAGTTATAACCATTAAGAGCAAGGAGGAGACTGTGACGTTTCAATTATGTAAATATCTAAGTAATTAAGATGATATTAATTAATTTATTGTCATACCCAATTCGTGCGGCAGCTCGTGGCACAGGACAGCGATGGCGGTAGAAAAGCCACCGGCAATGTTAGACGCGAACGCGGCACCTGGAAATATATTATACCGTCATTAATATATATTCATATATAGTTATATAGGTAGGCGGTTATAGTTATATAGCAGAATAGGACACCTGATGGTAAGTGGACACCACCGCCTATAGACATTGGCTCTGTAATAAATATTAACCACACGTTACATCGCCAATACGCCACCAACATTGGAAATTAAGATGTTATGTCACGCTTCAAACCGGTACACAAAAATACTAAGTACTGTAGTTTAACGGTACAATATCTGATTAATGGATGGTACCTACTCGGACGAGCCCTACCACTATGTAACGTAACATATATAAATCAAAACCAATAAGCATTTTTCAATCGTTCGTTTATAAGATTATATTTCATGTTATTATCGATTCGGGATGAAGATTCTAACTTAACCGATAAGTTAAGTTAGTCAATCTTTTTCAAATTTTCATATATGTATATGTTGTTTATGTTAATGAAATAGTTAAGAGAGAGAGAGAGAAAAATAATCAAGACAGTTAAGAGGAGGAGGCAGATTTGAAAATAGACACATACAGGTATCAACCCGATATTTTGCGCCGGATACGAGATGAATTATAAACACAAATTAAGCACACCAAAATTTTATGGAGCTCGCCTTGGTTCGAACCCATAAACTTCGGTTAGGAGTTGTGTTCGAACCACTGTGCCATCTCGGCTCACAATCAAATTTTAATTAAATACAATTAAAATAATATTTAATTTAACCTTCATGAAAAACAACGAATTATAACTTATTTATCAGTTACATAATTAATGTTAATAATTTTTCCTTTGAGATTTTAATTAACTAATTAAGCAAAGTAAGTATTTCCTTGATTAATATGCCTACGGAGTACTATTTTATAAGAATAATGTCCTCCAAACCGATTTCGGCCACGGCGGCCAATCTCAAGAGAGATTAGCCAACTACGCAGGAGATATTATAGTGCACAAGTGTGTACGCAAACACAGGTGCTCTCTCTATTCCCTAACTCTCATAATCCAATGGAATGGCAATCCGACACGACCGGAAAGAGTTCAGGCGCAGGACCAACGGCTTTACGTGCTTTCCGAGGCACGGGAGTGTACACACTTCCAGACTCCGGGCTGCTACTGTGAATTTTCTGACAGAAAAACCCAATAATTTTTTATTGGCCCGACCTGGGAATTTAACCCAGGACTTCCGGGTCTGCGGCCCTACATCAAGCCACTAGACCAACGAGGCGGTCATTTTTTATACACATATTAAAAATTAGTAAAACTCACCGATAGCCATTCCATCCGTGAAGTTGTGCAGCCCGTCCCCCATGATGACCATCCAAGCGACGGACGACAAGGAGGAGGGCGGCGCGTGCACGTGTCCGTGTGCGTGCGAGTGGCCGTGGTGGGCGCGGGAGTGCTCCCTGCAGGCGAACCACGGTAAGAGTTACAGCATGAGAGTTATAAGTACGGATATCACAGAGTATATATCAATAGAAGACCTACTGTTTGATTTTTTGTCAGTATGACATTAAGGCAAAAGTATCTCAAACTCTTTAACTTTTTTTAATAAATTTATTATATTTTTAGAGGAAATTGCTCCTAAATCAATATCATATCTCGCTCATATATCTTAGGAAATGCGAACTCTTACGACGGAAAATATAACCGGAAATTTTGCTATGTTCTCCAATAAAATACGCCTATACGTATAATTAAAAAAATGGTTTTATCAATTAGGCCGATTAAGAAATAAACTATTCTATATTGGTAAGTGTTCATCTTTGTATATAACTGCTCGTCCATTAGACATTTCTTCCATTTTTTTAAATATTATAGGTAGGCGGACGAGCATATGGGCCGCCTGATGTTAAGTGGTGACCAACGCCCATAGACATTGACAAGAAATGTCGCGCCACCAACCTTGGGAACTAAGATGTTATGTCCCTTGTGCATGTAATTATACTGGCTCACCCTTCAAGCCGGAACACAACAGTACCAAGTACTGCTGTTTTGCGGTAGAATATCTGATGAGTGGGTGGTACCTACCCAGACGAGCTTGCACAAAGCTCTAACCACCAGAAAAATTGCTAATTGCTAATATATTAATAACTGTGTGCAAGACGTTATGGCAGACTGAATTAATATTATTATAACAAATATCAATTTAGAAGAAATCCATAAACATACTCTATAAGTTCACCTAATACGAACGGTATATAAAAAATACAAACATATAACCGATTCCAATGACAGGAGTAAAGGTAAATAAACAACTTTGACCTTGAAATGTCATGACGTCATCGGTCGAGATCTAAAATAGTCTACGATGTTAATTATGCATTCATATCATGAATATTTAATGTCAGCGAAATGATCGGAACTGTGGAAGTAAAATTAAAGTGGATATAAGTAGTTAAGAATAGCTATGCTATATTATATATAAAGATATCTTAATCAAGAACTGTTTGTAGTGCATAATAGAGAAGAGTTTTTTTGTAAATCGCATGGATTATGTAAATCTAAGATATATATCTCTATTCCTCATACAGAACAGAATCTTATAAGATTCTTACCTGAGTATAACCGTGTAGCTGTCACCATCTTTCATGTCCTTTGCACCATCTTCCTTATGCTTAATGTTATTCATTTCAACAACCGCTGGAGTCGATTCGGCTTTCAGAAGCCAATCCTTCGCCGTCGGCTCATTCTCTTTACCTTCTGGATTCAGAGCATTCGAGGAAACCACACTTACTGAATTATTGTGATTTTTAGTGGCTTTCGGACTCGGTGGCAGGCCGTCCCTCAAATGATGATCATCGTGGGTATCCGTGTCGATCTCGTCATAGCAATACGGGTACTCCGAGTATTTGTGTTTACACGTTTTCGTCGTGGGATCACCTTTTTCGTCCCTTTTGAAGATTTTCATTAGAGAATTCGATGTTGTGTTCGTTATTGGTGCCTTCGAGCCCCCTGAACAGCCGCCAACTGTCTCGTCTTTTAGAACCCTTACTCTAGACGGAAGTTTATCTTCTTCCAACTTTTGTCTACGTTTGCGCCATTCAACGACCACCGTCAAACCCTTCTCCATGAAATAAAAGAAGACGACACCGAGCATGGCTGCCAATCCCTTCCACAGACCATCATCGTGTGATGATCTCGATTCGAGGGCATGGCCGCTATCATGGTCATCTTCCATGGGGCTCATGGCGTGTGGCATCAAATGCAACAATGCGTCCCCGCAAAGTGTACCTACAGCTAAAGCTACCAAGAATTGTAGGAGGTGATTGTAATACGTTTTATGCATGATCGGGATAACGGCGACTCCTAACAGGCCACAGGCGCTGATCGCTGTTATACTGAGCGACGAGTATAGCCAAACCGCGAACATATTTTTCGAGTATGCATTCTGTTTCTCGACATGTTTAATATCCTTGTTATCTTGTCGTCTGCTTTCTATGTACGATTCTTTCACGCATCCGTACCTTTCTATAGACGAATTCGCTAATTTTTGGTACAATAATATTGGACAAATCGCTTGGAAGGTTTTCTCGGATATTAGGTTTTCTGATTCGTGGTCATCGTGATCGTGATCATGACCGTGAGGTTTTAATCTTGTGTTGACTGTTGTGACCAGTTCCGCGCTGCTGACGCACTGTGGAAGAAATGTTTTGGATTTTATTTTTAATTTTTAACATAAAGTGGTGATGCACTACACATACTAGGGCTATTAATATGACTTTTATCTACCCACCTACCCCACTTACCCTACGACGACGAATTCATTGACTCGTTCCAGTTGTCTTCCTTGGTGAATTGCTATTATACTAAGGCTTGATAGCCTCTCTTGATCATGATAAATGTCTTATTTTTTTAGAGACGTATTTATTACATGTTATCGATAGAATTAAATCAGCTTATTTGGACAAATGATCACCACTTTGACGGCAATTGATCACCACTGCCAATAAACATTAGCCATATAAGAAATATTAACCATTCCTTGGGAACCTTGGGAATCAAGATGTTATGTCCTACCCTCCTACTGCCTTACCTTACTACCTTACCTCGTATTAGTAAGCAAAGTAAACTTACATTAACGATGTCATCTTTGGCTCCACTCTGCCCATAAATATATTCCTTATTCTCAATCTTCTGGAGTCCACCCTCGATGAGCTTGTGGAAGTCCAGTCCTTCAAGCATTTTGTTAAAACCTGTCATGTTCATCGTCATGGAACCAGCATCGCCGTATATCCTGAAGATCTGTTCAACGTACGCTTCTGGATTAAGGTTTCTGACTTCCCTCCGCTGTCTTATTTTCTGATGCCGCTGGTGGTATCGCAATTTAGACTCTATCTTTCTTTTCTCAATGTTGAATGTTGCATGTTCTATTTGGAGTTTCGGCTCGTATGTGTGCAAATCATTATTTATATCAACGTGCGAACCGCATGTGTGTGCTGCACATAAGAGGCAGAACATGCAAACTGTTACTAAGTGGTGTGACATTTTGATTGGTTTAAATTATATTCGTCGGCTGGCCCGGCGTCAGGATTGATTGCTCATATCTTAACGGATCTGTTGACAATACAAAAAATAACAATTAATTGCTGAGACTAAGTTTTAAAAGCATTTATTGCACAATTACGACTTCGCTAATCGTTTTAAAAAAAAATAGAAAATTCTCAACGCACTCATCTCAAGATCCACCAGTCTAATCCAAAATTATTATTATTATTATCTTTTTTTGAGAAAAATTAAACGATTAATTACAGACTATTGTCCACAATAACAAAAGGTATTTTTTTTTTCTTAGCTTTTCAAAAGATTAGGAGGCCTCAGCCCAGCATGAGGGCTGTTACTTAACACATTCATTTGTCATTTTCATCTCATCTTACTAACTGACCATGACAAGACACAACTCATAATTTATTCCAATATGTTTAAGCTAATAATAATAAACGTTAACGATCACAAAATCATAAACTATCATGGCACTAAAGAAAACCATGAAACATAGACATTAATGGTGTCCTCGATAATTATCTTATAAAGACGGCACAGATAACCGTCGTCGTAATATATTCTAGAATCGATAACTGTAGATTATATCTATAGATTTATTATTGGACAAGGCCGCAGAGTACGAGGTCCAGAGTTCATACCCCAGGTTAGGCCGATAAAAAGTTATTGGGTTTTTTTTACGAAAATTTATCAATAGTAGCCTGTGTCTAGTGAGTCTGGACGTTGGAAGTATCTTCCCCTCATGTCTCGGAAAGCACTTAAAGCCGTTGGTCATGCGCCTGAACTGATTCCGGTCGTGGTCGGTCGTTTTGCCGTTCCATCGGATTATTAAAGTGAGATAATAAAGAATGTATCTATATTTGCGTATATGTATACAGTGTATTACACTATATTACATTTTTATAACAAATTCTACACCGACACAGGAAGTTTTACGATCATTTTTATCGACGTCTTTCAAGTCCACTCTCACAGAATAGCTCAGCTCTTATTATATTTGCTCGATTTTGTCAGCTCAAGTCAACCACTTTGTTGCAAAACGTTCGTCAATGACATTGTATTCGGTATCGACACGTCCATCTTCCAAGAGCCTCGATACCGACCTCTGATTGAGATCGCGTCCCATTCATACTAATTACCCATTACATTTTCCTCGAACATTATTTGAAATTAGTAAACCAATTGTAATTAACGTTATCCTTTTTTTATGTTATATGTAGGCGGACGGACAAATGGACCTGATGGTAAGTGGTCACCAACGCCCATAAACATTGGCGATTTAAGAAATATTAACCATTCCTTAGATCACCACTGCACCACCAACCTTGGTAACTAAGACGGCTTGGTAAATACACTGGCTCATTCATCCTTCAAATCGGAACGCAACAAATACTATGTATTGATGTTCAGCGGTAGAATATCTGATGAATCGGTAGTACCAGCCCTATCATATAATAAATATCTATCTGAATAGGCCATGTAGACAAGCACAGCTGAATTATCATCTAAGACGAGTGTGTATGTATAATTTGTTTACAACTTTATCGCTTGCTAAGATTATATCGTCAAGTGTTTAGTGATAAGATGATGGTGTAACTATTACAATAAATAAATATGTATATGACGTAAAGGAACGACTTTAATGTTTCTTCTTACATATATACAATAACGATTAGCTAAATATATATAGTTCTGCGACGCGTTAACCAGAAACGGCAACTTTTGGAGACTGTCAAGAAATGAAAAGTTGCATATCTCGGACACGTGCTCAGGCATGAGAGATATGAACTTTGCTACTCATTATAATGGAAAAGGTTGCCGAAAGGAGAGCTGTTGGTGGCAGAAAAAAGTCTTGGCTGCGCAACATCCGAGAATGGACGAGAATCGCGAGTGCTGCCGAAGTCTTCCGCCTCGCGAAGAACAAGAAGGAATATTCAAAGCTGACTGCCAACCTTATATGATATGTATATATGAACTGTTTTGTCTTTGCATATCTATATATATGTAATTCTTGTTTACCTGTTTATGTCAATAAACTCCTAAACGGCTGGATCGACTCTAAATTTTTGAACCGAAAACTTCTTTAGGCTTTGCGTGGGGGATAGACTCGTGGCTTCGCGTCAGCGACATGCTTATATTAATATAATTAAATAGTTTAAAAGTACAAATAATTTTAGTATTGTGGTAATTAAGGATAATAATTTATTGAAATTTATATAAAAACTAATACTATATAGTGTTAGTGTAATAATATTTTGTACCGAGTTTGCGATATATTTTGTGTGATGACCGTAAATTTCAATCCAATTTTGTATTTAAATATCGATGTCGTTCAACATTTTCGCACTAATGGTATTCATTGCCGTCTCATCGCCGGCCTTGTACCACTTGTTAGACGATAGACGAATCCATCAAGCGAACCGTGGCCCGGAACGAAGCCGTTTGACTTGGTACCTGTCGCGTGATATTATTAATTTATCTTCCTCTTATGCCATTTGAATAATGGCTTATATACTTCGGTCTGTACTGTTATATGTTAGTTTTAATTTGATGGGTCAGGTTTTCCCCTACGTGGAGGGTTAATTGGGTAAGTTAAGGGGTGAGAGCGTAACAAAGAAACTATTCTTCTTTTTATGAATCTAATCAACGTAGAACTCACATTTGTTCAAGACTCTCGTTTAAGAGATGCGTGATGGAGGAAAATTTAAAGCTCACGTTAAAAAAATATGATTACATAAGCCATTGTACTGAAGATAACATAAATGATAGAAGAGCTTGGAGTATTCGTTGATGATCATACATAGCAGTATATCAGTCAACTGATCATCGTGAAGCTTTGCACACACATTGTCAAGTGTACAGAAAGGACAAACAGCACCTAAAAGGTGTCACACTGCTTCCAGCCTGTGAATGTCCCACTACTGGGCTAAAGGCCTCCTCTCCCTTTTTGAGGAGAAGGTTTAGGAGCTTATTCCACAACGCTGATCCAATGCGGGTTAGTAGAATACACATGTGGCATAATTTCAATGAAATCAAACACATGCAGGTTTCCTCATGATGTTTTCCTTCACCGTCAAGCACGTGATGAATTATGAACACAAATTAAGCACATCAAAATTCAGTGGTCATCGGTTAAGATTCACGCGTTCTTACCACTGGGCCATATCGGCTGATCGGAAAAACCAGTACGATGTAATAATCGTCGTCGATAAAAGGCAGTCGTTTTATTTCCATTAATATCATTAACAACGTAAGCGGAACAAATGTATCGACGCGACTGATCGATTAGTTCGAGCCAGTGATTGGTCATCGATTAACTTCAATTTCACCGATAGTAAAAAATATATCATTCAATCCGAATGAAAGGAACGTTTGATTTTATATGAATGATTGAATTATAGATTAATTAACATTCCATATCATTACGAATATACATACTTAGATGTTTCTAAATAAAACCTTCTACCCCAAAATATCCTCGGCTTTTTGAGGAGATGCGATGGAGCTTACTCCACCACGCAGATGCAATGCGAACTGATGAATGCAAACGCGAAAGATCCTACATATGCAGATGTCGCGATGGTTCCCTTCACCAGCGATCACGGGGTAAATTATAAAGCACATGATAATACATTAGCGCGAGATTTGAAACTCCCAAACTTCGGTTAAGATTCACGTGCATTAGCCACTGGTCTTTCTCTTGAAACTTGGAGACTTCAAAATCGGACAAGCATCGCTGAATATTCATGTAACCCATCTAGTGCTCTGGCAAACAATTATCGTGAGGAAACCCGTGAACAAACCGCAATGGGGCAGCGCGTTGGTCTAAGCACCAGAACTTCTCTAAAAGAAGTGGCATTACCCAATAAAATGAGGATCGAGCTCAGTGGCGTGCCATTGGAGAGGCCTATGTCCAGCAGTGGACGACGGAAGGTTGATGATGTATTACCAAATAAATAGGACATTTGTACGCTCTTACATTATCACAATGTATCGTTAAATATTTACTTCCAGAGTTGTTGGATTTTAATAGCATGTCTGTCTTGTTTGTAAATAGACACGAAACTCTCAAAGTTTAACCTTCGACCTTTGGACCGCGACGTCGCCGTCAGGTCAGTGTAAATATATCGCGTGTCTAGGCCCGCGCTGTTTCCAATAACTCATATAGATTAAATCGCAGGGGCGTATTTTAACCAAACATTGCCAAAAAATACATACGTCACAGATGTTATCGGTTATATTTTTAGCGTTTCGTAATAGCCCTGAAAGCTCGAAGCCTTCGGAAGTATCGTATTGAGAGATAGATCGAAAAACTAGAAACATTGAAATATTTAAGTTATCTGATAGGCGGTATATTTTTACATAATTGGAGGAAAGGCTTCGTGCAAACCCACAAACCACTAGGAGGGTGGGTTAGGCACACACCATTCATCCCATTCAACAACCCAATTAGCCATACTTGGGGTATTGTTGTGTTCCGGTTTGAAAGGTAAGTGTGCCCACTAAATACACATCCCAGATCCCAACTTAGATCACGCATTGGCGATGTGAGCCATTAATACTTCTCACAGTGCCAATGTCTATGGACGATGACCACTTACCATCAGATGGATCATTGGCAAGTCCTCGCCATTAAAAGATAACAGACACGAGCCGTCCAACGTCATTTTAGCCAGTCACGCTTCGACGAACGATTTAAACGTTATCACCCAAATTTTTTCGCCGTCGAGGTGTGTCCATCGAGAACATTGCGAAAACATTTGAGATTAGCAACAAACACGCGCCACACCAGGTCAGTGGCACAAATAAACAACGTATGGTTTATCAATATCCTGTTGATATCGCGAATGTAACAACAAAAACAACAACAAAATAAACATATACATATACATAATCGAAATAATCACAACTAATAGCAATTATGGAATGATTCCGGTGTTCCTTCAGCGCTACGATTAGATAGGATTAAGGAAAGTGTATTCCGAAGAGCAGCGGCGACCGTGCCTCGAAAGACAATAAAAAAAAATCACTTATCAGTCAATGAATGAAGCTGTACTTGTTATTATCTTTTTACGTTAGTTTTCATGTTCTTATATTTATTTGTAAATAATAAATTGACAGCCGAGACGGCTCAGTAGTAAGAACGCGTGAATCTTAAACGATGATCGTGGGTTCAAACCCTGGCGGGCACCACTGAATTTTCATGTGCCTAATTTGTGATTATAAATCATCTCGTGCTTTACGGTGAAGGAAAACATCGTGAGGAAACTTGCATGTGTCTAATTTCACTAAAATTCTGCCACATGTGTATTCCACCAACCCGCATTGGAGCAGCGTGGTGGAATAAGCTCCAAACCTTCTCCTCAAAAAGGGAGAGGAGGCCTTAGCCCAGCAGTGGGACATTCACAGGCTGTCACCAATATATTAATATATAAAATTATTTTAAATAAAAAGGTTATGTGCGTTAACTAATCTAAATTTGGCCTGTAAATGTAATGTGTAATGTATGAACCAACGACTCTGTTACATAACATAAAAATCCATATAACTTGGTTGGTGGATCTATGATGACATGATACGCCGAAGTACGTGCGATGTTTAGATGGAGTATATATAAAAATACACCCTTGACTTGATTGATTGATTAAATCTTCTTAATTACGGTTTGAACTTTGTTAATTCGACAATTAGTACAAGAATAGCTAAAATTACGTGAAACTGTTCATTTATTGGTAAAACTTTTTTTAATGTATTAATAATATACATATATGTACAATCTATTCAATGCGCACGATTCAAATACAGTAATATAAATAAATAAACAAAAACAATAAACCGGACACTTTATAAAAAGACCTAATTGCATCGAATTACAGATAACATAAAAAAAAACACGTCTATTGATAATTTTTACTGTTTGATCATTTATCTGTGTGTACATAAAGATAAGAATTATCTAACGAAATCAACGCTTGGCGCCCATCGTTATAACGAATCGTCGATGTGTCGGACTGGGGCCGGATCCTACTAAACTATAACGATTACGACACGTTCCCGATTCAATTACGATCCAAATTCGACTATTCTATATTTATTCTAATCTTCGACTGCCTCGTTGGTCTAGTGGCTTGATGTGAGGCCGCAGACCCGGAGGTCCTGGGTTCAATTCCCCAGGTCGGACCAGTAAAAATTTATTGGGTTTTTCTGTCAGAAAACTCTCAGTGCATCCCGAAGTCCTGCGCCTGAACTCTTTCCGGTCGTGTCGGATTGCCGTCCCATCCTATCCTATCTCTGTGTTTGCGCACACACTTGTGCACTATAATATCTCCTGCGCAGTTGGCTAATCTCTCTTGAGATTGGCCGCCGTGACCGAAATCGGTCTGAAGGACATTATTTATTTATTCGAATCGGGACCGAACCGATATGATGTTAACATATACCGTTATGTAAAAACCAAACTTATTTGTCAAAGTTTATGCCAAAAGTCGTTAATTAAATTAAAGAATAAGAAATCGGATAAACGCCAACGATCACGCTTCGATTCGATTGCGATAATTTGACAATTCTTCAGTAGAATTGGCCCTCTGGATTCGAACCGCGATTTCTATCGCAACGTGTCCGCCACGCCATTGGCGATATTTAGGTTATAGTTTTATCATAAACGGCTCATTTGCAAACAAACAGTTTCAATTACAATACGTGTCACTGTATTGGTAGGACTTTGAATGCTCAATTTGAAATGGATTTCCGTTTGGGTACCATCCAATCTTCAGATATTCTACCGCTAAGCAGCAATACTTAGTATTGTTCGTTGTGTAAGCTAAGGTTGGTGGCGCATTGACGGTTTAAGGGATGTTTAATATTAAACGGCTATTGGCGGTGGTACCATCAGTGGCCTATTTTTATATTGCATTGGTATATGTGATGGTAAGTGACCACCACTGCCCACGAGATTGCCAGCAAGCCAACAATTTTAAACAAAAAAAAAATTCATAACATGACGTCACAATCCAACATGGCGATTTTAAAGTAAATAAAATAGCATTACGAAAAAGAAATTCGCGGTATTTTAAAATATCCGATGCATAAATTGCATTTAAATATAATTTATTTCGCTTAGTTAATGTTCGCATTGATCAAACAAAAATATACCTTATGCTCTAATCTTAACGTTGAAAATTACATATTAAATTTAAATTTGGAACCCGAAATTTTCATTGAAATTTCAACTCTATGAAAATCGTGAATATTGTTTAAACTGCGAGCAAAATGAGAATCGAATTCGCGGCAAAAGTATAAAGAATTGTCAGTGTGACTTCGCTTCTATCCTATATAAAATACAGTTTAATGTCAACCAACGCTGATAAAATTAATTAAATCTAATCATTAAATATTATTCTATTTCAATAGAAATGGTGGAAATTTGATTAAAATATAAAATGAGTCTTAACTCATCGAGTTACAGTTCAAATTAAAAAAAATCACGAATTTAACTACTTTAAACGTGAAAAATATGAGGTGTTCTAGTGCCGAGTCGTTTAATGAGACGATTTTGAAAAAAGAACACATTCGCTAACGAAATTTAAATTGTGACTTAATTTTTATAGCTTAAATTTTTTCTGGATTACCTTTTAGTAATTTTATAAAGTATTGTTAGTTTTGGCTCACGGCTTCGCCCGCGTCAAGGGGTCCAAGTGTTAGGTTTAAAAAAAACCTTTGTCCTTCCTCGGGATTCACGCTTGCTTTATACAAAATATTATCAAAATCGGTTCAGTAGTTTAGCCTTGAAAGCGTGAAAGACAGAAAACAAATTCAAAGTTACATCAAAATCGATACAGCATTAAAAAAAAAAAACAAAGGATACTTTGTATTCAACATAAAAATGCTTACTAAGAAATAATCGCAGACGAAAAAAAACCTATTCCTGTCCGTCCTTCCATCGACCAATGAACCAAAGATGCTATGGGTGATGTAATTTTTTTGCATACCATTTAAATCATGCATATAAATATAAATCTTATTGCTATTGGCCATTACGATCAAAATTCTCTAAGCATGTGCATACTTTTTTAGTATAAATTGCAATGCAATATAGCTCTTATTTGTATTTGAATAGAGTTATAATTTGTATAACAAATGATATAATTTCACGTTTAAAAAAACGTTCTCTTTAATCGAGTGCGCGAATTTGTTTTTTTTTTTAAATCATCGAAATGTATGATAGGGTTGTCTATGGTAATCTTTATTGGGTAATGATTAAAAAAAAATATTTAAGATCGTTTTCCATTTCCGGAACGTGAACGTGATGAATTATATTCACACTAACATGCCAAAGTAATGTAGAAACTACCAACCACTACTTCTGGTACCGCGTAGTAGGCTTTTAAATTACGATAAATACGATTACTTCATACATATATGTGTACTACAAAACACATACATTTATTACATACATATATGATATATACGAAAACGCCAAAAGATGGCAACCCTACCAACATTAAAAGCACGCTTCTTAGAAGTCCGAGATATGATTTAGAGATTGCTTCGTGTTTTATCGTGTATCGTATGAGAGAATGCATTGTGATAAATTATAGAAGAAGACTGTCTTTGTATGTGTATATATGTAATGTATGTACGTATGTATATACATTTATGGAATTTTAATTATTTTATCTGATAAATATATAAAGCTTACTGCCTCGTTGGTACTCCTCGGTCGGGAGGTCCTGGGTTCAATTTCCAGGTCGGGAAAATAAAATTTTGGGTTTTTCTTTCAGAAAATTCTCAGTTGCAGACCGGAGTCTGGAAGTCAGCGTGGTGGTATAAGCCCCGGTATCTCAAAAGGAGATAACGCCTTAGCCTGACAGTGGAAATTGTTTCAAATATACATATATACCTAAATTATTATACGGTATGATAGTGGAAGGTTCTGTGGACAAACAAATACTCTTAACATAAAAACCCACAGACCTCTTTATACCTGTCCGAGGGGAACAGTCCCAGTATACATTATTATACATATTATTAAAATACGTTTTCAATATACATAAAAGGTGTTAAGTACAACACCTTTTATGTATTAAACACGAGAACCTTCTTCGGAAATCGAACTGTCTGTTTGTACAAAACACAAAGAAGAAATACGAAATAGAGAAGTTTACGAAATAAGCCCAATCATACAAAGATAAACAAAGGCTTTTTGCATTTATAATAAATAAATCGACTCATTTAATTTAATATTAAATATACAATAACAGTACAGTAACAGCCTGTTAATTTACCACTGCTGGGCTAAGGCCTCCTCTCCCTTTTGAGGAGAAGGTTTGGAGCTTATACCACCACGCTGCTCCAATGCGGCTTGGTAGAATACACATGTGGCAGAATTTCAATGAAATTAGACACATGCATTCCTCACGATATTTTCCTTCACCGTCAAGCACGAGATCAATAATAAACACAAATTAAGCACATGAAAATTCAATGGTGCTTCTCCGGGTTTGAACCCAAGATCATCGGTTAAGACTCACGCGTTCTAACCACTAGGCCATCTCGGTTTTTTTAATTAAATATAAAAAAGCGATTTGTAATCATTTATTAATTAATTAAACATAATTAATAAAGTAAAATCTTGTATAAGTCTTAAACGTAGAAGACTATGTCGTCTATGACGTCCCCTGATGGAGAAGGTTACTAACCTTCGAGAACACCAAACTACTATTCCACTACCCGTTGCCTGCCTGTCTAATATACGGCAAAAAATCTGGTTCATGCTAGTGTCTTCACGGACATATTCGCTTACATCCCGATCACGAATTACATCATGAACAAATACCTTGATATACGGCTTTGAACCCGCGACACTCGGTTAAATTCCACGTATTCCAACCGCTGAGCCATTTCGGCATTGAGAAATTGCTAATTAAAAGGTAAATAACGTGCCACACGTCGACACGAGACCTACATTTTAGAATTAGACCGGCTCTGCTTCAACGGTAAAAATAACTCATATAATTAATATAGTCTTCACATATTCATATCGCGCTTTTCATTTCACGGATTCTAAATAATCTGTAAATTTATTAATGTTCGATTCAAATAACAAAAAATACCGTTTCGATAATATGTGAACATTACAATGTAATTTGCCCGCGTAATAGTAAAATAAAATATTTTATTAATTTCGTTCCAATACATGTATATATATTTTAATTTGTATTTAAGTGCTAAAAAAACAACTACTTTGAATGGGTCATTTGAATAGTGAGCGCAGCACCTTTCCTTTTAAAATGTCGCAAAATATAACTACCTACCTACCTACCTACCTACCTACCTACCCACGCTACTTTTCAACAATCGTATTTACATATTGATAAATGATTATAAACAATAAAAAAAACCTAAATTTATGTAATGTGAAACCAGAAATGCAATGTTTTTAAAAATCGAACCGAAACAAAATAAACCTTTTTGTTTAACAAACATTTAAAAACGTTGCATAATGCATTTCACTCGATATAACGAAGCGTACGGGAAACAATACATCACTTTAACACGTCACATCTATATAATCTATAAAATAATTATCGAACATAATAAAATATAACCTTTGCCATTTAAATGTTAACACTTAGAAAAAAAAACACACACACACACACACATATACAAAGACTAATAAAATTACAGATAAACGATTGAAAGGGAAAAAATAATAATGTACATACGTTTACGGATTCGCTAGCGTTGGCGTTCGAGAGGCAAAATTTAAAATTAGAACAGCGAGACGCGCTCGCGCACGAACGAAACGATAAGCTATCGGCCGCGATAACCGTCGTTAGTACGCCGTACGGAACTAACGACGCTGGCGTTACGCGGCATAGAGTACGTCGCGCAGACGTGACTTCTTGTTATTTCCTTGACCCGAGCGTCAATCGATTCTTATTATATATATATATATATATATATATATATATATATATATATATATATATATATATATTTTTTCCTAGTGTTACTAGACTTAACGTTAATTTAATTATTGATTTATACAAACTGTTTAACGTTTGAAACAACAATATGCTAATTTTTTTTTTAAGTGAAAACTTTTTTAAACGCGTTTAGCAATTTTTGGTAGGGGAAAATTCCATGGATTCGCGTTACCGATAAATTAAAAATTGTAAGTATGAATTTGACGTGTTGCGTTAATTATGTTTTTTTTTTGTAATAATTATTATTTATTGTATTAAGTAGCGTCCACCACCACCATCGCCCATAGACATAAGCATTAAAAGAAATAACTAATATTTTACGTCCTTTGCAACTGCAGTTACACTGGCTCACTCATACTTCAAACCGGAACACAACAATACGAAGCGTTCTACATGGCTTTACAATATGTAATAAGTGGATGGTACCAAACCAGACGTGCTTGCACAAACTACAAATTATTAAAATTTTAATATTGAATACAATTTATTTGAAAAAATACAACTACTTCTAATATCATACTCAGTTTATACTTCTATCATTACTCCCAATGACTGCCTATAGTGTTAAAATCTTAAATACTGAAAGTAATTACGAACCAATAAACAAATTGTTCTTTGAAACACATCAGCCGCTTATTCGTACACTTCCGAATTGTCTCTCTGAGGTAGTCGACGCACTCCTACCATATTAATACCTACGTGTCGGTTGTATCATCATTGTTCGTGACGTAGGCACGCGTAAGGAAAACAAATCGAGGCTGCAGTCCTCTATGGAGGTCATGAGACGACGTCGTTATATTTTATACTCTATTGATATCGATATAAGTTTCATAATCATATAATTGACATCGTTAAGAAAACGATGAATGAATTAAGATGAAAAATGTTTTGTTAGTAATATGCTATAGGTAGACAGGTAACTGGGTCACCCTATGTTAAGTGGTCACCATCGCCAATGCGCCATCAACCTCGGTAACGAAGATGGTACCGTCACTTGTGCCTGTAATTAAATTGACTTCAAAGCGGAACGCAACAATGATGATGAGTGGGCGGTACCTGTCCAGACCGCTGGCACAAATCCCTACCACTAACAATCCCAGACATATCGTACCCACGATTTCTGATCGAGAGACTTTTCTCCGTTGAAAATTTTTGCCAATCAAGAATTAATTAAATAAAGATTTCTATTTCTAATGACCATGATGGCTCAGCGTTTAGAAAATTTGAATCTCGACCATGGATTACAGGTTCAAAGCCGGACAAGCACCACTGACCGACACCCTTTTAAACATCTTTATGAAACCTGCATATTTACATTCACATCGTTTACATAAATATAACGGAACGTACATCACTGTACAAAATCGTACAAGAGATATATGTCATATATATGTACATTCTACTTAACACGTAGACGCCAATGAAACGTAACGCAGCACGTTATTTGAATTTACGTTTCTATTCTCTATACATAAGCCGAGGTGGCCCAGTGGTAAGAACGCGTGAATCTTAACCGATGATCGTGGGTACAAGCCCGGGCAAGCACCGCTGGATTTTCATGTGGTTATAATTCATCTCGTGCTTTACGGTGAAGGAAAACATCGTGAGGAAACCTGCATGTGTCTAATTTCACTGAAATTCTGCCACATGTGAATTCCACCAACCCGCATTGGAGCAGCGTGATGGAATAAGCTCCAAAGCTACTCCTCAAAAAGAGGAGATGGGGCCTATAGCACAGCAGTGGGACATTCACAGGCTGTAACGGTAAATTAATTATTTTTGGAATAAGATTGTATCGGAGAATAAACAACATTATATCGACAACGGTGTCTTATTTCGGACCAGGTTAAACTACTTATGTACCAAAAGAGGAGAAGAGACAAATTAACAACTTTTAATCGACGCGATATCATTGGTCGATATTATCTATGATTTACATTATGGATTCGTGAAAAAATGGCGTCTTGAATGTGTGTATGAACTAAAGTAAATAGTGTTGTATTAGAAATAGAGATATATTAATCGAGAACTGTTTGCAGTGAATAATACAGCAAATCGCATGGAATATGTTAATCTAAGTTTTGTTTATTTACTTCTTCGATTAGAATACGCTATATTTAATTTATTATTATTGTTATATTAAGAGAGAATAGAATACTAAATAGTGCATTTGTGTTTTCGAAAATCACATGGAAACTAATACATAACTTGAACGATAGTCCATATATTTTAAGCAAAATTTACTTTAGGTGTAAAAAAAAGTGAATACACGTAATGGTGCTTTATTCCACTTACCCTCCACTCGAACCAATTATGCACAAAACGAATTTATACATCGCTCATGTAAGAGCTGCAATAGGAAGTTTAGTGACGTGGACATGTTTTCTTGTACACTCAATACATTAAAAAAAAGAGTTAGTGAGCATTTGTCAATTTAGTCATTGTTTTTTTTTTTTATTATATATATATTTCACTGTTTTGCTGTGTGTTAGCTGTTTGATTCTTCATAATTAATATTTATAATTTACTAAATTGCTTGTTTAATGCATGAATTAGTTTTAAGTGGAAACTTGATTGGTGTGTGAACGAATTAATTGTTGTATAATGTATGTGGTGTATACTGTATGTTTCCCAATTATAATTAAAAAAAAAAAAAATCAATTCCTCTTGACCGACTTCGGCCACGGCGTCAACTCTCAAAAGAGAGGTTAGCCAACTGGGCAGGATGTATTATAGTGCACAAGTGTGTGCGCAAACAGGTGCACTCTCTATTATCTCACTCTCACATTCTCACGACGGCAACCCGACACGACCGGAAATAATTCGCATTGAATCTAAGATCAGTTTATCTTCACACCTCATTCCATTAAAGTATATTTACATAAGCGAACTTACTTGTAAACCTTAGCTGGTGATTAGATAAAGAACACTGTCTTCTTCTTTCGAATGTAAAAACGATAATGATAGAAAGAGACGAATCAGTTTAAGCAGCGCTTATAAGTAATAATTTTCAGCGTAAGCGTAAATAATGCAATAATATAAAATGACCTTGGAAATTATTCAAAACCGGAAAATAACAGAAAAACGTTTACATAATCATTTCAAAAGAAATATCATTATGTATATATATCAGTTTTATTATATTTTAATAATACAATTTAATTATTCACGATAATTAATGCACCGAGGCGTTTTGCGTTACATCATTTTACATAAGCCATTTAGTTTATAAATTAATATCGTTTTGAATTTAAATATATATGAATATAATAAAAAATAAATACGTGTCACGAGTCCTTTTTACGTCATCGCGTTACACGCAGAAACGTTTTACGTTTCGTCCTTGAAATACAAAATAGTGATGCAATTTAAAAAAAAAACAAAAACAAATTCAATATGACACAGACTATAAAAGAATTATTAGTTTCATGAATTATTGTATAATTTATTTTTAGAAATTAATATTATAAAATTCAAGTACAAAATATGCTTTACTATAGTAGGCTTTCAGGGGCACTTTTAAATCGTGATTTTAAAATTGAATTTGCTATCCATATTAAACGTCCACAAGAGGAAAACTCAGCGTCACAGCGATCGCGGAAATATTTAGGACAACCGATACTTAGTTAATTTCATAGTATTACGACCTGTATCATTTATCGTAATTAAATTTTAAGGAAAACTTATGAAATTTGTATGATTCGAACATATTTTTATTTCTAATTTTATATTACATTACAATAGCTACTAAATAAAAAGGAAGCCGATTGACAAACAGGGAAGAAAAAAATCTGCCAATTTTTTTTTTTTTTTTTGGAAGGCAAATGACTCCACTCAACCTGATAGTAAGTGGTAGTTGAGTCCACAGGCGACGACGGCCAATACAGGACCAGGCCAGTACAGGAATAATCTGCACTAGCCGTCCCCGCCTTGCCCCCAAGGTGCCTACCTACACCTCATTCATATACACGATAGAAGATTATTACAGTGCAAAAAAAAAAAAGATAATCTGTAAAACAATTGAAGTCATAAGTGGAAGTACTAGAAACTAAAATATCAAGTGATTTGCGGTTTTATGTTTTCGAGTATATTACTTTTTTTTTTTTTTTATAGAATAGGAAGGCGGACGAGCATATGGGCCACCTGATGGTAAGTGGTCACCAACGCCCTTAGACATTGGCATTGTAAGAAATGTTGCCCATCCCTTAAATCGCCAATGCGCCACCAACCTTGGGAACTACGATCTTATGTCCCTTGTGCCTGTAATTACACTGGCTCACTCACCCTTCAAACCGGAACACAGCAATACCAAGTACTGCTGTTTTGCGGCAGAATGTCTGATGAGTGGGTGGTACCTACCCAGACGAGCTTGCACAAAGCTCTACCACCAGTGATTTACTTACTGATACATACGCCATTTATCCGTTACGTTTAGTTCTAAAGTTGTAAAACTTGAGAGCCGACAGTCCATCATGTGTATGGTGACTTAAAATGTTCATCGACGTGACAAATTCAAAAGTTTATAAATGCAAAAAAAAAAAAGTGAACTGTCACATAAAACATTGCATTCGAATTTAGAACAAAAAAAAAAAAAAAAGTTAGACGCTTCAGAAAAACGTTACGGAACTAACGACATTGTTTCAAGCTATTAAAAAAAAAACCTCATTCAACTTCAGTCCACTTAACTGAACCCAGACACGTCCGCGCGCTGGTCATTGACCGAGGTGAGTGATTTTCAAGAACAGACAAACGAATCGACACAAAATCATATTACGGAAAAGATAAAATCATTTATAATCTGTTTTATATAATGAACGAATATAAATCACAATTAAAAATATATATACAGCGAAATGAATAGTTATTAAAAGAGTTTATAAAGTTAAAGAAAACAAATAAATAAATATGGAGCATAAATTCATGGATTTCTTATTTATTTATTTTGTAAATATTTTAATTTTCTCAAACACTAGTTGTTCTTAGAAGTACGTAGAAGAGAGAGATAAACGTACTGTTGTATTACAAGGGCGGCACAGTATGCCTTTTTAAAAAAAAAAAAAGACCTTTGACTGCTCTAACATATTCATTAAAAAATTTTTTACAAAAACAATGACATTTAATGTTTTTTGCATAGAAAATGCAAATGTTTACCTCTAATCTTTACGATTGACTCAGCGAAAACTAGCAAATTCAATTACAATTTGACGGGCCGTTGGCGTGGTCGGTAGATATTTGCCTTTCACGCCGAAGGTTGTGGGTTCGATTCCCACCCAGGACAGACAATTGTGTGCATGAACATGTCTGTTTATCCTGAGTCTGGGTGTGTTTATCTATATAAGTATGTATTTGTTAAAGAAAAAGTAGTATATGTAGTTTATCAGTTGTCTGGTTTCCATAGCACAAGCTCTGCTTATTTAAGCATCAGTTGGCCGTGTGTGAATAATGTCCCAGGATATAAACTAGCCATTAACACAGTCAACAGAACACGTGGATTGTAATCAAAGATACCCAGTACGAATACAGCTTGCGAATCATCATGAGATAATCGGATACTCAAATATAATTTCCCTGAATCCATCTAAGCATTATTTAAAGATCAATTTGAAACATGACGAGATAAAATCAAAACATTGAAATATGAACGACGAACACGTGGAATACATATATACAACACATACATATATGTAATAACAGATTAAATTGACAGAAGTAAATAAACATTGGTCGAAAACTAAACAATACGCGGTTATGGATTTTTGAAAAAATGGCGTTTCGAATGCCACCGAAGTTGGTTATTGGATATATGTTATTAAGTGAAATAGTGTTATATTAAATAAAGATATATTAATCAAGATATATTAATCAAGAACTGTTTGTAATACCCGAGGTTGGTGACGCATTGGCGGTGTAAGCGATGGTTAACATTTCTTACAATGCCAATGTCTATGGCATCGTTGATCGTTGATCACCACTTACCATCAGGTGGCCCATATGCTCGTTCGCCTATCTATTCAATAAAAGTACATAATATAGCAGAGCTATTAGCAAGTTGCAACATATTCTATATTTTAATCTATGCTTTGTATATTTTTACTCATCCTGCTATTGGAATATAATATGCCAACGAGCTGTCCAATTTGCATCACCATAAAAATTATACAACAGTTTTTGAGTCTTATTATAATCTTTCTTTTAAAATGATGACTCATGTTTATTCTGACGTTCGAAATGATGGCAAATTTAGACTTGCAAATACTATAAGATTTTCATAATCAAATGAGAGTGTAACGAGCTCACGATATTAGACCTCAGGTTCTGACCAATAGCTTCACATTTTTCCATAGGAATTTGAGAGGAAACACTTGCGAACTCAGGTCTGCTGCAGGGAATATCACGACCGAAAAACTCAATTACTCGCTCTTTCTATCATTATTAATTTGACATACGAATGAAGAAGACGGCATCGTTTAACAAATCGCCCGCTAAACAACGTTCACAATTTACAAAAAAAATATATAAGAGCAGGTATATTAAAAAGAACAGTGTCATCATCTCTTTTAGAGAACGATTAGGGCAGGAAGAAAATCAGTTACAGTATGCACTAATAATTATTTCAAGTGAGCAAAAGTACTTAAAAATATTCATTGATCATTGTTCCAAGGACGTCGGGGTCTACAGCCGTACAATCCACTATACCCTATTCCAATCGGAGTAGGTGTAATGGTAAACAAACCGTTTATTTACAAATTGCATGCGATTTTCTAATTGTTCTACTGTTATACACACTATAAACAGTTCTTGATTAATTTACCTTTATTTATAATATAACACTATTCCACTTAACTAGTTATAACATAGATTATTCAAGATTTCGACCTAAGATATCACGTCAATTGATATCGGTGACAAAGTTATTTTTTGGGTTTACTCCTCTTATAGTTGGAATGGGCTATAGATCGTCTCAGAGCGTCACGTTAGCATGCGAAAGCGATCCCGTGGCGCTCCTCGTTATCCCCCACATAATCTCCCACTGTTCCCGTGGGGGAAACGCGTAACGCGATTTTCCACCATAAAAAAAAAGGCTATAGATCGTCAATAGAAAACCATCTAAACACAAACACGCTGTATAATGATAACACATATACATACTTCTAACGTTATCGATACTGTATTGTATGTTAAGAATTTCTCGTTTAAACAACTTATACAGGCTAATAAGCGATCGTATGATAATATTAGAATAACGAGAAATGTGATTATTGAAACCGTAGCCATATTAAAACAAAACGGCATCCGCTGTCTTGGACTTTGGACTCTCGTGTAATGAGATGTATAGGTTTACATAATGCTATGTTTTTTTTATATATAAAACATAATGTATAAGATTCCGTAATTCCGTAACAACCTATGAATGTCCCACTGCTGGGTTAAAGGCCTCCTCTCCCTTTTTGAGAAGGTTTGGAGCTTATTCCACCACGCTGCTTCAATGCGGGTTGGTGGAATACACATGTGGCAGAATTTCAGTGAAATTAGACACATGTACGTTTCCTCACGATATTTTCCTTCACCGTAAAGCACGAGATGAATTATAATCACAAATTAAGCACATGAATATTCAGTGCTGCTTACATTTCATCGGTTAAGATTCACGCGTTCTTACCACTGGGCCATCTCGGCTTACTGTAATATATAAGATGTAAGCTTTAGATTAAAACAAGCTTCCACCCGCGGTTGCGCTCGCGTTCGAGAGGAGGCAGATGTTAGATAGCCTCGAAATATATTTAGCAATTACCGCGTCACATATGTACCGCTATAATATACGATCTGATTGTTATATACAGACGACAAACGAAAAAAGATCTTATCTATTATGTAATTTCATGAAATAATCTGTTCTAAGATAAATCACGTTCATTACATTACATTACTACTCGGAACTCGTAGGACACGATCGTGAATTATCAGAAACTGATATGCGACATTGACTATAATTATTATAATATAATTCAACCGTAAAATAAATTTTGAACTAAAATTATGTAAGAAATAACAAGTTTTCTGAATCACGCTAACGTTTGGTTCACCCCGACACATATAGGGTCTCAAAATTTTTAAATATAGTCCCCTCCGACTACGTCCTGAGCCGAGGTGCGATCTCGCAGGAGACACCCTCAGGATGGACGTCTTGTAAGAGCCCGTGACGGCTCCAAATTCACGGCGGAGTCTAGTACTCGCCACAAAGCCCGGTGACGCTGTAAAGGCCATTAGGGCCAACAGCATATAGAATAGAATAGTTTAGTTTTGATAACAATGTGTCAGACGAAACTACGGCTTACGGAATTGGTTTATTAGATCGTAAAACTACAGTAATAATAATTATAACATTTAAAGGATTGATAAAGGAAATTAGCTGATGACCTTCAAACGCTTGAACAGATCTTCATAACTTTAGCTAACAATCATCTCGATCATATCAAGTTTCAAACAGAAAAAGTCGCATCAAAATCAGTCCATTCGATGGACATAAGGGCTATGCTGATATGACATGAATTTTGTCTTTTTTTAAAGGTTCCATTAACATAAGAATTATTAACATTAAAGTATTAAATATATACAAAAAATGATTAAAAAGTGCTACTGTCCAAATCGTGACCGCGAGGAATGGTGACAAGGGTGCTAGCAGCATTTCTTCTTTGAATCGCAATTCCTATCCTCTGGTCGAATAATGTACCAGCCCTCCTCACCAATACTGCCTCTATTATATAGACGAGGTTTTGTATTTTAAAGTGACATTTATGATAATTTTTAAGCATCTTCTAGACAAGCGCGCCCCACCTAAGACTGTATCTTCACTTTGCCTGCCATGCCTATATCGATTTCAACAGAGGTCGTATAAATATAATTAATTCTGTAAGCTATGTAATTTTAAGAAAGGTATGATTTACATAAATATGGTTTTGATTTGTATAATAAATTATAATTTAAAGTAGGGTTAAGTGTTTTAGAAAGGGCTGTGTAAATTTACTCGGTTCGTTTGGTGCTTGCCCTCAGTTCGTTTGGTGCATTGGTAGCAAAATCAACAAAAGGTGAGATTGTTGTGACATCTTTATATTCAATGTATTAATGTACAATGTGGTTTACAAAAATGAATATACTTAGTGATGTGTATGTCTTGTTTCATTTAAAAAAAGGATAAAAGAATTTAACAATTCATACCATCTGTATGTATCTATTAGATTATTGAATACTAACTATAATAAAAGCGCTCGCTATTCCGTCCGCGTAGAATTCAGTTTTTGTCTATAAGTGTAACAAACGCCACGCGGTTAAATTAGAAATACTATTACTTCGGGCTTCCATCTTATTATTGCTGAAATAGACTATGAGCTATTATACATCTGGATAAAGAGGCTTTTTATTTGTAAATTATTTAAATTGGTTCACTTGTTTCAGAATTGATCGATTACAAGCAAACAAATCATTCTTTATAATATTATTGAATGGAATTAGATCATAAGTACCGTATAACCGTATAACCCCCAACAGACACAAACAGATTACTTTATAATAGAAATTAGTATTAGTACTTATTAGTAATTGAATTTATATTTCTAAATGATATTTTTTTATTTATATACTTATATAAATAAATAATATATATTAACTTTATAATTCTTACCAATTTTCATATAATCCAAGCCAGTGATAAAATCCAAGAACACAAATCAATTTCGGGGATTGACGTTCATCCCACGACTGATTAAAAATGTCAACAAACAGCTTTTATATACGAAAAATCCGCGGGAACAAGTGACCAATGCGGAAGCAGGAAGGATGAGTTTTTACGACAATTCCAATTTCAAATTACGCTCCATTAGGCGAATTGTTCGCGCCCTCTTGTTGAATTCGAATTATACTTTTTTTTTCTCTTAAAGCCAATTAGATGACGTGAAATAAAAAAAGGTTTTATACAAAGTTTTTTACCATTAAATACTATGGATAACAGATTATTGTTAGTTTATTTTTTTTATTTTTGTATTGATTGTGTTATTTTATATTAATAATAGTAATATCTTGGGACATTATTCACACACGGTCTGATCTGATCCCAAACTAAGCAGAGCTTGTACTATGGCAACCAAACAACTGATACATATGACTGCCTCGTTGGTCTAGTGGTGTGATGTAAGGCCGCAGACCCGGAGGTCCTGGGTTCAATTCCCACGTCGGGCCTATAAAATGTTATTGGGTTTTTCTGTCAGAAAATTCTCAGTAGCAGCCCGGAGTCTGGAAGTTGGAAGTGTATTCACTCCCGTGCCTCGGAAAGCACGTAAAGCTGTTGGTCCTGCGCCTGAACTCTTTCCGGTCTTGTCGGATTGCCGTCCCATCGGATTATGAGAATAGAGAGAGAAATAGAGAGTGCACCTGTGTTTGCGCACACACTTGTGCACTATAATATATCCTGCGAAGTTGGCTAATCTCTCTTGAGATTGGCCGCCGTGGCCGAAATCGGTCTGGAGGACATTATTATTATACTACATATACTACTTTTCTTTTGTAAATACATATTTATATAGATTATTACACCCAGACTCAGGACCAACAGACATGTTCATGCACACAAATGTCTGTCCTGGGTGAGAATCGAATCCACAACCTTCGGCGTGAAAGGCAAGTATCTACCGACCACGCCAACGGCCCGTCTATTAATTGATAAAAAATGGTAACCTATAGGACATTACGAGGTTTAATACATATAATGACAAAAGTGCAATGTTCGAGGGCTGCTACCGTCTGTATTAATTTCTGGTGAACACCTAGACGGGCATGCATACAGCTCTTCACCCATAGGTGGGAATTAAAATATAATACTCTTTAAACCGTCTCCTACTACATGGTGGTACAGCTTTGTGGAAGCACATCTTGATCGGACCACCCACTTATCAGATGTTCTACCATATAGCAATATTCAGTATTGTTCCGGTTGAATGGTGAGTGAAAAAGTGCAACTAAAGGCACAAGGGACATAACATACCAAGATTAGTGTCGCATTGGCGATGTAATGTTGATATTTCATATAACATCAATGTCTATGTGATACTTACCAATCAGATTAAAAACTTTTTCATTCGATTTTATTTAAACATCGAAATCTATGGACACGATCATTCCTAATAATATCTCATTAATAATTAAATTAATCTCGTTGCAGTCGTTTTACGCAATTACATATAATAATGACAATGATTGAATAGAAACGATTGTTAACATCATTTTAATACCGATTATCATACTAAAGGCTCGTTCACACTTGCGCTACTGAATAAAGCTGCGACCACAACATCGATAATGTCAAACCAACTTATAATATAAGCTACTTAACAAATCTCTCTTTAGTTTTATGTGTATATATGGATTCTGTAATCTTTCTCCCGGAGAACCTTCTAGAAAGGGTTAATTTTCCACTAAATCTATTTTAAATACCAATTCAACCTGTGTGACCGGTGAGATGATATATTATTCTTTGTTTATTTTCGACTTCTGTGTATCAAAGGAGTTTCCGCATCTCAGAGTTTCTCAACATTTAAGAAAAGTTAACATATTGAAAACAATTTATTAAACATATTAAACCTTATTTACATAATAAATACGAATGCGGGTTTATATGATTTTTTATTTACTTATTACTCTTTCACGTCTTAACTTGTCAAGCTGACGATCAGTTGAAATTTTGCATACACTTTACCAGTACAGAAAAGGACATGAACTCATTTTTCTGGGAGTGGGGGTAGACTAGAAAAAAACAGAAAGCCTAACTTGAAGTAAAATATAATTGTCGAGTTTTCGCCCGCGTATTAAAAAGATGTTTCAGGTATTAGGTATTAGCTTAGCCTATGTCCTTCCTTGGAGTGCAAGCTTTCTTTATACTAAATTTCACCAATATAGGTTGAGCCGTGCAAATATAACACACAGACATACAGACAGAGTTACATTATTTTTATAATATTAACATATATTCAATTTAGCACAGAATAAAGGATAAAATCTTAAGTTAATCGGACGTTACGGCGAGTTTGTTACAGATGAACTATTTTAATATAAAACATAACAAAACTTTGAGAGCCACTGGCTACGTATCACATATAACGTCGTGAGTAACGTTGGCAGGCGGCCCACTGGGTCGGATTATGTCAATATAGTGAATATTTGTCTGTGAGTTCATTCAATATTGCGTCAACTAGATACTTAACTTATTAGTACTATTTCGCAGGAAAAAATACCCTGAAAGTAGGCAGCCTTGCAAATTAGCCCTTGATTCAAGGCCCCTAGGCATTTGGGGGCCTCAATTCGAGGCGAATGCGTAAATCGTTATATAAGCTACAAAGAAGTACAGTCTCGTAGAAAAGTTTAGGCTCAGGAATGTCACCTGTCGGCTAGTTTTAGCGACGTTATAACTATTATAAAATATGAGATAAAAAAAAATCCCGCTGAAACTCTTTCGCCGCTTCTATTCACATCGTAGGAATTTATTTCCGATCCGGATTAGGGGCCGGTTGGCGTGGTTGGTAGATTGGTTGGCCTTTTACGCCGAAGGTTGTGGGTTCGACATTTGTGTGTATGAACATGTCTGTATGTCCTGAGTCTGGGTGTAATTATCTACATATGTATGTATTCACAAAAGAAAAGTGGTATATGTAGTATATCAGTTGTCTGGTTTCCATAGTACGAGCTCTGCTTAGTTTGGGATCAGATTTACTGATGGTAGAGCTTTGTGCAAGCTCGTCTGGGTAGGTACCACCCACTCATCAGATATTCTGCCGCAAAACAGCAGTACTTGGTATTGTTGTGTTCCGGTTTGAAGGGTGAGTGAGCCAGTGTAATTACAGGCACAAGGGACATAAGATCGTAGTTCCCAAGGTTGGTGGCGCATTGGCGATTTAAGCGATGGACAACATTTCTTACAATGCCAATGTCTAAGGGCGTTGGTGTCCACTTACCATCAGGTGGCCCATATGCTCGTCCACCTTCCTTTTTTATAAAAAAAAATAAATAAATAAAAGATGGCCGTGTGTGAATAACGTCCCAGGATATTATAATTATTATTAATCGGTGGTAAATTATTGACAATTAATAAGCTACGTGTAACTAAATGTAAACTTCTATATTGAATTAACATTTTTGACTTTAAATTTTGTGGCTGTTTAGACGGGCTTGCATGAAATATTGAGGATGGATGATATATGAAGCCGAGATGGCCCAGTGGTAAGAACACGTGAATCTTAACCGATGATCGTAGATTCAAACCCGGGCAAGCACCACTGAATTTTCATGTGCTTAATTTGGGATAATAATTCATCTCGTGCTTTACGATGAAGGAAAACATCGCGAGGAAACCTGCATGTGTCTAATTTCACTGAAATTCTGCCACATGTGTAATCCACTAACCCGCACTGGAGCAGCGTGGTGGAATAAGCTCCAAACCTTCTCCTCAAAAAAGGGAGAGGAGGCCTTTAGCCCAGCAGTGGGACATTCACAGGCTGTTACGGTTACGGATATATATAGATATGCGATCGCGACTTCGGTCACATGTGGGCGATTGATAGAATATACTGAAAGCCTCATAATCATTTGTTATATATCAACTTCGTTATATATATAATTGATAAAACATCAATTACGTCAAATATCGAACCTGTGACCTCCGTCACGGTTACGACTCATTGCCGACCATTGTTATTCGATACGTTATAAATAATGTTTCATCATTTGACGTGTCGAATACTTTCCTCAATGAAAACAAAATGGCGACCGTGACATCATTACTGGATTTATTTATAATAATACATTGCTATTGGGAATATAACAAAATTAAATTATACACAAATCTATCGCATTGTGATATATAAATTAAACACATGAATTTGAATTAAATTATTGCTTGTCCGAATTTGAAGTCACTATCTTCGATTATGATTCACGTCCTAACCACTGGGCCATATCGGCACCTTTGTTACAAATGTAAAAACTAGATCTCAACTCGCAATAATCGTAAAATAGCATTCAAATCAATCAGTTTCCCGCCATAACGAGTATCTGTCACTGTCCTTGTTGCCAGATTAAAAATATAGATTATTATTGATTAATATAAAAGTGATAGATACTCTCCAGTAATATTTCGTATTAATTCGTTTCACATCTAATATTATATATTACAAACTGACTTAGTCTTACACAAACGTGATAGAAAAATATAATAATATTCCTCCAGTGCTATTCTACGTGACTTTGTGCAGCACTGAAAAAACCGACTTGCCATTTTTTTGTGACGAATAATTCGTCATATTTTCAGATATTTGTTTTAATATCATTATAGATATATAAACCAAATGTCAAATGCAAATTATATAGATGTATATTCTTCACTTAGAAATGTTTATTTATTTCTTATTAGTGGAGACTTCATTAAATTAACACAAATGACGAACGAACAAGAACGTTGTGTGTGTGTGTGTGTGTGGGTGTGTGTGTGTGTAGGGTAGCACAAAAGGGTAGGTTAGGTTAGGGTAGTTTAGTAGCCAATCGATCCTATCTCTATTGACAATGCACCGAAAATCTTTCAGGCGAGATTTTACTATGAAGTGACGGCCAGGCCAGGCTCTTAGGCTCACCAGTAACATTAGACAATTGGTTCAAAAAAAAAAACAACAAAAAAATGATTCCAAAAATCTCGGTTCTAATCAAAACCACTTGAAACGTTCGAAATATAAAATCATATATACCAAAATAATAAACACGCAACACGCACGGATCATTATAGTATGCAAGATATTTATACGACACGTGACGCGATACATTACTGGCCCACTGACCTACGCCAAATTGAAGACGACACACCCACACAGCAATGTACGATAACGCATTATTATATATATAGACCATTATATAAGAAACGGCAATGAAAAAAAAAAATAAACGCGAATAGAATTCGGCGATTCGGACGTTTGTTCGTTTTCAAGGACATATTAATGCTGTGCCACACTTACCGATTACGTTCGATTCTTACGGTCACGTCCCGCAGTATATCAAAGACGCAAATAAGCGTAACACAGTACTGAACAGAATTGATAATTTTTTCTAGCTTTTATCTAACTTTACCAGAATCAGAATATTAAAAAAAAAAGAATAATAAGCCTTGTAATGAGGCTTTCAGTATATGCTATCATTTGGCCCCACATGTGGCCGAAGTCGCGGTCGCGAGCTCTCTATATATATAATCTTGTATTCGTTAATATTACTTATTTATTAATTATTTTTCTTTGTATACAACTTATATAACATTGCGTTAATATAATTATGAGAAACAATAACAATATTTAGCTAATTAGATCTATTTTAATTAATTACTAATATTTCCTTTCATCCCTCCAATTAAACGAAGTGCTAAAAAAACTGTTTGTTAATAATATTGCTTTAATGAAATCAGCAAATGCAAGCGATTCACATACATGGCTAATTATTATTAAATATCAGTTAAACACTGGACATACACTAAATGAAATATATTGGAATGAAAATTATAGTAGTTCCTGGTTACCGATCTACGTCAGACATAAATTTAAACGGTTTTAGAAACTCGTGAAAATATTCCTATTAGTAGATCGAAAGTAAAATAATAACGAAAATATTCCAAAATATCATGAACGTTCGCAGCGATGTAAATAGTCATCGCTTGGTCGCACAGATGTGGCTGTAGCATTATTTTCCATGTCGCTTCATTGCGCAAATATTTTCGATCATAAAATCTTCTTCGAATTCAGCATATTATCTATTTTCTTGATAAACACCATTACGTGTGGTCGAATATCCGAAATCGTTTTATAGATCTCTTTATCTCATTTTCGGCTAACTATGACTCGTCGTTATAAAGATACTGGTATTAAGCCCTCGTGTTAGGCTTGGTTAGGTTATTATCAGCCTCGACGGGGCTTAAAAAATTGGGCGTAACCCTGGGGATGCGTTATATCAACACGATCCCGCAGCCTCTCTGATCCGTGCCGAGGACGGCCATCGCAGTAGATTTAGTGGATAAGAATCCCACATAACCCAGTTGACCCCCCCCATGAGAGGCGGGTACCTTTATGAAGGTTTCCACTGAGTAAAAATAAATAAAAAAAGTTAGGTTATTATGTAAAAAGGTAGCCTATGTCGGTCCTTATGGTTCAAGCTTACCTTTATCAAAATCGTTTCAGGGGTTTAGCCTTCAAAGCATAACAGACAGAGAAAAAGTCGCATTCATAATATTAGCATATATTATTACATTTTAAAAGTAAACCACTTCAGTTGCGTTCATACCATTCGCATTAAAATTAATTGGTATTCGATTTTAATTCTGGCAAACTATACCACTTACATTCAAGTATTACTTCGACCGTATACCAATATTTTCGCAATAAAAATTTAATGAGCTACTTCTGACCGAGTTTTTTCGATGGCGGCCATTTTCAAGGTGCTATATTGCTAGGGAATTCCTTGATCCTTACAATATAATTTATAAAAGCGTTGATAAAAAAAAAATACGCTAATTAAAATACCGCCATTTTGTTGGTGGACGGAGAGTAATTAATTAATTAGTGGCGCGATTTGTGAGTTGTTGAATGTGTTCTAATGTGTTATTTGGACTTTGGATTAAGAGTAATTAATTGAGTAATTTACATCAATTTTAATGATTGTTCTATTTTCAAAAAATCAGTTTCACTTCTGGCTGTTATTTTTTGTGTTTTTTTTTTTATAATTGGGCTACGTACACGCCACATACATTATACAACAATTAATTCGTTCAAACACCAATTAAGATATATACATATGTACAATTAGTAACTTGGGAGTAATGTATGACACAAAATTGACTTTTATATAAAACTTATGGTATAAGGTATTAGGTAAAAAAATATCTATGTCCTTTCTTAAGGTCCAAACTTGCTACATACCAAATTTCATCAAAATCGATTCAATGGTTTAGCCGTGATAACGTAACAGACGGACAGAGATATTTCACATTATAATATTAGTATATATTACAACAATTATGTGCTTAATTATAAGTAATCACAACATCTAGCTATTTTAATATCAAACTAAGTTTTTTTTTTTATATTTACATTCTAGTGCAAGTAATTGTTAATCAACTAAATAAATAAATAATATACGCATACACGCCTAGCGATGTAAAACTCGATTCGATCATGGACCTTTGGACCATTGGACCCTTCCATTGTCGTTTCCACTCTTAACACAAACTGTACGCTCAATTGGAGGGTTAAATAGGAGTATTGGTAATTCTTTACAAGCTACAATGTAATAAGGCAATGCTCTCTCTATTCCCTCGTTTCAAACCATCTGAGAGATTAGACGCTGGATCATCTGGTATAAATGCTTTATAACACAATTGAGAACAAAACGGTTTTTGAAGAAAACATCTCGAGATCTTCGACCTTATAAGATAACAACTAAACCAACGAGACGGCGAAACATAATTGGCGATGACCTTGAAAACGATTATAAGGACATTGCATATTGAAGCCATTTTAAATGGATTTGAAGTTGTATACCTCGTTACATGTAAATCCTGTTACACACGGTCGTTGGGCAATATAATTGAAATGCGAAGGAAATGCTAACTGATATCACAAATTAGCTTTTACACGGTACTCTAGGTCACTTGACGATGATGATGTCCAAATAAACAATTACAGTTTACAGTACTGTAACAGCCTGTGAATGTCCCACTGCTGGGCTAAGGCCTCCTCTCCCTTTTTTTGAGGAGAATGTTTTGGAACTTATTCCAGCACGCCGCTCCAATGCGGGTTCATGGAATATACATGTGGCAGAATTTCAGTTAAATTAGACACATGCAGGTTCCCTCACGATGTTTTCCTTCACCGTCAAGCACGAGATGAATAATAAACACAAATTAAGTACATGAAAAATCAGTAGTGTTTGCCCGGGTTTCAACCCACGATCATCACGGACGCATAACGTTCTAACCGCTAGGCCATCGCGGCTATAATGACCCAAATAATTTTACTCAATGTACAAAATCATGTTCCGCCGATAGAAGTAAGGCAACAAGAATATCCTTGTAGTGTATTCGCCTGTTTTATACACAATTGTGTCGTATTTCAGTCCATCTGTTAGATGCCAAATCAATGGACGGCAATGCTCCTCAGAGCATTACACAAAGGGCTCAGTAACGCCATAATTGCAGATCAAATTCTACATGCAAATTCCATCCGATAATAGTGCTTTATTCATGTAGACGTGGTGGAATAAGCTCCAAACCTCCTCAAAAGGAAGAGGATTACTTAGACCTTAGTGGGACATTAACAGGATGTTACTGTATTTGGGTCATCAATGGTTTAAATGATAATTACGATAATGAAAGCTCGCTCTCTAAAGCAACTTCAGGAAGCTCTTTAAAGCTAATTGCCCGTCATTTTACACTTGCAGTCTGGGTCAATTGCACTCGACGGGTATGACTCGACTCGAGTGGATGAGTGGATGATAGAAAAATAATAACACATTCAAGGCACTGATGGAGCTGGGACGTTTGTGCAGGCACAGAATGACAAGGGATGATCAGAAAACTATTGCTGCTATCGGATCCGCGGCACCACTCGGTCAACACCTTTAGGTATTTAGAATATGTTCGCTGTAGCGCTGGAACACTCCGATGCCTCGGAAATTGTAGCAGCTGCACTCTGATCTTTGAAAAGTATTTTCATACTCACATATTTATAAAGCGTTATTCAGTGTGAACACGTTCAGATGTAAATTTATTAGCGTTTAATTTACATCCACAAAAAATAGTGAGCGAGTTGATTTTTTTTTGTATTCTATGATAATAATTTTATAAGTCTATTATGGCGATTAAATGTGTCCAACCACCTGTTTGAAATATAAAAACTACCGACAAGGAAATTATTTAAAAGTATCTTAATATTGTTTTAATAACAATTTTTGCAGCAACTGACTGACACAAGTATTATCTTACATGCTCATAAAACTATTTTAAAAATTAAAGTATTATCCTATCACTGGGCTAAGGCCTCTTCGTTTGAAAAGGTTTGGAGCTCACGATGTTTTCCTTCACCGAGCAGAATTTGAATTATAAAAACAAATTAAGCACATGATAACTTTGTGATAACCATCACCCGGATTTGATCCCGTATTCTTCGGTTAGGACCTACATATTCAAATCACTGGACCATATCGATGATCGTCGCGATCGTCATGATATCCTGGATAAATAACAAGTCAACAGATTATCTTTTGTTTATAATGAGTCTGTTATCGTTAGATAATTTAATGACCAAAAATATTTTAAATATCAAGATTCAAGATAATATCAACAGAATTAATAATTAGGTTTCACTGCCAAATAAAAAATTCTAAGAAATCTTCATATGAAAGGGTCATGCATAAGCAATTTTACTTGGCAAAAAATCATTTTTTTTTAGTTATAATTATTTAAATAGTACCAGTATTTTTATAACTTTCATAATAATTATAGAAATATATTATCAAACATTACTAATACAGTCACAACTCTTTAAGAGATAGACCTGTTTGTGTTCAGGATTATCCATGTATAGAAAGATACTTGTAACAGTATATAACATAGTTTAATAAAAAAATTATATAATGAATGTTGATGATGACGATGATCTCCTCCTGACAGTTTTTGGCCAGCAAGACAATCTCATGAGTGTTTTAGTTATACACAAACACAGATGCACTCCCTATGCCCAGACTGACATAATCCTAAAAGACGGCAATCAGACACGACCAGAAAGTGTTCGGGCGAGGGCCAATAGCTTATAGACTGTCAACTCCCACACTCCAGGTTGCTACTGAGAATCTTCGACAGAAAAACCCAATAACTTTTTATCGGCCCAACCGGAATTTAGATCTAGCCACTAGACCAACGAGGCAGTTATGACATCATTTATGCGTAATAACAGCTTTTAACTTAAATGGTCAGTAAATAGTCCACAATTTGTGGAGTGTGTTATTGATAATGTATATAAAATAACATATATTATACTAGCTACGTGGCTTCGGAGGGATTGAATATACGGTTGATCTATATAAAACATTTATATTGAAGAACAAACATCCAAAAGTTCTTAATCATAGTAGTTTATGGGCCAGAAACATTCATTCATCAAATTCTGATTAATAGCTTAGTAAAACAGGGAGGATAAACATACTGACATTTATTTTTATTTATAAATATTAAGAAGACTATATCAAACGCCTGATTCTCTTAGTCTTAGACATAAATATATCGCCGTTACAAAAACATTGTCCCTTAATTTGGTGGCCGTAATACACTTAGCCGGAAACCGAATGACATACTTTTTGATACTCTTTTAATATTATATTAAATAGTAATAAGACTTATGACATTTATATACAATAAAATTATATATTTATTATTGTACAGTATTGTACTGTGTTTCTTTTCACTTTCTACAACCAAAATATTATGCAAATACAGATTAAAAATGTTTATGTGGGCCAAATGAATTCATTAAATACTGTGAGGTAAATTGTTCATACTATAATTTATATTAAAAGGATACACATTCCAGAACAGAGCATTTTTTAATATGATTTAAATGAAATAAATATTAAAAAACAACTACAAGACATTAGCTTTTTTTATTTTAATTTCACAAATACATCAGTGTTATTGTTATAGAATAAAAAATAATATATACAGGTTTTATTTATAGCAGATGTTATTGATTGAAATGTTAAGGTTAAAAGAGAAATTAATTATAAAATGGTTTAATTACTTATTTATATTAATATTTATTGGAATTAAAAATATAGCAGTAATGCTCGAATGTTTTTTTTAAATAATGATACGTAATTTAAATTAAATTCAACAAATAACATTAAAAGTTTTTTGAAGGTTAAAATTATTACAATAAAAAAAAAGGAAATTGAATTGTAAAGGGCAGAGATTGTTTGTAAACGCGCCAAAACACAATAGTAACAGATAAAAAAAAAACTTCCTACTTTTTTATGACAATGAATACAATATAAAAATCCACTCGTAAGTCGTATTTCCGATTTTTGGGCAGTAGTTTAACAGATCTCTTCTAGATTTATTGTTTAATTGAGCAATATCACGTCGACTGAAAGTTATAATTATTTCAACGAGTCAGATATCGGCCAAGCGCGTGGGCTAGACGTGCCTATATTGAAGCTAGTTACAGCCGCAATATATGCAATATTTAGCAAGCCGACACTGGAGAAGAGACGCGATCCGGTATCCAAATAAAGACATCGTAGTATTCGTTATTACCATAATGTTACACTGACCTGTATAAACGAAATGAAGATCTGCCGGCACCTTGACGAGTTCCCATTCAACAGTTTACGTAATAATAAACACAGACGACAACAAATACAGTTTATTTAACACAATACTCATACAGTTTTTTTACGATTTTCTTTTTATGACACTCGCGAGACAGTACTGCGCTGACCGCTGGAGCACGACACACATAGATTATAAAGAAAATATAAGTCAACTTGTTTAACACAGATAATCACATTTTTAAATCCGCGTTACACTTCAAAAGCATATATATATATTTTTTTTTTTAACTAACTATTTTCTTACTACATAAATATATAAATATAATTCCCTTTATAAGATGATTTACAAAATTATTATAATTTTTACAAAATATTTTAGAAAATAAAAGTGATACCAGCTTCGTCAGATTAGTTTCGTGAAATTTTACCCCTAAGTAGACTTGAATAAAATGTAATCAGATATTATATACAGTACGATTAAGATACAGTATAGTGAAAGTAATCAATACACTAGCATTTGTGAGTGAGTGAGTCAAGTGGGTACCCCAGAGCATTACCGCGTACCTTCATCAGAATCAATCGTGATTAATTATGATTACACGTTGTAATCGTAAGCGTTTATCATTAATCTGATTACATTTTGACCAAGGTTTCCCTAAATTTCTTTGGAATAAAGTGAAGTACAGTTTATTAACTCCGTTTTAAATAAAGTTTTGTAATAAGTTTGATTATTTTATATATAGTATAAAGTACCTGCACTTTAAAACGAAATGTACACAATCGATAAATGACATAGGCTAAACTACAGTTTCATCTGATGTATAAAACTTTTGGTTCACAATTAATGAGCAATGCATGCATTATTGTTTAATCATCAAATAATAGTGAGAAAAGATTAAAAGGTAAGTGAGAGTTGTTGAATTGGACGAAAGCATTCTCACTTACCTAAATTAATATATAAAATATCTGAAAAGAAAAGATTTATGACCCATTAATGTAAATTAAGTAATATATATTTTGAATATATATTTTCTTCTAAATATTTCTTGCATTAGCATTTTCTAAAAGTTCGAAGAACAATACTGCATTTTGTAGACTGCACTTAGCAGTCTACAAAAGGTAGATTAGAGGTATATATGTTAAATGCAAGTATCCGGATCTATTAAATATATTTAAAAAAAAACTGCTGTCAAGTAAACGTCAAGCTTTTCAATCAATGAGAATTGATTATTGAAACGACCAAAAAATATCTAACAAAATCTAAAACAACTTCACTTAGGAGAGTTATGGTTTTGACGCATTGTTTATAAATGAAGTTGATGATAGTATATTATTAAAACCTAAACGAGTTTAAGTGCAAGATGATTAAGGCGATACTAGTTTTTAATAATCATGGGAAGCCACGATTATCAAAATTCTATCAATATTTTGTGAGTGAAAGTTTTATGTTTCATTAAATCTTGATTTTAATCGAATAGGAATAGAACAAAACGTGCAGAGATCGGTAACAAAGAAGTCACTGCTATTTATTGCGATCTTTGCAGACATAATATCGTTTTCAAATTCTAACCAAATATTATTTTATTATATATAAAATTATGTAAGTAAACGGCCGACTTGGTAAGTGGACAGTGGTGACAGTGGCTCATAGACTTCACCAACATTGTGCTCTCAACAATGAGAATACTAAGATGTTATATCCATTGTGTCCATAATTACGCTGCCTCATGCACTTAAATCTGAACACGGCAATATAAAGCATTGCTGTTTGGTGGTAGAACAAATTACGAGTAAGTGTTACTTAGATGGACTTGCCCAAAGTCCTGCTCTCATAAATTTGTTTAATTATCAATTAAAAAGCTACAGTGAATATATCCTATAATGAATTGTATGCTAATGATAAGATTATATATTTCTACATTGGTGTGTCAACTAATAAAATATATTTACATTAAAAAGAATATATTTGACCTCAGTTAGCAGTAGTTTGATTTTAAAAAAAGTATTTTTATTACATATTTATTTATATGCTTAATTGTACACCAAAAGAGTTACAGAACCATAGTTTTAAACACAAACATAAAAAAACGAAAAACTATTAATGTACAGAAGGCAGTCTAATTGCTAAAAGAGTGATCTCTTCCAGACAACCTTTGGGTGGAGGACATGAAATAAATATTAAATGCTTATTGGCTCTTTCAATCAAAGAAAGAATAAAGATAAACAAACCATTATTAGTCTAATATCTTTGCTGTATTATGTGCTATAAACAGTTCTTGATTAATATATCTCTAATTATAATATATACACTAACTATAATTTTACATAGGGGCATATAAATCAACTGGCTATAAATCGTTTAAATACAAACAACTGTATATTTTGGGTGAAGAGAACGCAACTGGCCTCAATCTGAACTACAGTGTTGAAGTGAAGAAAATAAGAGAGGACACTTCACTTTAGATGTGCATTCACAAAATATAAGAAGCTTAATAACAAATCTGTTGAAAACCGAGGGGTTGATTGCAGATATAAAAATATATACATATATATAATTTTACTGAAGTAATACTATTGTTATTGGTTCAACAACATAACAACACATTTCAGGAATCCATAGTGGAAATCATAGATAATTCAAAATCTCAACCACTGATATTAATTCAACTTCAGTTGTTTATTGTAATCTTGTTTCGGTTAAAGTGGATTTGGTTTCCGAATATAATGCCAACTGTACACGGTTATTAAGTAATTTGAGAAAGTATAAAACTTTATACGAGTAAAATATGTTAAACAGATTGCATTATCACTGTGAGAACAGGTCTATTGTATATTTGGTATTGTTATCGAAAAGTCAAATCTCGACCAAATCGAAATCTTGGGAGCCTCCTACTTGTAGCTGGAGTTATATTTGTTGATAAATGTTTACAGAATGAAGATATGCAGCAGCAGATAATAAAGGAGACATTCCAGCTAGTTTCGAAGAGAGACGATAATGTTTGCAATTTCCTCGAAGGCGGCAGGTTTGGCTTATTTATTTTTTAATAACATTTAAGTTTGTTAGTTACTGACAATATTTATAATTTTGTGGATATATGATATATTATCAATGGGTAATATTAAATAATAATAAAGCCATCTTTTCTTGGAAAAACAAAATAAAACAAATTAAGCTTGGTTTATCTGACCTTTTATCTCTTCCTATACAAATAATAAATCGACTGCCTCGGTTCTCTAGTGTAAGGCCTCAGACCCGAAGGTGCTGAGTTGAGGTGGGGCCAATAAAAAGTTTTTGGGTTTTACTGTCGAAAATTCTCAGTAGCAGCCTGAAAGTGTATAAAGCTAAGTGTGTAAAGCTGTAGGTTCTGCACCTGAACTCTTTCCGGTCGTGTCGGTTTGCCTTCCCATCAGATTATGAGAGTTAAGGAGTAGAGAGTGCACCATAAACTGTAAACTATAATATGTCCTTCGCAGTTGGCTAATAATAATAATGACCTCCGGGCCAATTTTGGCCACGGTGGCAAACTGCGCAGGAGATATTATAGTGCACAAGTGTGTGCGCAAACACAGGTGCACTCTCTATTCCCTCACTCTCTTAATCCAAGGAGAAGGGAAGGCAATCCAATATGACCGGATTATTATTATTCTGTGTTAATTATTACACTGATTGCAATTCTAATAATAATAAATCTATATTTCAGTCTCATCGGTGGATCAGACTACAAGCTTATCTACAGACATTACGCGACTTTGTATTTTGTGTTCTGCGTAGACTCGTCAGAAAGCGAACTTGGGATATTAGACCTTATTCAGGTAGACATAAAGTGTTATATCTTATATAGATTTAGAGCACATAGCCCTTGCTCCTGCCGCTGTGGGCTGTACGCCAGTACTAAAATGTATCCAGTCGGTTAGCCATATAAACCAGTTCCCTACATAAAAAAAAAACTAATATATATATAATACTAAAATAATATAATTTATCAATACATATAATACAAAAACGAAAATTAAAAAGACAAACATTACAAACTTTTTATATATCTCTTATGTAGATTTGAAGAGAATAAATTAAGATATTTTGTCGTAACTTTGACGTCAATCTTAATTCATCAAATAATATAAAGTTTCCCTAATTCCCAGGTGTTTGTGGAGACTCTGGACAAGTGCTTCGAGAACGTCTGCGAGCTGGACCTGATCTTCCACGCGGACGCGGCGCACCAGGTGCTGGACGAGCTGGTGATGGGCGGTATGGTGCTGCAGACCAACATGGCTGATATACTCTGTAGGCTGCACGAACAGAATAAGATGCAGAAGGCCGAGGTGAGGTTTCAAAGGATTATGTTTTTATAGGAAATGACTACCTCGTTGATATATTGACTGACTTATTAAGCTGCAGATCCCGAAGTCCTGGATTAAAACCCCAGGGACGAAAAGTTTTTTGGTGAAATTTTTCATAGTGGCCCAAAGGTGGATGTTCAAAGTGTATACTCTCTTGTGTTAAACTGTTCTCCCTGCCTGACTATCGTCGTGTCCTTGGACTATGAGTGTAGAGTCGACAGAGGGTATAAATATAATCTTTAATAATATATTCTTTATTCAAGTAAGCAATTCTATGCATTTCTGAGTTTGATAAAATCTGCATGTGTCGGATGAAAGTCTGCAACATATGTATTCATTACTGTGTATTGGAGCAGCGTGGTGGAAGGGAGACCTCGTCAAGAGGACATAAAGTTTTAGCTTTAGTATTGAAGCTATAATTTGATTTGAATTTTGAAAATGTGACAAATAGTGTGTTTGTCTATCCCAGGCTGGTATATCAGCCGCCCCAGCGAGGGCCGTCTCAGCGGTGAAGAGCATGAACCTTCCCCAGCAGCTGCGTGACATGCGACTTCCTGACCTGCCGCAAGCTATCAAGGTTCGTTCACACTGGCTCACTCACCGTTCAAACTGGAACACATCAATACTGAGTATCGCTGTTTGGCGGTAGAATATATGATGAGTGTGTGGTACCATCACAGACGGGCTCGCCCATACCACCAAGGCTAAAAGCGATTGTAATTCATCCAATTACATATTTAACAAAAGTAAAATAAATAATACTTTGCACACTTCAATAAATCTGCTAATCGTTATCGAAGACTGGTCGCATGATAAAGATAGTAAAAAAATTCTAAATATAAATGTATATATGTTTCCAGGACCTGAAGTTCTGACCGATACAGCAGGCGTACCCCGCCTCGCCCGTCGCCATAGCAACGAACATTATAAACACGATATACTCGCAGAACGAACGCTACCAGAACATACAGCGGCCCGAGAACATGACGAACAAATTCTTCGGCTCCGAATCCCTCAGCACGAAGTTCTCCGAGACCTTCACGGAGAACTATCAGCAGGCGGACGGCATCAACTTTCCGAACTACGAATCTCATAAGCTGGAAGGCTACCAAGACCTGACGGGGACGGTCGAATGTGACTACACAGACAGGAAACGGAAGAAGAAGAAAAAGGGGAAGCATTAATAGTAATTTGAGTGGTAATTGAAGTGTGCGCAATTATAAGTGTGAAGTGAAACTTTTTTTACCTCAAAATGTTCAATCAATCAATCAGTAGCCATTCATAGTCCATTGCTGAACAAAGGCCTCTCCCATGGTGCACCTAAGCTCGCGGTCCTCCGACTTCCGCATCCAGTCGGTACCCTCCACCTTCTTAAAGTCATCGGTCCACCTGGGTGAAGGGGGACCTACGCTGCGTTTGCCGATCCGCGGTCTTGGATCCACTCTAAGTCTTGAATTATGTTAATTGGTGTCAAAATGTTACAAACATCAAATAAACTCAACTCACGTTGCACATAGAAACGTTACACACGTTACATGTAAATTGTTTCAATCAAAATCGACCTTGAAATATTATTCGTAAAGAGGTATCACTTCATAAATGTCAAATTGTCATCTTTTAATTATGAACGTAGCTAAAATTTGTATTACAAACTCCTTTGCAAGATTCCGCAAAACGCAAAGTTATTTTCAATCTGTGATTTCACAATTGACTTTGTGTCGTATTAGTTAATCTGTTTAACTTTTATATACAAACAGTATGTTAACTGATGAAATTCCCCTTTAATACGTATATAACAAATATAAAAATGGATGTTGGTCTATCCGTTTGAGATTATTATGATGAACACATCAGGAAAGTCTGCCTTCCTAAATTAAATTTAAAAAAATATATATTAAAATTTGTTATAATAAATATTTATTTTAATGCTCAATGGCTTTTCTCAGTTAAAATACAGTGTTCGTAATAGTCATAGTATAATTGTTATAAAAATGAAAACAAACATTACGAGCAAATTATAATTGTTAATTAAAATTGAATTATATTAATTGGTGTCGAAAATGTTACATTCCAGATATTTAAAAATGGGATTCGTTTATGTTTCGCTTATGTACTGTGTTTAGATTGTAAGAAATATATTTTTTGTTAAATGAATTTATTGTATTATTTTTATTATAAAATAACTTGTGTCACGTTAAAATGAATGAGGTTATCATGATCATTTATATATTTGAAACATAGAGTATTAGTTAGTAATTACTGTTTTAGAAAAATCGTGCGATTTACTATCGATGGTATTTAACGATATTTGTTCACAATTTTCATTTTCGCCTTCAGAATTTAACGAAAAAGAATAGTACTATGTTATCAATAAATTACTAAATAATATAATAAAATTATAGTAAATAATTTTAACACCCCTCTGCTGCTGTGTGTGTGGTTACGGGTGCAGTGGCATCGTACCGTAAACACGGTCATCGCGTAGATGGACTCAAAAATTAACTTTCGTTAATTGTTTTTTGCGGCATACGGTTTATTTTAATGAATGTTCTTAATAGTGAAAATGTTACCGAGTGGTCTTGTTACCAACGTTAATTATAAACAAAAGCGGCTAAGCTTAGTGTAGACACAGCTTTATAAAAAGTAGCGTATATATATTTAGTTATCGTTTGTTATCAATAGATGTCATGCTGACTGAGAGCCATCTACATTTTGTTACATAAACTATGAAATAGTAAAATTAAACGCGTCATCATAATTATTTTACATTTTAGTCTACTCACTGATAGATGGCTGCAGTGATCATGTCGATCTATACAACAATAGATGGCGCTATGTTGAAAATAATATTTTATGAAACAATATTTCTTTATATTTTTAACCTTTTGGTCAAAATAAGTTTTCTTTATAATTTATTCTATTATAAAATTAACAATTTAAAAATAATATAAAAATATTTTATATTATTTTTAAATTGTTATTGTATCAATTTTGCAAAGGAGTTTTTTCTTTAATCTATATAACAAAATAAAATTGATTCCTTAAACAATTAAATACTGACGTTAAAAAAAAAACTATTCATCAATAAAAACAACAGAACAATACAAAATATTAACTTATAATCAATATTTAACCAAGCAGGTCATGTAACCGCTGCCTTAATAATACAGTTTTAAGTCAAACCATACAATTTACCCGTCCATCGAGCAAGGCGTAACAAGGTAACTATATACCAATTTGTTTAACAATTGAAACAATAAAAATGATAATACCCGGCTATGTGAATATATTTCATAGTAACTGTGTTTCCGTTTACACCCGCGATAAATTGATTTATAGAGTTTTTTCATAATTTGCCATATTAATATTGGTTTATGTGGTACTGTTCTGATCCTCAGTCTCGGAGCGTTAAGTTCAAATCAAATGTATTTCTTCAAGTAAACTTTACGATATAGCGTTTTTGAATATTCAATATTTTATCTCTATTACAGATTCGCAAAGCCTCTAACGAGAAATAACGGTAAGTAACTCGCGTGGTCGCCCTTTTAAATTATATCATTTTTACAATATTATTAGTAATATTAGTATACATAGAATCGTGCGTTGGTTTGAGAAACTATTTAAATGAAAACTGAAACGAATTGTCTGAATAAAACGTTTAGAGGTGATCGTTTATTTTCAACCAGGATAAATAATAATTCAATTGTATTTAATTATCTATGTAAATTGATTATCGGAATGGATAATTACTAAGATTAGCCGGTTCTTTTCGCCTACATTCCGAATCGAGCTTTAATTTTAATGTAAACTTGTAAAGTTAAAAGTCCACACTTCTGCTGACCCAAGAGCTGGCGCTTATTTAGTCCAAAGGCTGAGTCTAGCGGTGCAGAGAGGCAATAGTGCCAGCGTCTTGGGTACAATGCCACAGGACAATCTTTTAGGCGGCGTGTTTTTTCTTTAAATTTGTATGTGTATATTGTTCTTTTTATTTTAATTTTGTATTTTATAAAAAATACCTGTACATACTCATATTTATATCTTATTAAATATTCAGATTGTTTTTGCGATATAATAATAATATATTTACTCGCAAAGTCTAATTGAATAAAGTATATTGATTTGATTTGAAAAGAAGGATAATTCAAAACGGTTTTAAAGTTGGATATTTAGTAAGTAGTTGCACATTCTTTTTTTTTTATAGATTAGGAAGGCAGACGAGCATATGGGCCACCTGATGGTAAGTGGTCACCAACGTCCTTAGACATTGGCATTGTAAGAAATGTTAACCATCGCTTACATAGCCAATGCGCCACCAAACTTGGGGACTAAGATGTTATGTCCCTTGTGCCTGTAGGTACACCGAATCACTCATCCTTTAAACTGGAACACAACAATACCGAGTACTGCTGTTTTGCGTGATAAGCCACATATGAAATAATATACAGATAAAAAAAGCGCGGACAACACGTGTGTCGAGATTTGTAACATAGAATTAAAAAAAAAACCTGTAAAATATCTCCAGCTGATTAAGAAAGTTACGTATGTAATCCGTACCGGTAGTAGTTTGTAATTTGACAGTCAATAAGTAAGTGTAATGTTCGATTTGATTTGATTTGATTTAATTTGTACTAATGTATTATCAATTAACCAGTTATACAAATTTAAAACATGCATATTAATTAGAAAAATACTAACAAAAACAATACACACACAAATAACGTTTAGAACTAAAACCTACAAACATTACACTAGAAATAAACACAAACTTGAATTACCCAAGACCAGGACGAAATATGGAATTAAATCTTTACAGTTTGAGGGAGCAAAACTATACAATAGCTTACCTAATGAAATTTTCAATGAAAAATCCTTTACGATCTTTAAGAAAACAATATTATCTTATTGTAAAAATACTTAGATTAATTACTCTTGAATTGTATAAGTCGTTACTACTGTACTAAATTGTCGGTTAAATTATTATGTAAAATATCTCATTTAAGTGAACATTGTATGTTCTTTATGAGAAAATAAATTCTTAAACCACAATATAATAAGAGTAAGAATGAATGTAGAATCTAGCCGGAAATCGATACAGTCTTTATATGACAATGTATAGAATTGTTAGAATACATATGTTTTTATATAATATATGACAAAAAGTTGAAATAAAAGTTGGTTCGGAAAATATATAAAATTTTGTATCGCTATATGTAGCCTCTAAGGCCCTCACCTCAGGGGGCCGCGGTACACCGCCTTGCCCTGTGATAGCTACGTCATTATTCATATATCGCTTACCGTTACACAGCTTTCATAAGAATTGTCGGTGTTTCATTAACTTTTAATACAAAGTTGCTCTCCACTAGAAACCCTTTTTCTTTAAAGGGCTAATATTTAATTAAGTATATAAAAATCTAATAAATATCCTCTCTACATAAACTTACAAACTATGTATATACCTATATTAATGTTAATCTTACTTATTGCTTACGCCGAAGTAATATCGGGGGATCAAACGTTAAATAAAACTAAGGAAGTCGGCTGGGTTATACAAATTGTTTACAAAAACCGAGGTGGCCCAGTGGAACTCGTGAATTTTACTAATTACGGGTTCAAACCAAGAACCGCTTGAGCTTTCATGTGCTTAATTTGTGTTTAAAATTTGTTCTCTATGAAACCAACATGTGTCGGATGAAAATTAGAGACTCAATCGCCCTTCAAACCGGAAGACAAGGTCCTAGTGGTCACATCCCCAAATGCGAGTCAGACCCATAAAAAGTTATTGGGCTTTTCAAAAAAAATCTCAGTAGCATCCCCGAGTCTGGAAATTGGAAGTGTGTATATTCTCGTGCCTCGGAAAACACGTAAATCTGTTGGTCCTGCGCCTGAACTCTTTCCGGTCGTGTCGGATTTAACGTCCTTTCGTATATCAGAGTGCACTTTTGACATATTTTGCACACTGTCCTTTGTTCTTAATGCGGCTGGTTTATATATTTACATATATAATATAATTTTAAATAAATGTATAAAAATATAATACATACTTTTATACATAATACCCAGACTCACAGGGTGGGAATCGAACACGCAACCCCGGAGCAGAAGGGACATGGGAACATGTCCTGCACAAATGGCTAGACATCGTTGAGTATGGTCAAAGTCATAAATAAAAATATATTCAGTATTCTATAAAACTTCATTCAAGGCCCCCAAGGGGCCTCATCGTGTAACAAAGCAATTTAATTTGCTTTAACGTCCAACGATCTAATTACTAACCACTGCGCCATATGATACGGAATAAATATTAAAATTTCTTAACAACAAACATAAGGAATGATTTCGCGACCACACGTGACAGGTGACTTCCGGTGGTCAAATGTGGTCATGTGGTCAGTCTTTAATAACAGATTCGGGGAATTCTCTGATCCGTCTCATTGTTTGTTTGTTTCATTATACCTCATTACATTAAAGTAAATATAAGTTTTGAATTCGGTTTATTTTATTATTATTGAAGTATTCGCGGAAATTTTCTTATCGGTTTTGTGTCTCGTCGTGGTTTTGCTTGTTATCGTTTTTATATTAAATATAAGTATTTTAAATATTATCGAACCTATTCATATACGATATTTATTTGTTTATTTATTAAGATATGCAACAAAGGATACTTACGAGTACATAACATCGTGAAATAATGTTTTAAAATATGATCCTTCAATTACATTAGATCACATTGAGAGCATTATATAATGTCTACATTGAAGCCGAGACGGTCTAGTGGTTAGAACGCGTGAATCTTAACCGATGATCGTGGGTTGAAACCCGGGAAAACACTACTGAATTTTCATGTGCTTAATTTGTGTTTATAATTCATCTCGTGCTTGACGGTGAAGGAAAAGATCGTGAGCAAACCTGCATGTGTTGAAATTAAATACATGCAAACCTCCTCGAAAGAGAGAGGGGGCATTAGCTCAGCAGTGGAACATTAACAGGCTGTTACTGTAAACTGAAGATGAATTAAAAAAAGGAAAATAATGTTCAGTAAAACGCTGATTACTCTATCTAACATTATTGATTTGACATTTGAAAGAAGAAGATAGCTAGCTGTTTAACTAATCGCCTAAACGTTTATAATTAAAAACGTATATACATTTTTGGTTATATATTTATATATTAAGCTCCAAATCATCATCAAGAGAATGATCTTCCAGGTCACTTCCGTACCGTACCGTAACAGCCTGTGAATGTCCCACTGCTGGGCTAAAGGCCTCCTCTCCCTTTTTTGAGGACAAGGTTTGGAGCTTATTCCACCACGCTGCTCCAGTGCGGGTTGGTGGATTACACATGTGGCAGAATTTCAGTGAAATTTGACACATGCAGGTTTCCTCACGATGTTTTCCTTTTTTAATTAAATTAAGCACATGAAAATTCAGTGGTGCTTGCCCGGGTTTAAATCTACGATAATAGGTTAAGATTCACGCGTTCTTACCACTGGGCCATCTCGGCTTCTTAGGGTGCCAGGTCACTTCATATATTTAAATGAAGCTTTCACATGTTTTAATAATATATTATAAACAAATATATAATAAATAATGTCATATATAGATAATATTGAACAAAAAAATTGTTGACACATATATTTATAATTAGGTCCTTACATATGAAATTGGCGTTTTGTACGGGAGGAATATAAAGTCAATATGATTTTTTGTAAAATATATTTAATTAATCAAAGTATGCACCGTTGTTATCTATGCACTTTTGCCATCTCATAGGTAGTTCATTGATCCCTTTGCTAAAAAAAACATTGGGGGCGAGAATCAATAAACTCTTTGATGGCGGCTTGCACTGCCGCATCGGAGTGTTACCTCGCTGTTATTAGTGTTTGCCCGCGGCTTCGCTTGCGTGTATGTGGTGTTAGGTATAAAAAAGTAACATGTCCTTCAAAAATCCGTTCACTGGTTTAGCCGTACGTAACAGGCGGAGCATACTTTCGCATCTCTAATATTAGTATAGATTTCGTTATCAATTTAATATTAAATATACTAAAAAAATTTTTTTCTAAAATTATCATATTTCCACTTAGGACTGTTAGGGCTGTTAACGAGCCGAAGCCCTAGGCAATACACGTCTCTGGCTCAGGGTTCACAACCTAAAGCCAGGCAGTTATCGTCACAGGCCCGTAAAATTGTCGTACATCAGGATAATGATTATAACATACAATAATATTATAAAAAATCACAGCAATATATTTTAAATAACTTGTAATTGTAATTAAAAAAAAAAAACAAAAATAGAAACTCAAACATACGCAATATATACGCCAAATATGATCGAATTCAAAAAGGCAGTAACTGCCAACACTCCCATCAAACCAAGATCGGTGATGGACAGCCAGTAGTAACTAATAAAAGGATATGAGCTGCAATGACAGTAAAATCAATTGTAATTGTTATTGATTACTGTAATTATCAAATTTTGCATCATAATGAAAATTATCGTACGATACTAGTGTACCACCGTACATTTTTTTTTATAGAACAGGAAGGCGGACGAGCATACGGGCCACCTGATGGTAAGTGGTCACCAACGCCCTTAGACATTGTCACTGTAAGAAATGTTAACCATCGCTTACATCGCCAATGCACCATCAACCTTGGGACCTAAGATTTTATGTCCCTTGTGCCTGTAATTACACTGGCTCACTCATCCTTCAAACCGGAACACGACAATACCAAGTACTGCTGTTTTGCGGTGCTGCTGAGTGGGTGGTACCTACCCAGACGAGCTTGCACAAAGCTCTACCACCAGTAAATCGTACGTAGCTATGAAATTATCGTGCTTGTACGATGATTATCGTACTCACTGCTGCTTACTTTACTGCTCTGGCCCTTTTCTACCACAACGCAAATATATGTAAATAGTTTCTGCAAGCGGTTTCGTCCTCGTTTGAGGGGGGGATGCTTTGTCTTCTATATCCCTGATGTGTATGCAAAGTTTCGTCATCTTCGGTTGAGTAGTTAAGCCGTGAAAGCAAACAAAAAAGTAAGCTTTCGTATTTTAAATATTAGTGAGGATTGAGATGTTTACTGGTGGTAGGGCTTTGTACAAGCTCGTCTGGGTAAGTACCACTAATCAGATATTCTACCGCTAAACAGCAATACTTAGTATTGTTGCGTTCCGACTTGAAGGGTGAGTAAGTTAGTAAAATTACAGGCACAGGTAAGATCTTAGTTCCCAAAGGCGGCGCATTGGCATTTGGGTAGTTAATATTTCTGACAATGTCTATGGGCGGGTAATACCACTTACCATCAGGTGCCTAATTTTGCCGCCCACCCCACTATTTTATTTTAAAAAGGTTTCTTACCTTTGTCACACATTTGCCACGACATTAAAAAAATCTTGTTTTGAATATTTTTCTCTCGGACAAACGTACGACTGTACCTAATTTCCTATATTGAAACGAACAAACAATTCTTCCTACATCATGTCATTATTGTTTATATATATATTAAATTAAAAAAAAAAAACAATATATAAGATAATAATCATATACAGCGGCATTTTAAAAGAAAATCGCAAAAACAACCTATTTAAAATACATATAAAAAATAAAAATATATCATTCACAGACCACCCAAGCAAGCGCCAATGCCACAGGTAACATTTATTTAAAAAAAAAAAGAAAAAGAAAAAAAGGCGGTAAAGACACCGACGGCCATAAATAAAACGCTTAATAGACAAATGGAAATGTCAAAACATTTTGTAATTGTTCGTCTTTCTGTGGCCTGTCAATGTAATTTATTGACGTCATAAGGTTTGATTTAGTTACAAATATCGCTTTGAATTCGAACGCGTATTGCGATGCAAAGTTTTCAGTGCTGGAGTGGTTTTGAGTGCTTCTGTTTAGGATGTTTGCTAGCTTAGCGTTTGCGTAACTGTTTAGATGAAAAAATGAAACGTCAAAATATACTTTTTTTTCTGGCGTGTATCTAATGAGCATGAGTAGAAACTATGTAATACTAGATATGTACAGTCGATATTTAATACATTTTTTAATTGAATTAATTAATTTATTGAACACAACGTATAAATAATATGAAAACATTACAATGATTATAATATTATTATTTTTTTACAATAAAAAAATAACTTCATTTAAGTCGGCTCTTACAAACATTTTTTGATCTTTTACATTTGAAATGTTCCTATATTTTCCGAATGTAGGTTCTATCGAGAATCAATCAAGAATATTCGTTAAACAAGGCGCGGAATTTGTAATCGTTAATTTCCTTTCAGTTTTTAAATTTATTAAATTGTGAGTAATTAATTTATTTCTCTATTATAATTGACATAAGTTGAACGTGTCACAAAAATTTCAAGTAATTGTCTTAGTGATTACTTTTCGGTGTACATCGTTCATAACATACGTTTAACTCTTAAAGCTATAAAACTTAAGAGCTGAAGCGGCTGAAGGTACCATCATGTGTATGGTAACTTTATCCACAAATCAAGAGATAAGTCTTCAATTATAATAATGATTTTATATTGCACAAGTGTTAAAAGACACAGGCACTCTATTAGGGAGTACACTCTCGTAATCCGATGTGACTACAATCCGACACGACCCGAAAAAGTTCAGGAGCAACGGCTGTACGTGCTTTCTTGTACATGGAGGTTTACAAACTTCGTTAGCCTTCTGTTCCCTTGATGGGCTTCCGACACAGGGAACAGGCCTGGACTTACAAGTGCCTAGATATTTAAAGCTCCTCATTCTGAAGCGAATATAGTAAAATTATTAGTCTGTACTATTGAGAATTTGTTTTGAACACTCGGTGGTAGGATTTTTGTATGCCCGCTCGGGTTGGTACCACCCGCTTATCATTTATTCCACAATTAAACAACAATATTCAGTATTCTTGTGTTCTGGTTTGAATGGTGTTTGCCCGTGTAACTACAGGCACAAGGGACATAACTCTTAGTTTAGAAGGTGGTGCATTGGCGATATTAGTTAATATTTCTTGTATTGTCCATAAATACTTTAAAGTTTTTTTTTTAATAAAGACACAAAGAAATCGCTGTATTATTATTTATCGATACAAACGTCTTATAAATATTTAAATTTAAATAAATAATGTATGTCTATATTCATAGACGTGTTATAATTATGTCTAAATATATATAAACATATAATTTCGACGGAACCTGTTTCGTTTCGGCCATAAATTATCTAAACACAACAAAAGATCTGTGGAGTTGTAATTTGTGGAAAAAGCATAGATAATATAGAGTCATCGTGGGCCATAGATTATATGAAGTCATCCCGCGGCAAAGATTAACCGACGCCATTATTATTAAAAAAAATATATAATTCAACATGGCGGATAGATCTGACAGTAGGATGACCATGTTTATTTAATTTTTAAGATAATATTATCATTGAAAGTAATACAATTGTTTTTTTTTTCACGGTACGGTAACAGCCTGTAAATGTCCCACTGCTGGGCTAAGGCCTCTTCTCCCTTTTTGAGGAGAAGGCTTTGGAGCTTATTCCACCATGCTGCTCCAATGCGGATTGGTGGAATACACATGTGGCAGAATTTCAGTGAAATTAGACACATGGGTTTTGATGGGTGGGAGGTTTCCTCACGATGTTTTCCTTCACCGAAAAGCACGAGATGAATAATAATCACAAATTAAGCACATGAAAACTTCAGTGGTGCTTGCCCGGGTTTGAACCCACGATCATCGGTTAAGATTCACGCGTTCTTACCACTGGGCCATCTCGGCATTGTTTTTTTTAAATTATTCAATTTATACCCAATAGTAATCTTACCTAAATCTTTATCAAAATGTATTAATTGGGAATACAGACAAAGGATTTCGACAGAAAGGCCAAAAAGATAATAAACTATTCGTATTAAATATATACCTATATACATTTTTAATAACTAACGGTTTAGGTCGTTATTAGGTCAAGAGACCGGTTGGTTTGAAGCTAGTGCCATGGCAAAGGGGGAGTTAGAGACCTTCACGGTCACTCATACGGCTTTCACAACACGGACGGCTGGGGCTGCTGCTGAGAGTGCCGTTGCGAGAAAGCGGGAGAAATATGCCCCCTTGTATGTTTTTTTTGTGCCACTAGCTTTCGAGATGTAGGGATGTTAAGGGTCGGATGCCCTTACTTTTATCAGGGAGATAGGATTTGACAGTCGCTTACTTGGCGCAAAGGAAGCAAGGTTGTCGATGCCGTTCAGCGTGGAAACGCGGCCTGTGTTATGGGTAGCTTTACGTCGGGTAGGGATTGGGGGGGGGGCTTTCTTCTTTAAATTCGATTTTCAAAAAAGGTCATTAAATAACGGCCTTTTTTATGAAAGTAACTTAGCGGCTGTTTTGTTAAACACTGATTTATCTCCTTCTGTCACTGTTGATATGACATTCGAATGAAGGCGACAGCACTGTTTAACTAATCACCCGCTAAACAACGTTTATGTGTGTGTACGTAAGAGTTTTGCTATGTGTACATTTCATTTCTCAATGTTTATATAAATACCTATTTGTCTATGTGTATTTATCCTAGCTGTCTTTTGTTTTAAATAAAACAGTTTTCTCACAATTTTCCATTCAATAAGCTTAATACGAATCGCAAATAATGATTTGAATACATATATATAAAAATATAACCGGCACGAAGAAATTTGGTAACTCTTTTCTTTGTCGCACTTCCAAAAAATGGAATTCCTTACCAGCTCACGTGTTCCCCTCTTACAACCCGGGTTCCTTCAAACGAGGCGTGAAGAGGCATCGCAGGCCGGTAAGGCGAAGGCGGCGGTCGTCGCGTTTGGATTCTACTACCACTTACCATCAGGTGGAGTGGAGTCATTTGCCCTCCCGGCAAATATAAATATATATATATCAACACACAGCTCAAACTACTGTGGCTAGCAACATGAAAATTTGCATTCGAAAGAAAAATTTAAAGAAAGAGCTATGGAAATTGTTATATAGCAATTTAGAATTATGACGCGAGCGAAGAATCAAGTATATAAAAGATACATAGAATAAAATAATATTTTTTAACATATGATCCACTGTGCGTCCATAAGAGCATTACGCGGAAACAATTGAATGGATCTTAATGAAATTTGTTACGGTTGGTTTATAATCCATCCCAATAAGCTCGTTGACCTTATATCTGTGCGGTTATCATCTTCAACGGATACAGGCCAATTACGTAAGAGATGTAATAGTGCACAAGTGTGTGTTGCAGCACAGGAGCACTTTCTATTTCCTTTTTACTTGGTAATAGATATGTAAGCCAGTCTGGGTAGGTATCACTCATCATATACTCTTATACTCTTACGCTAAGCAGCAATACGTAGTATTGTTGTGTTCTGATTTGATTGTGAGTGAGCCAGTGTAACTTCAGAACCCAAAGGATATAACGTCTTAGTTTCTTTAGGTCGTGACGACTTGCCTTCAGGCGGCTACAGGTACGAGGGAGACAACATCGTAGTTGCCATGGTTGGCGCATTGGCGATGTAAGAATAGTAATATTCCTATTATCGCCAATGTCTATGGGTAATGGTGACTGTTTACAATCCAGTGGCGCATTTTTAAGTCCATCTAACTATTTTAACAACGACTACTATAATTTAATTTAACACATAAATTGAAGCATAACGAATAACAAACCAGACTCCTACGTGTATTGAAATTGTATTATGTATTTGTGAAATATATACAATCTCAATTATAGGTAATTTAACTTCGGACCACTGTGGTCAAACATTGTCAGTACACGATAAAAATATATATTTTTTTAACATTAAGCTGTTTGTTGAACGCATAAGCCCGATTACAAAGTGAAGCCAATAAAAAAAAATTGTCGCCTTTTTTCCTTTTACCTTTCAACCGTCATAATGGTCAACAATTCCACCATTGTCATACATTAATGAACGTTTTTAAAATGTTAATGTTCATATTTTTGTATCTTTATATACATTAATAAATAAACGATATTCGTCCGTCTGTCGTCCACTTTCGAAATGAAAATATAAATACTCATTTTGAGTATATATTTTTTTTAAATTACTGGACAGTTGGACGTGAATCGGTTAGCGGATGCCGAAATTACTGTCTCTTTTGACATAAATATTATATTTAGTCTGTGGTCCGAGCGGTCAGCCATTACGGTTTTGGCAGTATGTAATTTTTCTTTCTTAATTTAAGTAACCTACATTTGAAATTTCTGTTAAATTTGTTTCGAGAAGTCATTGTTTTGTTGAAATATTTATTTGTTTATTCCTTAAGTATCTTATATAATCTAGATATATAAAAAAATAACTGTCTGACTGACATATCCGTGAATATTTGTATCCTCTTACACATTAGGTTAGCACTGAAGAAGGATTTTTGAAAATTTAACCCCTAAATTTGTATGAAAACCTTTATTTTTGAAAGACCTAAAATCAGAATTATGAAGTGAGCGGAGTCGCTAAAACGCAAGTAATCAATGATATAAGTTTTGTCAAAAATTTGTATCATTTTTATTGTAGAGATTACTTCCATTACTGACTGACATGACTAAACCAATGCACATAAAACTTATACCAGAAGGCGCAGCACGCTTCGGAGCAGGTTTAAGTATACATTTAGCATCCAGAAGTGAAAATGTTTTTATACTGGTGGTAGAGCTTTGTGCAAGCTCGTCTGGGTAGGTACCACCCACTCATCAGATATTCTACCGCAAAACAGCAGTACTTGGTTTTGTTGTATTCCGGTTTGAAGGGTGAGTGAGCCAGTGTACAGGCACAAGGGACATAACATCTTAGTTCCCAAGGTTGATAGAGCATTGGTGATGTAAGCGATGGTTAACATATCTTACAATGCCATTGTCTATGGGCGTTGGTGACCACTTACAATCAGGTGGCCCATTTGCTCGTCCACCTTCCTATTCTATAAAAAAAAATCTCGAATTCATCTTTTCGAAAATAGAACACCACATCATATATCATATAAATTGATGTAAATAACTCCCTTAAAAGTCCAAATAACACACACACAATGCAACACATTCAACAAATCACAAGTCGCGAAAGTAATTAATTAATAACTTTACTTTTCGTCCATCAACAAAATGGCGGTTTTAGTAATCCGTAATCCGTAACAGCCTGTGAGTGTCCCACTGCTGGGCTAAAGGCCTCCTCTCGATTTTTGAGGAGAAGGTTTGGAGCTTATTCCACCACGCTGCTCCAATGCGGGTTGGTGGAATACACATGTGGCACAATTTCAGTGAAACTAGACACATGCAGGTTTCCTCACGATGTTTTCCTTCACCGTAAAGCACGAGATGAATTATAATCACAAATTAAGCACATGCAAATTCAGTGGTGCTTGCCCGGGCTTGAACCCACGATCATCGGTTAAGATTCACGCGTTCTTACCACTGGGCCATCTCGGCTCTGTAGGTTTAGTAATGCGCGTCTTTTATTTAACAACGCCTTTTATAAAGATCTAGGAATCACCTAGCTATATAATATTGTATAAAGGCTAATGTTTTGCTTGTATATAAATAAATATAAAAGTAAGCCGAGATGGCCTAGTGGTTAGAACGCGTGAATCTTAACCGATGATCGTGGTTGCAAACCCAGACAAGCCCCGCTTTATTTACACGTGCTAAATTTGTGTTTTAGTTCATCTCATACTTGATGGTGAAGGAAATCCGTGTGTCTAATTTCACTGGAATTCAGCCACGTGTATTCCACTGACCGGCATTGGAGCAGCGTGGTGGAATAAGCTCCAAACCTTCTTTTCAAAACAAGGCGAGGAGGCCTTAGCCTAGAAGTGAGACATTTAAGCGCTTTTAAATAAAAATAGATAATTTACTGAAATACTGTGACATACGATCAAATGGTCAATGAACAGTCTCTTACCCCATATTATATAACGCATGGTCACCCTACATCCCTTTAATAAAAATAAAAAAAATCTATAGATAATTATTATTTTACTGCGATCATGTAAATTATATATTTTCTATTACGAGCCTCTTTATATACCATTTTACATTGACCCCGAAACCCATATAAAATCCTTATCGAAGAGGTCAAATTAGGGTGGTGTTATTAAAATCGAATCCACCATTTTGGGCGAGTGAAAGAGACGACGATAGTTATTAGTGTGTGCTAGAAAGAGATGTAGTGATTTATTTTTTATTTCACTCGGAGTGTATGGGCGGTTTTGTGATTATAACTTCTATATAAATGGTGTTTACAATCTGTTACATAGTTTGTATTCTAGAATTATGCGTTTATTTAATACAAATTATATTTGTAGAGACAAATTAAATGACTTTTTAAGTTATTTGCATATACTCCTGTCCCACTCCAATGCTGGTTGGCGGACGCTCATCATCAGACAGGTATGCAGGTTTCCTAATGATATTTTCCTTCACGTCATATGAAAAAGAAGAAACAAGTGAAAATTAAATACATACAAATAATTAAAGAGATTACTTATATACTTTAATTACAGGAACAAGAGACATAACATCTAAGTTCTCAAGGTTAGTGGCGCGTTGCCGATGGCTCGTAAGGTATAGTGAATTTTTCTTCCAGAATCAATGTCTATGGGCAATCTGCCAGTCGGCCGGTTATTAAAAAAAACATTAAATAATCAATTATTTAAATTAATCTATTATATGTTAATTTATTATATAATTTAAAATATATATATTGATTTTGTTAATTTATTTTCATTGTTTGCAACTTAACCAAGTATCTTGTACGTATTGAGTCAAAATCAACAACTGCCACTTATAAATATAACGAGTTGCCACTTATATACTACACATAGCTATATTTTATTATTTTATAATTCGAATTAAACATAAATACCGTAACAGCCTGTGAATGTCCCACTGCTGGGCTTAAGGCCTCCTCTCCCTTTTTGAGGAGAAGGTGATGGAGCTTATTCTACCACGCTGCTCCTATGTGGGTGTGTGGAATACACATGTGGCAGAATTTCAGTGAAATTAGATACATGCAGGTTTCCTCGCGATGTTTTTCTTCACCGTAAAGCACGAGATGAATTATAATCACAAATTCAACACATGAAAATTCAGTGGTACTCGCCCGGGTTTGAACCCACGATCATCGGTTAAGATTCACGCGTTCTTACCACTGGGCCATCTCGGCTATGAAACATAAATACAAAATTTATTTATTTTATATTTATACAAACAAATAAAATTGAAGTGTCTGCCTGCGATTAAAAAATAACAGTCTCTTTTTAAATTAATATGCCTCTTTGCGAGAAACCAAAACAACCAATTTTTTTTAAACTAATAATTTAAATATTTATGATGTGATTTTCATCACAAACCGAATCCCACGCTGCCGCAGCCTCGTGTTCTGTTAGTATTCTAATAAAACTACTTCTTATATATTATTTTTCCAATAATTATTAAATTTAAAACAGCCTGTATAACACTATAGAGAACCAAATGTGATAATTTCTTCCTGAGATCACGCACACAAACGGATAGACACGCAGAGTGTAATGATTTTATTTATTATATAGTTATTTTATAAGGGATCCGCTTTGTTGCAAGTAAACCCATATTTAAAACAAAATAAAAAATTTTAAATAAACAGCCTATATAAAAAGATCTTTGCTTATTAACTGTAAAGAAAAAATTAAAAAAAAAAATGTACGGAACTGAATTCTATGTTTCTAGCTCACTCTTGTCTGTAAACAAACTATCGTGGGATCCCTATAAAAAGATGGACGCTTAGACGCCGATGTGCTTCTAATTACATCTCCAAATTGTTTTTTTTTTACTTTTTAAAAACCTACGAGCTGCTATTATTTTCTCTCCTACATTTTTTTGTCGAAAGAAATGAGTTGTAACGCTTTGGTTCTCAAATTACGTTTTCATTACAATATAAAACCTCTTCGGACGGTATCATTACGAAAGAAAATAAAAAAAAGATAAAATTTACAAATGATGTAGTTTATAGAATACAAGTTTAATAAAATTTAAGATTCGATATTAAATTTATGTTTTTATATTAAAGATTTTTATCTGTACCTACGCAAAATATTATTTTCCACGAAGATCTTAATGCCGCCAAAACATCTTAAAAAGTCATTATAATAAATATATTTTTAAACTTGGAACGATATTGGCCGCAAATAAGTCGGTAAACACTTTATCGCACGGCGAGTTAAACGACGTCGCCTTAAATTATTGAAAAAAAAGACAAAATGTCCGCACAGCGAAGATTTGAATTCGGAATGGTTTTATTTTGAAATGCGGCGGCAATATTGTACGAATAAAGAAGGTATGGAGACGGTTTTTCTCCCAACGAAGACTGAAGGTTAGTTATTTAAGTTCTAGAAAAAAAAAAATTGAACAAGAGGTAATACGTATTAAAAGTATATATACATATGTATGTATAACACATAAATAGTGTTTAAATTATTTTGTATCAGTTCTTAGTTTGAAAAAATATATTTTTATCGTCATTTTATTTTTATTTTTGTATTTAGATTCTGTTTTTATCCAAATTATTATCTTAACACATTTAGAAAACCACTATGTAATTATTGTTCTATTATGTATGTTTAAATAAATTTAAGATGAGTTACATATTTTTTTTTAGTTCTTATAACATAAATATCTACAGCTGGTTTTAAAGCGTAAAAACTGAATTTACTATGTTTAAAACTATTAAAATTATTCGTGTACAACGTTTAAATATTTTCAAAATTACTCCATAGCTTCGTAGTTCAGAAAAGCTTCGAATTTCAAAATTCGGTAGGGCAATACACGTATCGCGCGCGATTTTTCATTGGGCCCCTTTTAATAAAAAAACTAACTTTTTTTGGGTGTTTTTAATGCAACGATTCCTTGACGCCAACATTTTTTTATAATATAGATATGAGGATGGACATAAAAAGACTTTTTTCAAAAAGGCGCGTTGATTTTGACGTATGAATTTAATTATGTTAATGTAACTTTTTAGATATGTTCTGTGTTTGTTTTAATATATTTAAATAGTGATCCGTGGAACTAATAAATATGTATTTTTTTGAAGAAACCGAAGTGACAATTCTATTTTTTTTTTTAATAATATCGGTTACAGGTGTGACTTACTCAGCCAATTATTAGCTTTTATGGCTTGCAACTAACGTATAGTTAAAATAAAGTTGATATATACATTAAATGTAAATAATTAATATATGTATTAAAAAAAGGATTTATTATTATCAGAATTCCTCATTGGATTTTCTCTTGCTATTATTGTTTTTTTCTATCATTTAGGCGCTTAGGAGTGAATTTCGTTATTTTTTAATACAGCACTACTGCTTATTTTCGAGTTGTGTAAACATAATGGAGTAATAATAGTAATTCGAACTGGTGGGTTTAAGTGTCCCACAGCTGGACTGGGTTGAATACACATGCAGGATTCTTGACGATATTTTCCTTTACCAAGCACGAGATGAGTTAAAAGTAGAAATTAAGGGCAAGATCCTCAGTGTTACTTGTTCGGGCTTGAACCCGCCATTTTCGGTTCATTCATTTATTCTTATACGAGATGTTATACTATAATTTATTACGTACTCCGTACCGTTTGGCGGTAAAACTGCAGTGTCCCCACAGGGGTACCACCCGTAACGTATAAGGATTACCTCAAAACAAAAAAAAAACCGTCTTCGGCGAAAAGTAACACAAATAATTGGAAAAGGTAAATTTAACAAAAGCTATTGTGACCGCGAAAGATGTTTTTGTATAAATTTAACCTGTTGCCTTGTAGGATAATTTGTTTACGTCGCTTTTTTTTTTTAACAGCTGACTCGTTACGGCTGTATGTGTGACGATCTGAGCGCGTTCAAATCGGCTACTTTGATTTTTTTTAAGTTTATTTTTATTTATTGTATTTAAATATGAGTTTATAATGAATGTTATAATTTATAATTGTTTTGACTACTGTTCGCCAAATTAAATAAATAGTGACGTCATAATATGTTGCTTGTGCTATTTTGTATAAGTTAAGTAGCAGCCTGTGAATGTCCCATGCAGCTAAGTCATCCTCTTTTGAGAAGGTTTGGAGCTAATTCCACCACCCTGCTCTAATGCGGTTTGGTGGATACACAAGTGTTAGATACACAAAATAGGCACGTGTATGTAAAATTTAATGATTATCATTTCAGTAGTAAACAAAGTAACTTTTATTATTAGTTTTACTTACGAAACTTAAATAGAGGAAATGCATTACGCTCTTTTTTTGCGAGGTTGGATAGACATGGTTTAGTTTTCATTGCAAATAATTTACCATAGATTTTGTTTTTTATTTTATTTTATGCTCACTTAACTTGACAAATTGCTTTAAGTTTTTTTCTGGAAAATAATTAATGAATAATTATCCGATCCGTGCGCTATAACGTGCATTTTTCCAAGTATTGTTTACAAGAGTATAAGGTGTACTTAATATTTTACATTCCCAACTTAACAATTTATAAAATAATAATTATTTTAAATTGTTTAGAAGCTGAATAATTCACATCTTTCGTATATATGAATTAAAAAAAAAATAACATTTAAGCTAGACGATGTTAGAAAATAGAACGGTCGATTTTAAAAAGCCTGGCGTCAAGTGACATCCGTAAAAATTGCCGCAATTAAACATGGAACGAAAAAGTTTGGATTCCGAACGGAGACAATGGCCCATTAGGAGCATTAGATAAGTATCTACGACCCAATTGTAGTTCCTTTTTTGAATTTTAGAAGCGCGTTCTGTTTTTAAAAGCCGTGTTTACATTGAACTGTTTCAACGTTTTGATATTTCTGTTTCGTATAGTCTTGCAGCCTTTGACCAGATATTTTACTTGAAGAGTTAAGAGTAATTAATATAGTAGATTGTATTATCTGTTGCCTGTGTTGTCTTTTATGGTTGAAGAAGGTAGACAGGCTAATGGGCTATTGAATAGTAAGTGGTCACCATTGTCGATTGACATTTAAAATGAGAGATATATAGCGACAATGCTACCAATTGTTAGAACTGAGTTATTAATGCGTCTATAATTGCTTGTAGCAGCTGGCTGCTAGAAGATAAGAAAGAGATAGCGGACAAACATGGAGGTCTGAGGTGATGATCGCGGGCTGAAATCCAAGCAACACTACAACAATGTACGTACGTTATTTTTTTAAATTCGTGCTGAAGATTTTGTTAATCTTGCACGTGTAGTGATTCTGCTACATGTATATCGTGAATGATGCTCTAAATCTTTCTTCTAACAGAAGAGGTGTCCAGCTGTGGGACATACCTTATCAATATAATATATATATCGCTCTGTATGAAACGAGCCTATTGCGTTCCGCTCGTGGTGTCGATTTTTGCGGCTAACGATTTGGAAATGGAACCGGCATTCCAATTACAGATTGAATTTGGAACGGCAACGAATTTGAATTGCTTCAAATCGCGAACGCTTTGGTTTTATGTAATATAGAATGGATCAACTTAATAGACGTTCGATTATTGAATTAATTTTTTTTAATGACCCCACGTTACATTGTATCTTTTTAAAATTGTAAGAATCTCTTAATTTTAATTTGAAGTTAATGCAATTTAATCGGCTTAGCTGTTTAAGAAATTAAACATAAATTGAGTCAGTTATTTTAAAAATGACATGGAATAAATGTTGATATTTCATTCTACCGAGAAAAATTTTTTGTTAACAGGCATAGAGAATTTAAAAAAGTCTATTTTGAATTTCGAATGCCATTTAGGCGCGAAAGGACCGCACACGTCGCGAATGGCCGATCGTCGATCGCGCACGCACGGCGCAAGGCATAGATATAGCATGGTCTAGGCGATGCGGTTTTTTTTTCTTATAACCCTTATAACGTGTATATATAAAGTGTTGTGCCTGTATTTTTCTAATTATTTTATTAGTAGTTATAGAAGAGATTTTGAACGATCATTTGTTAAGTAATATTTCAATAAGTGATGAGAGTAGCATCTTACAGTGGAATTTGTGTCAAATATTCCTGACGCCAGAAATTTGTCTCTTTGTCACGCGTATTGAGTTGGGCGTGTATTTTTTTTTTAAATTATAGTTGGGAGAGAGAGAAATGGAAGGCGATGGTATATATATGACCTCCGCCTCAGTAAGCAGTTAGCTTGCACAGTCGCAGATCACGAGATACCGGTTTGAACCGGCTTGGGCCAGTAAAAGGCAATGGATTTTCAGTCAAGATATTCCCCTAAGAAGTCCGGATTACGGAAGTTGGCAAACTCACTCGTGTTTCAGAACGGAACGAAAAGCACGTAAAGCCGTTGGTCCCTAACTCTCCCTGATCATATAGGATTGCATCGGACTTTAAACCATTAACAATATTAATAAAATCATACTGACTGTTCAAATTATATCTAGAACCTATTCTGTGGAATGAATGAGACAAAACCTCAAAATGTATAGCCGTCCCTCACACATCTGTCATTATCGCTAAATACAATTAGCGTCCATTCTTTACTAAGAATATGTTCTTATTTTAAAATACCAACAATTTGTAAATTTGTGCGTAATCGATGAACATATTGGACGCTTTGTTTTTTTTTTTTAAATTCCAATTACATTAATTGTCGAAGGAAATACAATTGCATATTTCTTGGAGATGGATTATTTTATAAGATGATGTTGGATTTAATTGATTGGCTGTCTGTTTAGTTTTTTTAATTGTTTCTTATTTGTCGTTGTTATGTGATAAAGTTATAAAAATAATTATCAAGTTTTAATTTGATCTGATCGTCGCGCCCTCTATTATAATGAATGATTGATGGATTTTATCATATGATATATGATGGACATAAGTTACTTTTTTTATACCTCATACCTGTCCCCCCCCTCGCCTTACACGTGGGCGAAGCTGCGGGTGAGAACTAAGTTAAGTAAGATATAAGTTAGTGCCGGAAAACTTGTTCGAATTTCATTTTCATTCAGCTCGTAAATCTCCATGGATTGGATTCACGTGTAGCTGATTTATTTAGTAGGTACCAGCCACTCATCAGATATTCTACCACAGACAGCAGTACTTGGTATTGTTGTGTTTCGGTTTGAAGGGTGAGTGAGCCAGTGTAATTACAGGCACAAGGGACATCGTAGTTTCCAAGGTTGGTGGCGTAATGGCGATGTAAGCGATGGTTAACATTTCTTACAATGCCAATGTGCGTGGTGATTATTTATCATCAGGTGGCCCATATGCTCGTTCCTATTCTATATTTAAAAAAAAAAACTAGCTTCGGTTGTGCCCGCCTTTGAGAAGATGCAGTTGTTAGATAGCCTCGAAATATATTTAGCAATTACATATATACTGCTATAATATACGATCTGATAGTTATGTACAGACGACAAACGAAAAAAGATCTATTATGTAATGTTATGAAATATTCTGTCCTTCCTGTTCCTGTCCTGTGGTTCATATGCTCGTCCGCCTATCTATTCAAGTAAAAGAATAAAAAAAAGTAAGGCTCAGAGCAGACTCGTAACCCGTAACCCTTCGTGAAATTTCAGTAAGTGATATGCGACATTGACCATTATAACTATAACATTACAAGAATACACGCGTCAAAATAGTATATCACCATAAGTCGGTTATCAACATTTCACGGGCGAGTAATGAAGTGAGTTCTTATATAATGACACTGCAGATACTGGCTGTTCACTGAAAAATTCGGCACTCACCGCAGACACGATCGTGTAATGTCAGAAAGTGATACGCGACAATGACTATAATAATTATACCATTTAGAGGATATACGGATCAAAATAGTATATCACCATAAGTCGGTTGTGAACATTACACGGGTGTGTCAATTAGTTCATACAGATCAGCACTTGTAGAAGAAGAAGTAACAGCCTGTGAAAGTCCCACTGCTGGGCTATAGGCCTCCTCTCCTCTTTTTTGAGGAGAAGGTTTGGAGCTTATTCCACCACGCTGCTCCAATGCGGGTTGGTGGAATTCACATGTGGCAGAATTTCAGTGAAATTAGACACATGCAGGTTTCCTCACGATGTTTTCCTTCACCGTAAAGCACGAGATGAATTATTATCCCAAATTAAGCACATGAAAATTCAGTGGTGCTTGCCCGGGTATGAACCCACGATCATCGGTTAAGATTCACGCGTTCTTACCACTGAGCCATCTCGGCTTATAGCTACTTATACTTGTAATGTGTGGTATTCCATTCCTGTATCAACGCTAATTGATCGTGTATGATATAATGTTAATCACGCCTATAAGCGTGATAGGTATAAAAACTGTGTTACAAGAGGCATATGTCAGTTATAACATTTAATGATACATATTTTACATAACAGATAATAAAACTTACGTCGCCATGTGTGAAATTAACAAAATCAAACGATATATATACAAAAACCACCAAAAAAAAAAAACAAAATAGATCAATTCAACCGTTATCTATGAACGAATAAAAAAATTCTTACATTATGTTTCACTGATCCGAAACTATTACAAACCTAACCGGATGTAGAAAAGTGGCATTATGGCCCGATTAAACATACATAAAAAAACTTACTTCCGCTCTTAAAAATATGTGACTCGAATAGAAATTGTAGTATTACAGGGCCATTAAGCATTCAACCCTAATACCTTCGCATGTTGTCAAATAAAAGATTTAAACCCTATCTGTGGTAGCATTCGCGCCAATTCTAATGTCAGCGTGACATTTGAACAAAATGGCGTAATTAATCCTTGTTTTTTATTGATAGTCATGTTTGTAATACAGATTTATTTTTTCTTTATTTAAACTCAGATTTACGATCTGTTTTTATTAAGATAAACTGATTGAAAATTATATATTAAACGAAATGCTAAGCTAAGTATAATATTTAGCTGTAATTGGTATGGTTGAATTTTATAGCTTAGATTAATTTACTCAATATTTCACATTAAACAGTATATAATTATATCTTTAATTAGTTTTTTAGATAATTGTAAAGTGGTTTATAATTATTTTTGACATTTTCAATGTCAAAGTGACATTGAAACAATTTAGTGTTGCGTGTATTTTTTTTTCTGTTATATAGTTGATTGGTTTTATGTTTTGAATATTTAATAAATTAAAAATAAATGTTATATAACACTTAATAAAATATTATATTAGTCATTTACCGACTGCTTCGTTGACGAGTGGCTAGATATAAGGACGCACATCCCGAGATTCGGATCCAGAGATAAAAAAAACTATCTTTAAAAAAAACAACTCCTGAAGACCTCAGATCGTGGCAATAATTCATTGAAATTTTTACCCTTATATGTATGTTATATGTAAAATGTTAAAATATAATGGTGGAAGGATAACTTGTGAAGGTACCATCCATAAATCACTTACCGTGTTGTACGACCGACAACAAATATAACAAGTACGTTCTTTCTTACAATTATATCTGTGATTAATAATAACTTTTTTTATAGTATAGGTAGGGGGACGAGCGTATGGGCCACTTGATGGTAAGTGGTCACCAACGCCCTTAGATATTGGCACTGTAAGAAATGTTACCCATCGCTTACATCGCCAATGCGCCACCAACCTTGGGAACTAAGATGTTATGTCCCTTGTGCCTGTAATTACACTGGCTCACTTTTCAAATCGGAACACAATAATACCAACTATTGCAGTTTTGCGGTAGAATATCTGATGAGTGGGTGGTACCTACCCAGACGAGCTTGCACAAAGCCCTACCACTAGCTACTGTAACTACCCAATTATTAATGTTTTTTTCTAATAATTAATTAGTTGATGCTTAAAAACTTTAAATAATCACATACTCTATTGTTTCACTCTTAGGGTACATTTTTCTTCTAATTTAAATATGACCAAACGGGAAGTAAAACCTCCAAACAAGTTCATAAATGACGGCGTTCTGAGGTAACAAGCAAACAATAAAACAGAATTATGAACTTCATTCTTTCGAAGTGGGTTAAAAATCCACATATTAGGGCATTATAGGCACTTTTTTAGTTTTTTTTAATTGAATATCTTACCTATTTTTCATACAGGTCCAGGTATAAAGAAAGAGTTACTTTACCTATTATTCCAACCCCCCTTGCTAGGTTACATTATTATTCATATAAACGTCTGTTTATTGACTTTAGATTGAAATAGACACTGCTTTTTTAATCTGTTAATTATAAATTTTCAATAACAATAAAAAACGTATAGTATAAATATTTTTTGTCTGTGGATAAAAACGGTAATTCATCTTAAACTCAAAACCGAACAATATACATAAAAGTAACCAGACTATTTACTTCAAATAACTTCCGACGCCTTTTAATGACAGCGCAGAATTAAAATGGCATTCAAAGATAAATTTATTATCTGTGTAAATGTAAAATTTGACAATTGCGAAAGTGATGTTGCGGCACACGAAAAAGTACCCAGCTGTGAGAAAAAAAGTAACAGCTTAAGAACCTTTTGACTTTTATAGAAAAATATGGATTTTGTATCTCTTTCTTTTGTGGGAATGGGAGCGAGATGGAGTGTAAGGCGTGTTCATAAGCATGTTACAAGGACAGCTTTGTGTCTGAAACAGAAAAGGCCAGAAATATGTAGGTATTATGCAGTTTATTATAAAGTATTGTCAGATTTATTTATTTTTTTAAAGTTTCAATCATTTTAATCAATTTGTTTATTGCTTGTAATTTATTGAAATTATTTTCTAAATAATTATATCGAGCTAATAATAGATATTCAGAGATGCATCATTAAGGTGAAACAAAAATAGATCCTTTGTTTGCTTGAGTCGTTAGATTAAAATAGCGATGCAGTCTATCCCTCTCTTCCATTCTATAAATTTCTCAAACACAACACAAAGACCATTTTATAAATAGTTAAGCGGTATTCGCAAAGCGATGCCTCCAGCGTCGAACGTTCTTATTTTGAAAATATTTTGACATTAATGGCCGCCTTTGTGACGTTCGGTGACGTATTGATTTTTTTTATCGGCGATAACATCAAAGTGCTTGGGTGTAAAGGCGTTCGGATGTAAACTACACTTTTTTTGTGAGGTTTAAGCTTTTAAGTCTATTTTTGTGTGTTACGCAATTCACTATGGAAATAGATAATTTTAATTCGATTTTTGTAAGAGGCTTTGCTCGAAGGTATTTTGTAATCAATATACATTACTTTAGATTTGAACGATACAGGTAATTTTATAAATTCCTTAAGTCGGGTAGAATAAGGTTTTACATAGAACGGTTATATCGTAATACATATGTACATATAACTATTGGTTTACACGGCGAACGGCAATTAAAATCAAACAATTATCTTAAATCATTGTTATAATTCAGTCAATTTACACAAAATTTAAATTAATTATACATCTATACCTTCCTTAAGAACCACTCCGTTCGTTTATGAAAACTGTATGAAAATCCGCTCAGTTGTTTTTGATGTTATCGCGTACATACAGACAGACGCGACGGGTATTCTTTGTTTTATAATATGTATTGTAACTAGACAGTGCCGGCTTTGGGGTAAATCGAGGCGCCAGATAGTCCCCAGGGCGAGCCTAAGTACGAAAAATAAAATTTCGTTTAATATATACACAATGCTGATGTGTAATTTGTTCAAAAATAATTTATTTTTTAACAAAAGCGTGCGACATAATTTCAAAGGTTACACCGCAAGGATAATTTTCTAAAGTTTCAAAAGCTCGCGTGTCGCCTTACATTTAGAGCTTTCATGTAACTCGTGTAATACAACACCTGGTTATAAAAAAAGTTGTTTATTTTGTAACACGTGTCCAAACAATTTGTATAATAACAGACGATGCTGTAAAGAGGAAATCGCTGACCACTACAATATAAAAAAAAAAAACCATCAGTCATTTTCCCGCCAACACAAATCCTAAGTCATACGACTTGAGAGCAATTGTAAATTAAAAAAAAAACTACTTAAACAAAATGGCCGGACAGCTGTCAACCGCAAAGGATCAAAGCAATGGCGGGAACACAATAGCGGCATTAGAAGAATATATTGTTGGACAACAACAAAATGCACAACAATTTAACCTTTATTTCCATCCTACGTAGATTAATATTTCTATAAATACATATATCATTAAGACTAATTAATTACGTAGCCTAAAACAGAGGTTAATTCTAAAAATTAAACCATTTTGCTTGACCTTTGTTTGAAAATAAATTACAACATTACGAGGTCTTTTTTAAATTGGTGTTTCTCAATAATAAATACTATTTTAGCTTGAGCTATTTTTCAAAGACAATTGTATGGCACAAAAGATCTCTTTAAGCTGGTTATATTGTTTGTAGTTTGACGCGTGCGGTCTTTGTGCTACATACAAATATTTTGAAGGGGTTTGTTTGTTTTTTTTACTGTCTTGCTACTTGTATTACGAGCTTTGTAACCGATTGTGACAATGGAAGTTGTGTGTTTACATATTTATGATTATTTTAAATGTAATTTGAAGATTAAAATATATAAGTGGTTTGTTAATGATGCAATCCTGATTGATTTCGGCCACGGCGACGGCTCAAAGACTTTAGGCTAGCCAACTGTGCGGGACATATTATAGTGCACAAGATGTTTAGACGAAGGAGCTTTACGTGCATTCCGAGGCACTGTGAACATCAAACAGGTGCTGAGGATTTCTCAAAGGAAATACTCAAGGGTTTCAATGCCTCGTTTGTTCCTAGGACCTCGAGATCTACTAGACCAAAGGGCTCCAAATATCTATACAGCGTTCATAGGCTAATCTTTCTAGACCCTCAATGGACCCAGTGTAGGGGTGTCTTGTTTGAAAGGATCCGTGACGTAATAGCACACCATTCGCAAACCGCACCCTTAGCAATAAAACAATTATCCGGTTCCGAGCATTAAATAAATACACGCCGCAAATCCCTTTACGAACTAAGCGGATTATGTTCGGCGGTTTGTAGGCTTTTTCACATGTAGCGATTATTTTCTTTACTATAGAACAGTTTATTATTTATCATTATTTATAATTAATATTTAAAATGAAGCTAGATTAAATATTTTTAAGTGGTAAAGTGTTAAGAAATGCGGAATAAATGTTACGCCAATTGAAGTTGGTGGTAGGAAGGCAACACCCATACATCTCCCGACAAACAGCACTGTAATCTATAACAGTGTTATTGTGTAACCGTTTGAAGTGAGTGAGCCAGTGTACAGGTACAAGAGACATCTTAGATCCCAAGATTGGTGGCGCATTGATGATGAAAGAGATTGCCGTACATTACGATATATGAATAGAATTAAATAACAATTGCTAACCTATTTTTATACTTTTTTAAAATAATTTTTTTAACCGTTTATCAGAAACGAGCCTACAAAATGGCAGCCAATCATAAATATTCTCATACATTCGAAATAACAATATATTCATAAACACGAACTCCCCTTATCGTTGCGGTGTAGACGGACGGACTTACTGTTTATATAGATTTGAATAAATACTTTAACGCTTTTAACGTCACGGAAATTGTGACGTTATTTTTTTTTTTAAATTATTGTAGCTTGAGTGTCATTATATACAGCTTAAAAATATTTATAATTTTATAATTTTACCGTTTTGTTTACCACGAACAAATAGACAGACGGAATGAAAATAATGGTCGTTTTGGTTTTGAGTTACAAATTTTACATTATTACCACAATTAGACTTTTTTGTCATTGTCTTTATTTTATATAAATGATAATACTCTATATAAATACATATTATATTACTGTAAGGTATCCGCCATAGACTCAATTTATACATAGCTTGCTTTGTACCAGCCTGTGAATGTCCCACTGCTGGTAAGGCCTCTTCCTTCCTCCACGCTGTCCAATGCGGATTGGTGGAATACCGATGTGGCAGAATTTCAGTGAAATTAGACACATGGTTTCTTCACGATGTTTTCCTTCACCGTCAAGCAAATTAAATATAATCACAAATTAAGCACATGAAAATTCAGTGGTGTTTGCACGGGTTTGAACCCACGATCATCGGTTAAGATTCACGTGTTCTTACCACTGGGCTATAGCTTGCTTATGTTATTTAATTATTAACATTTAGATAATTAAATTTTAAAACTTAATTTTAATTTGAACTCATTAGCCATAACCTAACAAATATTAAAACAATTAAATCGCAGACAAATATATTAACTTTATTTATAAATATATATACATATTTTTACATAAGCCATTCATATAACAAGAAATACATGTAATTACATAATCGTACTTAAATATTTGATATTAAAAAGTTGTAATTGTATTTCTAGCACAGATAAAATATAATCCGACGAACAAATAGACAACAAAACGCCCCTGTTCGTTTGGAGGGGTCGCACGTGATTAAAACACCCTTAAATTATATTCCATTTACTGTCCAAGATATATTTATTATTGATTAAATAATGTGATAGAAAAGGACAACATATGCACAGATAGCTGCGAGGTTTTAGCGGTTTTCAATACGCCTACTATCTAAGATATGTCTCTTGTGCCTGTAATGTATGTCTTGTTACTGGTAGAGCTTTGTGCAAGCTCGTCTGGGTAGGTACCACCCACTCATCAGATATGTGAGTGAGCCAGTGTGATTAGTGGCAATCTTAGTTCCCAAGGTTGGTGGCGCATTTTCAATGTAAGCGATAACATTTCTTACTACTTTATATAAAAAAAACACACAGGCTCACTCACCCTTTAAACGAGAACACAACAGTACTGTTGTACAGTGTATATGTGATGGTGGTACCTACCAGTCCAAATTATATAATATTGTAAGCTAAATAAAAATTCATGCAATAAAAATAATAATTTCAAGTATCAAAATCATAATATGCTATTATATCTACATTAAAAAAAAAACAATTTGAAGTTTTTTTTTTAACTATACATTATAGAAACGAAAACTAGACAATAAATTATAATTACACATAACCGAGGCCTAATATTAGTGATGTTTTGTATAAACTGGCATTAACTTTTTAATTAGTACATTTTCACGTAACTTGTAAAGGAATATTGAAATAAAGCTTCAATTCAAGTTACAAACAATTCGATTAACACTGTAAACTCGAATTGAATAAAAATCACCGGTTCCTTTCAATGCTGTTACCATCTCGGATTTACTTTAAGACGTCGACACAAAAAGAACCCAATATAAAGGTACGATCACAAATTACGCGCGCAATTTACATAGAAAAAGTGACAACGACAGACTAACATTTGTTAGCTCCCATTGTATTGTAAGTATTATATCCACGCCTTATTTATATTTATAAATCTTCGTATTTGGTTCGCACTAACAAGATGTTTACGCGGGCGTGTCAAAAAGCCCGCCAAAATGCTGAATGGACGTTATAAAGAACTCTTTTTTTTCCATAGACAATTTGACTTTCTTTTTTTTTTTTTTTTCGTTTACGTTGCGGTAGGTAGCCATTGTCGGTTTAATCTGATTTCAACATTGACTTTTGAATTGTGCTTAAATGTAACGGAAAATCGTCGCTTCACTCCTAAATTGGATATTGTGATTTTTGCACGAACGTCATTGTTGCGCGTCCGAATGAATTAATTTCATTTCATTTCAAAGTGATTGTGTTTTTAACTTTATAGACACGGGCTCAATATGTATTCTTTAGTTGATAATGGCTGATATTTTGTTATTTTAATCTATTTGGTTAATCGTAAGAGAAAGATAATTAACTGATAATTTAAATTGGAAAAGTAGTTAAGTAATTCGATTATATCCGGTTACGATAAAGACGCGGTTACGAGAAATACTTCGCTTACGTATGGGAGAAATCTCTACGAAGTTATTCAAATTCTTTACGGATTCAAAAGCGTCCCAAAGTTTCGAAATATAACTTTTTGAGTTTGTAAGGTAAGGACTTTTAGTAACGGTTTTAATGTTTCGTAACTTTAAAACGATCGGTAACTAATGGACAATAACGAAGACAAAGACAATACATTTTTTTTTATCTCATATTTTACAATTATAGGTAATAAACAATAACATATATTTTTTTATTTCAAATGGCCTGGAAATCGTTTGATTCCCAAAAGCATAAAGAACGACATCGTGTGACCTGCATTTGTCGAATGTAATTCTTCTAGCAGTAGCCTGGAGATATCATCTACACCTAAACGCTTGGCATAGGCCTGTCATATTAGAAGCTTATTTTTTATATATATAATAAACATATATAAATTAGGTGTTAGGTATAAACATACGCGGCCGAGCAAATGCACCATGTAGCTAGTATTAAATAAAAAAGTTTAATTTGTATATAATAGTGTAACAGATAAAATCGCATCCATAGTAGATTTTTTGTTTGTCTAATATAAACCACAGATTATAAAAATTGTGAACGTTGTAAGAATGTTACGAATCCACAGATAATATATCTAAAATCTAATATAAAAGGACATTATCTTAGTCAGCGTTGGAACGCAATAAGGCGGGAAATTCAATAAAACAGAGATTTTCCCGCCACTTGGCGACACATGGCGACGAGACTCATGTTTTCTGATATAATATCTTATGAAACAACGTAAATATGTTTCCATATTACTTTTCCATTTTCTTTATGTAACAGTCGTTTGTTTGTTTCTTTTATTTTATAATGTATAAAATATGTGTTTGTTATATTGTATAAATAAATACTTAAATAAAAATTGATGATGTTGTTAAATGGACCAAGAAACTAATATTATTATACTTTGTGTGTTCTTGAATATAAATCTATATACATAGAAGCCGGAACGTAATAAACTATATTTATTTTACTGGTAGTAGAGCTTTTTGCAAGCTCGTCTGGGTAGGTACCACCCACTTATCAGATATTCTACCGCAAAACAGCAGTACTTGGTATTGTTGTGTTCCGGTTTGAAGGGTGAGTGAACCAGTGTAATTACAGGCACAAGGGACATAAAATCTTAGGTCCCAAGGTTGGTGGCGCATTGGCGATGTAAGCGATGGTTAACATTTCTTACAGTGCCAATGTCTAAGAGCGTTTGGTGAACACTTACCATCAGGTGGCCCATATGCTCGTCCGCCTTCCTTTTCTATATAAAAAAAAAATATATTTATTTATATATTAATGTATATAATGTATGTAAAGAATTAGTTGTGGTGAATGAAAAAATTAAAATGCTCTTCCGAAAACGGTAAAAATGTAATACAGATTACATACAGAAAAATAGAAAAAAAAATTGAAGGTTTTCAAATATATAAGCACTAAACTAGCAATACTGTTATTATTTATTACGTGACATCAGTCAAATAATTGATTGTCATAAAAATAATGATTTTAGACTAAAACAATTGAAGACTGACAAAATTAAAGATATGAAAATAATTACAATTCTTATAATTTACATGAAATATAAGCATATAACTTAAAAACGGTTTTTACAACAGATTATCAATTCCCTTACTCATCTAGCTATTATATTAATTATCTAAATATAATTAAATTTATATATCCTGTATGATATATACACGCTGTCACTTTTTATCTTTCTGTTTTTAGATTTCTTTCGAAATCGGAACCGAAATTTGTGTATTCATGTCGTTAAATAATATGCCTTCCTTATGTTTTTTTTTTTAAATATTTAAATGAATTAGCAAAGGCATTTAAGGTCCCGTGCTTCATATATATATTTTTTTTGTTTTTTTATTATATTTGATATTTAATCACTTAGTCATTGTGGATATTTTAATTTTTAATATTATAAATAATTGTTTCGTTATTAACGATAATTAAATTTAGTAATCATATGTTCTATTTTATTATTTAAAATCATGTGTAAAATATATTAAACATTAACAAATATATTGTATTTACAACAAAAACCTTATATCAAAACAGTAAAACTATAGTTTTACGACAATTCCCCATAAATAACATATGTGTGACGCCCATAGACAATATGAAAACTGACAGATGCGGTTAATGTTACCGCCATTTTTCAACCAATCACAGGGCTGGGTTTTTTATTATCGACAGATGTTATTAACGCCTGTTATTGGGTGTTTTTATAAACATTGCGGCGAGGGATGGTATGATGGGGTGGGTTTTTTTTCGTTCAACCAAAATCGAATTGTTCTTTTGATTGTTATCTTAAATTAGATTTTGAAAAAATACTTAATTTAAAAAGACGTAAGACTATTAGTATTTCTATAGGAAACATAAAATATTTAAATTACAATATTTTTATATCTTGATTATATTTTAGAAAATATGTTATTATTATTATCATGTCCCTTGTGCCTGTAATTACACTGGCTCATTTATCTTTTCAACCGGAACACAACAATATTCAGTATTGCTATTTGGCGGTAGAAAATCTGATCAGTGTACAGTATCTATCCAGACGGGCTTGCACGAATTTAATTAGTAGGAAATAGATTAATAGTAATATGTAGTTCTGTTGATCGCTGAAGAGATCCTTCGTCTGGAAGTCAATCCTGGGTGAACAATCATGTCATGCTTACTATTAAAAACAAACATTTCTCTTTACAGAGGTTGCCTGGAAGAGATCACTATATGCTATAAAGCCGCCTTCGCATACTATATGTACTACTTGTAAATATATGTTTGTAAATTGTGTGCAATAAAGGATTAATAAATAAAAATGCTTTCATCGGAACTGAACCGATATGTATAATTTTAACTCCGTAGTGGAAGCATTCAAGATGGCGGCGAAAATTCATAGAAAATGTTTGTGTGTTTTTGTGTTTGTGTATGTGTGTGTGTGTGTGTGTGTGTGTGTGTGTGTAATGACTATGGACTACACGAGTTTTGCGATTTATTCCTGGTGAAAAAAGCAATATTTCACACATATTAACAAACAGCTGAAGATTAATAAAAACCTATAAAACACTTAAGTTATTTAATTAACGCAAGCGTATATAAATATTTTAATTAATAATACGCACTAATTATATAAATAGTCAAAGATACCACTTACCAGGTGTCGTTTATTGGCTATAAAAATAACTCGTTATTTGTTGATCATTATGTGTTATTTACAACGGTTATACACACATACCGAACATTTAATTAAAATATATACATTTTTAAGCGAAATTTATAAATATTTACTATTGTTATTTATATAAACATTTATCTCGGTGTATATGTACATTTGTTTAAGATTGCATACCGTTTGACACAATGAAAGTTTGTACAAATGTAAGATTTTATTTATTTAAAAATTAAAAAAGAAATATATATAGGAAAGTGAAAATGACTTCATTGTTTTATATAACAAGAATATAAAAAACACTCTTGTAAAATAAATAACATTTAAACTTAAAGCATATAAAAATGCGAAACGCTTCTTATATGGATAATATTATGTACTAAAACTTTCTCCGAAACGCGCTACAATATCTGGTCTAAGTTGTATTTATATTGGTTTAGTAGTTTAAAAAAAAACATATTCTTATTTACTGGTAGGGCTTTGTGCAAGCTCGTCTGGGTACCACCTTCTCATCAGATATTCTACCGCTAAACAGCAGTACTTGGTATTGTTGTGTTTTAGTTTGAAGGGTGAGTGAGCCTGTGTAATTACAGGCACAAGGGACATATCTCTTAGTTCCCAAGGTTGGACACCCAGGACAGACATTTGTGTGCATGAACATGTCTTTTTGTCCTGAGTCTGGGTATAATTATCTATATAAGTATGTATTTACAAAAGAAAAGTAGTGTATGTAGCAATCAGTCCGGTTTCCATAGTACGAGCTCTGCTTAGTTTGGGATCAGATGGCCGTGTGTGAATAATGTCCCAGGATACTACTATATATTAATATATAATACACAATATGTTAACAAATGACATAAGAGTAATAAATAAATGTGGTATCGATGATATTTTTTTTTAATTTAAAGCTGTAGATGTGTCTTTTACCAATTTTAGGTCGTATAACATATTTAAAGGAAATAGCTACCACCGTTTCTAAATATATATTCAACTGAATTGGTATAAAAAATCAGTAGTTACATTTTTCATCAAATTAAATTACATAGTCAACTATATATACTTCGCTTTTCCATATCAAAGTGCCGCCCGCTGTGAGTTATCTATTTACTTTTGCGTCGGTCACGATAAAACATTTAATTATGTAGCTCTTTAAATAGTTTAATATTCAATTAAAAATATATGCGATTAGTAAACTAAAATAATAATAATAATGTCCTCCAGACCGATATCGGCCACGGCGGCCAATCTCAAAAGAGAGCCAACTGCGCGGGGGATATTATAGTGCACAAGTGTGTGCGCAAACACAGAGATAGATATTTGACAGAAACCGCCTCGACTCGAATCGAAAGAATCTATCATATAATGTTGAAAATTGACTTACGGTGTTACGCTATTTTGGTCTGTGTGTCCTTTAAATATTGTAATAATTAATAACAATAATAATGTCCTCGAGACCGATATCGGCTACGGCGGCCAATCTCAAGAGAGATTAGTCAACTGCGCAGGAGATATTATAGTGCACGAGTGTGTGCGCAAACAGGTGCACTCTCTATTCCCTCACTCTCATAATCCGATCCGACACGACCGGAAAGAGTTCAGGCGCAGGAACAACGGCTTTACATTTCCAACAACATTATTTTCACACTTCCAACTTATAGACTCCGGGCTGCTACTGAGAATTATCGACAGAAAAACCCAAAATTTTAATATAGCTTTATTAAAAAATTCAAAATGTATCTACTTATGTCTGTTAGGTATATTGCTTTTATAATCTATGGAGAAATCACATCAATCAGTGATGGAAGCAAGATAAGATTAGCTGTATATGGCAATATTCCATATAGACTGTTTTTTTTTGGGTATCAGGCAAAAGTGAAACTTAAATGAAATATTTTGATTTCAAAAAAAAAAATTGAATTAAAAATCGAATTTAAGTTTAATTATAATTAATATTTTGGCGTACGTATGGCGTTGTTTTATACATAGTTTTTAATTTGTATTCAAGTAAAAATTTAAGTAAATAATCCAACTTAATTGATCGTAAATAAACACAGTTATTTGACACTTAATTATTTTTATACAGATAAAAAAATGTGTCATTTTTTTTTAATTACAATTAACATATTCATAATCTTTTCATCGCTTGCGTGTTTATTAAGAACCTTAAAAAAACGGGTAGGTATTATTTTATATACGTTTCGTTTCTCGGAAATAGTTTTGACAATTTTTAATTTAGCTATAAGGAAAAACATTTTTTATTTAATTCAGAGGCGATGGCTGTATTCCATTCTGCCGATACAAAATTTCTTGTCTGAAACACTACACACAGAACATTATAATTCATATTTTAAATTTTACTATCATCTTTAAAGAAGCTCAGTAGAACCTCGCGCTGCTACCGTTTATTAAAATCCACGTGTTCAATCCTGATGTTCCAGAACCTTCCCTGGGCTATAAAACCATGAAATTAACATATAAATTAATATTTGTCGACGCGCCTCGCTCAGCCGAGATAGAGCACGGTCGACGCCACTCCTATATTCGGGATAACAGGTGCTTATATAACCAGTAATTAAATCAAAATTAGGGTCCACGTTGTAATATATACTTTGTAATGGCTGAGCTACACTTGGGCACTCTAATACTCGTTAGTCTGTAACAAGCGTCATGTGTTGGTCGATGAAAAAATTAAAATTAATATTGACAAATAATATTTTAATTTTATAGATTTTTTTTGTCGTTTCTATTTTGGTTGATGTTTGTTTTACAGCATGAATCGCTTTCGATTGCCGCATGCCTGTAATTCTACCCTTTATAGTAACAACATATAAATTTTCCACTAACAACAATCCACTACGCTGCTTCAATTTACTAGATTTATCTACTTTATATTGCTTATTTATTAACGCTTTTTTAGAAAAATATTCGATTCTGCTACAATATATCTTATAACCCACTTCTGTCAATCCGTGTCAAACTGGGCCTTATAATATTATGTCTTTTTGTATAAATAAAAAAAAAAAACATTCACTTGACAAGTATCCTAGCGTACTGGAACGATTTTGAAGTTTTCGAATTTCGATATAAAACTATATCACGTTACAAACAGACAGATACTAAGTGATCCTTGACCCTCGAGGATCCAACTATTGGTTTATTGAAATTCTAAGCCGCACAACGTATTTGCATTACAAACGTTTCGTAGGGTGGAAGGGCGTGAAAAATGCATACTTTAGATGTTGATTTCATTTGATATGGCTCACTGCTGGGCTAAGGCCTTCTCTCCTTTTTAAGGTTTAGAGCTTATTCCACCACTCTGCTCCAATGCGGTTTGGTGGAATACACATGTGGCAGTATTTCTGTGAAATTAGATACATACAGTTCCCTCACGATGTTTTCCTTCACCGCCAAGCAAGAGATGAATAATAAACACAAATTAAGCACGTGACAATTTAGCGGTGCTTACCCGGGTTTGAACCCACGATTATCGGTTAAGATACACGCGTCAATATATACCTATATGTTATAGGTAGGTGGACAGGCAAATTGGCCACTTGATAGTAAATGGATACCACCAGTACCGCATATACATGGGCGATGTAACAAATTTGAAACATTTCTTAAACTGCGCCAATGTGATGGTAGGCTTTGTTGCACGTCTGGGTAGATACCACCCACTCATCAGATATTCTTTCTACCTCTAATATTTAGAATTGTTGTGAACCTGTTTGAAGTATGAGTGACTGTAACTACAGGCACAAGGTACATAACATCTTAGTTCCTACATCGCCAATGTCTATGGGCGGTTATACGTTCAGGTGACCTATCCTTCCAATATAATATAAAATAAAATATATATATATATATATATATATATATATATATATATATATATATATATATATATATATATCAAATAGATTCCGCAATATTACATATTTAACAAACACTGCATTAATTAAAACGAAATCACACACGTTACTCAGTATAGACTCACGCCCTCACATCGCCGGCCTACCTTCTTGCTTCGTTTCATTAATTTCTGTTAAAATTTATTAGTTATTTCGGAAAGACAAACCGACGTCTGACACGCGACGCTACAAAATATCCACTTAATTCACGCCGAATTAAACGAAAATAGCTGGTTATTTACTGCCGTAAATTGAAAAAATGGCGCCCGTTCTTTTAGTTTAACATAATCCGAATTATATCACACATCTATTCAAAGATTTGCTTAACTGATTTCGATAGTGTTTTCATAATTAGGTTCTTGTTAATTACGAATTATTATACGTTTTATTACAAGAAAAAAAAGGCACGAACATAACGTTTTATAAAACTACGATAGTTTTAAAGTTTTGAGTTCTATACTAGCTAGCCGTCCCGGCTTCGCACGGATTGAATAATGGTTTAAATATGTAGGCGGACGAGCGTTTGGGTCACCTGATGGTAAGTGGTCACCAACGCCCATAGACATTGGCACTGTAAGAAATGATAACCATCGCTTACATCGCCAATGCGCCATCAACCTTGGAAACTAAGATGTTATGTCCCTTGTTCCTTTAATTACACTGGCCGCGTGAATCCTAACCGATGATCGTGGGTTCCAACCCGGGCAAGCACCACTGAATTTTCATGTGCTTAATTTGTGATTATAATTCATCTCGTGCTTTACGGTGAAGGAAAACATCGTGAGGAAACCTGCATGTGTCTAATTTCACTGAAATTCTGCCACATGTGTATTCCACCAACCCGCATTGGAGCAGCGTGGTGGAATAAGCTCCAAACCTTCTCCTCAAAAAGAGGAGGCCTTTAGTCCAGCAGTGGGACATTCACAGACTGTTACGGTACTCACCCTTCAAACCGGAATACAACAATACCAAGTACTGTTGTTTGCGGTAGAATATCTGATGAGTTTGCGGTAGCTACCCAATTGATTTAAACGGCGCTAGTAAAGCTCAGAGACGGCTTGATTTTTTCCGACATCTTCACCAATCATACAATTTCAATCAATTCATACAAATAATTAATTAATTACACACAATACAATGACAAAGAAGGGTGGGGGGTTTGGCATGGCATTTGGTTTTATAATATATATCTAGGACACCACTTCTGAGCCTTAGTGTAAAAAATTTATCTTTATATATACACTAGCTAATCTTCCTTCGCATAGGTAGGACATGAGGAATGTATTTTGACTGGATTTTTCGTAAAATCTGTTAATATTACAACGTCGGGGGAGGAGTAACTGTGGCAAATTTCGAGTTTAGGAGATCTCGTGACGAGTGGCATTTCGCTTATATTATATGTACGTAATACAAAATTAATCGGCGTGTCGAAACAAAATCGTCACATTAAAACGCCGTCGGCCATTCAATTCGAATGCTAACTTAATATCTTATAAATGCAAGTGACTATTTTGGTTGTATCTTTACGATTAAGGAATGGTTAATTCATACATCCAATGTCTTGGGCTGTGGTGACCTAACATCAGTTGGCCTATTATTATTTACTAAAAAAAGCACTAACTAAACCTAAAAAATTATGTTGAATTGTTATAAAAAAATTATATCAAATGTTTATACGGCTTTCCAACAGTTTACGATGAGTAAGGCTAGTCTGTATGATCAAACGACGGTCCTGAAATGTCAGTAAGTGATATGCGACTTTGACCATTATAACTATAACATTAAAAGAACACACGCATCAAAATTGTATATCACCATAAGTCGGTTGTCACGATTTCTCGAGTGAGTAATGAATTAGTTCTTACAGAATCGCACTAATGATTTTACAATGATATTAAATGTACGTTTCAATGCAGTACAGTACAGTAACAGCCTGTTAATGTCCCTTGATGGGCTAAGACCTCATCTCCCTTTTGAGGAGAAGGTTTGGAGCTTATTCCACCACGCTGCTCCAATGCGGGTTGGTGGAACACACATGTGGCAGAATTTCAATAAAATTAGACACATGCAGATTTCGTTAAGTTTTCCTTCACCATCAAGCACGAGATGAATTATAAACACAAATTAAGCACATGAAAATTCAGTAGTGTTTCCCCGGGTTTCAACCCACGATCATCGGTTAAGATTCACGCGTTCTAACCACTAGCTCATCTCGACTTTTCAATGCAAAAAAAAAACAAAATATATATAGCAAACAAATTTCTCTCAAATTAAATCATATCCATTCAAAGTCTAATGAAATTATTTAAATAATCATTGCAGTAGTTTCCGAGCTACCAGCGAACGTTGAAACAATTAAACAAAACACTACATCACACATACACATTTACCAGACCGTGTTATTGTTAGTTCTCCAGGGACAGTGGTGGTGTGGCGCCATTTGTGGCGGAATAGCATACTTAGTAATCGAGTATGTACTATTGTGATATGTACCTGAATGATATATAGTTAAGAGTATCACTTTTTAGATATATATATTTTGTATATATTATTATATAACTGTTTTCTATTTTTTATTCGACTCAGATAAAAAAATTGCATTTATTGTCTCTATTAATGGATAAGTGTAAGTGGTTGTATAAAGCTAATAAATAAAATAAAATAAAATTATAAACAAGCTAACCCGCAAGGGTACCCTATGAGCAAAACCAGGGTATATGCTGATATTACAAATGTAATATCGATATAAAAGTCGCAGAATCGATTTGGAATCCTTGGGAATTGTTATCCCCACTCCTAACACAAGTTCTTAATTGGGCAGGTAAGTAGGGATATTAGTAATTCCTTAATGGTATTGCTAATATTCATTAAAAAAATAAAATAATACATGACTAATAAGCATACACATGAGTAGAATTATTTCATTATTTTATATTCTTAACGAAAACATCGTGATCGTCTGCAGAATGAATGTGTCAGATGAGAAATAATACAAGCGTCTCCATCGATCACGTGTTGGAGCGTGGTGGAATAACCCAAACCGTCTCATCAAAAAGAGGTCTTCGCCCAACAGTGGGACACTTACCATTATGAAGCCAATTCGCCTTTCCTTCCTATTATAAAAATAATATTACTTGTCTAATTAATAAAACATTTCATGATTAAGCTCGCTAACACTGATGCCACACATAAATGTACTGCAGAGATGTGGATAATTATCCCCTCTGAGGGTAATAATGACCCTCCCAGAGGGATCACACCCAATGATAATCCTTTCGATTTATTACTCTTGTATTACTGAGCCCAATTTGATGCGGTTATATGGTTGGTAATTCGAGGTAATAATTTCGGAATTGTATTTCTTAAATCTGATTTAAAAGGTCGCAGGTTCAATTCCGATTGAGTAAATGTTGTAATTTATTAGTTTTCGTTTGCAATATGTATCTTCACTGTAACAGCCTGTAAATGTCGCACTGCTGGGCTAAGGCCTTTTTCCTTTTTGAGGAGAAGGCTTTGGAGCTTATTCCACCACGCTGCTCCAATGCGGATTGGTGGAATACACATGTGGTAGAATTTCAGTGAAATTAGACACATGCAGGTTTCCTCACGATGTTTTCCTTTACCGAAAAGCACGAGATGAATTATAATCACAAATTAAGCACATGTGGTGCTTGCCCGGGTTTGAACCCACGATCATCGGTTAAGATTCACGCGTTCTTACCACTGGGCCATCTCGGCTTGGGATATGTATCTTGCGGTGTAACAATTCTTTCTATATACAAGTCCATCCTTATATAATAAAATTACTTCTATTAAGCACGGGGGGTGGGGGGGCGCTTTGCTTATAATATAGTGATTATCTATCTTTAAACATATATTATTATTAATAATAAAAAAATAATAATATCTGTGTGTGATATGGATATTACTAAGTCGATTTTGATAGAACTCACTTCGATAGTGAGTTAAAGTATTTAATATATTATGTTCTCTCGAAATATAATATCTTTTTTTTTTTTTTTTTATATTTGCCGGGTGGGCAAATGACTCTACTCCACCTGATGTTAAGTGGTAGTAGAGTCCAAACGCGAGGACGGCCAGTACAGTCGGGAAGAAGATTCTGCACTAGCCGCCCTCGCCTTGCCGGCCCGCAAGATGCCTCTTCACGCCTCGTAAAGAGACGTGAAGCGAGCGACGTATTGCCACGATAGGGATGGGCAAAGTGTGGAGGCGTGTTTCCCCCGGCATTGGTTCAGCCGCCGTCTCCACTGGACCAACACCCATCGCGGCAATGCTCGCTCAGGCACTGGCTGTACGCTGGCTGACCTCGAAACGCGGCTGCAAGCCACTTCACGAGATTTTCACCATGCGTACGGTGGTAACAAGCCAGGCGGATGTTTATCATCCTACCACCAGATGATATCCCTTAGTCGCCTCTTACGACACCCATGGGAAAGGGGCAGTGAAATGTATTCTTTCTCCGTCACTGCACGGATAAAAAAACATATCTATATCTATGTATATAGATATGTTTTTTATTATTTTGGGTAATAGAAAATATTTAGAACAATATTACGTTCAAAATATTGTAATACCAATTTTAGCTCGCAGCTAGGCTATGTTCCTGTTTAAATTATTTGGAATTAAATGGAATATTTTAGATACAGTGTCTTTGAAGGTACCATGAGATGGTACTTATTTTCTCGTTTGCATTTATGTACTAAATAATACTGGTGGTGGGGGTTTGTGCAAGCTCGCTTGGGTAGGTAACACCCACTCATCAGATATTCTACCGCAAAACAGCAGTACTTGGTATTATTGTGTTCCGGTTTTAAGGTTGAGTGAGCCAGTGTAATCACAGGCACAAGGGACATAAAATCTTAGTTCCCAAGGTTGGTGGCGCATTGGCGATGTAAGCGATGGTTAACATTTCTTACAGTGCCAATGTCTAAGGGCGTTTGGTGACCACTTACCATCAGGTGGCCTGTATGCTCGTCCGCCTTCCTTTTCTATAAAAAAAGAAAAATAAAAAAATTGCAATAGGAAATCTCTTATTGTGTAAGTTAACTCTTTCTGGATCAGTAGACGCCAATGTCAGATCAAAAGTCGCAAATTCGATGCCTTGGGCTATAGTCGTCCCCCACTCCTTAAACAAGCTTTCCGTTTAATTGGAGGGGTAAATAGGTTTGTTAGTATACTTAAAAAAATAATGGACGTCGTATCAATCACTGGTTACTAACTCAGAAGTGTTGATTTTTATATTCATCTCATATTTACAAGAAAACATCGTGAGGACACCTATGGCCTATGTCGCCGTGTGATATTCAGTCACATGTTAACCTACTGAGGTTCACCCACCCTCTTACACTGGGGTTTCGCATCGTGTAAGACGTAAAATTACACCCACTAGTTGCCCCGCCCGATTTCGTTCGGGTAAAATTCGATCAAACTAATCCCCTTATATTTGAATTTCGTTAAAAATTTATTTTCTAAATTTCAGATGATGAAAAATTTTGTATAAGATGTGCGTGAAATATGTTCTTAGTGAGCGTCTACGTTAAGGAGTATTAGTTTCGGAGATCTCGTGATAAGTCCGTCAGTGGTATTTCGCTTATATACGAGTATATAAATAGATTAAAACAAAATCCCGCTTAAAACCGAATTTAATCGTTTTAAAACAGTAATATATTTATATAAAACAATGACTTCAACATTCATATCAGATAATATTAAATAAAACATCATATATAATGTTTAAACGAATAAATCTCCACTGTATAAAACATTTCAACGCATCTGACAACTAAATAAAAGAACACATTATATACGACCTTCGTGTAGTCACCGCGCTATTAAAAAAAAAAAAACAAATTTCCACAACCATCTTTATCGGGCAATCAAGAAAATTCCCACCAAAAAGTTCTTATTCTTCGAACCTCCTAAAAAAATAAGCCTCACCTACTTTATTGCTGGCCGATAACAAACTAATCTTCAAAGGGTAAGCATCTTAAGGATATTTAAAAAACTATAAAATGTATCCTACCTACACTGTCGGGGGATCAGAAGCGGCGGACTAATAAAACAGGCTAATTTATATCGGGACCGAAAACTGGCCACACTGTAATAATACCGCAACAACATTATTCGGATCGTAATATTTTTTAAACTGGCAACTCGGAGGCGTGCTCGCTATGTATGAAAGCATAGATGAATAGCGCGGTTCGCGCGAAAATAATGATCTAGATTAAGTCTCTATTAATTTACATGCAATTTCTACAAAGAACAAAGTTTTGTTTTTCAAATTGAATTAACTATTTTTGTCAATGACTTCTAGAAAATGAAATCTTGATTAAATGCGATATTCAATAGAAGCTTGGAACAACGATTTAATAAAAGACATAAGTGAGCAAATACGTGGACAATGATACAAAAGTCCGTACAATTTTATTTCCAACGTTTACAATACTCTTTTATAAAAACATTTACAACAATCTTCCATCTCACTCTTTTTTCTCTCATCGAAACGCATGTCCCGCGCAGACCGAATCACACATCTATGTATAAAGCTAGTGGTTTTAAAAAAAGAACCGATGATGAGGTAACGAACGCGGCGCGGTTGGTGCGTTCCTTTTTTAAAAACCCCGCCGCTCGACGTGTGTGGTCCGATCTTTAACGAAATATGGAATTTGAAATTCAATTCCGAGTTCGTACGTTCCATTTTTGTTCGCGCGCTTCTGTTGTTATTTTTTTTTAATTGAAATTTTCGTTCGAAAACTGTACGTAATTTTGCTCATGATTTTCGTATGACTTTATAACTTTAAGTGGTAATTACGCATTGTTTTGAGTAAGGAGGGCTTATATAATTGCATGTTAGTTAATGAATGAGACTTCGTTTAAGCCTTTTTTTTTTAATTATCTGTAAAATTATGGGTTAAGCCGTTTATTATGAGGTTTTAATATACGTTTATGGAGTATTTAAAGGTATTTATTCGTTAAATTCTTATGAGAGAATTAGGGTAATTTTATAAAATGGAAGGTTTTATACCAAGTCTTAAAAAAATTCCTCTAACTTAAATTTTCTTATTATATACATATATATATACATTCAGTCATGTATTTAAGCATGTCTTCTTTGAGCTCGATTTAATAACCTTACTTATAAACTTAGCGGCTGTTTAGTAAAACACCTATTTCTCTCGTTCTATCATTATTGATTTAACATTCGAAAGAAGAAGACACAGTATTGCTTATCATTTAAACTTTAATGCTTTATATTATTTAATAATGCTTTACCATGCATGTTACCAAAAGGGTGATGAATATGAATATTGATGGATATAGGGGACTGGGGGGGCCGAAGAAAATATGGATGGATTGCGTAAGAAAGGACATGTGTATGAAAGTGGTAAGTGCTGAGATGACTGACAGAGAGAAGGGGAAGGAAAATACATGTCGTGCCGACCCCACGTAGTGGGATAAGGGCGGGAAGAAGAAGATTATTTCATAATGCTTTATACTATTTAAATAATTTTATTCAAGGTTAAATTCTATGTGTCATTTTTTAAAAGTAAATACTTAAGGACACAGATTCGTTGTAATTATTTTTTTTAATAATACTATGTTTTCTGTTCACGTTGTATTTAATGGTAAACATTTAATAGCCATATATATATATACATAAAAAGTACATAATATAACTCTGTAATATTGATTTTTTTAAACTTTTACAGAACTGTTTAATGTCGCACTCCTTATACAACCTTTTCTGCTTTTAAATATCTTAAAACTAAAGTTATAAAATTTAATTTTAAGAATATATTTTTTTTAATTTAAACGTATATATCTAGACCTCTTCCCCTCCCGGGTTCCTTCAAACGAGGCGTGAAGAGACATCTTGTGGGCCGGCAAGTTGGGGGCGGCTAGTGCAGAACATTTTTCCCGACTGTACTGGCCGTCGTCGCGTTTGGACTCTACTACCACTTACCATCAGGTGGAGCAGAGTCACTTGCCCTCCCGGTTAATATAAAAAAAAACCAAATCAAATTGTTTTTTTTTTTTAAATATTTAAATTAAAAGGCGTGTGCCTTATCTGCGTCAGCCAGAACTGCTCGTTTTATTCTAAGAGCAATTTCTAAGCTTACTATAATCACTAAATAAATCATTGATATGCGGAAAATTACTTTTTAATTTAAAATTTTAAATGAAATGTTGTCAAAGACGTTTCTATAAGGTAATGATTATATATTTTTTAAACTTTTAAATTTGCTTTTTTTAATTTATATTTTTATGATAATATATTTTATTATAATATTAATTATATATTAAAAATGGTAACATAACTGTTCAAGTAGTATATTTTATAACTTACATACTTAGTTTAAGTTTTTTGTATATTTTATTATTCTTAAAAACAAACACTTGCAAGCTCGCAATAAAAAAAAAGTATAAGATAAATTACACTAGAATCTAGACAATCTAACATCTCCAAATCCCGTCGGTAAATAATAAATAAACATTTAAAATAAAACTTTAACCAAAAAATATTAAAGGCATATAATTAATTATTATATATTTAACAGAACATGCCGAGATGGCCCAGTGGTAAGAACGCGTGAATCTTAACCGATAATCGTGGGTTTAAGCCCGGGTAAGCACCACTGAGTTCTCATGTGCTTAATTTGTGTTTTTAATTCATCTCGTGTTTTACGGTGAAGGAAAACATCGCGAGGAAACCTGCATGTGTCTAATTTAATTGAAATTCTGCCACATGTGTATTCCACCAACCAGCATTGGAGCAGCGTGGTGGAATAAGCTCCAAACCTTCTCCTGAAGGGACGGAAGGCCTTAGACCAGCAGTGGAACATTAACAGGCTGTTACTGTATTGTACTGTATAGACAGATAGACATTCAAGACATTTCACGATTAAATTTAGTTACAATTTCGGATTATAGATTCTAAACGGCATGAAACTTAACTCTTCTTTCGATAATTAATTACATATGTATATTAATTAAATACATAATATAAGTGTGAGTATATGATCTACATCAATAAAAATTTATTCTATAATTATTTAAGTTAATGCATTTATAAGGTGGTCATTAGGCTGTATGTAAAAAAAAAATTAAACAATATGACATAAAAAAACTGTCAAAATGAGTAATTAAATTAAAAGTAAGGCATTAGTTTTATTAATTCTGTTAATTAATTAAAATTTATTAACATTTTTTATTATTAAAAAGTGTTTTCATGTTTAAGATTATTTTTATATTATTTTTATCTTCATTTCAATATTTTGTTTTTCGACTGTATTTTTTTAAATTTAAAGACATAATATGGACGAAGGTACTGATGTTATTGTATTTAATTATTTGATATTATTTTTCGTCTGCGGTTTCACTCGCGTTTTAAGGGCTGGGTGTTAGGAAAAATATATAACCGTAATTTTGTTTACCTATTGTGTTTTTTGGCCCTTTGACTTTATTATAACACAATAATATTTTAACACAATCGTCGTCGCGTTGTAGAGCTCAATTTCAAATCAATCGCATTTGCGATGTCAGCGATCGTTACCATTTCTTACAATGCCAATGTATAGGTTGGTGACCACTTACCATCAGGTGGCCCATATGCTCGTCCAAATACCTATACTATAAAAAAATCGGTCATATGACAGTTGATAAGATGCTGTTTTCTAGTAGAAAATGAGCTGACGATCATCTGAAGTACTTATAATTTATCCATCAAGATCACCATGCAGAAAAAACCGCATCAAATTCAAATTTGGAATATAAGTTTTCAACTAAATTAAAAAATTAAAGCACGTTGTTCGAATTTTGCGAACGAAGCCGGGCGGAAGCTGGTGCTATATAAAAAGAAAGAGACAATCTTTACATTTAAATATATATAAATTTTATGTCTTATACAAGGGGAACGCTACTGCGAGTTGGGTGCACGTGACTGATCGTGAGTATCATACGACGTACGACGTAGGCAGGATTCCTCACGATGTGGAAAGGACATGTTCAGATATTGTCAGGTGTATTTGAGACTATTGTGTCTGCGGCTAAATAATAGTTTTGACGTCAATTTATTATTTATTTAAAACAAATATGAGCAATTCCCTTTTAAAGTATAATTACACTCTATTTACCCCCCAATTAGGCGTAAAGCTTTTAGTAGTTGGGGGTGACAATAGCTCAAGGGGTCATGATTGAATCTACGACTTTTACATACCGTACGAAGTCCGACCGACCGAAAATATAATACATCCCGTATTATATTTTTATTTTATAACAACTACAAATACAAACATACATCTTTACATTTTATATATATATATATATATATGTACAAAAATATTAAAATGGAAAGATATCTTCAAGGTATAGTTTTTAATGATCTTGTTTCATTAAAATATATCACCTTATAAATATGATGATGAAATTTAATGTACGCAATAAGGCAGGTGGTAGCCACCTGGTGGTCACTTCTACTCAGTGCTTTGTAAGCAGGCGTAAGATAACGAATTATAGATGTCATAAAAAATGCATTTCTTTTATCACGCTTAAAATTAACTTTAAAAATAAGATTTATTACCCTACAAATGCCAAAGACCGTCTTATCTTACCAAACCCCCAGTTCCTCAGCCCAGCAGTGGGAAATTTGAATCATTTATAGAAGAAAATTCAATAGAATCTTAGTGATTTTTTATAAATAAATAAATATCCTGTACTCATCTTCGTGTTTAATTAATATTTTTTATTACAAATAGTTCGGTTAGCAAATGGATTTAATATTCCTTATTAACTTATCTGATGGTAAATGGTTGCCATCCATAGACACTATAATAACCATCCTTGGAAATTAAGAAGTACACTGGCTGACTCATCCTTCACACACAAAAGTACTAAAATGAATTCAATTTAACGAACCTACTTAAATGATTTATCTAACAAGTCTGTTTGTTTATTTGTTACCTCTTAACCACTAAACCGAACATGAAATTTCGCATACACGTCTGTTTAGAAAAGTACATGAACCTTAGGTTGAAAACTAGTTAGATATTGATTGAAAAACTAGACGCAGACGGGTAACAACTACAGTACCTCACAGGATAGCCATTAAATGCGTAATGAGACTGATGCTGTTATCTTAATAATTAACGCACTTAGTAATCACTGAATTTACACTCGACTTCGTTTGACTTTTTCTTTTTTTTTTTTTAGAATATATTTTATTAGAATAGGTAGGCGGACGAGCATGGCCCATGTTTTTTTTTTTTTTTTTATATTTTCCGGGAGGGCAAATGACTCTACTCCACCTGATGTTAAGTGATAGTAGAGTCCAAACGCGAGGACGGCCAGTACAGTCGGGAAGAAGGTTCTGCACTAGCCGCCCTCGCCTTGCCGGCCCGCAAGATGCCTCTTCACGCCTCGTTTGAAGGAACCGTAAGAGGAGGAGATACCATGGATAAGTGGTCACCAACATTGGCATTGGAAGAAATGTTAACCATCTCTCACATCACCAATGCGCCACCAACTGGAAACTAAGATTTTATGTCCCTTGTGTCTGTAAAAACACCGGCTCACTCACTTTTCAAACCGAAACACAACAATACCAAGTACTGCTGTTTCGCGGTAGAATATCTGATGAGTGGGCGGTAGCTACCCAGGCGAGCTTGCACACAGCCCTAACACCAGTAAGATCTTTATTATTATTATTATTTTTTGACACTGGTGAATTTTATAATGCCGCGGATGTGAACGAACGTAAGTGTATACTTTCGTGTGCTTAATTTCTAAATCCTCGGATGATTTCTCATGTGTTTCAAGCAATCCACATGGGACTCCAAACCTTCAAACAGAAAAGACCTTAGCAGCTGTGGTATATACAGAAGTTCTATATTCCTTTTTTAACCTTGTACATATTAAGTATTCTGATTTGATTTCAAATTAAAATATATTTAGAAACAAACATACATTTTTATCAAATTATATATATAATTCTTGCTAGTCTCATTTGAATACCGTATTAAACTTTTGCGCTAAAACGGGCCCGCATTCTAAACTTATATTCGAAAATGGAATTCAGTGTTGCCGTATCGAACGTTCAATAATTACCGTCTAAATGCTTTTAACTGGCAACACACTGTAATTATCCTATTAGGCGAAGCGCGCCATTTATGGTTAAAATAAGTCGTATATTGCAGTATTATATTTTAACTTGTTTAAACTCTGACTCTGCTTTTTTATCTTTTAATAATGGTAGGTGGTAGGTTGACCATTCATATTGTGGGAGTACTTTACTTAGATACAGTATAAAATTTGATCAGGCACTATTGACTTTCATATTATACATAACATATTTATAATTCATCTCGTTCTCAGTTGGAAAACGTCGTGAGGAAAACTACCTGGTGGAATAAACAGATTAAGTAGCCCCTTGGAAGGGATCGGGTTGTCCAGCAGTGGGATTTCACTATTATAATTGATTAACGTGAATCTAATTACGACAGACGATAATTAGCGTTTAATGATTCATCTCCGTCTTCGTAATTAACTTTGTAATTAAAGTAATAAACATAAAAATCGCTTAGATAATTTGCATACACAAGATAACTATTATATAAAACGGAGTGTTTGTCTGTATGTTGCCACAAACGTTTCCAATACGTTATTACTTACAAACGTTACTTAGTAAAACACTAATTTATCTCAAAATTTATTATTGATTTGAAATTCAAAAGACGAAGCATTGGAATGACCTGATGGTAAGTACCTCCCATAGACATTGGCGCTGTAAGAAATATTAACAGGTCCTTACATCACCAATGCGTGACCAACCTTGGGAACTAGGATGTTGCACTCACTCGCCCTTCAAATCGGAACACAACAATAAGTATTGCGGTTTGGCGGTAGAATATCTGATGAGTTTTTGGGACACACAGACAGACTTGCACAAAGCCTTACAACCAGTAAATTTAAAAAAGGGGCCAGGTACGGGATGGATGAATGCCCAAGATGGTTGCGTTCTATGGGGGAAGCTTTCGTCCAGCAGTGGACGGCAAAAGGCTGAATTGAATTGAAGTTCTATCCCCATTGGTATAAGTAGAATAATGTAGGCATAGATCTTGTACATAGTCCTACCACCAATTTTTTTAATTAATAATTATTGGTGTGTTTACGGATTTTACACGTATAAAAGTTTATTCATATATAATTTTAATCTTGAACTCAAAAAAGTTTAATAAACGAAATAGAGCGATGAATCTCAAATTTTTGCCGCTCCAAACAGAGAAAATATTTAGACAGGTAACAATGGCTGCCGAGACTGCACGCCGTGCGGACGTTTTGTTGTCAGCGTCGGGTTTCATTGTAAAACATTCTTAGGTCGCGTTAAAAAATATTGTACTCAAATTTTAAAGACAAAAAAATGTCTGAAATGTTCCAGATTCGAGAGAAAATAATTTAATTGCATAGCTGAGGACTATCTCTATATTCCAATGGAATACATAATTATTTTATACAAATTTAGAAATCAAATAAAAGCCCGTCTAAAATCTTTAAATCTTTTTATAATAAATGTAATTTATAAATAAATGAATGATATATTTGATGTAGTACATATATCGTTTAATATATACCGCGATTGGATGCTGTATAGTGCGTATCATGAGTGCGTAGAACCAATTATAGGCAAGGGCGCTACCTAATCATCTTAATACGCTATGGTGTGATATTAACCGTTTTTAGTTTATCCCGGGTTATATAATTACCGGTATAGAAATACACCTAGATTTGAAATTTATACTGCGTTTGCCTACGCGTGATCTCCACTATAATACGTGTCGGCTCCATCGGCCATTAATTCGAGATGTGGCAAGGACCGACGATTTAAAAAAGGTAGGTACGGGATGGATGACTGCCCAAGATCGGGATGGTTGGCGTTCGTCCAGCGGTGGACGGCAAATTGAATTGAATTGAAGTTCTATCCCCATTGGTATAAGTAGAATAATGTAGGTATAGGTTTCCTTTGATCATCTTCCTCGTAATATAAATTGGTGATAGATATGTGATGAGTGGGTTCTACCCAGACGGGCTTGTATAAAGTCTTACCACCAAGAATTATATATCTTGCAACAGCTATTTATAATTTTGATGTTTTTATAATTATTTAAAACAACTAAAGTAAATAATTCTTACACAATATGTACTTAATACTGTGAGGTCTTGAAATCAAATCCTGGCTTGGGTTGATTTTTTTGGAATTTTTTTAATTAATGTACCATTATTTATCAATTGGTATGGTTGAAGGCTTTGGTATAAATTTCTAGTATTTATAGTAATCTAAATTATATTTTAATTGCTATGTACAAAATAGCCCTGTCCTAAATATATCTTAGGCGTTAAATTTTCAAAAATCCTTCCATAGTTCTAATTGTGTAAAAGAAACACGTATGCAATTTCATGGTGCCCCAGCATTATGGGGTCTGTTGATATGTCAGTTAGTTTTCTTTTATATATAACAAAGTCCGTCATACAATCTAGAAGCCGAGATGGCCAAGTGGTAAGAACGCGTGAATCTTAACCGATGATCGTAGATTCAAACCCGGGCAAGCACCACTGAATTTTCATGTGCTTAATTTGGGATAATAATTCATCTCGTGCTTTACGGTGAAGGAGAACATCGTGAGGAAACCTGCATGTGTCTTATTTCACTGAAATTCTGCCACATGTGTAATCCACCAACCCGCACTGGAGCGGCGTGGTGGAATAAGCTCCAAACCTTCCTCAAAAAAGGGACAGGAGGCCTTTAGCCCAGCAGTGGGACATTCACAGGCTGTTACGGTTACGGTCATACAATCTAATATATAAAAAGTCTTTATGTAACGTTCGTGTGTTATAAAACTAATGACTTTGTAGATGATAACACAACTTGGGAATGAAACGATCGCCTCCAGGGCGCTTCAAATATATAAATAATTGCACTGTAAATACAATTTATGAAAAAAAAACCCGCTGTTTCTTTCACCGGTTCTTCTAAGGTCTGAGGTGTTTCTTTACGAACCAGTGGTAGATTTTTATTTAAAATATTAAGTATATGTAAGATTCTATATTGAATGAAGTTTTTTTACTTTGAATATAGAAGCAATACTGGTGCAATACTGAAGCAATAGCTTTTGTGCAAGCTCGTCTGGGTAAGTACCACCCACTCATCAGATATTCTCCGCACAACAGCAGTACTTGATATTGTTGTGTGAGTGAGCCACTGTAATTACAGGCACAAGGGACGTAAAATCTTAGGTCCTAAGGTTGGTGGCGCATTGGTGATGTAAGCGATGGTTGACGTGGTGACCACGTACCATCAGGTGGCCCATATGCTCGTCCGCCTTCCTATTCTATAAAAAAAATACATAAGTATATAAGAAGCTATCTCTAAATTAAAGTAGCGCTTTTTATAAACTGTCATAAATTTAGTATGTAACGTACTCTTATACCGTGAAAAATGTAAGATATTAGGGAAAAAATAAGAACTGGCAGCATCACCTCACGTTGGACTGTTTTTTAAAAATCGATTAGCAATGCGTTTCACGTTATGAAAGGAAATTCGAATTTTAAAATACATGATTTTTATACGTGTCAGTAGTTTTATCTAGTTTTTTTTGTAAAAAATGCACAGTTAAAAATGTATTTTGTTATACAGCCAAGATGACTTCATAACAACAATTAATGTTAATTACTAATTACAAACATCGTTGGGAGACCTGCCTAAGATTTTCTAACACGCGATAATTAGAAGATGGTAGTTGTGTTAATTGAAGAAAATAACGAATAATCGTAATTATTTGCAATTAAACATTAGTTTACGAAATCAATTGATAACCTTAAATAATATAAACTTTATTATTTATTCTACAAGTATTTTATGCTTAAGGAAAAAAAAGAATATAAAACCTTAAAATGTAAGACCTACATGGTGCATCAAATTTTAACAAGAATATTGAAATAAAAAAATCCAAGTCACGATCGTATATCAACCTTTTACTAAAACGACAAAGCAATTTCATACTCACCACGAAGTAACCAAATATTTCCGAGATGAACACTAACAATACAACAAACACGCTAACGGTCACACTGCGAACCCACCTGATAATCAATTTGCCGCAAAAATATAAACTAAAACCAAACAAAATTATATTTACATTAAGACAGGCAAAATTCAACCTTATATATGGCAACATTTGTGCATCTTATTTTTTTTAAATGCGTCTTGTTTGACGAAATGTTCTAAGAACACGCTCAGTTTAAATCCGATTCATTAACTTCAAGCGTAGCATATTAGGCATCTGAGCATTGTCAAAATATATCCTTAATGCTTTAAAATATCGGCTTCAACCTTATTTCTACTCAAAAACGTTTGTATTTTAAACAAATTTTACCTAAAAGTTACACCCACTGCGTCTCGAATCGCGCCAAAATATTGACATTAAGTTTGACAGCTCGCAACAATATACACTTTTTTTTAATATGTCACCTGGGCATAGACAATGCCGTGTTTACGCCGTTGCAAATTGGCCTTTTTTGCTAAGGTGAGTTTCTTTTGTTCCTTTTTTTGTTTGTCTGTTTTCATTTCATTGTTGGTTTTACTCTACTGTTTTACGCGTGCCACGGATAATACTATTGTCTTTGCCAGTTGATTAAATTAAATGACATGTGAAGAAAACTTTTATTAATAAGATAAATAATAATCCAATTGTATTAAATTATATATTTATATAACTTGATTGTCGAAATATACTAAATATTGAGTTTCTAGCCGGGTATCGGTTGAATGTACATTCCGAATGATGGTTACGTTAAATTTAATTTAATCTTGTAAAATGTCTACTCAAAAGTACTCGCAAGAGTCTACAAGAATAATGTATAGTATTACTCATATTTGGCATTAAGAAAAAAATACAACTAGTTCTGAATAAATTACCAAAGAACGTCAGTGCTATTGTGTAAGAGGTCTCTTTTTATCTCATTCGTAAAACGTTAAACCGATACGATGACACGCTATTTTGATCCGTGAATCATTTCAATGTTATAATTATAATAGTCATTATCGCATATCACTTACTGACATTTTACGACCGTGTTCCGCGGTAAGTTACGGGGATGATCTTTAGCAATACCTTTATTGATCAAGTAATTGATAATTGCGTACATTGTAAAAAGACATACAATATTCTGTTAACCGCTTATTAGCTGAAATTATAAATTGTTGTAAATTATTTTTTATGAGATTCAATTTAATTAACACAGATAATAAAATATCCAGATAATATAATGGGGGTAAAACGGCTCTTTTCTAGATTTTAATAGTCTCATGAATTTGGAACTATTATTGTAAACTGAATGATTTCTACCCTTACGTATACAGTTACTGGACAAAAATAAAGGATTCATTATAGGATAAACAAAAATTTAGCTTTTTAAAATTTACAGGTTCTATACAGGAGCCTATTAATTATAAAAAAAAATGCGCTCGAACACTATACATACTTCTTAATACCTTTATAATATGGATAATAATACAAATTCTAATAATGAGTTTAATTAGCCAATCAACAAATACATAACCTCAAATGTGTAAAAACTATACAATTTCGCGCCATAAAACATAATTTATTTCTCAATTCCACGTTTAAAACCATTAATGTACAATAACACGTTCTTTAAAGGAGTATTTATATTCTTACTGTACTTGTTTATATCGCGACTATACTTGTGAACGTTTTTAAATCCATTTTTATTTTAAACATCAATAATTATTTTAGAATATTATTTTTTTTATTTTTTTTAATAGTATGTGAAATATGTTTTTTTATTATTATTTTTAAATTTACTCGTACAATGTCATATACATTATTAGAGGTAGATTAAATTTTTTTTGTGACATCCATTCCTTACAATACTTTTCCTAATCAAACATGTAAGTATTTATAAACACTTTATTTATTGTTTCGTTGATTAAGATCTTATGTGTACTTGGCCATCTTGAATTTCTTATACTTGCTTATAACATTTTGAATCCATTTTTATTTCAGACATCATAAATTATTTTGGAATAGTTTATTTATAAATCAATTTAATATTCTGTAAGACATTTTAATTTGTAATTATTTTGATTTGATGTGGCGCTGTTCAATTAGTAACAATTTCGAATATTGAGAAATCAAAATTGATTTCTTACAGGAAATTAGTTAATTAAAGTCGACTTTTAAAACTTAAATATTCTATAACACAATAGCATACGTGATTTTGTTTAAATTTAACACGATTATCATAGTGATATCATTGTAGAATACATTCTATATTTAAACTTCTTCTTTTCATTCTATATTTAAGCTTTATGTTCTACGGTTTCATCCTACAATGTAAATGCTTATCTGTTTTATACAGATAATTGACAACTACAAATGTCAATATATGTTTTTATAAGTTCTTTATGTAGCAATGAAGTCGTGTTTTTTTTTTAAATTAAGAGTTTGTTAGTTATAACACCATTAAATATTGATAACGTATTGTGTGAGTCGACCTAAAATATATGTAAATAATATATTTAAAAATGTTTTGTGTATTAATAATTTTTTTCAATATATTTTTTTATATTAAAATTAAAAACATGACTGTGGTCCAACTTGGAGGGTCTACGAGTCGGTGTCACAATGGTTATAACATCTTAAGCCCTAAGATGATGAGCTCTATATTTACTTTCAATGTCTATTTATATTTTCAGAGCTAATCTATAAGCAAAGAAGCATTACCGATGGCCGATATGTATCCTCTACCGTATTGTTCTTGAAATAAAACCAGCCGCCCGTCCCGACTTCGTAAATTCATACAAAGTTACCCCCACTACACCATTTAATGTTTAAATTTCGAAAAACATTTTCTTAGGGGATGCTGGTGTTATAAAATAAAACTATATTCCAAATGACAGCTTTACATATTAGTTTTGACTCTGTCTGATAGTAAGACAGGACAAAGGATTATATATATATATATAATGCTAGAGACAATTGTAGTCGTATTTAATAATATATTCTTTGATGTAGCAAACAAACAGACGAGCAGATCAATTATATGTGAATAGACTTAAAAATAAAATAAGGCTAACAATTTGCAGCTGTTTTAAAATGGCCGAACGAATTATTTGCAATTATCACGGAATTCAACTCTGCACTTTTATAAGGTTGTTAGCTTTTTTTTTTTTGTAAATATTTTAATGATAATGTTGATCGACTTGATATAATGACACAGATAATATCATAAAAAAATATTAATAAATTTTTTAAAATGTTCTAATTATAACGATCGTAAATATTCATTAATAATTAATATTTATGCATTCAATATTCAAGTTATTATTTACCATACCGTATTAATGAGTATTAGCTTTTTTTTAATTATAAATGCGACTGCATATCTGTTCGATATGCTTGTATAGATAAAGAAATAACTATGACCTTGAATTAACTTTTTAATGCTACTGGAAAATCTATGCGACGGCGTGTTTTTTCTAAAAATTTGTAATGCGTATTTTGTTTTTTTTTTCACTTTTACTTGACACTGGTCTAAATAATCTGTGGTACTTTAAATATGTAAAAAATTGTAATTTTTAATGTCTGTGATGTTGTTTTTGGCAATTTGGAAATAATATTAAAGTGGATATAAGTAGTTAAGTGGAATAGTGTTGTATTATAAATAAAGATATATTAATCAAGAACTGTTTGTAGTGTATACAGTAGAGCAAATCTCAGGGAATAATTAAACCCAAAGTTTATTTGTCGTTCTTAATACCATTGAAACTAGGAATACCAAAATTCATTAATTGTTATTTTAAGTCGCATACTGGTAAGTGGTCACCAGCGCCTTTGGACATTGGCGTTGTATGTAATATTAAACATCGCCAATGAGCCACCAACTTTGGATACTAAGATCAATCCTCTCAACCTTTAAGCTGGAACTAAAACAATGAGTATTGCCACTTGGTGGACATATGATGAGTGGGTACAAGGCCTACAGCCAAATAAATAGGTACTACTAACTTTAATCAAAATATATTTAAAATAACGACAACACTCAATACTCGACTTTGTTGCTACTTAAATGAAGTTACTCTAACTGCCATACTGGAAAGCTGAACACTCCCGGGTTAAATTGGTTAATCCTTGAGGTCATTGTGAATAATCATTGGAGTTTTTCTGTAAAGAAATACCTACTCAGAATAATTTTGGCGTTTTGATGTTAGAAGTGTGTACACTCCCGTGCCTCGGAAAGCACGTAACGCTGTTAATCCTGCGCCTGAACTCTTCGGTCGTGTTGGGAGTCATGGATCATTTAGATTTTCAAGGACATAAAAGGCATTCATTAATTTTTAATACCCCCAACAAATATTAAAATAACATTAGATTGTCAATTAAGATAGTATCAAATATTTAATAAAAATGCTAAAGCGCTTTTAACTAATTAATTTATCCATAAAAGTCATAAACAAATACAGTGTTGATTTATATGCATCTATGTAACTAAACCTTTGCCTTATAATTATTAAAAAAAATATATATATTTTTTTATGATATATTTCATGTCGTTTATAATAAGACAGGCTATAAATACAAGAGGCTGTATTAGCTTTACGATATAAGCAATTATAAATTTCTTTTTTATCGTAAATATAATTTCACATTTAAAACTAAAATGCATTTAATCGTATCAAAACAATAAAGTCTCAACTATTAAAACGATTCCTGAACGCAAAACAATCAATAATTTCTAATCTACGCAATAAAATTAAAACAAAACACAGTAATAAAAAGCATCCATAAAACCCCCAATAACCGTAGGTATTTAAACAGTACTAAAAATATCTTCAGGTATAAACGGGCCTGAAATATGGCCGCGGATACTGGCGAACAGTTTAATTACGGACCACACACGTAGTTCATTAAAACTGGATTCATACACAGGGCTTATAATTTCGCGCTCACCGAGAGAAAAAAAATTATTAAAACATAACCTTTTCTTATTAATCTGTCAACAACTCAATTTATGGCGGGAAGTCGACGGTGACGCCCTCTGCGACGCCACTATCGACCAATCGCATTCGTTTATCGGACCCTCTGGTATTGAAGCATGGAAATACATCTAGCTATCTCTGTTTAGTTCGTTTGTTATCATATGTCGCTTAGATACCTGTCCCCTTCTCTCGTTTATAAGAAAGTCTGCTTGTTATCTGGTGGGTGCGTAGCTAAATTGATTTAGTTAATTGGTTATTTTTAATTGCGTTGACATTTTTTTCGATTGCATTTTAATTAGACGCGCTTACACCATGGAAGGGCTAATATCGTCTTTATTAAATATTTATCAATCAATTTCTTGTAAGTATTTTTATACAAACTATTAAAATATTGTTTATAAATGTCTTCTTAATTGTATGATTTGTCACTCAATGATATCTAAGATTAAAAATACATAGAGCTGTAAGCCATATTTATCAGATAATTTTTTATTTTTTTTATTTAAATAGTTGTATAACCTTTTGTTATATATTAAATAAATAAAGTATATTGTTATTAGTTACTTTTGATATCGTCACAGAATTAAATCGCGTGTAAATTTATCATCGCAATTTAGACTCTATTTATAAAAACTTAATGACTATTTTTCAAAAACAATACATAACTAATTATTAAAAATCATTCACAATATATAACATACTGCCTTGTTGATCTAGTGGCTAGATAAATAATATCCCAAGGTCCTTGATTCAAATCCCAGGTCGGTCCGATAAAAAGTTGTTGGGGTTTTATGCCTAAGATATTGCAAAGTATGGAAGTTGGAAGTGTACACTGTGTATTGAAAAGCACGTGAAGCCATTGGTCCTAATCCTGAACTCTTTCAGGTCATGTTGAATTGCCGTCCCATCGGATTATGAGAGTGAGAGAGAGAGAGAGTGCACCTTTTACGTACACACTTGTACAGAGTAATATGACCTGGTGGTTTGTTTTCTCAGGATATACCTCTTGACTGATTTCGAGAGCTACCATTCCCATAGGAGACCGACTGCAATTTAATAGTGAAAAAATGTGTGTGCAAACTAATGCACTCTATTCTCTTATAATACAATGGGACAGAAGAGAGTTGGTACAGGAGAGAGTTGGTACAGGAGAGAGTTGGTACAGGACTACCTTTATGAGCTTATCCATGTTTAGCAGTGCACCTCGAACTCATCAGATATTCTGCCGCCGAATAGAAATATTCAGTATTGTTGTGCTCCGGTTTGAAGGGTGAGTAACAGTGTAATTATAGGCATAAGGTTCCCATGGTCGGTAACGAATTGGCCATGCAAGGAGTGGTTGATATTTCTTACATGGCCAATGTCTATGGGCTGACTTCACTGAGTGAATCGTTATTAAAATTAAATTAGCCCTGAGACCTGGATTATTTAACAGCAGTACTTGGTATTGTTGTGCTCCGGTTTGAAGGGGGACAGTGTAAATACACAAGGGTCATCGAAGTTCCTAAGGTGAGTGGCGCATTGGAGAAGGGTTTGTTAATATTTCTCACAGCGATATTGTCTAGGAGCGATAGTTACCACATACTGCCTGAATGCGTTTGTCAGTATGCCTAGTTATCATTTTTTTTATAAATATCGGGAAAGCACATGACTCCACTTCACCTGATGGTAAGTGGTAGTGGAGTCCAAACGCGACGACGGCCAGTACAGTCGGGAAGAATGTTCTGCACTAGCCGCCACCTTGCCGGCCCACAAGATGCCTCTTCACGCCTCGTTTGAAGGAACCCAGGTTGTGTTCCCCACACGTGTGCTGGTAAAGAGTTCCATTTTTTGTGGTGCGACAAAGAAAATAGTATTAATATCGTATAGATAGTATAATGTTGTCTTAATAATAATCTTTATTCAAAATAGAGATAGTGAAGTAATGAATACAAATCGTAAAATAGAATTCCATTCAAGTAGGTGTGATAATTTGTAATAAATTTCTAGTTATTATATATATTTGCATAAACAAATTCAGTTAAAACTTAACAATAACATAATGTACATTATATAAATAGAACAAAAATCACGAAAAGTCTTCAAATCTTTACATTTCTTTGATTAAGACAAAAACTGGATAGTTAATTAATTATATTTAAAAATAATCGGTCTTCTCGGGATTTTTAAAAAAACCCTTCCATTTTATTTTTATAACAATAAAACGCTTTTGGCGCTTACAACATATTATTTTTGTGAAAAACAAAATCTATCGCAATTCAGGTATATTTAAAACATATATTTGTATCATAAATCAATTCTCTTGTTTTTTCTATAGCGCTGCAGCGCTGTTGAGACAAGAGGACTATAGAAAAAATAAAAGATTTTAATTCTCAAAGATTGTTGTGAGGGGTTGGGGTTAATACTGCTACGCGAAAGGACCTAGTATCAAATATACTTTACCACTTTTTTTTTTATAGAATAAGAAGGCGGACGAGCAAATGGGCCACCTGATGGTATAGTATAGTATAGTAAGCCTTTTATTCCACATTAAAATGTTTATAATTCGAATGTTTCTTAGTCGTGTTAGTATATATTTTAACTTATTAATCTAGTATTAGTGTGGTTAGTTATTATCTTGTAATGTGGATCCCGATTGGGTGAAGGCCTCCTCTTTCTCCTTCCAGAATCCTCTATCTCTGGCCAGAATCATCCAGTCTTGCCCTGCTTTCTTAACGATATCATCAGCCCACCGTTTTGTTGGTTTGCCGATGCTTCTTTTCCCTGATGGTAAGTGGTCACCAAACGCTCTTAGACATTGGCTCTGCAAGATATGTTACCCATCGCTTACATCGCCAATGCGCCACCAACCTTGGGAACTAAGATGTTATGTCCCTTGTGCCTGTAATTACACTGGCTCACTCACCCTTCTAACCGGAACACAACAATATCAAGTACTGCTGTTTTGCGGTAGAATATCTGATGAATGGGTGGTACCTACCTAGCTTAGCCTAGCTTGCACAAAGCTCTACCACCAGTAACTTACCATTAGGTGTGGGTAGTCATTTGCCTTCCCGGTAAATACAACAAAAACAATGACACACACACACTACACAAACTTACAATACACAAACAAACAACATGTTTATGTTTGATGATGTTTAGTCTTCGGAATGTATTTCGCCGATTTCCTCCGTTGATATTTATTTATTGATTGAGTTAGTTAAACTTAGATTAACAACTGAATCTTATACTATTACTAATTGATTCATCTTTTTTTATTCTTTATTTAATTTAGGGACTTTTATCCTACACAGGCCCAGTCCCATTGTCTCTTCTATATTTTGTAACATCAATTATTTATTGCTATTGGATAAAATTCCACGAGCATCCTAGCAGATTCTGATAAAGGATCTGATATGTTGGTAACTAATCCAACATCGAACAAACTTCATTTTAAAATATTTTAAGTGATAAGTATTAAAGGTGTAAAATACATTTACCGTAAAAAAAATGAGCCAAACTAACCTATATATAAATTTTAAAAATCGAATCTTTGCTACTAATAAAACAAAATTAGTCAAACTGATTAATGATAGAATCAGAATTTAATTAAATGTAATTATATCTATGAAAAAAAATATTATGCTTCTTAGTTGATGGTATTTTTAAAGTCTCGAGAAATTCCTTAACATAAGATACTTATAAACACCTCTCTATTAAACCTCACTCGAGGTATTAAAAAAACAAAACAACAACGGCTACCAGAGACAACCTCATTACTTTTTAAAAAGTTAAAACTTTTCAGAATCGATTTTAAATTTCCAAATCACTCCCATCCGTGCCTTTCCCGCCTTAACGTGTAATTATCGCGGTGAAAAAATGTAGCGGCCATTTTGTTCTGGCACGTTGGTTTCGTTTTAAAAACTTAATTTTATTCGTCGTTAGCGAAGATCATTATGGGATATAGTAATCAGAACTGACTAGTTGTTCCACGTGTGTTCGTCTGCTTCGTTTAAAATTTATAATTATGTTTTTTTATTATATATACTTATATATTGTATTTTTGTTATCTCTAGTTTAAATTAAACATTTCTTTAAAATTAAGTAATACAAAATATGTAGGAGCGATAACGTTTTTGTAAAAATAATAAATAGGTAAAAACTATGCATAACTCAACAATTTAAAAAAAAAGTAGAATTCATTTCTTAAAAATTATAAATAATTAATTATATTTTGAAACAAAAAAAAGATGCCTAACGGGAAATGGCAAACGGGACGTGAGTTCAGAAATATGTTATTAAACCAAAAAGTTTTTTATATTTAAAAAAAAAAGTTATATACGAAGAACCCCACGATCCCTAAAATATAATTTACCTCAGCATAAACAACATATTCAACAAAATTACGACCCGATTAATACATTTATAATATACCTATCTCTTTCAAACGCACGCATACAATTATCTATCCTCCTCTAATGTCATTTTGAAAATGGAACACTGCGTGAGTGCATGAAATTAGTCCCGCTTTTTCATCTCCAGCCGCGCCCGATTTGAATTTGGAAGCTTTTTATTTTTTATCGATGCCGAAGGACGTTGAAAGCGACGGCCATGTTGTCGGATTTTTTTTTTAATTATCAATGTTTCGAAGCGAACATACTTAATGCGGCTGCCTAATTTTTTTTTTCTGAGAGAAATTTATATTTTTCGGTAGAATGTCATTTGGGTAAATTGCGTCTTCTGATGGGCTGGCTTATATACAGGCCGTTATTATATAGTAAATTATGTAAGTGAATTTTTCCCATAATGACTTAAATTTTCGTTACTTGGTATTATACTTTATTATAAATAGTAGGATTGATAAATAAATATGAGTGAAAATATATATAACTCGACCAATGACCGCTCAGAATTTAATCAGCTTATAAAATATGAGATTATTTATGATTTCTGAAATTGCTACTAAATCGTACGCCTGTATATATGTACATTTTACAACACCAAAGCTTTATAATATTTTTTGAACACGCTGTATAATATATTTTGTGGTTAAGTCTCTCTTTTTATCTAACTCCGTTCAGATTATTACGTTTTGTTTATGTGGACTGACAGATGATTGTATTTTTATTATAATTTTGTACATAGTTATATGGATTATATATAAAAAAGGTATTCGGCTTGAAATTATTAAAAAAAAATTAACAAAATTGTCATAAAAAAAGTACGAATTTGATTTAGAAAACGATGATTAAAATAAAATGATTTTTGCTAATAACGTACGGCCTTAGTTATAAATGTTAGCGGGTGGTTAGTTCAACGATGCTGCGTCTTCTTCTTTCGAATGTCAAAACAACGATGACAGAATGAGAGAAATGAGTGTTTAACTAAACAATCTCTAAGCAATAATCCATCCATTTTGACGGCCGTTGGCGTGGTAGGCTTGCCTTTCACGCTGAACGTTGTGTGTCGATTCCCACCCAGGACAGACATTTGTGTACATGAACATGTCTGTTTGTCCTGAGTCTGGGTGTAATTATATATATAAGTATGTATTTACAAAAAGAAAAGTAGTATATGTAGTATATCAGTTGTCTGGTTTCCATAGCACGAGCTCTACTTAGTTCGGGATCAGATGCCGTGTGTGAATAATGTCCCAGGATATTATTATTATAATCAAGGCCGTTAGTTATTATAACGATGTTATATAAGAGAATTGTGTGAATATAAAAAATATTACCAGAGTTTTTTGTCTCATATTTTCTAGACTCTACATTCTGAACCGTTGATAGTTAACGCCCTTATAAGTTACTTATAAGGGTTTAGCGGCTGCTTAGTTAAACAGTTAAATACAAAATTTCGCTCTTTTTCTCATTATTGATTCGACATTCGAAAAGAGAGGACACGGCATTGTTTAACTAATTACCCATGAAACAATGTTTTTAATTTTTTTTTGTACAATAGGTATGCGGACGAGCATATGGTACACTTGGTGGTATGTGGTCACCAACGCCCGCAGACATTGGCATTGTAAGAAATGTTAACCATCGCTTACATCGCCAATGCGCCACCAATTTTGGAAACTAAGATTTTATGTCTCTTGTGCCAGTAATTACACTGGCTCATTCACCCTTCAAACCGGAACACAACAATATCAAGTACTGCTGTTTTGCGGTAGAATATCTGATGAGTGGGTGGTACCTACCCAGACGAGCTTGCACAAAGCCCTACCACCAGTTAAGTAATAAGGCCGTATGTATAATTTAGTTATCAAAAGTACCTATCCTATATCCATCAACATTCATACTCATCACCCTTTTGGTAACATGCCTTTCATAACTCCTCATCACATGTCCATACCAAGCCAATCTATAACTCTTCCACTTTTCAACTATTGGTGCTACTCTCTCTTCCTCTGATATACTCGTTTCTAATCTTGTCCATCCTAGCTACACCGCACATCCCTCTCAACATTCGCATCTCTGCCACATGTATTCTTCTTACATCCTCTTCTCTTGTTGCCCAACGTTCAGAACCATACATCACGACAGGCCTGATGACGGTCTTATACCACAGTCACGTATTAAATAGATGACACATATGACATGAGATTATTCGGCTTCAAATTTTGAATCGTTCAATGATGATGAGTGAAAACCGTGTTATTACTACAGTAGATGGCTAGAAAAAATATTATAATTAATTTGAAACTGTCTCAGTATCATGGTCTGTTGAAATACAAAATGGCCGACGGCTGTCAAAATATTGTAAAATGGCTACCGTCCCCTACGCAAATATGTATTTTTGAATAATATATAATTTTTATTGAAATAAATTACATAGTTCTATACAATAAATTCAATTAGTATTTTTAAACGAAATACGAGCAATTTTGTGATAATTATGTAAGTATTCTTTGCTAAATTAAATACAAAGTTAAAAAAATACTATATTGAGTTTTTTTAAAACATTGATATAGTAATTCGAAAGTGCGTGTAGACGCCTGAAATACCTTTTAATTGCAATTTCATTAAATAATTTGAATGTAAAGCTACCACCGGCTACCATTGTCGTTTAATCTAGCCACTACCCAGTCATGCGTTATACTGTAACAAAGAAATTAACATCAAATATAATATTATGAAATGTTAGAAAAGTAGTCAATTACGGATAATGTAAACAGAGTATAAATAGAAGAGAGATACATAAAATCATATCTACTGAACGTTGCGTTACATTAGTCGGCCATTGTGATCACACCTGGCCTCTCCCAGGGTGGGGTGACCACGCGATATACACAAATAATAATTGATTATTTTAATCTATATAACTTTCTACTTTTCTATCATATATTTATTTGGTGGTAGGGTTTTAGACCGACAAACGACAACGGTGAGTGAGCCAGTGTAAACAGGCACGAGGTATATGTCATATTCCTGTCCAACAATAAGGAAGATGGTGCATATGGTGGTGATGGTGGTGGTTTATATTTCAACATAGTAAATATGTAATTTGTTTATCTTGCCCTCATTATCTTATTGAGCACTCAAATTAGTCGTAATGATAGCAACAGATGGGATAAATCGAAATATCGTGGGATGCTGTACGCATATACATTATTGCCCTATTGCTGAAGGGCACAAAAGACACAAATATTCGTGTCTAATCCCAAATTCAAACACAAAAACAGAGATTGACCTCAAAAACATTTCTCTCTCTCTGCTAATTTATTTTCGCTCAGAGAAACGGAAGAGCGACGTAGCTCCAACAAGAAAATGCAGCTAGCAATTTCACCGACCATACCACTCGATCATAATATGTACATATAATTTTGATTTGTATACATAAAATCCTATGTAAGTAAATCTAATATTTAATAATTAGCTCATTAACTATTAATTCCAATGCGCTTCTATCATTGTATTAAATATATATATACTGGTGGTAGAGCTTTGTGCAAGGTCGTCTAGATAGGTACCACCCACTCATCAGATATTCTATCGGTATTGTTGTGTTCCGGTTTGAAAGCAGAGTGAGCCAGTGTAATTACAGGCACAAGGGACATAAAATCTTAGGTTTAAAGGTCGGTGGCACATTGGCGATGTAAGCGATGGTTAACATTTCTTACAGTGCCAATGTCAAAGAGCGTTTGGTGACCACTTACCATCAGGTGGCCCGTGCTCGTCATATGTGCTCGTCCGCCTTCCTGTTCTATAAAAATATATATATTACTAAACCCATGGTCACCCTATACGGAACCCTAAAACGAGCCAATCATCATATTTCATAAGCGAGCGAATATTTTTCTTAATTTATTTTAGGTGGGGCCCATTATGTACCTACGAGTTATTATAACATATATTTACTAAAACGATGCAATGCGCACGGCTTTGTGCGTTTGGACATGATGGCGTTTTTATTATTACTTGAGTAACTCCTTCAGGGTTTGCTGGGAATGAAATTGAATATATAATTTAAGTATATTTAGGCACGGCTCACCTGATGAAAAGTGGCGACATCGCCCATAGATATCTACACCGGAGTGATTGCACAAGTGTATTATTGCCTTTAAGGAATGAAGGCTCTTTTCATGAAGGTACCTAAGTCCGCTTCGGAAAAATCGCCAGCGCGAGCTGGTTCCACAAGTGGCTGTGTTAGATAGAAATCGTTGTAAATCATTATAAAATCGGACATTTTCCCATACACGTTTTCAATGATACAGAAACGGGGAAACCCCCTACCACTAACTAGTAAGGTATGATAGATTCTGATTATTTGATTTAAATTTCGAACACCAAATGAATAAAATTTTCAATTTCTCTATTCAATATTTACCAAATCCGTCCGTTGGTTCATTTATTCAGTTTGAACAAAGAAACCATTAGAGCTATTGCGGTTCAAGAGTAACTCCATTGAAATTCGTAATGGTGGCTCTTTTTAAGTGCTTCAGTTTCTGGTTAGAGTAGGGCGACTGTAATTTCCAAGAAGTCCGGATAAGTCAAGATATTTCGAGTTTTTTTAATGTTAGTAAAGTTAAAAAAAACCGGTTATCCGCTGGTTCTACCGTTATTATTATTTTATTACATAAAAACGTTGCTCTGAAACGTTAAACTTATAGAAATGAGCAGTCACACGTTATATAGAATATAACTATTATAATATAATATATATTACGTTAATAGAAACTTAAGTTTTGAGTGAGTGAGAGTCTCTTACTCACTCAAAACTTACTCTCTTACCGTTAAAACAAATATATCTTTGATGATATAATTAAGGCGCCTTATCACTATAAGAGCAATGTCCTTGAACAACCTTTAGACAGAAGAAGAAAAAATATAAGTTTGATGTTCTTGTTAGTGTCTGCAAAAGTAAGAGAACAAAAATGGAGGTTAAATAGGAACTATTGTCATTTTTGTGAAAGATCATGGTATTGGTTGGAAGTACAAAAGAGAGAATGAATTAAAAAAAATGAACAATACCGTAACAGCCTGTAAATGTCCCACTGCTGGGCTAAAGGCCTCCTCTCCCTTTTTGAGGAGAAGGTTTGGAGCTTATTCCACCACGCTGCTCCAATGCGGGTTGGTGGAATACACATGTGACAGAATTTCAGTGAAATTAGACACATGCAGGTTTCCTCACGATGTTTTCCTTCACCGTAAAGCACGAGATGAATTATAATCACAAATTAAGCACATGAAAATTCAGTGGTGCTTGCCCGGGTTTGAACCCACGATCATCGGTTAAGATTCACGCGTTCTTACCGCTGGGCCATCTCGGCTTGGAACAATACAGTTTCTTATAAAACTTATTCTATACAGTCCACTAATATGAGAAATGTTTTTATTTGGTCGTTGTATGTTATGATACATATATAATATATATACATGCATATTATTAGAAAATTTCTCTAAACTTATGAATTTTACCCGATGATCGTGGGTTCAAACCCGGGCAAACACCACTGAATTTTCATGTGCTTAATTTGTGTTTATAATTCATCTCGCGTTTGACGGTGAAGAAAACATCGTTAGGAAACCTGCATGTGTCTAATTTCACTGAAATTCTGCCACATGTGTATTCCACCAATCCGCATTGGATCAGCCTGGTGGAATAAGCTTCAAAACTTTCTCCCCAAAAGGGAGAGGAGGCCTTAGTCCAGCAGTGGGACAATCCCAGGTTGTTACTTATATTAATTAATGATTCTTTCAGCCTCTCTGATCCTTATCGAAGACCACTATCACAGGTTGCTTAATATTATATTTAACTTAATTAGACTTCCACCCGGCTTATCCACTGACCCAAACTAAGCCGAGACAATAGTTGTTACAAATAAATCTCAGTCCAAGATTGCAAGCAATAACAATTTTTAAGTGCTTAATTTGGGCTTGTTTTATTTTAATGTTTAGCAGAAACCTGCAGTTAGGGCTTTGTGGAGTCTTGGTACCACCCACTCATCAGATATTTTACCGTAAAACAGCTGTACATAGTATTATCGTGTTGCTGTTTGAAGAGCGAACCAGAGTACCTCCAAGGTTGATGGCGCATTGGTTAATATTTCTTACAGTGCCAATGTCCGCCTCCTTATTCGAATAACCTTAAAGCCTTCTCAAGATTAGCCCTTAGCTCAGCAAGGAAACATTTAATAAAACTACTAACTATTAACGTTAAAAATATAAAAGCCTTATTTGTTACCGCCTATTAAAAATAACGTTATATTTAACCAACGTTAAATATTGTCATCCAAAAACCAAATTAATGGTTATAGTACACGATGCCTACGTAAAATTGTCCATTCATTGTTAAATATCTATTTAGGGTTGCCAACACTATCGACGATTATTATTAAGAAAGTACATATAAGATATTTTTATTATTGTAATAGATAGGCAGGCAAGTAGGCTATCTGATGATGAGTGGTAACCACCGATTATAGAATATATCCCTTACATCGTGCACTTGCGTGTGCAACCTCGGGAACTAACACGCACCCTTCATTCAGGTTGAAGGTCAGCTGTTCTGCCGCTGGACAGCTATACTTTAATAACCATGTTTCAATTAGTCTTATGTGATCCAGTGTAATTTGTATAGGAATATTCTATAAAATACTTATTGTCTATGACCTGAGTATACTTAGTGTAAATAAAAAAAAAAAACAATGGTAAATGAAACAATTAATAACTCTATGTCAAATAATAAAATGGTTACCTATAAACAATAATTCAAGAAGTAATCAACCTTAGCGTTTCCGTGTTTACAGAGAGCGCCGTAATGGCCGCCACGCCCGCGGGAAATGTGACAGCTGTCAGAAATGGCGGTAAATTGATTGCGTTCAAAAACATTGATTATATGACTGATTTGTTGTTTGAATATGTTTTCCCTTTATATATTTATATTTGATAATGTCTTTAATTATTGTATTTATTGTTTTTTTTATTTGTTATGGAGAGGCGATTGTCAATAGGGTCACCTGGTGGTAAGTCAAAATCGTCTATAGAAGATAGCGCTCTAAGAAATATTATCCATTACATCACCAATTCCCGAGCGCCACTAGCCTTGGGAACTAAGATATTATGTCCCACCTACAATCCGGAACACAACAATACTAGTATTGCTGTTTGGCGGTAGAATATATGATGTGTGGGCGGTACCTAACCACACTTGCACAAAGCTCTACCGATATTGACATTACACTATTAGGTAACTTATACAATGTAGAATAAATGTACATTTGTTCATGTAGTAAAAGTGTCCACAGGAAAATGATAGATACTACACTAAATATATAGAAAATCTGTTGAAATAATTTGCACAACAAGAAACACCTATAAGTAGTTTTTATTTAAACAGTAACTAATAATAAAAAAAGTCTCTTAATCACTTTATTTGCATCTTTTAAAGCAAGTGCACCCCTCTTGCACCCACCTCTCAGCGCCCATCCTTTCCACCAAGTAAAATATTTATCAATAAAAATTGTTATAAAATTGTTGTCAATACTTGCTAGTTCGTGTAATAGTAACAGCCTGTGAATGCCTCCTTTTATTTTTTTAAGGGGAAAGTTTGGAGCTTATTCCTCCACGCTGCTCTAATGCGGGTTGGCGGAATACACGTGTAGCAGAATTTTAGTGAAATTAGACTTTCCAGCTTTCCTCACGATGTTTTCCTTCACCGTCAAGCACGAGATGAATTATAAACACAAATTAAGGACTGAAAATTCAGTGGTGCTTGCCCGGGTCTAACCCACGATCATCGGTTAAGATTCACGCGATCTAACCACTGGGCCATTTCGGCTTAGTTGGCTCTGTAGTTCGTGTCGAACAGACCAATTAACTTGTCAAAATCTTGCAACTATATCCTTTATCTAGTCTTTTGTTAAATTATTATTAATAATAATTTTATATACAATAATATTTATTTATGCATAAAATAACATAACAACATTACCATACATTATTGAATACACAATAATAATATATATTCATGTAATATTGTAATTTGTAACATCATTATGTCAGTGTCAGCTTTCTAATGCATATTGCTGCCATGACAGTCGCTTTTTTAACGTTTGATATTCCAATTATTGTTCAAGGTGAAATACTATACAGCCATATGCTATGAACTTTAAAAACGAATGGATAGAATCTTGTAAAATTATTCAAAAGTGCTTCTGTGAGATTAATTGAATTAAATACATTTTGATCAAAAGGTATAACTTAGTATTTGTTTCTTTCTTATATTGAGGATTGTAAATCCGCCGAAAATTGTATCGATGCTAGTTTTTTCTTTGACTATCAATAAGTGTAATGCAATATTTAATAAATGAATTTGAATAAACGTAAATATTTTAATTACAAAATCGAAATATTTTTTTTTTTTTTATAGAATAGGAAGGTGGACGAGCATATGGGCCACCTGATGGTAAGTGGTCACCAACGCCCTTAGACATTGGCATTGTAAGAAATGTTACCCATCCCTTAAATCGCCAATGCGCCACCAACCTTGGGAACTACGAACTTATGTCCCTTGTGCCTGTAATTATACTGGCTCACTCACCCTTCAAACCGGAACACAACAATACCAAGTACTGCTGTTTTGCGGCAGAATGTCTGATGAGTGGGTGGGTGGTGGATGGATACTTAATTAAAGTTGCGTTTGGGCATATGGACCACCTGATGGTAAGTGACCACCGCCCATAGATATTGGCGTAAGAAATATTAACCATTCCTTGCACCGCCAACGCGCCACGAACAATTGGAAGATGTTATGTTCCTCGTGTCTTTAGCTAAACTGACTCAATCACCTTTCAAACCGGAACTAAATACTATTGCTGTTTAGCGGTAGAATATCTGAAGCCCTACCACCAAGTAAATAAATGAATAAATAAATAAATGAAACCATGCAGGTAAATCAAACTATCGAACAACGAACACGTCCGCGTAGCTTTATAATCGAATCGAAATAAATAATTTGAATTTGTATGTATTAGTCTTACAAGTAAATTGACAATGTTTTTTTTTTGATTTTGATAACGGTCAATAATCGTTCATCCTGGTTTTTTTTTAATTTCGCGGTAATTAAAGACCACTTGACTTGTAATTTATACAACATCCGGTTAACCCCGACCTTGTCCTACCACAAGTGTAAATACACGAATATTTTGACACTCACTCTTATGCTAATCACACGTCGTCTGTGCGTTTGTAATTATCATTTTTTGTATACTCGTTAATGTATCTGTATTCGATACTGGAGTTATTTATTACTAATATTATCCTATAATGGATAATAAGTTTCGCGAAATATAGATTTCAACTTTGAGAGGACGGGAAGAGTGTTGAATCTTATGTCCTTTTCAGTTTTCGTGTATGTCAATTGTCATGATGATCGGTAAAGTAGTTACGATGTTGTACGTAACAGACAAAGAAACTCATTTTAACTTTTATAATATTATTTAACATAAATATGCCTGGAAATATAAACATGTATATAATAATATAACACAAATATATAATAGAATAAATACTTCATCATCATCATCATCATCAATCCGTTGTCGTCCACTGCTGGACATAGGCCTCTCCAATGGCACGCCACTAAGCTCAATCTTCAGCTCTCCATCTCCATCCGCTGCCAACCACTTTGCGTATACCGTCACTCTACCTAGTAGATGGGCGCACTACGCTACGTTTGACAAGGCGTGGTCTCCACTCCAGAACACGTCTACTCCAACGTTTGTCGGTTCTGCGACATGTGTGACCAGCCCTTCCACTTCAGCTTACTAATCCTTTAGACTATATCATCGACATAGTTATCGAACTTTGTACACATAAAAAATAAAAACAAATATAGGATATTATCTATGACATCAATATGGCTAATTAATTAAATAGTCTATCTGAAATAAAATCTTTACTTACCAACACTTGTACAAACTGTTTCATTCATAAACTTGATTCTATTATCAGCTAAAGTTTCACCAAATGGGTCACATTAATAGATCACTTCTTTATCTTGAAAAAAGTATCAGTTTCATTTAAAACACTTAATTTTAACTTTGTAATCGTATAACATAAAAAAAGTATCTAACGCGGCGACATCAACCAAAATTCGATTTCGACCTAGACAATGTTGATATGAATAAAAAAAAGTACAAAGAAACATGGCGTCGCTAACAAGCCGACGGCTGTCACTCTGCTTTCCCGCCTAAATACCTGTCAAGTGTCAATCCGCGGGCGCCATTGTTGTGCATAATTGTTCGGTAATTTTGTTTATTTAGATCGCGCATTGTATTTCTGTTGAGTAATTTTGTTATAGGTTGATGGGAAGATGTTTGCTCTTGACAGATACATGTTTTTAATTATTAGAATATCTTTTATCGGTTTGTATTTAATCTATACAGATAATAAAAAAGCGGGACAGTGTGTATTTTTTTTTAAATATTTGAACTACGACCTTTGTCTGAGATCCATGTCTTTTATCCACTGGGCCACCAATAAGTGGCAATGAAACAAGATAATATAAATTAAATTTTCAGGCGCGGTTCATGTGTGAGGAAGTTGGACGTCGTGTGTGGTCCGGTCGGTTTATGAGCTAATGCGTACGTGTTAAGGGGAAGATCTGTTTAACCGACTTATAAAGTTGTGTCTTGGACATTGAAAAAAAAAATCTTTATTCATAATAAGAACCTTATGTTCTAAATTCGTTTATTATTAAATCGTAATACGCAATTTTCATCGTATGCATTCGAATTTTAAATTCAGTGTTTAAACTTGGTCATTTCAATGACAAGGTTCAAATTTCGAACATACAATATCGCATTTGATTGGTTTCCGTCTGGAGGACGAGCGAAGCCGCTGAGCCAGCACGCAAGTAACGGTCTTTAGATTAGAACGGAATTTAGAACGCCATTTATAATTTTGCTAATACACAACTGGGTTTTGTCATATGTATTGTAAGTTTTACGTAAATATAAGTGTGGTATACTGTATTGTTGTCAATATATTTATATATGCCGAGAGTTGGTTGGGTCCAGTCTTATTATTATTCCATCCACATCACCTCTATGTCTGGCACCCTAGTCTTCAAAACACCGACAATACACCAGCAGTACTCCGTTCTCACACATGTCAATAAGGGATGGTAGCCACTTTCCATCAAATGAAACCAGCTAGAACCTCTAGCCTCCTTTTCTATTTAAAAGAGTATATATACTCACTTCGACAACAACGAAGTGGCTGGCTGATGGTCTGGATGACCACAATACCAACCAGCATTTATTGTTGTCCAGGCGAACATCGTACTATTCGAGAACTGTAACTGTGTAACATCGGTAGAACATCAGAGTGCTGTAATCCATGTGACGTCACCGGGCCCTCTCGACAGATTCGTTACGTCACACTGACTGAGCAAATATTGTGAGAAATAAATTTTAATTGCTACATTGATAAATATGTTTAAAGAAAACGTTAACAGTTTTACTTACTAATATAGATATTTAAAAATAATCGCTTCGAATCGAATCGAAAGAATCGGTGTTACGCTATTTTGGTCTGTATGTCCTTTAAGTGTTGTAATAATTACTGCCAAAATCGCATAACACTCTGTCATATCACGAACGTCTTCTACGGTGAGTTTTTAATCATTTCTCACATCTCTATGGTGCTGAATAATGTAAATACTAGTCGCCTTAAATGGTTTCGTGTATCGCGTAATTCTGTAAACATCACTCTTCCCTGTGGTTCCGTTCATTTTTATTGCGATCAAAACTCGCTTCGCGTCTGTTTTATTGTGATCAACGCAACGTGAAAACATTCGGCCATGTTTAATTAAAAAAAAAATAAACATCTAGGTTACAACATATTTAATTGTAGAACTGTTGGAGACGTAAATTGTTCTAAACAGTTTCATGCCAATTCTTCATTATAGGATCTACAATCTACAGCTTTAAATTCGATTCATTTAACTACTCAACCATCATGAAACTTACAGGCAAGGCCATAGTACCCACGGGGGTTTGGGGGGGGAGGATGTTGGCGAACAGAAACCGATGATAATATTATATTCCGACAGACAAACTCGTATCTAAGAACTATACAAGATATCAATAATTACTTCATTATTAAAGCTGATTCGAGTAATTATTTCAAACGCGAACCATTAGTGTTGAATAGTAATGAGGTTACGACGAAATGTATTAACGTCGTATTCGTTTGTATTGTTGAACGGTGTTCCGTAGATATTGTTATATCTGTTTGAGATTAATGTATTCAGATTTAAGTATAATTCGAAATATATTATATTTAATAATGTCCTCCAGACCGATTTCGGCCACGGCGGCCAATCTCAAGAGAGATTAGCCAACTACGCAGGAGATATTATAGTGCACAATTGTGTGCGCAAACACAGGTGCACTCTCTATTCCCTAACTCTCATAATCCGATGTGACGGCAATCCAAACGACCGGAAAGAGTTCAGGCGCAGGATCAACAGATTTACGTGCTTTCCGAGGCACGGGAGTGAACACACTTCCAACTTCCAGACTCCGGGCTGCTACTGAGAATTTTCTAACAGAAAAACCCAATAACATTTTATCGGCCCGACCTGGGAATTGAACCCAGGACCTCCGGGTCTGCGGCCTTACATCAAGCCACTAGACCAACGAGGCAGTTATATTAAATTTATTGTTCTAAGAAACTGGTCAACACATCTGGTGACCCAAGAGCTGGCGCTTATTTAGCCCAAAGGCTGAGTCTAGCGGTGTAGAGGCAATAGTGCCAGCGTCTTGGGTACAACGCCACAGGACAATCTTTTAGACGGCGTGTTTTTGCTATAAATATCTAATGTGTATTTTGTTTTTGTTATTTTAATTATGCATATTATAAAAATGTCTGTACATAATTTACTAATAAAGAATAAGTATAATTAAAAATTATTTCTTGATTACCTTCCGCTCGTGACTACGACCGTGTGAGGAGAAGAGCCTATTTGTTAAATCAGAGCATAAGCTATCTATATTTAAAATTTCATCCAAATCAGTTTAGTAATTTTTGCGTGAGGAACAAAGATCCATCCTCAACTTTTGTTTTATTTCGCTAGTTACTAATGATATATATTACATAAAAAATTGCACTAAGATTTTAAGAAATCATACACGTTCAATTATTTGCGTGTATTTGTTAACATAAGATTAGTCTATATGTAATACATATGTATTATAATTATTTAAGCAATTATTACATACATATAATATGTTGTCTTTGTAAAATTTTCTTAGGTACTAAATTTTGTTTTTATTATTTTGATATATTTTTTAAATCAAAAATCGTGACCACGTGGAATTGGGAATGCTAGCTGCATTTTCCGATTCTCTGGTCGAATAACGAACCAGCCCTCCTGTCACCAGTAGAGGCAACAGACGACATGTTATGATATTTTTAATAAAGTTATCATCCCTTACTCCAAGGTCGAAGTTTGGAATTTACATACAATACAATACATACATACATACAATTTCATAAAAACATTATACGCCTGCTTATCGAAAGTAAAAAATCTACTTCCGGTTCGGAATCAACTGATGAGAATTGGCGAAAGATTGACCTTGAAATGTAACGTTAGATGCTAAAACAGTTTTTTATGATAAATTGTTACTTTGTACATCACTTGCTCACGCCCGCGGCTCCGCCCGTTCAAGGGAGGAGTGGACAGGTGTAAAATAGCGTATACAATAACCCACTGACCGTTACAGAAATGGTAAGTGGTAGTGGTAAGTAGATGATTAAGTAACATTTGATCATAATAATTTTATTTATTTAATAGGTTATATTTATCACATTAATAATGAATTCTAAAAACTACCATCTTAAAAACAGTAATTTAAATCAAACCACCATTCTTACCAATATTTAAGTTCGTATTATACTAGAAATATATTTAAAAATATATATCGTACCACAGGACTATCTTTTAGACGACGTGTTTTTGCTATATATTTGTTATGTGTATTTTTTTTTTAATTTTTATGTATTATAAAAATGTCTATACATAGTTTACATAGTTTATAATAAACTTATATGAGTCAAAGTTAAATACATATATGTTTTTATTTAGGGTTTTCATATATGTTACGGAACCTTAAAAATCACACCTACATAGCTAAGGAATCGCTTCCATCTACGAAGAATTGGTTCTTATTGTGATACTAACAAACTATTGTTGTAACTATTTCACTGTGAACCTTAAGTTGTCAACAAAAATTGGTAACACAATCAGGTATTGTGGTGTGATACAGCCTATTTCGACTCCAAGACGAGAATAGACAAACAAACAGTTTTGACCTTGAATTGACGCGATACCATTGGTCGAGATCTTGGATAATCCGTGATATTCACTATTCGTGAAAAAATGGCGTTTTGAATGTCGGTGGCGTTGTTATCGGAACTTTTGAAATTTAAGTCGATATATAAGGTGTTAAGTGGGATAGTGTTGTATTATATAATATATATATATATATATGTAAGATATATAAAGAACTTCTTGTAAAGCTATACAGCAGAACTATTAGCAAATCGCATGGAATATGAAAATCCGAGTTTTATTTATAGTTACCCCCTCTGCCCTGCCCAGCCCAGCATTGAGATATTTACGTATTAGCTGTATTTACAGTAACAGTCTGTTAATGTCCCACTGCTGGGCTAAGGCTTCCTCTCCCTTTTTGAGGAGAAGGTTTGGAGCTTATTCCACCACGCTGCTCCAATGCGGGTTGGTGGAATTCACATGTGACAGAATTTCGGTGAAATTAGACACATGCAGGTTCACGATGTTTTCCTTCACCGAAAAGCACGAGATGAATTACAAGCAGAAATTAAGCACATGAAAGCTATATTTGCTTAGGCAATATTCTGAAAACAATATTTTTGCGTACTAGATTTAGTATGTCTATTTATTATTATGTATATATTCGATTATACGTGTATGAAAAATTTCAGTATCATTAGTTGAGGAGTTAGCAGTTATTGTCATGCGCTCCCGATTTGTCCCAATAGAAATTAAAGAGGGTACGCCCTTGTTTTTTGGTTTTTATATAGGAAACCTACCCTTTCACCTAGAGGGGAGGTTGTGTATAAGCTTTTTTCGTCGTAAAGAGAGGTATTTTAGGACTTACTTTACGATAAAAGTAGATCCAAATTTTTTTTTCCGAAGTAGCTTATTGATAGTGTAACGAACGCCAATGTATTAACCATACCTGTTTTCTTATTTAAATTATTTTGTTATATATTATTAATGTGATAAATGATATGAGTGTACTAGTTTATAATATTTTTTAGCTTTATTTTCAATGTTATTAATCATTATTATTAAATTAATTTTAAATATTTTAATTTTCTATATAAATGTGGTTAGCAATTGTTATTATTTCAGTATTATAAAAAATATTGTTTATGTTGTAATCTGTCTTAAGTAATACAAAAAAAATATATTGTACCTTAGAATGCATGTTGTGGCCGTCTTAAAGAGTCGCACATTTTATATAAGTTTCAATGTGTTTTTATTATTACATGTGTAAGTGTTGTCACTGCTGATGGTCCTTAATAAAATAAAATGAAATAAAAAACACCTACCACTGACATACCATTTGGTGGTCAGTGTCACTGTCATTTAAATACATATGTAGAGTTATTTTCGAGAAGCCAAAACGAAGGTAGATTAGTTCAGGCATAATTTCCTTAGCTTGAAATTAGAAGGTATTTAATTTAGTGTCAACCCTTCTTGGAGGGAGCTTGCTCCCTACCAATGTGTTGTTCAAACTATCTTCATAACAAATCTCAAATAAATCTGATGGTAAGTGGTAACCAATGCCCATACCTAGACATTGGCATTGTAAGAAATGTTAACCATCGCTTACATCGCCAATGCGCCACCAACCTTGGGAACTATGTTATGTCCCTTGTGCCTGTAGTACACTGGCTCACTCATGAGTGGGTGTTACTCAGACGACCTTGCACAAAGCCCTACCACCAGAAAAACCAGAAAAACCAAAAACATGGATAGCCGAGTAGGAACTGCTCTATATAAAAAATGGCTCAATAAAGTGACAACCGTTTTCAATACAACGTCGACATTAAAATATCCCATCAATTATTTTTATTAAGTTAAAATAACACGGTATTTAACTTAATAAAACAATTTTCATAGTATCAAAACTAGTCCATTAACGACACACTATAAATTCCCATATATACAACATAATTACACGCAATCGGGCAATTTGTAAAAAAATATACCTAAATATCAAATAATTTTAATACAAGATGGCGTCCTGTATCAATATAATAATTCTGTCAAACTTTAATTGAAATTCTGCGCCGCGTTCAAAGCGCCCGCAGTATTATTGATACATTACGATCCCGCGAACGAGCCATAGCAATTTACAACTAAATACACAATCAGGTTAAATCAATTGTCGTTATTCCCTCCCTCTCTAACCACAGAACATTCGCGACCGAGCGATAAAGATAGAAGATGTTTTCCGTCGCGCAATGGAGCACGGTGACGCCTACAAATGCAATGTGGAGGGGATGGAAATCTTGTTTGTTCTAGGGCGTGTCTTTTGTGAGGCGCGTGGGGCGCAGTCGTCCGGTGGCCGCCGCCGCGAGCGCATTGTCGCGTCAAGGTTTGACATTTCAATCTGACAGCGGCTGTCACGGTTCGAATTTTGAAAACAGTGCGATTAAGAAGTCATGACCCATTAATATTAATGCGATACAAACGCGTCTGACATTACGTATCAATAACAATCGTTCCGTGAGTTCGATATTGTGATGGCGTTCGAAGATCGCTGCAGTCCGAATCAGGCGAACAGCCCCGGTCCGGTTACTGGAAGAGTTCCGGCACCGCACGCGAACCCCGATAACATGAGCTACTGTCCACCGAGTCAGTACACCTGTACCACGATCGATTCGAGATTTGATAGATCGAACATGACTGTCGTCAAAGTCCAACCGAATTCACCGCCTCCCAGTCCAGAGCATAATCAAAACGAGATGGAATACCAAAACTACTACAGACCTGATACGCCGGACGTCAAACCGGTTCTACCAGCTGACAGGTTCGATCCGGACAAGCGGAACCGTCAACAGCCGCCAGCCTCGATAGCGTTTTCAATCAGCAACATCCTTCATCCCGAATTCGGTTTGAACGCGATTCGAAAAACGAACAAAATCGAGGGCCCGAAAGCCGTTGGGCCGAATCACAGCATTCTCTACAAACCGTACGATCTATCGAAAGAGTATTCGAAATTCAATTTCGAATATTTGAAATCGAAGGATGATTTTGGCGCGCTGCCGCCGCTCGGCGGTTTACGTCAGACGGTTTCGAACATTGGCGAAATTCAAAAAGAGAAGGAGGTATCGAAGAGTATGGAGGTACAAAAGAGGCCAGACTCTGCTAGTTCCATGGTCTCGTCGACGTCTAGCGGTGCTTTGTCCACTTGTGGGAGTACGGATACAAACAGTCAGACGTCACAAGGAAACAACGCAAACTTATGGCCTGCCTGGGTGTACTGCACCAGATACAGTGATAGACCTAGTTCTGGTGAGTAATTTTGACATTTGTTTTTTTTTTTTAAATTAGAGCGAAGGCGTGTCATTGTGTTGTTTTGTTTTTCTTGTTTCTTTGGCATAATGTTATTACGCCTTTAGTCACACTGTTTCTATTCTAACATGATAATTATTTTGGTTAATTAGAAAAATTAGTGTACGTTGTAATGTTATTTTGAGTGTTAAGTACATACAAGAATATATTAGGTACTTAGTAAATACTACTTACAATTTCTATTAAAAGCTGCAGAGTTATTTTTATCATTGATTTTTTTTTAATATATCAATATTTATTTCAGTTTTTATTAGAACGAGTTTCAACGAATACTTAAATATTATAATTGATTATAATCTTTGATTTATCGCTTAATTTGTTAAAATAAAATCATTCCATTTAATTTTTATTACATCAGTTAAATATATACAATATAAATATATCTAAATAAAAAAAGTTTATTTAAAAATATAAACATACTTCTAAAGATTTGTTCACCGTTATACATAACGAGTGAGCCAGTGTAATTTGTAATATATATTATATTTACAAATTATGAAAACCTGAGATTATTGATTCAATGCCAATAACCTCCAAACAGCTGTAAATATTCTTACGGTGTGTGAGCTATTATACAGAAAAATGAACAAAAAACACAAATTTCACTATATATTTCCCAAATCTATAAATTCTTTAGCATTCAGACGATGCGTAACACGGAGTCGAACCAGTGACCCTTGATCAATATTCTCAATCCACAACACTGGTATTTATAATTAAAGACTAATGAAGTTGTAGGTCTTATCTTGAATAATTGCCTGAGCAAATTACGATACAGTTTTTTTGTTCATAAATCATGTATATGAAATTGTACGTGTTAACATATCGGGGGTAAAAAATGTTAGAAAAAAAATAAGAAACGAGTTATTTTCAAAGCGAATCTTATTAGAATATTGTATGTTACTATTTGTTTCATTGGATCAAAACAAATCGTATCGAATCAATAAAATTTATAAGTTTCATAAGAATAAACGTGAATATATCGTTTGTGTTTTTTTTTTTACTTTTTAATAATTTATTAACATTTCGTGTGCTTAATTTGTGATTATAATTCATCTCGTGCTTTACGGTGAAGGAAAACATCGTGAGGAAACCTGCATGTGTCTAATTTCACTGAAATTCTGCCACATGTGTATTCCACCAACCCGCATTGGGGCAGCGTGGTGGAATAAGCTCCAAACCTTCTCCTCAGGTTATGGGTAAACAGGTTATGGGTAATAATTTGATTCTAAAAATTTTCCGTCTTAATAAAGTTAATCAATCGTTTTTAGGGCTTTATGCAATTACAATAAAGTCCCGCGTTCTATACCTGAGTTGCCACTAAGCAGGCTTCGATAAGTTATAAATAATAATCTTATTAGTAAAATCTATTACTCTGTTACTAAATATATATCTGACAAACATGCGTAGATTCAATGATTCGTATGGGAATTAAATGTATGTAATTTATACTTTGTATTAAAAAAAAAAAAAGAGCGAAGAGTTACTTGCCGGTTTTTCTCGGTGTAGTCCATATTTCGAAGCTGTGATGTCGCTTTGAATATTCAAAAATCTATTGGATAAATACATTATTTAAATAATTTTACTTATTAGATAATTAGGTTCCATTGTTTCGTATTAAAAATTTTAAAAGTTAATATGGACAGTATTTTTTTTTAGTCTATTTAAAAGATGTTAAAAGATAAGTTATTAAATAATAACAATAATAGATTTCAACTTTCACTAAAATCAAATTAGAAAGTTAAGTAAACAATTATTAGGTTATTTTTATGACACACTTTGGGAATAATAAGATAACACCGTAGCACTGAAATTGAGACACTAAAAAAAAAAAACAAGAAATGACGTTAAAAAACCCGCGAATTCGTTTCGCGGCTTTTCGAGCCTGTGGTTACTTTACCAAATCTGTGGCTTACGATAATGATTATGATGGTACCGAATTATTGTTTATTCGAAAAGCAATAATTGAATTTGTCATTACATTTTTTTTAATATGCTTCTGTAAATATTAATATATCTTCTAAAATATAATAAATACAAAATATTAGTATATATTTTTGCTTTTATTCGATTTATTTATATTTTATAATTACGCTACAAGTTAATATAGTAAATAGCTATTCAACCTTTTGCTTTTAAGCTGTGAAAAGTGAAGCCGTCGGTTAACATGGTTCGTGAAAAAAAAAACGTGTTTTATAACACAATTTAGCTTGGCCAGATTTAAATCCGTGTTTTTAGTTACAATCCACATGTAATAACTATATAGATTATATCCACATAACTATTTAATATTCGAACTATATAGGATCCGAGTAAAAAAAAAAAAACAATAGTGCCCAAGTTACTAAGTTGTCTACACCTCCGTATCTCTGAATGTTTCTGAACTTCACATGATTTCTCCGATCATGATTATCTTGCCATGGTAGTTGGAACAGTATCCGTTTGCGCACGCAAACGTCTAATATATTTGCTGTGCAATTGGATACTGGAACTTATATTTAGGCGCGGTGACAATTTTTTTTTATTATGTTGTTTTAGGTCCACAAAAGTCCGTCCGTTTGTGTGTTATAGTTTGGTAATTTTGTATGTCTATCTTTGCATTCATGCAGCATCGCATTCTATGTTTTTGAATTGCAAATTTATTATTTTGTCTTCATCTTGTTTTGTGTCAGTTGATCTCAGTGGGGACAAAAATCTGATTAAAATCTATGTTTTTATCACGCGATATGGTACCACCAAGTGGTACGCTTATAAATGTAATGTTATCTCTTAGTTTAAAGTAAGGGTACCATATCATGTTACCGTTTTATTAACTGTCTTCTAACATATTTGTAAATGATTCGTCTGATACTGAACATGGGTTTTTTATTTAGAAAAAGTTTGCAAAACGGCCACACGATGGTAAGCGATCCCACCATAGACATTGGCATTAGGCCCCCGACATTGGGAACTGATATTTTACGTCCCTTGTGCCTGTAGTTACTCACTCTTCAAGCCAGAACACAACAATACTACGTATTGCTATCTGGCGGTAGAAAACGTGATCAGTGGACGGTACCTGCTTAGATCACCAGCTAATCACAAACGTTCGGACGTAAGCAGAATAAGGTAATTGATGTTCTGCGATAGAATATTTGATGAATGTTGAGTGTTGGCCTAGTGGTAAGAACGCGTGAATCTTAACCGATGATCGTGGATTCAAACCCGGGCAAGCACCACTAAATTTTCATGTGCTTAATTTGTGGTGAAGGAAAACATCGTGAGGAAACCTGCATGCGTCTAATTCCACTGAAATTCTGCCACATGTGTATTCCACCCGCGTTGGAGTAGCGTGGTAGAATAAGCTCCAAGCCGTCTCCTCAAAAAGGAGAGGAGGTTTTAGCCCAGCTGTGGGACATCAAAGGCTGTTTTAGTTGAGTGTTATGAACCCAGACAAACGGTACAAAGCTTACCTAACTGTATAACTGCAATAAAGTAAAATATATATTCAATAAAAACGATTCAATGTACGCATTATACATTGAATTATACAGGGGTTCAAGGCGTTATAAATTATACGCGTGACGACAAAGTATTGGACCTGTTTTACTTATAAAATGATCTTTAATTCATATGAATAATTACATCTCAATATGCTATGGTTATGTCTGATCAGCTGTTTTAGGGTTTTGTTAACACTAGTTCTATATTTAATATTATTTTTATTTTAGAATGTACTAGCACATTCCGTTTAAGGCTTGGTCCCTTTTTTTTTTTTGAATGTGTGGAAGGTGCTTTTCTTACAATGTTTCGTAATCATTAACACTAGTTCCATATTTAAATTGTTTTTTTTTGTGACAATGGTGTTTTATTCTTAGCGTTCCGTTTTTAACGCCGGTTCTATATTTAAATTGATAGGCTTACATTTTTTGGAATGTGTGGAAGTGATAGCAGCACTTCTTCTTCATACTAAGTAGTTCTATATTTAAATTTTTTTTTTAAATGTATAATGGAAGGTGTAAGAATTGTAACGTTCCTTGTTACACTAGTTCTATATTTGAATAAATTTTTATGTGTGCTTTATTTGTAGTGCTTCTTATTGATACTAGTTCCATATTTAAATTGTTAGTCTTTAATTTATTGGGCTGTATGAAAGGGTCTTTGTGCGTGTGTGCTTTTTTTTAATGAAGTCTTGCGAGCGTTACAACTATTATGCTTTTATGTATAAAATATATTTATATTTTAGTATAATTAAGGGAGTGAAATGAAAAAAAAACACACACACAAAAGACTGAGAAGAATATAATGAATAATAAGAAAGCAATAATAATCGATTCTATAAAAGTTCACCTTTCAACATTTGTTGATTCAAGTTAAATTCAATTAAGAAAGTATACGCCCGCGTTAACTGGCTTGTCGTTGATTGTTATCTATTATTTTGAACGCGACTATAAAATGTCAGCGAAAAAAAATTTTACTGATAGCATCATTGATATTTCATATTCCGCCATCTTGATTACAAAAGGTGTTTATCAATTTTAATTGAACCTTCAGAACAATTTCATTCGAATTCGTTTTAATTTTCGAGTTGATTCGAAAACCGTTACAAAATTTGCACCGTGTGTAAACGATATTATATTAATTATTTTGCCAAGTTGTTTACGTTAATGTTTTGATTAGCAATTGTCAAATGCGTAATATGATAGATGACACTTCATATACCTACAAATGTTTTTTTTTTATTTTTTTTTAATTTAAAATAGGTAGGCAGGCTAATGATATGTGGCATTGACCAATTGAAAATGCACTGCCAATTTTGAAATGTAACATGCTATGTCCTTTGCGCCTGTTATTACACTGGCTCAGTCACCCTTCAAAACGCCAAGTTTAAATAATTACTATTTATTTGGCATTAAAATGGACTTAAGCCACAATACCAAGAGGCATAAAAAATATATATCATCCAATTTATCATTCAATTCTGAGCAGAATCTTCTTCTATACGGATTAAAAACTATTAAGATTTTTATTATAATCAGTATCTTGTGTCTGTAACAAGAGTCACTAGACTTTTAAAATACGATAGTATATCTTGTCTAGATATTGTCCTAATACTATATTAGGAAAATATGTTAAAAAAATGTTAAGCCTCTACTAATCCAAGATGGCGTTGGCGCCTTATTGACAGCTGTCAACTTGACAAGACATGACAAGTGAGAAAAACATTATGTATTAATAAAATATTATTCCTATTTCGTTTGAAGTGTCGTTTGTATATATTACATATTATAATGCCTTTCGTAAATTATATACTAGTATGACGTTTATGCATCTGTCTATATATACATATATATTATGGTATATTATTAAAACCAATTTAAGTTAATTCTCTTGGAACGTTCATTCTTATAAAAAACGATATAAGTTGTATGTGTTATCGGCCTTATATCAATAATTATAATTTTTATATTTCAAGTAATTAAGTAATTTACTAGTTATTAATAAAAAAAAAAACAAAAAAACCTGTTCATGCTAACCAAGAAAGTATAAGAAACTTTTTTAAATAAAACTCCTTGTGTAACTTTCGTTAATAAAAAGAATACTTCATTCATACTAACAGTCGCCTCCCACAGATGTCATATCGCAGATTAAAAAGATAACCAATGACAATATAATTACGTTTTATTCCGTTCCAATTTTAAATGATCACTTTCAAAACTCGTTCGCTAAAGACGAACAAGTTTTTTTTTTATAATGACTTTGCACACTTGTGTATGAAATGTTATGCTTATTAAAAATAAATTATTAATTAATATGTAAATCTTCACTAATAGTTTCCACAATTGCCACAGATAATTAAATATTAATATATTTAAATAGCTTTAATGTTCTTTTATTCAATAATTTCTTAATTAACACACGAAAAGATTTATTGAACTTAAATTCTTGTTCAATTTATTTCATGTTTTTTTTTTTTATATAGACAAAGATATTATTCATACGTCCAACTTAACAGATAATATAATAATCGTGCGTTTGTTTGTTTTCAATTCAATTATAACGGTATTAAATTTATAATTACAGAGTAAACATGTTATTAGCCAAGTCTGTTAAAGCGATAAGTTGAGAAAGGCTTTGAACAGAAATAAATAACAGAAATGCCATCGTTCTATTATTAGCTATGTAATTCTTGTTAACATATTAAGATACTAGCTGTTTTTCGTGACTATGTTGATTATGATAAAGTACTTTATCTGTTAACAAATGTCTAGATATAATGTCGCAGATCCCGTAGTCTTGGGTTCGAATCCCAGGTCAGTTTTTCTGTCGAAGAATCTCAATAGCAGCCCGGAGTTTGTAAGTTGGAAGTCCCGTGCCTCGGAGTGCAACTGTGTTTGCGCACACACTTGTGCATTATACTATGTATTGCACGGTTGGTTAAGCTCACCTGGGTTGCCGTGGCCGACATCATCACATATGTAACCTGTATTGTAAAAAGTATTTTTTTTTAAATTAACCTCTGTCTGGTTTATGTTTGTTTATTTTAAAAATAGTTTCACCATAATCGATATAGTTACTTGTGAGTGAATATATAACATATACACATAAAAGAATATACTAAATACATATTGATATAGCTTATTAAGATATTACTTTATTGCGTTTTTGTTTTTTTTTTCTTCATTTTATACGTGTCAAATTTTTTTTTATTAATAGACTGCGATGTAAATATGGTATGGTAAACGGTTCCCCTTCCAATAGATATTAGCATTTAATGCGCTGCTAACAATGGGATCTAAGATATGACCCCCGTAGCTATAATTACACTGGCTCACTCACTATTCAAATGAGAATAGCAATATGACTGTTTTGTGGTAGGACATCTGACACCACGTTTCGTTCTATATTTAATACTAATAATCGCAGTTATCTCTTTCTGTCATTAACGATTTGACATTCGAAAGAAGGAGACAAAATCGTTTAACAAATCACCCCCTTAAAATTTATACGTGAAGTATAATAAGATACAATCACACGTCCGCGTTGAGTTGTCATAAATTTGACATTAAATTTATTTACGCAAAGTCAGCCATCTTGTTCGATGACACGCCCCGTGTTATTAAACGTAATTATTTCTTATCTGTGGATTGTATTTAAATTTTAATACGTAATTTTTACTTTAAGGTTGCTTAATGCATATATAAATGTACATATTTAATGGATATTTATATATTAAATTGGCTTTTATTTTAAATCTAAAAGGTAGTATTTAGTTAATTAGTGAAAGGTATACGCCTTTACTAAAGGTACCTTTCACTAATTAACTAAATAACCTGGATTTGCTAGCAGAGAGCAGGTGGGGTATTGGTGATGTATTGAGTATTTCTTACGGTGCCAAAGTCTGTGGGTGGTGTTGTACACTTACCATCAGACGGCCTATCTATCCACCTACCAGTAGTATAAAAAAACCCTTACATACCAAATAATAATAGCGAATAATTATAATCATTTTTTTAACTGTAATTAAATATTTTTTTAAATTCATTTCCACGTATTTTTTTTTTAACTTAAAACGTTTAAAGTTCTAATTGCTTATCGTAAGCTCGAAAACCATGTCATCGACGGAGCAGGTGTGACGGTCTCACGGACGAGACAAAAAACTTTAAGAGATGAAGACGTTAAGAGATCACCCATTCCGTCTGTGCGAATACAGTCAGACGGACAACATTTTATATATGTGGACAATGTAACAGATAAAACATAAAAACTAATATATTAATTAATATGGCAACATTATTTTTAAAATTAAAAAAATTGGTTCAAATACAAACATGAAATTAAAAAAAAAAAATAATAATGTGCTTAGTATGTTTAGTAAGTAAAGGATTAGAATTTTTTTTTTATTTTAAAGTACTTTGATGGGCAAATATCTGTGTGGGTGTAGGTGCGTCTGTGTGGGTGCTACTCACAACAGTTATTTTACCATTGAACAACAATACTAAGTACGATTGTGTACGTTTAAGGGTGTAAGCCTAAGATAGATTACCATGGTGATCACCACCATGACATACAGTAATTACAAACTAATATGTCTAAGGGTAAAAGTTGTCATACTTAAGGTTACCACGACATGCAAAAATGACATTAGCATTGTAAGAAATAAACCATCTCTTATAACGTCCATGCGCCTTGGGAACTAAGATGTTATGTCCCTTGTGCCTGGTTATACTTTCGCCATTCACAACAATGATAGGTATTGCTGTTTGGAGGTAGAATATCTGATGAGTGGTACCCAATAGTCTTGTGCTTTACCAAGTAAAATCATCACATAAATCGGTTGAGTATTTTTTGGAGAATTAGTTATACATAAAATTGGATTAGTAAAACGATAAGTTCGTACAGTACATATTATTATTATTTTGTTGTTTAATTTTTCAAATCTCGGTAAACACCAAAGTCAAGTTAACATCATCTGGGTCATAATTGAAAATTTTTAATTATCTGTATGTTTGACAATGTAATGTGATCTTTGTTTGTATATTATTAAGGTCTACAGTTATATATAGATATAGATAAAACATAAAGATAGATATTTAAAGATAGATAAAAAAGGAAAGTAAAACTAGTACTTAATTATGTCGATGTGAGCTATTACAAGTCTCACTCATATGTAGTTATTATGTAATCATACTATATAAAGGATATGACGCCATTTTGTACTGACAGGAATAAACGTTTCCCGATACTATCTTAACGTCGTAAATCGTATTTGAGGTTAATATTAATGTTTTTTGTTTATTTTTGATAATTTAACAATCTAGTTACGTTTGAAGGGATTGTTTTTTTTTAATAAATATATAGGCTAGCGCTTGACTGTTATCACCCCTTGGAAAGTACAGTACAGAAGATAGAGTCTAAAGTGGGGCTTTTTTTTATAGAATAGGAAGGCGGACGAGCATAAAGGCAAACATCGCTTATATCGCCAATGTTTGGACCAATGCCAACCAACCTTGGGAACTAAGATTTTATGTCCCTTGTGGCTTTAATTACACTGGATCACTCACTCAAACCGGAACACAACAATATCAAGTACTGCTGTTTTACGGTAGAATATCTGATGCATCTTGAACAAAGGCCTACCACCAGTAATATAGCTTGCCTAGAAACCTGACAGGCTGACAAGGATACTAATTGGCAATATTTTTTTTTAATTTGAAATTGGAATGGATACCATAAAATATCTACTTGTAATGTCTATAAATAAACTTCTTCTGCTGACCGTACTCATATACAAGCATTTCGATGTATTTAATTGGTGTGATCATTTCTGGCTACTGTGACGACTGCTTTTGAGAAACGTAGGGACGGGATACGTATTGATTAATGAATTATCGATAAAATTTAATACATAATTAATTTAAAATAATTATTGCACGTATTTGAACGATGAGCTCATTATACACTATGGTACTCGTAGCCATTTACAATTACAATAAAATTGTTACGTAAACAAAAGATTAACTTAATGCAATCACGATTTAGAGTTCTTGTTTCATTTTTTTTTTTTAATTTTCCAATCAATTAAGCGAGCGTTAATCAAATAAATCCGTTTTGTAGAATCGGTTCACCGTAATCGACTAATTATACACTAATTACTACACTCGACACCAAATATGGCCGCGCCATTTGAATAGAATGCATGCAATGCGTTCGTTTGCTGAATCAAAGCAAAAATATAACATATTCCATGTATTAACTATTCGAGTCTTGGGAATTTTACCTAATTAAACGTTTCCGTTGGGAATTATTGTAATAATTAGAAAATTCCTCGTTGTAACTGTATGTACGTCACTAGTTTATCGAGTCGATGAAAGTGATTTATGTTAAAAATCTGATGAGATTTTCTATTGATTATGGAATGTCTAGTTTTAATATAACTCGTGTGATTTATTAGGTATGAAATTAGGATATAGAGAAGTTACAGCACACGGCTTCGTGTTCTTCGTGGCATGGCGTGTTAGGATGAGGGGTAGGAGTTAGGTGTTCTAAGTAATTTTCTGTAACACTAACTTGTACGCAAAATCGTGATGATCGGTTAAGTATTTAACACCACAAAGTTTAACAAACAAACACTCATTTTCGAATATATAATATTGGTATGATTGGCATCTCTTTGGCAAAACTCTTTATATATCAATATCAGCCAAAAGTTATTATGTACATAAAGCTAGCTTAAATATTAACATACCATCATAATATACTTTATACTAATGATCAATGTATTATATTATTTAACATAAAACAATATAATAAATGAAACTAAGCTTACTTAATTATTTAATGACTAGTTTCCATTTGGGGGGACTAGTGTTAGGTTAAAGAAGTATATATACTACATCGGGGTTCGGGCTCGCTTCTTACAAATTTCATCAAAATCGATACAGTGAAACAAACAAATTTAACAATATTAAAAATTTATTACATACCAAAGAATTATTTAAATAAATAATAATTTACTGAATTCAATATCAAACATATTTAAAAGCTAATTTCAATCAAGTTACGGTACTATCGATAAATGTAATGCAATCTATCGACAGAGCCCGCCACTATCCCACCTACCGGGAACCGGCCACCAAGTTTTACGGTTTTTCTCTCAAAGCATTCGTTAATAACTTGATCTCAAACTGTCTTGCTATTTTTTTATAATCCAACATTCTATACTTTAATGCGATCATTTCGTCTCTACGTGAGTAATAACGCTTAAATACTCAAATATATATATATATATATATATATGTATATGTTTCGTCCGTCTTTGTGTAACCTTTTTTGCTGATGTGCTGAGAGTCAGACTTTTCTATATGTAACAGCTTGCAAGATTTCCTTATGTAACGTCTAGTTATTGGGTTTTTCTGTAAGAAAATTCTCAGTAGCAGCCCGGAGTCTGGAAGTTGGAAGTGTGTACACTCCCGTGCCTCGGAAAGCACGTAAAGCTGTTGGTTCTGCGCCTGGACTCTTTCCGGTCGTATCGGATTGCCGTCCCATCGGATTATGATCGTTAGGGAATAGAGAGTGCATCTGTGTTTGCGCACACACTTGTGCATTATAATATCTCCAGCGTAGTTGGCTGATCTCTCTTGAGATTGGCCGCTGTGCCCGAAATCGGTCTGGAGGACATTATTATTATTATTTTACGTTTAGGATGTGGCTAAACACTTGATGTACAAGATTTACTATTACAGCTTACCTATAAATAAAATTAAAAATATATATATTGTTTTTTTTTATCAATATCGTTTATGTATTTGTTAACAGATAAAGTCGAGTAAGAAACGTTGTTTCGACAAAATCAACGTTAATAGCTCGGCATTGTTGCACATCACTAATGTTAAACCGATTTTGGAGAATGTAAATTTCCTTGATGCCATTTTAAGGATAATGGATATATAAATGTATGTCTGTCTGCCCGTGACTTGATTACTTGTGATTAATTTACTTTTTCTTTTTTTTTTAAATTTAATTACGTGAATTTTTTGACCGTTTCTTTGTTTGGTATTATTAGTTTTATTTAATCTGTGATTTTTGGTAATAAGTATATATTTATAAACAAAATATATAGTTTTTGTTTTTGATTAATCCTATAAGAATTAAATCAAGAATTAATTTGAGATGAATATTTTTCTATATTCCAAAATATATATATTGAAACCAGTAGTAAAAAAAACAGTAATTTATAATCGGGCTGAATAGTTTGGCTGAATATTGGGCTATTCGGTCTTATTACGAATATTCGTTGTAACATTAAAAAAACATGGTTTCTAATCGTTAAACTATTATGCTTGTATTTGAAACAAAAACCTACTGATTCTATTTTTAAATTAAAATAAAACTCGTAATAAAAATCACGAAAAAGGTTTTACACCTGTTTTTTTAATCTACAATATTGTACCTATTACGTAACACACCCTATCATCATACCCCTGCTTTAAAGAAAAATCAATTTCATGGACTTAACCAGTTCAAAGGAAATACAGCTTTATTTGTAATAAAATAGAGTCTATATTAATATATTAATCTTTACTACATTAAACTGTTCGAATATGTACAGAATTGAACCTTATGGCGCTGGCGTAAAGTGGATTTTTATCTGTTGATAGATATAAAATTAAGTCCTTAAATGTATTGAAAAGTGATTCTTAAAACAAAAGTACAAGTTTGAAAATAGAACGATTTTTCGTTTATTGAAAGCATGCTTAAGGAAGTCTAAATCTTAAATCATTGTGTTAAGGTCGATTGTTGAATGTGTGAAAACATTCGTAACACGCAGTGAATATGTAATAGAATTTATGGAGGTGCTAACATTGGATGCGGTATTTTATTTTATTACATTTTTTTAAATGATTACAAAAATGGTTTAAACTGTTTAAGATCGCATTTAAAATTCTTTACACACATGAATTGTTGACAAAGTTCATAAAAATAAATGGAGTTGTATGTCAGGAATATTTCATAATATGAATTAAGAACAACAATAATAATTAAAGTGCAGCTGTGAAAAAAATACTTATTAGAAAAATGTATTTGAATATCATAATAAGTTATTTTATTAATAAAAAGAATACTACCGTGTCCATTATTACCCCTTTATTTCCTAACTCCACAAAATCAATGTACTTCAATAGTTACAAATGCGTGAATGTTCAAAGATTTTTTTTTTATCCTAAGAACAGAGAAATTTATAGAATAGCCATCTTATAGAAAAATATTTACTTTTTTAATGATATTTATTTAAGTATTAATAATATTTTGATAACATTGTAAAACGTATATAAATTTACGAATTAAAATTAAATAGACATAAAAAACACTTCACTTCAACATAAGATCGTTCCAGACATAACGTACGCCTTTTAAATATCTCTCCAAAATAAGACAAGATATTTAACATATTTTAAGATTTTTCAAAATAACACCACCAAAGCTATGTGACTTGAATGTAATTTAACATTTATGTCTTACTTGGAATAACGCCATTTTGTTATTTAACGTCAAAATGGCGAACAATTATCGAGCCGAGAGAATGAATTATTTCAACGAAATGTGACGTCATAATAATTGCTATACAATCCTATTAACCGTGTCTTTGTTCGCTTTTAAAATAAATAATTATTGTAGTATGTATTAAAATACATTTGTTGTAAGTAGAGATTATACATAAGATATTATAGATACACAGCCCCCTGTATAATGTATGTTTGCTCACAAACGCTTGCACTGAAATATATCCAAGACAAGTAATTGTTTCCGTTAAAAATGGCATTTTTCTATAAAGAGTAACACACAAACAGACTGTATAGTTGTATTATATGATTATGACAATTAACTATATTTCTGAACTTTGTTGTTTAAATTCTTTCAAAATAATGAAATGTTTGCACGGAATATCGTTTTGTTTTGCACAGTTAAACGTAATTATAGTTTTATTAAAGTTTTGCTTAGTTATACAATTAAATAGTTTATCGTCTCATTTATATCATTTGAATTATTAATAAGTTTCAACCTTAGACTAGACATTCCATTACCATTTTATTTTTAATTTGTTTCGTTTCAGGCGTTACCAATAAAAAAAATTGAAATAAGACGAGTTTTCCTAAAATTTTCAATAATAATCGTTGAGCGATAGTGATCAACAAAATCACATTATGATCATTTTGTATATAACAAATTTACATACATAGTTACGTTTATGAAAATTTCATTACCAGAGACACAATAGTATTTCTCCAAAATATAATCTATCACTGTGATACGTTTCATCAAATCTGCTTAGTAATTTTCGTTTGCTTAAAAAAATATCCTTATATTCTTTTAATACGTTACTTGCTACCAAGTAGCTCTTTGTACAAGTCCGTATTGGTAAACAGCAATACTTAGTATTTTTGCGTTCCGGTTTAAGGGTTAGTCTAACTAAAGGCACAAGGGACATAACATCTTAGTTCCCAAGGTTGGTTGCGCATTGAGGATGTAAGGACCTGTTTATAGCTCTTACAACGCCAATGTCAATGGCGATGTTGACCATTTACCATCAGGTGGTCCATTTGCACGTCCGGCTATCTATTTTAATAAAAAAAATTATAATGTACGGACACAACTGTGAAGTTTTTCTATATATGTATATATATAGAAGAAAGGAATTTATTAAATACATCTGTTGTAAGCTGTTAACAATACTACGTTGAAAGATCGGTGGCTGGGTGTAATTATATACTTAATGACTTAATTACAACAATTACTTATTACATTTATAAAGAAAATTGAAATGTAATTTTTTTTTATATAATATATTTTTTAATGACTCAGGTGTAAATCTATTATTCCAAATAAACTAATGACTTTCGTGTATATTAAAAATTGTAACTATTTTATATATTTAGTTTGTTTGGCAAAGATCTGTTATTCCGTCTGTTATTGAAAAAATATAAAATAATGACTGTGTAAAAGTTTTCGCTTAAAATCGACAATAAATATAAAACAAGCCAAATTTAAGGGGTTATAGGGTAACAACCCCATGGACATCCCTATAAATTGTCGCCATTACACTAACGAGCAGGGATGGTATGTTAATATGTAAACTTACACAATTTGTCAGTGCATTTTCATTTTTAACCACTAAGTGTTATTGCTTTAGCTTAACACAATGTAAATTATGGGGGAATTTAATAACCTGGATAGTAGTAGAACCTACTTTTGAAAACATTAAAAAAAAGAAAATTTCTAATAGAAAGTCCATAGATTTTATAATAATCATATAATCTAAAAATCGTATAGAATATATTCTATTTCAATTTAAAATTTCGAATATTTTTTACATGGTTAATTCTTATCAATGTACAATTGTGAATTTAAAAATAGAACGTTTTAAAATAAAGTCAAAGGTATTTAAACGGTTAAAGAACGCTCGGAAAGCAATATTTTTCCGCGTCCAGAAACATTACGCCTCGTTACGGAAAATCCTTTATTTCAAGAGTTTGTTTAATTAAAAAGCCGAATAAAAAAACTAACTGCCCGCTTTTATCGGGTGATGAACGGCCCTGAAACATACACGCGATAACACACGAAAATAAACCTTATTTTAATGCAATAAAACCCAATTTCTATTATCGTTAAACACGCGCCCGTTCCATTTTTCAAACTCTAAAAGATTTGTGTTTACACCATTTCCTGTTCTATTCTTAAAGCAATAAAACTCAGAATTCATTAAATATACATCGTTTTCATTTCAAAAGATTTTCCTCAAGCGAATTTGAATCGTAAAACTGCGTAGTAAAATTCAGAAGCGTTAAATGTGTCGCTAATAAAATTGTTTAGTCTTAAAACGTAATAAGTCAAATCAATTTCACGGTAATTCGACTCTTGATACAATTAATTTAAAGGTCATTGTAGCTTATTGGGTAGATACACTTCATAAAGTCAACGATACGTGTCAACCGAATGATGTGACGAATTAAAAACATCATACATAAATTGTAATTTTAAATTTGGAATAAAGGCAATTCCATTTTAAATTAAATTTATCAATTCTATAGCAAAATAAAATCGATACCAGCGCATCTTCAATCTACCTTTATCTGACTGTACAGGAAAGCGCAAAAGTGTTTATAGCCTGTTCCTCCGCTGATAGGGGTTCCCGCGTAAAGATTTATTACGAGTACACTCGCACGCTAAACTGCGATCCTTTGCCGCAGATAAAATAAAATTTAGTGTTCAAATATAAGCTACTCCCACACGCATGGGACTATAACACTTATGTTAACGAAATGAGGTTGAATATATGTATTAATTATTTAAAAAAAAACTTTTAATGCTACCGTATTTAAATGGTAACGTATTGTGATTAAAATCATTTCAGTTTAATTACATTCGTGTAATGGAAATGTCATATAATTTCATATAATTTTATTAGTATTAAGTATATTGTTATAACAACTCAATTAAATTATGGTAATTAATTTGAAACGTAACCATTACTCGCGATAAGGATTTTTATTGTAAAACTTAATTATTTTTTGTATGTATATTTATAGCTTTATAAATTAACAGATTTAATCGAAAACAAATCATTAATTTTACATATATTTTTATGTATATATCTTTAAGAACTTAAACACTGTTTGAAAAAAAAACTTACATTCTATTTTTGTATAAACAATTATTATAATTATACATAATTAAGCGGTTCTACGTGTAGGGCGGACTTAAACATGATATTTTATTATGACTAGTCAATAAAATAAAAAAAAAGTACTTCTGTTTATAAAATGTTACAAAATGTGTCAAGTTTCAAAATCTATGATCGAAAACATATTTCTGTATTATGTATCTTTGTTATTATTAAAATTTTATTATTTTTTTCACTGGTAACACGAAATAATGTGTATTAAACAATGTTTTCCGTTATTGTATCGTAATTATACAACATAAATGGTTATTCTGTTTTCGGATAGACGCCATTTTGTAGTAGATAATGACCGCTAATTAAACACCGTTTATTTGTATTCCATTTTTAAATTTTAACGGAAATTTAATTTTTAAGTGGCTTGAATTTGTTTTAATTAGCATTTCTTATATTTTTGTGTTTGATCGTGACTTTGTCGGCAAATATTTGTTTATTATTTTCTGGTACTCTATTTTTTTTTTTTTTACTGAAATGAGTACAGTTCATGTGTTATTTGACCTTTATTTCAATAATGTCCTATGTCTCTGGTCTGATAAACAACCTTATGTATTATATTTTTATTATATATATGTATGTATTTAATTAGTAAAAACTAGTAACTACTTAATATCTTGTCGGTTATGTTCATTGAATAAAATTAATTAAATCATTAATATTAAAAATATTTCATTGTCATCAGGTCCCAGAAGTAGAAGAGTAAAGAAGAAGATGCACCCAGAAGAGAAGAGACCGCGAACCGCGTTCAGTGCCGCACAGCTCGCTAGGTTAAAGGTGAGTTCATTGACCTGATTACAGATAACTCATTCACATATACAGCGCTCTGAACTAACCTGTGTAAATAATTTCTGAAATACATAACAGATTGAGCCGGCGGTTGACGTCATAAAAAATATCCTTTAGGCAGAAAATTGAGGAAGAACTATACTAACCGCCTAGATTCTTATATACATAATTATTTAGAAATAATATTTTTTAAATTAAACATACATACAAATGCAGTAAACACTATAGAAGGTATTGCTTACTCGCCCCCCCCCCCCATGTAGAGTAGCATCCTCAAATATATTTATATATATTTAAAATTATAATTTCTTTAGCCTTTCTTGAATGCGGTCAAATGAAAAAAAAATGAAAAATTCGGTCAAATCTGAAAGTCACAGCATATTACTCATATCTTCTTCAAGTCTTGACGCTTGTATAAATCTAAAACTTCAGCTAATAGCATCAATTGTCCACAGCACGAGTTCGCTGAAAACCGCTACCTAACCGAGCGTCGGAGACAGGCCCTCGCTGGAGAACTCGGTCTCGCAGAGGCCCAGATCAAGATCTGGTTCCAGAACAAGCGAGCCAAGATTAAGAAGGCAACTGGACAAAGAAACCCATTAGCCATGCAACTGATGGCCCAAGGGTTATATAACCACAGCACAGTGACGGAGAGTGATGACGAAGAGGAGATCAGTGTGACGTAAGCGAGATAATTGTGACGTAGTGACGTTTCCGTGACGTGACATATTTGGCTTGACAATATGAACTTGGCCGTTCCAGCTACTGTACAACCTGATTTGTTTTTAATAATTATAAACTATGCTATTCGAATTTCGAATACTAGATTCTTTAAAGTATCTTTTTTTTTAAGAAGAATCTTGTTGTGTTTATTTTTATTGTTAAATTATTTTTGAAATAGACTTATTGTGAAGTTTAGAATGAAAATTATATTAGAATTTTCATTATTATTGTATTTAAAATGAAAATATTAGTAACGGAATATAAAATTAACGTAAACGATAACCGTATCTTATAATACCTTGACTTAATTGTCAAAATAGAAAAAAACAAATCTGTCAAAAATGTAGTTGAATATAATCTGTAATTAAAATTAAAAATAGAACACATTAGAATGTAACAAAATGGTTCCTGTAATATAGTTGTAGATTAAAATAATATTTATTTCGTAATAATTGATTGCGTTTGTAAATCATGTCTATATGCCGTCCTTTTCTTGCATATTAAAAATTGAGACAAAACATAAAAATTATATTTAATTACATATTGCAACTTGCTTATGTTAATTTTTGCAGACATGTTAACTTTTAATATCAATATTTATAAAAAAGTAAATGTCCCATTGCTATATTATTTAGAGCGTAACCCACCACACCATATTTAATCCTTCAAATAAATTTGTAAAACTAGCTAATGCCAAGTATTTTGTATTATTGTCATGCCTCAATGGTGGGTTTTGTGCAAGCCGTTCTGGGTACCACTCATATATTCTACCTACAAGGGTTTGTTAATATTTCTCAAGATAATATTTACATACGATGGTCCATCATCCCTTCCCAGTCTGCCTGCCTATGACAATAACAAAAGGTTTATTGTTATATACCCGATGACAGGAGTAAAGGTAAATAAACAACTTTGACCTTGAAATGCCGTGACGTCATTGGTCGAGATCTAAAATAGTCTACGATGTTAATTATGCATTCATATCATGAATATTTAATGTCAGCGAAATGATCGGAACTGTTGAAGTAAAATTAAAGTGGATATAAGTAGTTAAGAATAGTGCTATATTGCCTATGAGCTGATTGGCGTGGTATATTGCCTTTCACGCCGAAGGTTATGGGTCCGATTCCCACCCAGAACAGACATTTGTGTGCATGATGTCTGTTTGTCCTGAGTCTGGGTGTAATTATCTATATAAGTATGTATTTACAAAAGAAAAGTAGTATATGTAGTATATCAGTTGTCTGGTTTCCATATTACAAGCCCTGCTTAGTTTGGGATCAGATGGCCGTGTGTGAATGATGTATCAGGATATTATTATTATTATATTAATCAAGAACTGTTTGTAGTGCATAATTATAGAGCAAATCGTATGGAATATGTTTATATAATATTTGTATATCTTTACTTATGTCAATGAAATCATAATTTACACGCGAATGTTTGAGGATAGTTAACTCTCACGTAAAAATTACTGAACGGATTTAGACGAGAAAAAGAGACAGATTATACAACCTGCTCCCTCACACGCGGGCGACACAAGCTAGTGCTATAATTGTCAACATGAATCTGTAAAACATCACATGAACGAGGACTGTAATAGTTAAGAAACTGAATTAGTGCATATGTTTCGATGTTGTAACCAATAAACCATTTTGTATATAATATATAAGGTAAATTTAGAAGAGGATTTGACGTTGACGTTACGCTCGAACGGTTTGACAGTTCAAATAATAGGCAAAGGACGAACTTTATTAATCCCAAAAAAAAAACATTAAATTTCTATTTACCAAAACTTTCCATATAAAGTAAAGCTTAATGTATATTACAAGTGTGGACGAGCACATATTTATAGCCCAAGGTCGGGATCGAACCTGCTATTTTCAAATCGGTACCGTCGAGCCATTGAGGCTAAATTATATGTCTATTTAATGTTCATATTGTAAATAAAGAGTCATATTTATGTTTTTAAGTTTAGTAACATTTCTTCCATGTTTTTTTTTTTTGTAAATATATTATATGTTTAAGACATAGTATTATATAAATATAAAATATATAACAGGTTTTATCGAAATTGATTTATGTTGTTTTATTAAATATATCCTATATCTGGTGGTGATGAGAAGCAAACTGCATATGATAAATAAAATTGTACAACTAGAGTTGCCGAAGTTCTTCTACGATAATTATAGCGTGTTTTAGAATACGCCATATAAAATATAATCAATAGAGAAAATTAAAAAAAAAAAAACAAGAATTTTTATTTATTGATAACTTATTATAGAATTATCGCCGGGCTGGTTGGCGTGGTTGGTAGATTGCCTTTCACGCCGAAGGTTGTGGTTTCGATTCCCACCCAGGACAGACATTTGTGTGCATGAACACGTCTGTTTGTTCTGAGTCTGGGTGTAATTATCTATATAAGTATGTATTTACAAAAGAAAAGTAATATATGTAGTATATCAGTTGTCTGATTTAGTATGAGCTCTGCTTAGTTCGGGATCAGATGGCCGTGTGTGAATAATGTCCCAGGGTATTATTATTTCTAACATTAAGGCCTTAAATATATACAAAATAAATAATGAGTCCGAAAAGAAATCCATGGAAGTTTTAGAAAATGCGCTACAGGGTTTTATGAAAAACGCCTGTAAACGCCTGTGAATTTCAGTGAACATAGACACATGTTAATTAATTTATAATTTCATCACGATATTTTCCTTCACCGAACACGAGATGAATTATAAATACAAATTAAGCACATGAAAATTCAATGGTGCTTGCCCAAGTTTGAACCAGCATTCATCGGTTAGGATTCACGTGGTCTTCTCCGCCTCTTTGGGCGACGTCACGGGTTCTCAGGGTACAGAGACCCCCTAGCCCCGGCGACACTTATTGAGGGGGAAGGTGCGCATAGCCGACGCCTTCTCATCGGTCTTCTTCGGCAAAGCGAGTCCGCGGAGGCAGTATCCTCAACGCGTTCTAACTACTGGACTATAAATTAAAGCTTTTTGCATTGCTTCGCCATAAAAACTTTAACTATACCATATATCACTCATCCGTCTGCGCAATGTGATTAAAAATGCGTACAGAGTTTTTTATTTACACCCAAAAACAAAATAAAATACATTTATTTATTTGAACTGCCACTTATAAAGGAATAAAAAAGACTTTAATAACATTTTTTAGCTTAGCTTAGCTTTTAACATCATCTTTCAATACAAATAGTACCCCCAAAATGTAGGTTCAACTATTTATAAGCTCTCTTCATCTAAAACCTCTTCGGTCCCAAGTCATCGCTCCTGGTTGGAGGGTGCTGCGATGGTTGCATCAGTAGTCTCCAGTAACCATCATCGGTCTCTTGACTGAGCCCACAGCTGTGTTAATTTGTTAATCATATATTAGTAACTGTTTGTTCTCCGGATAACTATATTTCTGATTTCATTCTTCAGTATTATTGCAGCCAAGTATATGTATTCGTAAAGAGTCAGTCAGTGAGTGGTATGTGGTTCACTTATTCATTTATATACATATATATATATATGTATATAAATGATATATATATATATATTGCTGCTAACTGACTGAATTTCCATACGGGTTTCTTTTACACAGCAGGTTAGTACTAAGAAAGGATTCTAGGTAATTTTACCCCCGTATATAAAATCCCTTCATTTTTGAAGAAAGATCTATGGAAATTTATATTTAGCAATTCTGATTTATGACGAGAAGCCGCGGGAAAACTCTAGTATATGTATAAGCGAAATACCACTCACTGACGGACACATCAAGAAATCTCCGATACTACATTCCCGATTGACTCGAAATGTTGCAAAGTTACTCCATTCGAAACATAAAAGATCACTAAGAAGAAATTTTGAAAGTTTCAACTTCAAGGGGGAAAATAAGTGGGGGTAAATTTGTACGAATTTTATCATTACGAACGGACGGGCTTTTAGTATATTATATACAAATAATTTCACTAATAATAAGAAGTTAACAGAGGCATAAAAGATCAATTTAGGTAAAAAAGGAAATTCAAAATATGACACATAAGTCTTTGGAGAAAGAAATAAAAATATACTAATTAGGAGTTGATTTTGTGATGCCTAACTGAAAAAAGTACTAAATCAATATACATAAAACTTGTACCAGAAGATTGAGCGAGTTTTGGAAAAGGTTTTAGTATATAATATTATTATATAAGTCTTTGCGCTTCGCAGTATTTTTATTTAGCTTAGACTAATGACGTGACAAGTGTGAATTTGATGTTCTTGTTAAATTAAAAATACAATGTTATATATAATATGTTCAATATTATTAGATATATAAATACTATTTTATATAAAACAAATATAAATAATATTAATTTTAATTCATCTTGATGCTAAGAAAAATGGCATAAGAAATGAAAAAAAAAGATACAAATAAATGTGAAAATTCAAAGATCCAGAATAGATCAAATGAATTAAAAGCTTTGAACAATTAGTCCGGGTTCGATTCTGAGTAGCGCACAGTTAAATCATTACACGAGTATGATTTACAGCGCTTGCATGATTTATTTCGACGCGCATCAGTTATTTATTAGTTGCATCGAAAATAGTTCAGACTATTTTAAGGATATGCAAGTTCATTGGTGTTTATTTGTTTTTCGGAAATATTTGTTTTTTTTTTTTTTGGGAAAACTGGTTTAATCTGGTTCTTAGGAATGTTTTTTAAGAAATTTTGTCAATCGTGTTTACCTATTGTTGGAAGTATTTCTATACTAATGATATAAAAACGCTTACAATTTGGTGTAGGCCAGTGTTTCCCAACGTGGGGCGCACGCCCCACAGGGGGGATGTACAATTACTGTACTGATACTGAACAATTTGATAGTTAAGGGGGTAATTTAAAAATGGACTCGACACGACTTTAACCCTTTCGCTTTAGGTTATTAAACTTCGTCGGGGTATCACCACAATATCGTAGTGATTTCTTCCTAAAACCTATCATTTGTATTTCTTAAGGGAACAAAACAATTTTTAAAGGTTAATTATGTATGGGGGGTATAAAAATTTTAGAAATGTTAAGGTGGGGCATAGCCTAGGAAAGGTTGGGAAACACTGGTGTTGGCGATAGAAATGTTTTAGCTTTAGATATGTTTTATATACTTATATAGTATATATATGTAAATAAGCATTTCTAATTAGTATAACATAACGGTACGGACCATTTGAAGTCATTTGAAGTTTGTTGAAGTCAGTTTAGGAGTTAAACGGTGATATATCGTCTGACGCATGCTAATTGGGGGCCAATTACATATGTCGCGGTTTTGAGATATGAGGTTTATACAGGATGTTCACGAAAGTTCGTTCTGAGCTTTTTAAGCGACTAAAGAGCTTCCAGTGTATTGCTCAGTTGCTACACTATGTATTCCGTTATACACCCACCACCGTTCACTCACCATCGGGATATTCATGTCTTCTTCTCTCTTAATATCAGAAAAATAACGTTTACCGTTATAAGGTCACGACTATGCGCTTAAAACAAAATTTTGTTAAAACTAAATTTATGTATTCTAAGGCCTCGTACACACGGGAGTTAAAAAAAGCGTTGCGTTAAAAACGCTAATCACTTTTTTGTACAATTACTACTGCTTAAAAAACTTTGTTGAACTACGCTTGATACGGGCACGCACAAGACAACGTTTGTGTTAAGATAAGGTAACCAAGTTCTAATACAAGTCCAAATTACGGTATGTGAGCTTTAAAAATGTGAGCTTTAAAAAAAAGCCGAGATGGCCCAGTGGTAAGAACGCGTGAATCTTAACCGATGATCGTGGGTTCAAACCCGGGCAAGCACCACTGAAGTTTTTCATGTGCTTAATTTGTGATTATAATTCATTTCGTGCTTTTCGGTGAAGGAAAACATCGTGAGGAAACCTGCATGTGTCAAATTTCACTGAAATTCTGCCACATGTGTATTCCACCAATCCGCATTGGAGCAGCGTGGTGGAATAAGCTCCAAAGCCTTCTCCTCAAAAAGGGAGAAGAGGCCTTAGCCCAGCAGTGGGACATTTACAGGCTGTTACCGAGCTTTAAACCGCTCGTGTTACGTCCACCATCGATTACCTCTATTGAATCTATTGGTTAACACATACAGTCGTATACTTATTCATTAGATTCTCGGATAGTTTACTTACCATCTTCTAATTATTCATTACATGTTTAAGCTAATGGCAACAGCACGTGAATGTTCACTGCTGGGCTAAGGCCTCCTCTCCCTTTTTTGAGGGGAAGGTTTGGAGCTTATTCCACCACGCTGCTTCAATGCAGGTTGATGGAGGTTGGTGGAATACACATGTGGCAAAATTTCAGTGAAATTAGACACATACAACCTCCTTTCCTCGTTCGTAATACAACTTCCTAATCTCGTTTCCTCACAATGTTCTCCTTAACTTTGAACCATGAGATGAATTATAATCACAAATTAAGCACATGAAAATTCAGTGGTGCCCGGGATTGAACCCACGATCACCGGTTAAGATTCACACTTTCTTATCTCTGGGCCATCTCGGCTTAAGCTAGTCGTGTAATCGTATTTTGTATTAAGTTACATATCATATAATATATAATATAATAAGGTATGTTGACTGATTACAAAATAAATAATTTGAGCGTTAAAAAAAACGCCCGTGTGAACTGTGCCTGTTGATTGTTACAGCGGACGTGTACGTGTTCAGTTTGCGTGTCTATCTTAATGCTATTGCCAGATCTTGATCTCGATATTTTAAAAACGATTTCATGAATTCACCTCATTTTTTTATATATTTTAATAATACTAGTATTAAAATTTATATATAAGTTATACATACAGTACAGTAGAACATATATTTAAGTTATTGGGTTCGTGGAAAATTATCAGTAGCCCCGAGTCTGGAAGTTGGAGGTGTACACTCTCGTGCCTCGGAAAGCACGTAATGCCGCACCCTGCATGCCGTTGATCCTGCGCCTGAACTTTTTCCTTCGTGTCGTATTTGCCATTGATTAAAAGAGGAATGAATAGAGCACTTGTGTTTGCGCACACACTTGTGCACTATAATATCTCCTGCGCAGTTGGCTAATCTCTCTTGAATTACTAATATCCCTATTAACCCCTCCAATTAAGCTTAGCTAGGATCGAACTTGCAACTTTTACATCGCTACGCTTAACCATTGAACTATAGGCGCTATGTATATACTTAAAGTTAGACATATAGTACATAATCCAAGTAAAACCACGAAACGTAACAAGTAATATTATAAGCACCCTGTATATAGAACACACTGTATAAATCAAAGCAAGTGAATCGTGTGACAGGGGCATGTTTTGGCATCGCAGCAGACACAGCTACCAATAATATATGCTGTATTGAATCTATTTAAATGCGATTATTTGTCCATAGTAGGGATGTACCGAATAGTGTTGTACGTATATAGCATCGTGGTTTCCACAGCGCTAGTCTAGTGTATACGGTAGCTCCCAAGGTCATTGGTTCAAATTAGGCGTCCAATATACCTCTCTTAATATATTTCATTGAGAAGAGAAATGTATCATGCGCAGTTATTTCGAGGTACGGCTTGAAAAGTTAGTTGGTCGTAGGGCTTTTTGCTAGTCCGTCAGGGTAGGTACCACCCCCTCATCAAATATTCCACCATCAAACAGTAATACTTAGTATTGTTATGTTCCGGTTTGAAGAGTGATTAACTACAGGCACAAGAGACATAACATCTTAGTTCCCAAGGTTTCCCCCATTGACGACGTGAGGAATGGTTAATATTTGTTTCGGCGCCAATGTCTAGGGTTGTGGTGACCACGTACCATCAGGTGGTCCATCTACCTATTAATCTACATGTATTACAAAAAAAAACTTAAGATATAAGTTTTTTGATTAACTGGGAATAAACGCGGTATTCCATTTTTAAAAATACAAAATTTGCCCAATTGTGGGCATGTTTCGGTCTGTTTTATGTCCTTATTTAAAAAAATTATCTTCTAATTGTATAAATTTAGACTTAAAAATTACCAATACTAAGTAAGAGGTTAAAAATAATCGAACCCGCGACCCCAATTTTACAACCAATTAAAAAATCCTTTCAGCTAATATCTAGTGATGAAATATTGAAATATATTGTTTATATTACAAATATTATTAATTACATAACGACAAGATCTGTCGTTAAGGGAGTAAAGAGGATCGGGAGCTAATAATAAATCCTCGGTTGAGTTAACCGACGTCGCATGAATGAGAAGTAATGCGTTGTGTAAAAGATACTGTAAGATGTGATGGCCCAGTGGACACTTTTATCCTGAGATCGTAAGTTCAAACCGGAGAGTACTGAATTTTCATTTGCTTAATTTCTGTATATTTGGTATCGTGGTCGTGAAAAATTCAGTCACATATGTATCATCCAATCCTTATAGGAGCAGCGTGGTGGAATATGCTCTAACTTCTCACACGGAGAGGTCTTAGTCCAGGAGGGGAATTTACTGATGGCGACTTTTTCGTACGATGTAAAAAAGCATTGGTTTAAGCTTAACTTGTATCTGTGTGCATGTCTGTGGCGTTGTAACTCCCAAACGTATGGACCGATTTTGATTCGGTTTTTTCTGTTTGAAACCTGGTGTGATCGAGATAGTTTTTAGCTCTGAACTATGATGAAGTGTTCAGGCGTTTAAGGATCATCAGCTTAATTCCTAAATAAATGTTCTTACATTTGTCCAATTGATTTGAAATTGCGCACCCCCGACACGACGACGTATTGAAATATAACTTGGTACTTATAATAATGATAAAGCGCCAACAAATGCATTGGATTTTTTTTTCTTTAGAGGATTTTTTGTGTGGAGGGTTTTTTTTTTTTAATTTTTTATGACTGTTAAAAATATTGTAATCTATAGTTGAAAATCTGTAGATATAAAAAAACGGGAACACTATTCTACACTTGAAATTAACTTTTGAGTGACATATATTATATATGTTCACTATAGTATATAAGGGTCAACAGAAAACATTTATATAATACCTAAAAATTTATACACGCGGCACACGCCAGTTAAGCTCTCAATCGGCATAAATATTTCCGACATTATTAACAAACATTGTCATGTATTCTATTGCAAAACAGCAGTGCTTGGTATTGTTGTGTTCCGGTTTGAAGGGTGAGTGAGCCAGTGTAATTACATGCAAAAGGGACATAACATCTTAGTTCCCAAGGTTGGTGGCGCATTGGCGATGTTAGCGATGGTTAACATTTCTTACAATGCCAATGCCTATGGGCGTTGGTGACTACTTATCCTTGGCCTATATGCTCGTCTGCTTACCTATATCTATATATATATATATTACAGCAAACACAAAAAACAATATTGTCGTGGTATATAACCGCGTCGTACGAAATATTAACATCACCAATGCGCCACCAACCTTGGGAACTAAGATGTTATGTCCCTTGTGCTGTAGTTACATTAGCTCACTCGCCCTTCAAACCGGAACAACATAACGCAACTTATAGCTACTGTAAATATCTGATGAGCGGATGGTACCTACCCAGACGAGCTTGCACAAAGACATACCACCAAGTTACATGTACATGGAATATTTAATCAAAATCGGTTCTATATAATACTTAATAAGTTATCTATGTACGTCGCTCGTTTACCTTTTTCGAAGTCGGTTAAATACATTCAAATAAAAAACAAAGCTCGCACATTGTTTCTCCAAACAATAAACGTTAAAACGTTATGAACACATCAATATTGGTACAGCATTCATTGTTGATGATCGGAAACGTTGTCCAAACAGGTAAAACAGATGATTGGTGCTAATGGACAAACTGTATCAGATTTGGTTTAGCAATTATAATGTACTAATGTACTTCAGAATGCGAGCTCTTATGAATTGTGGAATTGTGTTATTAGAACAATTAGGTCAAATACAGGGTGTTCAGTTATATGTAATGTAAACTTTTACTGTGCTCACGACCAAACCGCTGAACCGATTTTGATTAAATTTGGCTTTATGACATCTTAAGAAATAATACTGCCTGACGCGAGTTCGTTCGCGTTTTTCAAATCCTATGGCAGCGCCATCTATTGTGTCCAATCTAAACCATGCACTCTAACACACAAAAAAAATCATCAAAATTGGCCCAGCCTTGTAGATGAAGTTCAGTTACACACATGTGCATAACAATTATATATTTTTAAATTTCGAACATCACTTCTCATTAGCCATGGGAGATAAATCGTACAATTTTTCTTTTCAGAAAAACTTGAAAACTGGTGATTACCATCGAAAAACTTAATTCAATACAAGTCTATCACCGACATAACGTCACATTCCTATGGACCACTGTGACTGCTGACTCTCAAGCTATCTACCAATAGCAGTAAAGATAAACAACACTGACCTTGGATTGACGTGATATGATTGGTCGAAATCTATAATCTATAGTATTTTTATTTTAAATTAAAAATGTCGTTTTGAATGTCGGTAAAGTTGTTATCAGAACATTTGAGGATTTTTTTTATAGAATAGGAAGGCGGACGAGCGTATGAGCCACCTGATGGTGAGTGATCACCAACGCCCATAGACATTGGCGTTGTAAGAAATGTTAACCATCGCTTGGGTATTAACACTAACCTTGGGAACTAAGACGTTATGTCCCTTGTACAGGCACACTGGTTCACTCACCCTTCAAACCGGAACACATCAATACCAAGTCCAGTTTTGCGGTAGAATATCTGATGGTGGTACTTACCTAGACGAGCTTGCACAAAGCTACCACCAGTACAATTAAAGTGTATTTAAGTAGTTAAGTGTAATATTGTCGTATCTTTATTCCCTAGAACAATAATCGCACTAATATCATAAATAAGGAGTGTATTGTGAATATTACTTATTTTTTCACGCTTTATCACAGCTAAGATATTTTTTTTATATAGAACAGGAAGGCGGACGAGCATATGGGCCACCTGATTGTAAGTCAGCAAACGCCCTTGGACATTGGCACTGTAAGAAATGTTAACCATCGCTTACATCGCCAAAGCGCCACCAACCTTGGGAACTAAGATTTTATGTCCCTTGTGCCTGTAATTACACTGATACGACATAATTAACATATATTGTCCTTTTTTATTCAGTTAGATATTCGATTATGGCGCGGGTGAAGCCCCGGGCCAAGCGCTAGGTATAAAAAAAGATATATTAATCAAGAACTGTTTGTAGTACATAATATAACAATAATATAAGAGGAATGTGTAAAATTAAGGTTTGATTATATTTACTCCTGCCATTGGAATATACTATATATATGTATATATAAGCACGTTATATGAGCGCATACTATGAGAAGCCGAGATGGCCTAAAAGCCGATGGTCGTGGGCTCGAACCGGGCAAGCACCACTGAATTTTCATGTGCTTAATTTGTGATTATAATTCATCTCGTGCTTGACGGTGAAGGAAAACATCGCGAGGAAACCTACGTGTGTCTAATTTAATTGAAATTATGCCACGTGTGTATTCCACCAACCCGCATTGGAGCAGCGTGGTGGAATGAGCTCCAAACCTTCTCCTCAAAAGGGAGAGGAGGCCTTAGCCCAGCAGTGGGACATTACTGTTTTACTATGAGAAGTCTTCGTTCCGTCTCTTTATGGGTTGTGAATGTTTATTGAAAATTTGATTTACAATTAACAATAATAACCCTTTTGTAAGTAACAGTAACGCAACACGCAATATATATATATACCTATATATTTATATTTATATATTTTTATTAAGTTATGTTATCAAATTTATAAAACAATTACTTGTCAAACATTATAATTTATACATACGTATAACTTTACAGTATAATGGTTCGAAATAACGAAAACACAATACTTTGTGCGCGCGCGCAGCTAAAGACCACACACGAAGCGGACGAACGAGTTGCATGGACATTACACCAATTATATTTCTGTATATATTTTTTATGATGAGTTAATATTTTTCTGTTAACGAATGCCTAAATCGTGTTTCGAATTAAAAGACATTAATTTTAATGTATAAAAAAAAAGAAAATACGCATTACCAATTTATAGAAAAAATAAGCCGTCTAAAAGATTGTCCTGTGGCATTGTACCCAAGACGCTGACACTAAGACTCTGAAGACCTCTGCATCGCTAGACTCAGCCTTTGGACTAAATCAGCGCCAGCTCTTGGGTCACCAGATGTGTGGATCTTAGAGAGATAATTTATATTTTTTTGTATCAGACGACCTGATGCTTCAAAACCCAGCCCCGCAAATTCATATTTGAGCAGCTTCAGCGGCTGCACTGGCTCTACGAGACGTACTCTTGATATGAGATTCTCGATTTTAAGAATAATTAAAGGAAACGATTTATTTCCTTGTCGGCTGGTAGATGGTCCATCTGATGGTAAGTGGTCACTACCACCCATCAATATTGATGGCGTAAGAATTATTAACCATTCTTCAGTAATCCTAATACTTATTATATACCATATATTATATATTTTTCTTATATACATATGTATATATTAAACTTGATATACTTTAAACAGAGAAATTTTTCATCTTTAACCAAGTCTTTTTTTTTTTAAAGTTCCTTAAGTTTCTCCAGGATATTATCTATCACCGCGTCGAGTTTCATCAAAGTCGATCTAGTTTCCAAATGTCACTTGCACAAAAATTATATATTTTAAAATATCATTTCACGTCATTTATATAATATATATATATATATATATTACCTAGATAAGTGGAATACGACTACAGTCATAGAAACTGGATGCTGAGCCAATCGTGTTAAATCCCGTACCGGTTTTACAAATGCGATATTATTTGTCATTCTTTCACATAACGGAGCGATGGACAGACGTGATCTTCTATATAGATAGTTCTTAGATCGAAGATATTATTCTTATCCTATTATAGAAACTCGAAATTTCACTGGAAACGGAATATCCCACAACATAAGTGTGATAAGGCTTCAATTCATCAGGTCCAGAGTTCAATACCAGCTCGGGTCACTTTGAATATATTGGGTATTTTAGAGATATTCTCAAACCGGAATATTGTTAATACACGTGCCTCGGAGAGCACGTAAAGTCGCTGGTCCTGCGCCACTTGATTGAAGGCTATCCCCAAACAGACATGACTGTTACTCTGCTACTGCACTTTATTGCAATGCCCATAAGAACTCATTACTCACATTACTCACTCATGAAATGTTGACAACCGACTTTTGGTGATATACAATTTTGATGCGTGTTTTCTTGTAATGTTATAGTTATAATGGTCAATGTCGCATATCACTTACTGACATTTCACGACCTTTTTCCGCGGTGAGGGAGAGTTGGTTCTTTTGGAATAGTAACTCACCCTACAGAGAACTTTTATTTATTTATTTAATACTAGTTTTCACCAGCAGATTAACTCAAAAGGCCTTAAATTTCAAGCTTGCTTCATACGAAATCTCATCAAAATCCGTTCAGCGGTTTAACCGTGAAAGCGTAACTGGCAGAGTTACTTTCACCGTAACACACCGTAACAGCCTATGAATGTCCCACAGCTGGGCTAAAGGCCTCCTCTCCCTTTTTGAGGAGAAGGTTTGGAGCTCATTCCACCACGCTGCTCCAATGCGGGTTGGTGAAATACACATGTGGCAGAATTTCAGTGAAATTAGACACATGCAGGTTTCCTCACGATGTTTTCCTTCACCGTAAAGCACGAGATGAATTATAATCACAAATTAAATACATGAAAATTCAGTGGTGCTTGCCCGGGTTTGAACTCACGATCATCGGTTAAGATTCACGCGTTCTTACCACTGGGCCATCCCGGCTTTTCAGAGTTACTTACGCATAAATATTATTAGTATACATTTTAAATGAATCATATCCACATATTGTTCGGGAGTTATCATGTTGTTAATAACACAAACGGACTGACCGATCCGTAATATATACTTAATACTAACTTAACGTACTGTCCGTTTGTTTATGATTTTTGGCGAGTGTAACGACTTTTTTTATGAATTAATTCATGATGACGTGTTTGAATATAAATATTGGTTTTTAATTGTATTTATTTTTAAGGTGTCCATAATTGCAATTGAAATATAAACTAGTAAAGCTAAAAGGCAGCGTCCTCCAGCCAGGTGTAAAGATGGCAGGATCACTGGTTTTTTTTTTTTTTTTTTAGAACAGGAAGGCGGACGAGCGTATGGGCCACCTGATGGTAAGTGGTCACCAAACGCCCTTGGACATTGGTACTGTAAGTAATGTTAACCATCGCTTACATCGCCAATGCGCCACCAACCTTGGGACTTAAGATTTTATGTCCCTTGTGCCTGTAATTACACTGGCTCACTTTGCCTTCAAACCGGAACACAACAATACCAAGTACTGCTGTTTTGCGGTAGAATATCTGATGAGTGGGTGGTACCTACCTAGACGAGCTTGCACAAAGCTCTACCACCAGTAAAATGTGGATGGATGGATATGATGTGGAAGGAAGAACCGGAAGCTGGAGAGGTGTATGTCCAGCAGTGGAGATTGGCTGACGACGACGAACGCGCTCGTAATTGCAAAATGTTAGAATGTGATATGCGATATTGACTATAATGATAATAGCATTTGAAGTATATAAGGAGCAAATTAGCGTATCGGTTTCCAGCTATCCATGTGATATACAGTGTGTTCAGACAAAGTGAAAAGTGAGTGTTAGTTTGTTTGTTACGACGTAACTACTCAATCGAATATTATATATTTTTTGTATATACTTTATAAGGGTGCACAAAAGTGCATAGCTTGTTATATAATTAATTCTAGTGTTTCGCTTATGTAGAAATTATACTCGGAGATTGATCAACGACATCAATTTGACGGGCCGTTGGCGTGGTTGGTAGATACTTGCCTTTCACGCCGTTGTGGGTTCGATTCCCACCCAGGACAGACATTTCTGTGCATGAACATGTCTGTTTGTCCTGAGTCTGGGTGTAATTATCTATATAAGTATGTATTTACAAAAGAAAAGTAGTATATGTAGTATATCAGTTGTCTGGTTTCCATAGTGCCCAGCTTAGTTTGAGATCAGATAACCATTTGTGAATAATGTCCCAAGATATTATTATTATTATCAAGAAGAGTTTTTTATATGTACTTTTATTTTATTTACATAAGATTATATTAAGGCCTTAAATATAATATTACAATGTGAAATGGTGGCAAGAATCCCATCAGTATTTCCCCGTTGAATCGCTATTCCGTTTCGCTGAGTAAAATGAACCGGCCTGTTACCAATGGGGGTCAATATTATGTAGATTCTTGCCGGTTCTGCATTCCGAAGCAGTGGTCGCTTGCAAGTTCTTAAAGTGACTGTTAGAGGTTTCTTAAGTTGAGTAAGATTCCCACGGCTGGACCGAAGCCACCTCATAGGATTATTGGAGGTTATTCCATCATGTTGCTCTATAGCGTCAGATTTTCATCACATAGATTTCATAACATCTTCAATCAAGCACGAGTTGAATTATAAACAAAAAATGTTTTTTTTAAATATTTATTTGTTGGATCCATCGACGTCACAACTCGATGACGTCATGGCTAATATCTCTATACTAATGTATGGTTTATTTTCTAACGCATATCTAGAAAACTACTAAACCAATATACATAAAACTTATGTAAGAAGTTTTTAGTATATAATATTAGTATATAAGTAAATTCCTTATTGAGGTGACAAGCTTGATTTCCATGTTACTATTGTTCTACTGGTGGTAGGGCTTTGTGCAAGCTCGTCTGGGTAGGTACCACCTATTCATCAGATATTCTACCGCGAAATAGTACTTGGTATTGTTGTGCTCCGGTTTAAAGGGCGAGTGAGCCGTTGTAATTACAGGCATAAGGGACATAATATAGTTCCCAAGGTTGGTGGCGCATTGGCGATGTAAGCGATGGTTAACATTTCTTACAATGCCAATGTCTATGGGCGTTGGTGACCACTTACCATCAGGTGGCCCATATGCTCTTAAAAAAAAACGTTATTTCCTTTCATGTAATTATCTATATTAATATTAATATTATAGATATCTTTAGTTATAAGTTACTTTCAACTTTGTCTGTTACGTTTGCTAAACAACCGATTTTGGTGAAATTTGGTATCAGCTAGCTGGAACCCTCGGGAAGGACCCTTACCAAAAATAGGTGAAGCCGCAGGCGGTCACTAGTTATATAAATACTAATTTTGTACATATATAATTATGTCACTCTCTATTCCCTCGCTCTCATAATCCGATGGGACGACAATCCATGACCGGAAAGAGTTCAGGCGCAGGACCAACGGCTTCACGTGCTGTCCGAGGCACTTTCATCTCCCAAATTCCACTGAGAATTTTTCTAGACAAAAAAATTGAATAACTTTTTACCTGACCTGGGATTCGAACCCCGGACCTTACGATCTGAATATATCTATCACTAGACCAACGAGCCAATATTCTAAATAATCTAGAACTCGAAAAATAATTCCTATATCAACAATAATATTATTAACATGTTTCGTTTTATATATATATAAATAGTGTCCGTCCGTATGTCCGTTTTATTTCGGTAATCAAAGCAATACTCGATCAGACATACGATGATTATCCACAGTGAGGCGTTAAACTAACAGTGGAAACATACGGACCTGTGACACGGACGTTACTGCTGCGGTTTCGTGAAGAGGCATCTTGCGGGCCGGCAAGGCGAGGGCGGCTAGTGCAGAACCTTCTTCCCGACTGTACTGGCCGTCGCGTTTGGACTCTACTACCACTTACCATCAGGTGAAGTAGAGTCATTTGCCCTTCTGTTAAATATAAAAAAAGGTGGTAGGGCTTTGTGTAACCCGTCTGGATACCACCCACTCATCAGATATTCCACCGCCAAATAATACTTGGTATTGTTGTGTTCCGGCTTACAGTCAGTGACAGTAATTACAGGCACAAGGATTAATCTTAGTCCCCAAGGTTGTTGACGATGACGATGTGGTTAATATTTCTTACATCGCCATTATGAATGGATGCTGGCAGTTGTTTACCATCAGGTGGCTGTTTCAGTACGCCTACTTCTTTCATAAAAGAAATACCATTTTATAAATAATAATACATAATTAACTACTTATGACAAAATTGTGTTTGCTTGCATTCAATATTAAAAATATATATTTTTTTAATAGTTAACTCTTATATTATTTATTATATATATTATATTTTTAGTACAGAAGTGAAATATCAATTAAAAAGAATTAATTACTCAAAAAATAACGATGCCTAGACAATTATACAAAAAAATACTTGAATTTATTTCATCATATTTACTGAAATTAACTTTCAATTGTTACATCATATTTAAAACGTAATAAAATATAAATAATAATTAAATAATTTCATAGTAATTAGTAATATGATAGCGATCTTAATCAAATTTCTCTCTCGTGTGTTTTCAAATCCCTAGTAAGGCAAGTACAATCGAATCAAAAAATGTATTGCTCCACTATTACCGGCTGTGTAGCGCGACGCGCGACTTAGATACTCGAGTGCTGAGTGGTTTTGATACTTGGTTAACTACATATTTATTTATAAAGTTTTTTAATAAGAATAATTCAAATTTGGAATTGTGCTGTGTTGCAACTTCCAATAATAATTAATATTTCCAATACAATATCATTTAATAGATATTTGTTTGATTACTGTTAAAATATGAATTTCAAATTATAATCACTGTATTAAAAAAAATGTCTAAGAATCGAAGTAAAAAAAAATTAAAAAAATATATATCAACATGATAAATAATTTAAATATAAACGAAATCATTAAGTAATCAAGTTAAATCGAAAATTTAAATATCGAGAACCTAGACCAGCGTTCTAAATTCGAATTGGAAAAAAAAATCGCGAAAAAAAAACAACTATCAAGACTAACTAAGCTCTATCAAAGAACACGAATACCGCGTCGACTTGGGTGGTCCAACAGTATCGGGAGCCGCTGTCTCTTTCTATCCCATTGATATTACAACAGCCCGTCTCGCTTGCACGCGCTGTTCACTCGTCAAAGAATACATTAAGTTCAGACAATCTACATAATAGCTAATTTAGATATTTCAAAAACTGTTTGGAATAAATTTTATATTTACTTGAATTTAATGTAAGTAAATTTATTCTATCTGTTTTATATATTATACTTATATTATAATAAATATGTATTTGAGTTTTAAAGATAAATACGTTTGTGTAAAGTAAGTTTAACGGGATAGTTTGTAGCGATAGGATCGTGGGTTCGATCTTATCTTGTATAACTAAATTTGGTTTAATAGCTTATGAAGCTGATTCCAAGTCCTGGGTTAAAACCCCGGGTCGGGCCAGTAAAATAAATAATTAAATTTACAATTAAAAAAGTCCTACGAATATTTTTCGTAATTTATTTTATTATTTTATATAGCAATCAAACTTTTAATATATAACATACGCGACAAGGGAGCAGAGCGGCGGAGAGGGGGGATTACGACATAGTAAAGAGTCATGCCGCTTACAATCACGGCATACGAGTCGGTGTTAATGATTATTTTTGACTAATTTCTACCCGCGGCTTCGCTCACGTGATAGTGATAGAGAAAGGTATCCTATGTCCTAAACAAACATATGCAAAAATTCATAATAATCGATGAATAATTGAAGACAGCGTAACAAACATACAAACTCACTTTCGTTTTTATAAACTCACTTTGAACTAAAGGAACTATAATTATGGATTAAGGAATTTGTCGCGTCTATATTATTAATCTTTGAATTTCACCTTATATCGTTAGCCTTTTTCGATACGTCCGTCCTATTCGCGTACACGAATCCCGTATCTCCCGTCCCATTCGCACGCTTGCACTTGTGACCTCTCGGGGTGATCACCCATCCCTTTCACTCGTATAGAGAAAGTTCACCGTCCCTGTCTTCGTATCACAAGGAATGTAATTTTTTATTTCTTAATTTAAGCTCATTACGAACTGATAAAATGCGATTGATTTTTTTAAAGCCCTTTGTAATTTTTTTTATCTGTATTTTCGTGAAACGTTAAAAGTTTTATCATAATATGATCGTGATTAGTTTGACGAATCTGACTTACTAACTCACATAAAATAGATTTAAACTCAAATATATATATATTGAAAACTTTAATATTATTTATTATCATAGTTTCCAAGATTTTTTGAGGGGTGTTCTCTACCATTACATGCAGGTTTCCTCACGATGTTTTTCTTCATCCGAGCACGAGATGAATTATAAACACAAATTAAGCACATGATTTTAATTTCAATTATATTCCAAATTTTATGTTTCTAGATAATACAAGCGATTTTATTAGTAAAGATGGAAGATCAACATGGAACCATTCAGCATCACGCTTACTTATTGGTAGTCAAACTAGAAACTACTACCGGTTCGGGAAAGAAATACCCCGTGTTGAGAAGGACCAGCAAAAGAATTTCAGCGGATTTTTTTATATCATGTTCCGTTTACAAATTTTCAGTTCATTCCTCAAGGTATGCTTACCAAGGCGTTCTTATTGGTGGTAGAGCTTTGTGCAAGCTCGTCTGGGTAGGTACCACCCATTCATCAAATATTCTACCGCAAAACAGCAGCACTTGGTATTGTTGTGTTCCGGTTTGAAGAGTGAAGCCGGTGTAATTACTCAATTAATCTTAGTTTCCAAGGTCAGTGGCGCATTGGCGATGTAAGCGATGGGCGTTGGTGACCACTTACCATCAGGCCCATATGCTTGTCCGCCTTCCTATTCTATTAAAAAAAGGCTAACATCCATAAATTCATTAATTGTAACCTTTAGCAAACAAGCATATCTTTACTTTTTTTTTTAATTTAGCTTCTGGCATTTTGTACGATTTCTGGGATCCTGTTGAAGAACCGTATACATTGCCCAACAAGAGTTACCGACTATGCAGTCGAGTGACGGGAGTGGTTTGTTCCTTGGTAATGTTATGAGTGGCACATTTATCGGGCTTATTTGTTTACCTAAAGGTGGACTGACAAAAAATATCGTACACTCAATTGCTCTTCGAAATTAATTAACTGCTTTAGGATAAAAATATATTACTTTTTTCACTTTACATTTAACTTTTAATCAAACAATGAATATGTCCATTACATTAATGAAATACATTGAATTGAAAAAATGAAAGGTCGGTGTTTCGTTGTTTTTATCGGCGGTCATCGTCAGCGCTCCTTTTCTTTCTGTCATAGATCCCATCCCCAGACTTACAATACTTAAATTCGTTACTTTTTATTTAAAATACTGGTGGTAGAGCTTTGCGCAAGCTCGTCTGGGTAGGTACCAGCCACTCATCAGATATTCTACCGCAAAACAGCAGTACTTGGTATTGTTGTGTTCCGGTTTGAAGGGTGAGTGAGCCAGTGTAATTACAGGTACAAGGGACATAAAATCTTAGGTCCTAAGGTTGGTGACGCATTGGCGAAGTAAGCGATGGTTAACATTTTCCTATTCTATAAAAAAAAAATCCAAAATATTCAGTAGATATAATTTTTATGGCAGAACGTTTGCCGGGTCAGCTAGTAATTATTATTGAGAAGCAGAAGTTAACAATTTAATTTCTTTAAAGTGAGCTTCGTTATCTATAAAATTCAATAAAGAAACTACTATAGATAAAAATCACATACAGACGGACATTATTATATATATCAAAACACGTGACGAGTGTTCGAGCGCGACATGTCCGTCACGACACCTGTTCGCTGTCAGGCTATCTGCCTAATTAATCGGAACGTAATCGATCCATCGATATTTATGTGGATCAAATGTTTATAATCGATTTGTTTCAAAATACTCGTTCCGGTTTCACGTGTACTTTTTTTTATTACCGATGTCTATGGGTGTTTAGGACCGTAAACACCCATAGACATTGATTTAAGATATATTACCTATTCCTTACATCATCAATGCGTTACCAACTTATGAACTATGTTATGTCCCTTGTGCCTGTAATCGCACTGGCTCAGTCACAATTTAAACCGGAACACAACAGTACCAAGTACTATTTTGCGGTAGAATATCTGATGAGTAGTGCTTACCCAGACGAGCTTACACAAAGCCCAGTAAAGTTAATCTTTCAAACTCTACCACGCTTGATTCTGCTCATTTTTTGGATGAATATGACAAATCACCCCCTAATGCACTGACTAATGCACCTATCATCGTAGATTAGTCTTTGGTGATAATTCTTTGGATGTTCTTAATCACAGCTCGCTCCTCAATTTGCTCCTTTTGCGAAAATTACAGCGGATCCCTTGATAAATAAATTTATAAAAACACAGTTCATGAACTTTGCACAGTTAACTTGTCTGTGCTGAAATAAATATTCCTTTGTTTCACAAGTCTACGCGTGCTGGCTCTCGATGTTAACCCCTAACTGTGACATCAATTCCATCGCGCACAAAGAAATTTGGCAACTCTTTTTTTTGTCGCACCTCCAAAAAATGGAATTCCTTACCAGCTCACGTGTTTCCCTCCTCTTACAACCCGGGTTCCTTCAAACGAGGCGTGAAGAGGCATCTTGCGGGCCGGCAAGGCGAAGGCGGTTTGCTCAGAACCTTCTTCCCATCTGTACTGGCCGTCGTCGCGTTTGGACTCTACTACCACTTACCATCAGGTGAACTTACCGTACGGTTTATACGCAATAATAATTTATATATATAAACATTTTTTTTAATGTCCATATCATAAGAACTTTATTTGTTGACTATGTATCCGTAACAGCCAGTGAATGTCCCACTGCTGGGCTAAAGGCCTCCTATCCCTTTTTGAGAAGGTTTGGAGCTTATTCCACCACGCTACTCCAATGCGGGTAGGTGGAATTCACATGTGGCAGAATTTCAGTGAAATTAGACACATGCAGGTTTCCTCACGATAGTTTCCTTAACCGTGAAGCACAAGATGAATTATAATCATAAATTAAGCACATGAAAATTCAGTGGTGCTTGTCCGGGTTTGAACCCACGATCATCGGTTAAGATTCACGCGTTCTTACCACTGGGCCATCTCTGACTATGTCAGAGTATACCATAATGTGATGCTTTTACGAATTATGTGATAATCTATAATTAGTAGAACATTTGTCAAAAAACCCTTTCAATCTCTATTTAACTGTCTACCTTATGTATCCACTGTTGGTTGTCCAAAATAAAATAAATAAACTTCCAACCGGTCGATGTCAACTTGACAACTTGAATCTATTTCAATAACAGATTGATTCGGACCGAATAATAATACTTACTGTACTTAAATATTTTCCTAAATTGTTTAAACTTAATTGTTATTGTTCTTTTCTGTACTTAATTTTTTTTTTATTATTATTTAAGATACTTTGCATTAATACATGTCGTTAAGAATAGGTAATCTTAAATTAAAAAAAAAATACATTCGTGTTTTTATTTTGATATCAATTTCATTTGACGAGTTTTTTCAATTTCAATCAACTTGAAGTTAAAAATCTAAATATCGAATCAAATATTATCCAGCGAGCAGTTTTGATTAAATTAAACATGCTACAATGTAGAATGTAAATTTAATCTGGTAGAAACGCCAAGAAACTAAAGTCAATTAGTATACAGAAGTCAATTCGTAGGAGAATATCCTGTATGGAAATCATTGAATATTAAAAATTCATGCTATTTTATCATCTATACTATCTTGATATGATTTTAGATAGTTTTTTTTTCATTTAAAATAGATATGCAAAGGCAAATGCCCTGATTGTATGTATTGGCCATAGACATTGGCGATGTCTGTTCGGTAACAGCATGTTAATGTCCCACAGCTGGACTAAGGCGTCTAAGGTCAACCACGCTGCTACAATGCGGATTGGTGGAATACACATGTGGCAGAATTTCAGTAAAACTAGACACGTGCAGGTTTCCTCACGATGTTTTCCTTCACCGAAAAGCACGAGATGAATTATAATTACAAATTAAGTACAAAAAAATTCAGTGGTGCTTGAACTCACGATCATCGGTTAAGATTCACGCGTTACCACTGGGCCATCTCGGCTTTGATGTACATTCACCATCCCTTATTGACCACCAGATTTGGAGTTCCTTCACGAACACAACAATACTATTATTTGACTGGTGGTAGAGCTTTGTGTAAGCTCGTCTGGGTAGGTACCAACCACGCATCAGATATTCTACCGCAAAACAGCGGTACTTGGTATTGTTGTGTTCCGGTTTGAAGGGTGAGTGAGCCAGTGCACTACAGGCACAAGGGACATAAAATCTTAGGTCCCAAGGTTGGTGGCGCATTGGCGATGTAAGCAATGGTTAACATTTCTTACAGTGCCAATGTCTAAGGGCGTTGGTGACCACTTACCATCAGGTGGCCCTTATGCTCGTCCGCCTTCCTGTTCTATCAAAAAAAAGGCAAGAGTAAAAACTATTTGTAATAAAAGTTATCTTTAAGGCTTTCTTAATAAAATGTCAATGGTGTTTTATGATTCCATAAGGCGTGAAATGACTTTGATAATGTAGGACACACAAGTTGTCTGAGATAGGCAAGCCTGGTATATATCAAAGTTTTCCGTCGTGAGGATACCTGCCTGCGTTGATGGAATTCTGTCACATATATATATCCAATTAGCGAAAATAATTAGCATAACATCGCTGTATTTACACATAATTCGATAAAAATCTAAATCGTAAATTGATATATTAAACCGCGACCACCCATATCGCCATGTTTGTTTTTATTTGCGCGTGATAGATTGCGCTCGCGCAGCTCCGTGATTGGTCGACGGATAGGGTTGCCACGGATTTATTTTCATTGTTATTTATGATGTTAGAACTTATCTTTTAAATCACATTCGTTGTAATGCCATAATTATATAAAAATACAAATATGCAGAAAATATGCTTTGCTTACGTAATCGCTGTCATTTTCCACCATTTTTAATTGTTAGTGACGTATTAATAAGCAAATACGAATTAAAAACATTTATTTAAAAATAGAATAACTCACTTAGTGGTAGGGCTTTGTGCAAGTCATATTTGCAGGTACCAACTTGATATATAGACGCTTTCTCACTATTACCGTACGCTTTGCAAGACCTATAGTTTTTAAGATACCAAGCCAAGATGAAATGAAAGTCTTACTTCAAGAAGATATCTTTTCGTTACTGTTGAAAATAATAAATATTTGTAAAATAAATAATAAAAATCTCATAGACTTTGACGCTGTAAGAAATATTAACCACTTCTTCCAATGCTTCACCAATCTTGAGAACTTTTAAGATATTATATTCATACCTGAACACAACAAGTAAGTATTGCTATTTGGCGGTAGAATATGTCATGAGAAAGTGGTACCTACCTAGACGGACTATGCCAAGAAAAACTTAACTATATTGATCCTTAAGCTAATTAATAAAAACTATATTCTCGTTACAAATATCTGACCGGCAAAGTTAGATTATTCAATGCAAATCTGATAGTTGTTTTCGTATTGCTACACTTTTCTACGACGTTAGAAAGAGATAACTATATATATCATAAATTACGTAGAACAGAGTCGACAGTATTAATTAAATAAGACAGATTAATAAGTTTAAAGTAAAACGAATCATTTATTTAATAAACTCTAATAATATTCCGATGTAATGTTTGGGATTAATTAACAACTTACTTAATGATTGCGACTGTACTTCAGATATAGGATCTAGGCTAAATCTATTACTAGAATTTATGGTTGTAAAGTTATATTCGAAAATGGAATTCTAACTGAAATATACTACTATTAGATATAAACTTTTTCTGTTTTTGAAAATGTTTTTTTTTAAGTACTCTGAAATAAATATTTTAATGGAAACAAAGACAATCGTTATACAAACAAAATAAATAAATTAAAATCGATTAAAAAACATAATATGGAGATATAGTAAAATATAATATACTACGTTCATACTATATCGGAAATAAGATGTTTTTTTTTTGTTTTTAATCAAAAGAAGCAGATTTGATAGTTAAAAATGAGCGGGATGTTACAGCTAGAACAGATATCTACAAAGATTTTCCCTGTTTTTGATATATTTCTCCCTATCCAAGAACAATCTTTCTTATAAAATTCAGTATTTTTAAGTTTATCAAAGACCAAATTTATTTGTATTTATATACTTTTTTTCAAACGTGTCAGCCCTGTAAACGGCGCCTTACGCATTCTATTTTCAAAATTCCTCATTGTATTGATCGCGTTCGATTGCTTTGAGCTAATTACAAGATTATTTTTGTATTTCGTATAACGCTAGCCATTGTAATATGAATTTACCAGTTATTAAAATAAGGAACACATTTAAAAAGTCGACGGTATTTCTTATTGTTTTCTATGTTTATTTTGCTTATTGATACGATATGACTTGGCGCCTAATTTTCTTTTTTTTTTTGTGACGCCTTTTTAGTAGTCATGAAAACTATTTGAAAGGTTAACTTTTTTTTAAATTTTGTAGATTTATATACAGTCTTATAAAGTACTATAATTAAATTTTTATTAATATATTAACCGGATGTTCGTCTTTTAATAAAATGATCTGTAAAAATACTAAAAAACTAAGCACTACAGGTGTGACGTTGAAAGTAATCGACGGGGTGAAGGACCTTTTGACGGCGAAATAAAAATGGCTGACCACCCACGTCGCGGGTTCAAACAGACACCGATTTATGTTGATCCCGCAGCACGAACTTTTTATATGCTATCAGAGACTAACATACTATGGGTATACATCCGATTTTAATAGACCTCTTTTTACATACAGTTTTCTTTCCGTTGACAGATCTTTCGTAGCTGGCCAGTACGACCAATTAAACTTAAGCTCGCTTTATTATATAGTTTCTTGGTAAAAACGATCTTTCTATATTGGTTTTGCGGACCAAAATAAGATGACCTGTTTTTGTTAACATTTTATGAGAAACTAGAGTCAGTATTAGCTTGGAAATTTATAGGTAATAGAAATTGCTTGGCCACCCAGGTATTGAAATAAACATTAAAAAACCGCATATCTTAAAATTACTTAGTTTTTTATGTTATATATATAATAAATACATCATATAAAATCACAGGCACAGACATAGTGAGTGAGCCAGTGTAACAAGATATACGGCGTCTTATATTCAAAGGTTGGCTGCGTATTGGCGGTGTAAGCAGAGGTTTTTTAATTCTGGTATTGCCAGTTCACGATGACATATAAGAGTTTTGAATAAAAAACAAAAAAATATTATATTCTACTTAATAATATTTGTTAAGCATATAACTAGGTTTTATGTACCTCTGAATAATTTCGACCCGGCAGGCGTTTTTAGCGGAGACTAGCTTACACTTTATATATTATAGTGCGTAAATGTGTTCACAAACACAGGACCCGACCCTCATTCTCATAATGGAACAGCGATCATGATGATGGTTTAAGCATTTGGCTTATCTTGCTCAGAGGCACAGGAATACACTGCCTTTTCTCTTAACTCGACTTAGTATTTGAACCAAGAATCTCAGCAAATACATCCGTAAAAGCTAGCCACTTGAACACCATGGCGTTAATATAATATTTGTTTAACAATAGCATATTCGCACCACGAGGGGAGGAAAGACAAACAAACAACTTTGACCTTGAATCGACGCGATACTATTGGTCGAAATTTTAAAATGATATTCACTATGGATTCGTGAACAAATGGCGTTTGTAATATCCGAAAAGTTGTAATCGGAACTTTGAATATTAAATTAATGTGATTATAACTATTTAAGTGGAATAGTGTTGTGTTTTAAATAAAGAGATATTAATCAAGAACTGTTTGTTGTGTGATACAGCAGAACAATTAGAAAATCGCATGGAATATGTAAATCTAAGGTTTGTTTATCTCAATTCCTTCGATTGGTATTTAGGTGAATATATCACTCACAAATCACACGAGATTGCGTAAACCTCGTCACGCCTGAGTGGCTTCTACATGGTGAGGATATTTGGCCTGAGTCCAGGACTCAGCGATATAATGGCAAAGATTGATGAGCTTCCTTCTATTGTTGTTCTATAATAGGTAGCTTATTAATGTCATGTTGAGGTGAAGGTTTGGGGGCTTACCTTTACCTTATCACCACGCTGTTCCAATATGGTTGGGAACACATGGGACAGAATTTCATTAAAATTTGATACAAAGAGGTTTCCTAAGGATGTTTTTCTGGTGGTAGGGCTATGTGCAAGCTCATAAGATATTCTGCCGCTAAGCAGCAGTGCTTGGTATTGTTTTTTTTTTTGAAGGTTAAGTGGGAAAGTGTAGTTACAGGCACTAGGTACATAACATCTTACTTCCCAAGGTTGGTAGCGCATTGCCGATGTAAGCGATGGTTATCATTCCTTTCGTTGCCAATGTCTATGGGCAGTGGTGACCACTCACCATCCGGTGGCCCATGTGCGTCCAAGACATCTCCAACACCGAGCACGATATAAATTATAAGCACATTATAACTTAGCGTTGCTACCACAGGTTTACACCCGTAGTCTTCGTTTAAGATTCTCATCTTCCAGCCACTGCGCCATTGACACTTTATATATATGATATATCAATTACAACGCGATTCATTTCTGTTTATGTGTCAGTCTGGTCTTGTCAATTATTTGCAAAAGAAGACAACATTATATTCTTCTACCCGCCTGATACCCCCCATCCCCTAAAACGCGAACGAAGCCGTGGGGACACTAGTTGCATATTAATTACCTCTACCTGTATCGAAGTAAAGCCCGAGTTTTATTATGCATTAATTATAATTCAGGATAAATAATTAATTTGATTGTATATAATTAACATACTTATGTTAATTAATGGTAATCGAAATGCCTGAGTGGTTATGAATATTAACCGAAGATTGTGGGCTTAAGCTCGGGTGAGCAGGGTATTTATTCATGTAGGCGGTGAAGGAAAATATCGTAGACGAATCTATCACGTGTCCGCCAAGCCGCTTCGAAGCAGCATGGTGGGAGAGCTACTAATCACTTTAAAGGAAAAGGATGCCTTAGCCCAGCTGTGGGATATTAACAGGTTTACTTATAGATTTACTTCAAAGTAAGTTTTTTACTGAATCTTCTTGGTAAAATCTACATTGCGATCCGGAGGTACGCAATGTAGAGGTCGTGGTTCTTTGTTAATTCGTTAGAACACTTGTAAGAGCACTACAATAGTAATAATATTTTGATTTTTATATATAACTAATTGTCGACCGGATGATTGGTGGTGTTGTAGTTTAGGTGTAAAAAGTAGCGTTTCCAAGCATGCTTCATACCAAATTTCATCAACATCAATTCAGTTGTGAAAGAGAAACAGATAAATAAGTAAAGATTAAAAAAAAATAGTATAGAAGAAGTCATCCCGCTGCGTCTGTCTGTGTGAACGCGTTAATCTCAAAAACCACTGAACAAATTTTGAAACGGTTTTACGAGGAACGTTTAATTCCATAATTCATTTATAATTTGTGTAAATTATCTGAAATATTTATTTATTTGTACGACGATGATTGTTGGAGCCGAGATGGACCAGTGGTAAGAACGCGTGAATCTTAACCGATGATCGTGGGTTCAAACCCGAGCAAGCACCATTGAATTTTCATGTGCTAATTTGTGATGAATTATCATCTCGTGCTTTACGGTGAAGGAAAACATCGTGAGGAAACATGCACGTGTCTAATTTCACTGAAATTCTGCCACATGTGTATTCCACCAACCCGCATTGGAGCAGCGTGGTGGAATAAGCTCCAAACCTCACAGACATTCACAGGCTGTTACAGATTGTTGGAGATGTCGGACGAGATTATTCCGACTGGGAGTTTTACTGGCTTAACACGTAAACGTAAATAGAGTTATATGTATTACCAAATAAACGTTCTAAGTTGACCGTTCTTCAACCCGAGCGACGCCGGAACGGAAGTAGTCTTAGTAGGAAGTAACTTACAAATACATTTCTTACAATGCCAATATCTATGGGCGTTGGTGACTTACCATCAGGTGGCCCATATGCTCTACCCTCTACCTATACTATAAATATTATAATTTCAATACATTCATTTAAAGTTTGATCTAAGTACTGTCAACATATATTTATTTTTTATGATAGGCAGGCGCACCGCAAATTAGTAAGAAATTTTAACCATTCCTTATATCGGCAATACGCTACCAACCTTGGGAACTAAGATGTTATGTCCCTTGTGCCTGTAGTTACACTGGCTCACCCTTCGAACCAGAACGCAAAAATAGCTATTGCTGTTTAGCGGAATATCTGATGGGTGGTATTCATGGGCTTGGACTTAGCTCTTATATACTTTTTTTCTTCTAAATACTTTCTTTTAATCCTTATTTAGCACGTGGCGAAACCGTTACGAGGGGGGATGGAGTGCAGAAATAACAGACAGGGCCACTCCCGGAGGAATGTCGGAAGATCTTTAAAGGACGGTTTATATGATGATGTGTTTCGTGATAAATAAAAAAGTCAAAATATACTTGACGCTTGGGTAACTCCAGTTCAGGAGTCGGGGCTATTTTTTATAAAAGGTCTGTAATGTATTACAATAAGAAAGATATATTTAATAAGGCCTCCAGACCGATTTCGGCCTCGGCGGCCATTCTCAAGATATGAGATCGAGAGATCATTCTCCATCGCCCTTATGTGATAAACATAGTAATAATGTCCTCCAGACCGATTTCGGCCAATCTCAGGAGAGATTAGCCAACGGCGCAGTACATATTATAGTGCACAAATGTGTGCGCAAACACAGGTCCACTCTCTTTTTCCTCACTCTCATAATCCGCTGGGACGGCAATTTGATACGACCGGAAAGACTGCGCCTGAACGCAGGACCAACTAACCACTAGGCCATCTCGGCTCGTAATGTTGAGGAAATAAAATTTTGAAGCTTATAGTATTATTTAATTGCTCAAGCACAAATAAATATTACATACTATATAATACAAGGGTTAGATAAATGGATCGTTTTATTTTGAACAGGTGAACACTCTACAACAACATTTTATTGCTTTATAATTCGATACTAATGAGCTCATTCGTGACAAACTTAGAATAAGCTATTTACATAAGCATAAATATATATATTTAAAAACTAAGAATATTATATACTTTTTCATTTTATTCTGAGATATAGAAATTGGAAGTGCCACCATGTAGCCCCGCCATTATTAAAGGCATTTCAAATGCCCTCGAGCTCAAATTAACTGCTTTTTTTTTACACTGGCAATTTCATTTAGGATCGATTCGTAATGGCACAACATTAGATATTGTGAAGTTGTTATTTGTCAAATTATGTTTGTTTTTAAATCGCTTAAAAGAATATTGTCATATCTCAAAAACAACTAGGTATCATAAAATAGCCTAAATGGTCGAGTGGTTAGGACACAGAATTTAAGTTAAAGATGTTTTTTTTTATTTTTGGTTTTTCGTCAATTCGTTTTTTTTTTTTAATGTTAAATTAGCCTTTATTGTATATATATTTTGTTATAATATTTAATACGTGCAATAACAAATGTTTTTCTGAACATAACGTTGACTTCCTATTTGATAAAATAAAATAAACACGTTCAGGAAGTTCAAGGAAGCAGGTTCAAATCCAACACTGAATTTTCTATCTTTATAATTGTTTAATATGCTTATAATTCCTCTCATGTTCTGACTTCATGAAAAATATTGTAAGAAAATCTTTGTGTATCTGATACCCCAACTCGCTTCACCTCATGAGGGTTGAAGACCTTTGTCCAGCTATAAAAAAATATATATTTTTTTTCGTTTAACTTCATACTTATGCTTTTTCTAATAATTGTATACTTTGTACAAATAATAGCTTTACACAAACATACATATATATACAAAGAAATTCTTAATTAATTTAATTAAAAGGGTGAAAATTGACACGAGAGTTTTTCTTACATCTTAAAAGGCAAAAAAAAACATTTATGAAACAATGTCTATAGCATCTTTAATTACATCTAACTGTTAAAAAAACACCCTTCTAAACTTACCCTCTCACCCTTAAAAAAACAACTTATCGAATCGAATTCCTGATTCGTAATGCCGCCGCAAGTATTTCAATAAAAAATTCCAAAAATTCCAATAAAATACACCCCACACCCTCGTTGAAAACGTGCCAAGGGGTTGAGAACGTACGTACGACATGATACCTTGTACTCACTATATTAAAAAAAACTAATACACGAATTTGAAATTTTAACTTACGAACAATGACAGAAACGAACTTAACCCTTATTGATAGTCGGATTAATGACCGCCGGGATCAAAAAGAAAATTTTACCATCACCAGATCACCAGATCACACCACAGCCCAGATACATTGGCACCATAACCAACCATTCCTCGTCCATCCATTGAGAACTAAGGTGTTGTCTCTTGTGAGCCAGTGTGGCTCAGTTGGCCTTCAAACCGGAACAATACTATTGCTTGCCGGTAATATCTGGGCTTGCACAAAGCCCTACCAAGTACGAACCGATAAAAGTATTTCATCTAATTTTGTAATTGTAAGTCAATATGATAAACTTGGGAGTGATCGATTCATTCCCATGGTATGCTATCAAGAATTCAATAATTGTGTAACGTTTTACACGCAAACGTTACTTTATATATTTTTTTATTTATCAACGGTGCCATTTTGAACGCTTTTGATGTTAAATATCTTATACATTGCAACACAAAATAGTTACTATGCACTTAGTGTGAAACACGCCATTTAAATACCAGTTGAGGTTATTTTATCGTGATTACACGTTATTCTTAACCGAGGATCGTGGGTTCAAATCCTGACACTAACTAATTTCGTGTGATTATAAATTTTTTCGTGTGTCGGATGAATGTGGTGGATTATGATAAAAACCTTCTCTTCATAAGGAGTCTTAAGCCTATGAGTTGGTTAATTAAATTAATTAGAATTTCTATGTGTATATTTGTGTGTTATTTGTACAGAATATAGAATTATTAGAAATGGCATAAGAATATATATATATATATGAGAAGGTTATAATTATATGTAAATAAGGTTAAGGGATAAATTAAGAAATTAAAATGCATTAAATAATTTTTTGTAATTTCATTTTTAATACTTTTTTTATAAATCGCTACTTTGTCTATCGGCAATATTAATGAGAACTCAATCGTATCTTTTTATATTTTATAATGTTAATTAAAAAACAAATGAATATTGATTCTGGTTTTTTTCGTTTTCAAAAACATTGCCGATAAATATCCTTTCAACTAACTAATACTGCTACATTGCACAATAAATAACTTAATTATTTTGTTAAAAACCATTTATAATTAATATTTACATTTAATTAATCATTTATTTTTACAATTCAAATGCGAATTTAACGAATAAGTACAAATAACTACGATATTATTAACGTTTTAATTTTATTGATGGCAAGTTTTTTAATTGCAAATTAATGACATACATTTATAATATTAATTACAATAAATACACATTAGTATAATTAAAATAAATATGGTACAATAATAACTTGTAACGAAATGCTATTTAATGATACATTTATGTCATGTAATGATTTATTAAAATGACATTGAAAAATAATGATCATTAATTTGATAACACGATAAATGATTCTGATTTTGTTATTAGTAATTTTAACCTTTTTTTAATTTGTTTTCATATTAAAAATTAATCTCAATTAATGAATCGTCTCCATGACATTATGATTTTTTAATTATCATTATTTATAAAATAATAGCCTCGCGAATTAAAACAAAGTGCTACAATATGTTTGCATGTAAACTGTATTCCACGTTGTTTAAAAATAATATACATAGCTATGTCCTGTCCAAATCTATTAACAAATTGTCACTTTATCTCAATCGAATCGAAACGTTATCTTTGCACTGTAACCGTTTTTCTATTCTATTAACGCAACGATACATTTCATTCAGAACCAATATAGTTTAATAGAATTAGCCATTGTTTGATAGAATATTAATATAGATTAAATGTGTAGTAGATTTTAATATTTGTAAACAGTGATCGGATTAGGTTTGATAGTTTAATGAAAAACAGACGCTAAAATAAATATGAGATATCGTTTTATTCCATCCCTCGACCTAACATTACATTATTTGAGTTAATTGGGATATCCTGTTTGTCTTCAGTCATCTTCGTAAGTTATCATTAATACAATTAAAATTTGCAAGTTAATGATTTCTTTATTAATATTTAAAATTTACAATTTTATATGTTAGGAAAACATACAATGTTAGGTTGTCAGATGGTTGCTTCTTTACGTCACCATATATGACCACTGCTTACAAATAATTTAACTACATATCCTCTTTAGCTATTCATTATCATGTATGTCTATATACTTAGTCATGTATACTCCTATATTAAGGTGTATATTTAAGGTTATCTAAGTTAAGACTTAGATTTGTAATAAAAGAACATTTAAGTGATAGCAGTTAATAATCCTTTAAATCGAAGTGAATTCAATTTATATTATTTTATGTTTTGATATGGCTAATACCAAAAATGTATATTTATGAATGAGTTACTAGTTTAGAGTTCTTGTCTGTCCGTTTCGTTATATTTAAACTATCATTTATTATTAAACAAAAATATACGTTTCTTTAATAGTTGTATCTGTTGGTCTGTTCTATTCAAGTATCGCAATGAATGTCACACGTCTGGGTTAGGTTTTTGCGGAACATTTTATGTTAAATTATACGTACATACAATTTATTTATAATCTTTTAGTTCCGAATGCATTAAGTATCGTTCTTTCACTATAACATATAACCGTTTTATACAATATCGTGTCACAAACATCGCTCGACGAAATTAATAATTTATATAATAAAAACAATTCCTGAGACTGAAGCAATTGATTCCATCTACCGTAAATAATTGCAATTTCACAATTTTCTTGTTTATTTTTATTAATATATAGAAATACCCAATAACTTTTTATCTACCCGACCTGGGGTATGACCGTACCAAATAACATTTGTACATAACCAAAATATAACATGGGTTATATTTAGGTGTAAATTTCTCGCATTTAGTTCAAAGTTATATTTCATATTCATTTCATTTTGGTTTTGACGTTTGTTCTTTCGAATTAAAAGTATTTCTAAGTATTTTAGGCGTAATATTAGAAGAATTGAATGAACCTACCATTATCAAATCATAGTTTTATCTTTATCTCATTCATATTTGTATACATTTTTGATTTAGCCGAGATATTCTAGTACCTGGACCATAAACACCACAAAATTTTCACATGCATCATTCAACTCGTGCTCAACTTTACAGGAAAACATCACAAGGAAACCTGAATGTGGTCGAAATGTACACCGATCTGCTTTGGAGCAGCGTTGTGGGATAAGGCTACGAAACCGTTTCAAAAGGACTTTTACATGCTATTTTACTTTTAATTCCTTCACATTAAGAGATCACTACACTTCATTGTCTATTACTCTGCTCTCTTTCTCTCGCCTTCATTTCTAATTCCTCTTCTTCTTTCGTCAGCGGTATCGTGCTGTGGTTGTATAACCCTTGCGCCATCAATTGCAAGGCCAGCGGGTTCCTCTGTCCAGAGGCCTTTTTGATCTTGGCTCGTTTGTTTTGAAACCAGATCTTTATCTGTGCCTCCGCGAGACCCAGTTCTGCTGCCAGGCTCTGTCTTCGGCGCTCGGTGAGGTAACGGTTTTCTGCGAACTCGTGCTGTGTGGAGAATATGGTTTTGAAATAAGTTTATATTAATACAAGCCCTCCAAAATATGACTTCAAATTATATTATCTTTAATTAATCAGTGATTGTAAAAAATCATTAAATGGCAAAACAATATAGAATTAATACAAAAAACGGATATACATCAAATTTTAGATTATTCTTAATATTTTTATCAAGAGATGCTATTTTTATTTGATTTTTTTATACCTTTAGTCTAGCAAGCTGTGGTCCAGAAAATGCAGTCCTAGGCCTCTTTTCATCCGTCGGAGTCCCATCTCCGGGTGGTTTCTTAGGTCTTCTGGTGCGAGGACCTAAATTATGAAAAACGGATTTATAAACCGTACAGGGAAATAAATATCTATAAAAATGACAGATAAAAAAATATATGAAAATAATTTCGCATATTAATTAAATTTAAGTGATCAAGTGTATTGAGATATTTAACTGTCAATGTTTCATTTTAATTGTGTTTTACTTAAACACAACTTATTAGGCATATAATAAATCATGTGAAAACAATAGGTAAGTACAGTTCAGCGTTTTATATAATATAAGTATTACATATTGTTGATAGTATTTAATGTCTGGACGTATGTATATAACAAATTATTTGATTTCTGATATAATTATATCACACGTATTTTTTTTCGACATTTCATTAATTTGCAAACATCTATCATTAGTTGATAGTATAATGATTGTATCTATATCTATAGCGATTGTGAATAGTTAAATAATGTATATTATAAAAAACCAAAAAAAAATATTATTACAATATTTGAAATAAAAAAACTTAATTTAGCAGAAACACATATATAAAATAAGTATAAAAAAATACAACATAATAACAAACACACACAGTTTATATTAATACACAAACATAAAACAGGCACAAACAAAGCGACACAGAAAACACGACAAGCACAAACAAAAAAAAACAGATCCTCGCAGGCATTCCCGTAAAGCGGACGATGCAATATCTTAACCAATTCATACAACACTATCTTATTTTAAAATTGGTCAAAATATTGCACCGATCGCCTCACGGGTACTCCATCTGCTCCTGTGGAAAAAAATCAACATGCAATGAAATTTTTATCTATGAGAGAGAATATGGTTGTTATAGTTATGTGTTAAATGTGTATCCCCCTTTAATTAATCATAAAGCTTGTGTTAGGAGTAAAGACGACAATAGCCCAAGGGGACGGGATCGAACCTGCGGCTTTTCACTAGGTGGTCCATAAATTGGGCTATTGACGCTTTTATTAATTCATTTACACTATCCTGATTTAATAATAAAGATATGTGCAAGACGTTTTTTTAAGGAATAAGGTCTTATTTGCCTTCAACTTAATATGGAATTCATTATATAACATAGACAAAAATCTTATAAAAAAGTCATAAAAAGCATTACCAACTACATCGATATTATAAATTAAGATATTTCAAACAAAAACATGATAAATATAGACAAAACTGTAAAAAACAAAGGAACAACCAATCAAGCGTAATTTTTCTAGGTGGAAGGGCTTAGTTAGGTTGGTGGCGCATTGGCGTAATAATTGTTAATATTTCTTACATCACCAATTTCTATTTTGGTGAGTTACCATCAAGCTGCTCATTTGCTCGTCCACTTATTTATGACATAACAAAAACAACCGCTCTCATAACCTTTTGAGTATTTTTTTTCTTGAACATTTAGTATTTATTCATTAATATCTCGAAAAAAGATAATTGAATAAAATGCAACAAAACCATGCTTAGTATCCCCTTAGTATAGTCTTGCTCATTAATAAAAAATGTCCTATTTCTAAAAACCTCTATTACAAATTAAATCATTATTTTTATCATTAATCGATTTTTTTTTTAAAATACAATCATTAATATGCAAATTTCCATGATATTTAATGATTGTATTTTAAAAATGATTCTAATTTGAATACGAATATTCCAATTTAATGTCATTCTTATGTAATTTAAAGACACGTGGATTAGGATTGTAATGAAAATTTTGTTAATACACAAACATTTCTACAATTCATGATACGGAATTATAAACGATCGGGTGATCCACATTTTTACGTTTAACTATACAATGATTGATGAGCTAGGGTCAATGGCCTTTCGTTTTTTTTTATCTGGAGACAGTTTTTTCCTTTGCCCATTATAGGTGCTTAATTTGACGTTTTTTTTCGAGTCACGCTTTACGCTTCTGTGAGTTAAAAAACCATTGACTTTAGCGGCTAAAAGTTTTATCAAAAATATATATACATCATAAATTAAGTGTTTTTTAAATGTGTTAACCGTTTTATGAATTAATTAATTCAGAAATCGAAATGTTAATATTAAAAAAAAATAACTTTTAGGCATAGATAACACAACATACGTCCAGACATTAATATACTTACCCATTATTTTCTATTATATATACATATATATATATATAAATTAATCGAGACAAAAATGGATATTATAAGCGAATACTATTTATACATATTTAAATATTAATATTGATATCTAAAAAAACTTTTTTAAATCCATAATATAATTGTCACGTGATATTAAAAAATTAATTCATTGTGTCTCACGTAGTGTCCCTGAGCGGGCCCCGTACTTACTTCGTCCTGTAACAAAAGAGAAAAACATCTTTAATATGATAACAAAGAGATACACACAATTACAACATCACATTAGATAGACGAATGAAAGACATATAAAAAATACTTCATCCAAGTACAATTACATTACATTACAATTATGAATTGCCGTTTACATGACTTAATTAAAAAGGTTTACCAACGGTTTCGTCATGTAGATTCTACCAATAGGAACCGGCAAGAAACTAGTTACTATTTATCGAAAATTAAGTTGCATAAATAATAACTTAAATACAATTTAATTATCATTTATATTTTTATAGAAATCAATCGATGTCGTGTGGGATTATAACAGCTAGAATGTTTTTCACAAGTAAAGCCCTGGGAAGGTACCACCCACTCATCACATATCCTACCGAGCAACAATAATTAGTACACTTGTTGTTTAATAGATAAGAGAGCTCATGTATTTACAGGCACAAGATACATAGCATCTTAGGTGCTAAGGTTGGTGTCAAATTCGCGATAAAAGTGGTGACCACTTACCATCAGATGAAAAAAAAAACTCATTGAGACAAGAGAAAACTATTCTAACGCGAAAACAAGACAAAATCGAATTCAATGCTTTTAGAGATTGGTTCGCAAATATACAGCTCACGGACTGTTTGTTTAGTATGTATTATACAGGGGCGTCGCTGTTGTATAGGGTGGCCACAAGGGGTCACGTCGGGGATGTCTGCCCCTAATGTGGGCATTTCGAAACCCTCTCGATTAATTAAAACTAAACTAGAAATGATTGAATTACCGACACTTAATAGAATTTGTTTCATAGTACTGTTTCATAGGGCTTGATGAAAATAATACATATTTACTCCCTTAAAGTTTCAGATGGTCATATAAAAATATCGAAAGTGCTCCCTTGGGGTTCAAGTTTTATACCAAAATTTCATCGAAATCGGTACAGTGGTTTAGTAGTAGAGTTACGCTTGCATTTATAATAGTAATTTAAAATAATATATAAAAGATATAGCATAGTGAATCATGTTTTAAACGAGGGTTACAAGTTCAAATCCAGATCATTATTTCTATATCACGTGCTCGGTGAAGGAAGACCTGTACGTATGAAGACCGTCTAATCATTAGACCAAAAAAAAAAAAAAACTACAGGCTGTTCTTTTTTGCTTACCTTTATTATATACAGACATTTTGAGGTTACAGAAAGAATTTGATAAACAAATATATGAATAAATCAAACCTTTGATCCCGAAAGCTACATTCTGAGCACTAAGCTAAAAATAACTCGTTTGAAACGCGCCCGTATCACGTTATATAATGTCTTAATTAGTGTATACGTGGGTGGTCCGTGACGTCACTGAGCCGGTTACGATGATAACAAACATACATACAATACACCCGTGATATGATTGGAATGTTGAAATGATTTAAATATCTGTAATATCATTGAGATGGAAAGCTTTAGTGCTTAATTTTCCTTTTTTTAAATCGGGTCGTATTTGTTTAAAAGCGTTCTGGTTATCAAACCCTCTTCCAAGAGGACTTAGCCCAGCAGTGGGACCTTTAAAGGTTGTTTCTTCAATTTAATAAGTGATTATTATAGTTCTGGGCAGGATATTTCCACTAGCTAACGATAAGGATTTAAATTTTCATGTTTAACTAACTAAGCTAAGATTTTATTCGCGGATATCACAAAAATATTAAATATGAGATACAGGAAATCTCGCTGAGTTTCTTAAGCCGGATCTTCGTCGGTTCTTTATTTCTGAACCGGTGGTATATTGACCATCAATAAGTTAGTGTAACACTTATATATTGAATAAAGATTTTTGTTTTTTTTTTTGAAGATTTTTCAAGGCTTAATTGTTATGTCTTTCCGTTGATGGTCGGAACAAACGATTTTGTTAGTATACATAATGAATGTTAAGAAAATATTTTTATATTATTTAATGTAAAATCTTATTAATTATATGGTATTAGTTATCGCCCGTGACTTCGCGTGATAGGAAGATTTTAGGTGTAAAAAAGAAGCACACGATCCTTAGCTTTACTGCTTAATTTTTATCAAAATCGGTTCAGTGATTTAGCCGAACGTACCAGACAAGTTACTTCACATTATATTAGTAAAGGTACTAGTATAATTATAGTAATACCTGATTAGTACCCTTTTTTATAAAATAGGTAGGACAAGTTAACTTTGCCAATGCGCGACCTTGTGAACTAAGATGTTATGTCCCTTGTGCCTGTAGTTAGTCAATCACCCTTCAAATGTCATATAACAGTACTAATTATTACTGTTTGGCGGAATAGATGAGCGGGTGGTACCTACCCTGACTTGCACAAAGCCCCATGTAAACCACCAGGCATAATATTATAGTATTCTTATTGTGATATATAAAAATATCTAAAAAAGGATTTTACTTTTTTCTAGGCGAGTTTGCGATGATTGCGGATACATTGTGAGGAAACCTGCATGTGTCTAATTTAACTGAAATTTGATTGCATTTGTTTCCACCAACCCGCATTGGAGCGTGATGGAATGAGCTCCAAACTTCCTCCTCAGCGGTAGTTTGTTCATCTTGTATAATTTTAATGGCTTCACTCCCAAATGAAGTTTTTGTTATTAACATATTATAATATATAATATAATTAATGTTACAAAGAGGAAACCAGTGGTTATTTTATCTAGTGACCCATATAGAAAATACTTATTAAATATACTAACAACATAAGATAGAGATATTGACAAAACAAAAAAAAACCTTGTTCGAACCCGTGGCCATTAACACAGACGCACGTACTTCTAGCCACTGTGTCATAACGTTTAACTTAATAAAATTTAAATACAGGAACGCTCCTTAATTCAAATTTGAATTTCGAACAATAAATTTTAAAACAATAAATAAAATAAAAACATATCGACAATTTTTCAAATACTTTTACGGTACACAAACAGCTGGGTCTTTTTACAAGTCAATGCCACCAACGAAGTTGTTTAATGAAGACATTTTGCTCCGATACAACTAATAACTGTTTAAATGATAAAGAACCTAATATGATACACAATGAAATATAAGCTCTATGATGTAGGAATAAGGTTGAATTTGGTAGACGTCATTTGAAATCAACATTTAATTTTAAATGTCTTATTCGATTCTCGTTCTTATCTACAATCGAATTTTATCTGTATTCCCTTTGAATAAGATTAATTTTCCATTATTTAAAACATAGTACTTTATAACTGAGAAATATAAACTTTATTACACAAGTATTAAGATACAAATTAATATTTTTTATTGAAAGGGATTATAAAGTTTTCTGTTAATTATCGTCACGGCAAAATGTTCTTTATTTGTTTTAAAAATAAAGGTGATTTTCGTTTGTTCCGGGTTTTATTAATTAAAAATTATTAATAAAATCAGCAATTAAGGAGTATTTATGTAGATATGGTTTATAGGGTCTATTAAGGATCAAAGGCGGTTACGGAAGCCGATGTTCAGTTGAAGGTATTTCCGGTGAGTGTACACTAAAAAAAATAGTTTGAAAAAGGATTGCAATGATTTGCCAGTCTTAAAAACTAATATGAAATTAATTATTTATTATTTTAAAATGTAAGACACGACCCGAGATAGATGACTTTACGTGCTATCCGAGGCACGGAAGGATAACACTCTAAACGCGATAAATCCTTATCGAGCTACTATGATTTCTTCAACAGTTCACAGTCAATTTATTCTACCGAAAAAAATAGTACTTACTATTGTTGTTTTTATAAGTAAGTGGTTTTATTGATGGTATGTGGTCACCATCGCACATAGACATTTGAACTATATTAACCAACGCTTACGTCGCCAATGCGTCACCAATCTTGGGAACTAAGATGTTATGTCCTTAATGCGTTTAGTACACTGGCTCACTTACCCTTCAAAACAGAACCCAACAATATTGCAATAATAAAACTTGCAAACAAATATTAAAACTTAACACAAAATATAAAAATACTCCGCATACTAAACCGTTAAAGCTTAATCAAAATCAATACATCATCCGAGATTATAATTCATTATTTAATGTATCAATACAAGAATCAAGATATTATGCAAATAAATTGACAGCTAGGCATAATAAATTATGCCATTGTGACATTTATTATTTTATTACCTGTGCCGACTAATGAGCGGCCATATTGGTTTTTAAATTCGGTTAGCGCGTAAATATTTATGTTAATTTTGTCACGTATAAGTAGAATAAATAACGAAATGTACATTTTTTTAATTATTTAATTTATTTACGAAAATATTTCAAGCGTAACAAAGTAGTTAACAAAGTAGTTTGAGCCGGTTGGCGTGGTTGGTAGATACTTGCCTTTCACGCCGAAGGTTGTGGGTTCGATTCCCACCCAGGACAGACATTTGTGTGCATGAACATGTCTGTTTGTCCTGAGTCTGGGTGTAATTATTTATATTTATATAAGTATGTATTTACAAAAAAGAAAATTAGTATATGTAGTATATCAGTTGTCTGGTTTCCATAGCACAAGCTTTGTACAAGCTTAATTTGGGATCAGATGGCCGTGTGTGAAAAATGTCCCAGGATATTATATTATATTATATTAGTTAAAATTTTCGGTGTGTCGGCTTAAGTTTATTTTTAAACGAAGCTGCAGAATTGTTTCATAATAAAATAACGTATAAAATATATAAAAAGGGTAATTTTAATATACATTATAATAGCCGAGATGGCTGTGGTAAGAACACGCGAATCTTAACCTATGATCGTGGGTTCAAACCCTGGAAGCACCACAGCATTTTCATTTGCCTAATTTGTGATTATAATTCATCTCGTGCTATACGGTGAAGGAAAAATTCGTGAGGAAACCTGCATGTGTATTCCACCAACCCGCATTTGAGCAGCGTGGTGGAATAAGCTTCCTCCAAACCTTCTCCTCAAAAAGGGAGAGCAGGCCTTTAGCCCCGCAGTGGGACATTCACAGCAGTACTTGGTATTGTTGTATTCCGGTTTGAAGGGTGAGTGAGCCAGTGTAATTACAGGCACAAGGGACATAACATCTTAGTTCCCAAGGTTGGTGGCGTGTTGGCGATGTAAGGAATGGTTAACATTTCTTACAATACCAATGTCTATGGGCGTAGGTACCACTTACCATCAGGTGACTCATATGCTCGCCTTCCTATTCTATACAAAAATACATCTGAATTATAAAAGGTTACCAATTTAAGAAAAGAAATCAAAAGAAAAAAAATGTATCGATAATAACGACAACATTTGTGACTTCATTGTAACATAACACCACTTTACCCAAACTGGTGGTTTACCAAAAATGATTTTTTTTTATAACACACAAATTATTGAAAGTCGGTTAAAAATTCGCATCAGTATACTTAATGAGGGTTAATTAATCAATCCAAATGCTTAGCCGATACCGATGGAATTCTTCGTAAATAATCATTCGAATAACGCATGGAATGCGCGGGCGCAGGCTTTGATGCGCACCGATCGTTACTTTAAATAATTATTGTATCAATTATTACTGTTTTGATTAAGTATATATATTTAAAATAGTTAACATTTAATGAGCAAATTTAACTGTGTTAATAAGGAAACCTATATATACTAATATTATTAAAACGAAGGTAATTCTGTCTGTTACGCTTCACGGCTGGAATCTATGTGGATGAAACTTAAGATGAAATGATGTATTGCAACTGCAATTTTTAAAGTTCGAATTACGATAATCGGTGTGTAGGGTTTAAGGAAAAGTCAGCTTTTAACCCAAGTTGGTGGAATTGGGGATGAAACATTGTATAGAGGTTCGACTTTTTTTCAAGTTTTAATAATCGGTAGGATTTTGAGAATTATTTCCAATAGAAACTAGAATCCTATCTAGAATCTTACTGTACATTTTATGTATGTATGAACATTCCTCTATAACTCATAAATATCACATAATATAATCGACTATATTTTAGTGGATCAGTGAAATTATCTCAAGGTTCTGTTGACGAAATAGGCTTTGCCCAGCGTTGGGACATTTTGTTTCCTTGCTGTAATAGTTGCCAAATATGGGTAATTTTAGTGAAACGATATCACGTTAGAAACGTTACATATAAAACAACGTTCAAATACACCTTTTTTATTATTTAAAGTGACCATAGACATTAATGTGCAACCGACCTTGGGAACAAAAACGTTATTGTGATAGAGCTTTGTGCAAGCCCGTCTGGGTGCAAACCACTCATCAGATATTCTACCGCAAAACAGCAGTACTTGTTATTGTTGTGTTCCGGTTTGAAGGGTGAGTGAGACAGTGTAATTACAGGCACAAGGGACATAACATATTAGTTCTCGAGGTTGGTGGCGCATTGGCGATGTAAGGAATGGTTAACATTTCTTACAATGCTATGTCTATGAGCGTTGGTGACCACTAACCATCAATGGTGGCCCATATGCTCGTCCGCCAACCTATACTATAAAAAAATGTCCCTTGTAGCTTTAGTTACACTGGCTCACTCAAAAGTATTCACACACACCACGCCTAAACTAAAGTCTGGTCGCAGAGAATGTAACCTCACTTAAATATATCGACGGTGTAATATTTTCACTGTCAAGTATCATTCGAGTCGTTTTTTACACTGGGTCACTCACCGTTTAGTAAAAAACAAAATTATTGAAAACAAATAGGAATATATTAATTGTGAATCTTAAACGAAGATTTTAACCAGAAAACTATAAGCTGAAGATGTAACCTGCATGTCTGCTGTGACCAGCCAGTGTACATGTGGTGGTCCATAAGTATGTAAATTGATTGGTAAGATACAAGTCTTCTCAAATTGGAAGATCTCTTTACCACATATATTCACATATCTGACTTTACTTTAATTATATTTGCAATAAATAAAAATTTGAGGAGCCGGTTGGTGTGGTTGGTAGACTTGCCCTTCACGCCGATGGTTGTTGGTTTAATTCCCACCCAGGACAGACATTTGTATGCGTGTACATGTCTGTTTGTCCTGAGTCTTGGTGTAATTATCTATATAAGTATGTATTTACAAAAGAAAGTAGTATATGTAGTATATCGGTTGTCTAGTTTCCATATTACGAGCTCTGCTCAGTTTGGGATCAGATGGCTGTGGGTGAATAATGTCCCAGGTTATTTATTATAAAACATTTTTCAACAAGATTTCATCTAGAGACTTCTGACGTCACACCCTTTCTGTCATCAGATTGCACATGGATTTTTTGCACAGTTGTTTACTATAAATGCACAGAAGTCAATCTGTACGTATAATATATTGTATATAAAGATATATATCGTTTGTCACGTCAATAGCCTAAATATAAAGCTAGTAAAACTGCAAAGCGCTTTTTATATAATAATATTATATAGTATATAATAAATATAGTAAAATATTTTCCGAAATGCGTTGCATCTTCTGGTTTTATCTATATTGGTTTAGTATTTTTTAGATACATACAGATTAAAGTCGATTAACTTAACGTTCTATTCGAAACAAATGTACGATAAAAATGCATTGCCTGTACCTAAATACATCTGAAAGTCTGAAAATATCTCGACCGAAGTACCCACAGTGTGTACTGGCGCCTAAATCTCATACAAATGTAGGCCTGGGTGGCCGACCACCCAGGGAGGGCGAAGGCATAGAGTCGGTTACATATAGAAACATATTATTTAATTATAAAATATATTATTAAACAACTACCAGACATGATAAAAAGCTAAGTTTTTCGACAATCAATGTTACTTGTAATATATATAAATATTATAATTGCGAAAATAGTTTGTCTGTTACGCTTTCAATGATAAACTGAACCGATTTTGATGAAATTTGTATTGAACTAAGGAAGGATATAGGCTAGTTTTTTTAATATATAAACCTGGCCATCCCTCCAACACGTAAGCGAAGCCGCGAGCGAGAATAATATATATACGATCTGTCACATTGTATATATGTAACTCGATTGCTATATGTTAAATATAAATTTATATGTTTATTACTAATATTTATTTTACATACAGTAATAATAATGTAAGTCCTCCAGACCGATTTCGGCCACGGCGGCCAATCTCAAGAGAGATTAGCCAATTACGCAGGAGATATTATAGTGCACAAGTGTGTGCGCAAACACAGGTGCACTCTCTATTCCCTAACTCTCATAATCCGATGGGACGACAATCCATGACCGGAAAGAGTTCAGGCGCAGAACCAAAAGGTCTACGTGCTTACCGAGGCACGGGAATATAACGTATGTTATATCATATTGTATGTATGTGTTTAATATATTTTTGCACTATAAAAAAAATATTTAAACTCCATTCCAGAAAGATTTTAGAAATTAAGTTCGCAATTAAATTTCAAAGGTTTATATATTGTTTTTTTTTTTAAATTCTTTATATACAAACGTATATATATAATATATACAAGGAGTATGAAATTAAAATAACTGATTTTTTTTAGATATATCACCTTATAAAATCGCTCTAACATTTTTTTTTAAATTACTTATCCGGTTTAGAATGTATTAGCGTTAAGCATTAAGTTTAAGGCATTTGTGCAAAATATTATTAAATAAATACTTAAATGACATAGACAACAGATACACTATAAATATATAATAAAAATACGTCCAAATAAACAATTAGACGTATTTTTTATACAATTTATTAATTTACTGTATATTTTTCTCTTTTGTTTTTTTTTAATATGGTATTTCAATTGTAATTTAGTTTTTGTAGCAACTTATTTATATTTTTTTTCTAAAAAATAAATATTATTTCTTTGAAGTTTGAAATCTCTGTAATAGTTTTTTCTAAATACATGATTTTCTTGTAGTTATTTAAAATAAGTTATTGTAAGTATTTATTTTGTAGTACGTAACTTTTTTTTTTGTTTTTCTTTCACTTCAACTCTTATTGTGTTAGTTAAATTTTTATATGTGAATTTTACAAATAAATCATTTCGCTTAAATATTGAATTTTAATAAATTAAAAATATTTCATGGTGTAATTCGACTCCAAGTATTCCGAACCACGCGTCGTACGCTGTCACCAAAACATTTCCAAGTTAGAGCTACAACTCAGGCTAATGTTAAACATTGAAATAAGCACCTTATACTTAACAATTACAGCTCAAATTTGCATATCATACCATCACTCAACCACACTTGAGTCTAAATTATTACAATTGAAAATGAACTTTATCGTGATAAATTTAATGTTTATTTTTAATTGAGACAATTATCGAACGAACATTTTGAAAAAAGGAACTCGCTTTCGAGAAATGATTATAGGAAGTACGTACACTTTAACACTATTGACATAAGAATCAAATTTGCATAACAATGAATTGAAAGGTAATTATAAATTGAACTTTATTACAATTAAATAAGGTTCAATAAATAATCGATAGATTTTGATAAATTTGTTAATGTTTTGAGGAATTTGTTTGGACATGTTATTGTTGTAATATATGCCTTATTGATAAATAAGTAAGGGTGTATTTTGTTCGGAATTAATTATTCTATTTGCGGGTCGTGTTTGTGTGAAGTAATTGAGTTGTCTTCCGTTTATGTTTTTTTTTTGTATGTCTGTCTGGCTCGCGGTGATCTCGCGTTTAGTATTAATGATTTTTTAGATCTTTACGAGTCTTGATAAATCCTTTTTTGGTATATCTAAGGCTATAAATTGAATTGCACACTATAATGGCTCGAAAGAGGTTTTATGAACATACTCACACATGCATATATTAATCTTAGAACACATTTTAAATGTATATTTTTACATCGTATTGAACGGTCGAGAATGACATATTATTTTCTTTGCCTTTGAACAAGGCAAAGGTATTACACCATACAGCCTCTTCAATGTTTTATTATACAAATATTTTAAAAGATTCGTCGGTTTGAACATAACCATTTATTTTCCATAATGTGTTAAAATTTATTGCGTGAAATATTTCAGTATGTCATATAAACTTGATATAATGGTGCATTAAGGTTGAGCACAATAACCCAGTGGTAAAAAAGTCGCAGGTTCAATTTCAATCATCGAAGTCATACTTGAGTCACTGACAAATGTACCGAAAATGCATATTTTTACCTTCATTTCGAAATTGGAACTCCAGCTCAATGATGATGCAAGCAGTTTTGGTTTTAAGAGCTATGAGGTACGAGAGTTTTATTTAACTTAAATAAGTGATTGCCGTATTTAAAAACTTTGCTCGTTATCGTGAGAAAACCTGTGTGATTATATTCTGCTAATTGTGTAAACTCCAATATCGAGTCAGATTGGTGAAATCAAAATAAAATATTTTTATTCAAATGGACTTTTGCAAATATCAAGAGATACCATGCCTGACCAAGTTCTATGATCACCATGAACGGTTCGGAATACGGATTCTACCGAGAGGAACCGGCAAGAAACTGAGGAAGGATTTTTGAAAATTTAACGCCTAGGGTGATGTGGGTTATGAAGGTTTGTGTGAAAATCCATCATGTTTGAAAGAATGAAAATTGGTATCTCGCATTTCTGAAGACTCACGTAAACTGCTAGTTACACTACAATAAATTATTATTTAAATTAATTAATACATTATTTTAAATAATTATATTATAGTTATGTTAAATTAAAAATAAAATTATTATAAACATATCACTCTTTTTGTGATATAGGCAGACGAGCAAATGGGCCGCCTGATGGTAAGTGGTCACCTCCGCCCATAGATATTGGAGATGTAACAATAACCATCCCTTACATTGTCAATGCGCCACAGACCTTGGAAACAAAGATGTTATGTCCCTTGTGCCTGTAGTAATCACTCACCCCTCAAATGTCACATAACAGTTCTAAGTATTGGCGGTAGAATGTCTGATAAGTAAGTGGTACCCACACGGGCTTGCACAAAGCCCTATAGAATACACGCCTGTTTGTTTTAGAACTAATTAACTTTTTTGTAACTGTGAATGTCCCACTGCTGGTCTAAGGCCACCTCTCCCTTTTGAGGAGAAGGTTTTGGAGCTTATTCCACCACGCTGCTCCAATGCGGGTTTCCTCACGATGTTTTCCTTCACCGTAAAACACGAGAAAAATTATAATCACAAATTAAGCACACGAAAATTCAGTGGTGCTTGCATTTCATCGGTTAAGATTCACGCGTTCTTACCACTGGGCCATCTCGGCTTTATTTACTAATTAACTAATGGTATATAAATAATACACGTATATAATAAATAATATTCTTATTAATTAAACTACTTAGTTTTATATAAGCTAAATTCTAATTGTTTGTGTTACTAATCGACATTTTGACTTTGAAGCTTCAAAACTTTAATCTGTCATATAATCCCGGCTACCATGATTCATAATACCACCCAAAGAGTTGAACGTTCGCGGTCTCGTTCTTTCGTATAGCACCGTCTCGGTCGCACGTTTTTTTTTCTACCTTCATTGAAGAGTTTGCTGTCAAAATAAGGATTATAAAAGCATTTGGACTGTTTCATGCGATAGTACAAATTTATATGCTGAAGTGTTTATAGTATTTTTACATATGTGGATGATCATTTACATATATATTTAATATATAACAAATTTTTTGACGAATTCATTAACCTTTTTTTCTTATTTTGAAATTTTGAAAATAGAATGCTTGTATTTTTTTTATAAATTCAATTGATGATAACGTTCTGACCTTGGATCACGGTGACCCTTCCAATAGAGAACTAAACACAGGAGTAATTAACGAGTTCGAGTGTGTGATAAGAGATGTACTCTCTATTCCCTTACTCTCATAATTCACTGGGACCGCTGAGCTCACAAAAACGGTGCTTTGCAAACAAACAAATGTCTACAGGCCCGACGCAAGGCTTGAACGAAAAACCTCTGCGATATCTGTATCATATGATCTTATTAAATTTCATCTAACGGTTGCATAACACCGTCCCGGATGGTATTTAGAAAAAAGAAACGTAAAGAGCGTTGTGAGTGATGACTTAATTTTTCGAACCACCGCAGTGTAATGTAACCGGAGACGCACAGGCGCAAGGGATATGAGCACCAAGTTTCTTGCCGGTGCTTTAGTAGAATCTACATTTAGATAACCGCGTTCTGCAATCTATTCAATCAGTTTTATAAGTCTATTTAAAGTTCATTAACTATTTTGATTTTGAATTTTTTTTTTTTCATTTCAGTTCTAAACCTTTGTAACTCTTCATTTGACTTACTTGTAAAATGAGGATAAAAGAGTTATTTTAAGTAATTTTAGTTTAAGTTTATTGTTGTCTTTTTTTTATAGAATAGGAAGGCGGACAAGCATATGGCCCACGTGATGCTAAGTGGTCACCAACGCCCTTAGACATTGGCACTGTAAGAAATGTTAACCATCGCTTATATCGTCAATGCGCCACCAACCTTGGGACCTAAGATTTTATGTCCCTTGTGCCTGTAATTACACTGGATATCTCACCCTTCAAACCGGAACACAACAATAACAAGTACTACTGTTTTGCGGTAGAATATCTGATGAGTGGGTGGTACCTACCCAGACGAGCTTGCACAAAGCCCTACCACCAGTACAGCTCTTATGCTCGGCAGAATATTGGGACGGAAAAATGTCACCACGGACTGAACCGCATTCGACAACTAGTAGAAAATAAAATCACTAAAAACAATATTCACAGTGCGCCTGCGCCTGTACTTTAAAAAAAAAACATTCGGGTGATATATGTTATCAAGACAGATGATATCTGATACTGCTATTATAGTTTGTTTTTAATATTAATTGCGCGAGGCAAGGGGAACTATATATAAGTTATAACTAGCCTTAACGCGCGGGTTTACGTGATTTTGACATTAATTAATTGAAAAAAATACTTAACAAAGAAACATTACAATATTTACAAAGAAATGTGTAACAATTCTGACTTCTATATTGCACAATTATTTGTGTTAAAACTATGATAATCATGTTTGTGGATAGCCAACTGCGCAAGATTACAGCCTACTCTTTGTATACAGATGACTGTGGTCACTGAAAGAGTTCAGGCACAGTATCCGTGCTATCCGAGGCACGGGAGTGTAAGCACTGGGAATATCTAATATCCATGATGCTACTGTGAGTGTTTTTTTTTAATAAATTATTTTGAATGTTTCTTTTTCGACAATAACAAAACACACACGCCCTTTAATGTGACCATTAAGTAGATGTCTAGATATTTGTAAGGCTATTCGAGATAACAGTCTTAAATCAATACAAAGCTAATACTTATAAATAATGGTATTAATTGTTCTATTTTTAAAAAATTGTATATATTTCGATTATAGTATAGCTAGTAAGAATATTATTCAAGGTCACGGCTGAACACGGTCGTGAAATGTCAGTAAGTGATATGCAACATTGACTATAATAATTATAACATTAAAAGGATATACGGATCAAAAAAGCGTAAAACAGTAAGTCTTTCAACATTACTCAAGTGAGATACAATGAAATGACACCCCGTAAATTTGACAAAGGATTTGACTACGTCACTACGTCATCTCAGCTCATTAAAGCCTAATAAAATACTATAATTTTTTTCACTTATAATTTATTAAATCAGTTTTTTTCCTACAAAACTATCTAGTTAGGTCATTAATAACCAATAATACAAATTCCACGTGAATACATATTAAATATCAATAAAAACGACGATCCCGTTTATATGTCAAAGAAAGCAGCCATGTTTACTTTAATTTGACAGCTGTCAAAATAGCTATTTACCCGCCATGATTGATGACTTCTTGTCGCTTCGTTTACAGAATTGGAACTTAAAATTTCATATCTTTACTTGAAAGTATTATAATTGGTAAAAAAAAGAATTTATTCTGACAATCGTCAACTTGATTTTAATTTATCTAAAAAAGATTTATAATTCTAACTAATTGAGTTTGTTTATTTGATTGTTATATTTTCACATCATATCGATCATTATGAAACTTTGTCTACACGTTGTAAAACGGGGAATATTCTACACCGCTTAACTTACACGTGGATGAAGCCACGATCAGAAACTAGTTAAATACAAAAACAATTATGACGAATGACTCACGCGCATATTAAGCATGATGATCTTATTCCAGAAATCTTTACGTAAGTTATACGACACAACTCATACGAATCAACGACTTTATATTCCTAATATATTCCTATGACAGGAATGAAAGATAAACAAATATTATATTAACATAGTCACTCAATTGACTAATGGCTTGCTATATTATACACAAATAGATCGCGATTAATATATCTTTATTTATAACACAACACTATTCCACATAACCACTTATATGAAATTAAATTTGACTTCCAAAGTTCCGATATCAACTTCACCGACATTAAAAAAAATCCACAATGAATACAGATTATTTTAGATCTCGACTAATGACGTCATAACGTTCAAGGACATAGTTGTTTATTTGTCTTTATTTCTGCGCTTAGACTTCGCTGCACTTTAAATTGTGGTATTGTTGTGTTCCGGTTTGAAGGATGAGTGAGTCAGTGTAATTACAAGCACAAGGGACATAAAATCTTAGATCCCAAGGTTGGTGGCGCATTGGCGATGTAAGCGATGGTTAACATTTCTTACAATGCCAATGTCTAAGAGCGTTTGGTGACCACTTACCATCAGGTGGCCCATATGCTCGTCCACCTTCCTGTTCTATAAAAAAAAAAAAAAAAAAAAAAAAAAATTATTTTGACAGGAATATTGCACACATACGCAAATTGTTGTAATACATATCTAAACAAGCAGAGCAATTTGCAACGCACACTTCTTAACAAGGAACATTTAAAAGAAAGATATTTTAATATCTCGTTATAAAACCTTTACGATGATTACCTAAACGAGTATTGACTAATTTTTATAATCTTTCAATCCAAAACGATGCTTAATGACGAAATTAACTAAAGCCACTATTACGAAATTAGTATGTAACTTATAATTTAATGTAATTGACTTTGATATTGATACGCGGGTCCGAAGCAAAAATACCGTCCTCTAAAGACAGCTTTTAGCCCACAGTAGTTGATACTGGTGGGTAATCATAGACAATTATATTTAACTAGCCGTAATCCGCCCACGGACAATTTAAAAATCGAAAACAAACGGGTTCCGCTTCGCGCCAACTTTTAATTTGTTGACAACACCAACTGCCTATCAATTAACGGTAAATAAATGATAAAAGAACACAGAACAAGAACAAATTTGTCTACACATTAATGGGAAATAAAACGAGACCCGTCTCTAATACGAACTATAATGGCCCCTATTTCACAGACATTAAGTCAAAAATAACTGAGTACTTTTACAGAAATAACTGTCGCATAAATATGTTCGCGACGGCATTAGTTCTACTAATCACGTATTAAAATTCATCCGAAATTAACTAAACTCGACTCCGTGAATTGGAACTGTGGAATTGACAGCTGCAGTTGGCGCCAAATTCGCTGTCAGTTTGACAGTTCTTTATGATTTACGCGGCAAAAGCCGTGATAAAATAAATACGCGACCATTAAGCAGAGACGAATAAAAAGTGATGTGAATTAATAAAATTTAATATGGCCGACCACACATCACGATGCTCTCGGATTGAAGTCGGGATTGTTTTCATTTCTGTTAATATTGTTTAGACTTCCTGAAGAATGTTTAGAGTTTGTTATTTTTAATCTGTTTGTTAATCGCTTCGCTTTCTCGAGTGTTTAAAAAAGGAACAAGGGATTGCTTCTAACTTTTTTAATCGATAGACGAAGGTTCTTTCCGTGCTTTGACAAATCGTCATTGTTGATATTCTTAGGGCAATTCTACACGGTTACCTCGATAAGTTAAAACTTGATTGAAAGCCCTAATGGTGGCATTAATATAAACTTCGTTAGATAAATGGTTCCCTATCGTGACTATTTCGTCTTATCAATCTTAATCGTTTCGTCTCGAAGCGATTCAACAGATTATAAAATGACATTTTATTTTTTAATTTATAGTATCGTCCGGCAACATGATTATAAATTTATGGTTGTCGTAAACGCTAAATTTCTAGTGATTTTTTTATTGCCTTTTATTACTAATGGGATTTATTTGAACACACATTATATATAGCAAAGGAATTTTTTTTTTTTTTTTTTTTTATATCTGCCGGGTGGGCAAATGACTCTACTCCACCTGATGTTAAGTGGTAGTAGAGTCCAAACGCGAGGACGGCCAGTACAGTCTGGAAGAAGATTCTGCACTAGCCGCCCTCGCCTTGCCGACCCGCAAGATGCCTCTTCACGCCTCGTAAAGAGACGTGAAGCGAGCGACGTATTGCCACGATAGGGATGGGCAAAGTGTGGAGGCGTGTTTCCCCGGGCATTGGTTCAGCAGCCGTCTCCACTGGACCAACACCCATCGCGGCAATGCTCGCTCGGGCACTGGCTGTACGCTGGCTGACCTCGAAACGCGGCTGCAAGCCACTTCACGAGATTTTCACCATGCGTACGGTGGTAACAAGCCAGGCGGATGTTTATCATCCTACCACCAGATGATATCCCTTAGTCGCCTCTTACGACACCCATGGGAAAGGGGCAGTGAAATGTATTCTTTCTCCGTCACTGCACGGATAAACGTTATTAATAATGTGACGTAATGCCATAAAAAAAATGTGTATCTCATCATAATTTTTTGTGCCAATTAGTTTGAAAATTAATAATTACATACTATAAATATTAACGCACGTTCGATATTTAAATATATACCGAGAAATGTAAATAAAAATTTAAATAAGTACTTATGATAAGCAATTTTTTTTCATACGATGAATTAAAAACCACAGATAATTTAGAATAGGTTTTAGCTTCAGATAGTATAATCACAAACGATAAACATATTAGCATTTTGTTCAGTGGCTTAGTGGTTAAAACATGTGAATCTTAACCGATAATTGGGGATTCAACCCCAGGCAAAACCGAAAATTTTTATGTGCTTTATTTGTGTTTGTAATTCATAATGAAAACATTATGAGCAAACCCGCATATGTCGACGCAAATTAGCTCTACACCTTTTCATCAAAAGGAGAGGAGGTTTCAAGCCTTTATTGGAACTCTTACTTATAAATATTACTTAGCGGGTGATAAGTTAAACAATGCTCTATCTCCTTCTTTCGAATGTCAAATCGAGAATGACAGAAAGAGAGAAATCAGTGTGTAACTAAACAGAGGCGAAGTATATATGAAAGGTAGTTAGTATTTTATTTCACTTATATTTGGTCATCAGTTATATAATGTTTTACTAAAGTAAAGCTATTCTGTAAGATCAAACTCTGAGATAGATATGCGACATTGACCATTATAATCATAACATTACAAGAACACACGCGTCAAAATTGTATATCACCATAAGACGGTTGTCAACTTATAGGCACTGCAGGTCGGTTTTTGAATTGAGGTCTTAGCCCACGCTTATGTGTTGCTGTGTTTGTTAAAGAATAGCAATGCCAATTAAAAAGAAAACTACCAACATTCCTATAAACCCAATTAAGCGTAAAGCTTGTGTTAGGAGTAGGGATAACAGTAGTCCAAGGGTAAAGATCGAATATGCGACACATCGGTAGGCGGCCCAAACCATTGCGCGTTTAACGCGACATACTTTGATTACTGACATGATATTTACAACGTATATTTCACTATGGTTGAACTTTATGTGTCTGGGTACCCATCAGATATTCTACGACCAAACAACAATACTTGGTATTGTTGTGTTGAATGGTGAGTGACTAACTACAGGCATAAGGGACATAACATCCTAGTTCCCAAGTTTGGTGGCGCATTGGTGATGTAAAGAACGGTTAATAATTCTTTTGGTGCTTAAGGGCATTGGTGTCCAATTTGCTGGTATTTCTATTTTAAATAAATTTCGAATAACGCAAGAAGTGTCACAAGAAATATATTATATATTCGAGATGTCATCCGCGAAAAATAAATAATGTATTTTATCTTATAAATGATCTCGTCGTTTGCTTGGCTTTTGATTGATAACGACAATTATTCATTTCCCGGAACCTATAAATTATTTTTAGGGATCCGTCGTGGTGACGAAATGAAACGATAATATAAGGGCCATTAAAAAAAATGTCTACACAAATCGATTAATTTTTAGTTTTATTTTTAAATTATTTATCATTTTTTTTGTATTTATTTACTTTTTAATTTGTAATGTAATGTCATCATGTAATGTGTAATGTCTTGCCTTAAAGTTATTTATTTTAATTTTATAGGTGATAGTTTTTATAAGTTTCATATGTTTGTTCTTATGTAAATTTTATTTTTTTTGCTCTTTAGCCCTCATATAAGCATGTAATGTCCACATCGAGAAGACTCAATTGTAAATATTTTCGGTTTTCGGTATTACTGTATATCATTGTTGATTGTATAATTGTAGTCAGTTTTGTGTACTAAATAAAAAAAAAATTACAAGGTTCTTCCTTTTGGAATACATAACAAATATCTAATAATAATATTATTAATGTCAAATATTTGTCTGAATGTTAATTACGCTGATGAAATCAAGAAGGATATTATAAATATTTAACTTGGTGGTAGGGCTTCGTGCATACCTCGGTATGTACCACTAATCAGATATTCTACCACCATTATAATATTATTGTTTATTTAAAGTTTGAAACTACTGGTCACTGAATAATCTCTTGATAACTAAACTCTATGTATTATAAAAACTTTTGTTTTGGGTGTTAGATTACAAATCTTATACATTAATATAGCATACGGAACCTAATATTGTAAGAAGAATTCAAAACTAATAGATAAAACTAATAGATTAAGTCGAGATGGCCCAGTGGTAAGACCGCGTGAATCTTAACCGATGATCGTGGGTTCAAACCCGGGCAAGCACCACTGAATTTTCATGTGCTTAATTTGTGATTATAATTCATCTCGTGCTTTACGGTGAAGGAAAACATCGTGAGGAAACCTGCATGTGTCTAATTTTACTGAAATTCTGCCACATGTGTATTCCACCAACCCGCATTGGAGCAGCGTGGTGGAATAAGCTGCAAACCTTCTCCTCAAAAAGAGGAGAGGAGGCCTTAAGCCCAGCAGTGGGACATTCACAGGCTGTTACGGATTACGGATTACGGAATAGATTAAGTTACTATTTTGTAGTGGTTTGGATTTCTCGAAGGTTCTTATGGTGAAAATTACAAAATTGGTTAACATGCTATTGCATTTCTTAACAATAGACAGATAAACATACATTACATATAGTTTGACTAATTTCATTATTGTTAAACTCCTTTTTTTTTAGATTTCGGCCACGGCGGCCAATCTCAAGAGGTATTAGCCAATTATGCAGGAGATATTATAGTGCACAAGTGTGTGCTCAAACACAGGTGCACTCTCTATTTCCTAACTCTTATACTCCGATGGGACGGCAATCCGACACGACTGGAAAGAGTTCAGGCGCAGGATCAACGGCTTTACGTGTTTTCCGAGGCACGGGAGTGTACACACTTCCAACTTCCAGAGCCCCGGCCTCTAACTGAGAATTTTTTGAAAGAAAAATCCAATAACTTTATTAGTCCGACCTGGGAATTGAACCTGACGGTTTAAAGGGTGATTCAGTGTAACTACAGGCACAAGGTACTTAGTTCCCAAGATCGGTGGTGCATTGGCTTTATAAATGATGGTAAATATTTCTTACAACGCCAATGTCTATGGGCTGTGGTGAGCACTTACCATAACGTGACCCATTTGCCATCTAAAAAAAATTCGGTAATTCGAATTTAAAAACTAAATAATGATAAACAAAAATGGCGGATTTCGAAAGATTTCCGTCATAAGCTGAATTGAAAGTGGCCTTTGCTAGTATTATAATAAAACAAAGATAACGTATGTTTTGTGTATATAAATAAAACGTGTTAAAATCGCATACAATAAATCATACTAAAGTTACAACGCGTGGGCGGACCACACGGGAGATAATGTTGTCAATAAGCTAACTATACATGGTGTTAAAAATACAATCGTGCGAAATAACACCATTTATAAAAAATAATAATATCACTGTATTGTGTTCGACAGGCCGGTTGGCGTGGTTGGTAGATTTCCTTTCACGCCGAAGGTTGTGGGTTCGATTCCCACCCAAGACAGACATTTGTGTGCATGAAAATGTCTGTTTGTCCTGAGTCTAGGTGTAATTATCTATATAAGTATGTATTTACAAAAGAAAAGTAGTATATATAGTATATCAGTTGTCTGGTTTCCATAGTACGAGAGCTTAGTTTGGAATCAGATGGCCGTGTGAATAATGTCTCAAAATATTATGTATTAAAAAACAACGTTATTTTATTATATATTAGATATACAAGAGACAGCTAACGTTTGATATTATACCAGATGTAACAGCAAAAACTATGCAATCACTCTCGTCTTAATATTCTCAATCGATGACGAGAGTCTCGCCTTAATGTATATACTTATATATATTATTCCGAACACCTGTATATAATAAAAAAAGTAAATTCGACAAGTCCATGTATTTACATGATATATAGCACATAATTTGTTACGAGCTGCTGACAAACACACCGGTGTCCCACATTTGTTTTCAATCTGGTGGGACTTGCTAGTGGAAGCTCATTGTAAGATTCTGAAATCCTGGGTTCAAAGCCAAATCTAGGTAGGGTTTTTTGTTTGCCTGAAATCTTTCCGGTCGTTTTCGATTTGCCAGTAAGGGAATAGAGAGCCCATCTGAGTTTGCAAAATCCTGTGCTGTGAGCGAAGTCATCAATATATGACTTATTTAATTAGAATTTTATATTACGCTTAAATCTTCTAAGGAGTTCTATTAAAATATCAAGTATATAAAAAAGGATGTTTATCTTACAACATTATAATAATTATTTTCTTATGTAATTTATTTAAATAATCGACGTATATAAATGTTGCACATCTCGGCTGAGGACTCTTAAATCCTCTTGAGGAGGTTTTTATATTATAATATTAAAAAAATCTACTATTTCATATTAAATAATTACTTACATAACTAGAAAAACAACGTATATAACGTTACAAAATTAAAACGTTACATATTTATTATAGAAACGTTACAAGATTCGACCTTGAAATTGTTAGAACCCAAAGAATTTCTCCAAAACATGCCTAAGACATCATATATATAGTGTCTCGATCTCGGCCTAATATCGGTTCCAACAATACAGACTCACAACACAGAAAATGTCACCAAAATCGATCCAGCCGTTTCCGGAGTTCAGTGACCTAGACACGTAAAGAATGATTTTATAATAACTAAACTCTTATGTTAATATTATAAACGCGAAAGTAATTCTCTCTGTTACGTTTTCAAGGGTAAATTACTGAACCGATTTTGATAAAATTCGATATGAAGCCAGCTTGAACTCCAAGGACCTTTTCCCCTAAAACGCGGGCGAAGTCCATGTTAATATAAATTTCCGTAGCGTTTCGTTAACACAGTACCCGTTTTTGTGCTGTCGGGTGATATCAGCATCCGAAGTGAAGTGGGAGTACGTCTGGGATCGGCTCGTTCATCCGTCGATTCATCCGAACGGACTCGCTTAACATACGTATGTTTTGACAAATTCATTTTGCGTCCGCCATACTGGTAATTATATATCGAACTAGGGTTGCCAGTGTTGAAAAATATATTTAAAAATATTAAGAAATTTTCGATGCAAGTTGCAACAAAAATTAAGGACAGTAATTAATTACAATGGCTCACTCATCCTTCAAACCGTAACGCAACAGAACTGAGTACTATTTAGCGGTACAATCATGGCTGATACCAATGCAAGAAAACAGTAAAAATACATTTAAAAATACAGATTTTTTTATATTTAATTTCGTTCAAAACTGTATCCAATTATATAATACATACATTAAAACAATACATAACAATATAACAGGGTTATGTAAGCACAAACTTGAAACACCGCAGAAAACGGTCGTAAAATAACATAAAGTGATATGCGACATTGACCATTATAATCATAAAATAACAAGAATACACGCATCAAAATAGTATATCACCATAGGTCGGTTGTTTACATTTCACGAGCGTGTAATGAATTGAATTCTTACAGAATAACAATAATAATAATAATAAGAGAGCCGTGATAGTCTAGTGGTTAGGAGACGAGAATCTTAACCAAAATTTCCAAGGTCAAGCTTGCCAAACTTAGACAATCACAGTTGTTTTTTCACGTTCTTAATTTGCGTCTTAATTCATCTCGTACTCGGATGTGGATAACATCGAGAGGATGAAACTTAGCAACTTAGTCCGCAACGTACAAATAAATTTTAACATTACGAACAAACAAACAAATTTGAAACGCTTTTGTATCGTATATATTCTTATATTATCTAATTAAGATATTATGAATAAATTAACATTAGATTTAAATTAATTAATAGGCAATATTAATATATCTATTGAATTTACTGTGTATTAATTTAGCGGAGTAATTTTGTTATTTATTAACTGTAATTAAATAAAATAATAGTGTAATAGAAAATTTTAATTTTTTGCATGTGACAACCCTAGCCGCCCTCTGGGTGGCCCGCGCATCTTACACCGTGGCAGCAAAACAAAACTAAGAAACGAGAGAGCGAGACGCAACATGACGTCACAGCTATTCCGCTCTAACATTAATATTTTTTACTATATTTTATATGAAAATTAATATTTCTTCTGCGTATGAGTTTACGCTTATTATTTATTTAATTAAATACATTGCGCGGCAAATGGGCCACCTGATGGTAAGTGGTCACCACCGTCCATAGAAATTGGCATTGTAAGAAATATTAACCATTCCTTACCTCAACAATGCACCACCAACCTTGGGAACTAAAATATATGCCTTGTGCCTGTAGCTTTTTTTCTTACCTTTTATATAAATAGATAGATAGATACACCCCAAAAACAAAAGAAAACAAGTGTAAAAATACAAACAGTTTTCAACATCCCCCTCAAAAATATCAGCGGGGTGACTAATGACCCGGAATGAATTTCGTTTATCTACAACCAGCACTGAGCTTAATCAATTCCGGTACAACAGTACATTGATATAGTATTTTATTGCGGGCTCTTCATTGATGGTGTTTCACAAGATTAATAGACTGAGAAATAGGGGAGTGGATAGGTAGATAAAGGCTCGCTTTTTACATTTTAGGGTACCGTATTCAAATGGGGGATATTTATGATTTTTACTATGTACCATGTATATATATTTTATATATATATAAGAATATATCAATAGAAATTAATCATGAAATCTTCTGTTTATATATATTTTTCTGTTTCATTTTGAAGTATATACTTACCCTTATAGTACATAAATTAAATGTACTTATAACATTATGGTTCTGAAATTGTAAATGTGAAACGTATGTTTGAATATTTGTACAGTTTAGCTAAACATATAACCTTAATAATAATAACTAATTGGTAAATGACCATATATAGTATCAATTTCTTTAATTGTGACGTCATGAGAAACAAAAAATGGCGGACAATAACGGTGACATTTTTAATAAATATTTTTTTTTAAATTAACTTCACGAAATCAAATTTAAAGATCGAATTCGAGCGCAACGTTTCTATCTGTATGTTTAAGTGAAACGTTTCTGACGTGACATATTTTTTTATTTGTGTTACATTTTTTTTTATATAGAATAGGAAGGCGGACGAGCATACGGGCCACCTGATGGTAAGTGGTCACCAAACGCCCTTAGACATTGGCACTGTAAGAAATGTTAACCATCGCTTACATCGCCAATGCGCCACCAACCTTGGGACCTAAGATTTTATGGCTCACTCACCCTGCAAACCGGAACATAACAATACCAAGTACTGCTGTTTTGCGGTAGAATATCTGATGAGTGCCCTACCACAAGTAAATACATACATTAATATAACAAAGACATACATTAATGTCGCGTAATAAATCGAAAACGGTATTGTACCTGTTACCTTTTGCGCCGTCAACCGTTGAGCTATGAAGGTGAGTTTTTTACGTTAAACACTAGTTGCGTTCACAGTAATTGTCTGATAAATCGCATGTAAGGGCACGCGAAAGTTTATTAAACTCTATAATTAGTTACTGTCGACACGTACTTCGTATTAATTGATGTTTTATTTCGTTAATTATAACTCTATTTCTTAACGATAACGTGTACCTATTTCATTTTTATAATCTAGTTTTCAAGCGCGGACTCGTCCACCTTTTTTAAGGGGGGGGGGGGGCAGGTACCTTTTGGCGTTTTCTATAACTCTGACAACGTGTGCGTTTCATGATAATCCGTTTTATTTATTTATTTACAGTAACAGTAACAGCCTGTTAATGTCCTGCTGCTGGGCTAAGGCGTCCTCTCTATTTTGAGGAGATGGTTTGGAGCTTATTCCACCACGCTGCTCCAATGCGGGTTGGTGGAATACACATGTGGTAGAATTTCAATGAAATTAGGCACATGCAGGTTTCCTCACGATGTTTTCCTTCACCGTCAAGCACGAGATGAATTATAAACACAAATCAAGCACATGAATATTCAGTGGTGCTTGCCCGGGTTTGAACCGACGATCATTGGATTCACGCGTTCTAACCACTAGGCCATGTCGGCATTTATTTTGAACAAATTATACTTATCATAATCAATATATACGATAGTAACTGCAATAGTATAATACTGTGTCGTAGCTACTAACGCCCTCCAATTCGACGGCACATTTATTTATTATTTGTTCATTGCATACATAAAAATAAAATATAATATAATACATCTAAATATATATACTATAAATATTTTTAAAGTGTATAATAAGGAATGGATGGGGTAGGAAGGAAAAGTAAGTACCATTATACCATACCATAATACCATGTACCATTTATAATATTAGTTATTTAATTATTATTTCATTGAAATAAAAAAACATTACAAAATATAATCTGTACTTAACTAATTAATTTGAAATTGGTTTGAATAATTATTATCCGTTAAGAGACGAGATTACTCAGTGTTTACATCACGTGAATATTAACCGACGATTGCGGATGCCATTTCGATTTTACTACTCAATTTTCAAGTGATTAATTTTGTATACTTGCGAGCGTGACAGTGAAAAAAAACGTGGAAAAAGCATCAATAACCTCAAAAAAATAGAGAAGGCCACAGCGCATCAGTGGAATTTTCCCAACATATTTAAACAAAATGTATGTAGAATGCAAAATGATAAGCAAAGGTCAAAACGAACCTGCCTAATTTAAAAAGTAAAATGTCATTAAGAATCAAAGAATCCCCATTCTAATTTCGAACGTTGAAATATTTGCAAAAGCAATTACATTTCAATATCGATCTGTTCCAAGACGGAGGGCGCGAAACTCGTAACTGTCAAACTGACAGCCCGCCATCTTGTAGTCTCTATACAGCTCCTTGATAATTACTTTAACGATTAGTCAAGTTCAGTTTAAGTTTTGTTTACACCGTAATAATCCATTAGGCACATTTACAACAAACTACTTAAAATTATCACTTGAAGAGTTTTTTTTTGCAATTTTGATGTTTTTGTCAGAGGTCGAATTTTTTAAGTCCAAAATTTTATACTTCAGATTTTACGATGTAGGTTTAATAATGATAACGACATCAAACCATTTATATTCTTTTTTTTAACAATAATGGCGGTTGACTCTCGACAATTTACACGATAGTGTCAATTTTATTTAATAGCCGTCGATCTTTCAGTCATTCATCATTCATTCGTAATTAGAACGCCATGTCATTTAAGAAAATAAGTAGCGATCAGGTCGCCCAAATTGTATGCTACTTTTATTTAGGTGGTATCCATGTTTTGTATTTTTTTTCTTCTCTTTGTAACTATAAAAGTAAAGTAAAGTAACCGAATGAAGCCATAAAACAACGTAATGTTTCTTAATTGAAACATATAGTTACAAATTTTGTTAAGTGTAATGTCGGGTAATTTGTAATGACAAATTAGATAAAATTTACTATATATTACATATCAGCTGTGCACAAACACACCGACTTCACTTCGCGCCAATTCCAATATTTTCCCGCGCTTTGCGATGTCTGTCACTCGAAATGACAGAATACACAGATAATCAATTCATATTAAATACTAATTAATACATTTTTGTTAGTATTTTTACTCTATATAGTATATATTTTCCGATAAATTTTAATACTAGATAATGAAAATTATCTATTATAATGTATTAATTTATGTTTCACAGTTTAAATGAATATTTACGGCTTTATAAACGTTGTTTAGCGGTGTAGTTAAACCCTGGGTTTGCTCTTTCTTTCATTATTGATTTGGCATTAGAAAGAAGAGGACACAGTATATTTTAACTAATCTTAATAATGTTCAAAAATAAGGCAGTTGGTTCAAATAGTTCATATAGTATAAGCATAAATTATGTAGATCCAAGTGCTTTTGTAAATACATTGTAAATCTATATCTTATAGTATGCTGTGGATTTCGATTAAATAATAAAAATACTGAAATAACAGCAATCTTATAAAAATAAACGTGATTTTCGTTTTAAAAATTTAAAAAAAATAAGCGAAATAGCCGAGATGGCCTAGTGGTTAGAACGCGTGAATCTTAACGGATGATCGTGGGTGCAAGCCCGGGCAAGCACCACTGAATTTTCATGTGCTTAATTTGTGTTTATAATTCATCCCGTGCGGAAAACTTCACGAGGAAACCTTCATGTGTCTAATTTAACTGAAATTCTGCCACATGTGTATTCTACCATTCCGCATTGGAGCAGCGTGGTGGAATAAGCTCCAAAACCTTCTCCTCAAAAAGGCTGTTACTGTACTGTACTGTACTGTATAGATCAATCAACTATTCTATATACAATCAACAACTTCCAATCCACAGTTCTATATATATAGTAACCTCAATACATATATTTGATAAAGAAATACAATTTTTACTAATCATTATTTGATGAAACTTTTTGCATTATATATAGTTAAATACCGTACGGTGTAACGGCGGTCTAGTAGAGCGAGGTAGCCTTAATAGCGTCTGTTAATTATTACTACATTTAACTTATTACTTGGGCTTAAATGACCGGACAGTTTGTCAATGTATATTTATAATCTATGGAACTAAATATATATCCTCGTTGGTATAGTTTTTAGGTTATATGGCTCGATATCTTGAGGTCCTGGATACAAAACCCTTGTAAAAAGTAGCTGTAAATATCGCTGTTGAAGCTTTGGAGCTTATCCGAATTGGTGGATACGTTGTGGTGGATGTTCAGCCGATAAATAAGAGACGTGACGTAGTCTCCTGACGTTTTCCGTCGAGCACGAGATGAATTATAAACACAAAGAATATTAAATACAATATTAAGCATTCAACCTACCTACTCGATAAGGTGGCGTTCGTAAAAAAAGACGAACTTAGAAAGATCAACTTCTAAAATTGTTGTCTCCACGAAAATCCCCTTTATTTCATGTCTAATCTAGTTTTCACCTATTTGTGAAGGGCGATGTTAGCCCTATGTACTTTTAACTGGACTAACGAGGTAAATCATATCGTATAAAGATACGTCCTTCTCTAATTCCTTTTACCATTTTACCCGGGTCCCATGGGATGGAACTGGGTTATGTGGGATTTTTACCCACTAAAACTTCTACCACCTACCCACCTACTTCTACTCACTAAAAATTATTTTTAACTAGACCAACGAGTCAAATTCATGTGGTATACAAATACGTCTTTCCCCAGTTCTGGGATATCAAGGCTATTACTATCATAAACAACAGGTGAAGTCGTGATATAAGAGCTATAGCTAGACAAGCAAATAAACAACAAAATGGCGGAGGAAGCGCTTAAACCCAATTAAAACATAAACATAATTGCAGACCACCGGCAGCGCATTAGCCACGGCGTAAACTGTTGCTATTTCACGTAGGCCATTTTAAGTCGGTAATATTTTTATATGTACATACATACATATGTTCTGTGATAACACCTAAACTTATATTAATTGATTTATATATATATATTTTTATAGAATAGGAAGGCAGAGCATATGGGCCACCTGATGGTAAGTGGCTAACGCATATAGACATTGGCATTGTAAGAAATGTTAACCATCGCTTTAATCACCAATGCGCTAATGCAAAACTAGCTCACTCACCCTTCAAACCGGAACACAACTATACCAAGTACTGCTGTTTTGCGGTAGAATATCTGATGAGTGGGTAGTACCTAACCAGACGAGCTTGCACAAAGCTCTACCACCAGTAAATAATGGAATCACTAACAATATTACATGTATATTTTAATTACGCACTAGTTTTCGCCCGCGGTTTACCCACGTGCTATGGTCCATATGTCCTTCTATGGGCTTTAAGCTTGTTTCATACAAAATTTCATCAACCGTAACCGTAACAGCCTATGAATGTCCCACTGCTGGGCTAAAGGCCTCCTCTCCCTTTTTGAGGAGAAGGTTTGGAGTTTATTCCACCACGCTGCTCCAATGCGGGTTGGTGGAATACACATGTGGCAGAATTTCAGTGAAATTAGCCACACGCAGGTTTCCTCAAGATGTTTTCCTTCACCGTAAAGCACGAGATGAATTATAATCACAAATTAAGCACATGAAAATTCGGTGGTGCTTGCCCCGGGTTTGAACCCACGATCATCGGTTAAGATTCACGCGTTCTTACCACTGGGCCATCTCGGCTTTTGCAAATTTCATCAAGTATAGATTAAAAGCCTTAGTTTACTTGATCACACATAGTTTCCCTTACACGTAGTCACAGCCCGCAAATTTAGACTAGATTACGTAATAATAAAAGTTAAATAATAAATATAATAACATAAAAAATATATTAGAAATAAAAGTAACATTAATAACAAGTACTGTAGTATCTGTAAGAACAAACTCGAAATTAGCGCAGAAAACGGTCGCATGATTAAAGAAAGTGACACGCGATATTGGACGTTATTTTCAAGAATACACGCATCAAAATAGTATATCACCATGAGTCGGTTGTCAACATTTCTTGATGCTCCATTTAGTTGTTAAGTATCTTAATCATTCTAGGTAATGCCCGTTGTAATTATTAAATTATAAATGAGCCAACTGCGTAGGACATATTATAGTGCATGTGTGCGCAAACACAGGTGCACTCTCTATTCCCTCACTCTCATAATCCGATGGGACAGCAATCCGATACGACCGGAAAGAGTTCAGGCGCAGAACCAATATAAAAACGTGCTTTCCGAGGCACGGTAGTATACACTCCCAACTTCCATACTCCAAGAGCTACTGAGATTCTTCAATAGAAAAACACAATAACTTTTTATCGGCCTGGGGTTTGAACCCTGGACCTCTATCACTACACGAATAAAGTCAGTATTGTTAATATAGATATGTGAAAATTAGTTCGTCTGTCACGTTCGAACACTTAAAGTGATTTTTCGTTGTTTAGGAGTTTTATTGTAATGGAAAAAAATGATTTTTAATTGTTTTATAGCTAGCTGTATTCTTCTGGCTATTTCTAATTTCAATTTCACGCGAATGATGTTGTTAATGGTTTTTATTTTAACATACTAGTTAGAACCGCGACTACGTATATGACTGATAATAAATTTTATTTTTCTTGCTGCCTTAGGTTTAAAACTAATTACTGTTTTACGTTTTATCAAAATCGTTGTAGAATATTTGATTTAATTAAAATATTTCTTACACAATCTATTTGTATTTTTGAACGATAAAAATTATAAAAAAAAACTTTAATTATTAAAATTAATAGGTAACAACAATAAAACAGTTTTATTTATTATATATTTAAGAAAAAATATTTTTTATTTTATTTTGTTATCAGTAATAATCTTTTAATTATACACAACCTTATCATAATTTCAATTAAACGTACAGACAAACAGTCAAATCTAGTATTATAAAGAATCTTAAATTTAAACTTTTAACCTTTTTATAGGGGCTTCGAGTTATTTTACTCATAATAGGCGGATAATTTTATTAAACGTTACGTGTGGTGCAAACTTTATCTACCAATACAGCAATTTAAAAAAAATACAAATATTTTAAATAAAGAATATCTGTTCGTTCATATAAAGACAAACGTGTAGTTGAGAACTGATGTAACTTTACAAGGGACTTAACATCTTAGTTACCAAATACCAATCGGTGACGTCTTCCTATTCTATAAAAAAATCGCACTGATCTTGTTTAGTAAATATTTCTCAAAGTCCACATCTCTGGACGGCGATATTTCTTTATGTTATAAGTAGGCGGACGAGCAAATGGTCCTCTTGATGGTAAGTGTTCACCAACGACGCAACGCCAACAACAACGCCCATAGATATTGGCATTGTAGGAAATGTTAACCATCGTTTACATCGCCAATGCGCCACCAACCTTGGCAACTAAGATCTTATATCCCTTCTACCTACTACGCTGACTCACTTAACCTTCAAACCGGAACACAACAATACCAAGTACTGCTGTTTTGCGGTAGAATATCTGACGAATATCTACCCAGACGAGAACAAAACCCTACCAGTGAAGCGAAGTTAAAACAATCATTTCAAACTTTTATTTTAATATGTATATGATCAGCTTAGTATCCTCTCCGCTAAAACCTCATCGCTTACGGCACAAAAAATGAAGGTGTTCACTCGATTATACATAAATGGTTGCCGAGACGAATCATCGACAGGTTTTGCCTAAAACAAGATTAGATTCTTATGTTTATACCCATAATTAAAAACCGTCTGCGATCGGGCGTGTTTTTTTTTCTAATAAATCAATTTCGATGTAACTTTGTTTTTAAGTTATGTTTTTATAATCTGTGACATTAAATGATCGTTAACAGACATATTTTGGGTATATTTCAATGTTAAACCAGCATCCTGTCGAGTTCGTCAGCGACAGGTATTTAATTAACATAAATGCCTGCAAATGTTTCACGGATAATGAAAAAGCATTGAAACCGTGAAATTATATAAATAGTAATAATATCCTCCAGACCGATTTCGGCCATGGCGGCAAATCTCAAGAGAGATTAGCCAACTACGCAAATGTTATAGTGCTCATGTGTATGCGCAAACACAGGTGAATCTATTCCCTAACTCTCATAATCAGATGGGACGGCAATCCGACACGACCGGAGAGAGTTCAGGCGCAGGACCAACGGCTTTACGCGCTTTCCGAGGCAAGGGAGTGAACACACTTCCAACTTCCAGACTCAACAACTTTTTATTGGCCCGACCTGGGAAATGAACTCAGAACCTCTGCGGCCTTACATCAAGGCACTAGACCAACGAGGCATTCGAAATAAAAACATTATAAATAAGTATAAATAATAATATAAATGTGACACAAAATAATAATAAATGTAATGTGGCGATGTGGCAACTATGTCCAATATCTCGGCAAAGACATTCTCTCTTGACGAAGGTACCACTAGTCCCACGTTGGAGGATTTCATTTGGCAGGTTGTCACTACTACAAAAAATATGCAGTAAAAACTATAAGAAAATAATCAAATATATTTTTCTTCACAGATCAATTCCATAAAATTGCAAAAATAACTCCTTGTTACATTTGCATAAAAAAAAAAAACATTCTTCAATTTATTTTGCAAATTCGAAATTCAAATAGCATTCGAAAATTAATTAATCTGTTTGAAACAATAGGCTTAGCAAAATATATAATATAGAAAATTCAATTGTCTAGTTGTACAATTTCGTTAGTGGATTCAACCCCCTACCCTTCTGAAATTTCAATTGGCGGCAACTTTACCAATTAAAAGTCACTCAAACGTCAACGCGCCACCGAAGAGCTTTATTAACTTGAAATGCCATTTGTACTTTAACGGAATTGTAACAGAATGATATTCGTTCCGGATTTTGAAAGCGTTTCATGCATTTTTTTTTATTAAAATTTTGTTGCATGGCAAAGGCAACCATTTTCATCCTATGTAGTTTGTGTTCTTTTTTATTAAAACCTTTTTTTAATTCTACTAAATTAAGCGATGTAATCTTGATTACAGAAATAACATATGTTTTATAGATATTCAAGTAGGCTTTTACACTTCCTGTTGAATAATTCTAGAACCTCAGCTACTGTTATGAGGAAACCTGCATGTGTCTAATTTCACTAAAATTCTGCCACATATGTATTCCACCCGCATTGGCGTGGTGGAATAAGCTCCAAACGTTCTCCTCATAAAGGAGGCCTTAGCCCAGCAGTGGGTCATTCACAGGCTGTTTCTGTAGTTTATGTTAAACAGCGGACGAAATTGCGAATTGCCTTGACTTATTTAATTATATTATAAACAAAAATCTGATATAGGTTATATCTATATATAATATTTTTTTCAGTTATACATTACAAAAGCAAAACCTTTTCTCATACATAAGAATGTATGAATGAAAAGATGGAGATTATTAACACATTATACACTTTGTATAACGGTAATCGGTTAAAAAACTATCAACGATTTAACTAATGATATGATCGACGTCTTCCGTCATTCTTCTATGTATAATGTCTTCAAATCACGCAGTAAATTTCTTAGTAATCCATTATGTATGTACATATATATGGATATGTATGGGAAAATACTGATTAGAATTCTTATACAAGTTGACTCTCGTCTTCACTCGTATAAGTCAAAGTGAATGATAAAAATCTTTATTCTTATATGTTTTTGGTGGACGAGCAAATGGGCCACCAACCTTGGGAAGTAAGTGTATAAGGACGTAAAGCCGGTCCTGCGCCTGAACTCTTTCCGGTCGTGTCGGATTGCCGTCCTCGGATTATGAGTGCGAGAGAGTACACCTGTGTTTGCGCACACACTTGTGCACTATACCATCTGCGTAGTTGGCTAATCTCTCTTGAGACTGGCCGCCGTGGCCGAAATCGGTCTGGAGAACTATTTAATAAGGTGTTATATAATATGTAACTGTTACTCACCCTTCAATAAAATACTAAGTATTTTTGTTAGAAAATGTGATGAGAGGATGGTACCTACACAAGTGGGCTTGTTTTGTTTATGAATATTAGAGTAATAGTAATATCCTGGGACATTATTCACACACGGCCATCTGATCCCAAACTAAGCAGAGCTCGTACTATGGAAACCAGACAACTGATATACTACATATACTACTTTTCTTTTGTAAATACATACTTATATAGATAATTACACCCAGACTCAGGACAAACAGACATGTTCATGCACACAAATGTCTGTCCTGGGTGGGAATCGAACCCACAACCTTCGGCGTGAAAGGCATCTACCAACATGTCAACCGGTCCTTCGAGAATTGTCTTCCAAGTCAAGTCCCAATAAGAAAACGATTCGTGAGTTTCGAAGTTTATTAACGGTAGTCAAATAATTCGGAATTATTTAAAAAAAATAATTATTTGTTAATTAGAAACGAAATAACAAACATACTCATTAATTAAAAATGTACATACAGATATGATTTCTCTTATAACGTGAACTGTTATAAGTACGGTCGTCCATCGCGTTATAGGCTATATTTTTTTTATATCAAAGGTAAGCTGACGGGCAATTGTGCCAAGATGGTGCCATCGCTCATAGAAAATGATACTGTAAGAAATTCTACTGCAATGCATCATCAACCTTGGGAACTAATTAGCGTCTTGTGCCAGAAGTTACACTGGCTAACTCAACCCAGACGGAACACTACTACTAATAGTATTCCTGTGTAGTGGAAGCCGAGATGGCCCAGTGGTAAGAACGCGTGAATCTTAACCGATGATCGTGGGTTCAAACCCGGGCAAGCACCACTGAATTTTCATATGCTTAATTTGTGATTATAATTCATCTCGTGCTTTTCGGTGAAGGAAAACATCGTGAGGAAACCTGCATGTGTCTAATTTCACTGAAATTCTGTGACTTGCGTATTCCACCAATCCAGATTTGGGCAGCGTGGTGGAATAAGCTCCAAAGCCTTCTCTTCAAAAAGGGAGAAGAGGCCTTAGCCCAGCAGTGGGACATTTACAGGCTGTTACCGAAATATATGATGAGAGGTTGGTTACCCAGACTCGCGCAAAGCCAAAACCAAGCTAAATAAAATATATTTAAATAATTCTATGAAAGTAAATAATATAAACACAACAATTATATTGCCTTAATGGATATATACCCAATAACTTTAAATCGACCCGGGATTTTAACCCAGGACCTTGCGGCCTTATAACTAGCGTAGACCATATTATATCATAGCATAGCTTCATCACAGCACAATCGTTTTCCCGTAATAATTTCACACCTATATAAAAACGATCGTAGCCCACCATTATCTTTTAACAATACATATATGTAATTAACGCCGGGCTTCCATAGTATTAATTATCACAAATTATAGTCCTAGTTTCGACATAGTGCAAGAAATGTATTATTACTATTTCGACTTGTTACTTTAAATTAAAAAAAAAAAAGTTGTAACAGCCTTACTCACCACTCTGCTCTCATGCGGATTGGTGTATACACATGTAGAATTCCATTAAAATTTTGACACATTTACTGGTGGTAGAGCTTTGTGTAAGCTCGTCTGGGTATGTATCACCCACGTATTAGATATCCTATCGCAAAACAGCAGTACTTGGTATTGTTGTGTTCCGGTTTGAAGGAGTGAATCAGTGTAATTACAGGCACAAGGGACATAACACCTTAGTTCCCAAGGTTAGCGCATTGGCAATGTAAGCGATGGTTAACATTTCTTATAAAAGCCAATGTCTATGGGCGTTGTTGACCACTTACCATCAGATCCACCATCAGATGGCCCATTTGCTCGTCCGCCTACTTATTCTATAATAAAAAACAGTATCCTTAAGATGTTTTAAGCAAATGATTATTTATAAACACACATTAAGGTCATTTTTGTTTATTTAATGTCTTATCAAAGACGCGCAATCCGTGCTGACTTCGCCCGATTATATATTTTACGCTAATAAACACTTTTATAAAAATATATATATAAAAAAACAAAATACACATAACAAATTTATAAAACAAACACGCCGTCTAAAAGATTGTCCTGTGTCATTGTACCCATAAAATAAATAAAATTAATTTTAATTTTATATATTATAAAAATTACTGTACATAGCTTAAAAATAAATGAATAAATAAGATTAGAAAAAAAAATCAAATAAAATCCTCCCAAATTTCCCTAAACATCTAAAAGTAACACCGTTTTGTGTTTACGTAATAAGAATCACTTACGTTTAATAAGAGGGTACTAATATAAGCATTACTTAGAGAGCATATGCCAGTAATACGTAGTGAGGGGAATGAAATTATCGACACGTTATTTATCGATAGTTTTTTTATTTAATGATAATACATGTAAATATAACCAAGCGTCTTGGATACGGTTAACAGGCTATTGCACTTCCTAAATAAGGACAGGTAAACATACCTTTTGTATAGTTTAACTAATTTCATTATTGTTAAACGGCCAGTCTCGAGAGAGATTAGCCAACTGCGCAGGATATGCGTGTACAAGTGTGTGCACAAACACAGGTGCACTCTCTATCTGACACGACTTGAGAGAGTTTAAGCGCAGAACCAACGGCTTTACGTGTTTTCCAAGGCACGTGAGTGTACTCACTTTCCACTTCCAGACTCCGGGCTGCTACTGAGAATCTTCGACAAATAAAACTCAAAAAAATTTTATCGGCCTGACCTGGGGTTTGGACCCACGACCTCGGATACGGCAGCCTTATATAGAACCACTAGACCAACGAGGTATATATATAATATAAAAAAAGTATTAACTATGATACCCCTAAGATATACATAATTTAAATGTGGAAATTTTATGTTATTATTATAACTGTCGTATACATTCTTTTATAATTATGAATAATAAATAACCAAGGAATACAATTAGTATATATGTTTTAAATTAACCTGGAACATATATGTATATGTGATTAATCTTACACCGCCGATGTCTATCGATGACCACTTATCAAGGTACATTAGGCAGTACGCCTTTCTAAATTATTAAAAAAAAAAAACATTTAACGAGGTTTCATATATTTAATCGTAACAACAAACATTCCACTCGAATATTATTAATCGTTATTAATAAATTCAAAACAGTATTAAGCAAATAACACGTAGCGAATTTATAAATAATTCAAATCGCATTTGTAATTCAAGTCTTAATTAAAACGGACGCAATTGTTGTTTATTTAATTGAATTATTAATGGAATTAATTGATTTATTATGTTTTTTTTTTCTCTATTATATTTAAGGCAACGACACGCGAGGACAACGGGAAACGAGAAATCATATTGGCAAACGTTTGTTGGTTTAAAAAAAAAAAACACGCAACAACGTTCGCGTTGAAATATGAATTTATTAAAGGGATTGTATATGTGTATTCGTTTTCCTGAATTAAATATATACTAATTAATTAGGTATTTATTGAATAAATTGCATAATTAATACACATAACACTTCTATTGCTGCATCTTCATTGCAGCGCGTTTCGGAGCTGATTCGCAGTTTCGCGCGCTTTAAATGTCATGTTCTTGACATGTGTAAAATTAAATGGAATATAAATTTTAATCGTAAGGGTAAGCCCTTAATTAATTTATTGTAAGTTAATTCATTTACCACCTTCATTAATTAATTGTAAGTTAACAATTTTTTTTTATGTTTATGTTTCAATTTCTTTGTATGGGCAAATGGGCCACCCGATGGTAAATGGTCATCACCGCCCATAGACATTGGCGATGTAAGAAATATTAACCATTCCTTACATCGCCAATGTGCCACCAACTTGGGAACTTCAAAACCGGAGCGCAACAATAATAAGTATTGCTGTTGGGCGGTAGAATATTTGATGAGTGGGTGGTACCCAGACGGGCTTGCACAAAGCCCTACCACCAAGTAATTTGTTTTGCATACGGATAGTTTAATTATGTTGGTTAATTCAGAAGGTGTTATTAATTAGAAATCTACGAATACTGCATGTTTCGTATTAAAAATTACGTCGTCATCGTACGTTGAATCAGTGCAAATTGTTGTGGTTGAGTATACTCGTGTAAACCGTTTTAGGGCGTGTGGATGCGCAAAACGCAAATATTTGACGCAAGTAAACGTAACGATAGTATATAAAATTAGGTATGAATATGTAGTTTTGTTAATTTAATTATAAAAACAGTGTATTATTATATTATGTAAAATAGCTCATACATAACCACAAGTAAATGACATGGCTAGTATTTTAATATAATAACATAGAAAAAAACATATGTAATTACTTTTAATGTTGTTGTGTATATAAAAAGACATTTAATTAGTATATTTAAAATAAATTATAGTTTATGTTGCAAAAAAAAAATGTGTTGAATGAGAATATTATATATATTATATATATTATATATAATATGAATGTATGTTTGTATGATAGAGGTAGATACCACTTATGTATCATTATTTAAAAAGATTAAATTTAAAGCTATCACCGGTCGAGTGCCGAATGGTTAGAGTGGTGCATATTAAATTATTAACCGATGATTCCGAGTTCAAATCCCATAGCACCATCGATTTTTATGTACTAATTTTGTGTTTATATTTCATCTCGTGCTCAATGAAAACTTCGTGAGGATGCATGTGGTACATAAAAGCCACGCGTAACCCAATAACTTCATATTAGTATGATATGATACATATAACACTTATATATTACATAGTTTTCAAAGTTAATGAGTTAATATCATATTTATTTATTAATCCTTTATTGCACACAATTTACAAACATATAATAACAAGAAGAACATATAGTATGGGAAGGCGGCCTTATCACATATAGTGATCTCTTCCAGGCAACCTCTGTAAAGAGAAATGGTTGGTTTTTTTTTTTAGGAAGGATCAATAATCTCATTACTTTTTACAAACTAGATTCTTACGGATTCAACGGATTAGAACCGACAAGATTTTTTTTCGCACTGACGTGTTGCTATTGGCCCAAATGGCCTTGACAGCATCACCGGGTGGAGCGAGGGTCTTTAAGATACTCAGCCGGATGTTGAGAATAGGGCTCAGAAAACGCGTGTCCTAAGGGCGTATCCTGTGAGGCCGAACCTCGGCTTAGGACACCGTTAACGTCAGGAAGGAAGACACAATAACTACCACTATACTGTGGTATGGCTTTGTGCAAACTCGTCTTGGTAGGTACCACCCACTCATTAGATATTCTACCGCAAAACAGCAGTACTTGGTATTGTTGGTTCCGGTTTGAAGGGTGAGTAAGCCAGTGTAATTACAGGCACAAGGGACATAAAATCTTAGGTCGCAAGGTTGGTGGCGCATTGGCGATGTAAGCGATGGTTAACATTTCTTACAGTGCCAATGTCTATCTGCGTTGGTGACCACTTACCATCAGGTGGCCCGTATGCTCGTCCGCCTTCCTATTCTATAAAAAAAAAAACACTATGTGTGCAATGACCTCGTCATACGCCTAAGCGCGGACGGGTTATGACAAGAAACTCAGTTAGTATGTTCCATATTCGACTGCATTCGATCTTACTATCAAGTTGTTTTCCTCCACCTACCCAAGGTAGCCCAGTGGTTGTCACGTGTAAAATAACTTAAAGGGTTATAAGCCATAAAAGGAGGGCTAAGACAGTGTCACAATACGTTACATTCCAAGAATAATGTATCTTCGTGCCCCCATCACCACACATGAGTTCGAAAAAAAATCTATTAAGTTAAGTTTACTCATGTGCTCATGTGTTAGTAACTTAATATAACATGAATTCTAAGCAAGCTTACCTAAAAAGGGTGAGGTTCACGTACGATAATGGCCACTTTTTCACCCTTTCCCATAGCCATGCTGCGCATAAATGCGTTGCGACTCGCTTTTTCTTGCATACCATTTATGGTGAAGCGAAGTATTCATCGTTAATTGATAGTTGTACTGTTTGTTACGACATAGCCATGAAATGTTTTGTTTGTGATATAGAAGTTAATATATTTGTATATTTATTATTTTTATGTTTTAAGATATATATTATAAGTATTGGGACTTTTTTAAAATCGAAATATGCTTTATTCTAATAAACATAAGGGTGTTTTTTATTTAGCTTTTAGTATTTGTTTTGTACATAGGTTGGAAACATAATTGGAACCGGTGATTATATAATTTTCCACTACTGGTTAAAAACATATTTCTCAAAGAACAGGCTTTGAGCTTTTCTGTTGTTTGGCGGTAGAATATGTGATCATTGGGTACCCAGATAGGCTCGGGCCCTACCACCAAGCGAAATGAAACAACAAATTATTTACTGTTTAATATATAACGAAGTCTACGTTTTAAATAAATAAGTCAATAGTTTTACTAATATTCATAACTAAATAAAAAAGTATCGATAACATATGATTACATCACTAGAAAACACCGAAGCCCTTTGTGCGGTTTCATTTAATATTTATAAGTACTTTTGGCTAATAGTCTCTAATTTGATTAGATTTTTCTGTTTGTTTGTTTTCATTAACTTATCTCATTAACTTTGAACACTTTATATAATATATCGTGTTATATGTCTTATTTTATCACAAGGTTTGTATTCTTGTAAACAAGAGCCGAAGTGGCCTAGTGGTTAGAACGCATGAATTCTTACATTTGAACGGGTTCAAACCCAGGCAAGCACTATTTAATATATATAAAACTTATATAAGAATATGTAGCGCGTTTCAAAAAAGGCTTTAGTACATAATATTATTACATAAGTCTTTAAATTTAGACTATTGGCGTGACGTTACATTTCTTTATTTTAAAAATCTTAATTATATAAATACATAAAGAAAATAAATAATCACAAACAGTATAAGATTAATAAATAACCGGAAAATATATTCTTATCAAAATCATCCCTTCGTAAAATCGTGTAGCTTACGAAAACCTTATCAATTTCACAGCCCCTAAACGACCCCTAAATAAACTGACCCGCCCCTTGTATCTCGCGAAACATCCCTCGAGGACACTTATCAAATTATGATCCTTCTTACTACATTAGACATTAGGGTAGCGCTTAACATGCCACGCAATGTAACGCTATAGCGAGCGTTTTAATTGTTAACATATTTTTTTTGTTTTAAATGAAAGATAAATTTTGATGATAATTTTTCACACACAGTTCGATTCTATAATTTTATATGTGTGTGTATATGTTCAATTAGATCCTTTATCACCGCGCTTCTCCAATGTGGTGTATACACGTGGTGGTACAATTTCGACACACGAAATCTTACTTCACCGAGCTCGTGATGAATTTAACACACAAATAAGCCCATGGAAAATCGGTGCTTGCTCAGATGTAAATTTCGGATTAGTTTCTTGTGTTCTAACAACTGGGTCTATACTGAGTAATTATGGGTTATATTTGAAAGTAAACCACAAATTACGTCAAGGTTACACTGGCGTATAGCGTTTAATAGTTTCGCTTCAGCTTCGCATTGGAGGTTGACCATAATAAAAGCGCTTTACAAGTGGGGCTCAAATGAAACTGGATTAACACTTAATAATATGCTTATTACCAGTTACTTGGTGATAGGGCTTCGTGCCCATCTGGCTACTTATAACAAAATCTACCGCAAAATAGTAATACTAAGTATTATTATCTTTTGGGTTGAAGTGTATGTGTGAGCCAATATTAGTTCCCAAGGTTGGTGGTAACAGCCTGTAAATGTCCTACTGCTGGGCTAAGGCCTCTTCTCCCATTTTGAGGAGAAGCCTTTGGAGCTTATTCCACAACGCTGCTTCAATGCGGATTGGTGGAATACACATGTGGCTGAATTTCAGTGAAATTATACACATGCAGGTTTCTTCGCGATGTTTTCCTTCACCGAAAAGCACGAGATTAATTATAATCACAAATTAAGCACATGAAAAACTTCAGAGGTGCTTTCCCGGGTTTGAATCCACGATCATCGGTTAAGATTCACGCGTTCTTACAACTGGGCCATCTCGGCTTTTTTTGGCAAGGTTGGTGGCGCATTGATAATGTAATGGTCAATATCTCTTACAATGCCAATGTCTATGGGCTGTGATGACCACTTACCATCGGTTGTGCCATGTGCCAGTCCATCTATATTAAGTTTGAAAAACAAAACAAAATGATCATAATATAATTATTAAGATGCACAAAACGTTACACGGTGTAACGTTTTTTGACGATAGGATACATCATCTTTCTTTTTCAATCAAATATCCCTTCTATATTAATCGGAATTAATATTATTAATATGTTTAAAATATTAAATTCATTTACTAATTATATATTTAATTAAAAAAACTCACCCGAACTGGGTCGATCGCTGTACCTTGTGCAGTAAACCCACGCGGGCCACACCATCGGACCGTCGCTAGCAGTACCTAAGCAGAACCATATTTTAAAGTTTATATATATAAGTGAGCCAAGTTGTATATATTTTTTATGTTATATATTACAAATGTAATTTTTTGAAGGACCGGTTGGCGTGGTTGGTAGATACTTGCCTTTCACGCCGAAGGTTGTGGTTTTGATTCCCACCCAGGACAGACATTTGTGTGCATGAACATGTCTGTTTGTCATGAGTCTGGGTGTAATTATCTATATAAGTATGTATTTACAAAAGAAAAGTAGTATATTTAGTATAGCTACAGAATAGTACAGAATTGCACGCACAAACCCAAATGGTCTTAAGCGACTTGTAACCAACTGAGGCATCTTGCGGGCTGGCAAGGCGGGGACAGCTAGTGCAGAACATTCTTCCCGACTGTACTAGCCGTCGTCGCATTTGGACTCTACTACCACTTACCATCAGGTGGAGTGGAGTCATTTGCTTTTCCGGTTTAAAAAATAAAACTAGTAATTTCTATGAGAACCAAAAATAGAGCTGATGATGTAAATTGTTTAGCAATACTTTAAAACGGTCTCATCATTCATCAATGTTTTTAAATTTTACTATACATATCTGTAAATTAAAATTTGAATTTACCTGGAGTTGATGAAGCATTGCTCCCACTGTCATCACCTTTAGACAGATCAATGGCACCTTTATCACCTGGCTTAACTTCTGGTACCCTCGCTTCCACGTCCTTAGCTGGAGAGGTTTCTTTCACTGGGGTAGCTTTCACTTCGAACTGTCTCGATTTGACAGTTTTCCTCTTTGTCAATGGATCAGTGATCCGTCTTCCGAAATCAGCTTTCAATATGTTATCTATGCTAAACTTCAAGCAGTTCTGATTGATGAAGTCCCTCTCGGAGACGTTATCTGGTGATTTGGGGGACAAGTTATGGTTCTGACGTCGATTCTCATCAACTCTGTTAAGGGACTCTTGACTCTTTCTCACGAAATTCATATTGAACTGCTGGTTTAAATTCAAGCTATTTTGCGGCATCGCCATCCTTGGCATGCCCGCTTTTAGATCGACCTGGTTCATTAAAGGGTTCTGGAACAGCAACGGTTGGTTCAGAAACATTAATGGATTTGGTGTTATTGGATTCGGTCGCAGAAGGATGGGCTGGTTGATGTTCAAGTTTTGGCTCAACTGTGATATCGCGTTTAAGTGTGTCTGTATGTGTTTGAAGGAGGTCAGTCCTTGTGTATCTTGCGATTTCTCGCTGTGATAACTCGACACGGGAGCCTCGTTACCAACTGACAATACCGTGTCATCGCTGCAGCATGAATTATCATCGACACTAATATCCGCCCTGTCATTATTCTCATCATCTATCCTGGGACTGACGCTTTCTGAATTCCTCGAAGTTTCTTCGAAATTTGGAGTGTTCTGCAGCAATTTTTCCGTTGAGAAAACATTTTCGGGACTATTCGTTTCTCTTTCTTTCTTTAAGACATTGTGAATGGAGAAAGAGGATGTATGTATAGGTCTTTCCTCTTGTTTTTCCTCATCATGATAATCAGGGCTGATGGTGTCTCTTGTATTGGGTGAGTACGGATCCTGGTCATCGTCACTGTGATCTTGGATTTTGATTTGATCTTGCAAATGAGCGGAAGAAACCGCCGCCATCTTTGTTGATTTCGTTACGCCATCTATTGGAAGAAAATGTCAAATTAGTTATATATATTAATTTGATTTTTTGTTTTTTATAATATCAACAACGTTATTTTACTGATAAGCTTAAACAGATCGTACTATTGTTTTCAAATTGGAAGAGAAACCCAGTGTGCAAGCCAATGTGCAAGCCAAGGTTCAGAAGCCAAGGTGCAGGTTTATGTTATAAGGTCACACGAGGATCTGGAACCGACTGAAGCGAATTGGAACAGTGAAGGTCTCTGAGTAACGGGGCAAAATCCACAAGACAATCTTCAAATAGAATAGATATTATACTTTAAATTCATTATAACATATTTCTGTTTTTTTTTTCTTTCTGACAATAAACGTTAAGTCAATAATATGTCGTTAGAAAAAAAATTATAAACCAGTTAAGCATAAGTATACTCGTAATGTTACTCGTAAAAATTACATGTAAAACAAAATCCTCTGATACGGTCACTGCTGTTTTATTATTGACTGCTTACGTGTTTTTTTTTTTTAATATTTGAACGCTAGTTAAAGAATTAGGATTTCAGTTAAACAAACTAAGGAAGCTTAGTTTACGGCAATACAAATATTTAGAAGCCTAGCTTTCGCCCGCGGTTTTAAGGGGATGTCAGATGTTATGTATAAAAAAGTAGTCCATATCCATCCTTGGTGCATTCATATCCAATTTCATCAAAATCGGTTTAGCGGCTTAGCCTTGAAAGCGTAACGGACAGACAGATTCACTTTATTATAATATTAGTAGATAACGTGAGAAATGTCTTAACCTTTTTTTACAGAATAAAAATTAATGGGCGACGAAGAAAACACCCGAGAGTGGCCAATTTGCGAAGATTGCTATTTTAAAAAACGACCCGTTAAAAGTTTACAAACCAAACGCATTCGAAAGGATGAATCGGAAATCGTAAAATTATTTTAAAATGTTACCGTGATATTGTTTATGAAATCCTAACAAGTTAACCGCTATGGTTGTGGCAACCATTGCGGTTACCAGAGACAAAACGAGTTATAGTGGATACACATGATACATGCTCTACTTGGATTACATTGTTATAATTATCTGTGGTCGAAACATGTCATGATTAATTAAATTCACGTGTTTTTTTTTTGTCTTTGCAATTTATTCAGTCGACGATTTTGTTCGGTGATCGAATATTAAAAATAAAAATTAAAAGTATTCATAATTCAAGTGACTATACATTACATACGAACGATTTTGAATCATTTTACAAAAAATTAATTTAAAATTACCATGCATTGTGTAGATTCTACCGATCACCGGCAAGAAACTCGGCTTATTATATTATATGGTCACTTAAATACACTAACATACATATCCCGTATTAAAATCAACGAGATGATGCCGAGTCATATAAGGTCCGGAATTATGATCAATAAACCGAAGTGTTTATCTATTTCACTTACGCACTTATCAAGTTATTAAGTTTAAATTACATTCTAAGTCATAATTTTATGCGATGCTCAGAGAACATTAAAACCGAATGGCAAAAGTTATCGATATATACTTTAATGAGGAAAATCAGTACTTGTTTTGAAATACCGTTCACTACTTATGTAGCTTGGTTTTGTGTCCCCGTGTTTTTACACTTATCATACATAATTACACTAATCATTTATTCTATCACAAAGTATCACTTAGTATTATGGTGTTCCGGTTGGAAGAGTGAGTGAACCAGTGTCCCCAAGTTTGGTGGCGCATTGACATTTTAAGGAATGGTTAATATTTACAGCGCTTATGACTCGAATGGTGACCATTTGCCATTCCGCCCATTCGCAATCCTACCTACCCAAAATAAAAATAATTCTTTGAATTATATCATCAACATTTTTGTCATGTTTCAACACGTATTTCTTATTTCTTGATGCTAGACTTGTTGATGTAAGACCTCGTAAAGGTCGGCTTTAATTTAAAGTCATACAGAGCCTTTACACATTACTATCAATGGGATAAGGCCAATCGAATAACGAAAGTCATATATTATGTATTTTACTTAATAAAGCAATTTTCAACCGTTACAAGATTATGTTAAATTTAAAGATAGAACGTAAATCGTGACGTCATGCAGATCTACCAATTGAATTATTTCAAATTTCAATTAAAATCTGGCTCCAGATTAGTAAACATAAAAACCTCTAACTTTATCTATATCGGCTGGCCGATATTATTACAACTATTAAATTTCGAATATTAACGACATGTACGAAATTCACTTATTAGTCCTTAACATTTAAAAAATATAAACGTATTATCTAAAAGTCGTAAAGGGAAGCAATTAAATTATTTGCTTAATAGCTTTTAATTACTATTTCATTTATATATCATCCGGTTATATTAAATAAGTAAACATTATTCGCAATCAAATTAATAGATTATGCAGCTAAAACCAAGATATATATAAATTAGAATACTTTTGACTTTGAACCGCGAGCGTTGGTGCACCTTGGAGTAGACCTACATCCAGCCAGATTACGATTAGCTGATATAATCTCAACAGCATATAATTCAATTAAAAAAAAAGTAAACTATCTACAATATTCTAACGACATTTGCTTAATTAAGCAGACTAATTAGACCAGGTGAAGTCTGGTCTGCTAATACATCACATCCTTTAATTTGAAGCCCTTTAGCATTCCGTAAAAGCAAACCAGTGATCGGTTTTTTTTTGCAACACACAAGAGCATATACAACACATATACATATGACATCCCAAAACAAGTAACTAACGTTTAATTTAAAAACGTTATCATTATTGTACGGATCTCTGAAAATTTGCTCAATTAATACAACGTCGTAAGTAACGTTAATAAAGATTTTGTTCCGTATAAATATTTATTGCGATTTTATTCACGGTACTCTCATTATAAAACCATCAATACCCAGTGAACAACCACATCCTTAATATTAAAAACTCATTTAAAAATTTAACTCCCAAAGTATCGAATCCGCGACAAAATACCAAGAAATGATTAAGCAAGTGGAGCATACTTCCCTTAACGCGTCGACCACACACGTTGCGCACGCGCCTCTCGAATCGAGCATTTCGTTTACACACACAACTATAATCAACGAACGATCACAGAGGATATTGAACCTTATTTAAAGAACAGTAAGCTTTTTTTCAAGTGAAAATATAATTTTGTCGTCACCGCGCTTGCGATAAAGTTTTTCATACAATATTTTGAACTCTATCGCATTGTAATAGAGTTGTGATTTGTGAATGAAATTGGTTGTTTTATTTCAATATCACGATCTCGCAATTTTCAGGTGTTACCGATTTATAATGTTATGGCGAATTTTGATTCCCGCAGCATCCGTAATTGCGCTATTAATATTGTAAATCATTGATCTTCAAGTCATAAATTTAGATTGAGAACAATTTGATTTAGAAATAACGATTCGAAAAGATTATCTAAAAATATTATAACAATTAGCAATAAACCATTATTTTCGTTGAAAATCACTTAAGCCCATAGATGAAGAAGTATTTAGAGCTATTATGAAAGAATTCACTAAAAATTCGAGAGCTGATATGCGAAATTGACTATTATAGTTCTTATAAGTGATCGAAGATTATAATGTTAACATTTAAAGGACACACGCATCAAAATGGCGTGACACCGTAATTGACATACAACATTTTACGAGTGTTTCGGAGTACTCACAGAATATCAGCACTGTCTATTCAAAAATAGATTCGCTATTAATAAGCAAATTCGCCATTGTAAAACATTCCACTTTACAACTCCACCGGTTCTAGGAGACGAAATGCTTAAGCAATAACTTCGTTTATACATAACTAGCACTTAAAGCGCTTTAATCGCTTCGTAATCCGGAATTGCTAAATATCATTAAAAAAAATTTAGAGTACTTTCGTTAAGAAATGAAATATTTTCATACATACTTTCGTCCCCCAATAAAACCTCGCTTGAAATTTTTTATGGTGCTAACCATGTTCGGTTGGGCTGTGCGTTAATATTTAAATTAGTTATCTATACTAATATTATAAGAAAGTAAGCCTGTCTGTCCGTCTTTCAAAGCTAAGCGACTGAACTGATTTTGATGTAGTTTAATACGAAGCAAGCTTGAAGATTTTTTCAAACAATACAAGGAAGAACATAGGCTAGTTTTTTATAAGTAACACAAGCCCCCTATATATATTTTTTTTCAGCCTTTTGCCGTCCACTGCTGGACGAAAGCCTCCCCCATAGAACGCCAACCATCCCGATCTTGGGCAGTCCGCATCCATCCCTATATATGTTACTCATTTATATTAACCCTTGTAATTTCATTCGCTAATACTTGTGTACTTTTGCAACTCATTATGATGGGAAAAGTTGCCGGAAGGAGAGCTGTTGGTCGCAGAAAAAAGTCTTGGCTGTGCAACATCCGAGAATGGACGGGAATCGCGAGTGCTGCCGATCTCTTTCGCCTCGCGAAGAACAAGAAGGAATATTCAAAGCTGACTGCCAACCTTCGCTAGTCGGAGTGGCACTCGAAGAAGAAGAATACTTGTGTTAATTTGTTTCGTTAAAATACTTACAGCTATTCTTTATTCAAATAGGTTAATAGTTTTGAAATGATTGAATTAAAAGTTCCCATCGGTTCGACGGGTTTCCGCCTAAAAGCCAGCCAGCTAGGTTGGTGCCGTAACTCCGTGGTAACGAAAACTTATTCAGTTCTTATATATACAGAAGTTTATATAACATTTGACGCGATTCTATTAAATATTTTATTTTTAACTATTCCACTTCTTAAAATTTGGGTTTTTAAAAAGTGGAGTTAATTAAAATAATTGAGAAAAATCGTTAGATCCTTTCCGAGATATAGGAAAAAAATTACATACAATAATTCCTCTTTAATATAAAATAGATAGGTGGCCTAGCAAATGAGGCACATGGTGGAAAGTGATCCTTTAGAAAATTCTTTACTGTACACAGAATACCAACACAGCAACGACATGATAAAAATTGTAATAAATATAATACAATACACTTCACAGATAATAGAAATACCAATAATTTTTTTATGATACTTTTATTACACGAACAATCGCCATTTTTCTATTGAAACTTAAATGTTAAAATAAGTCAGTTATGTTATTTATACAATACATCGATAATAATATTAATGGTTTAATTATTATAATTAAATAGTTTCATAGACAATTCACTATCGCATACAATATCAAATATCAAGACTGTTTGTTTAATTTTCCATGCTTAAGTGACAATTGTTATTAAATATTTAGTTAATCGTTTCATAAAATAGATTTAATGAAACAGAGTCACAATAATATAAATATAATTCGTTACAAAAATATAATTAATAACTTATCATCTATGAAAATGTCATAAAACCATCGTGTTACCATTTCACATTTCCCGCCAAGAAGCGCGAACAAATGTCAAGTTGACAGATCATTTTTTTTTTAGGTTATTTATAGTGAGCAGATGACGCATTAACGACTACAGACGTTAAAAAGGGAGTGTGCGTTCCGTATAATATTATAACACCATAAAAGTTAAACAATTATTATTGTATTATTTTTCTGTACTATTAATACATATGAACATTATTTTTCTCATGAAAGTTGTACGTGGAACTTTTTTATGCTTGGCAATGTATTACATTGCCAAGTGTTAAATAAAATTTTATTAAGAGTCTTACAGTGAGAGTGCTTCGGACTTGTTCCTGAATGAATTTATTTAATTCCATTCAATCCATTCATTCAATTATTGTAACACTTAATATGTATTCAATTATATTCTGCTACCTAACTCTAGTTGCATTATAATCGATGATGTAATATTTTACGACACAATTTTAAATTCTCCATCCAATGGAAAGCATTATGTTCGTCATCTATTAATATTAAATAAAACTACCACTGGTTCAAAAGACCTTTAAGGAGCCATCGAAACAGGCAACACTAGGGTATTTTTTTTTTAAATTGACACTTCTGATGACGCCCGTCATAATTTTTTAATTGATTAACATGACAAAACTAAGTTTGAAATAATTCAAACCGTTTCTGAGAAGGAACAATTTAAATACCTATTTTTTTCAATTATAAAAGTATATTAATAAACATATTAGCGATGACAACATTAAATCATTGTTATATATAATTTTAAATTCTAATTTCTTCGATATTGAGGCAACATTTTTTAATCATACAGCCTCGTTTGCTATTTAATTTTTTTTAAAATGAAATTAATTTTTAATTTTTTTTTTATATAATCTATAAAAAGGCTATTGATCTAAGTAATATAACCTCATGTCATTCATAAGCAGGCCGATCTATTAAACGTCATTTTTCTCTTTATATGTTAATTGTAATTGAAAAAATAAATATTTAATCTTTTTTTTTATTTAACCCATAGTAAGGCAAAGGTTCTAAATCATACAGCCTCGTTTGATGTCGTTTATATACAGAGCGATCCGCGTGTCGTTTTTTATTTACCTCATAATAGGTAAAGATGATCGTTATCATATTCATTTGCAATATTTATTTCTCTTTGTTCAAACAAAGGTGAGGCGTGTATTTTATTACTTAACTTTTAATACGGTTTTACTTGTATTTCAACAGATAATTTATTGTAACGATAAGTATGAATTATTCTGTTACATAAATCGTTTTTTAAACATCTATATTAATGCAAGCATCTGACTATTATAAATATACATATTTTTATCTTTATCACATTTTCACTATTTTAAATTCGTTTTTTTTTTAAGTAAGCTATATAATACGTTCAGTAACAATTTTTGAAATGTCAATGCTGTAAAAACGTTCTTAAACCTGAACTAATATTATAAATATTAAAGTCAGTTTGTTACGATTTTATGTATAACTACTGAACCGATCATGATGAAATTTTTCATGCACATTGTTAGGGGTACAGAAAAGGACAGAGGGAAGCGAACACCTGCCTAATCTTATACGGAAACTATTACAGTAATGTATAAACAGAACTCGCTGTTGATTTCTTATTGCTATAGATAATAAAACTGTGTCTCATAAATGCATATCTTAAATATTGATCTATCAAAGATAAAAGTTACACCTTCCTGCTACAATACTTTTTGCCCGTAATTCCACTCACGTGAGTCATAGTTTAAATATTTATCAAACTGTTTGTTTGTTCGTACCGCGTGATATTAATATATATGTATATATATTAATATAAAGTAGGCAGCGGTTTTCCCTATAGGCAGAGTAGGCCAGAACCTAGGGCGACGTTTAGGGAGCGGCAAAACTTGACATTGTTTTTTAGTACCTCCTACGTGAAACTAAACAAATGTCGCAAAAAAAACCTAGTAGGGCATTCCATCGGCCTAGGGCAACCAGAGTATAAAATCCACCCCTGAAAATAGGCGTACCACCATAGACATTGCCGCTGTAAGAAATATTAACCATCTCTTACATCGTAATTGCGTCTCTAACCTTGGGAACTGTTAAAGAAGATTTTATGTCCCTTGTGCCTGTAGTTAGTCAATTATCCTTTAACACAACAATACTAAATATTGCTGTTTAGTGGTACAATATCTGATGAATAAATGGTACCTATATTTTGTACCTAGTCCTGAAATTTCAACAAATAAGCAACATATAAAAACTAAAATGTTCCCCAGATTTGAACCCGCGTTTCTATTAATATTGTAACTAAGCCATTAGTTTTGTATATATATAGTTATATTATTATTGTTTTTATTGTTATATATTATATATTTATAACGGCATGCTTATGTATTATAAGTGTCAGGAATGTTTTAAATTATTCTATAATGTGTGTTAATCTCATTTCTGCTTGTATATACAATGGTTATATATTTTAATGGTGTATGATTAATCGCATCATATAGTATATATGACTATATATAATATATTCAATGCAACGTTTGTCATTCTGTACATTCAATATTGATCGGTTATTTAAGTGATATTTAAGTTAAATGTTAATTAATGAATCGATTTTTTTTTCAGTTTTCGTGTTACGTTTGGGTGAACAGTTTCTCATGAGTAAAGGAATTTAAGATTGTGCCTGTAAATACCTCACTGCTAGGCGAAGACCTCCTTTGGAGCGTATTCAACCACATTATATGCATCAAATTAGCCGAGATGGCCTAGTGGTAAGAACGCGTGTATCTTAACCGATGGTCGTGGGTTCAAGCCGGGCAAGCACCACTGAATTTTCATGTGCATAATTTGTGATTATAATTCATCTCGTGCTTTACGGTGAAGGAAAACATTACGAGGAAATCTGCATGTTTCTAATTTCACTGAAATTCCGCCGCATGTGTATTCAACCCGCATTGGAGCAGCGTGGTGGTCCTCAAAAAGGGAGAGGAGGCCTTAAGCCGAGCAGTGGGACATTCACAGGCTGATACGGATCCATTATATTCATGTGCCAGAATTTCATACAACATCTTCGACGTTAATTTTAAATTAAACACCTGTGATTCCAGTCTGCAACCCGCTTCCATCGGATAATAGTCACACTTTTCAACCACTGGGCCATCGGCTTTTATAAGAACAGTTTAAAATAATAGATTTAAACATAATATCAATCAAGATGACGTTTAGCAGAAAAAATGAATGCCGCACATACATACTAACACTCAATTTCTAATGATAATGTTTTTTTTATTTAATTTTATTGTTAAAGGTGTTGATGGGATTGATCATAAAAATTTATTATTAATACCATATATATAATAAAGTATTTACTTGGTATATAAATATATTGTTAGTCAGCCTTAGATACGGATAAGAGAAGATTCGAATACGAAGAAAAATTTCTAGATTATAAACATGCTCTGTAGTCTGAATTATAGAATTTTTTTGTATTTATTTAAGTATAATAATATCCGTAACAGCCTGTGAATGTCCCACTGCTGGGCTAAAGGCCTCCTCTCCGTTTTTAAGGAGAAGGTTTTGGAGCTTATTCCACCCGATGCTCCAATGGGGGTTGGTGGAATACACACGTGACAGAATTTCAGTGAAATTAGACACATGCAGGTTTCCTCACGATGTTTTCCTTCACCGTAAAGCACGAGATGAATTAAAAACACAATTGAAGCACATGAACATTTAGTGGTGCTTGCCCGGGCTTGAACACACGATCATCGGTTAAGATTCACGCGTTCTTACCACTGGGCCATCTCGGCTCTTCTATATAATATATAGCCATATATCTTATATATATATAAATCTAATAGTAAGACATTTATTGTAATAAATATTAACCAAGTCTTAAATGATCAACGCGCTTACAACCTCTGGAACTAAGATATTAAGTCTCTCGTGCCTTGAATTACACTGGCTCACTTAAAATCGGATACTGGTCAGTTGGCACCTGCTCAGGCGAGTTTGCTCAAAGTCTTATCACCAAGGATAAGGGGTACGCGCTCATCTCGTAAGCTAAAGCAATCGCGCTATCAACCATGTGTAAGCTATGTAATTTTAAGTAATACTGTACATACATATGGTTTTGATTTGACTATTTCTATTAAAATGTAAGAAAATCAACAAGACGGGTAGTCAAATAAATTATAATTTTAATTAGGGTTAAGGACTTTAATGGGCGGTGTGAATTGATTTGTCTGGCAGTTCTGGTGCAGTGGTAGCGAAATCAAAGGTAAGATTATTACACTATAATAATATTTACTGTGGTTAAGTACAATGTGATTTACGTAAAATAAATATAGTTATTGGTGTGTATGTTTTGTTTTATTTAAAAAAAGAATAGTAGATGTTAACACATGGAAACTAAGCATTTACTGGTGGTAGGGCTTTGTGCTAGCTTTGGGTAGGTACCATCCACTCATCAGATATTCTACCGCAAAACAGCAGTACTTGGTATTGTTGTGTTCCGGTTTGAAGGGTGAGTGAGCCAGTGTAATTACAGGCACAATGGACATAAAATCTAAGGTCCCAAGGTTGGTGGCGCATTGGCGATGTAAGCGATGGTTAACATTTCTTACAGTGTCATGTCTAAGGGCGTTTGGTGACCACTTGCCATCAGGTGGCCCGTATGCACACCTTCCTTTTCTGTATAAACAAAATATGTCCCTTGTGCCTAGAAATACACAGGAACCTAAAAATCAGAACGTAACTATTGTGTTTGGCGGTAGAATACGTGATAAGTGGGTGGTTTCCCAGACGGGCTAGCCTACCCTACCAACTAAACTACTACTCATGTTACTCGAATGCATATAGTACCTCTTTTATGGGCTATTTAAAGTTTTACGCCAGGGTCTCGGAGACCAATAAATTTAAACTGAGGCCTTTAAGGCTTTACGACGACTTGGCATAGTAAGATAACTATACTAATAAATGCTACGACAAAACCGATATAAATAAAACTTACACCAGTAGTAGATTGCGTTTCGGAGAAGGTTATAGTATATATTATTATATATACTATAACCTTCTATTATCTTCTATTATCATATATACTACAGCAAAACTAATTTCATAGTGAATATCACGTTCTTGTATCGTATGTACATTGATATTTGATGGTAAATGACTTTAGTAATGTAATTACTCGTTCGAAACATCATAATATCGTTAATTAAAAATACTGAAAAACAACAATTTTAACACCTTTGTCGCGAAGTCGAAAAAAAAAAAACTTTACGGAGGGATATTAAAAATGTACGTCGTTTCTCATTAAAAACGAATACAGACAATTTTAAACTTTATCTCAATGTAGTAAGGTATGTTTTAGCGAAACATTTCGTGTTGTATTAATTAATACTATTATGGTCATATAGTTGCGTTGAAAAATTACTTACAAGCTGCCGTTTGATCGTTAGCGATAACATATAATATAGCATGAATTATTTGGAGGGTGGAATTTATTAAAATTGTATAAATCCTATACCTGAAATAAACTTCTAGATGCTTCTACGTTCAGGCGTTTAGTTTTATAAATATACACTTTGTTGGGCTTTGGGCAAGCCCATCTAGGTAAATTGTGAGTGAGCCAGTGTAACTCCAGGTACAAGGGACATATCTCTCAAGATTGGTAGCGTTGACAATGTAAGGAATGGTTAATATTTCTTATAGTGTCAATGTTTATGGCGATGGTCTCCAGACCCATTTACCCATAAGCCTTCCTATTTCATAGAAAAGTTAATGTATTACAAATATAAACGATTCAATCCCATAGCATTTCATCGAACTGTTTTTGAGTTAAGAGATAATAACACACAAACGGTTTCGCTTTACATAATTTCCGATTTAGATGCGATGATATAAATTTCAATCGAATTTCATTGCAACGTTACTACATTTAACGTTTCTACATGCAACGTTTCAGTGAAACGTGGATGACGCATTCATTATCTGTTATTTATATAGTATATGGTATATCTTTACAATATTGTAATATACGAAAATCTTATATTTATAGATAAAACTGATGCCTATATAATAGAAAAAAGATAATTGAACAATGTATCCATATTTGTCCGTCTGTTAACACGGAACGCATCATTAATTATTTTGTAAAAAAAATCAACTGGTACCAATTTTTTATACATATATATTATTATTTTTATAGAATAGGAAGGCGGACGAGCATATGGGCCACCTGACGGTAAGTGGTCACCAAACGCCCTTAGACATTGGCACTATAAGAAATGTTAACCATCGCTTACATCGCCAATGCGCCACCAACCTTGGGAACTAAGATGTTGTGTCCCTTTAGCCTGCAATTACACTGGTTTCTCACCCTTCAAACCGGAACACAACAATACCAGTACAGTAACAGTCTGTTAATGTCCCACTGCTGGGCTAAGGCCTCCTCTTCCTCTTGAGAAGGCTTGGAGCTTATTCCAATACTAAGTGCTGTTTTGCGGTACAATATCTGATGAGTGGGTGGTACCTACCCAGATGAGCACACACAAAACCCTACCACCTGTAAAATGTTTTCAACTGCCGGATATTTTTGTTATCAACCGAGACAGTACAGGGCAAAATGTATGAACTGATAGTAAAATACACATTTAATTCGTATATCCAGTCAGTTATTTGAAATAATAATAATTTATTATATATTTAACGTATAAATTATAAACAATTTATATGAAAATACATTTGTTTATTAATATTATTAAAACAAACCATAGAAAATCATAAATAATTCTAATGTTAACAAACAGACCGACTTTAATACGTAGTTAAAGATTTAATAGTTATTTTAAGTTTAAAATGTATCGTAACTCATGCTTTATCTGTTTAACTGATACTATAAAGTTTCATCAAATTTGGTCCATTAATTTTACTTGTAAATAGCAACATTATCACATTCTACCGCCAAACAGCAATACTTGAGTGACTGTGTAACTACAGGCCTAGACGCTTTGACGTTGTCGGTGATGGTCAAGTGCTTAGTGGTGACCACTTACCATCAAATGGCAAAAAGCTACAATAACTCTTATGGTAAAGCTAATACGAATGTTTCTTATTTAATGGGGTTTTTGAATACCCATCTAATAACTATGATACGACATAGATATATACCTACACACATATATAAACTTGTATTGAAATAGACGCAAATTACAACTTCAGATTACCGGTGCCGGTTTGCCTCGATAGAATCTAGCTAGATTCTGAAACGAATCGTCGAAACATTCCATGCACTCTGCAGCAACGTTTCCCAAATGCATATACATTACATAATACAAAATAACTTTAATCAAAGTAAATAACGAAATACATAAAACCGGTGTTTTAGCACCATTACAGAAACGAGTTCCGAAAACCGATAAAAAAAAATATATATCTTTAAACCGGTAATAAAATAGTTTCATGTTATCGTTTAATTAAAGTATAAATTAAGCATCGATTTTGACGCGTGAAAAATCGGTTTTATATAGATTTATTGAATTGGTATGGAAACACTCGACTAGCTACGAACCGCGGTCGCTGCTGTGTTCAATTGTTTTTTATTATAACATATATACTAATATTATAATTCCGGTGTAACTCTGCCTGTCTGTTTTGCCACTGAACCGATTATGATGAAATTTGGTTTGAAGCAAGCGTACATAGGCGAAAACCAGTTGAACCAGTGTAACTAGGCGTAATATATCTTTTTTTTAATATTATAGGTAGGTGGACGAGCAAATGGGCCACCTGATGGTAAGTGGTCACGCCCATAGACATTGGCAATGTAAGAAATGTTAATCACCCCTTACATCGTCAATGCGCCACCAACCTTGGGAACTAAGATATGTCCCTTGTGCCTGTAGTTACACTGGCTAACTCACCCTTCAAACCGGAACACATCCGAGAATGGACGGGAATTGCGAGTGCTGCCGATCTCTTTCGCCTCTCGAAGAACAAGAAGGAATATTCAAAGCTGACTGCCAACCTTCGCTAGTCGGAGTGGCACTCGAAGAAGAAGAAGAATACTTAGAAGTGTAAAATGGTGTTTTTAACTCAAAGCGTAATTAAGCAAATAAACTCACATCTAATTCATACTATTAGTAAGGAATAAGGGTAAGTCAGTTTTATATATAACAAAGCTTAGGGTGAGAAGTCACCATTTACTATAGTGTTAAACTAACTATGATAGTAAAAATAAAAGTATTTCATAAACAAAAGGTACAGTTTTGCTTGGATGCATTATGTCAAACATTAACGTCCTGCGTCAGAAGCTTCCACCCTTCTAAGTTCACATTTAATTTGCTTAGGTAATTATGAAATACCTGGTGCCTCTTTGATCTAGTGGCTTTGTAGAAGATCCACTAGATCTTCTTGTAGAAATAAGGAAGTGTGTACACTCCCGTGCGTCGGAAATCACGTAAAGCCGTTGGTTGTGTAAATTCTTTTCGGTCGTGTTGGATTACCGTCCCATCGGATTATGAGAGTGAGAGAATAGAGTGCACCTGTGTTGTGTACTATATGCCCTGCGCAGTTGGCTCTCTCTTGAGATTGGCCGCCGTGATCGGTCAGGAGAACATTATTATGAAATAATGAATCATAAGAGTAGGTAAATAAGACTTAATATACATAGAACATAGAAAACCGAAGGAAAGTTGGTACGCAAGTACATATTAGTTTATTTAAAAAATAACAACGCACAGACAAATGTACAATATTATTATATATTTATATATACCGCTGGATATTAATTGATAGATTTATTTAATTTTTATCGAGAGATATTCGTAGTGTTATTTTGTTTTTTTTTTTTTGTTTTTGAACACGAAGAAATTAATTTATAGTAGGTATGATTAATTACACAAATTTATTGAAGACTAGCAATACCCATAGCTTCGTCAGCTTTGAATTTAGTGAAGATCTAGTGGTGGTTGGGCTTTGTGCAAACTCGTCTGGGTAGGTACCCTCCACTCATCAGATATTCAACAAAACAGCAGTACTTGGTATTGTTGTGTTCTGGTTTGAAGGGTGAGTGAGCCATTGTCATTACAGGTACAAGGGACATAAAATCTTAAGTCCCATTGGTGATGGTTAACATTTCCCACAATTCCAATTTCTATGGGCGTTGGTGACCACTTATCATGCCCATATTCTCATCCACCTACCTATTCTATAAAAAAAAACCTTCAAAATCCTTTTAAACTTATTATAAAAATACTAATTCAGCATTCTTATCTTAATACGATGGAATTATAATCAACACTTCGATAGCTGAACAATTAGGCACGCGAACGTATAACAATACTAACAATGTCAACTACGAAACTATGGGCTAACCAATTTTTTTTTACAGAAATAGATTATAAAGAGATATTTGTTTATTTGTCATTAAACAGCTGTACAGGAGTAACAGAATCATTTTATTTCAGTAATATTTCGCTATGTATATATATATATATATATATATATATATATATATATGTATGTATGTACTGTTATAGTCACATGCTGAATTCCAAACGAGCGAAGCTGCGAGCACAACTCTTACTATATTAAACTTATATATTTGAGCAGAAAGTCACTGTTTAACATCGCAAACCGCAGTAATATTTATTAAATACATATTTCTCCTAAATCACTTCATAAAGAGCAAACAATTTACAGAGCAGAGATGAGCAACTGAATTATACAACAGTTATTGTTATAAACGAATTACGCCCTCGGATATCTTGTTACAAATAACCTCTAAATGTAACCCGCATTGTGCTATCACGTTTTTAACCTAATTATAATTTATTATCCCTTTTAATATTATCAGAGCGAAAGATTGATTATTTATCTCTTTCACTCGGCAACGGATAAACAAATATTATTTTTTGCTTTGAATAAAAAAGGACTTTTAAATCGCCATTTTACTATTGAAAGATATCCTCGGTTCGGTATGTAGATTCGTTAAGAAGCAACAAGAAACTCATGAATTGATATATTTCATCGAGCATTATGTAATTATTTATTTAATAATAATAATAATATCCCGGGACATTATTCACACACGGCCATCTGATCCCAAACTAAGCAGAGCTTGTGCTGTGGAAACCAGACAACTGATATACTACATATACTACTTTTCTTTTGTAAATCACAGGACAAACAGACATGTTCATGCACACAAATGTTTGTCCTGAGTGGGAATCGAACCCACAACTTTCAGAGTCAAATTTACTTATACATATATCATGATACGTTTTTTCGTTAGCTATATGGCGGCCATTTCTATTTCAATGTTATTATACTCTGTTTTGATAAGTGTAAATAATTTTAACCTAAGTAGATTAAATAAAACCTAAGTAAAAAAAAAACAGTTTAATTTTTTTTTAATGTCAAACAATGATTTGTTGATAAGATTTAACCAAAAAACTTTTTTTTTTTCATTGACAAATGCTGCATTGCATGGAGGCGTCGATATGAAAAGTAAATAAATGAAAATGAAAGTAAATAGCTAATTAGTAATAAGAAAATAAAATATTGTTTGCAAAAAATAAAATCTCTAAGTTATATGAAGGTTTTTTATAATGAAATGGTCGTTAGTGATTTAAACGTTAAGTTCTTTATCATGTACAGATCAAATGTTTAACGTCAGGTATAATTATTTAACATAGTGATTAATTTTTAGATATCACTTTAAAATACGTAATAGAAATTTAAATGAAAAGTCGTAAATATATTTACATTTAATTAGAGTTTTAGTACTTTATGATCCAAATGCGATACATTTTTTTAATTCTGTCCATTTAAAGTACTAAGGTTTTACACCATACAGCCTAAACAAACTAAAAGACTCTAGCAGCTTTACCTATAAACTTTTACTGGTGGTAGGGCTTTGTGCAAGCTCCTCTGGGTAGGTACCACCCACTCATCAGATATTCTACCGCAAAACAGCAGTACTTGTTATTGTTGTGTTCCGGTTTGAAGGGTAAGTGAGCCAGTGTAATTACAGGCACAAGGGACATAAAATCTTAGTTCCCAAGGTTGGTGGCGCATTGGCTATGTAAGCGATGGTTGACATTTCTTACAATGCCAATCTCAAAGGGCGTTGGTGACCACTTACCATCAGGTGGCCCAAATGATCGTCCGCCTTTCTATTCTATAAAAAAAAAAATCTGTCATTATTGATTCGACATTCGAAAGAATAAGACACGTATGTGCATGTTTTAACTAATTACCCGCTAAGCAATGTTTTCAAGGCCGTAGGTTTAGTCTTGCTTTAGCCTTCCGTAACCGTAACAGCCTGTGAATGTCCCACTGCTGGGCTAAAGGCCTCCTCTCCCTTTTTGAGGAGAAGGTTTGGAGCTTATTCCACCACGCTGCTACAATGCGGGTTGGTAGAATACACATGTGGCAGAATTTAGTGAAATTAGAGACATGCAGGTTTCCTCAGGATGTTTTCCTTCACCGTAAAGCACGAGATGAATTATAATCACAAATTAAGCACATGAAAATTCAGTGGTGCTTGCCGGGGTTTGAACCCACGATCATCAATTAAGATTTACGCGTTCTTACCATTGGGCTCGGCTCTTCACTTTAACTTAATATATAAATCATTTTAAAACATGATTTTGAAAGAAAAACAATCAATCTGAAATAAAAACAGCCTCATAGCTTTTACTCTATCATAATTGATTGCTTCTATTAAAGCTAAGCAGAATAATATTTCATTAATGTCATGTGAATAAAACCTTAGAACAAACATATTTGATTTTAAGATTTAATGTTGGCTGTATACAAAAATGTGACATTAGCGTTGAACGTGTCGTTATAAAGAACCTAGACAAGCTACCGCCATCTAGTGAAGCGAGATGAAATTATTAACAAAATCATTCAAGATCTGCAATACAAATAATGCCATTAGAATAAATTAAATATAAAATATGTACCATAAACAATAATGATTGATTTTTAATGTTAATTTTTATATTATGACGTCTATATACACAAACAGTTTTTGTTTTAAAATCGCATTAACGCTTTATTCGTAATAAAAGTCACTGGTTTTAAATTTATTCAAGCATACAAAAAACATAAAACAATATGAAACAACACAAAAGCCGTGTGAGGAGTTCTTATTGTTACAAGCAATCACATACAAAAGAAAGGAGTACTTAAATCATAAAAAATATGTATAAAAACTTTTTACTTTTTACACACAAATGAAACAATACCTTTGCCTCGCGGTAAAAAAAAAAAACAGGATATGAAAATTAATATTAGAAAAAAAAAACTAATTAATTCCACATAATTATATTGTATCTATTTCTTATATGATGTAATAAATTTATATATCTACACATGTAATTTTAACTAATTATAAGTTTGTGTTTCATTAAATTCATTATTTTTGACTAATTATACCTAAGGTATGTTTAATTATATTTTAGAGGCTTAGAAATATACTCCGTGCGATGTAATATCATTATTTAATTACAGGGTAGGTCTGTTTGTTTGCTACTGATTATAAATTTACGTATAAATATATATTTTATCAAATAGAATATAATACAAAACGCCTTAAAATTCTTTACACAGAAATCTTTATACAGAGAAAAAAGTCTTAATAAAAATATTGTACTGTTATAATCTATATAAATTTAATTGTAATTTTGTCACGGCTGGCTATTCGTATTTTCATTATTTAATGCTTATTTTTAACTACATTTTTACGTGTTCCTTAAATAGGGTTATGATAAAATTGTTGCGTGAAAAAACCCACTACTCCATAACTAAATACTGGATTCAGACACCTATGTACAACTTTTTTATTCGTGTTAATAACTAGAATATTTAGGGAAATATGTGAATTAAATTCAAATTTCTTTATTAAATATAGAATTATACTTAATAGTCATATTAAAAAAATGAAAATAACCCGCGAAATACATTCAATCGCTTTTTTTTTTACTCTTTGTCCTAAAATTTTATAGGCTAAGATATGATTTTATAAATATTTTTGTTTATTACATTTTCATTATTTTTTAATAAATGTCGTAAATTCTAAATTATTAATACCGAAAGGGATTATATTTTTAACATACTATAAACAAGCTATATAAACATGTATCTATATATTACGGCTAATATAATAAATAGATAGAAAATAATGCGTTAATACAGAAAACGTTTTCTAACATTGTATTTGACGACGTTTCTAAAAAACGTCACGTTCCGGTCGTAATAATGAAATGTTATCATTATAATGTTATAATATAAATAAAAACTGGGTTAAACGTCGGTTTTTCCCGTAATTCTATATAAGTGTAAGCTATGCGTGGCTTACGAGTTTAGTTTACTATCAAACATTTAATTTTCATTAGTGACAAATTTGACGAAAGCATTTGACTTTTTTTCGACTCTCGTCAATAGCTATAAGTTTGGAGGAGGAAAAGCTACTGTTTTGTTTATATAAATTTTCTATTTATATAATTGAATACTTGATTTAGTGGCTATATATTATTAGAATAGGTATACAGACCCGAACTTAAAGATTTGAGCTCCACTCCAAAGTGTAAAGTAAAATTACATTATTTTTGGCTGAGTTGCCCCTCGGCTATGGCGCCCCTAGATCGTTGCCTTATCTAGGCATAAATCTGGGTCTATATGATAGTAACCGAAAAACATTTTCGCTTTTTTATCGATACTAATCTTCAGTTTAATAATTAATGTTAATTAAGATTTGTTTGTTATCGATAAACACTGAAAATAATTAACCGATTTTAATAATTCTTTCATTTGCTATTGTATCCAGAAGAAACATAAGTTATTTCGCCGGTTATTCTTTGTAGAATCTACATTCCGAATCGGCGGTAGCTTTACATTTAATTCAAAACTGTACCATGAGACAAGTAACTCTATAAGATTACTGGTAACTATACGATTACTTAAATAATGAATGATTTGATTAGATTTGCAAGCCTCAAAAACTGAATACAGCTTTACTGGTGGTAGGGCTTTGTGCAAGCTCGTCTGGGTAGGTATCACCCACTCATCAGATATTTTACCGTAGGCACTAGGGACACAACCTAGTTCCCAAGGTTGGTGGCGCATTGGCAATGTAAGCGATGGTTAACATTTCTTACAATGCCGATGTCTATGGGCGTTGGTGATCACTTACCATCAGGTGGATATGCTCGTCCTATACTATAAAAAAAACAACGCGAGCGAAATCGCGTGTGTTGCTAGTCTGTACCGCTGAACCGATTTTGATAAAGTTTCGTATGATAGCTTGAAACCCCAGAAAGAACATAGGCAATTTTTATATGTATCACCAGCCCCCAGCACGCGGGCGAAAACTACTAATATATTTTTATATGACAAATATATATTGGTTAATATTTGTATTTCTTTTAATTTATTAGTTAAACAAGAAATTTTATTATAATGTTTAAACAAGTGTTGAGTTTTAATTATTATCGACAATTAACACAAAAATGTGTAATAAATTAATTTAATTTACAGAGAAATGCGTAAATCAATTATTATTTCCCTAAATATATATAAATTGTCAGCTCGTTTGTATGCATCAGAATATATAATATTAATGATTTTTAAAAAATATATAATTACAATCTAACCTAAATAATATTATTATTAAATTATTTTTTAATTATTTGTCAAATTAATCATTAATACCATGTTAAATTTGTATGATAAAAATATAATTTACAATTTTGGGCCTCTGATTATTCGGGGCCTTATTTATCCCACAAGATCCCACCTTCCATCCATTTGGATCTCCAAGTAACGTACATCATGAACACAATTTTCTCATTACATTTTTTATAACAAACAGCATTATAACATATTTAGTTTATTAATATATAACAAAACACTAACCCAGAATGGAGCAGTATGGTTGTCTCTTATTAAAGACTGTATGCCTATTCAGCCTGCGATGTTTCCATTATTAACAATTAAAAAAAAAGAAGTAAATACGAACAAGATTTGTATATATAACAAAACACTAACCCAGAATGGAGCAGTATGGTTGTCTCTTATTAAAGACTGTATGCCTATTCAGCCTGCGATGTTTCCATTATTAACAATTAAAAAAAAAGAAGTAAATACGAACAAGATTTGGAAAGAATTCGTAACAAAGGAACACGTGTGTTTAATCAAACACATACATTACACGTACATTATTGGTAAATGATTAATTAATTATTTGTTACAAGCACAGTGTCGATTTTAATTCTATCAAAATACCATTTGTTAGCACAAGTGTTACAATATTTTAATATTATATACTTTTAAGTCACATAACCGTCGGTATCTTTAAAAAAATCTATGATAATTGGGAGGTAAGCTATTCCGGTTTATTCTGGTTCACACTGGTTTGCACTGGTTCATACTGGTATTACATCGTTTGTGTCAATGACGAGCAGAATTGTATTTTTATGTGCGTAATTTGTGTTTGCAATTCATCTCGTGACGGAGAAAATCGTGAGGAAACCTTAGTATGTTATCTGTAAGATGAGAATATGTCACGTGTACATGAATCAGTTTAGCAGCGTAGCGAAATAAGCTCCAAGCGTCCTTGTGCGAGATATTTGCGAAGAAGTGAAACATATGGCTGATTAAAATTTTTACTATTTTTATCCAATATACAAATGTTATTAATTGTATGTAATAATTAATTGCAAGGAATAAGCTCCAAACCTTCTCCTCAAAAAGGGAGACGAGGCCTTTAGCCCAGCAGTGGGACATTCATAGGCTGTTACGATTATAAGTGTAATACCTGAGCTCCTACTTTCCTAGCGAATCCTTCTCAGTGAATCAATTTTAGATACCCGAATCAAATTTAGTTTTTTTTCAAATGATGTTTTAGCTAAATTACAATACATAGATACAAATAACGTAATTATGAATTGAACGCAAATATCGTTAGAGATATTATCAGTGCACATGTGTGTGTGACAAACACAGATGTACTCTATTCCCGAACTCTCATGATTAGATGAAACAACGATCGATCTAAGATCAAATAAAGGATTAACGGTACGTGCTTTCCGAGGCACTGCACTTTCAATATCCTGACTCCGGGAATTTATACCCAATGACTTTTTATTGGCCCGACCTGGGTTTCGATCTAAGGGTGTCGGGATCTGCAGCCATACTAGACCAACGAGACAAATAAATTATAAATTCGAGAAGAATCTAGAAGTATCTTTCTCAGATCAGGTACAGGACCAACGGGTTCAAGTGCTCTTCGAGGCTCAGAGGTGACACTGAACAATCCTATATGTCAAACTCCGGGTATTCATTGAGAATCCTTGAGAGATTATTAATTTAACAGTATCATAACTGAGGGTATTGCTTTACAGTACGTATGTGAAGTCCAGGATTTTCTCTCGTTGTTTTTGTTTAAGTCAGAGATATTTTTTTTCGTATTTTATATACGAATTCTAGGTATTTCCTATTGTAGTTTATTTAAAGATTATAACACATATGTGCCATTTTGTATGTACGTAATCCCATTGCAGTATACTTCTGATAGAAATTATATCTGTTGTTTCGTGTTTACCTAATCTGGAAGAGATCGCTCTTTTAGAATAAGACCGCCTTTTGTAAGAAATAGTTTTCGTTTTTTATGTTTATGTTTGAAATGGTTTTTTTTTTAAATATATAGGCTAGCGCTTGACTGTTATCACACCTGATGGAAAGTAAGATACAGTCTACGATGGAGCGCGCTTGCCTAGAAGGTGCCTATTCACTCTGGACTTGAAGGTACCCATATTGTAGGTGGTGGGGAAAACGGTCGGGAGGGTATTCCAGACCTTGGCGGTGCGTATCAGAAACGATGAAGCAAATAATTCTGTAACTCTTTTGTTGTACAATAAAGCATAATCTATCTATCTATCTATAATCTATATTAATCTGTTCATCCGTGTATACTCAGTAAGCCAACGAGTAAATATTATTACCCACTTGTTATGTTACTGTGAGGATACTTTTTCCCGACCTGACTTGATGCATAGCAAGTGACTACTGTCGCGAAGGTGGCTTGGCTCTGCTATATCTGTGTAACCGACCATTATCAGTTTACGTGATATTATGATTTTCATTGGCAATCGAAATTGTAATTAAAATGGAGACTCCATGGTTTTATTATTTCTCATCGAATAATCGTCTTAATTATTTTTTAAGCTAAACTTATAATCAATTAAATTTCAAATAAAAAGGTTTCTAGTTAACCTCCTAAAAAAGGGGAGGAAGCTGTAGACCAGTAGTGGGATAGTTACAGGATTTTATTACTTTTATTAGTTAACGTGAAATTCGTGGTTTTTATAAATGTCTAGACATACAAAAAGTCTAAAATCGAAATGAACCTAGAACCCATTATTAAGAAACGCAAATTTATCTACTGTACCAAAAGGAGCCAGTGGCTTCAAAATAAACTAACAATTAATTTTATTATATTTTAAAATATTTATGCATTTCATCATGTTTTTTTTTTAAATTACTTTAATATATCACAATCAATTTTTTTCTAGATTCACTAGACAACCGGATTTCCCGTGGAGCTAGTGCCAACTCCTACACATCTGGCTACGCCTATGACTCTAAAATAGCGCTTTAGTATTCAAGTCTAATTAATATCAGGGAATCGATTATGTTGCCTTTCGTTATATCGTCGTCACAATATTTTAAATTGATTCGTTATATTTTAAAAAACGAATGCGTTCTATAAAAATATAAAAGTATAATCATGACAAAATTTATATTCGAATTGTATATTAAAACAAATAAAAATTAAAAAACGAATGCGTTCTAAAAAATTTAAAGTTATTGTTAAAATAAAAAGTTTGAATTACAATATTTTTAAACTTTTTTTTATTATAATTTGGTAGACGTATGTGCTTATTTCTTGCAGTTTGTATTATATTTAATATAGTAAATCTATTTTTTTTATTTATTATTCCTATTAGTTTTGTATATTGAAAATGAATTTAAGGTGGAAATCCGGCAATCTTTAACATGGGTGTAAAGTTCTAACCGTTAAAATACTTTATTATACCTAGACCCTAATTATATATTATTAATATAGGTAAGAATGTTTTTAATATGAATATTTGGCTCCGTTTCCATATCTTAAAAATAATCAATAGGAGACTTTAATTAATCTAGGTATTTAAACTTGATTTTTTATAATTTATTTTTATGTTTTTTTTAAATAATGCTATCGTAAACACTCTTTTCCACAGAATAAGTTGAAATATAAAATAAATAGTGCTACATATAAAAATCATCAACTCTAGATATAAAATTATCAATAAATTATTATATAGAATACATATTTAATTAATTAAATAATAAACATACCTCATAAAATAATCCAGCAAATATCACTAGCACGACATTATAAAAAACCTTTTTACAGGCAGTACGTAAAAAACCCACTCACACACGCACAGTCTCGCATTTTAAACTGTCATAAAAAAGCGCGCGAACCGCACAGATTAAAACTTAGGCGACGAATTTTTGACGGACATAACACGAAGGAGTTTTTAATTATTGTGACAATTTTTGACAGTTCAATCAAAAGAGGTTTTATTATGGAACGTTGTGTGAACTGCGAAAGCCAGTATAGACTGGCGAATAAGACTTCATCCCCACCACCTAAAGGCGTGGCTTCACGGACCCGCTTGAGAGGCGGAGCGATTTTTTCCTTGCCTATTTTATATTCAGAAATTCACTGTTTTATTTTTCGGTTACGTTTATTATATTGTAATGTTTGTTTGTTTGTACGTTTTAAATGTCGTTTCGTCATTGTGGATTGACGGGCTGTATGATGTGTGTCCGTCTTAATTTAGTGACTTTTATATTTTTATTTTTATATAGATATATACTGTCAACGATTGTGCCTGTCTTTATTTTGATGGAAAATATTTTTTTATCATATTTTTTTTTAATCTGTAATTGATATACCTATAGTTAGCGTGTGTCTATTAGAGCACCTATAGAAAATATACTTCGATGTTGTACCTAATGCTAATTTTTCTTAATACTATAAGTAATTTAATTATGTAGGTATTTTATGTATAAAGTAAGTACCTCCTTGAAATAGGAATTATCTACTTACATAGGTGTATATTACGTTCCATTTAGTTATGATGAATATAAAAAAATACTAGCTTAAAGCTAAAAGTACTTTAAATTTATGTCTAACATCTAAATAACTAAACATCATTTTTAAACGTCCGATTATATTGGCAAAGATCCCAGATTATTCTACCATTATAAATATAAAAATAAAATTTTTTTGTATTTATTACAAAATGATTAGTAGTAATAATAACTGTGTGTTCTAAAAAAACTTTTGTAAGTATAATCAAACAAATTCGAATATAGAACATTATTATCTATCATAATATTATATTTTAATATATAATTAAGTAGATACGTATAATTTTAAAGGATCAAGTCTATATATTATACAAAATGTCTTAATCGGTCTTGTCAATTCAATGATCTCTATATTGACACTCAATCAATAATCTGTCATTATCAATTAAAAAAAAACCAAATCAAAGATGTAAATATATTCAGCCAATAATAAAAAAAAAACTAAGGTTTGAATAGTTGATTTTGGACAATTATGTAAGTAATTATTTAACAAAGTTTATGTTTATTTCTTTATTTGTAACCAAACAGTATTATGCCGCCATTTGGGTCTTCGCGATGCTTTTTAAAAAAAAAAAATTAAGCGCTTGAAATATCAGTGGGGCTTGCGTCATCGGTTAAGATTCATGCTATTTTGATTTATATGTATGTATAACTAATTAATAATAATAAAACACTAAATTGCACCGTCTAAGTCATAATCTAGGTGCCTAAGTGTATTTATTAAATAAAAAATTATAATAACATAGCGAGCCGCTGTTATGTGATCTTGGTACTCTGAAACTATATACTTAGGTACCTTCAATTCTTAGCAACCATTCAACCGTTCAACCGTGATTGAAACAAATATCTAAACCCTCAACCATTCGCATTTATATTCATGAGATAATATATCATCGCCTAGTTTCCATTACATGGATTTTTGGACATTATAATTATATTAAAATACCTACTAATATATTATAATTAGTATATGTTTATATGTCTATATATATTATTAGTCTTGTTTCTAATTAGTGATATATTCAATATAATAATACCCTGGAACATTATTCACACACGGCCATCTGATCCCAAACTAAGCAGAGCTCGTACTATGGAGACCAGACAACTGATATACTACATATACTACATTTATTTTGTAAATACATACTTATATAGATAATTACACCTAGACTCAGGACAAACAGACATGTTCATGCACACAAATGTCTGTCCTGGGTGGGAATCGAACCCACGACCGTCGGCGTGAAAGGCAAATTTACCAACCACGCCAACCGGCCCGTTAATATACATCTTATAATATCTTTAATGAACGTAATATCTTATAAATAATGTATAATTTTAGCAATACTGGCTTAGAATATAATAATATTGTAAGGAGTACAATAGGTAATTAAGTATTTATTATACTATTAGGAATCTATTATTAGAAAAGAGTGCATGGAATAACAATTGTTTTAAAAACCTGATATTGAGGAAACATCAAGTACCTTCAAGGGATTAACGCCTCAGATCTCGTTGCTAACGCTCCCATTCTAAGTAACTTAAACGCTAAGATGAATAAATTAAAAAAAAAAAACACTAAAAACACAAGAAGTTGCACGGATTCGAATTTTAAATATATATTTTTTTAATTGGCACATTAATATTTTATCTATTATTTCCATCTTTATGCCATTAGATACAGATCTTAAAATTATATTGAACGTTTCATAAATGGTTACAGATTTATTTTTTTATATACAATTCGTAAACAGACGGGCAAATGTACCACATGGTGTTAAATGGTGAACATCGCTCATAGACATTGGTATTGCGATATTAACCATACTTTACATCGTCAATCGTCACCAACCTTGGGAACTAAGATGTTATGTCCCTTGTTGTTACACTGTCATTCACCCTTCACATACAACAATACTAAATTGTTGTTTGGCGGTAGAATATCTGATGAGTGGGTACCCAGGGGCTTGCAGAAAGCCCACCAAGTAAAAATGTAATTTTTTTTTTATAGAATAGGAAGGCGGACGAGCATATGGGCCACCTGATGGTGAGTGGTCACCAACGCCCTTAGACATTGGCATTGTAAGAAATGTTAGTCATCGCTTACATCGCCAATGCGCCACCAACCTTGGGACCTAAGATTGTATGTCCCTTGTGCCTGTAATTACACTGGCTCACTCACCCTCCAAACCGAAACACAACAATACCCAGCACTGCTGTTTTGCGGTAGAATATCTGATGAGTGGGTGGTACCTACCCAGACGAACTTGCACAAAGCCCTACCACCAGTAATATATAACACAGATTGACGAAATCAATTGATTTGAAAATTTGTATATTTTTTTGTATGTAAAGTTTCTGATATAACAAGCAACGTTTTATGTTGCACGTGAATCGTATTGGGGGGGGGGGAGTATTGTTTATAAATATTATTTATATATACGACGCATGCGCGGACGCGTTAAGCTCGAATAAAAACAAACATAATTTTTTTATATATAAACATGTTCATTATGTTTAAATAGAAAAAAATATATTTAATAGCCTCAACAGTATGTTAAATAAGAAATGTTAAATTTATAACTTCTTTGTATTCAAAATAAATATCTGCCTCGTTGAGTGGCTATAAGGCCGCAGATCCCGAGGTGTTGGGTTCAAAACCCAACCTCGATAAAAGATTATTGAATATTCTCGGTTCCACGGAGTCTGGAAGTTGGAAGTGTGTATACCCGTGCCGTAAGCACGCAAAACTGAATTCTTTCCAGGTCGGATTGCCGTCCCATCGGGTCATTAGTTAGGGAATAGAGAGTGCACCTGTGTTTGCGCACACACTCGTGCACTATAATATCTCCTGTGCAGTTGGCTTATCTCTCTTAAGATTGGTTGGAATCTATATGTATATATATTTTTTTTTTTATTAATTTGAACGAAGAACCTTCATTCAAAACACTCCTATCACCCCATAATTTTGTTTTTTAATATATTAAAATAGGACAATCGGTTTTTGCTATATATGCCTGTATATATATAACATATAGAATACCCTCACGAATTTTTCATTAAATTCCTTAAAACAATTATATCGTCTACAAACCCCTGTGAGTGGATGGGGTGGATGTATTTTTTTAATTAGTCACCATTTCTCCTGGGACGTGCGACGTTCGAACTGGCAAGTTCACTTGGATATACTTTAAAAAAAAATATATTTTTTAAATTAAATAAAACTTTTAATATTAACATTTTATAATATGGTAACATAATATATTTTCATAGTTATACAACTGTATATAACTCATTCGAGTTGTGTTCGAAAATATATACTAAAACAAAATTTTTAATGTTTAGATTTTTTTTATTGATATTTTTATAGATGAGGCTTGTAATAAATATATATATCATCTGTTTTAGTGTCCGTCCATCGCACTGTTTTCTGGGGGGAAATTGTGTGGTTACTCCAATCGATCTGCAAATAAAGGTGACAATATTAAAATCATCATGTGATAAAATATATATTCTTTAATAATAATATATAATAATTCAAATAATCAAGTAACAAGACTCATTTACAAAATTTAAAAAAAAAGAAAACTGTTTTATTACCGATATTTTTTTAAATTTATTTAGTACTATTGTCTGCTATTTGCTGCTGCAAATCATATCATTTTCATTCAAACGTTACATACAATAACGTTGCCCTAAAAATTTCCGTAACAATTCGCAAATTCTCATAGCACTCAAAGGTTTAAATTAAAAAAAAAAAACACTATCCCGTAAAACTCCATCAACTCAAACGAAGCATTTCTTACCTTTGAAAATAAAAAAAAGGAATCTCTTAAAACAAAATTGCGCTTAAAAACAATTTAACACCGGATGGAACGTTTTTAATTAAACTTTTTTACAAGTCACTTCTATGAATCCAAGAGAACTGTATCAAGTGTTCTTTTAAACGTAAAAGTTATTTATGGGAATCGTTCCATGTTCCAAATATTTATACCAAAATATTTGTTTGGAATTTAGTACAGCTACAATTAAAAATATTTAAAATGGTGTATTTAAATTTTTTGTAGCAGTCTTAGTGTATCTATATTTCTCGCAATTCTTTACGTTCAACGTTCTTTAAATTTCATTTGAATAATATTTTCATTAAATGGTAGCATTGTTTTCTATTATAAATTAACTCAGGCAAAGATCTAAATCCATACAGGCTAACCGAAGATTTTTTAAAATATATCCATAAAAAAACGTTAACGTATTTTAACAAACATAATTTAAAAAACAATTGTTATTTATTTAAAAGATCATATATACATCGAACGTAAATATTAATTATAAATTACGATTGTTAAGCGAAATCAAAATAACAATGCCTAGATTTAAAAAAAAAGTACGACAATTGACCATCAACACGAGTCGTTTACATTACTAACAATAATTGATAGCAAATTACATACATCAGCAGATAATGGCTTGAAAAAGTTATATGAAGCGATAATAAAGGCATAAAAACTAAGTCCATATCACTTATCACAATCTCGCCAAGACACAATCTCATAAGCAATTAACAATTGTAATCTGGTACATCTACCGCCATCTAGTGTCGAATAGCAAACATTAATTCCAGTAAAATTATAATACTTTTTTTTATTATTAAATTAAGAAACTCATGTTAATAAATATTCAAGTTTTATCTTATAATTATAATTTTAAGATATAATCGTAGTTTAATTAATGAATGAATAAATTGTATTCTATTAATATCATATATTTGCGATCAGACAATAATAAAACATAAAAAATAAGTTTAGGTAGCTATAATCCTTATAAAATAGATAAAAGTTGGAGTAATTATGATTGTTATAATAACATATAACTATATATATTACACACAATTTACAAATAATTGTCTCGTCATAATAAGCTTGTTATTTATGTATCACGACATCTTGTATTGGAAAGTTTTAATAATGTATATAGCACCATCTATCGTAACAATAACGCAACGAATCGTTTACGTTTACAAACGCTTAAAAATAGTTACATTCTTCAACTAGATGGCGTATGTAGTAGCTTCTGCAGCGAGACCTATTACTGTGTTTAAAATATTAAGAAAATAAAGATGCGGGTACACTGGTAATAAAACAAAATTATAAAAGTATTTTTCTTTGTAAACGGAAATATTTTTTGTTTATTAAGGAAACTAAGTACAGTCATTTTTATAATATATTAAATTAAAATTAAAATGCAAAAGACACATTACAAATTTATAGCAAAAACACGCCGTCTAAACGATTCTCCTGTGGCATTGTACCCACAACGCTGGCACTATTGCCTCTCTGCACCGCTAGACTCAGCCTTTGGGCTAAATAAGTTCTTGGGTCACCGAAGTATGGATCAGTTTCTTAGAAAAAACTTGTAAACTTTGTTAAATTAAATAATGATTTGGTTTTATTTACTTGGTAGTTTGTATTTATAATGCCATTAGTCCATAAGCCACAATTCAACTTTGATGAGCTAGAAATAAAAATAAACCATAGTCACAAGCCTTCGTATCCATTAAGTTACTCATTCGTTTTTAATAAAATTTCATAAACCTGCCGTTTCTCTCTGTAGTATCATTTGAAACTGGTAGTAGAGCTGTTGAATTTTTGATGATTTTATTTTGAATGAACTCATAGTCATATATATGTGTACATATGTAAACAATATGTGATTGTTATTTAAATATTACAATGAATATCATACAAGTTTTATCTCATCATAAACTTCATAATAATCATTGATATGAAATAAAGACCTTTGTGAATTTAGAAGCAATAAGACTATCTTCAATTAAAAAAAAAACAATATTTAATTCAATTAATAAAGAAGATATAATAATTTATTGAGTGATAAGTCGGGAGTTACGTTCAAAGCGTCGGGTAAATTACATTTTTACACTGGCATCACTGTTTACTCAGTTGTCGCTCAGTACGCAAGCGCAGTCGACGCGCCAATCATGTCAAAGGTTAGTGTTATTTTAGGCTATTCGAGGTCAAATTAACAACTTGAAATACATATTATATTCAATAAATTCATTGATTAAAAATCGTAATAATAGAAAATTTGAATATATTTATAGGTTATTTTAAAGCCATGGTATGAACATGATAAATTTTATCTCTGTTTGCTATTACTGTCATAATAAAATTGATATCGCTTAACGTGGTAATATATTGTTATATATATACATATATATTTCAAGATTTCTGTCCCGGTAATTAAGTAGTGTCAATTATAATGACTTATGCAATTAAAATTTGTAATTAATTCAGTCATTTAAGGTTACAATAATTCCCATAGAGCCAAAAATAGGTTTGAATGTTTGGAATAGTATTATTAACTAATTGTGAAAAGTCCCCATCGAACATTGTGCAAAAAAATGTTATGCTAAAAGTTCGCGAAAATACTTTTTTGCATTCTGCTAAACTATGAGTTTTATAGCAATTATAGTTTAAACAAAAATTGTAGATCATTCGATTCTCTACAAAAAATGTATCCACTTTTTATATATATCCATTTCCGTTATATAGCGATTCATGGAATTGAAAAAAATATTTTCTTCGTAATACGGACACGTTTCCACACCACTTATAGCCTATTCCAACCACAAGACGAGTAAACCGAATTGGCGCGATATCATTGGTCGAGATCTTGAATAATATATTATATTCAATATGGATTCGTGAACAATGTCCGCGATGTTGTAATCGGTAGTCCAGCTAGTGGAGGATAAATAGAATTATCGAACACATTGAATATCTTTGGCTCTATGGGAATTATTGTAACCTTACCTCTATTTTTAGAGCTAAATTGATTGGATAATAATTTAAGCGATATAAGATTATAAAATCGAAATCAAAATGATTTACTCAGCATTGAAGCATTACACTTACTTATTTATAGTCAAACTAGAAACTACTACCGGTTCGGAAAAGAAACACGCAGCCCTGAGAAGAACCGGCGGAAGAATTATCTATATATACATATATATAACAATATATATAAAAACCAAATCAATGATACCACTCATCACGAGATCTCCTAAACTACCCGCCCAGTTCACTTGAAAATTGTCACAGTTACTCCGACGTAGACGCTCAATAAGAACGGATTTTAGGCAAATTCTATACAAATACATTTTTATTTTTATCTACCCGGCGAAACCGGGACGATTAGCTGGATTAGCGAGGTTGAGTGAGCGAGTGTAATTACAACCAGAAGCCACATAATATAATAAGGGTGTAATATAATTATAGGCAAGAGAGACATAATATATATAATTTAGACAACTTTTATATTTGTTTATTTTCATAGTACTGTCTTACGGTATCCTACAGATATTGAATTCATGATACAAAATTCGTCCGATCTGTTTATAATCTTGGAGCACGACTTTAAACTCCCTTCGGGATGTTACCAACAAAGTTGGTATAATTGTAGTTGTGTTACGATATGTTTTACAACATTATCGGCCGAATACTGAAACGTCACTCAAATATTTAAGTGCAACTCAATTATTTGAGACGCCGTTAACTTAAAATTTCGCATACTCAATACATCAATTTTAACTAACGCTTAAATTTGAGGGCGACTCAAAATAAGTAACCTTTAGTATATTAACAATAATATAGATCACTTTGAAAGAAACAGTAAATAAGTAAATCTGATTCTAAATCTTCTGTCATTGGAAAAGAAAATATCACTTCTTGCTACATCACGAATCAGCGGTGCAGTACGTCAACTATAATGGCGATTTATGATATGATATATAACCTAAAAATTTGTGAAATAAGCCCAGCTGATATAACAGCTTCTGGTGCCTGTTTTGTTCCAGGTCGTAATCCCGAACTTCAAACTCAACAATGGCCTGGAAATTCCAGCAGTGGGTCACGGAACTTGGCTTGGATTAAATGAAAAGGTAAGTAATTGTATATTACTAACCCTTCTAATAAACATAGTCTAAAATACGATACTATCACATCTTCCAGTATTTTTTTTTATTTGCTTATAATAAATATTAGGTTGATAAAGTGGATTCCATAAAACAGAACTTTATTCCAACAACGAGCGGACAAACCAATTATATAAAGGAATAAAGGTTGTATCATTTTTGGAATCTTTATTATTAACTATAAAACCGAGCATTCGAAATTCTTTTGCAGCTATATATTATAGAATATAGTATATATGGAATGGTTATCTGTTGTCTAGATATATCCCCAAGTCTCTAATCTCGGTCGGCTTATAATGGCATGATTCAAAGTACTCATAAACAATTAAACTTAGCTTTCGTGTGAAAGAAATAATACAACAATAGTCAACGCTACGCAATGAGTTGCCTTGACAATATTTATAGTACTCACTGTGATAATTGTGCAAAATGATTCAATACGAAGGCTTAGCAAAAACTCTAGATATTTTCACGTCATCGTCATGTAACAGTATAGTTGAGTGATGAAAAATGTTAGTAATAATGAAAAATGATGGTAATAAGGTTTCCTCTTTTTTTTTGAGGAGAAAGTTTTGAAGTATTGCACGACGCTGCTTTAATGCGGGTTTGGTATGAATGAATTATAAACACATGAAAATTCAGTGGTGCTTGTCCAGGTTTGAACCCACGATCATCGGTTAAAATTCACGCGTTCTTGCCACTGGGCCATCACGGCGGCCATAATTAAAAATAGGTAGGTAGACTTGCAAATGAGTCACCTGATGGGCAATGGTCACGAAATGGATGGTCAGGTAAGAAATATTTACCATCCCTTCCATTGCAAATGACCTTGAACTAAGATGTTATCTCTCTTGCCTAGAATTACACTGGATACATTATATATGATATGCTTTACTTTATACTTCATTGTAAACCACAAAGAGAAAAAAAAATACAAAATATGGATACATCCTAAATAAAACTAGAATACAATTTTGGCGACCTTATCGCTATCGACCTTATAGCGATCTCTTCCAGGCCGTACACCGTAACAGACTGTAAATGTCCCTCTGCTGGGCTAAAGGCCTCCTCTCCCTTTTTGAGGAGAAGGTTTGGAGCTTATTCCACCACGCTGCTCCAATGCGGGTTGGTGGAATACACATGTGGCAGAATTTCAGTGAAATTAGACACATGCAGGTTTCCTCACGATGTTATCCTTCACCGTAAAGCACGAGATGAATTATAATCACATATTAAGCACATGAAAATTCAGTGGTGCTTGCCCGGGTTTGAACCCATGATCATCGGTTAAGATTCACGCGTTCTTACCGCTGGGCCATCTCGGCTCTTACTTACATCTCCAGGCAACCAACATATATTTACATAATTACATTCCAGGGAGAATTCATAATAGAAGATGCGCCAAAACTTGTCGATGCATTGTCCTATGCAATCGATGTCGGCTATCGTCATATCGACACTGCACATCTCTACAGAGTGGAACCGGAAGTCGGTTACGTCGTGAAAAAGAAAATAGAAGAAGGTGTCGTTAAGAGAGAAGATTTGTTTATCACTACGAAGGTCGGCTTAAAATGAAGAAACTGTTTATTGATTAACTGAAGACTTTGGACTTAGAAATTACTAAAATTTAACTAAGCTAAAAACTTTTGTAGGTAGAATGATAACTATATGTTAAATACATATAAATTATTCTGTTATATATAAATGACTGTTTAAAGGTTAACAAAATTAAATCATTAACTACTATTATTACTATGATATTAATAATAATAATAATGTCCTCCAGACCGATTTCGGCCACGACGGCCAATCTCAAGAGAGATTAGCCAACTACGCAGGAGATATTATAGTGCACAAGTGTGTGCGCAAACACAGGTACACTCTCTAACCTAACTCTTATACTCCGATGGGACGGCAATCCAACACGATCGGAAAGAGTTCAGGCGCAGGACCAACGGCTTTACGTGCTTTTCAAGACACGGTGTACACTTCCAACTTCCATATTTGCAATATCTTAGACATAAAACCCCAACAACTTTATATCGGACAACGGGAGTGAACACACTTCCAACTTCCAGACTCCGGGCTGCTACTGAGAATTTTCTGACAGAAAACCCAATATAATTTCATTGGCCCGACCTGGGAATTGAACCCAGGACCTCCGGGTCTGCGGCCTTACATCAAGCCAATAGACCAACGAGGCAGTCAACTATGATATTATTATATTATATAGAATTATTTTATTTTTTAACTAAGCGTGTGTCTGTATGTCCTTGTAAATCTGTATTTATTTATTTATTTATTTATTTATTTATTTGGGAAACAAACAATTATGATTACACTTAATAGTAAAAAAACAAATATAAGAAAAACATAAATCAATCAAGTTTCCACTAAAAATTAATACAAACAAATGACATATTATATTAAGAATAAAAACAAAAACAGAAAGCATAAGATGCAAGTGAAACTTCTATAATTTAAATATATGACGTAAACTAAATTTAAATTCGCTAATTTTTGAGTTAAATATATCTAATTCTGTACAATGTTTGTTATAACTTTTACATGCACGTAACAAGAACATATTCTTTGAATAGTCACAGTTACAAAGGGGTACAAAAAATAAAGTTTGGTTTCTCGAGTTAAGGCGAGGACATTTAAAAAGTATATTATTAAAGAGACTCTTAGAATCAACAATGTTATGAACAATTTTGTATAAAAATATTTGGTCTCTTATACTTCTACGCATATTTAACGGAATGATACCCGAGATATTATTATTGTCAGTATTATCAGAAAGGCCACCTCTAAATCGCAAATGTTTCAAAAATTTTGACTGAATTTTTTCTATTTTGTTTACATACGTTTTATAATAAGGGTTCCAAACTGTAGAGCAATATTCCAAGATAGATCTAACATAAGCATTGAAAAGTAGAATTAAGGTAAAGCTATTTTTAAATTCCTTAGTCAATCTAAGAATAAATCCCAGCATTTGATACGCTTTAGCTATTACATAATTCATATGATAGGTAAAAGTTAGCTTCTGGTCTAAGTAAACACCCAAATCTTTAATCTCGGAAACTCTAATCAGACAGGTATTCTGCAATTTATAATCAAATAATATTGGCCTCAGTTTCCTAGTAAATGTTAGAATGTTACATTTTTTTAAATTTAAGCGTAAGAGGTTTTTATCACAGTAATTATCTAAGCTATTGAGATCATTTTGAAGTTTTAAACAATCTTGGGGCGACTTAATTATTTTGAAAATATTCATGTCATCCGCATAAAGTAATATGTTACAATTATGAATAGATCGACTAATGTCGTTAATAAAAATATTAAATAATAATGGCCCGAGATGAGAACCCTGAGGAACACCAGAGGTAACGGGCACAAACGTTGAACAAAAACCTTTAATAGAAACAGCTTGGCTACGATCCCTCAAATAAGATTCGAGCCAACGAAGCAAGTCACCGTGAATACCAACGGCAGCAAGTTTTTTTACCAACAGAGAATGAGAGATCTTATCAAAGGCTTTTGAATAGTCCGTGTACACAACATCCACCTGACCACCGCTATCCATCACTGCTGCGAGTTGATGAGTAAACTCACAAAGATTCGTTTCAGTAGATCTACCATTGACGAATCCGTGTTGCTGGTCGATGATCAGCGGCCTTAGAACGAAATATAACTGATCATATATAATTTTTTCAAATAATTTAGCTATAGTATTTAGTTTAGATATAGGTCGATAATTTTGAATGTAATGCTTATCTCCGGTCTTATAAATGGGTACAACAAATGATTGTTTCCATGCTTTGGGTATTATACCTGTACGAAGAGATAATTTAAATAAGATAAATAAAGGTAAATCTAAATTACTCCAGCAAGATTTAAGAAAAATGGGTGGAATGCCATCTGGGCCACTTCCCTTACCAATATCTAAATCCTTTAAATATTTTCTAACGGTTTCAATAGAGAGATCAATCGAACCAACAGAAGCTGCAAGAGAGCCATGACAATTATCCACTGGAAAAGAATCGTCAATACAGGTGGATTGTAAACCTGGTTCAAAAGCGGACTGAAAATAGGTATTAAACATCTGACCGATTTCATTACCGTTGGATGATCGGTCACCAATTATTATTAAAAGTCACAAATTCAAATAATCTGATTAATGTAAGGAGTATCTCAGGCTATTATTTAGTTTTTATTTCATCAAAACCAGTTAAGTTTATCAAAAGTTATAACGGTTTAAAGTCGACGTATAAATTGTACGTGTTATAAACAATTATGAACCCTAAGACAGCGTACTAAAGTATATAATGAAATGAAATAAGAAGTGAATAATTTTATTCACTAACTATAATAATGAAGCTGTTAATGCAAGTCTGGAAAAACGTGAAAATTACCATTTAACGAGGATTTTCCTGTAATTACTTTGAATACTGCATTACCGGTCTTTATAATGATGCATTTACTGTGTAATAATGCACTGTGTGACAGTAATGGCTGCTAACAATCGTCTCTATATTTAAATATACTTATATACGAACATAAAGTTACCACTCGCCACGGCTACCCATGATTTAGTATGATCGAAGTTCTAATTTTTTTTTATAAAATATATAGGAGACGAGCAAATGGGCCACATTATGGTAAGTGTTCACCAACGCCCATAGACATTGGCATTTTACGAAATGTTAACCATCGCTTACATCGCCAATGCGCTAACCTTGGGAACTAAGATGTTATGTCCATTATGCCTGTAATGCCTCACTCACCCTTCAAACCGGAACACAACAATATCAAGTGCTGCTGTTTTGCGATGATCTTGCAAAAGCCCTACCACCAGTAGTACAGCTAGTTTTCTTTTTCATTAAAATTTGTAGTATATAATCTCCAGGGTAGTACTATATATACTTTATTTCAACGTCAAATATATTTATATGGGCATTTATTGTGTCTTTCTAGAACACAGATTCAATTGGCACCGTTGGCAATCGTGTTAATTTGTGTTAAGATGACCAAATGTTATGCAATTCTAATCCTTGTGTCTTTTTCCACAGGTTTGGAACAGCGACCATCGTCCTGAAGATGTCGAGAAATCCGTGAAAGCATCCTTAAGAAGACTGGGTCTTAGTTACCTGGACTTGGTGCTTATGCATTGGCCGCTATCAGTATCTGTGAGTATTTTATTTCCATTCAAACACACGTTTTCGAACAAAAAAAAACCATTTTTATATTAAGGAATTTTCAACAGCGGCTATTCTGTAGGAATCTTCTTATGGCGATATACTATTTAATCACGTGTATTCTTGAAATGTCGCAACTTGCGATGTGCTTACTGTAAATACAACACCATTTTACAGGAAGAAGGTGTGGACGAAAAGATTGACTACTTGGATACGTGGCGCGGATTTGAATCCGTGTTGGACCAAGGTTTGGTCAAATCGATTGGTGTATCAAACTTCAATGTGGAGCAATTGACGCGTCTGCTGGTCAACTGTCGTGTTGTTCCTGTAGTGAATCAAGTTGAGGTAAATAAACACCCATAGGTCGTTGGCCAGTACCACCTGTCCATAATATCGTTGTTTTTGTCGGTTCCCTAATCTTCGATTCCTTGTTGGCCCTGAGTTGAAAGATCAGGTGAAATAAATTAATATCGTTTTTTTCCCTGGAGTAATTGTCAGTAGCAGGAGTCTGGAAGTCGATTATGATTACCCAATCGTGCCTCGGAAAGCACGTAAAGCTGTTAGTCCTGCGCCTGAAATGGACTACTTTCCGGTCGTATCGGATTTGTCCATTGGATTATGAGAATTATGGAATCGAGAGTGCACTTGTATTTGACCACACACTTGTGTACTATAATATATCTCGTTGGGCTTCTTTGATAATGACTCCAATAATGCTTGACCAAAAAATTATAAATGGTTTTCCAAAAAACTTTTCAGATAATATTCTGATGAATATATATCGTTTTATAAAACATCATTTGACATACATTAAATTCACAAATTGCCCAAACCATATGTAAATAAAAGAAATTAATTTAATTCTTTCCAAAACTTAATTAGTTTCTACCGTTTGTTCCTGTTTATTTATTTTAATTTGTACATAATATTCCCTCTTTTAGTAATTGCGTTAGGGAATAATGTATCCTATGATTGATAGTAGATAACTAGTTTAAGCTGGTTCGAAATAAGACATCGTTGTCAATACAATCTTATTTATTCTTCGATATAATCTTATTCCAAAAATAATAAATTTCTTAGGTTCCTCCATTTTCTTAAAAACCGCTACCATGACAGTTGTCCTCTTCCGTAATGACAGCTAATGGCCAGATGTAATTTTATTATCCGTCATATCCAACCGACCGATACAGGCAATCAATAAAATGCTAACAATCGGCCTTTCCTGACATTTTCACGTCTCGTGAAATTATGGCATATGAAACAGAAAATAAAAAAAAACATTAACTGAGTAATATGCTACTGATTTACAAGTATTATTATTATTATTATACATTTGTTGAAAATGAATGCTACAATAATAAAAATTAACAATATTCATAGGTAACCATACCTTCACATATGCACAGCTGGCAAACAAGTTGAAGCCCCTTCATGTCTTCAACTTGATAATTATAAAACTTATTTTTACCATTGTGGCCTCTACATATCCACAGCTGGTAATATAAAACTCATTTTTACCATTGTGGCCTCTACATATCCACAGCTGGTAATATAAAACTTATTTTTACCATTGTGGCCTCTACATATCCACAGCTGGTAATATAAAACTTATTTTTACCATTGTGGCCTCTACATATCCACAGCTGGTAATATAAAACTTATTTTTACCATTGTGGCCTCTACATATCCACAGCTGGTAATATAAAACTTATTTTTACCATTGTGGCCTCTACATATCCACAGCTGGTAATATAAAACTCATTTTTACCATTGTGGCCTCTACATATCCACAGCTGGTAATATAAAACTCATTTCTACCATTGTGGCCTCTACATATCCACAGCTGGTAATATAAAACTCATTTTTACCATTGTGGCCTCTACATATCCACAGCTGGTAATATAAAAATTATTTTTACCATTGTGGCCTCTACATATCCACAGCTGGTAATATAAAACTTATTTTTACCATTGTGGCCTCTACATATCCACAGCTGGTAATATAAAACTCATTTTTACCATTGTGGCCTCTACATATCCACAGCTGGTAATATAAAAATTATTTTTACCATTGTGGCCTCTACATATCCACAGCTGGTAAACACCATCCACCAATTTCCTTCATCGGTCTTTCTAGACAGTAAGCTCTTTTAATATGAAAATTATTTTCAATCTCTACATCATTTTCTGAGTCCTTATCTTTCAAAATGCTAAATTCGCTCAAGTTTGGGGTCGTTTTGTTGGACCATAATTATCCAATTTGAGTCAATATTTCTAACATCAATGTTGGTTTTGTTCATTACATATGGGATTTCTATCGAAAGCGTTCACATGAAATATGATTATTCCAGGCTTGTACTGAATAGTAAAGTCATATTCTTTCATTATATTCCACAAACGTGCAACCCGGGTAATATATCTTTCTTTTCAAAACTGGCTCTAAGAGAGTTACAATCAGGAATTACCGTAAAAGAAATACCTAACAATACCATGCCTCGAACTAGTTCTCGCTCTTTTTCAGGCATCCTATAGGGACGGTAAGCAACGGGAGTATTATTGTTTAATTTAATATCCATCTCAGCTCCATCCCAAACATCCCAATTTTTTTTTTTTTTGAAAACGTAGAACATCTCCTTTTCCGTTAAGTAAGTTGGTAACAATGTGCAAAATATTTCATATTCTATTCATAGGCATAGACATAGGCTCTTTAATTGTATCCCCGTTATAAATGAAATCAGAACGGACACAAACTTCTGGATAACATTAATAAAAATGGATTCAGCTGTAAAAAAAAAACAACAATAAACTACACAATTTGGACTTCTTTTGGGCAATTATTAATTTAGTTCCTGTTTTTAAGACAACAATGAGTTGTTCTGTTAAAGTCTGACCAACCATCAATGGAACTGTTAATATAAATCTAACATTATCAACGCTTCTACAACAGCTTTGGCTCTATCGACATCTAGACTTATTTTGCACTTTCCTATACAGGATACGGTAGAAAACCCAAACCCTCTTAACACTGGTAAATTTAAATCTAAATTATCATGGGAGCGCTTCGAGGGATAGTTCGATGTTTACCGACATCTGTTAGATACATAATATACAACCCTATAGTAAAAATCCATCTAAAATACCTAATAGAAATATGGGGTACTGCAGCTTAAACACACTTAAAACAAATTGAAACGTGTCAAGATAAAAGTCAAACGATTATTCCATTCCACTACCTAACTCCGATGGAGAAGATCTACAAGGAAATTAAATTAATGACACTATCACAAATATATAAATATAAAACATGCATACTAATACATAAATTATTAAATAAAAATATTCAAACCAAATTAACACTTACAAGAAAAGGATAAACACAAAAACGTATAACTCGACGTTAGAACAATATTTGTTTAAGACCGTCCCGAACTAACTACGGAAGAAAAATATATACGAAGGAGCAGAACTATATAACAAATTACATAACGATATTAAAGACATCCAGTCCTTTACCTTATATAAAAGAACAATAAAACACTACATATCGAAAAATTTCTCTGTTTTAAATAAGTAAATAAAATAATTATTTAGGAATAAAATGTGTATGTATGTGTGAGTGTATATCCATACTAATATTATAAAGAGGTAAAGTTTGTGAGGTTGTAGGGAGTAATCTCTGGATCTATTTAACCGATTTTGAAAATTATTTTACCAATAGAAAGCCACATAATTTGTGAGTGTCATAGGCTCTATATTAATCCGAATAATTAGAAGAAAAAAAAACTTTTTCGTAGTAGTGGGATTTGCAAAGTAACTCGGAGAAAAAATGGTCGAACGAAAACGTTTCTTACGAACACGGCCTTAACGATGAAAGATATATGATTGAGTTCTAGAGAAAAGTTTTAGAGCTTGATAATGCCTACAAAAAATTGAGCGACAGCATATGTGTAACTTTTATATTTAAGTCACAAAAAGTAATTTTTTTATATAAAAAAAATATTGAAATCGTTAGGTCATGTTTATTGGTCATATTATCACCAACTATGAATTCTTATCAAATGTAAACTTATCGTCTCAAGTGTTTAAAAAAATATATTTTTTTACTTTTACTGCATATAATTCGGACCAATGGTTAAGAGATAATACGACATAGGTATTGAACTGGGTCCGTGTCGTAATGTATTGAGTGATATTCCTATTATATTAGACAGTTTTTCATTACCAAGGAAATTTTATTTAGATAAAATTAATTTTTTACAGTTTATTAGTTCGTTGCATAGTTTAAGAGATAATTTAAAATATCAAATACGCGCGACAATATGTTGTTATATAATAATGTTCGGCCAATCGATCACAAATAAAAAATGTTTATCGCCCAACGAAGTGGGCACGGGTCAGCTAATATTATATATAAACATTTATGTATATATATATATATATATATATATATATATATATATCAGGCGTAACTATTTTGTAGTATTCACAATATAAATAAATAAAATATGTAAAAGCCGTAGACTTGCCATGTAAACGATACGTAATAGTAACCTTACTTTTTTTTCTTGTACCCACTTACAACAATGTTAAATTATAACAAACTAGTTTATGAATTTACTAACACCCACTTAATCATCAATACACAATCATCAAGTAATGTTCTTACCACTTAAGATTTTGCTACAGACTCGCTTAACCACATACATTGACTACCAATTCCTATATAAAAATCTAATTCAGTGCCATTTGCCTGAAATCGCTTGAAAAAAATAAGCATCATTTGAATTTGTACCTACTCTCAAAATAACTTTCTTTTTGCACTTTATTATTTCTCTTATTGTCGGAAGTGCTAAGCTGCAAGGCGCTGCCAAACCTTTCAATTCTTTTAGATGATTTTACATTCCTAAGAAAAACTAACAATTTAACCGATTCAGTATATTTAGCTGCTTCTGCATTAGTCTTTACCGATCTATCATTGATGCCATAAAAAATACAATCAATAGCGTTTTTAACCCAACAAGCTTAGGTAGAGCATAATGAACAATTTGATATTCAGACCAATTGTAAATCTTTGCACACTCGTTAACTTTTAGTAGCTACATATTTACAGTTTGTCTCTTTTGCTAGGAGCAAATTCAGGTATGACATTCATAGCATGATAGCGCTCAGCATTTCCATCATTACGAATCGTTCATACATCCTCCTTCCGTAGCAAATGCTTCACAGGATTGTTGTTGTTGTGTGTCGCTTTTAAGATCTCTTACTTCGTCTCTCTGGCGAAGAGTCGGGTTCACTATTGGAACTTCCATAGTCCCTTCTACGCTTACGATATCTTCGATCTCTACCCATATAACTGTGGTTTGGTTTTAACTGAAAGCAAAAGTAAACAACCAGTAACTGTTTCTTAGAAAGATTATTTCTAAATATAGTATGCAGTTACGAAAAATGTAAATATATAACACATATCTGCGAAAATATTTTTTTTTAAAGGTTTTTTTTTTTTCAAAACTTATGTTCTTATAAATGTTCTAAAAGTAATATAAAACAGTAGACAAATGATATACTACTACGTAAAATTTACAAGATTCATATGATAATATATTATAGCTTTTTGATTAAAAATGCATGGAGCAAACATTTGATAAAATGAATGAAAATTATTTAATATTTTGTTTTTACTAATTTTTATTATGTTTGTAGCTATTAAATTAACTAACAAAAATAATTTTTAAACAGAACAATTAATAATAACGTTGATTTTGTTTTTTTTTTTAATTTGCTGTTAGTTAATATTCTTTTATGAGTTTTTTCTTCATCTCTATACAATCCATCCAACAATAGCCTGCCATCATAGTAACATCTCAACGACCTGTATACCTTCTCTATTTCTTTAACATCTTGATGCAACTGCTCACCCTGTTCCTCGCTTAAGTCGCCCAGATTTTTAGGGAAACAATCAATGTCTGATTTATGTTACAGCCTAAGTTTTTATAGGCATTTAACATATCCTGGACAATATTTTTATAATCAGGATCTTTTATATTACATTAAAAGAAACTGTTTCATCAAACCAAGTTTGATATGAAGTGGTGGAAGCAGCACTTTATCGGGGTCTATCAAATTCGGGTTGATGACATTTTTTTTTTCAACTTTTGATTTTGTTCTAATTTGCCACTCTGATTTTACCCAAAGTAATTGTCTTGCTCTGCTATCCCATTCACAAATATAACAAGGGAATTTTATATAAACTTTCTGCTTCCCAAGAAGCATGTAAATGGTTTTTAAGTCAACGCATATTAACCACTTGTGTTCGGTTTATTTTGTCTCAAGCACTTTTCATGTTTAAGATACACTGAATGAGCTACAGGTATTGACGCAAATGTCGTCTGAGCATTTAATGAATTCGTTTTTTTTTTTTGGGCGAGAACCGCAACGTTAGCAGCATCTTTTGGCAACCCAATATCCCGTACTACATCATTCAGTTCTTGCTGATTTAAAAGGGCGAGGCTCAATTGTAGGGTTAAAAATTTACCACTACTTGGAAGAACATTTTGTTCTGAATTTTGAGAATAAGGGCACTTCGAAGTTCTTAGTGTTAATAGGTATCGGTATGGGTAATTCGTGTCCATGGTACTGGTTTCGTTATAGACGAAACATCGGAATAAGCTATATTGGCGCGATTTTTAAAATTATACCCTGTCACATTGGACAAGCAAAAATAGCTACATTTGTTCAAATTAAGTGCAAAAAAAAATGTGACGTGATACAATAAAATAAAATTAATATTTGCAACATATAGGTTAACACCAACGCGTTTGACATGCAATTAATAAAAAAAAAAAAAATTTTCATCGCAGACGTGTAATTTAACAACAAAAGAATTCATAACGAAAAAAATTAAATAAAGCATATTAAAATTAAGTTTCAACAACAAGATAAAATGGCTGTTTCATTATTTCATTATAATAATAATTATTGTTAAAACAATACAATACCTTTTAGGGCGTCCAGGTGTTCACCGAGATAAAGTTATCCCAGTGGAATCCCACTTCTGACCTTTAAGCTGGTTCGAAATAAGACATCGTTGTCAATACAATCTTATTTATTCTTCGATATAATCTTATTCCAAAAATAATAAATTTCTTAGGTTCCTCCATTTTCTTAAAAACCGCTACCATGACAGTTGTCCTCTTCCGTAATGACAGCTAATGGCCAGATGTAATTTTATTATCCGTCATATCCAACCGACCGATACAGGCAATCAATAAAATGCTAACACTAGTTTTAAGTAAATATAAAGCATGAGTTTGATTTATATTATATACAACTGTTAGTGATTCAAATAAATAAATCAATCATATTTCAGATAAACCTCAACCTTGGTCAGAAGGAACTGGTCGATTACTGTCAGAAGAATAATATATTGGTGGTAGCTTACACACCGTTCGGTAGGATGGTACCAAGCAGACTGGATACAACCTGCCCAGCGGTTAGGCACGACGACCCGATAATATTAAACATTGCAAAGAAATATGGGAAGTCTGGGCAACAGATCGCCTTGAGATATCTTGTGAGTAACTTAATGGCGTCAAAATAATTTCACACAAACAGACGCACTTAGCACAGACACACTAGCCGTAGAAATAACGGCTACTTAAAGCGCTTCATAGTAAAGATTTAATAAGTTTCCTCTCCGAATGAGTTAACGGTACCTTAATGATAATTACAGCTAAGTAAAGCTTTTTGGGGTGGTACCACCTTCGTAACAGCATGTGAATGTCCCGCTACTGGACTCCTCCTCTCCCTTTTTGAGGAAAAGGTTGATGGAATTTACATGTGGCAGAATTACAGTGAAATTAGACACATAAAGGTTTTCTCACGATGTTTTTCTTTCGCCGTAAATAACGAGATGAATTATAATCACAAATTAAGCACATGAAATTCAGGTACCACCTACTTACATTGATTGTGTCTATTTGGTGGTGACCATGTATCATCAGGTGAGCCATTTGCCAGTGACTTTTTAATGATTTATTTGAGATTTACGTCTCACTTCATACAATATCACGTATTATTATCATCATACATATACCGATAGCAGCGCCACCTACCGGATCCAATTGTGTTTTCAAACCATTCAAGAACCTATTGAAATATACATCCCAATCGGTCCAGCCGTTTAGGAGGAGGTGACAACCACACGTACAGGAGAATTATATGTATATATTAAGATAATACCACAGACACATTTAATAATGTAATATTTTTTCCAGTACCAACGCGGTATATGCAGCATACCAAAAACCCTAACCAAAACAAGAGTCGTGGAAAACGCCTCGATTTTCGACTTCCAAATCGACGACGCCGATGTTGCCACGCTGAAAAATTTCGACAACAATTACCGTACCGTTCGTCCTGTTTTCTGGCAGAACTTCAACAATTATCCATTCGATAAACTAGATGTCGTTGTGCCTGGAATACCGCTCAGTTTGAGGAAGTGGAAAAATGGCGCGAATCTTGATATCGATTAACTTTGAAGATATAATGAATGTATTCATCATCATAATCATCATGCCGCGATTCACAGACTGCTAGAACCAGCCACCGCCTTCTTCAAGGTCCACGATTCTGAAGGTCTACTATATTTGTTTCTAGTATTAAACAACTGGTACATATATTTACAAAAGTTATTATTAAAATTAATATTTTATCCGAAAAAAACCTTTTCAAAAATTTTCTTTGTCGTTTTTCTGAAATGGTCTATACGAATGAAATTTCGTCGTTTTTTAAATCAATTAAAAACAATGAATTAAAAATCTACATCCAAATCGTTTCTGCTTTCTCTGCGCTAATTCTCGCATTTGTATTTTTATAAGCTAAAAATTATTATGATAATAAAATGTGTTTTTATATATTTTTTTCATTTTTTTTATTAAAATTGGGAAACATACAGTATACACCACATACATTATACAACAATTAATTCGTTCACACACCAATCAAGTTTCAACTTACAACTAATATACTAAATGAGTCGTAGTCAGCTAACCTGTTATATATCTTCCATTTTCGATGATATTTCAATTTTTCTGTAATGATTTTTATCAAGGCCCTCGAGTACCAACACGGGTAGTTTCGCCATACTTTATAACTTTGTCGCTGACATGATTAGAAATTATCGTATTAATGACATTTTAGAATGTATCAACTACATGAGAAATTTCACATTCATGAAGTACATCATACCAATCCACTTAAGCCAAAGCGTCATTGATAGCATCGTAGTTAGCATGTCGAAACAAACGTATTGTACGTTGCGACGATTTTAAAGGGATATGAGATGTCTCCGTGATGACCTGAATGTGCAATGCAGGGTGATGGTCGTCTTCTACTACCAAAGGAAAGAGACATCGATTGACTATACAATCAGAGTTGCCTATTATTATGTCCAGGAACCTGCCATTACAATTTGGAATTGAATTGTATTGCTTAAATTCAGTGAAATTTAGAATATTAAAGAAGAAATTAATTAAATTATTATCACTTTGCCAATTTACAATATTCATATGATTTCCGTCACTTGTCCAAACAGCTGCAGAAATTATTTGTATATGTGGGTATACAAATAAAAAGCGCCAAAACCGACATCAGCATCTTGACCTTAATCGACCCACCTGGTTATACGTACATATATATATTTTATTAAACTGGGAATATCAATAAAAATGTATATAACAGTGATGTCTTTTTTTTAATACCAGTATGTAAACATTGCAAGGCCTGAACGCATTGTTATTTTTAATTTAATCTGTGCATTATTTATATTATTTTTCTTTAGTCTTTTGTTTATACTTATATACTTAGCGGCGAGACTGTGGTGCCGTCATTTAGACTATTGAATTTGAGACGAGAGTGATTTATTTATTTTATTTATTTATTTATTTGATCACCAACAAAGTACACACTGATACATAACAGCACACAGTTCAAAATGAATAAAAAATTCACAATGAATAAAAAATTAATAAACTAAAATAAAAGTAATAATGAAAACTAATATGGATAATTAAGTATTACTAATTAATGGCATTATGGACCTTCTAAATTTAAATATATTGTTGGCAAAGATGTTTACATTCTTGTCCATGTCTACGCAATTATAGGTCTTTAAAATTCTATTTATAGGTGAACTATGTCCTAGGTTCGATTTTGAAGCTTTAGTTTTAAACAATTTACGCCTGTTCAAGCATAAGCATTTTGTGGGCGCGGAAATACAAATGAGTGACAGTAGTTTTGGACAGTCCAAAATGCCATTAATGAGTTTATACATAAAAAGTCTATCCAGCAAGCATCTTCTATCATCAAGCGATTTCATTTTAAAATGTATTAACCTATCTTTATAGTTTGGTATTTTTTTAGCCAACTCGTTTTTATAACATAGATGCCACAAGAAACGTTTCTGAACACTTTCTAATCTTTTGGAATAAACATCATAGAAGGGATTCCATACAACACTGCATTACTCCAGTCCGCTGCGGACAAAAGCATTATATAAAGTAATTAGGGTGGTTGGGTTTTTTAAGTCCTTACAATTACGCAATAAAAATCTAAATTTTTAAAAGCCCTCCTACAGATTGCGTCGACATGCAAATGGAAACGTTATTTATGATTGAGAATGACTCCGAGATCTCAAACCTCACTATGTTCTTGAAGCATTGAATTTTTTAGTTTATATGATCTCTGTGAAATCGTTTTGAGTCTATTGAAGCACACCAAGCTACACTTATCAACATTGAGACTCATGCCGTTATATTCACACCATGTATTTAAGCAATCTAAATCGTCCTGAAGTAAAACCACGTCACTGGGCGAAGTAATAGTGCGAAATAATTTAAGATCATCTGCAAATAGCATGAAACTGGAATTCGTGAAGCAAACATTTATATCGTTAATGAATATGTTGAAAAGAATTGGTCCTAAATGTGAGCCTTGTGGGACTCCAGAAATACCCTGAAATGATTTAGATTTATAACCATTGATTACCACTAGTGATTCTCTTTTGTTAAGATAGGATTGAAACCACTCCAATAAACATCCCGAGATGTCATATTCAGACATCTTTCTATGAAGCATAACGTGGGGAACCTTGTCGAACGCTTTACTGAAGTCAGTGTAAATAACATCAACTACCTGACGAGAATCAACAGCAGTCGATATGGCATCAATGAAAGATACAAGATTTGTTGACGTAGACATTTGAAAAATCCATGTTGGTTTGGTGAGATTATTTGTTTGAAGTGCCATTCTATTATAGGACATAATATTTTATCAAAAGCTTTAGCAAAAGTTACTAGAATGGAAATCGGTCTGTAGTTCCCAATTAATTCGGCATTGTCACTTTTAAACAGGGGGACAATAAGAGCTGTCTTCCATGCAGACGGAAAAATACCTGAGGAGAGTGATTTATTGTATATGGTAGAAAGGGGATAGGCTAGTGCAGAAGCACATTTGACAACAAAAATAGAAGGTATTCCGTCTGCCCCAGCACTTTTATAAGGGTCCATTCTTTTTAAAAACTTTAGAACATCATCAGGCGATATCTTAATAATATTCAGAAAATAACTCGTTAGTTCTATCTTATGAGAAGGTGAATCTTTCATGTACTTTGTCTCGATATTATAAATCGAGTAAAAGTGTGTTGCAAAAAGATTACATATTTCAGGGCCACTGGAGGCTTTCTTTTCGTTAAAAATCATTTGAGATGGATATGAGCTCTTATTTTTTCTTATGCCTTTATAAAAGGACCAAAAGAACCTGGGGTTGGAACGCAACATAAATTCCAGACGACTTTTATAGTTCATATAGCAGGACGATTGTAGTCTTAAGCAACGTTTCCTCAACAACTTAAACGACAAGACGTCCAAAGGGTTACTGTTATGTTTTCGTAATTGAATGCGCAGTTTGTATTTTTCATTGAGTAAAGATTTTAATTTATAGGAGTACCAATTAGGATATGAATTTCTATTGTTTTAATTTTTATATATGGGAACAAATTTATGAATAATATCGCGCAAAACTTCATAAAAAACTGAGAGCATATCATCGACTGAATTGCAATAACAGAACCTGTCATCCCAACTAATTTTATTAAGCTCTATCATTATACTATCATAGTCTGCCTTACGGAAACAAAGTCGAGTGACAGTGTTATAAGGCAGACTACTAGGGGTCCTTAGCGGTAGGCACATTTGCAAAGAAGGATGATGAGGATCAATTATTGATAGTGGTGAGCTATTAAGATGAAGGTTTGCAATCTCCGTATTACATAAAATTAAATCTAGACATTTTTCATTATTATTAAGAACATTATTGTATTGTTTAAGAGAATTCAATGATATAAAATCAAATAACATTACATTCATCAATCAACATATATCGTATATATAATATCAACAAACTATAATCACAAGCTTTCGTATTCATTAAGTTAATCATTCGTTTTAAATAAAATTTCTAGTCTTCCGTTTCTCTCTGTAGTATCATTTGGAACTGGTAGTAGAATTGTTGATATTTTGATGATTTTATTTTGAATGAACCCAGTCATATATATATATATATATATATATATATATATATGACTGGGTTCAATATATATATATATATATATATATATATACAATATGTGTTTGTTGTTTAAATATTACAATGAATATCATACAAGTTTTACCTCATCATAAACTTCATAATAATCATTGATATGAAATAAAGACCTTTGTGAATTTAGAAGTAATAAGACTATCTTCAATTAAAAAAAAACAATATTTAATTCAATTAATAAAGAAGATATAATAATTTATTGAGTGATAAGTCGGGAATTACGTTCAAAGCGTCGGGTAATTTAAATTTTTACACTGGCATCACTGTTTATTCAGTTGTCGCTTAGTACGCAAGCGTAGTCGACGCGCCAATCATGTCAAAAGTAAGTGTTATTTTAGGCTATTCGAGGTCAAATTAACAACTTGAAATACGTATTATATTCAATAAATTCATTGATTATAAATCGTAATAATAAAAAAAATTGGAATATATTTATAGGTTATTTTAAAGCCATGATATGAACATGATAAATTTTATCTCTGTTTGCTATTACTGTCATAATCAAATTTATATCGCTTAACGTGGTAATATATTGTTATATATATACATATATATTTCAAGATTTCTGTCCCGGTAATTAAGTAGTGTCAATTATAATGACGAATGCAATTAAAATTTGTAATTAATTCAGTCATTTAAGGTTACAATAATTCCCATAGAGCCAAAAATTGGTTTAAATGTTTGGAATACTATTATTAACTAATTGTGAAAAGTCCCCATCAAACATTTTGCAAAAAAATGTTGCGCTAAAAGTTCGCGAAAATGGGTTTTTTGCATTTTCCTGCTAAACTATGAGTTTTAGAGCAATAATAGTTCAGACAAAAATTGTAGATCATTCGATTCTCTACAAAAAATGTATCCACTTTTTATATATATCCATTTCCATTATATAGCGATTCATGGAATTGAAAAAAATATTTTCTTCGTAATACGCACACGTTTCTACACCACTTATAGCCTATTCCAACCACAAGACGAGTAAACCGAAATGGCGCGATATCATTGGTCGAGATCTTGAATAATATATTATATTCAATATGGATTCGTGAACAATGTCCGCGATGTTGTAATCGGTAGTCCGACCTGGTGGAGGATAATTAGAATTATCGAACACTACACATTGAATATCTTTGGCTCTATGGGAATTATTCTAACCTTACCTCTATTTTTAGAGCTAAATTGATTGGATAATAATTAGCGATATAAGATTATAAAATCAAAATCAAAATGATTTACTCAGCATTGAAGCATTACACTTACTTATTTATAGTCAAACTACAAACTACTACCGGTTCGGAAAAAAAACACGCAGCCCTGAGAAGAACCGGCGGAAGAATTATCTATTTATATATATATATATATATATATATATATATATATATAACAATATATATAAATACCAAATCAAAAATACCACTCATCACGAGATCTCCTAAACTATCCGCCCAATTGACTTGAAATTTGTCACAGTTACTCCGACGTAGACGCTCAATAAGAACGGATTTTACGCAAATCCTACACAAATATATTTTTCTTCTATCTACCCGTGCGAAACCGGGACGATTAGCTAAATTAGCGAGGTTGAGTGAGCGAGTGTAATTACAGCCACAAGCCACATAATATATATAATTTAGACAACTTTTATATTTGTTTATTATCATAGTAATGTCTTACGGCATCCGATATTGAATTCATGATACAAAATTCGTCCGATCTGTTTATAATCTTGGAGCACGACTCTAAACTCCCTTCGGAAAGTTACCAACAAAGTTGGTATAATTGTAGTTGTGTTTTAATATATGTCATATTATTGTAAACCGTAACAGCCTGAGAATGTCCCACTGCTGGGCTAAAGGCCTCCCCTTTTTGAGGAGAAGGTTTGGAGCTTATTCCACCACGCTGCTCCAATGCGGGTTAGTGGAATACACATGTGGCAGAATTTCAGTGAATTTTTGACACATGCGGGTTTCCTCACGATGTTTTCCTTCACCGTAAAGCACGAGATGAATTACAATCACAAATTAAGCACACGAAAATTCAGTGGTGGTGATCATCGGTTAAGATTCATGCGTTCTTACCACTGAGCCATCTCGGCTCCATATATAGGTCATATTATTGTAAATATACATAATGTTGAACTTTGAAAGAAACAGTAAATAAGTAAATCTGATTATATATCTTTTGTCATTGGAAAAAGCTTAATATCACTTCTCGTTACATCTCGAATCAGCGGTGGAGACCGTCAACTATAATGGCGATTTATGTAACGATGTTATATAACCTAAAAATTTGTGAAATAAGCCCAGCTGATATAACAGCTTCTGGTGCCTGTTTTGTTCCAGGTCGTAATCCCGAAATTCAAACTCAACAATGGCCTGGAAATTCCAGCAGTGGGTTACGGAACTTGGCTTGGATTAAATGAAAAGGTAAGTAATTTTATATTAATAACCCTTCTAATAAACACAGTCTAAGATACTATCATCCTCGAGTATTTTTTTTATTTGCTTATAATAAATATTAGGTTGATAAATTGGATTCCAGAAAACAGAACTTTATTCCAACAACGAGCGGACAAACCAATTACATAAAAGAATAAAAGTTATATCATTTTTTGGAATCTTTATTATTAACTATAAAACCGAGCATTCGAAATTCTTTTGCAACTATATATAATATAGTATATATGGAATGGTAATCTGTTGTCTAGATATATCCCCAAGTCTCTAATCTCGGTCGGCTTATAATGGCATGATTCAAAGTACTTATAAACAATTGAATTTAACTTTCGTGTGAAAGAAATAATACAACAATACTCAACGCTATGTAATGAGTTGCCTTGACAATATTTATAGTACTCACTGTGATAATTGTGCAAAATGATTTATTCAATACGAAGGCTTAGCAAAAACTCTAGATATTTTCACGTCATCGTCATGTAACAGTATAGTTGAGTGATGAAAAATGTTAGTAATAATAAAAAATGATAGTAATAATATCTCCTTTCCTTTTTTTTTTTGAGGAGAAAGTTTTGAAGTATTCCACGACGCTGCTTTAATGCGGGTTTGGTATGAATGAATTATAGCACAAATTAAACACAAGAAAATTCAGTGGTGCTTGTCCAGGTTTGAACCCACGATCTTCGGTTAAAATTCACGCGTTCTCGCCACTGGGCCATAATTAAAAATAGGTAGGTAGACTTGCAAATGAGTCACCTGATGGGCAACGGTCACCCGTAGATATCAGTACTGTAAGAAATATTAACCATCCCTTCCATTGCAAATGACCTTGAACTGAGATGTTATCTCTCTTGCCTAGAATTACACTGGATACATTATATATGATATGCTTTACTTTATACTTCATTGTAAACCACAAAGAGAAAAAAAAATACAAAATATGGATACATCCTAAATAAAACTAGAGTACAATTTTGGCGACCTTATCGCTACATAGCGATCTCTTCCAGGCCGTACACCGTAACAGACTGTAAATGTCCCACTGCTGGCCTAAAGGCCTCCTCTCCCTTTTTGAGAAGAAGGTTTGGAGCTTATTCCACCACACTGCTCCAATGCGGGTTGGTGGAATACACATGTGGCAGAAATTAGACACATGCAGGTTTCCTCACGATGTTTTCCTTCACCGTAAAGCACGAGATGAATTATAATCACATATTAAGCACATGAAAATTCAGTGGTGCTTGCCCGGGTTTGAACCCACGATCATCGGTTAAGATTCACGCGTTCTTACCGCTGGGCCATCTCGGCTCTTACTTACATCTCCAGGCAACCAACATATATTTACATAATTACATTCCAGGGAGAATTCATAATAGAAGATGCACCAAAACTTGTCGATGCAATGTCCTATGCAATCGATGTCGGCTATCGTCATATCGACACTGCACATCTCTACAGAGTGGAACCGGAAGTCGGTTACGTCGTGAAAAAGAAAATAGAAGAAGGTGTCGTTAAGAGAGAAGATTTGTTTATCACTACGAAGGTCGGCTTAAAATGTAGAAACCGTTTATTGATTAACTGAAGACTTTGGACTTAGAAATTACTAAAATTTAACTAAGCTTAAAACTTTTGTAGGTAGAATGATAACTATATGTTATATCCATATAAATTAGTCTGTTATATAAAAATGACTGTTTAAAGGTTAACAAAATTAAATCATTAACTATTATTACTATGATATTATTATATTATTTATGGAATTATTTTATTTTTTAACTAAACGTGTGTCTGTATGTCCTTGAAAATCTATATTATTATTTAAAGTTACAAATTCAAATAATCCGATTATTGTATGAAGTAATTCAGGCTACCATTTAGTCTTTATTTTATCAAAACCGGTTAAGTTTATCAAAAGTTATAACGGTTTAAAGTTGACGTATAAATTGTACGAGTTATAAACAATTATGAACCCTATAATAGCGTACTAAAGTATATAATGAAATGAAATAAGAAGTAAATAATTTTATTCACTAACTATAATAATGAAGCTGTTAATACAAGTCTGGAAAAACGTGAAAATTACCATTTAACGAGGAATTTCCTGTAATTACTTTGAATACTGCATTACCGGTCTTTATAATGATGCATTTACTGTGTAATAATGCACTGTGTGACAGTAATGGCTGCTAACAATCGTCTCTATATTTAAATATACTTATATACGAACATGAAGTTACCACTTGCCACGGCTACCCATGATCTAATATGATCGAAGTTCTAATTTTTTTTTATAAAATATATAGGCGGACGAGCATATGGGCCACATTATGCTAAGTGGTCACCAACGCCCATAGACATTGGCATTTTACGAAATGTTAACCATCGCTTACATCGCCAATGCGCTAACCTTGGGAATTAAGATGTTATGTCCATTATGCCTGTAATGCCTCACTCACCCTTCAAACCGGAACACAACAATATCAAGTGCTGCTGTTTTGCGGTAGAATATCTTATGAGTGGGTGGTACCTACCCAGATGAGCTTGCAAAAGCCCTACCACCAGTAGTACAGCTAGTTTTCTTTTTCATTAAAATTTGTAGTATATAATCTCCAGGTTAGTACTATATGTATATATACTTTATTTCAACATCAAATATATTTGTATGGGCATTTATTGTGTCTTTCTGGAACACAGATTCAATTGGCACCGTCGGCAATCGTGTTAATTTGTGTTAAGATGACCAAATGTTATGCAATTCTAATCCTTGTGCCTTTTGCCACAGGTTTGGAACAGCGACCATCGTCCTGAAGATGTCGAGAAATCCGTGAAAGCATCCTTAAGGAGACTGGGTCTTAGTTACCTAGACTTGGTGCTTATGCATTGGCCGCTATCAGTATCTGTGAGTATTTTATTTCCATTCAAACACACTTTTTCGAACAAGAAAAAAAAAACATTTTCAAATTTTTCTATTAAGGAATTTTCAATAGCGGTCATTCTGTGAGAATCTTCTTATGGCGATATACTATTTTATCGCATGTATTCTTGAAATGTCGCAACTTGCGATGTGCTTACTGTAAATACAATACCATTTTACAGGAAGAAGGTGTGGACGAAAAGATTGACTACTTGGATACGTGGCGCGGATTTGAATCCGTGTTGGACCAAGGTTTGGTCAAATCGATTGGCGTTTCAAACTTCAATGTGGAGCAATTGACGCGTCTGCTGGCCAACTGTCGTGTTGTTCCTGTAGTGAATCAAGTTGAGGTAAATAAACACCAATAGGTCGTTGGCCAGTACCACCTGTCCTTAATATTGTTGTTGGTTCCCTTATCTTCGATTCGAACTGTTAGTCCTGCGCCTGACCTGGACTACTTTCCGGTCAGTTAGGCTCCTTTGATAATGACTCCAATAATGCTTAACCAAAAAATTATAAATGGTTTTCCAAAAAACTTTTCAGATAATATTCTGATGAATATATGTCGTTTTATAAAACATCATTTGACAAACATCCAATTCTCAAATTGCCCAAACCATAAGTAAATAAAAGAAATTAATTCTTTCCAAAACTTAATTAGTGTCTACTTTTTGTTCCTGTTTATTTATTTTAATTTGTACATAAAATCACCTCTGTTAGTAATTGCGTTAGGGAATGATGTATCCTATAATTGATAGTACATATCTAGTTTTAAGTAAATACAAAGCATGAGTTGGATGTATATTATGTAAAACTGTTAGTGATCCAAATAAATAAATCAATCACATTTCAGATAAACCTCAACCTTGGTCAGAAGGAACTGGTCGATTACTGTCAGAAGAATAATATATTGGTGGTAGCTTACACACCATTCGGTAGGATGGTACCAAGCAGACTGGATACAACCTGCCCAGCGGTTAGGCCCGACGACCCGATAATATTAAACATTGCAAAGAAATATGGGAAGTCTGTGCAACAGATCGCCTTGAGATATCTTGTGAGTATCTTAATGGATTTAAAATAATTTCACACAAACAGACGCACTTAGAATAACGGCTACTTAAAGCGCTTCTTATTAAAGATTTTAATAAGTTTCCTCTCCGAATGAGTTAATGGTACCTAATGATAATTACAGCTAAGTAAAGCTTTTTGGGGAGGTACCACCTTCGTAACAGCATGTGAATGTCCCGCTACTGGACTCCTTCTCTCCCTTTTTGAGGAAAAGGTTGGTGGAATTCACATGTGGCAGAATTTCAGTGAAATTAGACACATAAAGGTTTCCTCACGATGTTTTTCTTTCGCCGTAAATAACGAGATGAATTATAATCACAAATTAAGCACATGAAATTCAGTTACCACCTACTCACATTGATTGTGTCTATGTGGCGGTGACCGCGTATCATCAGGTGAGCCATTTGCCAGTGACTTTTTAATGATTTATTTGAGATTTACGTCTCGTCATATAATATCACGTATTATTATCATACATATACCGATAGCAGCGCCACATACCGGATCCAATTGTGTTTTCAAACCATTCAAGGACCTATTGAAATATACATCCCAATCGGTCCAGCCGTTTAGGAGGAGGTGACAACTACACGTACAGGAGAATTATATATATTAAGATAATACCACAGACACATTTAATAATGTAATATTTTTTCCAGTACCAACGCGGTATATGCAGCATACCAAAAACCCTAACCAAAACAAGAGTCGTGGAAAACGCCTCGATTTTCGACTTCCAAATCGACGACGCCGATGTTGCCACGCTGAAAAGTTTCGACAACAATTATCGTACCGTTCGTCCTGTTTTCTGGCAGAACTTCAACAATTATCCATTCGATAAACTAGATGTCGTTGTGCCTGGAATACCGCTCAGTTTGAGGAAGTGGAAAAATGGCGCGAATCTTGATATCGATTAACTTTGAAGATATAATGAATGTATTCATCATCATAATCATCATGCCGCGATTCACAGACTGCTTGAACCAGCCACCGCCTTCTTCAAGGTCCACGATACTGATGGTTTACTATATTTGTTTCTAGTTTTAAACAACTAGTACAAATATTTACAAAAGTTATTATTAAAATTAATATTTAAAAAAATCAAAAATTTTCTTTGTCGTTTTTCTGAAATGGTCTATACGAATAAAATTTCTTCGTTTTTTAAATCAATTAAAAACAATGTTTTAAAAATCTATATCCAAATCGTTTCTGCTTTCTCTGCACAAACTCTCTCATTTGTATTTTTATAAGCTAAAAATTACTATAATAATAAAATGTGTTATTACATTTTTTTTTATTATAATTGGGAAACATACAGTATACACCACATACATTATACAACAATTAATTCGTTCACACACCAATCAAGTTTCCACTTAAAACTAATTCATGCATTAAACAAGCAATTTAGTAAATTATAAATATTAATTATGAAGACTCAAACAGCTAACATACAGCAAAACAATGAATATATTTATTATATATATGTATGTATATATAATAAAAAAAATATAAAAAAAAACAATGACTAAATTGACAAATCCTCACTCTCTTTTTTTAAATGTATTGAGCGTACAAGAAAACATGTTCACGTCATTAAACTTCCTATTGTAGCTCTTACATGAGCGATATATAAATTCGTTTTGTGCATAATTGGTTCGAGTGGAGGGTAAGTGGAATAAAGCACTAGTACGTGTATTCATTTTTTTACACCTAAATAAATTTTGATTAAAAGATAAGTACTATCATTCAAGTTATGTATTACTTTGATCTCGCAGTGTACGACGATCCAATAAGGAAATCATTTCAGGCGGATTTTAATTTAGAGTGAAACATTTGAAATTAAGATATTTAACGAATTTATGTTGAATTTTTTCTATTGTATCAATATAAATTTAATATCGTTTGCAGGAGAATAACTTTAAAGATTTTCATGGCATCGGCATACAACAGTATGGATGCATGATCAAAAATGTTATGAATGTCATTTACAAAAATATTAAATAATAACGGACCGAGGTGAGAACCCTGAGGTACACCAGAAAAAACTGGTCAACTGACAATCAACGAAGCAGGTCGCCATGTATACCAACTCCAACTTGCTCTAGTTTATGCAATAAGATTGTATGAGATATTTTGTCAAAAGCCTCAGAGTAGTCAGTATACACAACGTCAACCTGATAGCGCCCTATCCATAGCCATGGTGAGTTAACTCCATGTATCCAACATGATGAGTTAACTCACATACATTTGTCTCTGTAGATCTTCTATTCACAAAACCATGTTGTTCATTAATCAATGTTCCCCTTACGAAGGGAAAGATGCTGTCATAAATATTTTTTTTAAACAATTTTGCAATTGTGCCCAATTTGGATATTGGCTTATAGTTCTGAACGTTATGTTTATCTTTTTTTTTTTTTTTAATGTATAGGCTAGCGCTTGACTGTATCACACCTGATGGAAAGTGAGATACAGTCTAAGATGGAGCGCGCTTGCCTAGAAGGTGCCTATTCACTCGGAACTTGAAGGTACCCATATTGTAGGTGGTGGGGAAAACGGAGGTCGGGAGGGTATTCCAGACCTTGGCGGTGCGTATCAGAAACGAGGAAGCGAAACGTTTCGTACGTGTCTTAAATACGTCAACGTCAACCACGTACGGGTGCAGATCCTTTCGATGCCTCGCAGTTCTTTGGTAAAAAGGTGACGGGGGAAACAAATCAAAAAGTTCCTGAGCACACTCGCCGAAATATATCTTTTAGAATACCGACAGACAGGCAACCTTACGACGATGTTCTAAGGTCTGGAGTTTTGTAACCAGTGTCTGGTCGCCAATGAGTCTTCTAGCACGACGATCCACTGAATCCAAAGTATCAAGCTGGTACTTAGCAGAGCCGTCCCATAAATGGCTGCAGTACTCCATGCACGATCTGACTTGGGCTTGATAAAGAGTCAGAAGCTGTTCTGGTGTGAAGTACTGTTTGACCTCATTGAGGATGCTAAGTTTTTTACCAGCAGTTTTAGCTTTGGATTCAATGTATTGTCCAAAGTTGAGTTTGGATGTTAATGTAACTCCTAGAAGCTCAATACTGTCGGTGGGTACAGATACATTCCGGAAAGTCGGAGTCAGGTGGAATGGACTCCTCTTGGCAGTAAACAAACACGCTTGAGTCTTGGCAGGATTAAATTTGACTTTGTTATCATCGCCGAAATTCGAAACCTCTTCCAATCTCAAATTGATGCGTTCTACCAAGGCCTCCCTGTGCTCTCGAGTTTCTGTTGTACTAGCTCGGGGACCGGATATGTATCTCTCCGTGACAGTGCTGTCGTCTGCGTACCCAAAGATACCGGGTTTCAGCAGATCGTTTATATGCAGCAGGAAGAGTGTGGCGGAGAGAATTGAACCCTGAGGAACACCGGCATTAATCGCCATTAGATCAGACGAGAAGCCATCTAGGACAACTCGAAACGATTGTCCACTCAGGAAATCTGATATATAAATTTGAAATATGATCTCCAGACTTATAGACGGGAACAACGTATGATCTCTTCCAAATGTCCGGAATTTCACCGCTACGTAGTGATTTTTTAAACAGAATAAAAAAAATATAGGTGGGATTTCGTCAGGGCCATATCCTTTATTATATTTATTGACTGCCTCGTTGGTCTAGTGGCTTGATGTAAGGCCGCAGACCCGGAGGTCCTGGGTTCAATTCCCAGGTCGGGCCAATAAAAAGTTATTGGGTTTTTCTGTCAAAAATTTCTCAGTAACAGCCCGGAGTCTGGAAGTTGGAAGTGTGTACACTCCCGTGCCTCGGAAAACACGTAAAGCCGTTGGTCCTGCGCCTGAACTCTTTCCGGTCGTGTCGGATTGCCGTCTCATCGGAAAATGAGAGTTAGGGAACAGAGAATTAACAGGAATTACATAATCTAATTCCTTCCACCCCCTTCTACTATCGGACGGCCAGGCAAACGCGACCAAAGCGCCATAGGTACACAGTGGAACTTCCCCGCCTACGTACGAAGCGCTTTGAATCCACATTTATTATTCGCACTGCGAAACTGTGGAATGCTTTGCCTGAGTCCATATTTCCAGATAACTACAATGTAGGTGTGTTCAAATCCAGAGTAAACGGGTTCCTTCTGGGCAGGCGCGCTCCATCCTAGACCGTGATATTGCTTAAGATCAGGCAAGTCAACGGTCAAGCGCTTGCCTATTAACGGTAAAAAAAAAGAGAGTGCACCTGTGTTTGCGCACATACTTGTGCACTATAATATCTCCTGCGTAGTTGGCTAATCTCTCTGACATTATTATTATTATTAGGTAACGTTTTAGATGTGGCTAAACATTTGAACGATGTGCACGATTTACTATTAAGCAAATATGCCATTCAGCTTACCTATAAATAAAGTTTAAAAAAAAAAACATTGTTTTTTTATCAATATCGTTTATGTATTTGTTAACAGATAAAGTCGAGTAAGAAACGTTGTTTCGACTACACATCACTAATGTTAAACCGATTTTGGAGAATGTAAATTTCCTTAATGCCATTTTAAGGATAATGGATATATAAATGTATGTCTAACTATATGGAATATACTATACTATGAAAAAACTAACAAATGTACCACTAGAAGAATTCTGGAAACACTATCGCATAAACTACTACACAAAAACACAAATTCAAGCTACGAAGCAACAAAAAAAGTTATTTATAATATAACTAAAGAAATTTCTGAAAAAGAAACATCAAAAAAATATTTTTTTTAAGAAGGATGCTGTATAATATTTTCTTAATAAATTTATTTTTAACTTTAGAGACTATTGTAACTATTTTAATCCCTGATTTGTTTTGTGTTCCTTGACGAAATAATTTTAACTGTTCATATTATGTAAACTACTTGTTAAAATTATATGAGCATCAGTTTAATTTTAAATTCTTTACTGTCTGAACTTTAACTCACAATGGGTAGGAATAAATCAACAAGCATTCTATAGTTGAGTATTTCATTTATTCACATGAAAATAGTGTTTAAATAAACCAGATAATATTATATCATTGCACATACTATCACCATCAAATAGTTGAAGAAAGTCATTCAACCTCATTTCTCGATATTTACAATACAAATACAATAGACAGTACTCGCCACAAACTGAGCTAAAATCGTTTTGGATTCGGTTATTATTGTAGTTCCACATCTTAGAATTACTTTCCAAAAACATGCGATGATAGCCTTGAGGTGGTCGACCATATGAATCAAAGTATTGTCCAAATCCATTTCCATCTATATGTATGGCGATCCAGTGAGAGCCTGGTTTATTGTCGCTATCTAAGTTGCTTATGATATATGCAGGTATTACTACATAAATCGGCAAACGGTTTGCTGCATACACATTATATTCAAAACTTGAATTAATTTGTCTCAAGTAATTCTGTATCTCTATTGTATTCATGTTCAAAGAAGATCGTCGCAGGACTGTATCAGGTTGGTAGATAAGCAAGTAATGTGGTCCAGAGTATTGACAATACATTATAAATGGTATTTACTCGTTTACCTCGTTTACTCGTCTTTATCTATAGGGTTGCAAGTATAAAGAGATAAATAAAACAAAGACATATTTTTAAACTTAGATATACTTTATTGAATAGCACAAAATGAGTACATACTAACACAATAATAAAAATTATGCACACTTATATCCAAAAACATTATTTTCTTAACTACTATAGTCGACTGAAACGTTACGGTTTTTGTCTATTTCTATGACATTATCAAACTCAGCATAATCAATACTGTTAATAGTTTGTGTTAAAGCTTATTCAAAGCGTACTTCTAACCTTACACTACAATGTTTTACCGTAACAGCCTGTGAATGTCCCACTGCTGGGCTAAAGGCCTCCTCTCCTCTTTTTGAGGAGAAGGTTTGGAGCTTATTCCACCACGCTGCTCCAATGCGGGTTGGTGGAATACACATGTGGCAGAATTTCAGTGAAATTAGACACATGCAGGTTTCCTCACGATGTTTTCCTTCACCGTAAAGCAAGAGATGAATTATAATCACAAATTAAACACATGAAAATTCAGTGGTGCTTGCCCGGGTTTGCATCCACGATCATCGGTTAAGATTCACGCGGTCTTACCACTGGGCCATCTCGGCTTCAATGTTTTATAAGGTTTTATAAGGTTCTAATGACTTGCTGAGATAGCAGATAAATTAGGTGTTAAATCAAACACTAGCAGACAATACCCTTTAGCATATTGCTCTCTAGATATCCCATTACCTTCATTAAGAAAATGTATGCAGGTCCCGGCGAACAATGTATGATAGACCGTTGTATAAATATTACTTTTAAATGATGGCTGTAAAGCTGTTGATGGTATTTGATGTCCATCTATATACAAACAAAACTTATTCATATCAAAGTTTTCAAAATTGAATGGGTTCTTTGTGAGGCTACCATTGAATGCAGCATTATTCACAAAGCCTAACAACAAGTACCTAAAAATGCATCTTTTAGGTACTTGTCCTCGAAAAATGTTATCAAGAGTTTAACACCTGATGGTATAGTTAAAACTTTAACTTCAGCTCTTGTAATAGGATATTTAGCTGTGGTAGATGCTAACACTTTTTGGTGAGCAAGTAACACAGATGGATTTATTCGTGCTCTACGAATAATCAAGGTTGCATCCGTAATACATACTTTTAACTTAAGATCAACGGTGGAAGCCATTAAATTAAAATTTTCTCTAGAGCGAACTAATTTTACACACATATCAATCCCATTAATCAAAAAAAAAATTCTTGACTGAATAAGTCACCATGAAGGTGGCCAATCATTTCTACTTCCTTACTTTCACTTGCTAACTTTTGTCGTGTTAGAAATCCTTTATTGCTGTCATCGATTGAATTCATTTTTCCAGCATCATCTTCGTACCAAAGACCACATGTGAGATGCGATGATTTGGCATCACGAGCGTAGTTAAATAAGTTTTCGATGTAAGCTCGATAAGCGTATGTGTTATTAGGAGGTGATATAAGTTTTTGATTTAAATAGACATCCGCTTGACTGAAGAGTGAATGTTACCAATTATTAACTGGACCCACAACTGTAAATTCCGTCAGTTTGACGTTATCTTGAGTCAATATTTTAGCGTTGATATGAATTAAAGTATGGGATAAATCCATGTAGTCATCACCTGCTCCAGGTACTTGAAATTCTATAACACCATCATCAGCAAGAGAAGAGATTGGTTTATAATGGATCCATACCCCCCTTTTAATGCTAGTTTGCGTAGATGGTAATGCAAACAAATCCGGCTCTGACTTAATACATTCGCAAGAATTACTTTGTAAGAAAGACATAATTGATTAATTTGAAAATATATGTTTAATCGATTTTGATTTGATTTTTGATCTTCTTATAGCTTCCACTTCCGCAGTCAACGATGGACTGAGTGCTGAACCACGTTTTCGTTTTGTTATATATCCAGACCCGGACATGTTGATCCTATCAATTTTATCATCTGCTTTTCTTTTCAAGTTTGACCGGACTTCTTTTAAACGTGATTTTATTGAATCTTCCATGGGATGGGCATTAACTATATCTGACAAAAGACCCACACCAGCACTTAATGCCTCTTTACGAACAGCTTTGGCACCGCTAGATAGTAATGGTAAAACTGATCTAAACAATCCTCTTATACCAATTCCATGACCCCTTTGATATGATGCTCCTTTATAAACGACTCCTATACCGGATCCAGCTTGGTGAGTATAACTATTATACTTCATTATTTTCATTCGTTCATATGGACATGTCATATTATTTCTTTGAGAATACATTATATTTTTCTGAAATGTAGTTTAATACACACTGTCCCAAATTGGAATGGTATCATTTGACCAGTGCTTTGTTTTATATCTATTTCGATAGTATCAAATTCTCTTCGCATTACAGGTAAATAATGAGGTGGTAAAAAAACATGCATTTTATTTGCTCCGTAAATGTATTTCGATGGGTCTAATGGTATTATCCTCAGTAGCGGAGTCATTATATCTCCTACAATTTGTGGTTTAACTATATTGCAGTAAACGAAAAGTTGAGATGGTAATCCTAAATGCAAATTTGCTGGACATTTCCCCAAATTCCTTTCAACAAGGTTTCTACTGGGATCAAACCCCAATTGAAGAGCTAATTTAGGCGATAATGTTAAAGATCTTATGGATTCGTCTAACACAGAAACCGATACAAACTTAGATATAGTATCATAACGAAATTTTATTTTCTATTTTATATTATTTAATGCTGATAAAATATAATCAATATTGTCATAGTTTGTTGCAGGGAGTCTTATAGAACGATGTAGATGGTGTATTTTAATCAGGCATTGTCATCCATTTTGTGATGTAAATAATGTTCTCATGTTCTTGAACAGTATACATGGTGCATGGATATTGAAATTCAACAACTCAAACAGCCCATTCACCCTACAGTATCATGAGTTTAAGTAGTTTTGTTGAAAAAATTGTTGTTTTGTTGTTAGGAAAATATTTTAAGTTTGCTTTATTTAAGAAATAATTGTAATAGTTTAGATAAGTTTAGAAGAATTTCATGTGATGTATAATGTATAATGTTCAGTATAATTTACTTAAACATTTTGTTTTAAAAAGTAGCATTAGAAAATGTAAGATTTCTAAATAAATAAATAATTACCTCTTTAACAAGTTGTTTCAATCTTCACACAAACCTTATAGCACGCAGACGTACATGTTCACGATGTTTCATTTTTATCATCCATTTACCGCTATAATTGCTGGTCCAATTGGTTGTGTAAAATCTGTGTTCGTTACAAACTTTATTAAATACGTGAAAGAAATTTGTAATACATATTAATAAATAAATATTAAAAACAAAATAAATTATTATCATGAATACATTCCAAGAAGTGCAATAATACTAGATCCGAGGCCATTTACCAATTGAAATTTGTACAGACGCTTCTATAGACGGAATGGAGTCATTTCGAAACAGACGCAACCTGATGAAAATGAAAACATCGGTCGCTTATTTTAAAAAAAAAACTAAATGAAGCCAAAAAAAATAAAAAAAGCCACATCTTTAGAGCATTTGGTTATTAAAGAGCAAGCAGAGCAGTGCAGTGTACTGGCAATACTGGCTAATAGGAAAATCATTTACAGTTTATTCTGACCATATGCCACTAGAAAACATGAATTTAAAATCAAGAACAGATGAAGATCTAGGTGACTTGATAGGATACTATCTATCACAATATGATTTTAATATAATTTACGCTCCGGGAAAAGATAATATAGAAGCAGATTGCCTTAGCAGAAACCCTATATTAGAATCAAATGAAAATAAAGATGAACAACTAAAGATTGTAAACTTAATTAATCTTTAGGAAATTTTAATGGATCAGGATAAAAATGAAGAGATACAAAAGAATAAAAACATAAAGATAAGAAAACAAAATATATATTATAAAAAATTTAGAAATAAAGAAAAAATTAATTCTGTCTGAAATTCAGCATTAAATTCATAAGAAATATACATGAGAATATGTGTCATATTCGAATTCAAGAGATGCAAAAAGCAATTGGTCTACTATACATTGCGATATACTTGAACAAAATATCAAGGAAATATGTAAAAAATATGTAAGGTTTGTATTAAAAATATATCAAGAGGACAGAAAAAAATTGGTTTGATGTCACACCTGGGTCCGGCTAAAAAACCATTTGAAATAGTCTCTTTAGATACAATAGGAGGCTTTGGAGGCTCACGATCTGCAAAGAAGTATCTTCATCTATTAGTAGATCACTTTACTAGATACGCATTAATCCCAATATCGAAAACTCAGAGTGCAAACGATTTTAGTAAACTGGTTACAAACATATCAGAAACTGAAAATACCGAGATGCTTCTCACTGAGCAACACCTCCTTGGTGATTACGGTTTCCATGGCCCCAACATCCATGCATTCTTTCATAACTTTCGTTCTTTTTACCTACATGTCCATTAAAGTCACCGCCTACATACAGCTCTTCATCTCCTGGTATTTCCGTCATAATTGTATTAAATCCTCTCAGAATTTGTCTTTTACTCTGTAAAGAGTGTAAAAGAGTCATACATACTTACAATATTCAACATCAAATCGTCTTTTATTACTCTAACTAACATACATCTGTCATTCGCTGTTTTAACTTCAACCACATATTCTTTTAGTTCTCTGTCCAGAAATATTCCCACTGCCATCGCATGTCTTTTGCCATCGCTTCCACATTAGAAAAACTTATAGCCTTCACCAATTTCTCTAGCTTTTGTTCCTTTCCACTTAGTTTCTTGTAAACAAGCCTTATTGGATTGGATGGATAGGAGCCAATATGGATTATTAAAAGATTATGCTTTAAAGAAAGAAAAGTTGATACTTAATACGAGAAACTCAATTGATACAGGAATACGGATAGATCTTATTGCTGCTGGTTTACCAGAATTGATACTTACTAAGATCGATAGAGAGGTCAGTAAATATGAACATATGGTAATTAAAAAAAAATAGTTTTAAATTAACAGAAAATATAGAAATCCAAGAAGCAGTAATCGAAATGAAGGTGAAATCCTATGTAAATTTTGTATAAAATTAAGAAAAGTCTCGCTATCATCCTGATTTTACATGCTGGTTTAAAATAAAAGATGATGAAATAAAAGAAAAAAACATTAAGTATGTTAACAACTCAGTAAGAGAAGCTGAATTAAATGAAACAAATCAAAAAACAAATAGTGACACCATTAATACAAGTCAAACCGCTATTAAACAATATGTTACAAGTATATGGAATCTATGATTCACTTTCAAATGTTTCTCTTATTAATTTTAAGATATTGAAACTAAAAGGGAAAAGAAACAGTGTGAATAAAGCTAATTTAGTAACAATTAATGGTGTCAAGAAGACTAGTGGTTTGTTAACTATATAAATTAAAATACTCTAGATAGCGAAAAGGAAGGAGAGCTGTTGGGCGCAGAAAAAAGTCTAGGCTGTGCAACATCCGAGAATAGACGGGAATTGCGAGTGCTGATGATCTCTTTCGCCTCGCGAAGAATAAGAAAGAATATTCAAAGCTGACTGCCAACCTTCGCTAGTCGGAGTGGCACTCGAAGAAGAAGAAGATAGCGAAAAATGTGAAAGTGTATTTAATTGATGAAAACGATTTTAAATATGATTTTTTGATTGGATTTGACTTGATAAAGAAGTTCAAGCTGATACAAAACGAAGACTTAAAAATAGCCCAAAAACATACATATTTTAATGAAAATATTAAAATGAATCCTGAAGAGATGAACAAAACAAGATTAATTACAATGAACTTGTAAAAGAAGTTGATGACACTGAGGCGTAATGTTGCAAAAGTCCAGCTAAAAATAAACATGCGCGTGACAAAAACAAACAAATGCTACAAGATCCATTCGCTTACACATTGTCAATCAATTGACCGCATATTTCCTGATATACGCACATTAACAATACATAAATCATGCGTGGCTGAAAGAGCCATTTGGGCAGCAAAAAATGTGGATGTCGACGATTTAAACTTAAAGATACAGCAGTCGCTGCCAGGTGAATTTGTAATATACAAATCGATCGATACAGTTTGCGATGAAAACGAAGCTGTAAATTATCCAACAAAGTTTTTGAACTCACTTGATTTTCCAGGCATGTCAGCACACCTTCTACGACTGAAAGTTAGGTCTCCGGTTATTTTACTTCGAAATTTGAACTCACCACGGCTGTGCAATGGTACGCGATTGGTCATTAAAAAATTGATGAAAAACATAATCGAAGCCACCATTTTAAATGGCAAATTCCGTAAATAAATTTTTAAATGATAAATAAATTTAAAAGAATCAAAATCAAAATTCATTTTAAAAAATCATAAATCATTATGGACCTCATTATGGTAAAGGCCTCCATTTTGCTCCACATCTGTCTGTCTTTTGATTTGGAGATCCAGTTTTCACCAGATTTCTTTTTATTTCATCAATCCATTTTTCCTTTGGTCTCTTAATCTTTTGGTGTCCAACCATTTTTCCTTTGGTGTCAAATCCTAGGTGTCCATTTTTCCTAGTCCATGCGTGCAATATGACCCGCCCAATTCCATTTTTGTTTTTGAGAATATTCTAAAGCGTCTATTATTTTTGTTGTATTCCTTATTTCTGTATTTCTTTTCCGATGTTGTCTTTGTATGTTTAGTAGACTCCTTCATCGCTCTCTGGCACACTTATATTTTGTTATTGGTGTAGTTATTGTCAATCCATGTCTGGCAGCCATATGTGAAACAAGGTAATAAACATGAGTCCATTATTTTTTTCCTAAGTTTTAAAGGTAATTCTGACTTAAGGGTTTCTTTATTGCTCCAAAATTTATTCCAGGTTATGTTGTCTTGTCTTTTAACCTCATCTTTGTGTCTTGTTTTTGTGAAAGATACTTGTTGACCCAGGTAAACATAGCTTTGAACATATTGTAATGTATTGTTATTTGCCTTTATTGGAATAGTTTGGTTGTTTATCATAATTTAATAGTTTTACTAGCATTTAGTTCTAAACTGATCTTATTGCTTACATCATTTAATTCGATAATTATTTTCTGTAATTGAGATGCTGTTTCAGAGAAGAGTATGATGTCATCTGCAAATCTAAGATTGCTGAGGAGTTTTCCATTTATATTAATTCCTTTCCTTTCCCAGTTCAGAGTTTTCATTATACTTTGGAGCACAGCTATAAAGATAATAGGTGATAGGGGGTCACCCTGTCTGACGCCTCTACTGACATTTATTTCAGGACCTTGTCTCTAACTTTACACGACTTTTGCTTTTGGAATAAATGTCTTTTATTAGATCTATAGTTTCTGATGGTATTTCGCATTCATGTAGAGCTTTCCATATGCTTTTATGTGATATAGAGTCGAAGGCTTTGGCGTAGTCAATAAATGCAAGGTAGAGAGGTTGATTTTGTTCTAAATATTTCTCTATGACCAAATTTAAAGTGTGAAATTGAAATTTCTCTATGAACATTGCTAGGCGAACTCCAATACATGAAGCAAATAGTTTGTACACGTTTGATTGTAAGCTTATTGGTCGGTAGTTTCCAATATCGACAGGGTCTCCTTTCTTGTAAAGTAAAATTATGTCGGCTTACGCCCATTCTTGCGGTATTCTCTCTGTCATTTAAGATCTTGTTAAATAAAATTGTTAAGTATGGGGCTAGTAACATTTTCCCCAATATTAGTGCTGCTTCATTTGAGATTCCATCTGGCCCGTTGCTTTTACCGGATTTTAAAAGTTCAATATTCTTTATTACTTCATGTGTACAGAATCTACCTAGAGTAGCAGAGTTCCGGTTATTTGTTTCGATTTCGGTAGTAGTATGTCTTGTCGAGTATGAATTATTAAAAAACAATGTTGCCTTATCTATTATTTTAAATATTGATAATATTTTCATGTTGGTAACGTCATTTTTTATATAGGGAATCCATATTTTCGTGATATTAAGATTTTTGTTCTGTGCGTTCCCGTTTTATTAGTTTGTAGATGTTTTTGTAGAGGTAGGTACGTTCGGCTTTTTCTTCCTTTGTTTTTACATTTTATGGAATAGTCTCACGTTTTATTGGTTTCTGTTCTATTGAATTTAAACTGGAGATTATAGTTGTTTTAATTTTTTTGTATAAGGACTCTATATTTTTCTTTCCCTGTAATTCAATTTTGTGCATATTTTTTTTATTTTTTTTATATTTGTCGGGAGGGCAAATTACTCTACTCCACCTGATGTTAAGTGGTAGTAGAGTCCAAACGCGACGACGGCCAGTACAGACGGGAAGAAGATTCTGCACTAGCCGCCCCCGGCTTGCCGGCCCGCAAGATGCCTTTTCACGCCTCGTTTGAAGGAACCCGGGTCGTAAGAGGAGGGGAACACATGAGCTGTTAAGAAATTCCATTTTTTGGAAGTGCGACAAAGAAAGGAGTTGCCAAAATTCTTTGTGCGCGATGGAATTGGTGTCACAATTAGTTGGTGACGTCGAGAGCCAGTACGCGTAGACTTGTGAAGGAAGGGGGAAGCAGGAATTAGGGAGAATAATTCCTCGGAGCAATCGCCGTGATACAGTCGTTAGAAAGCGCTCAGCGCTGCTATCTCTCGACGCAATTGTAAAGGCTCGAGGGTGTTTGTGACCTTTACGTCGCCAATAATTTGGACCGCGCGTCGCTGCAACCGATCCAAGGCCACAAGTAGGTACTTAGCGGAGCCATCCCAAAGGTGCGAGCAATATTCAACGCAGGACCCTACTTGTGTTTTGTACAAGAGGCACAGTTGTGGCGTGAAAAAACGCCGCACCTTTTTCAGAACTCCGAGTTTCCGGGAAGCTGTTTTTATAACAGCCTCGATGTAATCCCTTGGACTAAGATCGCAGCGAACTTCCATACCCAGCATGGCGATTTTGCTTTGTATCACCAGCGCAGTGCCACAGAGGGAGGGAAGAGGGGAAAATGGTGACTTTTTCGCTGTGAGAGCGCATACCTGTGTTTTCTTGGCATTAAACTCAACAAGATTATCTGAGCCCCATTTGGCAATAAGCTCTAACGTCCTATTGAGTTCAATGACAAGATCCTCCCGCCTCTCCTTAATTTCCGCTTGCCCAGCCACTGCGCGTCCGTGGTATCCACCATGCACTGTACTATCGTAAGCATAGCAATGAATGTTCCCGAGAGAGGAGAGCATATCATTGATATGCAAAAGAAAGAGAGTGGGAGATAGCACAGATCCCTGGGGGACCATTCACTACATAGAATTGTGAAGCGCAACCATCAACTAAAACACGAAGGCTGCGCTTATGTAGGAAGCTGGCAATCCAGGTGCAAAGCTGAGCAGGCAGACCGTATGCCGGCAGCTTGGAGAGAAGACTTCTGTGCTAGACCCTGTCGAAAGCCTTGGAGATATCGAGGCTGACAGCCAACGATTCCCCATGCTTGTCGATAGCTTCACCCCAGAGGTGTGTTACCTAGAAGAAGAAGTATACGCTAGAAGATCACCTGTAGACCTTTTTGGTCGAAATCTTTTCTTTCTTTTTTTTTTTTTCAAAAAAAAAGATTTTTGCGTCATTTAACTTTTTCAAGTGAAGGTTCAAAACAAAATTATAATTACAAAGATCAATTATCATTTTATAACATGTACAGCCTTTCAAGTCGTAGAATTCTCTTGGATCTTTTGTTCTTGTACAAAATAGTCAGACATAAAATCGACTGCCCTCAAATTCTCAGGGGAATAAATTTCAATGTGCCTAGGAAAGTATGTCCACGTTATCCAATAAGTGTATTTTACATTAGACCATCTAAAACTAAACTAGGACAAAATGCACCTCTTGTAAGATTAGGTAAAACATATAATAAATACTCAAGGTCACTTGACATATTTGAGGACTCCATTAATAAATACAAAAAATATATTCTGGAGTTATTATTAGACTCGTAACTACAAAATAAAACATATGTTGTAAGCATGTAAATTTAAGAAATTATTGAAAAATGTATTCAATGTTATTATTCATTTTTTTTATACTTAAATTTCGAATTTTTTAATTAATTACTATTTATTGTTTTCTTATTTAAATTATTTTGTTATATGTTATTAATGTGATAAATGATATGAGTGTACTAATTTATAATATTTTTTCAATGTTATTAATTATTATTATTAATTTTTATTAATTTATTTTTAAATCTCTTTATTTTCTATACAAATGTGGTTAGCAATTGTTAGTATTCAGTATTATAAAAATATTGGTTATGTTGTAATCTGTCTTAAGTAATACAAAAAAATATATATTGTACCTAAGAATGCATGTTGTGGCCGTCTTAAAGAGTCGCACATTTTATATAAGTTGCAATGTGTTTTTATTATTACATGTGTAAGTGTTGTGACTGCTGATGGTCCTTAATAAAATAAAATAAAATAAAAATAAAATCCGTACTGACGATCATTAATTAAACAATGATCTTCTAGGTAAGGTGGATCAGTTGGTTGTTTATAATCCGTTCCATCACCTTACAAAGCACTGAGGTGATAGCTATTGGCCGATAATTTGCCGGGTTAGACCGATCCCCTTTTTTGGGGATCGCTTGCACATTAGCTCTTCTCCAAGCCCCCGAAGCCCACACATCCCGAAGAGAGAGAAAGTTGGAACAGGCGCGTTAACACAGGAGACAGCTCCGCCGCGCACTTCTTCAGCACTATGGCTGGTGTTCCATCGGGACCGCTAGCTTTCCGTACATCAAGTGACTGCAGCTCCGCACGCACATCACGTTGCCTGATTTTGATGTCATGCATCGTGTGGCCACATGAAGGTATTACTGGTGGCAGCGCACTACAATCATCGATGACGGAGTTATCGGCAAAGAGTTTAGTTCAGCTTTCTCTTGCGGACTGTGAACTAGCGATCCGTCCGGATTTCTGAGCGGTGGCAGCGAAGGTTGGCAGAAATTGTTTTGCACAGACTTGGTCAGACGCTAACGGGAGCCCCTAGGATGTGAAATAAGGCCATGACCAATCTGTACAATGCGCTGTGCATCCGCTCTCGTGTAAGCCTTCCTACAGGACTTGGAGTTTTTATTGTAGTTTGCTTTCAGTGAGTTAATCAAGACGGAGTATTTGTATCTCCGTGAGAAACAACATTGCTGGCCGTGCTGTCTCAAGATGGTGGTGGACAGCGTTGAGGCTAGCGTGGAGTCCACGGATGTTAGTGAACTCGACCTCAAACAGCGTGAGTATGGTGGGGGTGTGCACCGCTGTACGACCGTTATTCCTGCTTTGATGCGCTACCATATGGGAAAAAAGAATGGAAAAGAGACGTGAAGTGAGCGACGTATTGCCGACGTAAAAGGGAAAATACACTGACCCGCCGGACAGAAGGAATCCATCCACGGAATCCAACACCATATTGACTTTTCGTTTTCCCGGAATAGCAGAAAATGTATCGATCGTCTTCTTCTATAATATTATATTGAGATGTAGTGAATAGATTATATTAACTAAACATACTTATTAATCATTATATACTACGTAACCTAATTTTGTACCTATTTAATGTACGACCTATTGGAAATAAAGGCAGTATCTATTTAGCAGTCTCGGCTTTCATTCCTCTCTCAGGGCACCACATTACATGGCGACCCTGCCAAAAGTAGATTCACGCGCGCGAGTATTCTGACACCGTCCGCCGCCGCGTCGCCGACCGATTTTACATATATGGACAGTGACTAATAAACAACGTCTTCTCGTCACAATGCAATCGTCGGATAATAAAAAAAAAATTCTATTAAAACTGACGACAGCGGTGCTAGTGTGGTAAAAGTGTGCTTCGAAAATGGGGAAACAGCAGTCTAAAGAAGAGAAGATCGTGATAGCACAAAATGCAGCTGGGGGCACAAATGATGCACCAATCGAGGAGTTCCGATTTCACATGAAAACGTCGAGCGCCCTGTTATGCGGGGTGGTACTTTGCCTAGTTTTGGTAGTCCTGTATGGAGTATTCCGGATGTATCGGAAATGTCATACGAGATGGATACGGCAGGAATTTGAGTTGAACGCGAGTGGCAGCAGGGTGCGACAACTCTCCTTTCGACGGCGCCAGGGTTACCCCGATTTGAAGATCGATGATAGCAAAGTGTAAAAGTGTTCAAAAGCGTATAAAGTGGTATGAGGTGAAGTGCGGTTACATAAATATGTGTATTTCTTTTCGCGTACATCGGAATTTCGGCAAGTTTATGGACATTATTTAGTGGACTGTAGCCTTATTTACCAACGTATAATCAATATTGTTATAATATAATATATAAAAAAAAAAAAAAAAAACTTATTAGTTAAAAATATTATCTAAACTTATTATAATTAAATATGTATAACTAAATGTATGTAACTAAATATATAATGTATACTCGTGTATAATTATAAATGTTACAATTCTTAATAATATGTGGAGGATCCAGGGTTTAAAACAGGTATGTTAATATTCTATTATGCATATTAAGTATTTTTAAACTCTATGGCAACATTTTTAAAGAAATTATATGAAGATTTATTAGTAGTGAGACAGTATTTAATTAAAATAGGACCCGCTAGACGACAAGGTAAAATATTGCAGACTAAGTTAGACGAAGCTAAATGTATTATTGCACAATGTAATAATTATATAGAAAGTATTGAACTGAAAAACATTGAAAAGGACGAGCGTCTTATTTTTGAAAAATATCGTACGGATATTAAGAAATTGTTTGATGAAATTACTGAGTTGTGTCGAATTTCAGACGGTTCTAGTATTTTTTTCAACAATGGATAAATTCGACCTGAAGGTAGCTTTGAGCTTATTGCCAGTGATGAATGATGAGCTTTCTAATTTACGACAACTTATCGATGGTATTGAGTATTATAGTTCGGTTCTCAATACTGAGTCACAGACGTATTTAATATCTTTTAGTTTGAAAAGCAGATTGTCGCAGTCTGCCAAGCTAAAATTAGCAACGAAATACGACACTGTAACTGATCTTGTAAATGATATGAAAAGGTTACTTTTACCGAAAAAATCTACAAATGCCTTGCAAAAACAGTTTTTTAATTGCAGGCAAAATGATGCATCTATAGATGTTTTCGGAAAAACCTTATCCGAATTATTCGTTGATCTTACAATTTCTCAATCTGAGGGAAATGTTGAAAAATTTAATATTTTAAAATCTATTAACGAGAAACAGGCAATTCGTCAATTTAGCGACGGATTGAGAAATCGTAGGATTGGCACTATTATTACGGCTCAAAAATTTGAAAATTTGAAAGACGCGATTCAGGCCGCAATCGATGAGGACATTTCAGGTTCAAGTTCAACTGCTGAAGTGTTTACACTAACAAGGCATAATAATAATCGTTTCTTTAAAAACACTTCCAGGCCGCCTTCTCATCAGAGCATTCCAAGAGGTACGTACAATACTGACCGTTGCCGAGGCAACCCTAGCTACAACGGGCGACAGTCGCATACCAGGACTGGACAATGGGTCCAGCAGCCACAATCACAGCCACGGGGAGCGCCACGGGGTAGAGCGCCATATCGAGGTAGAACTTTTAATAATTATTCTAGGGGTCATAGACCATTCAAAGGACAGATTCGGACAATAATAACTGATGAGTTACAGCCTCAATCGAGTGCATCCACTCAGAATTCGGAACCTGAAAATGATTTTTTCGTGCCTACAACATATAGTATTCTAGCCAGCGATAGTAGTTACTTCATAAAATTATTTTATAAAGACAGATACGCTTTTAACTGGCTCATAGATACGGGAGCCTCAATTTCAGCTATAAAACATAAACATGTTTTAGATTTCAACGTTCCAATTAACAAAGAAAACATAACAATAAACGGGATAGGTGGAAAGGTACAGGCTATCGGATACGTATGTTTACAGTTGACAGTACACGGGCAGTATATTAGTCATAAGTTTTATGTATTTGACACGTTACCTTGTAAGTCGCATGGTATTTTAGGACAAGACTTTTTAGGAAAGTATGGAGCGGTGATTGATATGAAACATAATAGTCTGTCTTTATGGATCAGTGAATCTAAACAAATATCTTTGCAATTAATAGACTCGTGTAGTCATTTATTGTCGTTACCTGCCAGATCAGAATCAATTCACTATATTAATACCAGTTTAACAGAGGAATGTGTGGTATGTACAAAAGAAGTATGTGAGGGAGTATTTATAGCGAGTACGTTAGTATATCCAATTAATGGCAAAATACCCGTTCGAATTTTGAATACGACTTCAAAAGATATAACTTTGTCTGAAATTAAACTTAATATAGAAAATTTAAAGGAATATAATATTTGTAACTTTAATAAGATCGAGAAAAATGCATCGTGAGTTAAAACACTCTTGTCAAAATTGAAGTTAAATAATTTAAATAAAGAGGAAAGGATTAACATAGAAAGTTTATGTGCGAAATATCCCGATATATTTTATTTGGAAGGGGACAAGTTATCAATCACTGATATTTATCAACACTCAATTAAAGTAAAACCGAATATACAACCAATTTTTTCAAAACCTTATCGATTGCCTCATGCTTTAAAAAATGAAATTAAAAACCAAATTGATCAAATGTTGAAAGAAAATATTATTGAACCATGTCAAAGTGAATGGTCCAGTCCAATCTTGTTGGTGCCAAAGAAAAGTGACCAAAATGGAAACAAAAAATGGCGTTTGGTCATAGATTACAGAAAACTTAATAAAAGTATACATGATGACAAATTTCCTCTTCCAAATATAACAGAAATTTTAGATTCGTTATCTGGTTGCATGTATTTTTCTCATTTAGATTTATATCAAGGTTACTATAATGTTAGCTTAGACCCAGACAGTCGCAAGTATACTGCTTTTTGTTCCGGAGAGTTTCAGATGACTAGAATGCCTATGGGCTTAAAAACCAGTCCTAGTTCATTTTCGCGTATGATGACTATGGCAATGACAGGGTTAACATACGAAAAATGTCTGGTGTACCAAGACGATTTAGTTTGTTTTAGTAGAGACTTACCTAGTCATATTAAGAATTTACAATCTATTTTTGAAAGATTACGTAAAGTTAATCTAAAGTTAAATCCTCAGAAGTGTATTTTCTTACAGAAGGAACTATTATACTTGGGTCATGTTGTGTCAGCAGAGGGTGTCATACCAGATTCTGATAAAATAGAAGTCGTTAAAGATTACCCAGTTCCTACTAAAGTCGACGAAGTAAAAAGATTCGTTGCGTTTGTAAATTATTACAGGAAATTTATTCCTAATTTTGCAACAAAAGCACATCCACTAAATAATTTGTGTCGAAAAAATGTTATTTTTAAATGGGATGAGGAATGCCAAAAATCATTTGAACTGTTGAAACAAAATTTAAAATCCCATCCTGTATTGCAATACCCTGATTTTTCGGAGTCTAATCAATTTATTTTACAAACAGATGCATCAGGATATGGGGTAGGTGCAGTTTTATGCAACAGCGACGGTAGGCCTGTAGCCTATGCCAGTCGTAGTCTTAACATAGCAGAAAAAAGGTACCCAACGATTGAGAAGGAACTGCTTGCGATTGTATGGGCCGTGAAGCATTTTCGACCATATTTGTATGGTAGGACATTCAAAATTCAGACTGATCATAAGCCGCTTATCTATTTATTTGGAATGCGGGATCCATCTAGCCGTTTAATTAAATTTAGGTTAGCATTAGAAGAATACGATTTTGTACTTGAATACTTAAAAGGGAAGAATAATTCTGCCGCTGACGCACTTTCACGTTTGCATTTAACTTCTGAGGACTTGAAAGAGATGAATCAAACGGTGATGAATGTAATGACGCGTGGCCAGATGGCTAAGCAACAACGGGATGCTATTATTTCTAAAAACGATGGGACTGATCAACCAAAACTTGTAGAAGTACATAGCAAACCGAAATATTTCACGGAATTACGTTTCATAAGCGCTTATAAATTAAATCGATATCGTAAATTGAGAGAGATAACGCATGAGAAGGGATGTTTGAGTTACGTGTCCTCAATGGATACTATTTTTATTAATTTAGCTTCTCGATCGCAACTATCGCCAGGCGAATTTGTGAGAGAGCTGAAAATATTTTGTGGGAAAATAAATATTAAAGAAGTGTACTTTATTAAGACTGAGAAAAATAATAAATTTGTGGAAAAGTTAATAAATGAAGTAAATAACATATGTAGTTGGTCCGGACCACGTATATGTATTTTAAGGGGAACAAAGAGAATAACTGATAAAGACGATAAGTGTGTAATTTTAAACGATTTTCATATATTACCCACAAGTGGCCATGCCGGCATAAGACGAATGGTAAATAACATAAAGAAATATTATTTTTGGCCAAAATTAGAAGCTGATGTTACAGAATTTATAAAAAGGTGTGACAAATGTCAAAAACAAAAACATTCCTCACATTATACTAAGGAACCTATGACAATTAGTTCGACGGCAACTTCAGCGTTTGAAAAGGTATATTTAGATATAGTAGGGCCGTTAGAGAGAGAGTACAATAATTATGTGTACATTTTAACTATACAATGTGAGTTGAGCAAGTATGTTGAGGCTTACCCATTAATATCAAAAAGGTCAGATGAGGTAGCCAGGAACTTCGTAAACAATTTTATACTCAGGTATGGTATTCCGAAGGAGATAGCTACAGACAGGGGAACGGAGTTTTTATCGGACACAATGAAAGAGGTTTGTAAACTTTTGCATATTAACAAGCTGCAGTCTACTGCTTATCATCATCAAAGTATCGGTGCCTTGGAGAATTCTCACAAACATCTAGGTAACTATTTGCGAATACAGACAGACAATCACTCAGAAGCTTGGAGCATGTGGCTTCCATTTTGGTGTTTTTCCTATAACACTGCAGTACATACGGAGACTAAGTTCACTCCCTATGAGTTGGTGTTCGGTAAGAAATGTATTTTACCATCTAATTTGCGATCAGCACAAGTTGATCCTTTGTACAATTTTGATAATTATCCTTTGGAACTCAAATTCAGATTACAAACGTCACAAAAAGAGGCTAGAGAAAATTTATTAGCAAGTAAATTAAAAAGAAAAGATAAGTATGATCGTAATATAAACCCTGTGACTTATAAACAGAATGATTTGATTTTAATAAAAAATGAAACCGGCAGTAAGTTCCAAAACATATATTCAGGTCCATACAAAGTAATAAGGGAATGTTCACCCAATGTAGAAATAATTAAGGATAATAAAAACTATGTTATTCACAAAAACAGAACAAAAATGTATTTTGAACCAATTACCTAACAATTTTGTTAAAAGTTTATGTACTAAATACTTACTTCAAAAGTTTGTAAAGATAGTAATTATAATATGACATTATACTATATGAACATTCGTAATATAAACTAAAATAAAATAAATTGTATTGTTTATTTTATTTTTTTATTGCGGTGGAGATGAGATGTAGTGAATAGATTATATTAACTAAACATACTTATTAATCATTATATACTACGTAACCTAATTTTGTACCTATTTAATGTACGACCTATTGGAAATAAAGGCAGTATCTATTTAGCAGTCTCGGCTTTCATTCCTCTCTCAGGGCACCACATTACAATATCCCGTTCGTCTTATTTCAGAAAGCCAATAATATCGTATTTTATTTCTTAATTCGCTACTTTAAAATCGAATAATCTTTCATTTGATAGTAGTTATTTTGCATTGTAAGTGCATATGTGGAGAATTTCTAGAGGAGATGGAGGGTTGTAGTCATTACCCCCGCGGTGACAAACCGTATTGGGAGATGTAGGGGGACTTTCTTTACTCGTTTTTTGGTGATGAGTATTCTCAAGTCGAGCTTGACTCCGCCCTTTTATTGTGCGGTGTGTTGTATGTGTTGTAATATACTTTATCTTATTTTTCTTCGGTATCGGTTTGGTGTTGTCTTCACTGATCACGGTGGTACGGTTTTCAGGGGAATTTGACAGATTTCGTTTTTATTTCCTAGTGTCTGCTACGTAGTGTTTATTTTTTGGGTTACTCGGTAATGTAACTATTTTATCGTAGCGTAATACAACATTTTTCCCGAGTTTGCGTTCTTTTTCTACTTCTTCTTGTATTTCCTTACGCTTCAAAAAAGTTATGGTGAGAAGTCTTCTTTAATGTTATTGGGTGACTGTTGGGGGTGCAAGTTTGACAACTATAAAAATAAAAAATATTTCTGATAGAGAAAAATGTACATTATTGATGAAAACAATTGAAATATGATTTTTGGATTGGATTAGACTAAATAAAGATAAAGAAGTTCAAGCTGATACAAAACGAAGATTTAAAAATAACCCAAAAACAATACTTAAATGAAAATATGAAAATGAATCCTGAAGAGGAAGAAAATACACAAAACACAAATACAAAACAAAACAAGATTAATTACAATGAACATGTAAAAGAAGAAGATTTTGAAATAAAGATAGATTATTTAAATGAGAATAGAAAATCTCAAATAAATAAATTAATTGATGAATATAACACAGTATTTGCAAAAGCAAAATAAATATGATGTTGGTACTGTCAATGGTTATGAAGCTAGAATTAAATTACTTGTAGACAAATATTGTTGTAAAAGGCCTTACAGATGCACTGTAGAAGCAGAAAGGAAATAGAGGAACAAATAACAAAGTTATTGGATAATAAACTTATAGAAGAATCCTACAGTCCATTTGCTGCACCTGTCACCTTGGCATTAAAAAAAGAGGAAATCATGAAATCCAGACTGATTATAAATTTTAGAGAACTGAATAAAATAGTAATACCACATAGATGACATAGTAATAAAAACAAGAAATTATACAACTGTAGATATTAAGTCTGCCTTTCGGTCTATTACCTTGAGAATAGAAAACAGGTAAAAGACTGGATTTGTTACACAGGAAGGACGTTTCCAATGGACTTGTCTACCATTTAGATTAAAAACAGCACCTGCAATATTTCAGAGGATCTTAAGCAATATACTTAGAAAGCATAAACTTACAGATTTTGCTGTAAATTATATAGATGATATTCTAGTATTTTCAAACATTTTTAATCAACATATTCAACATCTAAAACAGCTGTTAGACGCAATTAGACAAAAGGTTTTAAATTGAAATTCACGAAATGCGCGAAATGCCTCAGAATACAAAATAATTCTATACAACCATTTAAAGATAATCTTATTTCAATGAAAAAAAATCCCATCCCAAAAACACAGCAACAAGTCAAACAGTTACTAGGGAAAATAAAGTAATATCATGAATACATTCCAAGAAGTGCAATAATACTAGATCCGATGCATAATTTACTCAGGAAAAATCTAAATTTCATTTGGTCTGACAAATGTCATGAGGCATTTGAAAAAATAAAAAGAATCCTGTGCTCTTAACCAGTTTTGGAAATTCCCATCCCAAAAACACAGAAACAAGTCAAACAGTTACTAGGGAAAATAAAGTAATATCATGAATACATTCCAAGAAGGTCAATAATACTAGATCCGATGCATAATTTACTCAGGAAAAATCAAAATTTCATTTGGTCTGACAAATGTCATGAAGCATTTGAAAAAATAAAAAAAATCTTGTGCTCTCAACCAGTTATGAAAATTTATAATAAAGATTTACCCATTAAAATTTATACAGACGCTTCTATAGAGGGAACTGGAGCCATTTTGAAACAGACGCAACCTGATAGAAAAGAAAAACCGGTCGCTTATTTTTCAAAAAAATTAAATGAAGCCAAAAAAAAGAAGAAAGCCATATCTTTAGAGTATTTGGCTATTAAAGAGCAAGCAAAGCAGTGCAGTACTGGCAATACTGGCTAATAGGAAAATCATTTACAGTTTATTCTGACCATAAGCCACTAGAAAATATGAATTTAAAATCAAGAACAGATGAAGATCTAGGTGATTTGATGTACTATCTATCACAATATGATTTTAATATCATTATAATACGCTCCGGGAAAAGATAATATAGAAGCAAATTGCCTTAGCAGAAACCCTGTATTAGAATCAAATGAAAATAAAGATGACAACTAAAGATCGTAAACATAATTAATGTTGAGGAAATTTTAATAGATCTGGATAAAAATGAAGAGATACCAAAGATAGAAGAAGAAAAAAAAATGATAAGGAGAAGAAAACATAATGATAAGGAAACAAAATATATATTATAAAAAAAATAATTTAGAAATAAAGAAAAAAATATTCTGTCTGAAGAATTCAGCATTAAATTCATAAGGAATATACATGAGAATATGTGTCGTATTGGAATTCAAGAGATGCAGAAAGCAATCGATCACTATACATTGCGAGAAACTTGACCAAAAATATCATAGAAATATGTAAAAACTGTAAAGTTGGTATTAAAAATAAATTAAAAGGACAGAAAAAAATTGGGTTGATGTCACACCTGGGTCTGGCTAAAAAACCATTTGCAATCGAAATCATTGATTTACAAAGAAGTATCTAAATCTATTAGTAAATCACTTTACTAAATAATGGAATGAAGGAATGAATGGAAATAACCGTACCGTAACAGCCTGTCAATGTCCCACTGCTGGGCTAAAGGCCTCCTCTCCTCTTTTTGAGGAGAAGGTTTGGAGCTTATTCCACCACGCTACTCCAATGTGGGTTGGTGGAATATGTGGGTTGGTAGAATTTCAGTGAAATTAGACACATGCAGGTTTCCTCACGATTTTTTCCTTTACCGTAAAGCACGAGATGAATTATAATCACAAATTAAGCACATGAAAATTCAGTGGTGCTTGCCCGGGTTTGAACCCACGATCATCAGTTAAGATTCACGCGGTCTTACCACTGGGCCATCTCGGCTTTTTTTTTAATGGAAATAAGAAAGCCCGTAAAACAATAGCACCATCATGAGTGTGTAGAAAAATATAACCAAACTATCCACTGGTGAACTGATTTTGCCCCAAGTTATCTTTTGTATGTTATGAATGTTAATATTTGGCCGAAAGAAATAAAGAAGAAAAAATGCTGAAATTGACTGGATAAATGATAGGACAAAAGCTTTTTGTAAAGAAAATGCAATAAAATTACATACCTACAACAAAATATTATATGATAAGAATAGAAAAAGTACTATGAAACTAAGGTTGGTGAGATGGTTTATGTGGAAAATGGTAATAAACTACAAAGAAAAAAATTAGATGAGCTAAAGACCTTATCTAAAGACCTTATCGAACTATTTGAGAAGATTCTAAATCGATATATAGAATGGATAACTGGACATGAAAAAACAGTCAAATTTACTTCACATTGATGATTCAATTGTACACCGAGGAATTTTACATCATTGTTTTCTTCAAGTTCCATTCCACGACAACCAATTTTTAGTTTTGTTTTTTTTTTAGTTTTAGAATTTGAAAATTAGACAAATCGCGTTGTTATTATGTTGGCACATAAATCATTTGATTCTAGCCAAGCTAACTGATTCTACAGCTTTATTAACATCATCATAAAAGGTGACGTTAGTTTTTTTATGAGGTACTGCTACATCTTCGGCAAATAAAACACATTGATATTTTATAACATTGGATAAATCGTTAATGTACAATATAAATAAAAATGGACCCAAAACGCTACCTTGTGGGACGCCAGAGTTTTTTTGTAGATTGGGAGATTTATAAGTGGTTAATTTGGATTTGTTGTTTATTTTTGATATTTCTACATGTTGTGTACGGTATTTAAAATAGCTTTTTATCCAACTTATAGCTGGTCCTCTAATGATGTACTTGTCACATTTCATGAGCAGTTTGTTATGATTCACAAAATCGAATGCCTTTGACATATCAAAGAAAATACCTACTATTAGCGCTTTTTTGTTAATATTTTCTGTTAAAGTTTTTACAAGAGAAAGAGTTGCTAACGTTGTTGATTTGTTTTTTTGAAATCCATTTTGTTCTTCTTTTATTAGGTTATTTCTATTTAAAAAATCAGTTTATCTATTGTGCATGACTTTTTCAAAATTTTTCGGCATCACTATAATTAATGTAATTGGCCTATAATTATTAAAATCATTGCGATCACCTTTTTTATAGTATATTGGATTTATGATAGATATTTTTAGTTCATCTGGAAAAAATCCTTTTGAAAAAGAGATTTGTTAAATGCGATAGAATATATATACTATAATATATTTGCATTTTTACAGGACGCTCGTACATATATTGTCATAGCCTACATATTTAGAGTTTTTTAGTTTACCTATTATATTCTTTTATTAGATTTTAGTAACAATTAATCGTGTCAAGAAGACTAGTGGTTTGACAACTATAAAAATTAAAATAATTTGCTGATGTTGATGAAAATATGCTGCTCTCATTGCATATTATGGATATATTGTTTCTTTATAAAATTACGGCTTAATTTTATGGGATAATTCTACTAATTTTAATAATGCTTTTATCTGTCCGAAGAAGTGTATACGGGCTATTTTTGGAGTTCAACCATTAGATTCGTGTAGACCATTTTTTAAAGTTAACATAATCTTGATACTAGCCGGATTGTATATTATAATGGATGTAGTCATGTTTGTAAAAAAAAATCCACATTTATTCGAAAAAGCAGGTGATAGAAGCAGGCTTGGATTAAGAGATCCTACTTGGTTATTGACACCACCTTGCCACTGTTCTCTCTATCAAAAAATCCTACATAATGTGCATCAAAACATTAAATAATATACCAAAAAACTTAAGGGACTAACCATTAAGGTTACTAAGGTCTAAACTTAAAAAATGGTTAATAGATAAAAAAGTACTCTATAAATAAATATTTAAAATATAAGAATGTATTGAATGAATGAATAATTAATGAATTTGATGATTCAAAGATCTTGGCTAATGGTTACGTCCAGAAACAAAATATATACAAACAAATAACAATTATATATTCCATATTAATCTCTTAATACATATATTAATATATTTATTTAAATGTACAATTGATGTGATCTGTATTTAATATGAATTACTTGTTAACAAATATATTTGCGTGCATGCCTATCGTGGGCAAAATTTATTATATGTATACCTATAAATAAATCATAACATCTGTAAAACTATGTTTCATGCAAATAAATTATGATTATTATAATAATTATTATTATATTTAATATTTTAAGTTTCTCTTCTTTCGAAGGGGTTAAAACCTAAAACGCGGGCTGCAGCCAAGCGTTAAGGATTATTGCTTATATTAAAAACGTGGATGATAAAGTGGATGATGATATAAACTTTCGGGTGATACGGCAGGTGTTAAGGATTACGGCTTTCTGAAGTATGTGGAGGACATATGTTGGCATTTGTAAGGTATTCAGACTTTGTGACAAGGATTTTGGCACGATACCTGTGGATGATAGGACTATTGGGACTATGTGTACTGTTTGTGCTTTCCATTGAGTTTTAATTTCTATGGCAAGATCTTGATATTTACTTAATTTTTCAGATATTGTGGTTTGTATGTTATGTGAATTTGGAATGGCTATATCGATAAGATAAACGATTCTATTGATTTTATCGTGGACGGTGATATCTGGTCTATTATAATAGATAGTTTTGTCAGTTATTATTGTTCTATCCCAGTAGATTTTGTGGTTTCTGTTGTCTAATACACTTTCCGGTTTATATTTATAATATGGATTCATTTCTGTTATAAGTTTATATTTGTATGCTAAATGTTAGTGTATGATTGCAGCTACTTGATCATGTCGATGCTTATAATCGGTCTGTGCGAGAGATTTGCAAGCCCCCGTTATGTGTTGAATAGTTTCAGAGGCTGCGTTACAGTGTTTGCATTAATCAGTAGGTTGCTTGTTATCCTTCATTATGTACTTCCTATAGTTACGAGTTGCTATTATTTGGTCTTGAATGGCGAGCATAAAACCTTTTGTCTCAGGGAACAGTTCACCTAGTTTGAGCCGTTCGTTCGACTTCTCTTTGTCGACGTGAGGTTGGTTCAAATCGGCTCGGTGTCTCCCGTGCAGTGTTTTTTCAGCCCATGCCAACGTTTGTTGTTGTGTACTTATGAAATGTTCATTTACTTGAGTGTTTCTGTCATGTAAGTTTAATGGTGTAAGCTTTTTATCTATTTCTGTTGAGTGTTTATGTAGAGCTGAGTGTTCGGATTTATCGTGGAGGTATGCACTGAGTGAGAGTATCTGCTTATTATATAAATTGTGTATGTCTATTAATCCCCTTCCTCCTTCTTTTCGTGGTAGTGTGAGCCTTTGAATACAAGATTTTGGATGATGTTTCCTATATTTGGTGAAGTGCGTGTTTATAGTTCGTTGCAATTTTTTTATGTCAATTTTTTACCATTGTATTATTCCGAAAGAGTATGTAAGTAATAGTATGGCAAATGTGTTAATAGCTTTTATTGTGTTTTTAGAGTTAAGATGTGTCTTTAATACGAGATTTAATCGGTACGAGAGTTTTATAAGTAGTTCTTGTTTCGTCGTAGTTTGTAGTATTTACCTAGATGGTTTAAAACCGAGGTATTTATATGTGCTTTGTTCATCCATTGGCTCAATTTGTTCACCAGTTTCGAGTGTGTAGCTGTTATTAAGGATTTTTCCTTTCGAGATTGACAGAATTTTGCACTTATCGACTCCGAACTTCTATGAATATATTTTGAGAGTTGTTTCGTAATGCTTGCTAACTTAAGCAACGTGTTTTTATCAGTGGAGTAAAGTTTTATGTCATCCAAGTACATGAGGTGTGATAAGTTATACTGGGTGTTATTACCGTAAAGTGGGAATCCTGTATTAGTTTTATTTAATAAGAGTGAAAGAGGATTTAAGGCCAAGCAAAACCAAAGGGGACTCAGAGCGTCTCCTTGAAAAATTCCTCGTAGGATACGGATGGGTTCAGTAGTTAGAGATTTCATGGACGATTGTTTTATTTACAATACAGTCTGCCAGTTTTTCATTGAATTTTGAAGAAATGATATGAGGGTTGGGTTTATTTTATACAATTTTAAGACATGCAATAACCAGCTATGCGGAACTAAATCAAAGGCTTTTTGATAATAATAATAATAAAATAATAATAATAATAATAATAATAAGTAACTTTATTCACCAAAAAGAAACAAAGACAAAATTAAGGTACAAAACCATAAAAAAAAAAGAGTTAACAATGTGATATTTGATGATTTGGTGAAAAGGTCGTAGTCTCAGCTAGGCTGCTTTTCAGTCTACGCCTTGTACATATGCTGCCAACACAAACGTTACAGTCATTGCAGTAAAAGGTAAACGAAGATATAATTACTAAATAATAAAAGTGAATACAATTTACACGCCCAATAGGCTAAAATAAAAAACATGCAAGCATTATTAAAACAGAGAGGTTTGTTTTTTTTTTATTCTAGTAAAAGGAAAATATTTCATATTGAATAAAAATAATAATATTTAAAATTTATAAGTAAATAGCGATATATATTTTAATAAATTACAATCAAAATAATAATTATATTAAGTTTATTTACACACATTTGTCCAAACACATTGCGTCTTTTGCATAGATAGAAGCCATTGCTTGCATTGTGCCTTAAACTTATTTTGAGACGTACTGTTCTTAATCGGAGGTGGGATATCGTTCCAACACTTTGAAGCTGCAAAGCGAAAGCTACCTCTAAATGCTTGCAAATGTGGTCTAGGCCGTATTAGTCGCGGAACTCGGCTCAATCTACAATTGGATTCATTTGTTTCGGACCATTTAAGTTTATCCGCCAAATAATTGGGAATTTTACGATATTTTAAGTTGAACGTGATATTATTTAATTTAAGTGTACGGCGATTTTTCATATTTAATATATTCTTGGAATTTAAATAAGGTGTAATATGTGAATATCGAGGTATATTGTAACAAAATCTTAGACAAGAATTTTGTATCCTCTGTATTTTCCTTTCAGTCTTTTTATAAAGGCAGGGGCCATAAAGGATATCACAGTAATCCAACTGAGACAGAACCAAGGACTCCACAAGTTTAGATCGCGCTGATTCACTCAAAAATGGTCTAAACTTATAAATCATTTTGAGTAAAGCGTAACACTTCGAAGTAACAGATGATATGTGTTCTTCAAAGCGTAATGACCCATCCAACTTCACCCCAAGATTCCTCGCTAGCTTTGACTCAACTAAGGAATGACCATCTATATAAATCCTATGACATATTTGACCAATCGATACCATTTGTTGCCTAGTACCAAAAATTATGTAAGTACATTTTTGTGGATTTAATGACAGGTCATGGTTCTTCGACCAACTAAAAATTTGAGAAAGATCATCATTAACATTTTGGATAGTTTTATCATTATTTATATATGGATTGATGGTCATTAATAACTGTGTATCATCTGCGTACATGTGGACTAAACTAGTTTTGACACATTCGTGAAGATCTGACGTATAAATTGAGTACAAAATTGGTCCAAGTATAGAACCTTGGATAACACCTCTATTAACTTTTATAGCGCTAGACCTTGTAGGCCTTCCATTCATGCCAGAGACTTCTACTATTTGTAATCTATCTTTAAAATAACTAGAAAACCACTTGCATACGAGATCAGAACAACCATAAAATTTCAATTTGGCCAGAAGTAAATCTATATTAAGACAGTCAAATGCTCGACTGTAGTCTAATAGTATCAAAATTGAAGCCATATTATTATTAGATGCAGAAAGAATTTCATCAACAATATGTTATAACGCTGTAGTGGAACTGTGTGACTTTCTAAAACCGGATTGACATTTCGGAATAATGCAATGTTTTTCAAAATAGGAAACAATTTGTTTATTTACTGCTTTTTCCAAAACCTTTGATAAAACAGGCAAAATTCCAATTGGTCGTAAGTCTTTCACTGAGTCTACATTTGTCTTTTTCGGAAGAGGTTTAATAATTGTAGTTTTCCACGATGTTGGAAAGTATCCCGTGCGTAAAGAAGTATTTATTATATGTGTAATAGCAACTAACGAGTATGGGAGGGTAAGTTTTACCATTTTAATAGATATGTCATCAATACCTACGGCATTAGAGACTATAGAATTAATTATTTTTAAAACGCTCTCGGTGGAAAGTTCTGTAAAATCACATCCAGAATAAATCGGTTGGTTATACTTATTTATAATGCTACTATTATGTGAAACACTAGGTACAGAGTCAAGGAATGCTTTATTTATTATATTTGGATCACATAGATGAGCTGGAATTGTGTTAGTGTGAGTGCCTAAAAACTTTTTAAGTTCACCGTGCATTTTTTTCGGATTATTAATAAATTTATTAATTTTATTTGTGAAATAAAAAGATTTTTCTTTTTGAGTTACCTCAAATACAGTGTTTCTCAATTGTTTGTATGAATTTATATCACGATCAGAGTTCGTTTTTTTAGCAATATTACAAGCCTTATCTCTGTCTATCATCATTGCTTTAATGGTATCTGTAATCCATGGGGAAGGGGGATATTTGAAACGCTTAGTTTTCAAAGGAACAAAATGATTGAAAAGGCCCAGAATTAAAAAATTATAATAATTAAATAATCAATAAACATTGTATGGATATCTGTTTTTGATTTTACCGCACTATTTAAAATTATTGCTTCAAAAATAAGTTGCTCCTTACAGCCTTGGCTATTTTAACTACACCCCTTTTGCTGTTCGGCTAATATATTATGTTTAGTCACATGTTTCTATATTTCTTCACTTATGCAAGCTGATAAAATTTTATATATAGTAATTAATTGGTCGGTATTTATCTGGATTTCTGGTATCATATTTATTTTAAGGTACTGAGTATGTGTTTCCATGTTTTATATATTTTGGTAGTAAATGTGGTGATTGAATAAATGTGTCTAAGTGCTTATGTATGTATGAGTGTATGCTACTAAATTTCTTGTACCAATAGTTGTAGATATTATCTGAGCCCAGGGATTTTCAATTGTGTATTCGTTTGATGAATTCTATAAATGTTTCTATTAGTATGAATTTGAATTCCATCTCTGGAATATGTAAAGTTGTTTCGTTAACCCAGTCTGCATGTTCATTATGATGTACAGCGTTTTCCCATGTGTTAGCCCAGAATTGTCGAAATATTTCAGGGGGAGGTATTTCTAGATTTTGATCATTATCTTTGCAATTAGATAATAAATTTCTATAGAAGATTTTTTCATTGTTAGCAAAATTTTTGTTTTGTATTCAAATATCTCTTAATTCTGCTAGCTGCTGCATTAAGTTTCTGTTTTAAGGTATCTAAGAAGTGTTCTATTTGTGTGTTTGTATTTTCATATTGTGCGTGTGACTGATATTGTGTCTTTATGAGTTCTACTGCAGCTACTACTTCTGAGTTTCTATTTCCTCTTATAAATTGTGTTAACCTGCCTATATTGGCTCGTAATTTTCCTATATTATTTTCTAACCTTTTTTGCCAGCTAGGTTTTCTAAATGATTTTTTCTGATGGATGTTTTGTGTTAAGTATGTGATTCTTACCCCATTACATTTAGCTGCTGTCCATGCGGCACAGTAAATTATTGTCTGAAGAGTAATAAAGTCAGTGTCAGTGTTTACAAATTTTGTCAGTATCATCGTATTTATGTATTTTGTTATTAATGAAAACTTTTTAGAAGTCCTTTGTTTAGGAATGTATGGTCTGCTAGTTGGTTCAGTATCACGAAAATATTCTAGAGCATGAACGAATGTATTTTCTATTTCAGAGGCCCTAGCCAAGTTACATTCGTTTCATATCGACTCTCTTTCTACAATCGTTAACGCCTCGGCGTAAGCGATTTTAGAAAACGATAAGTTGGTAGCCAATTTGACACGACTGAGTCGAACGCTCATTCTACAATGTACTTAGAAAAAACCTACGCTTTAGTCTATGGTGAGCGTTCTTACAAACGTCAAATTCGCAGTTGTGTATTTTGTACGCGAGTTGAACTCTTGTTTGAATTGAAGTTCAAAAATATTTGTTTTAAGTGTTAAAAAAGTAAGTAAATGAAATAGGATGGGTATATGTTCTTCTTGAAACAAAACATTACTGTGACTCGAAATTTTATGTTATTATCCTAATTAAGGATGAAAGATACCTTAAATTATGTGATAACTTTTATCGAATGGAATATAAATCTCGACCAAGCCCAGAACAATTTGCAGCTGTAATGGAATTCATGGAAAGGTACGTAAATTATTGGTTATTTCGTAAATATCTTCCTTTGTTATTTGAAAATTTATCATACTCTTGGCACTTGAAAGTTTGAAACATAAACAATGAAGTGATACGCGACATGAACTAATATTACTACTTACGAAAAAAACAATACAATGATTGTGTTGGATTCTTTACTTAATCAATAGACCTTATGTTTCTCTGAATTAGTTTTAACTTGTTCTAGTTATGGCGATATAACGAGGCCCCAGCAAGGGCTTCAAGGGCGAATTAAAGCTGACTGACTGTGGCGGGAATTAGAAGATTTGTTAAACTCTATTGGTGCAGGAGTAATAAAGCCAAGACATGAACATGGAAAAATGAAAGGCTACAATTGGAATCGAGAATAATTCAAATAGAAGAAAACCATAATCAAATTTTAAGTCATTTAGTTAATACTGTAGACAATTTTACCGCAGTTGAGACCATCATCACTACCTTCAACAAATATTATTCCATAAAATGTTTAATGTAGTAATAGTGGTCTCAGCTGTGGGCTATGAACATTTCAAATTGCCTACAATATCAGTTTTTTTTTAATTTATCTTTTTAATTCTTTTAATTAGTATAATTGATCTTTTTGTTGTAGTATTAAACAAACCCTATTTTAATTTAGACTTTAAATGTGATAATTGAAAGCAATATTTATGTACAGTTAGCTTCATATATAATGTAATAGACTAGCCTATCTAATATAAGAACCAGTGTACAATATGTTTAATATACACTATTTTACCTTTGTAATTTTTTTATCTTCATTTTTACCTATGGTGCACACCACCACCAAATTATAAATGTTAGTATTTTAAGAAAAATAATAATAAATTTAGTTGTAATAACAAATCTGTTTTATTATTTATTTAATATCTTAGTACATTACATTCAAAATACAATTAACTAGACCTGTTCAAAATACAATCAATATCTTATTATTAATATTTATATAAGAAAAATTAAATATAGAGTACATAAAAAGTTCAATTTATAATTAGGAAATGTAAAATAAAATGTTATTAAAGCTTAAAATAATCTTACTATATCCTATTCAATAAACAACTCAGCATAGCTCTTCCTTGGATTAGTTCACTTTGACTACCTACAGACATAGTGAGTGTGGGATCTTGCATGATTATATCATTCCCATTATCATGTGCAGCAGGAAGTGGTTGTGGTGGTGACAAGCCAGCTTGCAAAGCTATTTTATTTAACACACTACATGCCATTTTAATGTTGCTAGCTACATGAGGATGATAGTGCAGAACCCTGTCTCTAAGCAAACATCTCCACCGTGCTTTGAGTAATCCAAAACAGCACTCAATACAGTTACGGGCCTGCATATGCATTTGAGTGTATCGGTCTTCCCTAGAACCTTGAACTGCATTGAGGATAGGTATCATAAGCCAAGGGCGTTGCGGATATCCATACTGGTGGTAGAGCTTTGTGCAAGCTCGTCTGGGTAGGTACCACCCACTCATCAGATATTCTGCCGCAAAACAGCAGTACTTGGTATTGTTGTGTTCCGGTTTGAAGGGTGAGTGAGCCAGTGTAATTACAGGCACAAGGGACATAAGATCGTAGTTCCCAAGGTTGGTGGCGCATTGGCGATTTAAGCGATGGACAACATTTCTTACAATGCCAATGTCTAAGGGCGTTGGTGTTCACTTACCATCAGGTGGCCCATATGCTCGTCCACCTTCCTTTTCTATAAAAAAAAAAAAAAAAAGTCACCTGAAAAATTAGTTTAAAATTTAGTTAGTCATAAGTAAACTCCTTAGATTAGATCTTTTTACTATTATAAATACCTACCTAATAGCCATACTTGCTCATTATTTTGATGAAGTTCTTTTCTTGTTTTTGGAAACTATTCATTTTTCCATGACAGCAGAATGGTTCAAAGCATCAACAACTTGTCTAATGCACCAACTAGATGTCCGTTGAGCAAGATGCTGAGTGACACCAACAATTCGCTGATAGGATCCTGTGGCTAGGAAACTAAGAGTGCACAACACCTACAAAACCACAAACATTTAGGAAATGAAATTTATGATAGAAAAGTAACAAAAAAAAATAGCTCATACTATATTATAGAAATGTATTCAGCAATTTTTAGTATTTTAGTAGTGTAAAATATTAAAATACATGTTGTGGCCTTCTTGAAGAGTTGCACACTTTATGTTAACTCTGAATGTGTGTTTATTAATATTACATGTGTAAGTGTAGAGACTGCTAATGGTACTTAATAAATAAATAAATAAATATTATTAAGCACTTACCTTAACTTTTAGGGGAATTTATTTTGATCCTTTTAACGATGTCTTGTGTCGGAGTTCATGACAAAGGACTTCAAAAGTTAATTTGTCTAGCCGAAATTGCTGCACAAATAAAGTTGAAGGCATTTCGCGTATTGTCTCCATGCACTGACGATGAATGTCTCTTTTTCGGCGCTTAAGCCACACGTCTTCATTATGAGCACACCACAACATATTTAAAGTATGCATTTTAAATTAAAATATTAGTCCAAAATTTTGTTTAATAAACAAAACACTTCTCGGTCGTCATATGAGACGCCATTTTTTTAGCGTTAACTCTTGAGTCTCCGAGATCGCTTAGGTATCGTTCATAAACCCCGTGGAGTGCCGGGTTTAGAATAGCACTCCCCCATCTCTTCCCGTGGGTGTCGTAAGAGGCGACTAAGGGACTTCGTGTCACACGGGCCGCTCCTGGTACCTCTCTGATCAACAGAGTAGACTATGTGAGCGGTCCGGGCAACCAGGAGAGTGTCTCAGACACAATTATGGAGGCAAGGATGGGCTCGGTGTGCACTTACCCTGCCACCGAGTAGGCTATGCCACCGTCCTTCAAATCGTAATCCCATGCATTGAGGTGTCGTGGACATGTCTCACGGCCTCGTATGGGACCGAGGGTCTTGCCTTAACTGGCCGGACCATGAGAAAGAAAATCTCTCTAAAAAATTACCCCGAATCCCAAGTGGCGACGCAGCGTGAGGGGATGCATGGCTGATGGGAAGTTCAGTTGCTACTGCGTTCCTCGTCAGGGTACCGGCCGAAACCCGTGGCGAGTCACGTTAGGCTTATCCAGGTGCAGGGGGCACCGCCTGGATGGACCGTTTCTCCCCCACACTCGTGGGAATCATATGGATATTTTGGAAAACACCCAAGTTAAAATAGTTGAAGTTGGCCAAGGAGGCAATACTGAGTGCGCAGTAGCTGCATCGCAGTGCGCGCAAGCTCAGCCAGCGGGCAGCATTTGCCACCCATACGCCCTTACGGGCGACAAGAGTCGAGGAGACTCCAGACGTTCTCGCAGCCTGGAAAATGTGGGAATATCCGACAGTGCACAAGCGGGGCCGGAGGGCCGTACTCGTATGAATAAAAAGAGAAGGGAACCACCTGGGCCAGAGTCGGCTTCAAGCGACGCACTGCCACCTCCGAAGGTGCCGAAGGCTCGGGCGGGGAGAGGTAGGTCGCGTGCCGACATGGCAAAACCACCAGCGAGACTACAACGGGATCAGACTGGGCGTTTTATACGCCCGGGTGCACTGGATCCTAGTACGGCCGAAGAAGACAAAATGGGTGAGGATTCGGACCAGAGTTGTCTCAGCCACCTATCAGTAAGGATGTTGGAAGCCAACGACCCAGCTTCTGACGTGGATACCGAGGACGAGCTCTTCGATCCCTCTGTGGCGCCAGCTGCGAGGAGGGCAAAGAGGAGTCTCCCTGGACCCGACGAGCTTGTGGTCGAAATGCAGGCACGTCAATCGGACGAACTAAGTGCCTGCATTGCCAACGACCTACTGGCGATTGAAAAGGTTGCGGACCGCTCTCGCAATATCAAAGGGAGCCTTGTCCGCAGTCTACGTGTGGCCACACGCAGAGTGACTGCTGCAGTGGCGGAACTAACACGACGACGAGTCGTTAATGATGATTTTCTGAGGTTGGAGCGTGAAATTACTGAACTTCGCGCCAAGAACGCCAAGCTCAGCGAACGTGTCGAGGCACTAACGCAGGAGTTGGTATTAACCAGAGCCAGGGAGAGCCCTCCTGCGCCAACACGCGTGGCACATAAGCTAGATGAGACAACTGCTGCTTCGAGAAAACAGGCTTCTGCTGCAAAGCGTGTCGTAGCGGCAGTTGGCTCTAAAGCTTCACCCGTCCAGACCAGTCCTGTTGCCTCGTATGTGTCTCGACACAGTGACGCCGGGCTTTCCGAGCGGCTCGAGGCCATAATAGAGGCTAAGCTGGCCGCTTTCGAGGCCAAAATTTTTCCCGACCGGGTCATAAGACCTCCGTTGGGGAGGAAGCCAGCACCAGAGGCAGTGGCGGTGGAGGTAGCGCAAGAGCCACTTAATAAGGGAAAGAAAAATAAAAAGAAGAAAAGGAAAGGTGGGAACAAGACACCCGCTCACCCACCTGTTATAGATTTGCCTGCGGTGGATAGCATGGTACCGCAGGCAAAAACTTCTGCGACGCCACCTGAGACTTGGGCGTCGGTGACAAAGAGGAAGACAACGCCCAAGTCGCAGCCAAAAGCCGTTCCTCGTCAACCTCAAAAGGAGGCGAAGAAGCGGCGTAAAAAGAGACGGCAGATAGTCCCGAAGACCGCAGCGGTCTCGGTGACTATTCAACAAGGTGGGCAGACAGCATATGCTGAGGTCATGACAGCTGCCAAAAACAGAATTAAGCTGTCTGACCTCGGCATCGAGACGGTTGGCCTTAAAAGGGCCCTGACAGGCGGGATGCTGCTTAACATCAGCGGCCCCGACTGTCATGAGAAGGCCGACCGCCTCGCTACACAGATGCGTGAAGTCCTCACGGACTTCAGTGTGAGGATAGCTCGCCCGATTAAAACGGGCGAGCTTAAGGTCTTGGACTTGGACGATGCCACGACGCCAACTGAAGTCGCGTCGGCTGTCGCGGAAGTAGGTGGATGTTCGGCGGAGAATGTTAAGGTGGGTGAGATCCGTTGAACGCCCATGTCCCTAGGCGTCGTCTGGGTCCGATGTCCTCTCGCCGCCGTACGCAAAGTAACGGCGGCGGGACGGATCAACATCGGATGGGGTTCCGCAAGAGTCGAGGCACTGGAGAGCAGACCTTTACGCTGCTATCGGTGCCTCGAGAAGGGTCACGTAGGGCTGAGGTGCTCAAGCACCGTCGACCGAAGTGATAGGTGCTTCACTTGTGGAGAGATTGGCCACAGGGCAGGGCAGGCAGGGTGAGTCGGTCATCGATCTCACATGGGCGACGCCCGCTGCCATTCGCATGGTGTCAGGATGGCGCGTCGCAGAAGAGGTGGTCACACTATCCGACCATCGCTACATCGTATTCGATGTAGCTCTCCGCCGTCCTAAACACCCCACTCATCATCGAGGAGTCAACCTGCTGCGTCGATGGTCCCTTAAGCAGCTTAACCGAGACTTTCTCGAAGCCGCTGCCATCGTTGCGGCCTGGTCAGAAAACGCCGAAGAGGTTTTGTCCGATCCAGAGGTGGAGTCAGTTCGTTTCCGGGATACGATGACGTCAGTCTGCGACGTCTCTATGCCCCGAGCGGGCCGCCCTGAGCGTCGGGCAGTGTACTGGTGGTCAGCACAGATCGCTCAACTGCGCGAGTCCTGTCTGCGCGCGCGCCGTGAGTACACCCGTACCCGGAGAAGAAGGCGAGCAACTCTAGACCAGAAAGCTGAAGCATACGAGGCGTTCCGGATAGCCAAGTTGGCGTTCCGAGTCGAGATCTCGAACGCCAACGCTCGTTCCTGGAACGAGCTCCTGGAGGGACTCGACAGAGATCCGTTCGGGCGTCCATACCGTATGGTGTTGGGCAAATTGCGCCCGTGGATGCCCCCTCTGACGGAGACCATAGATCCGGATTTACTGAGGAGGGTGATGGAAGTCCTTTTCCCGGTAATCCGGTCAAGTCCCAGGGTCTCCCTACCAATACCGGTCTGGTCCAGCGGGCTGGGGGTGACCGAACAGGAGCTGAACCTTGCGGTCGATCGCATGCGGGCTCGTAACACCGCGCCTGGTCCCGACGGGATTCCGGGGCGGGTGCTGGTGTTAGCTTCGGCTTCGTTGGGGAATAGGCTGAGGCGGTTTTTCGACAGCTGCCTCCGTACTGGCACATTCCCCAAAGTCTGGAAGGAGGCGAATTTGGTTCTCTTGAAGAAGGATGGCAGGGCTGCAGAATCTCCCTCTGCATATCGTCCCATATGTCTGCTGGACGAGGCTGGCAAGCTCTTTGAGCGGATTGTCGCTTCTCGTCTGTGTAGGCATCTGTCGTAGTTCGGCTTCCGACAGGGTCGTTCGACTGTTGACGCGATCTTGCACGTCCGTTCTCTGTCGGAGCAGGCGGTGGCCCGGGGTGGCGTGGCGTTGGCGATAAGTCTCGATATCGTCAACGCATTCAACACGTTGCCCTGGGACACAATCAGGGAGGCACTTTTACACCATCGTGTGCCTTCCTACCTGCAGGCGATCGTCAGTGACTATTTGCGCGACAGATACGTTTCGTATATGGAGCAAGACGGTATGAGGACCCGGAGAGAGGATTGCTGTGGGGTTCCACAGGGGTCAGTTTTGGGGCCACTGTTGTGGAATCTCGCTTACGACGCAGTCCTCCGTGTCCCTCTCCCTGAAGGTATCAACATCGTTTGCTATGCAGACGACACGTTGGTGCTGGCGTCGGGAGAGAATTTTGAGAGAACCAAAGAGCTCGCCGAGCTCGGGGTGAATATCGTCGTCGATAAGATCTGCGAGTTGGGCCTTCGGATAGCATCCCATAAGACGGAGGCGCTATGGTTCCATAAACTGCCAAGGAGCAGAGAACCGCCCGACTCGCACATCCGCGTTGGTGACTCAAACGTCCAAGTGGCCAGGTATATGAAATACCTGGGCCTCACCCTGGACGGTCGCTGGGGCTTCGAAGAGCACTTCGAGCGCCTAGCCCCTCGAATCGAGAAGGTAGCGGGTGCCATGCACAGACTGCTGCCTAATCTCGGGGGACCGAGGGAGAAAGTTCGCCGTCTTTATGCCGGTGTCGTGCGATCGATGGCACTCTACGGGGCACCCGTTTGGTCTCACAGGCTATCGGGCGTCCGCCGCTGCAGGACGAAGATCCAAAGTTCGCAGCGGAGAGTGGCCATCCGCATAGTGCGGGGATATCGCACGATATCCTACGAGGCGGCAACCATCCTAGCGCGCTTTCCACCCTTGGATATTCTGGCGGATATGGATGCAAGGGTCTATCACAAGACCCGCATCCTCCGTCAGAACAGTGGAACCGCGCCCCCTCGGAGTACGCTCGAGGCGTTGAAGCGGCGGGAACACTGGAGGGCTCTTGCGACGTGGCGCGACCGTCTTTGCGAAGAACGGTTCGCGCGCAAACGTGTCGTTGGAGCGATCCTGCCAGCCTTCGAAGCCTGGATGAGACGAAAGCGACGAGTCACCTTCCGACTTACGCAGGTAATGACCGGTCACGGTTGTTTTGGAGAATACCTGTGTAAGATCGGACGCGAATCGTCGGCGATGTGCCACCACTGCGGTGCGGACCGGGACACCGCTCAGCATACGCTGGAGGTATGCCCCGCGTGGAATGCGGAGAGGGAGATTCTGGTCCGCGAAATCGGACAAGACCTCTCCCTGCGAGCAGTCGTGTCAGCGATGCTCCGCAGGGAATCGGCGTGGAGGGCCGTAGCCTCCTTCTGTGAGACCGTCATGGTCCAGAAGGAGACGGCGGAGCGGGAACGGGAAAGGGCCGATCCTGCTCAGCGGAGACGACGTCGGCGTCGTCTCGGCCCTCCCACAGCCCCGACGCCCGGGGCTTAAAAGATAGGGCGTGACCCTGGGGCCGAGGATGCGTGAGGTGGGGGCCTTGCGTGTCTTATTTCAGACGGCCCTGAGGAGGACGGCAGCCGGGGTGGCCTCGCGCTGCCGTACGCACTAGCGAGGAGTGCGGGGGGGGCGAGATAACCTTCGCCCCCTGAGGAGAGCTCCGCCGAGCATCGGGCGGTGCACAGTACGGGAGAGGCCGCGGATGCGTTATATCAACACGATCCCGTAGCCTCTCCGATCCGTGCCGAGGACGGCCATCGCAGTGGTTTTAGTGGGTAAGAATCCCACATAACCGAGTTCCCCCCAATGAGAGCTGGGTACCTTTCTGAAGGTTTCCACTGCGTTAAAAAAAAAAAAAAAAAAGGTCTCGTTCATAAACTTCGATAACTTTCGTTAGCGCTTGTCAAAACTGTAACTTGGCTACCATTTATATGGAGTCAGCGATTATCGTTGTAGAAACGATTACATTCCATTCTATCACTTTGAACGATTGTCAACTTGTCTACGACTTTTCTATTCGTTTGTTTTGACCACGTGACTTAACGTTGAGATGACGTCATGCCCATACATTTGATCAGTTTTCTATTAGCGATTACGATTGTAGAATGTCAACTTGGCTAAGGCCACAGGGTTTACTTCTAAAGTAGTATTAAGCATTGATTGCGTGTTGTTGAGGCTCCATATCGTGATCGTAGGTGATACTTTCTATGTTTTGGTCATCGATAGGGATTGATATATGAATTAGTGCATATAACTGTAGCTTTCGGTATTTTCCTAGCTTGCGAGTTTGTTCCTGAATTAGATTTTGATTCATCAGGTGATTAATATTACTTTGTTCTGTTGTTTGTAAATGTTCATTATCTGTGTCTTCCGTTAGTGTATGTGTTTAGTGTAATTCATCTGCTACTTGTTGTTTCATCAGTGTTAATCTATCTTGTTTAATATATTTATTATTGCCCTTCGTTGATCCGCTAATCATTGCTCTGTAATGTGTGTAAGCTCTGGGTATAAATGTATAAACTCTTCATACAAACGTTTTCTATAAGCGGTCTTATTAGTTTCTAACTGTGTTATTTTGAAATAAATCCTAATAATTGCTTCATTGCATTCATTTGTCCATTTCATACGTTTTCCTGTTAGTGTGTTAATAGATGTTTTAAGATTTGTAGCGTTTTGTTGTATCTAAGTTTGGATTACTTGCAATTCTGATCTAACTTCATCGTAAATCTGATCTATGGTTTCTTGTGATAATAATTTCTTTTGTATAATTGCTCTACGTTGGTCACCAATTCTCTGTCTGCTTACTTCCATATGTGGATATTTATCTATAAATTTTATGTGTCATGAAGAATGATATGAATTTGTGTCTGTTTCTAAATTTGTAAGATAGAGGTAGGTACGTAGGAGGAACTTATTCATTTCCATACTCCATTTTTTACGTTTTTTACTTTACTGGTGGTGTTCACTGACAAAATTTGTCTACTGTGCAACATCCGCCAGTTGAGCACCGGTTGATCATGAATTTGGTGAAGATTCATACAAAAATAATGATGAAGAGGGTATTGATGGGAATAAAGATTTGGAGGACGAATTAGAAGTCTGCGTGGACTCTTCTTCTAACGATGGCACGTTCGCCTGTATATATTTATTTGTTTTAGACCTAGTTATCTATTATTCCCACGAGTAGATAGGGACATAAAAGTCAATCACAGCAGAGCCCTCCATTCACTGTGATAAGGGTAAATTAAATTAGACGTCCCCTTGTCTCTAATGTTCGCATACTAACGACTAAGCACCTCCTTAGTCATGGAGCCCTCAGCCTACGCGGTTCCACCTTGGCTTGGGTTAGATCTCTCTTGGTCTGTCTTCTTATCTTAGGCCAATGTAGCATGAGTAGCTCTATTGGCATAGCCCTAAGAATCATTGAATCGCACAAGCCTCACCACGTCGGCAACGTAGAGATACGGCGGTGGGGTAAATTATTAATTTTTTTTCAAACTTCAAATCTTTTCTTAATGTCATTTCTAACGTTTTTATTATCAAATATAAACTACTACACAAAACTTAAGGACCAGTATCAATGTCAACTTATCAAACATTAAAGAAATATAAATACATAATATATATATATATATATATATAATTATTTCTTTAAATCATGGAGAAGAAAATTTACTGGGGAATTTTCTTTCAAGACAATGAACCTTTTTCATTCTTCAATATCATCTTGTATTTTGTGTGCTGGAATAAGTTTTGTAATGTGAAATAAATTTGACTGTTTTTGTATGTCCAGTATCGATTCTATATATCGATTTAGAATTTTTTTCAATAATTCGATAAGATCATCTAATTTTTTTCTGTTTAGTTTATTACCATTTTCCACATAAACCATTCCCAAACCTTAGGTTCATAGTATTTTCTATTCTTATCAAATAATATTTTGTTGTAGTTACTTGATTTTATTGTATTTTCTAAAGCCTTGGTCCTGTCTCTTATCCAGTCAATTTTAGTATTTTATTTCTTTATTTATTTTATCCAAATATTAACTTTCGTACCATACAAAAGATAACTTGGGGCAAAATCAATTACCGAGTGGATAGTTTGGTTATATTTTTCAACACACTCAGGAGCTCTTGTTGCCCGGGCTTTTTTGTGCATAGCATTTTGTTCACCAATGTTTGATTTAGTCTCTCATAAACTTAAGCCATAATTGTATAAAGAAACAACATATCCATAATATGCAGTGGGAGCAGCATCTTTGCCAACAGTACGTTGTAGTGTGCGAAGAGCAAATACAAAACTTATTTATTCTACAAGTAAGATTACTTATATGCAGTTTCCAATCACAATGATGATCCAATTGCACAGCGAAGAATTTTATATCATTGTTTTCTTCAAGTTCCATTCCACTACAAACAATTTTTAGTTTTATTTTTTTAATTTTATAATTTGAAAATTAAATCGCGTTTCTGACATGTTGGCACTTAAATCATTTGATTCTAGCCAAGACAACACTTCTACAGCTTTATTCTGATTCTACAGCTTTATTTAAATCACCATCAAAGGTGACGTTAGTTTTTGTTTGAGGTACAGCTAACGCTATGTCATCGGCAATAAAACACATTGATATTTTATAACATTGGGTAAATCGTTAATGTACAATATAAATAACAGTGGACCGAAAACGCTACCTTGTGGGACGCCAGATTTTTTTTGTAGATTGGGAGATTTTTAAGAATTAACTTCTTATTTTCTGTTATAGTTTTTACAAGGCAAAAAGCTGCTAACGTCGTTAATTTGTTTTTTTAATCCATTTCGTTCTGGATTTCCATGGATAGCATCATATCTCCGTGACAGAACTCAAGCAGTTGCTGTTAAAGGACACATTTCTAGTTTTGTCCCCATAACATCTGGGGTTCCTCGGGGCTCACACCTCGGTCCTCTATTGTTTAACATTTTTATTAATGACATACTGAAAATTTTTCTAAATCCTAACATACTTCTATATGCCGATGATACAAAACTATTTAAAATCATAAAAAAAGTGATGACTGCTCAAGTTTGCAAAATGATTTAGATATTTTAGTGCAATATTGATCATCTAATGGCTTCATCTTAATTTTGATAAGTGCAATATAAAATCACTTTCTAGAAAAAAAAATCAAATTTTATTTGATTACACAATTTCCAATCATTTGATTAAGAGGGTAACCGAGGTTAGGGACCTAGGAGTGCTTCTAGATTGTAATTTATTATTTGACAGACATGTGAATAAAATTATCGCAAAAGCTTACAGTATGTTGGGTTTCATATTTGGCCAGGGAAGACTTTAAAAATATCAATACATATTTATTTATTTACTTCTTTTTTTTTCAGGCTTTTGCCGTCCACTGCTGGACGAAAGCCTCCCCCATAGAACGCCAACCATCCCGATCTTGGGCAGTCCGCATCCATCCCGTATCTGCCACCTTTTTTAAATCGTCGGTCCATCTTGTCACAGGGCCACTACACTACGTTTGCCTAAGCGTGGTCTCCACTCTAACACGTGTCGGCTCCATCGGCCATCAATGCGTCTGGAGACATGACCAGCCCACTTCCACTTCAGCGAGCTAATTCTCCGCGCGATGTCGGTGACTTTAGTTCTCTGGCAAATGTCCTCATTTCGGATTCTATCGCCCAGAGAAACCCCAAGCATCGCGCGTTCCATCGCTCGCTGAGCGACCTTAAATTTGTGGACCAGTTCTACGGTTAGTGTCCACGTTTCGGCACCGTAAGTCATTACAGGTAGGGCGCACTGATTAAAGACCCTGGTCTTAAGCGACTGTGGGATCGACGATTCAAAAATATGACGCAATTTCCCGAATGCCGCCCAGCCCAAACGTATTCTTCTTTTAGCCTCCTTCTCAAATTTGTACCGGTAAAGTTGTATAGTTTGGCCCAGGTAGATATATTCCTGCACAACTTCAAGTGGAGAGCCATTTACGACCACTGGTTCCGGGGATACATGATTGTTTGCCATAATTTTGGTCTTTTAAATGTTCATCCCGAGACCTACTCGTCTCGAAGAATCGCTCAGGTTGTTTAGCATCTCTTCCAAATCCTGCAGAGTCTCCGCCATGATGACAATGTCGTCGGCAAATCGCAGATGTGTAATGTGTTGGCCATTGATATTAAAGCCGCGTCCGTTCCAATCGAGCGTTTTGAAGACGTCCTCCAATGCATTGGTAAAAAGTTTCGGGGAGATTACATCCCCCTGTCTTACCCCGCGATGCAATTGGATTGGTCTTGTGCTCTGAACTTGTACTTGGACGGTCATGGATGCGGCTTCGTACAAACACTTCAACACCTGGATATACCGATAGTCAATTAGGCACCTCTGCATGGATTCCAGAACAGCCCAGGTCTCAATGGTATCGAAGGCTTTTTCGTAGTCCACAAACGCTAGGCATAGAGGCTGATTATATTCCTCGGTCTTCTGTATTATTTGCCTAAGTGTGTATGTGGTCTACGGTACTGAAGCCTTTTCGAAACCCAGCCTGCTCAACCGGTTGGAAGTCATCGAATTTCCGGGCAAGACGATTCGTGATTACCCTCGAAAACAACTTGTAAACATGGCTTAAAAGTGAAATGGGGCGGTAGTTCTTCAGAAGAGCTTTATCACCCTTCTTGATAAACAGAACCACCACACTTCTGCTCCATGTCTTCGGTGTAATACCATTATGGAGGACGGAATTGAAGATGTTAGCCAGCTCTCTCAGGACTGGTGTGCCTCCTGCTTTAAGAAGCTCTGAGGTAATTCCGTCATCTCCTGGAGCCTTATTGTTTCCAAGTTGTCCGAGAGCAACCCTAATCTCACCCAAATCGATGTCGGGAAGATCGTCTGATAGGTGGCGTGTCAGTCTGGCTCGTGGGTCATCCGCACTGTGGGACTCAGGTGGAGGTACTCGTGATGAGTATAAATCGCCATAGTACTTTTCGACTTCAGCTAGAATCTCTGGTTTTGAGGTGACGGTTGTGCCTTGTGTGGTTCTGAGTTTTGTCAGGTGACAACAGGAGGTATGTGACTTTGCCAGAACCTTTGAGCCCCTATTGAGTGCTATGGCATCTTCAATATTCCGGGTATTAGCTCGTCTTGTGTCACGTCGTATTAGTTTTTTAACCTGTTAAGTGCCTGACATTCAGATGGCGTCATATTCTGCTGTTCTCGTCTTCTTGTCATCTCGTTCAGAGTCTCGCCTGAGAGCTTCGACTTACGTCCATTGCTCTTTTGTCGAAAGTAATTTTGGCCCACTTCGCGGATGACACGCACCAGACTATTGGTGGCGTCGTCAATGTCCTGCCTGATTTCCAACATGGCAAATCGGTTCTGTAGTTCCAACTGGAAGCTTTCGCAACCAGCTTGGACCTGGGTCAGAGTTGGTCTAAGAGTCGACTTCATTAACCGCGATCGTTCGATTTTAGTGTTAATATTCAGGGTGCCTCTTACCAGGCGGTGATCACTTCCAGTGTTTACCCTGTTGATCACGGAGACATCCCTGAATATTTGGCGCTTATTGGATAAAATGAAGTCGATCTCATTCATCGCTGTGTTATCGGGGCTTCGCCAGGTCCACTTCCTTTGGGGCTTTTTCTGGAAAAATGAATTCATCAAAAATAATCCCTGAGCCTCAAGGAAGTTTACCAGCATTTGCCCCCGATGATTCCTGCGCCCATAGCCGAATTTTCCTACCCTCGATTCACCATCTTCTTGTACTCCCACTTTGGCATTGAAGTCACCCATAACAATTGTGTAGAAGGTACTGGTACGAGACATAGCTTTCACTATGTCTTCGTACATGGCTTGACCTCTTCGTCAGTGTATGTAGATGTTGGGGCATACACTTGTATAACCTTCAAGGCATACCTCTCGGTTATCTTTAAGACAAGGTATACGACACACTGCCAACCTCCACGACATTGCTTCTGAGTGACTTGTGGATCAAAAAGCCGACGCCACCTTGGGATGGTTGGTGTCCTTCTCGGAAGTAGAGTAAGTGACCGGAATCTAGTGTCATCGTGTCCTCGCCCTGTCTTCGGATTTCTGATAGACCTACTATATCCCAGTTAATACGACTTAACTCCAATTCTGTCAGGTGTTCGTCCAGCCGCAGAGAGCGTCCATTATACGTGGCCAGAAACAGTCGCCGTTTGTGGTACCCTGCCGTAGCCCGGGGATTCTTAGCACCCCCATCGCACCGTTACCATGGCCGGTACCGTGGCCAGGAATAGTGCGATTACCGGGAATTGGGGGCCGTGAATTTGTGTCGTCGCTCATAGGGGGGTTTTTGCCTTAGTCACCGCGCTTGGCAGGCGGGTTGGTGACCGCAGTGGCTGGAATCTTTCACTAATAGCGTTGCTGCCCGCTATCAGGATTAGCATTTTCGGATTCCAGCATTTGTGTGGTTATACCGTCACGATTTCGGTCGCCAGAGCCTCGTTCGTTGATTAGCAGGATGTACCACGAGCAGGTGAGGTTGACGCTAGGGAGCCTAGGTTGTTGTCGACTCCCCTTACACCCCAATACATATAATGTGTTATATAATTCGTACGTAAGATCTAATTTGGAATTCGCTTCAACGGTTTGGAATCCACAATTCTCAAAATATGTTATGGCTATCCAAAATGTACAGAATAAATTTATAAGAAGATTAACGCGTAAATTTGGGTTAAGCTTAATATTTTGTCGTTTGAGAAACGCAGGGAATGCAAAAATCAGGTTTTTCTTTACAAAATTGTAAAAAAAAAATTCGATTCAATGTACTTAGTCAACAACATTTATATCAAGTGGTCACATTCCATTGCCCGTTCAAAACATACCTTTTATGTCCCAATGTGTAGAACGAACTAAAAGTCGCTTTTTGGTAAGAGCATGTGACAATTATAATAAACGCTACACTAGTATAGATATCTTTAACGAAAATTTATTGAAGTTCTTAGAAGTTTTAAAGAATTGTAATTGTCATTATTATTCTTATCGTTTTTTTTGTTCTGGTTTTTAAATTACTTTTTAATACTTAATATATTTTAATTAATTGTTAAATATATATCAATCATGGAGTGAACCTAACAATAATAAGATATTTATAAAATAGATAAATTTAGAATGTAAAAGTGGAAACTTTGTTGGCTTATGTGAAAATTATTTTGTTACCAAAGGTTTTTGTATTAGATTATGTCGTGTTTCCCAAAATAAATAAATTATTATTATTATTATTACTTAATAATTATTTTTTTTGTTAGATATCATTTCTAAGTTTTTTTACTATCAAATATAAATATATTTCTTTAAGTTTTGTGTTATATATATATATATATATATATATATATATATATATATATATATATATATACAATTATTATGAAAAAAAAATTAAATATGATTTTTTGATTGGATTAGAATTGATAACAAAGTTCAAGCTGATACACAACGAAGACTTAAGAATAACCCAAAAACAATACTTAAATGAAAATATGAAAATAAATGAATCGTGAAGAAAAAAATACAGAAAACACAGATACAAAACAAAACAAGATTAATTACAATGAACATGTAAAAGAAGAGGATTTTCAAATAAAGATAGATCATTTAAATGAGAATAGAAAATCTCAAATAAATAAATTGATTGATAACACAGTATTTACAAAAGGTAAATATGATGTTGGTACTGTCACTGGATATGAAGCTAGAATAAAATTACTTGTAGACAAATATTTTTGTAAAAGACCTTAGAGATGCACTGTAGAAGACAGAAAGGAAATAAAGGAACAAATAACAAATTTATTGGATAATAAACTTATAGAAAAATCCTACAGTCCATTTGCGGCACCTGTCACCTTGGCATTAAAAAAAAAAGAGAAAATGATGAAATCCAGACTGATAATAAATTTTAGAGAACTGAATAAAATAGTAAAACCGGAGGCCCAACCATTTCCATGAATAGATAATATTGTAACAAATACAAGAAATTATACAACTGTAGATATTAAGTCTGCGTTTTGGTCTATTACCTTGAGAATAGAAGACAGGAAAAAGACTGGATTTGTTACACAATATTATTTAATAAGAATAGAAAATGCTATGAATCTAAGGTTGGGGAGATGGTTTATGTCTTCTTCTTCTTCTTCTTGTGCCTCTCCACTATTGGAGGTTGGCCGTCAGCTCAGCGAATTTTTCGCGGTCTCACGCCAAGCGGAATAGTTTTTCCACGCTGGCGATCTTCGTCCATTCGCGGATGTTGCGCAACCAGGACTTTTTTCTTCTTCCTCTACTTTGCCCATCATTATAATTTGGAGCAGTTGGTATCGCTCGTGTCTCAAGACGTGGCCCAAATACTCGGCTTTTCTCTTCTTGATGGTTTGCAGTAGCTTCCGGCTACTGGCGACGCGCTGGAGTACTCTCGCGTTTGGAACTTTCTGTGTCCAGCTAATACGGAGCATTCTGCGGTAACACCACATCTCAAAAGCTTCTAGACGTTTCTGGGTGTCAGCTCGCAGAGTCCATTCCTGACTACCGAGCAATGGAGTATTCTTAGTCTGAGCTTTATAGATAGTTTACGGCTGCACAAAACCTTCTCCAACCTTTTAAAGCTTGCTTGGGCAATTTCAATACGGGTCTGAATTTCTTGCCCACAGTCCCATTCTTCATTTACCCAAGCACCGAGGTATTTGTACATACGCACCCGCTCTAGGTATTTACCTTCCACTTGAATTTTTGGCTTTAGATTTTATCCCCCGATACAACCAGAAACTTGGTCTTGATAATATTCATGCTCAACCCTGCCTTCTTACTTCAACTTACCTCGTTAACCCTGTTAACCAAAGTCAGTAGGTCCTTTTCTGAAGAGGCTATAAGCACGGTATCATCGGCGTATCGTAGGTTATTCACGACTTTACCATTAGTCTTGACGCCTACCCCTAACCCCTCCAGAGCTTCAGATATTAAAGCTTACGAGTATATGTTAAAAAGCAGGGGAGACAATATACACCCCTGACGGAGACCACGGCGAATCTCAACTCGATCGGTCTCCGAATGCTCAACTCTCACAGCTGCTCTTTGGTTCCCATACAAGTTCCTAATAATCCGTAAGTCCTTGCCATCTAGACCTACATCCATTAGACATTCCATAAGTATGTCATTTCTTACGCGATCGAACGCCTTCTCATAATCAATGAAGCACAAGATATCATTGGTCTGCATGTCTTTGCATTTATGTACTAGAATATTCAAGGCAAAAAGCACTTCTCGAGTTCCCATGCCGGATCGGAAACCAAATAGACTCTCCCCAAGTTGTTCGTCGCATCGTGGTCTTATCCTGTTTTGGATGATCGCCAGGAATATTTTAAGTACGTGGCTCATTAAGCTTATTGTGCGATATTCTGCACATTTCTTTGCTTTTGCCTTTTTTGGTATAGTTATAAATGTAGATTTTAGCCAATCATCGGGTAAAGAGCCTGAGTTGTACATATGGTTGAAAAAGTTGGTTAGGGTGTTTACGTGTCCTTCTTCCAACAGTTTGAGAATTTCCACTGGTATACTGTCGGGACCTAAAGCTTTACCAGTTTTTGCAGATCTAAGTACTTGTTTCACCTCTGTTGTTAAAATTGGTGGCCCAGAGTCATCCGTAACAGTATCATTCGCGGAAATCCTAGAAGCATCCTTAAACATTTTGACTATGTAGTCACTCCAAACCTTTTTCTTGCTTTCTAAGTCATGAATAAGATTGCCCTGATCATCACATAGTGCATTCAAATTGTGAGTTTTATTAAGTCCCGCAAGTGTTTTGATCTCCTTGTGAAGGTTAAACCCGTCATGTAGTTTCAAAAGGCCTTCGATACGTTCGCATTTGGTCTCATAGAATTTATCTCGAGCAGTTCGAATTTTTCTAGCAATGAGCCTATCCAATTCGTCGTACCTCTTTGGGTCTGCGGTTTTATATGTTCGGCGTTTATCCATTAATTTCAGGATCTCCTCAATCATCCATTGCTGTTTCTTAACTAGATGGTCAGGCTGCAGATAAGTCCGACAAATATTGCTGACTGTATCCTTGAGTGTTGACCACGTTGTCAAAGATGTTGATGGGCAGGTCAAGTGCTCGTTAGCCCATTCGTTTATAGCGTTTGAAACTCTTGCTTTAACTATGGGTTCTTTCAACATATTTAAATCGATGCAAAAATTTTGTTTTTGCTGAGCTAATTTTTTAAATTTACAGGATTATGATCAGACCTTATATCTGCTCCCGGATATGTAACAAAGTTCTTGATTGAATTTCGGAACCTTTTGTTGACTAATACAAAATCTATTTGATTATGAACTATATTATCAGCTGTATGTTGTGGCGAGGTCCAGGTGTACAAACGACGAGGATGATGCTTAAAGAGGGTATTTGCTAGCATAAATCCTTTCTCTTGGCAGAACTTTATTAAAGTATCACCTTTTTCATTTCTGATTCCTAATCCGTAATCCACTGTCACCCCTGGTGCAGCCATGGAACCAACCTTAGCGTTGAAGTCACCCATTCTTCTTCTTCTTCCTAGCGTTTTCCCGGCCTAGAAATGCCAGGGTCCGCTTTCCTACATCTTTTCCTCCACTTTGCCCGATCTAAAGCGTCGTCTTTAGTGAGATCGTGCTCTCTCACATCATTCGCTTCTTGGGCCTGCCGCGGGATCTAGGGCCTTCGACAACAAAGTCCAGGCATCGGTTCCCGACATAGTCTGGCGGTCTGCGGCTAATGTGGCCAAACCAACGGAGACGGCTTTACTGCAACTTATCTGCTACATCGCAAACGCCAAGGCTACCACGGATGTGCTCGTTACGAATACGATCTAGTCGCGTAACGCCACACATCCACCGCAGCATCTTCATTTCCGCGACGTGAAGTTGCTGAACATGTCTCGCGAGAGCTGGCCACGTCTCGCTGCCGTACAATATAAATCAATGGTCGGATGATGCACTTGTACACAAGGCCCTTTAATTTCACCGGTATCCTGCGATCACAGATTATCCCGGTGACTTCCTGCCATTTGGCCCAAGCTGCGTTTATTCGAGCTCTGACGTCGTGGTCGATCGTACCAGACTCGTGCAGTAAGGACCCGAGGTATTTAAACTTTTCCGTCTTGATTACGGATTCTCCGCCTATCTTTATGAGTTCGGTGTCCGTACTGCCACAGGCCATATACTCGGTCTTCGCAACATTTAGCATCAAACCACCCCTCGCTAGCACACCCTTCCACTGGTTCACCTTTTGCTCCAATACCTGCTTGTCCTCATCTACCAGTGCAATGTCATCAGCATACATCATGAGCCAGGGAGACGGCTCATGGGCTTTCGCTGTGACAACGTCAAGCACTACACTGAACAGAAAAGGACTCAGGGCCGAGCCTTGGTGGACACCAACTGTGATCGGGAAAGGGTGTGTGTCGCCAACGGCGGTCCTTACTATTGATTCCGAATGATGGTACATGTCTCGGATAATGTCAATATAGATTTGTGGCACATTCTTCATCTTCAAAGCCCACCAGATAATTTGGCGTGGGATGCAGTCAAATGCCTTCGGCAGGTCTAGACACGCCATGTACAGTGGCTTCTTCTTTTCTCTGTGGGCCTCGGTCAGTATTCTTAGGGAGAAGATGGGGTCAATGGTTCCACAGCCTGGGCGAAACCCATATTGACATTCTGAGACGGTACATTCTTGCCGAAGACTTGAATCGATTACGCGTTCGAAGAGTTTCATGGTGTGGCAGATAACCTTAATACCGCGGTAGCTTTCGCAGTCCTGTACACTACCTTTGCCTTTATATTCTGGAGTAATGATACTCAATCTTCAAGAGTTGGGCATCTTCCGGCTAGTAAGTATTCGATTAAAAAGGTCAGTAAGTAGGTTCACACCATGAGAACCCATCGCTTTCCACGCTTCAATCGGCAAGTCGTCAGGGCCTACGGCTTTTCGGTTCTTCATTGTACGAAGACATTTGAGTACCTCGTCAGGTGTTACCGGTGCAACAAGTCCGAGATTAGAAGGCAGTTCTGGAGGAGACACATTAGCGTGTTGTGTGTTAAGCAACACGTTAAAGTAGCCGCGCCACCTCTCCTTCACCTTAATTGCATCGCAAACCAAAGTGCCATTAGAGTCTTTGACACAAAGACATTATTACATTTAAATCATGTTTTTTGGTATATTGCAAGAGATTTTCAACTTGATAATAGAATTCCTCAATTTCAATCAAGGGTTTATCGGCCGTACGAGCGTATATTTGAATTATATTCAAGTTTGCTGGCACTGCAGTTATTTGAAGGAGCTTTGCGCGATTTGACAAGGGTATAAAATTCGTCACAATATTATTTATTAAATTATTAGTTTAATGGCTTTTAGTTGTGCCAACAGGCACAGATCATTTTATTTAAATGGCAGATATATTTATTTATTTATTGTTTTATGTATCTCCAACATTTGTGCATAAAATATGTCCAACTAAATATGCACTGCCAATAGGCATGATGACTGATTTTGAAATGTTTACCTTCTATAATGTAGTTACACGTCTACTATTACTGAAAATAATTTTATTTCAGTAATAAACTAACTGCTTACGCAAATAATTGCATTTTCATTTACCTATTTTGAATTTCGCTCGAAAACACCCGCAGGTGTCATGGCGCCTGACGTGACATCACGCCTCAGAAAACGACAGTAAACGTTGTATTATGTCTATACCCAACGAAGAAAGGCAGAAAGTATTGCGTATTTCTTAAGGTTAAAAATGAATTTCAAAGTTTAACAACGTGCAATACGATGCAAAATTAATTTTGAAACGCGTAAACACAACAACTGTTCAAGAGAGACGGTTATAAATAAAAAGGCGTGACGTCATTCGCTCTGATTAGCGTTTCAAATAAAATGGACGATTGCAGAATTTTATACTTTTATTTTATTAAAAATCTTATTAATCCCAATGTGTATATTAAAATAGGATTATTTTTTAGAATCTTTTTAAAATAGTTTCTTCTCTAAAATCATTTATTTTTTAATTCTTTAATACTGTCATCATACTTATTATAGGAGATCACACTACTCCAAACTACAATTAGAATGATTAGAATTTTCTCAAAAGTAATTTAACAATCAGTACACACAAGCCTGCAATTAGAAGTTGTTGATCTATAAGTTGGAGATCGATATTTTTTCTGGATGTCTTCTTTTTCACACAGAAGTTAAACCTGAAAATGTCACACTCATTAATGGGTTATAATGAATTATATAATAATAATATCCTGGGACATTGTTCACACACGGCCATCTGATCCCAAAATAAGCAGAGCTTGTACTATGGAAACCAGACAACTGATATACTACATATGCTACTTTTATTTTGTAAATACATACATATGTAGATAATTACACTCAGACTCTCCAAAAATGCTCTCTATTCGAGACGGTTTGAAATTTACTCCACCACGCTGATCCAATGATACACACGATGCAGACTTTTTTCCGACACATGCAGGTTTCCTCACGATGTTTTCCTAGCAGGAAATTAATCACATAAAAAAATCGGTGATTATCGTCACTTATTCTAACAGTAAATGTCATTTAATTCCAGGCTCTGTTAGTAGTTTAACAGCGGAAACTGTCGTCAACAGTGTGAGGCCTCTGAGTATCGAATCACCTGCAAAGTCGACAAGCTTCAACAGCATATTGAACTGCCAGCAAGAGCTGACTCTGCTGCACGACTTGTTCCATATAAGTAAGTAAATTGTTGATTTGTAGTAACATTTTGTAATGTCTCACTTCTAGACAAATATTACATTTTAGATAGAAGTTGTTTATTTCCACAAGCCTGATGAGTTGGTTCATGTTGTGCATAAACGTAATAGTCATTTTTACCACCCCGCTGATATTTGGGTTAGGTTATAATATATTTTGGGTTTAAGCAATTTATTCTATACACGTCAAAAGCCATTTACATAAGAATATAAATTTAACTTACCTTTGGTAAACTTATTTTAGTTAATAGTTACCGAAACAAGCTCGTCTCGTTTAACAGTATTTTTTTTTTTGCTTATGCAAAAGTATTAGGACAACGGCATGTATTCAAACAGATGGCTTGGCATTGACTTCGCATTCTACAGAATTATTGGAGTTTTATACCAAAACTCGCGCAATATTGGTTAAATATGTAGAAAAATTTTATAGTCCGTATCTATCTGGGTAAAAATTTCATTTCTAATTTTAGAGTATTTCCACTACGTATCAAAACGGTATGGTGGATATAGATATTATCCGAAACCAGTTTTGAATTCACCTTATGTACGACGCAATGTCTTAAGGTCAATTAAATTATAATAAAAATTATGAAGCTTAAACCGTGTAAAATATTTAATACTCAAAAGTATTTTTAGAATTAACTTAAAGTATAATTATGCGTAGTTGAATATACAATTAAGATATACATATGTAACGGACTTAATTAAACAATGAAAAGAAATATAAGCAGATAATACACATATATGCAGATTAGAAACATAAACGCTGAAGGAATCGGTTAATTAGCAACGATAACGGTTCGATTAGATTGCGATAGGTTTTATTTTAATTTTATATATTATTAAAATGACTGTACATAGTTTTGTTAGGTTAAAATGAATATGATATATGTTGTGAAATAAAAATTTACATATAAAAAAATATATATGTTAAACAATAAGTAGAATCAACTTCGAGACTAGGTTACAAGGACCCGAGGCACTAACATTTTGATCGACCATTTCGAAACAGTTAGAGGAAAATATATTTATTTTCGATGGGTGGGCCTCGGCTGGTACATTGTAGGCCTAAGCATAAATCCGGAGCTGGCCAGCTCTTGACATATTTTTTTTACAGAGGTGACTGCCAACGATACTGGCGCTGTATAAATGGCGTGCCACAATTAGTGTACTGCTCAGATGGATTGTACTTTAATGATGTATCCCAACAGTGTGACTTTGAAGCCAATGTTAAATGCGTAGTGGAAGGAGAAGATGAATTAAAGAGCGAATTCATTGTTTACAAATAGGGGAGACATATTGATACTAGACACAGATTATTTATAGAATGAGAATTTATGTAACACAAAGAAAAATAAGGGTATTATTTCAAAAGAAAAAAAAATTCTTTTCTTAACTGGCAATAATGGTAAAAGCTACTTAATTTTCTTTTTCATAATCTATATATTATCTGTGATTTTATTTATAAATTCACCAAAGCCTTTGTTATACTGATTTATTTATTTTTAATAAAGCTATTATGTTATGTAGTTCATAAAATAAATAAATAAAAAACAAATTCATGCGTTGATAATGTTTGGTGTTGCTTGCACAAAAATACATTGAATAATGCACTCGTGTAAGTAATAGATTAAATAACAGCTTGTATTTTAAATAGGTGTTTATATATTATTAATATGTACTTAATATAAAAACAAACTGTTTTTAAGTGTTACCGTCATTAGCGCGCATTTTAACTATTAACTTTTAAATCAATCATATTGTATAATAATTGGTTTTATAATAAAATAATTTAAAAAAAAAAACGTTTATTATCCCATTATTTGCGTGACTGTACGTTACCTTATGACTGATGACTTTTCAAGCCAGTCTGCCTTCCTTATCGATGCTTACGTGTAACTTCCTGATTGATTGAAACCAACAACTGGATATTCTGCCTCTGCTCATCGTTCCTTTCACCTGACAGACGAGCGTCAGTTTTTCAAGGTCTCGCGTTTGTAGTACCAAGTGATGAGAGAAGCTGAGTATTCGCCTTAAGCACTCATTCAATGGCAGTAGTGAGTAGTGTATCATAAAAATTGGTGCCCCAGACACGTAAAAATTCCCGCCCCTTAAATGTAAGGTAATTAATAGCCTACTCTTAATTAGCAGTACGTAGTCAACTAATAATGTATTAATGTAATGTTTTAATTAATAAATAGGTTCTTAAAAATAGGTTCCTAATTAAGAAAATTGGTTCTTCTATTTCCTTTAGAAAGTAACAATAAATGGGTAATTTTTATGAAAGACGCCTCGGCTGCCGCCACTCCAAGAACCTTGAAACTTGTTCCTTTGGACATTGGATAAAATAGATAAATAAAAAAATAACAAATATGAAGTACGTTTTTTATTCGGATAAACATATAAATGTATTTTTTATTATTCAAAATAAGATATTCTAACATGATTTTGTTATTGCTTAAGTTTATCCAGCGTGGAAGGGATTGGGGTCGGGCTTGACCTTCTTCTCGAAGGGGTAGTAAGGGTGGTCCTGCCAAAAACTCGGCCATACTAGTCTGTAGTCTTTATTAAATTTACCTGAAAAAAATATCATCGATATATTCTTAACGATTCTTAAATAAAATATACAATATATTCTCATAAAAAACACGATATGTAACATTAAAAACTAAATCACGTACGATCAAAAATATACCTATAAATTGAGTACACATATATTAATTATAATTTTTATTAAGAGCAACAATTACTAATATATGTAATATATGTATATTACACGTTTTACTTGGTTGTAGGGCTTTGTGCAAGCCCGTTTGGTTAGGTACAACCAACAGTTGGTGACCATCACCTGACCCATCGGGTATTCTATCGCTAAACAGCAATACTTAGTGTTGTATTCAGGCATAGGCTCCAGGGACATAACTTCTTAGTTCCCAAGGTTTGTGGCGTATTGGCGATGTAAAGATGAATGTAAGGTATGGACTTCTTACTCCTATTTTAAATAAAAAACAGCTTAAATGACTTACTCTCAACAAGGCTATTAAGCCATTTTCTACTCCTTAATATGATTTAAATTACTTTAATAATTGAATATTTTAAAACTTACTTAATGTGTCCATTTCATCTGGTGATAGTTCGAAGTCGAAGACGTCGACGTTTTTCTCGATTCTATCCTTGTGGGTCGACTTCGGAATTGGTATAACGCCTCTTTGGACCTATAGCGAATAAACAGTTGAAATGCTGGATATCTTAAGCGCTCTGTACACTAATTGAGAGATGGAGCTGATGACGTCAGCGTAATATAGGATATTGTAAGTGCGTCAATGTGTGCGTGAGATCGGTGCATGAGCTCACATGTTTACACGTAAATTCTCGTGATAACCTTGGCACTCACACCAATTATTTTTTTGGGATGCTAATGAAAGCCGATATGGATGGAAAGAACTAGACATGTGACGTATATACTGGAACGGGTTTTAATACTAGGTATTCGACTTGGACGTCTCCGTACTAAGTATCGTAACAGAGAGTATAAACGCGTACCGAGTGTGCGACGCGACAGTGGCTTGGAGGTCTCCGTACTTAAACTAAGAACACATGAATCATACCTGTTTACGCCAAACTAATATCGGGGATCAAACGGTAAATGAAACCAAGGAAGAGCTTTCTACTGTTCACACAACTAGAATTTAGTTGAACATTTTAATATAATCACTTCCTACACTATATACAGGATGACTGGTGAATTAGTATCAATACTTAAGGACGTGATATTTGACGACCATATATGACCAAAAAAAAATACATATAACATAAATATTAATAAACTTCTAAGTAAAGTTAACCAAAAGTTATGTAATTAATTACGCGTCATGTGGACACCCTAGCTGCGCTGACGACACAACACAGTTAGGTACATTTAGTTATCGCGCGGTACTTTACCTACGTCCAAACGCCGCCGCGTGTTAACAGGGTAGCAGGCTACCTTTGATAAACAAGCATGATACAATCCCCCTTCATACTTTAAACCTGGCTTAGAACAGGCAAAAATACCAAAATATTTCACTCGTTAAGGCAACAAATTTGTTGACTAGGTAAATGATATGAACTTGGGACAAAAATTAACTGTTTACCTATCTTGGTATTTCCGGCATATTTAAAAATGGAATCATACTTATTTACAACGATTGTCAATCATTTAACTACCTATTCACCTACATAACTACACTAACCTTAACAAATGTTCAAAGTGAGCTCCTGCTCGTGTGATACACAGTTCGGCACGTTTACGCATATTGTCTTTCACACGCTTTAACACGAATGGGTCACTTTACTACTCACAGTATTCTGCATTTGTGTATTGATAAGCCATACCTAATTACTAATGACGGGTCACACTCACACACGAAAGATTAGGTATACGCGTAAGATCGATCGCTAGGGGCGCGCGCGCGGGAAGATGGACGAACCTTACGGCGGCGCTCGCCCGACTGATTAGCCGCGAGGCAGGGGTTGCGGGTGGCAAACACCACGCCGCACGCGCCGCGGAAATATGTCCACACTTTATTTATTTAAAGTAAAATTTTTGTAAATTTGGTCAAAAATTAAGTACCTATTTTTTTTACATAATTCGAATGAGAATCATGTACCGATTATGCTTCTAAAATATTGATACTAATTCACCAGTCACCCTGTATACTCATTAGCGAATCTAGAAAGCGCGATTCAGGAGTATGACAGATTCAATCAACGCCATCTATCGGTACCGAGTGGTAATAAACGACATTATACAATAACCAAAGACTTATTTTAAAATCAATACTTACGAGGTATCTCAAAACTATTTGCGGTACAGTTTTGCCATATTTCTCGCCTAGAGCTCTAAGTGTAAGGTCATTGACTCTCGGCGGTGGTGGAACGGAGCTGTTCGTGAATAGAGAACCAAACGGCGAATAAGCCATCACTGTTATGCCATTATCCTTCGCGAGCCGTAGAAGTTTATTTTGAGCAAAATTTAGGTTGACCTGAAATTAATAATAATGGTGAACCTAATATGTGTAGTTTCCTAGGGCTTCGCCCGTGTGGTGACAAGCTGGTTAAAATTACTAATGAAAAGAATTGTATAACTTCTTTCAAATCCCTTGAGTTTATGATAAAATTAATGTACTAATTTTTTATATTTTATCTTTATTTTATTGGTAATTAAATAATATTATTAAATTTAATATACCTCAACTTGCAACACCGCTGGCTTTATCTCAGAGTTCTCCAATAATCTTTCGATTTGGCTAATATTGAAATTGCTTATACCAATGGACTTGGCTAAGCCTTGACGTTTCGCTTCTTCCATTCCCTTCCAAGTGTCCAAGTAGTCAACTACATCGAATTCCTCGGAATTCGGCTGAAAATCAGGTTGAACGTTAATTTTGATTATCACAAAAGTTATAAATATAAAACATTTCAAAATTAATTCCAGGGCTTAACATTGATGTAACTTTAAGAAATAATGAAAAAAAAGTCTTTGAACAAAACAATATATTTTTTTTTCATCATGGAAACTATTTCATTAACCGTAATTTTTTTAATTGGACAGAATACTAAGGTACGACTATTGGTCGCCAGTTACGTCATCAGTTGCCATTGACCAATCAGATTGATTAAAATAGTAATATGACTTTAATCAGCTTAGAGATTGAATTTTTAATAGCATACCTTAAAAGCAACTGGAATATGTATCAAAAATAAGTCCACATAAGGCGTATTCAATTTAGCTAATGATTTCTTCAACGATGATACCACGTTTCTCTGTTCGTATAGTGCCAACTAAAAAGGAAAAAAAAACAAATGAGGTTCTATATTACATAAATAATATGTACATTTGTTATTAGCCAGTATTATTTTCATAGACATTTCTTTAAATTTAATTAATATAATAATATTAGTGCTAAATTGATTTTTTTTACTAGGATGACAGCTGACAGGGAGAGATGGCGTTACATCTTGAAGAGAATAACTTCAGGATGACCACGACCACTCTGCCAAGAGTTTATCTACTAAGGACGAATGTTTGTTATGTGAAACATGTATTTGCACATATCTGGGGTAATAATCGCGTACCACGACGTCCCGACTCTTTTATGTTTGTTCAGACAGTGGAAACCTTTACCCAGCTCCTTGAGGAGTTGTGGGATTCTAACAAAAACAATGCGATGGCTGACCTCACACCATGACACCAAACCTGACACCACTCACACGTGGAAGTAGCGGGAAACAATATAGAGTATCACTTACTTTGGTGACGATGAAAATGTCTTTCCTGGGGACGTCTGATTTCTGGATCGCCACACCAATTTGATCCTCGTTTCCATATATTGACGCTGTATCTATCAACCTAATAACATATATATTATAACTTTCTGACGGTTCTATGTATATAGGTGGTAAAACTTTGCATGGGTGGTACCTTCCAATATTCAGTTTAAATTTAGTCTAATAATAGCCAGAAAAGATACATTTTAGATCTCATGGACTGGTTGTGGGCACTTACGAGACAGCTGGTCACACCATGCCTGAATCCGTAGTAAACACTTAACGGTCTGTATTTTTTAACGAGGTGAGACAGCACACATTAAAAACAAGTGACTACTAATACAATATCGTTTATTATCGTTAACATCGTCGTCACGCACGAACACATTAAAAATCGCGCAACACAAGTGTAAATTTACGCACACATACAAAAATGAACACATATATACTTCTCATTCATATGTATTGTGTCACTAACTCACTAGAGTATCAAAGGAGTCTAAATATTATAAGAAATATTAATAATTCCTCGCATTGTTAATGCGCCATCATACTTAGGAACTTTGTGGTTATGTCCCTCGTGTTACACTGTCACACACCCCTTAAGTTGTACCACAACAATACTAAGTATTGCTTTTTTTTATAGAATAGGAAGGCGGACGAGCATATGGGCCATCTGATGGTAAGTGGTCACCAACGCCCATAGACATTGGCATTGTAAGAAATGTTGACCATCGCTTACATCACCAATGCGCCACCAAACTTGAGAACTAAGATGTTATGTCCCTTGTGCCTGTAATTACACTGGCTCACTCACCCTTCAAACCGGAACACAACAATACCAAGTACCGCTGTTTTGCGGTAGAATATCTGATGAGTGGGTTGTATCTAGCACTGTACTGTACTTGCACAAAGCCCCACCAAGAATGTACATATTAAAGAAAACTATAATTTTACATCAAGTTATAAGATAGTTTTTCTGTGTTCAATTAATAAATTATTCAAATCACAGATCTTACATACAAAAGAGTGGTAGGTATATTTATGAAATAGTCACAACTTACCTATAACCAGCATTAAGAGCCCATGTTACGGAAAGTTCAATTTCACGTGGTCCCACTTTCTTCTGGCCGTGCTGTAACAAATTATATTATGAAATATGCAGCAAATTTACATAAGATTTTTTTTATCTATATACCTATTTGGTATACAGCTAAATTTCCGTCATAAGAATGGAAACTCTTAAGGGAAAGGGAACTCAAAAGGCACGTATGTATGTGGAGAGTTTAAAAAATAAATAAGAGGATTTTTTAATAATGGAGGCAATTAGGCGAAGTATATCTATTGTAAAGGGTTTTGAAATATTATAAAAAATAATATGACTGAATAAACTGCTAAGCATACATAAAATTTATATATACATAAAATTTATACCAGAACATAGAGCGCGTTTCGATGAAGGGTTTAGTAAATAATATTATTATATTAGTAGCGCTTCGCAATTTCTACTGTCGACGTGACAAGAGTGAAATAAATGTAAAATGTATTTTTTTTTTAATAGGTAGGCGGACGGGCAATGGGCCACCTTGTGGTAAATGGTTACTATGGCCTATAGACATTGGCGCTGTAAGAAATATTAACCGTTCCTCACTTAGCCATTGCGCTACTAATATTTGGAACTTAGATAATATGTTCCTCGTGCCTTTAGTTATGCTGGCTCACTCAAACAACAATCGTAAATATTACTGTTTGACAGCAGATGAGTGATAGTAGGCTTTGTGCAAGCTCATCTGGGTAGATACAACTCATCAGATATTCTACCGCAAAACAGCAGTACTTGGTATTGTTATGTTCCGGTTTGAATGTAATTACAGGCACATGGGACATAACATCTTAGTTCCCAAGGTTGGTAGGGGATTTTAATAATTATTATGATTGCTATTCTTGAAGTTACTTACTTCGTCAAATCCTAAGAATGTTCCGAGTCCAATAGCAGGGATGGTGTTGCCATCGTTCAAAGGTATTCTCGGTGCTTTTCCGCCGTCTTTTTCATCACATCGCTGCAAAAAACGCTCATTAGAATTCAACAGCAATGCCGGATTAATTGGTATTAGTCACGTTTTTCTATCGCATATTATGCTTAAGCGTTGTTTTATCCCAGCTAACTTGTTTTAACGATATTTTATAGTGTTTTTCTGTCAAGTTATTTTCAGTAGCATCCCAAAGTTGGGAAGTTATGGGAATGCCATCCCACCGGACTATAAAAAATAAAGAATAATTTTTAAATTCATTTTAATGTGCGAATGTTCCTTTCGTCTCACATAACTCGATAACATTTAGTTCGACTCTTAATCAATTCCATTATGTTTCAATTCATAATTAATTTTTTATTTCATTATTTTTTTAATAGCTTTAGCAGATTTTTTGATTGTAAAAAAAAGTAAATTTAAATTTAAAATACTGTTTAATCGAGTAGGTTCTTACAAGAGTGGTACCTAGAAAATAATTTGTTGATACACATTTGATAATTTACATTAATATATTTTGATAAATAACTTAAGGCCTTACTTGAGGCCTTTGTCGGAAGAAAGCTGTAGGAGATTAACGACCGTTAGCCGATATTCTACTTCAAGTTTAGGGAACATTCAAAAAAGAAAAAAAAACTATATTTTTTCTATATTATTAGTATTATTTGTATAATTAAAAACAGTAATAATATTATAATAATTATTTTTGTCGTTCTTAAAAGCTCGGCTTAGAGCTGGGATTTCGTCGTACTCACGGGCCGAAGCCAAGTGGGCAGATACTTATTAAAACCTTAAGCCTTTAAAGCAATTCCCGATTACTTTTGTTGCAAGGAAATCGCGCACAATTCGGCACGTGTTCAGCATCACAGCCGTAGCGGTTTTTATTATTATATAATTATAATATCAATATTGAATAGCAACATTAGATTGTTGTTCAACATTCCCAGAGTAATCAAGTAATTTATCATAAAAACTCGTCCCATTAAGAATAATTGTCTAAGAGCGCGTTTAATAACGAATAAATAATTGATCAAATGCGGTATAGGATCCAATGGCAAAAGTGCAACAATATGGAAGAAAGGAAATATATTTTTCTTGGACGGAGATTATCTTTTGGGCACTTGAATATCTGAACATGAATATGTCTCCTCGCAAAACAGCAAATAGTTTTTAGTTGTTCGCCATTTCATCTGATCTCTGAGTTGATACTTAAAAAAAATGCTTGTGTTAAAAAAAAAAGGTTAATGTCCATCGGGCGCGGAACCGGCTTATCATCAGTTATGTGTTATATCGAGGATGGCTATCGTTTGTTTTAATGGGTAAGAATCTCACATAAGGTGAAGGTTTCCATTGAGTTAAAAACACATATCAAAAGAAAGCTATTTCTTAATTTCATGCGAATTAGAATTAATTCTTGTACGGTTACAATTGTTTTTTTTTTAGAAATTAGAAGAATTCTATTTTCGCAACTCGACATTGTACATTCTTTAATATTATTATGCTAGATGCGGTCAGCGCGTAGTCGATATTGTTTATAAATAAAAAAATCAAATATCCAGTTTGGCAGCCATTTATTATATTCCTTCATATAAATAACTCTCTTTGCCGCCCTTCTAAAGGACCATGTTGCCAACTTAAAAATATTAAAAATACAGATACTTTACAGACACTTTACAGAAAAATATTACGTCATACTTATTTATAAATTATAAAAAAATTTATTAAATATGGGAAAACAAATAATATACTATTAATATGAAATATTTATCAGTCCCCTTAATCACAATATGAAAGATACACGCCAGAAGAGAAAAAAAATACAATATAAAGAAATGATGAAAATGATCCACATGGCCAGATTAACATACGACCTAAAGACATTGGGGAACCGTCGGATTCAGAACGAACAGTGAGGGACTTAGAACTATAAAAGCTGACGCATAAATGGTTCTGTAATACGGTATACAATAAGTCATTGATTTGTCTGTCAGTCTAGTGGCCAGCATATATAAGCAAAAACATCGACAATATGTACTGTTTGATGACCACACCGATCCATTGTAACCGAAATTTCCGACATACAGAAAATATGTTTTCATAACCAAAAATCCACCTTCGAAAATTTGTCGCTATTGGCTACCTAGCTAACAGTAACAGCCTGTTAATGTCCCACTGCTGGGCTAAGGCTACCTCTCCCTTTTGATGAGAAGGTTTGGAGCTTATTCCACCACGCTGCTCCAATGCGGGTTGGTGGAATACACATGTGGCAGAATTTCATTGAAATTAGTCACATGCAGGTTTCCTCACGATGTATTTCTTCACCGTAAAGCACGAAATGAATTATAATCACAAATTAAGCACGCGTTCTTACCACTGGGTCATCTCGGCTCATATACGTATATTCTTACAGAATACAAACACTGTCTTTATAATAAAGAGATATAAGTACTTACTGAACTAACAGTTAAACTCGCCAATATAATAAATAAATAAAACATTATTCTTACAACACAACTAGCGGTCAATGAGTATACATTTACTACGATACCGATTACAAATGACGAAATGCATATGAAATAACTTCGTTACATCGATTTGAACTTAATAATGTTGCCAGTTAACCTTATTATTTACCCCAAAAAAAATAGTAGCTCCAGAAAAGTGTTATGAATATTGAGTTGGTAGTTTTTCAGTTAGGTGTTACAAAGACTCATTTTTTTTGATTAATTACTAATTTACTAAATTGATTTGTAATTGTATTACGTCTAAAAACTGAATACAGGAACGTTCATCGTCTAGCAACGAGATGTGCTGATGATTTAGTAAAAGTCGTGGGTTGAACGTGAAACATGAACATGGACAAGTAATGGGGGAAGTCAGACCGTGAATAATAATGATGATTTTTTATAGATTTTACATTATTTCTCCATACATCTACTATTCTCCATCAGAATTACATGCAACGATGCAAATTAATGTTTTATCTATCTAACACGAATAATTATATATTTTCCGTAAAAAAGGAATATATTTTACATGTGGCAACACATAATCTTAGCCGCGATATGCCTAGAAATAGATAGTCTAATGCGTCATGCATCGTTGCATTCAGCTTCAAGGTAATACATATTTAATTTTATATGCATAAATGTTAATGTAAAATTTACGAAAATATGTTTATACAGAGGTAAGCGACGCCAAAAATAATTCGAGAAATCGGACGAGATCTCTCCTTGAGAGGTCGTGTCTGCACGAAATCCGCGTGGTGTGGAGTTCAGGAGATGGCAGAGACGAAACTGAAGAGAATTAATCCTTTTTTTCATGGACTCCTGCTCGGACCCCATGAAGGCGTCTCGTCGTACCCGTGCGAAGCGAAGCGAATAGCTAACTGCCAATACTAACATCAAATCAAGATCGGTGATTGACAGACAATACCAACCAGATACAAGGATATGAGCGGCTGCAATGACAGTAAAAACAATTGTAATTGTTATTGATTATCAAATTTTTGCATCATAATGGAAATTATCGTACGACACTAGTGTACCATCGTACATCGTACGTAGTCATGAAAATCGTACTTGTACGATAATTATCGTACGGCTGTGAACCCTTCGTTCCGCCGGAGTGATATAGCAACAAAAGTATGCTATCACTCTCGTCTTAAATTCAATAGTCTATATGACGGCACCACAGTCTCGCCGACAAGTATATAAGTATAACAAAAGACTAAAGACCAATAATAACAACAATACGAAGATTAAATAAAAACGAACAATGCGTTCAGACCTTGCAATGTTTATATACTGGCATGAAAAAAAAAGAAATCACTGTAAAAATATGATAACATGTACGTATAACCAGGTAGGTTAAGGAGGCTGACGTTGGTTAAAGAGCGCTTTTTTTTGTATAACCACAAAAATAAAAATAAAATTTATTATTATAATAATATTCATCTTATTAATATTACATATGCGAGAGTTTGCGCAGAGAAAGCGAGGGGAAACGAATTAATCTATTTTTAATTGATTTAAAAAACGAAGAAATTTAATTCGTATAGACCATTTCAGAGAAAAGACAAAGAAAACTTTTGAAAAGGGTTTTTTGGTTAAAATATTAATTTTAATAATAACTTTGGTGTATATTTGTATTAGTTGTTCTATCCTAGAAACAAATATATTTGACCTTCAGAATCGTGGACCTTGAAGAAGGCGGTGGCTGGTTCCAGCAGTCTGTGAATCGCGGCATGATGATTATGATGATGAATACATTCATTATATCTTCAAAGTTAATCGATATCAAGATACGCGCCATTTTTCCACTTCTTCAAACTGAGTACTGACATCTACTTTATCGAAAGGATAATTGTTAAAGTTTTGCCAGAAAACATGACGAACGGTACGGTAAATAATGTCGAATTTTTTCAGCATGGCAACATCGTGTCGTCGATTTAGAAGTCGAAAATCGAGGCGTTTTTCACGACTCTTGCTTTGGTTAGTTTTAGTTGTCACCTCGTAAACGGCTGGATCGATTTGATGTATATTTCAATAGTTTCCTGGATGGTTTGAAAACACAATTGGATCCAGTAGGTGGCGCTGGACTCTAAAGCTTTTGTCCCATCTCTTATCCAGTCAATTTCAGTATTTTTTTTCTTTGATTCTTTCGGCCAAATATTAACATTCGTACCATACAAAAGATAACTAATTTCTTATTTCCATCTTCATTAATTTTGCATCGCATTTTGTTCACCATGTTCACCAATGTTCTTGATTGTAAATTCATGTTTTCTCGTGGCTTATGGTCAGAATAAACTGTAAATGATTTTCTTATTAGCTAGTATTACCAGTATTGCACTGCTTCTTTAATAGCTAAAAACAGTCTAAATATATGGCTTTTTTCTTTTTTTGGGCTTCATTTAGTTTTTTTGAAAAATATGCGACCATTTTTTCTTTCCCATCAGGTTTCGTCTCTTTCAGAATGGCTCCAATTCTATAGAAGCGTTGGTATAAATTTTAATGGGTAAATCTTTATTATAAATTTCCAAAACTGATTGAGAGCACAGTATTCTTTTTACTTTTTCAAATGTCTCATGACATGTGTCAGACCAAATGAAATTTTGATTTTTCCTGAGTAAATTAGGCATCGGATCTAGTATTATTGCACTTCTTGGAATGTATTAATGATATTACATTATTTTCCCTAGAAACTGTTTGACTTGTTTCTGTGTTTTTGGGAAGGGATTTTTTTTATTGAAATAAGATTATCTTTAAATGATTTTATAGAATTATTTTGTATTCTGAGGCATTTCGTGCATTTCGTGAATTTCAATTTAAAATCTTCTGTTTTAATTGCGTATAACAGCTGCTTTAGATGTTGAATATGTTGATCAAAAATGTTTGAAAATACTAGAATATCATCTATATAATTTACAGCAAAATCTGTAAGTTTATGTTTTCTAAGTATATTGCTTAAGATCCTCTGAAATATTGCAGGTGCTGTTTTTAATCCAAATGGTAGACAAGTCCATTGGAAATGTCCTTCCTGTGTATAATAATCCACTCTTTTACCTGTCTTCTATTCTCAAGGTAATAGACCGAAACGCAGACTTAATATCTACAGTTGTATAATTTCTTGTTTTCGTTACTCTGTCATCTATTAATGGAAATGTAATAAAAATGAAATGTGGACTGTAGGATTCTTCTATAAGTGTATTATCCAATAACTTTATTATTTGTTCCTCAATTTCCTTTCTGTCTTCTACATTGCATCTGTAAGGACTTTTACAACAATATTTGTCAACAAGTAATTCAATTCTAGCTTCATGTTCATTGACAGTACCAACATCATATTATTTTTTTGCAAATACTGTGTTATATTCATCAATTAATTAATTTATTTTAGATTTTCTATTCTCATTTAAATAATCTATCTTTATTTCAAAATCAGCTTCTTTTACATGTTCATTATAATTAATCTTATTTTGTTTTGTATTTGTGTTTTCTGTGTTTCCTTCCTCATGTATGTATTCCGACCGCCATTCCTCAAAATACGTTCTATTGAAGACTGTTTCAAGCTACAGGAAGACCTAAATTCCTTGACAGAATATTACAGCAGAAATAGAATCATTGTTAATGTTAAAAAATGTCATAACATAACGTTGACTCGTAAAAAACTCGTACAAAAAAAACCTAATAAATTTCGATTATAAAATTAACAATGCAAATATTTCTAGAGTTGACAACGTCAGGGACCTGGAAATTAAGATTGATGCTAAGCTATCAATGAACGATCACGTTGAGATCGTGGCAGAAAAAGCATACAAACAGTTAGGCTTTATTAAGCGTATTACACATACCTTCCATAATGTTGACTGTATTAAAATCCTGTACTTTGTATAAGTTCGAAGTATACTTGAATACGCTAGTAATATTTGGACACCCTATTATGTTAAATCTTCTCAGAGACTCGAATCCATTCAAAAGCATTTTGTCAGATACCTTGCTTCTAAGGAAGAGCTTGCTTCTACAAGAAATTCAGCAGCTATGAAGAGGCATGTGCTCACTATAATATGGACACACTTGAAGACAGAAGACACCAGAGTGATATGCTGCTACTTCAAGCAATATTGATGGGCAAAATTGACTGTTCGGACCTGTTATCAGCATTTTCGTTAAACGCATCTTCATTTAAATCCCGTAAACCCAACCTTTTCCACGTGCGTAAGTCAAATTTAAACTATGCCCAAAATTCCATCATACATCGTCTGGCACGAAGTTATAACAAATATTATTCTGATCTTGACCTTTTCCACTTATCAAAAATGCAATTGAAAAGAGAAATAATTCAAATTAATCGTAAAAAATAAAGTAAATAACCATAACCAAATAACACACACACACACACACACACACACACACACACACTCACACACACTCACACAGTCACACACATACACAAACATACACACACGAACAAGTGAACACAAACAATACATACGCTTCTCGCATTTATATTAAGCAAGAATGTTTTTGTTTTATTTTTTTTTTTATTGTAAATATTAACACTTGTACTATGTCTTTACTTCTGTTTTTTCTGAAGCTTTGTATTATAAAATTGTAATCCTATGTGGCCTTAACAGTAATGAGTAATAACTGTACAAACAAATTTGTAACGCTGTTGATTACAAGTAAAAAAATATATATAAAAAGGTGATCACAATGATATTAATAATTATAGGCCAATTACATTACATAAAAGTAGAACAAAATGGATTAAAAAAAAAAAACAAATCAACGACGTTAGCAGCTTTTTTCTTTGTAAAAACTATAACAGAAAATATTAACAAAAAAGTGCCAATAGTAGGTATTTTCTTTGATATGTCAAAGGCATTTGATTTTGTGAATACTATAATATACTGCTCATGAAATGTGATGAGTACGGCATTAGAGGACCAGCGATAAGTTGGATAAATAGCTATTTAAAAGACCGTACACAACATGTAGAAATATCAAAAATAAACAATAAATCCGAATTACTTACTTATAAATCTCCCAATCATAAAAAAAACTTTGGCGTCCCACAAGGTAGCGTTTTGGGTCCACTGTTATTTATATTGTCCATTAACGATTTACCCAATGTTATAAAATATCAATGTGTTTTATTTGCCGATGACATACGTGTTAGCTGTACCTCATACAAAAACTAACGCCACCTTTGATGACGATGTAAATAAAGCTGTGTTGTCTTGGCTAGAATCAAATGATTTATGATATCAACAACATATCAAAAAGGCGATCTAATTTTCAAATTATAAAACAAAAAAAAACAAAACTAAAAATTAATTGTCGTAAAATGATACTTGAAGAAAACAATGATGTAAAATTCCTTGGTGTGAATCATCATTGTGATTAGGAACTGATTTTTTTTTTATATTTACCAGAAGGGCAAATGACTACTCCACCAGATGGTAAGTGGTAGTAGTCCAAACGCGACGACGGCCAGTACAGTCGGGAAATAGGTTCTGCTCTAGCCGCCTTCGCCTTGCCGACCCGCAAGATGCCTTTTCACGCCTCGTTTGAAGGAACCCGGGTTGTAAGAGGAGGGGAACACATAAGCTGGTATGGAATTCCATTTTTTGGAAGTACGACAAAGAAAGGAGTTGCCAAATTTGTTTGTACGCGATGGAATTGATGCCACAGTTAGGCGGTGACATCGAGAGCCAGCACGCGTAGACTTTTGAAGGAAGGGAGAAGCAGGAATAAGAGAGAATAATTCCTCAGAGCACTCGCCGTGATACAGTCGACAGAAAGCGCTCAGCGCTGCTATCTCTCGACGCAATTGTATAGGCTCGAGGGTGTTAGTGACCTTTACGTCGCCAATAATGCGGACCGCACGTCGCTTCAACCGATCCAAGGCCTCAAGAAGGTACTTAGCGGAGCCATCCCACAGGTGCGAGCAATATTCAACGCAAGACCGTATCTGTGTTTTGTACAACAGGCACAGTTGTTGTGGCGTGAAAAAACGCCGCACCTTTTTCAGAACTCCGAGTTTCCGTGAGGCTGTTTTTATGACAGCCTCGATGTAATCCCTTGGACTAAGGTCGCAGCAAACGTCCATCCCCAGCATGGCGATTTTGCTTTGCATCATCAGTGGAGTGCCACAGAGGGAAGTAAGAGGGGAAAATGGTGACTTTTTTGCTGTGAGAGCGCATACCTGTGTTTTCTTGGCATTAAACTCAACAAGATTATCAGAGCCCCATTTAGCGATTAGCTCTAACATCCTATTGAGTTCAATAATAAGATCCTTCCGCCTCTCCTCAATTTCCGCTCGCCCAGCCACTGCGCGTCCGTGGTATCCACCATGCACTGTACTATCGTCTGCATAGCAATGAATGTTCCCGAGAGAGAGCATATCATTGATATGCAAAAGAAAGAGTGTGGGGGATAGCACAGATCCCTGGGGTACACCAACATTCACTACATAGAATTGTGAAGCGCAACCATCATCTAAAACACGAAGGCTGCGCTTATGTAGGAAGCTGGCAATCCAGGTGCAAAGCTGAGCAGGCAGACCGTATGCCGGCAGCTTGGAGAGAAGACTTCTGTGCCAGACCCTATCGAAAGCCTTGGAGATATCGAGGCTGACAGCCAGCGATTCCCTATGCTTGTCAATAGCTTCACCCCAGAGATGTGTTACGTACGCTAGAAGATCACCTGTAGACCGTTTTGGTCGAAACCCGTACTGATCATTAATTAGACAGTGATCTTCTAGGTAATGGATCATTTGGTTGTTGAGAATCCGTTCCATCACCTAACAAAGTAATGAGGTGATAGCTATTGACCGATAATTTACAGGGTCAGATCGATCCCCTTTTTTGGGAACCGCTTGCACATTAGCTCTTCTCCAAGCCTCCGGCACACATCCTGAAGGAAGAGAAAGTTGGAACAGGCGCGTTAACACGGGGGACAGCTCCACCGCGCACTTTTTCTGCACTATGGCTGGTGTTCCATCGGGATCGCTAGCTTTCCGTACATCAAGTGATTGCAGCTCCGCACGCCCATCACGTTGCCTGATTTTGATGTCAGGCATCGTATGGCCACATGAAGGTATTATTGGTGGCAGTGCACTACAATCATCGATGACGGAGTTATCGGCAAAGAGTTTAGCCAGGAGATCAGCTTTCTCTTGCGGACTGTGAGCTAGCGATCCGTCCGGATTTCTGAGCGGTGGCAGCGAAGATTGGCAGAAATTGTTTTGCACAGACTTGGCTAGACGCCATAAGCTACGGGAGCCCCTAGGATGCGAAATAAGGTCATGACCAATCTGTACAATGCGCTGTGCATCCGCTCTCGTGTACGCCTTCCTACAGGACTTGGAATTTTTATTGTATTTTGCTTTCAGTGAGTCAGTGTTAGATGCCCCGCTAATGCAACCATTGATCCACTCGCGGTATGCCGCCTGCTTAGATGATACAGCATCAGCACATTCGCGAGTGAACCAACGGTTACGCGCACCCCTACTGACGAGATCTGAGCTAGGAATGTAGTATTCCATTTCCAACATGATCTCGTCAGCAACAGCAGCGGCACTAGCTGTCGGGTCATTCCCACTGAAGCAACGTTCCTTCCAAGAGACTCAAAGTTGTGGTCAAAGTTGCTCACGTCCGTAGGTCTCACCAAAGACAGGTTTCATCCCTCATTACCCTACACGTGGCCCCTGGGTGGTGCTAATTGAGCAACATATTCTAGGTGGGAGGCTCCGGCTGTAGCTAGCATTACCACCCTGCGAACAAAGCCGCACCGCCATAGCGATTTGTCAAGTGGCTTAATTCACATTGTCGCGCAGCATTTCGTGTTCCGGTGCGAAGTTTGCAGCAGCTTACCATGGGGGATTGGGTCTGTATAGTTGTGCTCTGCATATGGTGACAGGTTCTGACCGTAGTCACAGTGACGCCGGGCGGCTCAATCTGGAGGGCAGCGGGATCCGAAGCACGGTGCACCGCTGGCCGACCGCAGTTAGTAGGGGGCCCAATTAGTAGGTTCGCCATCTACGAAAGGCTGCCCCGCCAACTTGCGAAAAATCCTGGGATGGTTTCCACCGTGCTGGTTGGCGACCAGAGAGAGGTCCCGGTGGCGATTCCCAGGGGGGTTCGGGCGTCCCCACGGTCTCCAGTTGAGTCTACCATCTCCCTCTCTGCGGTAAAAGTCACGGTGTCCAAAATGCGGCACCTCGTACAACTTCCATTTCCCCATACCTATTCACGCCCACAATCAATGAGTTATAAAAAAAGCAAGAAGAATGTTTCACAGCGGCTGCACCACCTCTCAATTTCAGTGCATCTCTCTAATAAACGAGGTTTGCACTCCAATCTCTTTGCGGTCCACCACCACCTTGAGACCGCCATGCCGCACTTGCTCTTTCTCACGGAGACACAAATCACCAGTCCAGCGGATGTAGCGTACTTACAGTATCCCGGATATTCTCTCGAGCACAACTTCAAACCTCGTGCTGGGGTCTGTATGTACGCTCGTAATGACGTCTGCTGCCGGCGTCTCCGAAACTTGGAGGTACCCGATTTTTCGGTAATGTGGTGCGTATCGGATACAGGTTTGGAGCAGATTGTATACGCCTGCGTCTATAGGTCGCACAAAGGTGACCAGGAGACAACTCGGATGTTTGAGTATCTCAGCGTGACGGCTGATGCCGTCCAAAGTCGTTACCCGACTGCTCAAATGGTATTTCTGGGGGATTTCAACGCTCACCACCAAGATTGGCTGTTCCCATAACAGAACACCGACCATGCCGGGAGAGAGGCGCTCAAATTCGCAATATCCCTAAACCTCTCTCAGCTGGTACATGAAGCAACTCGGGTACCGGACGTGGACGGTCATACACCTAATTGTCTGGACCTTCTGCTGACTACCGAACCTGACTGGTTTTCAGTGTCAGTTGCAGCTCCCTTGGGCACTTCTGATCATTGTGTGATCAGGTCGGTCTTCAACTTCCACCCTCTGGACTCCGGTCCCACTGGAACCAGACGGGTGTGGCGATACAAGTCGGCAGACTGGGACGAGATGCGACACTTTTTTGCATCCTACCCTTGGCGGCAGATATGCTTCTCTTCCACTGATCCGTCGAGCTGCGAACAAGCCATATTTGAAGTCATATGTCAGGCTATGGAGTTCTTTATTCCATATGCTGACGTATCACTGGATGGCAAGATCCCTAGGTGGTACAACGCTGAGTGCGCCGCAGCTGAGGCCCGTAAAAACTCAGCGTTTGTAGCGTGGGCAGCAGCCCGCACCACCAAAGCTCCGGACATTGCGACTAAGAAGAAAGCCTTTAACTCTGCTGCCAAGTCCTACAAGAAGGTTCTCAAGAAGGCTCGTTTCAACCGAACTAGACGTCTTGGAGCCAAATTAGCTTCCTACCCCCGTGGTAGTAAAGCATTCTGGTCTCTGTCCAAGTCGGTTGAGACAAACTTCTGTCGTCCATCGCTGCCTCCACTGCTGAAGCCTGACGGATCCTTGGCCTTTACGGCAACAGAAAAGGCTAACTTATTAGCGGCCCTGTTTGCCGAAAATTCGCGTCTCGATGCAGGAAGTGCCTCACCGCCAAATATACCACCTTGCGACTCAATGATGCCAGAGATACGAATTCGCCAAAGAGAGGTCCTAAAAATTCTGCGCACCTTGAACGTGAATAAGGCCAGTGGCCCTGATGGGATTCCAGCAATAGTCCTGAGGAATTGTGCACCTGAGTTGTCCCCTGTTTTAACACGCTTGTACCGCCTCTCTCTTAAATCCGCTCAAGTCCCTAAAGCCTGGAAGATTGCCAACGTACAACCAGTACCTAAGAAGTGTAGCCGTACCGACCCGGCCAACTACCGACCCATAGCAATCACCTCCATACTTTGCAAAGGTTTGGAGCGTGTATTGAATAACAAACTCCAGGCGTACCTCGAAGAAAACGATCTCCTATCGGACCAGCAGTACGGCTTTCGTCGGAATCGATCAACAGGAGATCTCTTAGTGTACGCTACTCACATCTGGGGCGAGGCCATGGACAAGTATGGTGAAGCGTTAGCCGTTTCACTTGACGTGTCCAAGGCTTTCGACCGGGTCTGGCATGCGGGCCTTCTTAGCAAGCTTCCTAGCTACGGGATACCTGTTGGCCTTTGCAACTGGATATCAGATTTCCTGAGTGGACGATCGTTTCGAGTTGTCCTAGATGGCTTCTCGTCTGATCTAATGGCGATTAATGCCGGTGTTCCTCAGGGTTCAATTCTCTCCGCCACACTCTTCCTGCTGCATATAAACGATCTGCTGAAACCCGGTATCTTTGGGTACGCAGATGACAGCACTGTCACGGAGAGATACATATCCGGTCCCCGAGCTAGTACAACAGAAACTCGAGAGCACAGGGAGGCCTTGGTAGAACGCATTAATTTGAGATTGGAAGAGGTTTCGAATTGGGGCGATGATAACAAAGTCAAATTTAATCCTGCCAAGACTCAAGCGTATTTGTTTACTGCCAAGAGGAGTCCATTCCACCTGACTCCGACTTTCCGGAATGTATCTGTACCTATCACCGACAGTATTGAGCTTCTAGGAGTTACATTAACATCCAAACTCAACTTTGGACAATACATTGAATCCAAAGCTAAAACTGCTGGTAAAAAACTTAGCATCCTCAATAAGGTCAAACAGTACTTCACACCAGAACAGCTTCTGACTCTTTATCAAGCCCAAGTCAGATCGTGCATGGAGTACTGCAGCCATTTATGGGACGGCTCTGCTAAGTACCAGCTTGATACTTTGGATTCAGTGGATCGTCGTGCTAGAAGACTCATTGGCGACCAGACACTGGTTACAAAACTCCAGACCTTAGAACATCGTCGTAAGGTTGCCTGTCTGTCGGTATTCTACAAGATATATTTCGGCGAGTGTGCTCAGGAACTTTTTGATTTGGTTCCCCCGTCACCTTTTTACCAAAGAACTGCGAGGCATCGAAAGGATCTGCACCCGTACGTGGTTGACGTTGACGTATTTAAGACACGTACGAAACGTTTCGCTTCCTCGTTTCTGATACGCACCGCCAAGGTCTGGAATACCCTCCCGACCTCCGTTTTCCCCACCACCTACAATATGGGTACCTTCAAGTTCCGAGTGAATAGGCACCTTCTAGGCAAGCGCTCTCCATCTTAGACTGTATCTCACTTTCCATCAGGTGTGATACAGTCAAGCGCTAGCCTATACATAAAAAAAAAAAAGACTAACGCATAGTAATCGCGCATACCATCCCAATCTGCCGACTTGTAGTGCCAAACGCGACGTTTGCATACCGCTGGTGGCGGCAGCTTGGCCTGTGGCACTTTGGTAGATATGAGGCTGTGATCCGAAGAACCAAGCGAAGTCGGAACCACAACCTGATATTCCACCGGGTGAGAAGTCAGCAGAAGGTCCAGTAGAGAAGGCGCTTGCCCATCAATGTCTGGGATCCTGGTGGGCTGATCAACCAGTTGGGTCAAGTCATGTGTGAGAGCAAAAGCATGAGCAGTCCTTCCAGCATGGTCAGTTTAGAGGGATTTCAAGCATGATTCATGGTGAGCATTAAAATCCCCCAAAAACACCAATTCCGCGTTAGAAAACTGCTCTTGCGCAGCACCCGACTTAGATGGTCAAATAGTCGGCTTGTCTCCAAGTCACCATTCTGGGATCTGTAGAGGCACACGTAGACACGACTCTGACGAACCAGATCCACACGTACCTCCAACATGGATAAGGAGGGGTCCTCCAAGCAGCGCAGTCGGTGATGGCAAATATCCGTCCTGACGAACTGACGAACAAGCATACTCCGGCTTTTGCTTTGAAGGATTCTTCAAGTATGTAGCCGGGATAGTTAAGGTAGCTGGTATCGGCAGGACGGAGTATTTGTGTCTCCGTGAGAAACAACATTGCTGGCCGTGCTGTCTCGAGATGGTGGTGGACAGCGTTGAGGTTAGCGTGGAGTCCACGAATGTTAGTGAACAAACAGCGTGGATATGGTGGGGGTGTGCACCGCTGTACGACCGTCATTCCTGCTTTACTGCGCTACCATTTTAGAAAAAAGAATGGAAATAGACGTGAAGCAAGCGACGTATTGCCACGATAGGGATGGGCAAAGTGTGGAGGCGTGTTTCCCCAAGTGGTTGACACTGACACTGACCCGCCGGACGGAAGCGCCCCCGAACCCCCCCGGATGTGGCTGCCGGGACCCCACCTTCCGGTCACCAAGCAGCACGACGGTCCAACCCGAGATTGTCCGGCAGGTCAATACAGTTTCCCCCGGCATTGGTTCAGCAGCCGTCTCCACTGGACCAACACCCATCGCTGCAATGCTCTCTCGGGCACTGGCTGTACGCTAGCTGACCTCGAAACGCGGCTGCAAGCCACTTCACGAGATTTTCACCATGCGTACGGTACAAGCCAGTCGGATGTTTAACATCGTACCACCAGATGAGCAAATGGTCGCTCACATATCCCTTAGTCGCCTCTTACGACACCCATGGGAAAGACAGGGGCAGTGAAATGTATTCTTTCTCCGTCACTGCACGGATAAATATAAGTAATCTTACTTCTAGAATAAATAAGTTTTTATATGCTCTTCAAAAACTACAACGTACTGTTGGCAAAGATGCTGCTCCCACTGTATATTATGGATATGTGGTTTCTTTACAAAATTATGGCGAATTTTATGAGTTAATTCTACTAATTTTAATAATGCTTTTTTTATCTCTCAGAAGAAGTGTTTACGGGCTATTTTTGGAGCTCAACCATTAGATTCATGTAGACCAATTCTTAAAGTTAACAAAATCTTGACACCAGCCAGATTGTATATTATAATGGATGTAGTCATGTTTGTAAAAAATATCCACATTTATTCGAAAAAGCTCTCTTTCAAAAATAATCCTACATAATGTGTATCAAAATATTTAATAATATACCAAAAAGCTTAAGGGAGCTACCATTAAGGTTACTAAGGTCTAAACTTAAAAAATGGTAAATAAATAAAAAAAATACTATATAAATGAATATTTAAAATATAAGTATATATAGAATAAATAAATAATTAATAAATTTGATGATTCAAATGGCGGCTAATAGTTACGTCCAGAGACAAAATATATACAAACAAATATCAAGTATATTTTCCATATTAATCAAATATATTCCATAACAAAGAACAAATATATTCCATATTAATCTCTTAATACATATACTAATATAATTATTTAAATGTACGATTGGTGTGATGTGATAAATAAAGAAATCATAACATCTGTAAAACTATGTTTCATGCAAATAAATGATTATTAGAATAATAATTATTATTATTACTAAATAATTATTTTTTTCAAACATCAAATGTTTTGTTAAATGTCATTTCTAACTTTTTTTATTATCAAATATAAACTATTACACAAAACTTAAAGGCCAGTATCAATGCCAACTTATCAAACAATAAAAAAATATAAATACAATTATTTCTTTACATCTCCCCCCATGGAGAAGAAAATTTACTGGGGAATTTTCTTTCAAGACAATGATCCCTATTCAATCTTCAACATCATTTTGTATCATGTGTGCTGGAATAAGTTTTGTAATGTAGAATAAATTTGACTTTTTTTCATGTCCAGTATCGATTCTATATATCGATTTAGAAACTTTTTCAATCATTCGATAAGATCATCTAATTTTTTTCTGTTTAGTTTATTACCATTTTCCACATAAACCATCTCCCCAACCTTAGGTTCATAGTATTTTCTATTCTTATCAAATATATTTTGTTGTAGTTACGTAATTTTATTGTCTCGTATCCAGTCAATTTCAGTATTTTTCTTCTTTAACACTTTCGGCCAAATATTAACATTCGTACCATACAACAGCTAAGTTTAGGCAAAACCAGTTACCGAGTGATAATTTGGTTATATTTTTCTACACACTCATGGGCTATTGTTGTCCGGGCTTTCTTATTTCCAACTTCATTAATTTTGTATCGCATTTTGTTCACCAATGTTCGATTTAGTCTCTCATTTAGACCATTCGAGAATGGTGCATTTACTGCAGTGAATATTATAGGTATATATATGTATTTAATATTAATTACTTGTTAACAAATATAAATGAAAAAATTGAAATTGAAAGAAATGTATTAGATACATATAAAGAAATCATAACATCTGTAAAACTATGTTTCATGCAAATAAATGATTATTATTATAATTATTATTATTATTACAAAATAATTATTTTTTGCATCGCATTTTGTTCACCAATGTTTGATTTAGTCTCTCATTTAGACTATGGTGCATTTATTGCAGTGAATATTATAGGCATCTAATTTTCTTCTAAGAATTTCTTGAATTCTTTCGAGTTTATACCTGGATATTTGTCAGTGAGCAACATCTCGATATTTTTAGACTATGATATTTTTGTAACCAGTTTATTAAAATCGTTTGCACTCTGAGTTTTCGATGGTGGGATAAATACGTATCTAGTAAAGTGATCTTCGAATAGATGAAGATACTTCTTTTTAGATCTTGAACCTCCAAAGCCTCCTATTGTATCTATGACATCAATCCAATTTTTTTCTGTCCTTTTAATTTATTTTTAATACCAACCTTACAGTTTTTACATGTTTCTATGATATTTTTGGTCAAGTTTCTCCGGTCGATCTATAGTGATCGATTGCTTTCTGCATCTGTTGAATTTAATATGACACATATTCTCATGTATATTTCTTATGAATTTAAAGCTGAATTCTTTAGACAGAATTACTTTTTCTTTATTTCTAAATTTTTTATAATATATATTTTGTTTCCTTATCATTATGTTTTTATTCTTTTGTATCTCTTTATTTTTATCCTGATCCATTAAAATTTCGTCAAGATTAATTAATTTTAGTATCTATAGTTATTCATCTTTATTTTCATTTGATTCTAATATAGGGTTTCTGCTAAGGTAATCTGCTTCTACATTATCTTTTCCCGGAGCGAAAATTATATTAAAATAGTATTGTAATAGATAGTACATCAAGTCACCAAGATCTTTATCTGTTCTTGATTTTAAATTCATGTTTTCTAGTAGCTGATGGTCAGAATAAACTGTAAATGATTTTCCTATTAGCCAGTATTGCCTATTATTGGTTTTTCTTTCCCATCAGGTCGCGTCTGTTTCAAAATGGCTCCAATTCCCTCTATAGGAGTGTCACTTCACTTCCACTTCTTGGAATGTATTCATTATAATAATTTATTTTTCATAGAAACTGGCTGATGAGCAAGCTCATATTATTAATTTTTACCGAAGTTTTTATATTTTACATTTACTACCACTTCCAAAGATAATCATTACGCATTTTTTACATTATATACAAGTCAATGTGCTTTGGCATAGCCTTCACAAGTAGCTGATAGTTTTTTTAGACCACAAACTGATGCACACCCCCACCAGCGGTGCACACCCCCACCATACCCACGCTGTTTGAGGTCGAGTTCACTAACATCCGTGGACTCCACGCTAACCTCAACGCTGTCCATCACCATCTCGAGACAGCACGGCCGGCAATGATGTTTCTAACGGAGACACAAATACTCCGTCCTGCCGATACCAGCTACCTTAATTATCCCGGCTACATGCTTGAAGAATCCTTCAAAGCGAAAGCCGGAGTATGCTTATTCGTCAGGACGGATGTTTGCTGTCGCCGACTGCGCTGCTTGGAGGACCCCTCCTTCTCCATGTTGGTGGTACGTGTGGATCTGGTTCGTCAGAGTCGGGTCTACGTGTGCCTCTACAGATCCCACAATGGTGACTTGGAGACAAGCCGATTATTCGACCATCTTAGTCGGGTGGCAGATGCTGCGCAGGAGCAGTTTCCTAACGCGGAATTGGTGTTTTTGGGGGATTTTAATGCTCACCATGAATCATGGTTGAAATCCCTCAAAACTGACCATGCTGGAAGGACTGCTCATGCTTTTGCTCTCACACATGACTTGACCCAACTGGTTGATCAGCCCACCAGGATCCCTGACATTGATGGGCAAGCGCCTTCTCTACTGGACCTTCTGCTAACTTCTCACCCGGTGGAATATCAGGTTGTGGTTCAAGCTCCACTTGGTTCTTCGGATCACAGCCTCATATCTACCAAAGTGCCACAGGCCAAGCTGCCGCCACCAGCGGTATGCAAGCGTCGCGTTTGGCACTACAAGTCGGCAGATTGGGACGGTATGCGCGATTACTATGCGTCAGTCCCTTGGAAGGAACGTTGCTTCAGTGGGAATGACCCGACAGCTAGTGCCGCTGCTGTTGCTGGCGAGATCATGTTGGGAATGAAATACTACATTCCTAGCTCAGATCTCGACAGTAGGGGTGCGCGTAACCGTTGGTTCACTCGCGAATGTGCCGACGCTGTATCATCTAAGCAGGCGGCATATCGCGAGTGGATCAATGGCTGCATTAGCGGGGCATCTAACATTGACTCACTGAAAGCAATCTACAATAAAAACTCCAAGTCCTGTAAGAAGGCTTACACGAGAGCGGACGCACAGCGCATTGTACAGATTGGTCATGACCTTATTTCTCATCCTCGGGGCTCCCGTAGCTTCTGGCGTCTGACCAAGTCTGTGCAAAACAATTTCTGCCAACCTTCGCTGCCACCGCTCAGAAGTCCGGACGGATCGCTAGCTCACAGCCCGCAAGAGAAAGCTGATCTCCTGGCTAAACTCTTTGCCGACAACTCCGTCATCGATGATTGTAGTGCTCTGCCACCAGTAATACCTTCTTGTGGCCACACGATGCCTGACATCAAAATCAGGCAGAGTGATGTGCGAGCGGAGCTGCAATCACTTGATGTACGGAAAGCTAGCGGTCCCGATGGAATACCAGCCATAGTGCTGAAGAAGTGCGCGGCGGAGCTGTCTCCCGTGTTAACGCGCCTGTTCCAACTTTCTCTTTCTTCGGGATGTGTGCCGGAGGCTTGGAGAAGAGCTAATGTGCAAGCGGTTCCCAAAAAAGGGGATCGGTCTGACCCGGCAAATTATCGGCCAATAGCTATCACCTCAGTACTTTGTAAGGTGATGGAACGGATTATTAACAACCAACTGATCCATTACCTAGAAGATCACTGTTTAATTAATGATCGTCAGTACGGATTTCGACCAAAACGGTCTACAGGTGATCTTCTAGCGTACGTAACTCACCTCTGGGGTGAAGCTATCGACAAGCATGGGGAATCGTTGGCTGTCAGCCTCGATATCTCCAAGGCTTTCGACAGGGTCTGGCACAGAAGTCTTCTCTCCAAGCTGCCGGCATATGGTCTGCCTACTCAGCTTTGCACCTGGATTGCCAGCTTCCTACACAAGCGCAGCCTTCGTGTTTTAGTTGATGGTTGCGCTTCACAATTCTATGTAGTGAATGCTGGGGTCCCCCAGGGATCTGTGCTATCTCCCACTCTGTTTCTTTTGCATATCAATGATATGCTCTCTCTCGGGAACATTCATTGCTATGCAGATGATAGTACAGTGCATGGTGGATACCACGGACGCGCAGTGGCTGGGCGAGCGGAAATTCAGGAGAGGCGGGAGGATCTTGTCATTGAACTCAATAGGACGTTAGAGCTTATCGCCAAATGGGGCTCAGATAATCTTGTTGAGTTTAATGCCAAGAAAACACAGGTATGCGCTCTCACAGCAAAAAAGTCACCATTTTCCCCTCTTCCCTCCCTCTGTGGCACTCCGCTGGTGATACAAAGCAAAATCGCCATGCTGGGGATGGACGTTCGTTGCGACCTTAGTCCAAGGGATTACATCGAGGCTGTGATAAAAACAGCTTCACGGAAACTCGGAGTTCTGAACAAGGTGCGGCGTTTTTTCACGCCACAACAACTGTGCCTGCTGTATAAAACACAGGTACGGTCTTGCGTTGAATATTGCTCGCACCTTTGGGATGGCTCCGCTAAGTACCTTCTTGAGGCCATGGACCGGTTGCAGCGACGTGCAGTTCGCATTATTGGCGACGTAAAGGTCACTAACACCCTCGAACCTTTACAATTGCGTCGAGAGATAGCTGCGCTGAGCGCTTTCTATCGACTGTATCACGGCGAGTGTTCCGAGGAATTATTTTCCCTAATTCCTGCTTCCCCCTTCCTTCACAAGTCCACGCGTGCTGGCTCTCGATGTCACCGACTAACTGTGGCATCAATTCCATCGCGCACAAAGAAATTTGGCAACTCCTTTCTTTGTCGCATTTCTAAGAAATGGAATTCTTTACCAGCTCACGTATTCCCCTCCTCTTACGACCCGGGTTCCTTCAAACGAGGCGTGAAGAGGCATCTTGCGGGCCGGCAAGGCGAGGGCGGCTAGTGCAGAACCTTCTTCCCGACTGTACTGGCCGTCCTCGCGTTTGGACTCTACTACCACTTAACATCAGGTGGAGTAGACTCATTTGCCCTCCCGGCAAATATAAAAAAAAAAAAAAAAAAAAAAAAAAAAAAAAAAAAAAAAAAAAAAAAACAATTCACTCCACTGATTGTCCAAAATATAGCATAGGCAACCAAATCAAATGCTTTCGACTGATCGAGAAAACATGCGTTTTACGGTCCGTATAGTATTTACAGTTAGTTACAGTAGTAGTAATTACAATTTGCTTTAGTTTGCAATTTTGCACACCATTGTCTCTTTCAGGTGCTGACATAACTTTTTTTAATGTAGTGGTCGGACAGGGTTCAAGTAAACAAATCTACGGCTTTTCTGTTGTTATTTCCCTCACAATCAACACCAGTGCCTTTTTGAAGGCACATTTTTTGAGTTCTTATCAGATTTTAATTTAAATAACCCTTTTAATAAATATATTGTTGTAGGAGATTTCAACAAAGGAGATATTGTATGGTCACATAACTTTGAAAATACACTAGCTATCCAAACCCATCCGAAAATAATTTAATTATGCAACTATTTGCTTTTATGTGTTTCTCTGGCTGGTGTCATAATATAATGGGATTTTTAATGGTAATAATAGACTATTGGATCTCGTTCTGTCTAACTGTAGTTGTTCGGTCGAAAGAGCTACACCATTATCTTTGCCTGAAGACGCACATCATCCGATTATTTCAGTGTTGACCGATATTATGGTGAATGATTCTAATTTACGCTATGCTCCTCGAATTGTTCGTCGCTTTCATGTTGCTGACTACAACGCATTTAACAATGAATTAGATAATATTGATTGGGTGGAACAATTCGAAACATGTGATATAATTAACGCAGTAGATAAGTTTTATTTAATAGTTAATAATATTTTGGATCGCTTTGTACCAGCAAAAACAGTGTAGGATATAAAAAAATATCCTGTATGGTTTAATAAGTGTTTAATTAAATTGATTAAAAAGAAATTAAAATGCATAAATGTTGGAAAATTTATGGGCATAATAGTGACTATGACAAATTTGCTGACCTTCGAAACAGAACTAAATGAATAGAAAGAGAGTGTTACAATGTCTTTATTGCTAGGGCTAAAGATAATATTCATCACAGTTCCCGGAAATTTTAGTCATTTATAAAACCAAAGAAAGGTAGTAATAACATACCTGACACCATGTTTCATGATAGTATTGTTGGCTCCGACGGCCCTTCCATCTCTAATCTATTTAGTAACATCTTTAAATCAGTTTTTGAAGTAGATGTGAATCAACTCAATGTTAATACTTCAAACAAGCATGGTAGTCAGGCCTAACTAGTATTGTACTAATATTGTATCATGCCGAACCGTAGAAAAATATCTCTCAAAACTCGACTCATCTAAGGGTAGTGGCCCAGATGGATTACATCTTATTTTTTTTAAACGATGCAGTAAATCTTTATCAATTCCTTTACAATTATTTTTTAACAAATCAATATATTCAGGCACATTACCGCCTATTTGGAAAAAAATCCCTTGTTGTTCCCATTTTCAAAAATGGAGATAAGCATAATGTCAAAAATTATCGTGGAATTTCAATGTTGTCAATCATATCTAAATTATTTGAGAAGATTATTTACGATACTTTGTTTCCTTTAATAAAACCTCTGCTCGTAATGAGCAGACCAACAACATGGATTCGTGAATAAAAGATCAGTTGAGTCTAATCTTGTTGAGTTTCTCGATGTTGTTCTTTTAGTCATGGAGAGAGGACATCAGGTTGACGCTGTGTATACTGATTACTCAAAAGCATTTGATTAAATTCCACATTCGTTGTTAATTAAAAAACTTGCATATATTGGTATACACGGCAATTTGCTAAGATGGATAGCATCATATCTCCGTGACAGAACTCAAGCAGTTGCTGTTAAGGACACATTTCTAGTTTTCTCCCTACAACATCTGGGGTTCCTCGGGGCTCTCACCTCGGTCCTCTATTGTTTAACATTTTTATTAATGACATACTGAAAAATTTTCAAAATCCTAACATACTTCTATATGCCGATGATACAGAACTATTTAAAATCATAAAAAAAGTGACGACTGCTCAATTTTGCAAGAAGATTTAGATATTTTAGTGCAATATTGATCATCTAATGGCCTACATCTTAATTTTGATAAGTGCAATATAAAATCACTTTCTAGAAAAAAAAATCAAATTTTATTTGATTACACAATTTCCAATCATTTGATTAAGAGGGTAACCGAGGTTAGGGACCTAGGAGTGCTTCTAGATTGTAATTTATTATTTGACAGACATGTGAATAAAATTATCGCAAAAGCTTACAGTATGTTGGGTTTCATATTTGGCCAGGGAAGAGACTTTAAAAATATCAATACATATAATGTGTTATATAACTCGTATGTAAGATCTAATTTGGAATTCGCTTCAACGTTTTGGAATCCACAATACTCAAAATATGTTATGGCTATCCAAAATGTACAGAATAAATTTATTAGAAGATTAACGCGTAAATTTGGGTTCAATTCTATTAATAAGCTTAATATTTTGTCGCTTGAGAAACGCAGGGAATGCAAAGATCAGGTTTTTCTTTACAAAATTGTAAATAATTTTTTCGATTCAATGTACTTAGTCAACAACATTTATATCAAGTGTTCACATTCCATTGCCCGTTCAAAACATACCTTTTATGTCCCAATGTGTAGAACGAACTAAAAGTCGCTTTTTGGTAAGAGCATGTGACAATTATAATAAACGCTACACTAGTATAGATATCTTTAACGAAAATTTATTGAAGTTCTTAGAAGTTTTAAAAATTGTAATTGTCATTAATATTCTTATCGTTTTTTTTTTGTTCTGGTTTTTAAATTACTTTTTAATACTGTATATATTTTAATTAATTGTTTAATATATATATTCAAACATGGAGTGAACCTAACAAAAACAAGCTATTTATAAAATAGATAAATTTAGAATGTAAAAGTGGAAACTTTGTTGGCTTATGTGAAAATTATTTTGTTACCAAAGGTTTTTGTATTAGATTATGTTGTGTTTCCCAAAATAAATAAATTATTATTATTACTTAATTTTTTTTTTTTTTTTGTTAGATATCATTTCTAACTTTTTTTAGTATCAAATATAAACTATTACACAAAACTTAAAGAAATATATATCTATATATACAATTATTATGAAAAAAAAATTTAAATATGATTTTCTGATTGGATTAGACTTGATAAAAAAGTTCAAGCTGATACACAACGAAGACTTAAGAATAACCCAAAAACAATACTTAAATGAAAATATGAAAATAAATAAATCGTGAAGAAGAAAATACAATAAGATTAATTACAATGAACATGTAAAAGAAGAAGATTTTCAAATAAAGATAGAATATTTAAATGAGAATAAAAAATCTCAAATAAATAAATTAATTGATGAATATAACACAGTATTTACAAAAGGTAAATATGATGTTGGTACTGTCACTGGATATGAAGCTAGAATTAAATTACTTGTAGACAAATATTGTTGTAAAAGGCCTTAGAGATGCACTGTAGATGACAGAAAGGAAATAGAGGAACAAATAACAAATTTATTGGATAATAAACTTATAAAAAAATCCTACAGTCCATTTGCGGCACCTGTCACCTTGGCATTAAAAAAAAGAGAAAATGATGAAATCTAGACTGATAATAAATTTTAGAGAACTGAATAAAATAGTAATAATAGGCCCAACCATTTCCATGAAGAGTACATAGTAACAAATACAAGAAATAATACAACTGTGGATATTAAGTCTGCGTTTTGGTCTATTACCTTGAGAATAGACAGGTAAAATACTGGATTTGTTACTCAGGAAGGAAATTTCCAAAGGACTTGTCTACCATTTTGATTAAAAACAGCACCTGCAATATTTCAGATGATCTTAAGCAACATACTTAGAAAGCATAAACTTACAGATTTTGCTGTAAATTATACAGATGATATTCTAGTTTTTTCAAACATTTTTGATCAACATATTCAACATCTAAAACAGCTGTTAGACACAATTAAACAGAAGGTTTTAAATTTAAATTCACGAAATAAGAATACAAAATAATTCTATAAAATCATTTAAAGATAATCTTATTTTAATTAAAAAAAATCTAATTCCAAAAACACAGAAACAAGTCAAACAAACAATTTATAGGGGAAAATAAAGTAATATCATGAATACATTCCAAGAAGTGCAATTATACTAGATCCGATGCATAATTTCTGTCTGACAAATGTCATAAGGCATTTGAAATAATAAAAAGAATACTGTGCTCTCAACCAGTTTTGGAAATTTATGATAAAGATTTACCAATTAAAATTTATACAAACGCTTCTATAGAGGGAATTTTAGCCATTTTGAAACAGACGCAATCTGTTGGGAAAGAAAAATCGGTCGCTAATTTTTCAAAAAAACTAAATGAAGATTACATATATTTATTTATACATATATTTAGAGTGTTTGGCTATTAAGGAAACAGTGCAACCAAGTGCATCTTTGTAGTAATAATTTTGTTTTGAACATTCACTTGAAAAAGTTAAATGACGCAAAAATCTTTTTTTATACTCTCTCAATTTTAAGTTGATTCACGTTATAATGTGCTTCGCACACATACATTGTATAACATTATTTTTGTTGACGCGTTTTTAAATATTTTGGTATTTATTATTAAAAAACCCAAATTTTTTGAAGCTTTTGCTTTTTAGTGATGTTATCTAAATGCGGCAAAAAAGTTAGCTTTGAATCTAAAATGATGCCCAGATCCCGAATTTGTGTAACTTCTTTTAAAATGCATCCCTGAATGTAATAATCTGATGGGAGGTTTTTTTATTGCGGGTGAACTTTATATAAAAACATTTTTCGGGATTCATTATCATTTTGTTCATTTCACACCACTTATGTAAAGCGTTTAAATCTTCTTGAAGGTGTACAGAGTCTAAATTACTTTTAATTGGCTTAATAAGTTTCAAATCATCTGCAAAAAGGAAAACTTCACTATGCTTGATTGTATTGGATACATCCCTTATGAAAACCTAAATGTGACTTGGGGAACCCCAGAACTGACTCTGTAAGAGACAGATCGAAAACCACCTACAACAACGTATTGTGTACGATCGTTTAAATACGATTTAAGCCAATCGAGTAAAGGACTAACTATTCTGTCGAAGCCTTTCGAAAAATCTGTGTTGATAACATCGACTTCTATTTGATCGTCCATTAACATCATAATACGGTCTACATTATATATTATCATATATTTCCAGATTAGTGTTGTGTCTGCCTTTTGTTCATCAACAAACATGACAACAACAAAACCTGTGTTGATTATTGTTTTGGTGTTGCTTAAAATAAAAAGTAAGGTAAAAGGTTAGGTAAAAAGAACCAAAGCTTCGAAAGTTTTGGCAATTACTGGTAAAATAGATATTGGCCTATAATTTTCAATTATATCTACATCACCATTTATTACATGTACACATTTTATAACATGTACAGCCTTTCAAGTCATAGAATTCTCTTGGATCTTTTGTTCTTGTACAAAATAGTCAGAAATAAAATTGACTGCCCTCAAATTTTCAGGGGAATAAATTTCAATGTGCCTAGGAAAGTATGTCCACGTTATCCAATAAGTGTATATTACATTAGACCATCTAAAACTAAACTAGGACAACATGCACCTCTTGTAAGATTAGGTAATACATATAATAAATACTCAATGTCACTTGACATATTTGACGACTCCATAAATAAATACAAAAAAAATATTCTGGAGTTATTATTAGAATCTTATCTTCAAAAAAACATATGTTGTAAGCATGTTAGTTTAAGAAATTAATGAAAAAATGTATTCAATGTTATTATTCATTTTTTATTTTTATACTTAAATTTCGAAATTTCTAATTAATTACTATTTATTGTTTTCTTATTTAAATTATTTTGTTATATGTTATTAATGTGATAAATGATATGAGTGCACTAGTTTATAATATTTTTAGCTTTATTGTCAATGTTATTAATTATTATTATTTATTTATTTTTAAATCTTTTAATTTTCTATACAAATGTGGTTAGCAATTGTTAGTATTTCAGTATTATAAAAAATATTGCTTATGTTGTAATCTGTCATAAGTAATACAAAAAAAATGTATATTGTACCTTAGAATGCATGTTGTGAGTCTGAGTCGCACATTTTATATAAGTTTGAATGTATTTTTATTTTTACATGTGTAAGTGTTGTGACTGCTGATGGTCCTTAATAAAATAAAATAATTCTGTCTGAAGAATTCAGTATTAAATTCATAGATATATACATGAGAGTATGTATATATCTTATGAATTTAATGCTGAATTCAATATTGGAATTCATATTGGAGTTCAAGAAATGCAAAAAGCAATTGTTCTACTTTACATTGCAAGAAACTTGACCAAAAACATCATAGAAATATGTAAAAATTATAAGGATTGCATTGCATTAAAATAAATTAAAAGGACAGAAAAAAATTGGGTTTATGTCACACCTGGGTCCGGCTAAAAAACCATTTGAAATAGTCTCTTTAGATACAATAGGAGGCTTTAAATGCTCAAGATCTACAAAGAAGTATCTTCATCTATTAGTAGATCACTTTACTAGATACGTATTTATCCCAACATCGAAAACTCAGAGTGCAAACGATTTTATTAAACTGGTTACAAATATATCAGAAACTGAAAATATCGAGACGCTTCTCACTGACCAATATCCAGGTATAAACTGGAAATAATTCAAGAAATTCTTAGAAGAAAAGCTGATACCTATTATATTAACTGCAATAAATGCATTTCTTGCAGTTATTATTTCTTGAATGGTCTAAATCAAACATTAATGAACAAAATGCGATGCAAATTTAATGAAGATGGAAATAAGAAAACTCAGACAACAATAGCTGATGAGTGTGTAGAAAAATAAAATCAAACTATCCACTCGGTAACTGATTTTGCCCCAAGTTATCTTTTGTATGGTACGAATGTTAATATTTGGCCAAAAGAATTAAAGAAAAAACATACTGAAATTGACTGGATAAGAAACAGGACAAAGGCTTTAGAAAATACAATAAGTCACATAACTATAACAAAATATTATTTAATAAGAATAGAAAATGCTATGAATCTAAGGTTGGGGAGATGGTTTATGTCTTCTTCTTCTTGTGCCTCTCCACTATTGGAGGTTGGCCGTCAGCTCAGCGAATTTTTCGCGGTCTCACGCCAAGCGGAATAGTTTTTCCACGCTGGCGATCTTCGTCCATTCGCGGATGTTGCGCAACCAGGACTTTTTTCTTCTTCCTCTACTTTGCCCATCATTATAATTTGGAGCAGTTGGTATCGCTCGTGTCTCAAGACGTGGCCCAAATACTCGGCTTTTCTCTTCTTGATGGCTTGCAGTAGCTTCCGGCTACTGGCGACGCGCTGGAGTACTCTCGCGTTTGGAACTTTCTGTGTCCAGCTAATACGGAGCATTCTGCGGTAACACCACATCTCAAAAGCTTCTAGACGTTTCTGGGTGTCAGCTCGCAGAGTCCATTCCTGTCTACCGTATAATACTACTGGCCAGACATAGCAATGGAGTATTCTTAGTCTGAGCTTTATAGATAGTTTACGGCTGCACAAAACCTTCTCCAACCTTTTAAAGCTTGCTTGGGCAATTTCAATCCGGGTCTGAATTTCTTGCCCACAGTCCCATTCTTCATTTACCCAAGCACCGAGGTATTTGTACATACGCACCCGCTCTAGGTATTTACCTTCCACTTGAATTTTTGGCTTTAGATTTTTATCCCCCGATACAACCAGAAACTTGGTCTTGCTAATATTCATGCTCAACCCTGCCTTCACACTTACCTCGTTAACCCTGTTAACCAAAGTCTGTAGGTCCTTTTCTGAAGAGGCTATAAGCACGGTATCATCGGCGTATCGTAGGTTATTCACGACTTTACCATTAATCTTGACAGGCGTCAAGCTAACCCCTCCAGAGCTTCAAATATTACAGCTTCCGTGTATATGTTAAAAAGCAGGGGAGACAATATACACCTCTGACGGACACCACGGCGAATCTCAACTCGATCGGTCTCCGAATGCTCAACTCTCACAGCTGCTCTTTGGTTCCAATACAAGTTCCTAATAATCCGTAAGTCCTTGCCATCTAGACCTACATCCATTAGACGTTCCATAAGTATGTCATTTCTTACGCGATCGAACGCCTTCTCATAATCAATGAAGCACAAGATATCATTGGTCTGCATGTCTTTGCATTTATGTACTAGAATATTCAAGGCAAAAAGCACTTCTCGAGTTCCCATGAGATCCCGGATCGGAAACCAAATTGACTCTCCCCAAGTTGTTCGTCGCATCGTGGTCTTATCCTGTTTTGGATGATCGCCAGGAATATTTTAAGTACGTGGCTCATTAAGCTTATTGTGCGATATTCTGCACATTTCTTTGTTTTTGCCTTTTTTGGTATAGTTATAAATGTAGATTTTAGCCAATCATCGGGTAAAGAGCCTGAGTTATACATATGGTTGAAAAAGTTGGTTAGGGCGTTTACGTGTTCTTCTTCCAACAGTTTGAGAATTTCCACTGGTATACTGTCGGGACCTAAAGCTTTACCAGTTTTTGCAGATCTAAGTACTTGTTTCACCTCTGTTGTTAAAATTGGTGGTCCAGAGTCATCCGTAACAGTATCATTCGCGGAAATCCTAGAAGCATCCTCAAACATTTTGACTATGTAGTCACTCCAAACCTTTTTCTTGCTTTCTAAGTAATGAAGAAGATTGACCTGATCATCACATAGTGCATTCAAATTGTGAGTTTTATTAAGTCCTGCAAGTGTTTTGATCTCCTTGTGAAGGTTAAGCCCGTCATGTAGTTTCAAAAGGCCTTCGATACGTTCGCATTTGGTCTCATAGAATTTATCTCGAGCAGTTCGAATTTTTCTAGCAATGAGCCTATCCAATTCGTCGTACCTCTTTGGGTCTGCGGTTTTATATGTTCGGCGTTTATCCATTTATTTCAGGATCTCCTCAATCATCCATTGCTGTTTCTTAACTAGATGGTCAGGCTGCAGATAAGTCCGACAAATATTGCTGACTGTATCCTTGAGTGTTGACCACGTTGTCAAAGATGTTGATGGGCAGGTCAAGTGCTCGTTAGCCCATTCGTTTATAGCGTTTGAAACTCTTGCTTTAACTATGGGTTCTTTCAAGATATTTAAATCGATGCAAAAATTTGTTTTTGCTGAGCTAATTTTTTAAATTTACAGGATTATGATCAGACTTAATATCTGCTCCCGGATATGTAACACAGTTCTTGATTGAATTTCGGAATCTTTTGTTGACTTATACAAAATCTATTTGATTATGAACTATATTATCAGCTGTATGTTGTGGCGAGGTCCAGGTGTACAAACGACGAGGATGATGCTTAAAGAGGGTATTTGCTAGCATAAATCCTTTCTCTTGGCAGAACTTTATTAAAGTATCACCTCTTTCATTTCTGATTCCTAATCCGTAATCCACTGTCACCCCTGGTGCAGCCATGGAACCAACCTTAGCGTTGAAGTCACCCATTCTTCTTCTTCTTCTTCTTCCTAGCGTTTTCCCGGCCTAGAAATGCCAGGGTCCGCTTTCCTACATCTTTGCCTCCACTTTGCCCGATCTAAAGCGTCGTCTTTAGTGAGATCGTGCTCTCTCACATCGTCCCTCACAACATCGAGCCAGCGCTTCTTGGGCCTGCCGCGGGATCTAGGGCCTTCGGAGACGGCTTTCCTGCAACTTATCTGCTACATCGCAAACGCCAAGGCTACCACGGATGTGCTCGTTACGAATACGATCTAGTCGCGTAACGCCACACATCCACCGCAGCATCTTCATTTCCGCGACGTGAAGTTGCTGAACATGTCTCGCGAGAGCTGTGGCCTTAGCCAAGTTGACATTCTACAATCGTAATCGCTAATAGAAAACTGATCAAATGTATGGGCATGACGTCATCTCAACGTTAAGTCACGTGGTCAAAACAAACGACTAGAAAAGTCGTAGCCAAGTTGACAATCGTTCAAAGTGATAGAATGGAATGTAATCGTTTCTACAACGATAATCGCTAACTCCATATAAATGGTAGCCAAGTTACAGTTTTGGCAAGCGCTAACGAAAGTTATCGAAGTTTATGAACGATAACTAAGCGATCTCGGAAACTCAAGAGTTAACGCTAAAAAAATGGCGTCTCATATGACGACCGAGAAGTGTTTTGTTTATTAAACATAATTTTGGACTAATATTTTATTTTAAAATGCATACTTTAAATATGTTGTGGTGTGCTGATAATGAAGACGTGTAGCTTAAGTTCCGAAAAAGAGACATTCATCGTCAGTGCATGGAGACAATACGCGAAATGCCGGCAACTTTATTTGTGCAGCAATTTCGGCTAGACAAATTAACTTTTGAAGGCCTTTGTCATGAACTCCGACACAAGACTTCGTTAAAAGGATCAAAATAAATTCCCCTAAAAGTTAAGGTAAGTGCTTAATAATATTTATTTATTAAGTACCATTGGCAGTCACTACACTTATACGTGTAATATAAATAAACACACATTCAGAGTTAACATAAAGTGTGCAACTCTTCAAGAAGGCCACAACATGTATTTTAATATTTTACACTACTAAAATACTAAAAATTGCTGAATACATTTCTATAATATAGTATTAGCTATTTTTCTGTTACTTTTCTATCATAAATTTCATTTCCTAAATGTTTATGGTTTTTTAGGTGTTGTGCACTCTTAGTTTCCTAGCCACAGGATCCTATCAGCGAATTGTTGGTGTCACTCAGCATCTTGCTCAATGGACAGCTAGTTGGTGCATTAGACAAGTTGTTGATGCTTTGAACCATTCTGCTGTCATGGAAAAATGGATAGTTTCCAAAAACAAGAAAAGAACTTCATCAAAATAATGAGCATGTATGGCTATTAGGTAGGTATTTATAATAGTAAAAAGATCTAATCTAAGGAGTTTACTTGTGACTAACTAAATTTTAAACTAATTTTTCAGGTGACACTGGATATCCGCAACGCCCTTGGCTTATGACACCTATCCTCAATGCAGTTCAAGGTTCTAGGGAAGACCGATACACTCAAATGCATATGCAAGCCCGTAACTGTATTGAGCGCTGTTTTGGATTACTCAAAGCACGGTTGTTACCGACTTTAGATATATCATTGTTTTAATAAAGCGGAAGTAAACAATATTTTAATAAATCACAAAACTATATCCTACAAATATTTTAGTATCTCAATTGATTCTTTCCGTTTAGATTAAAATATTTATTTTGATTAATAATATAAGTTTTATTTTGACTCGAAATTGAACTTATAATAAAAAGTCGGAAAACCAGCCATTCGTTTGCTAGATACCGAGCAAGAAAGGTGTGCTGGCAAATAAATAATTGTAATACAAAATTACAAATTGTGTTTAATTATAATTCAAAACCTAATGTCCTTGAAGTAAAGTGCATTAGTGTAAAATAAAGAGTTGTGCAGTTTGTGTGTCTAAGTTAATAAGAGAAGGGCGTAACAACTCAGAAGTGGGATCCCACTGAGATATTTTATTATTTCGGTGTGATCCTCTCTGCCCACATTTATGGAAAATTAAGTGAGATCGGAACCTCATGTGTTCTGATACGCTCCGCTTCCTGAAATAGGACCGTTGGCTATGCAAATTAAATTAGAGCAGTTAAGATTTATTTTACTGCCTTACGAAAGTATTATTATTTAGTGAGTGCAGAAAATTTGTGGTAACGTATGGAAAAGATCTGGTGAGTACGTTCCAATTTGTGTAAAAGCGATAGACAGTGTGTTTTACTGTGTGTCGTGCGAAGTTTCTTACTAACTTCACAGTTTCGCTTGTACATTGCGAAAATTTCTTTATTTACGTACCCTGCTTTGGATTATTAATTAAAAGATATCTTACGCAATAATAGCTAACTATATGTCGTATTATACAATTTTCGTAGTAACTTTATAATTTAACTTGTACATTGCGATAATTTCTTCATTTATCTACCCTGCTTTGGATTAGTAATAATTAACAGTGATCTTGTGCAATGATAACTAAGAAACTTGCCTAATAACGGTCGCATGACCGTGACTCACGTTTCAGAGATCTATTAACGCTGCCGCGGACGCGGGTAGTGATTGTGACTATTGTGGAGCATCGGGACTCTGCGGCATTGTCTTCGTCAGGGCGTTCCGTGAGTGCTGTGATGAACTGCGATGCTAGCGCGACCGATCGTATCATTGATGCGATACGATCTATCGATACTACAGTAAGATCGAACCAATATTTTTATATTTCTAATTTCAATCCTAACATCATCGACATTGATTATTGGTGCGAGGAGGTAGGTCGTGCTAAAATTTAAAGTCAATGGATAATGAGTGTTTGTCTCGTATTGGTACCTAATTGTGTCCTGAAGCGTGTATTGTACTCTTCGATTGAGAGTATAAGGAAAATTTACTGGCCCTACTAGTTGGTCTTTAGCGTTGACGGCTTGTAAAGTCGCTGTTGATGGATAATTTTAATGTTGTATTAATTTAATGTGTTTTTTTTTTAGCAACCAATATGGAACTCTTAGGTTGCACTATGAGTCAAGGTCAGGTACAGCCGAGCGCGGATATACGTGTTCAGACGGCCAGTCTGCTCACTACTGGTGCCGTGGGCTGACCAGTCAGCAGTGTCCAGCCTCCCGGTCGAGGCGCTTACATGGCGTGATGATGATGGCCGAGCGTCACGGGTGCGCGGGCGTGCGGGCGTGCTCCCCTGTCATTGTGCGTGCGTCACCTGTTGCTGATGGCCGAGCAACACGAGCGGGCAAGCGTATAAACCTGTCAGAGCGTACGTGCGTCGCCTGGGGCTAATAGCTGAGCGCGCAGGCGGGTTCTCATCTCCAAGTCAGCGTCAAGGATTTGTGCATCTCTGAGATAACCAACGTCATGGGTTACATCAGGGACATGTTAGTTGCTTAATGTCAAGGAGCGACTGATGTGTTATTGTTCCGTCTTTTCCAAAAAGGTCGATCAATGTCATGGATCTTTCGAATGTAACGATTTGATAGTATATTGATCAGTGTCATGATGATAAAAAAAATAGATTTTTTAATGCATTATAATGTTAGAAATTGAAATTTAAATAAAATCAAGCAAATTAAAATAAATGTTTGGCTTCGTTAATAATTATATAAAAATGTATGTACGTACTACTTAGTATAGTTAAGAGTAATCAACGATGATTGTAATTATTTATTTTTGATGCTACTTTTATGTTATTATTGTAATCTCTGAGATAACCAACGTCATGGGTTAGATCAGGGACATGTTGGTTGCTTAACGTCAAGGAGCGACTAATGTGTTATTGTTCCGTCTTTTCCATAAAAGCCGATCGATGTCATGGATCGGCAAAATATGGTTTTATAGTCAAGTATGAGAGATCAATGTCATGGATCTTTCGAATGTAACGGTTTGATATTATATTGATTAATGACATGATGATAAAAAAAAAATATTATTCCCTAAAGATTTGTTAACTGTTTATTGTTAATGCATTATAATATAAGGAATTCAAATTTAAGTAAAATTAAGCAATTTAAAATAAATGTTTGGCTTCGTTAATAATTTTATATAAAAATGTATGTACGTACTACTTAGTATAGTTAAGAGTAATCACCGATGATTGTATTTATTTATTTTTGATGTTAATTTTATGTTATTATTGTTATGAGTATTGTTACGAGGGACTCGTAAAGCTTACGGATGGCCGAGTTGTTACCGACTTTAGATATATCATTGTTTTAATAAAGCGGAAGTATACAATATTTTAATAAATCACAAAACTATATCCTACAAATATTTTAGTATCTCAATTGATTCTTTCCGTTTAGATTAAAATATTTATTTTGATTAATAATATAAGTTTTATTTTGACTCGAAATTGAACTTATAATAAAAAGTCAGAAAACCAGCCATTCGTTTGCTAGATACCGAGCAAGAAAGGTGTGCTGGCAAATAAATAATTGTAATACAAAATTACAAATTGTGTTTAATTATAATTCAAAACCTAATGTCCTTGAAGTAAAGTGCAGTAGTGTAAAATAAAGAGTTATGCAGTTTGTGTGTCTAAGTTAATAAGAGAAGAGCGTAACACGGTGGAGATGTTTGCTTAGAGACAGGGTTCTGCACTATCATCCTTATGTAGCTAGCAACATTAAAATGGCATGTAGTGTGTTAAATAAAATAGCTTTGCAAGCTGGCTTGTCACCACCACAACCACTTCCTGTTGCACATGATAATGGGAATGATATAATCATGCAAGATCCCACACTCACTATGTCTGTAGGTAGTCAAAGTGAACTAATCCAAGGAAGAGCCATGCTGAGTTGTTTATTGAATAGGATATAGTAAGATTATTTTAAGCTTTAATAAGATTTTATTTTACATTTCCTAATTATAAATTGAACTTTTTATGTACTCTATATTTAATTTTTCTTATATAAATATTAATAATAAGATATTGATTGTATTTTGAATAGGTCTAGTTAATTGTATTTTGAATGTAATGTACTAAGATATTAAATAAATAATAAAACAGATTTGTTATTACAACTAAATTTATTATTATTTTTCTTAAAATACTAACATTTATAATTTGGTGGTGGTGTGCACCATAGGTAAGAATTAAGATAAAAAAATGACAAAGGTAAAATAGTGTATATTAAACATATTGTACACTGGTTCTTATATTAGATAGGCTAGTCTATTACATTATATATGAAGCTAACTGTACATAAATATTGCTTTCAATTATCACATTTAAAGTCTAAATTAAAATAGGGTTTGTTTAATACTCTTTCGTCTACTTAGTATTCTTTGAACTTCAATTCAAACAAGAGTTTAACTCGCGTACATATACACAACTGCGATTTTGACGTTTGTAAGAACGCTCACCATAGACTAAAGTGTAGGCTTTTTCTAAGTACATTGTAGAATGAGCGTTCGACTCAGTCGTGTCAAATTGGCTACCAACTTATCGTTTTCTAAAATCGCTTACGCCGAGGCGTTAACGATTGTAGAAAGAGAGTCGATATGAAACGAATGTAACTTGGCTAGGGCCTCTGGCCACGTCTCGCTGCCGTACAATATAAATAAATGGTCGGATGATGCACTTGTACACAAGGCCCTTTAATTTCACCGGTATCCTGCGATCACAGATTACCCCGGTGACTTCCCGCCATTTGGCCCAAGCTGCGTTTATTCGAGCTCTGACGTCGTGGTCGATCGTACCAGACTCGTGCAGTACGGACCCGAGGTATTTAAACTTTTCCGTCTTGATAACGGATTCTCCGCCTATCTTTATGGGTTCGGGGTCCGTACTGCCACAGGCCATATACTCGGTCTTCGCAACATTTAGCATCAGACCACCCCTCGCTAGCACACTCTTCCACTGGTTCACCTTTTGCTCCAATACCTGCTTGTCCTCATCTACCAGTGCAATGTCATCAGCATACATCATGAGCCAGGGAGACGGCTCATAGGCTTTCGCTGTGACAACGTCAAACACTAAACTGAACAGAAAAGGACTCAGGGCCGAGCCTTGGTGGACACCAACTGTGATCGGGAAAGGGTGTGTGTCGCCAACGGCGGTCCTTACTATTGATTCCGAATGATGGTACATGTCTCGGATAATGTCAATATAGATTTGTGGCACATTCTTCATCTTCAAAGCCCACCAGATAATTTGGCGTGGGATGCAGTCAAATGCCTTCTGCAGGTCTAGAAACGCCATGTACAGTGGCTTCTTCTTTTCTCTGTGGGCCTCGGTCAGTATTCTTAAGGCGAAGATGGGGTCTATGGTTCCACAGCCTGGGCGAAACCCATATTGACATTCCGAGACGGTACATTCTTGCCGAAGCCTTGAATCGATTACGCGTTCGAAGAGTTTCATGGTGTGGCACATAACCTTAATATCGCGGTAGCTTTCGCAGTCCTGTACACTACCTTTGCCTTTATATACTGGAGTAATGATACTCAATCTTCAAGAGTTGGGCATCTTCCGGCTAGTAAGTATTCGGTTAAAAAGGTCAGTAAGTAGGTTCACACCATGAGAACCCATCGCTTTCCACGCTTCAATCGGCAAGTCGTCAGGGCCTACGGCTTTTCGGTTCTTCATTGTACGAAGACATTTGAGTACCTCGTCAGGTGTTAGCGGTGCAACAAGTCCGAGATTAGGAGGCAGTTCTGGAGGAGACACATTAGCGTGTTGTGTATTAAGCAACACGTTAAAGTAGCCGCGCCACCTCTCTTACACCTTAATTGCATCGCAAACCAAAGTGCCATTAGAGTCTTTGACACAAAGACATTATTACATTTAAATCATGTTTTTTGGTATATTGTAAGAGATTTTCAACTTGATAATAGAATTCCTCAATTTCAATCAAGGGTTTATCGGCCGTACGAGCGTATATTTGAATTATATTCAAGTTTGCTGGCACTGCAGTTATTTGAAGGAGCTTTGCGCGATTTGACTAGGGTATAAAATTCGTCACTGATTTAGAGATTTCTTTGCTCATAAGGACCCCCACCCCATGATGGTCAAATGACTGGTCGTTGCCAGAGTAGGATTCCAAAGATTTCAAAGGATTCCTTCAGCAGTTACATATTTGTTTTGTCCAGTTCATTTTGTTTCGCTTAAACCAATAATGTCAAGTTTAAGGCGCTCCATCTCCTGTATGATGTTAGAAAGTTTTCCGTGTTTCTTCATGCCTCTCACGTTCCACGTTCCTACTCTAATCTTTCTCGTTTTCATGGTTTGTGTGGAAAAATTGTAATAAACTAAACAGAAACAAATTAGATGGTCTTATTGAATTATTGAAAAAAAATCTAAATCGATATATAGAATTGATACTGGATATGAAAAAACAGTCAAATTTATTTCACGTTACAAAACATTCCAGCACATATAATACAAGATGATGTTGAAGAATGAAGCAGGATCATTGTGTTGAAAGAAAATTCCCCAGTAAATTTTCTTTTGCATGGGTGGGAGATGTAAAGAAATAATTGTATTTATATTTCTTAAATGTTTGATAAGTTTGCATTGATACTGGCCTTTAACTTTTGTGTAATAGTTTATATTTGATAATAAAAATAGTTAGAAATGACATTTTACAAAAGATTTGTTAATATTAATAATAATTAATAATATTAATTATAATAATAATCATTTATTTGCATGAAACATAGTTTTACAGATATTATGATTTCTTTATAGGTATCTAATAGGTAATTCACAAGTAATTAATATTAAATACAGATCACACCAATTGTAAATTTAAATAATTATATTAATATATGTAATAAAAGAATATATAGAATAAAAGTAATGTATAAAAGAATATATTTAGAATGTTGTATTAACGAATAAATTCATGTTTTTGTCTCTAGATGCAACCGTTAGCCGACGTCTTTGAATCATCAAATTCATTAATTATTCATACATTCAATACATTCTTATATTTTAAACATTCATTTATTGAGTATTTTTTTTTTTATCTAATAACAATTTTTAAAAGCCCTTAAGCTTTTTGGTATATTATTAAATATTTTTATGCACATTATGTAGAATTATTTTTGAAAGAGAGCACAGTGGCATGGTGGTATCAATAACCTAGTAGGATCTCTTAATCCAAGCCTGCTATCTATCACCTGCTTTTCCGAATAAATGTGGATATTTTTTTACAAACATGACTACATCAATTATAATATACAATCCGGCTGGTGTTAAGATTTTGTTAACTTTAAAAATTGGTCTACACGAATCTAATGGTTGAACTCCAAAAATAGCCCGTATACACTTCTTCTGACAGATAAAAAAAGCATTATTAAAATTACCCCAAAAATTTACCGCAAAAATTTAAGCCATAATTTTACAAAGAAACAACATATCCATAAAATGCCTTGAGAGCAGCATCTTTGCCAACAGTACGTTGTAGTTTAGGAAGAGCATATACAAACAATGATGATCCAATTGTACACCAAGGAATTTTACATCATTGTTTTCTTCAACTTTCATTCCACGACAACCAATTTTTAGTTTTGTTTTTTAGTTTTACAATTTGAAAATAAGATCGCGTTTTTGATATGTTGGCACATAAATCATTTGATTCTAGCCAAGAAAACACTGATTCTACAGCTTTATTTACATCATCCTCAAAGGCGACGTCATCGGCAATAAAACACATTGATATTTTATAACATTGGGTAAATCGTTAATGTACATTATAAATAACAGTGGACCGAAAACGCTACTTTGTGGGACGCCAGAGTTGTTTTGTAGATTGAGAGATTTATAAGCAGTTAATTCAGATTTATTGTTTATTTTTGATATTTCTACATATTGTGTACGGTCTTTTAAATAGCTATTTATCCAACTTAGAGCTGGTACTCTAATGCCGTACCTTTCACATTTCATGAGCAGTATATTATGATTCACTAAATCAGATGCCTCTGATATATCAAAGAAAATACCTACTATTGGCAATTTTTTCTTAATATTTTCTGTTATAGTTTTTACAAGGGAAGAAGCTGCCAACTTCGTTGATTTGTTTTTTTTTTATCCATTTTGTTTTTCTTTTATTATATTATTTCTATTTAAAAAATCCGTTAATCTATTGTGCATGACGTTTTAAAAAAAAATCGACAACACTGGAATTAATGTAATTGGCCTATAATTATTAATATCATTGCGATCACCTTCTTTATAGTATATTGGATTTATGATAGATATTTTTAGTTCATCTGAAAAAAATTCTTTTGAAAAACAGAGATTTATTAAATGCGATAAAATGGGTGCTATAATATATTTGAATTTTTCATAGCCTACAGATTTAGAGTTTTTAAGTTTACATATTCCACATTTGATGTTGGATACAAGAATATGAAACGAATTCTCAAATACTTCGGACACATTGTTTGAAATGAACACTCCATGGAACGACGTTATCCAAGGGCAAGTGGAAGGCACGCGGTCGTGGGGTTGAGTATCCAAGCGTTCCACCTCACCGCTGACCTCCATAGTCCTATGTTTTAGAGATGCTGAAGACCGCATCAAATGGAGACACATAGCGGGGGCTACATTAGCCAAAAACAATGCGTCATCGTCAACCACGACCACTCTGTCAAGAGCGAACGACTGATATGTACAAGAATATGCTAGAACTAACGTCGTTTATTGCAAAAGAATACTTTGGTTTATTATTTGCTAAATTTCTTTTTTTTTTGCGATACCTATAAAGTGCTCATTGAATATTTTTGCGATTTCCAATACATCATCAATTTGCTTGTTAGTAAATATAATCTCGGTAAATTCATTACAACACACATGGACTTGTATATAATGTAAAAATAGCGTAATGTTGATCTTTGGAAGTGGTAGTAAATGTCCAAAAAGAATAACTTCGGTAAAAATTAATAATATGAGCTTAGCTCAGGTTTTCCAATTTAAACACCTTGGACATATACTAACCACCAGTCTCAAGGATGATAATGACATTGAAAGGGAGAGGAGAGCATTGTCAATAAAAGCTAACATGATTGTCGGAAGATTTGCGCGTGCATCAAGGGCGGTAAAGAAAACATTATTCCGCGCTGTACTTCTTTATATATATGGAGTTTGTGGACTAATTATACATTAAAATCTTATAATGCTCTTCGTGTCCAATACAATAACGCCTTTAGATTGCTTATGGAGTTGCCTCGCTTCTATAGTGCTTCAGGGATGTTTATACATATTTTAAACATGTTATTGTGGATGGAATGAATGAAAACATGGATATTATAAAGCGAATTTAGACTTTTTGTACGCATTAATGCGAAAAAAGTGTGCATCCTTGGTTCACAGGGTGCAGGCCAGCTCCAACAAAATTATAATCATGGTTGCTAACAGACTAGACTGTATATTTTTTAACCGCTCTTGTAAAGTTTCAGCTGGACCAGTAAATTGTATAAGTAGTAGATACTAGTGTTTATTTTATTTTATTCTAATTTTATATATTTCTTGTTACTTGAATTAATAAATTATTATTATAATTAAAAGATAATGTTATTTCAATAAAAAAAAATCCCAACACAGAAACAAGTCTGCCAGTTTCTAGGGAAAATAAATTATTATCATAAATACATTCAAAGAAGTGTAATAACTAGTATTATTGCATATAATGTATATATATCCGATGCATAATTTACTCAGGAAAAATCAAAATTTCATTTGGTCTGACACATGTCATGAGACATTTGAAAAAGTAAAAAGAATACTACGCTCTCAATCAGTTTTGGAAATTTATAATAAAGATTTACCCATTAAAATTTATACAGACGCTTCTATAGAGGGAATTGGAGCCATTCTGAAACAGACGCAACCTGATGGGAAAGAAAAACCGGTCGCTTATTTTTCAAAAAAACTAAATTAAGAAAAAAAAGAAATACATGAAGCCACTAAAGATCGTAAACATAATTAATCTTGACGAAATTTTAATGGATCAAGATAAAAATGAAGAGATACAAAAGAATAAAAACATAATGATAAGAAAACAAAATATATATTATAAAAAATTTAGAAATAAAGAAAAATTAATTCTGTCTTAAGAATTTCAGCATTAAGCTCATAAAAAATTTACATGAGAATATGTGTCATATTGGAATTCAAGAGATGCAGAAAGCAATTGGTCCACTATACATTACGAGAAACTTGACCAACAATATCATAGAAATATATAAAAACTGTAAGGTTTGTATTCAAAATAAATCAAAAGGACAGAAAAAAATCGGTTGATGTCACACCTAGGTCCGGCTAAAAAACTATTTGAAATAGTCTATTTAGATACAATAGGAGGCTTTGGAGAATCAAGATCTGCAAAAAGTATCTTCATCTATTAGTAGATCACTTTACTAGATACGCATTTATCCCAACATCAAAAACTCATAGTGCAAACGATTTTAATAAACTGGTTATAAGGATATCATAAACTAAAAATATCGAGATGCTTCTCACTGACCAATATCCAGGTATAAATTCGAAAGAATTCAAGAAATTCTTAGAAGAAAAGCAGATACCTATGATGTTCACTGCAATAAATGTACCATTCTAGAATGGTCTAAATGAGAGACTAAATCAATTATTGGTAAACAAAATACGATGCAAAGAAAGCACAGACAAGAATAGCTCATGAGTGTGTAGAAAAAGGAAAAATAGATAAGGATACTTGGTGGTGGAATGAAGAAGTACAAAAAGATTAAAAAGATAAGAAGGATACTTTTCAGGAATGGAAAAATGTCGATAATGGTGATATGGAAACTTACGAGAATAAAAGGTTAAAGTACAAAGACTGCAAGAAGAAGGCTAAAAGGCGGTTGCGATAGCTATTGCTGAGGTACAAAACTCACTCTATATAAGCACTGGACACACATCAAGTACAAAAACAACTGTACCGATTAGCTAAAGAAAGACAAAAGAGTGAAAGGGATATTATGCATATAAAATGTATAAAAGATGAAAGAGGAAAAGTATTGACGAATGAAAATTATATTAAAAATCGTTGGAAGCATTATTTTGAGAAATTGATGAACGAAGAGAATGATTGGAGTGGAGTGCAAGAAGTTAGTGTAGATGAAGTGAAAAAGGCTGTACAAGATATGAAGAATGGGAAAGCTGTGGGACCTGACGGTATACCTGTAGAAGTATGGAAGTTTCTAAATGTGGATGGATGGAAGTGGCTAACTTTATTCTTCAATAAGTTGCTGCAAGAAGAGTTGGTCCCGAAAATGCGATGCAAAATTAATGAAGATGGAAATAGAAAGCCAGGACAACAATAGCTCATGAGTGTGTAGAAACATGTAACCAAACTATCCACTCGGTATCTGGTCTTGCCCCAAGTTATCTTTTGTATGTTACGAATGTTAATATTTGGCCGAAAGAATTAAAGAAAAAAAATACTAAAATTGACTGAATAAGAGACTGGACAAAAGCTTTACAAAATACAATAAAATCACATAACTAAATTCTCTTAATATATCTCCATTGGTAATTAATTGGTTTTATAGTTATCTCAATGGTCGCCGTCAACGTATTCGAATCCAAGATTCTTAGTTGGACTGGTTAGCGGTAAGTGCCGGTGTTCCCCAAGGCGGTGTCTTATCTCCTCTTCTATTCTCAATTTTCATTGGCTCTGTAACTCAACATATTTCTTCTTCCTACCACTTGTATGCCGACGATCTCCAAATTTATGCCCATTCCAAAATTACTGACCTACCACAAAAATTTAAGGTGGAGTCTTTCCTTTGGTCTCAAGATAAATCCTATTAAAAGCCAGGCTATTATAATTGGCAGTTATAAATTATTACCCCGTGTAGACTCGTGTCTACACGGTAGACATAGTATGGTAGAGTACATGTATTCTCGTTTGCCACCTGTTGTGTTTAAGAATACTGTAATCCCATTAAGCAGCAAAGTTAAAAATGTAGAAATTTACTTTGATCAAAATTTCTCGTGGATGTCACAAATAAGCTAAGTGAGCAGGAAAATGTTTCATTCGATCGGGACCATTCGTAGATTACGTAATTTTCTACCTAGTTTTAAAAATTGCGTTAGCTCAAGCCATCCTCCTGCCCATCTTTGATTACGCTGATACCTGCTATCTTGACCCAAGAGAGGAGCAATAAAATAAACTCGAGCGTATTCAAAATCTCTCTATTCGGTTTATATTCGGACTCCGCAAATTTGACCACATTTCTGAATTTCGCAAAAACTCGAGTGGCTCCCAATCCGTCTTCGCAGGAACACTCATATTCTTTCTCTTCTCTCCTTACTTTTTCATCCGAATTCTCCTCACTATCTTAAACACCGTTTTGAATTCCTTGAGGACTCGCACGGTCGCACTACGATCTGACGATAATCTAATTCTTAAAATTCCTTCTCACTCTTCTTCTTTTTATACCAATTCCTTCTCTGTCCAAGAAGTTAGCCTATGGAATTCTTTACCACTCCACTTAAGATGATCCCAAACTATTAACACATTTAAAATCCGACACAAGGCGTATTATTTATTTTTATTATTATCAGGGAGTGTTGTTTTATTATCTGCCGCACTTTATATCTATTTATTTATCAAATTTTCATATTTTTTTTAAATATTATATATGTATGTTTACGTATATAATATTTATTTATATGTATATATATTTATATTTATTTAAAAAATAAAGGATAAAAATTGAGATGATCAGTACACCTCCTTACCGCTTTATTTATTTATTTCTTGTTCTTCACCTAAAGGTTGTCTGGAAGAGATCGCTCTTTTAGCGATAAGACCCGGTATTACCAGTATTGCACTACTTCTTTAATAGCAAAACACTCCAAATATAAGAAAAATGCCATTTTTCTTTTTTTGGGCTTAATTTAATTTTTTTGAAAAATCGACCGGTTTTTCTTTCCCATCAGGTTGCGTCTGTTTCAGAATGGCTCCAATTCCCTCTATAGAAGCGTCTGTATAAATTTTAATGGGTAAATCTTTATTATAAATTTCTAACTGATTGAAAGCGTAGTATTCTTTTACTTTTTCAAATGTCTCATGACATGTGTCAGACCAAATGAAATTTTGATTTTTCCTGAGTAAATTATGCATCGGATCTAGTATTATTGCACTTCTTGGAATGTATTCATGATATTACTTTATTTTCCCTAGTAACTGTTTGACTTGTTTCTGTGTTTTTGGGATGGGAATTTCCAAAACTGGTTAAGAGCACAGGATTCTTTTTATTTTTTCAAATGCCTCATGACATTTGTCAGACCAAATGAAATTTAGATTTTTCCTGAGTAAATTATGCATCGGATATATATATATTATATGCAATAATACTAGTTATTACACTTCTTTGAATGTATTCATGATAATAATTTATTTTCCCTAGAAACTGGCTGACTTATTTCCGTGTTGGGATTTTTTTTATTGAAATAAGATTATCTTTTAATAATAATAATAATAATTTATTTATTCAAGTAACAAGAAATATATAAAATTACAATAAAATAAAATAAACACTAGTATCTACTACTTATACAATTTACTGGTCCAGCTGAAACTTTACAACAGCGGTTAATAAATATACAGTCTAGTCTGTTAGCAACCATGATTATAATTTTGTTGGAGCTGGCCCGCACCCTGTGAACCAAGGATGCACACTTTTTTTTTTTTTTTAATTTTATGTTCATAGGTCTACAAAACAAAATGACAATCAAAAAATTGAATTGATTACATTTCTCTTGATGTAGACACGACATGCGCTTTTGATTAAGTGCAGACCAAAAAAAGTCTAGTCTGTGACAGCAACAAATATCTAAGCTTATAATTTTTTTTAATTGCAAAACAATTTAAACTATCGAAACAGTTTTTTTTAACTTTTTTTCAATGAGGCTATAGAACTGTCGGTAAAAATATCATAATTAAAACGAATAATATTATAAGAGGAACACATGCATTATAAAGGCGAGTGGCTAAGTACATTTGTTCTAGAGGTAGGAAGACAAAAGGTCGTACAATATCGCATGCGACTATTTGGACGAGGAATGGAAAACTGTATGCATTGCAGGACATCGGACGAGTAAATAAGCCCATGAATTATCTTGTATAGAAATATGATATCATTTATTTTTCTCCGAGTGTAAAGTGAGCTTGCTCTGTAAAAATTCAGTCTCTGTGCATACGATTTAAGTTCGAGACATTTATTATCTGTGTAAGAAAGGTGATATAAAAACCTCTTTTGAACACATTCAAGTCTATTTATGTGAACCTGATAGCAAGGGCTCCACACTACACTGCAATACTCCAGGATATTTCGAACTAAGGCATTAAATAAAAGACTAGAAACACTCGGTTGATTAAATATTTTTAACTGTCTATTAATAAATCCAGATAGTTTTGACGATTTTTTTATTATATTATCTAGATGTAGCCTAAAGCTTAGTGAACTATCAAGTATAACGCCAAGATCACGTATGCTCGTTACTTCTTGGATAGTTGAATTATTATTGATATAATATGTCACCGTATCAGAAATAATCTTGCGAGAAAATTTTATGTAAAAACATTTTGTGGGGTTAAGGTACATTTGATTTAAGTGGCACCAATCACAAATATAGTTTATATCCGTTTGCAATATTAGCTTATCTAAGTCATTATTTATTACGCGATAAATTTTCAAGTCATCAGCATAAAATTTGAAATTCGATTTTATATTAACACATAAATCATTTACGAAGATTAAAAAAAGTAAAGGGCCTAAATGTGATCCTTGAGGGACTCCCGAAGCTACCTCAATTTCGGCGGACTTAAAACCACAAATATTAACTAATTGTGACCGTTTTTGTAGATAAGACTCAACCCATCTCAATAAGGAACCATGAATGCCCATGTGTTCAATTTTTTTCAATAATATCCTGTGGTTGACAACATCAAACGCTTTTCTGAAATCAGTGTATATTGAATGAACTTCTTTTTTCTTATCTAAGACATTTGCAATTACCGATACATAAGACACTAAATTTGATGCTGTTGATCTACCAGCTAAAAAGCCGTGCTGGTTACAATTTATATATTTACGTGTATGGCCTAGTATTTCAATTTAATAATTGATGATTATATTTTGATGATCGCGATCGCGGCGATATGACGCCGAAAGTCGGCGTTCCTTTACATAAATTCAGATAAAAAAACAAATACGGATAATCCTTTTTAATACGGCCTTTGATTGAAAATATACCCGCGGTGGGACTTAGTTGGTAAGTGACCGGAGTTATAATTCTAACTAACCAGCTATTATAATTCTGGCGCTGGTGACAATACCATCTTTGCTATGTATTAATAATAATAATGTCCTCCAGACCGATTTCGGCCACGGCGGCTAATCTCAGGAGAGATTAGCCAACTACGCAGGAGATATTATAGTGCACAAGTGTGTGCGCAAACACAGGTGTACTCACTATTCCCTAACTCTCATAATCCGATGGAACGGCAATCCAACACGACCGGAATGAGTTCAGGCGCAGGACCAACGGCTTTACGTGCTTTCCGAGGCACGGCAGTGAACACACTTCCAACTTCCAGACTCCGGGCTGCTACTGAGAATTTTCTAACAGATAAACCCAATAACATTTCACTGGCCCGACCTGGGAATTGAACCCAGGACGTCCGGGTTTGCGGCCTTATATCAAGCCACTAGACCAACGAGGCAGCTATGTAGTAATGTTACTATTAGCCTTAAGTCTTGTTTATTTACACTATTTACGTGTTAATTATCATTGTGTGAACTGACATAGACCCTACACGTAGCCTTGTGTGTGTGTCAATACTAATCAAGCATCATAGACAAATTAGTACTTTTTAAAGATTTGACAATATTCAAGTTAATAACAGTCGATAGTTGTCATGCTGCTGAGCTGAGGACTCTTTTGAGATGTTTCATAGCTAATTCGACTACGGTACACATGTGGTTTTTTTATCCACCACATTATCTTTTATTAAGAACACAGTGTATTCCTTCATATCAGGCATTGAACCCGTAATCTCAAGGATAGTTTCGCTTGTTGTAACCACTGTGCTATATCGGCTTATACAGTAAAACCTAATGTATTATATAAAATTTTAAGGTTTTCAGTAAATTCGTTAAATAAGTAATAAATTAAATAAATAAGAAATTGGCTCTGCAAACTTGATAACTAATGGCAGGTGTGTCCCGTGTGCTTCTAGTCACACTCGCTCGCTCACCCTTCAAAATGGAACACAATGATACAAAGTATTGCTGTTTGACCGTAGAATATGAGAGAACAGATTAGCTTTGTGCAAGCCTGTCTGGTGGACTTGAAATTGATGAAAGGATTCAACAGAAGCTATTTTTCATAAAGGGTTTTTTATATCAACGTAATATTGTTCTATTTTTATAAAGGGTTTTTATAACAGCGTATTGCTGATCTCTAATTTCTTTTTCTTTACAGTAACAATTCTTCCGTTCGTTTTTGCACTGTTCGTCGCCGTCAGAGGGCATTTTGAAGGCGTCGATCCAAACACACTATCTTGCGACCCTCGAGGACAAGTAAGTCTTCTGAGTTCTGTAATAATCTGTGACGGATTTTATTGGTCTTTCAAGGTCACATCTGAATTGTTTATTTTTATATAAATTTTAACTCGATATATATACAGGAATATCATGTCTTGAAAAAAAATGTTATGAAGTTTGAAACACAAATTAATTGAATTCAAATAACAGAATTCAAGACGTCGAGGGGGATGGAGTCTATTTCATCATGTTGCTTCAATGCCGGATGATAGATTCATAAGACGCTGATTTTCATTCGACGTTGTTTGGGCTTGAACCTTTATTCAAACTTCACGTGTTACTACTATTACTACTACTGTCTCCGCTCTTTCAGGATATGTTATCTCTTGATTTACCTTTGATTATTTCTGTATTTATTTCTAGATATTCCTGCTTCTTCCACACTTTGAGGACTGTTCCAAGTCTTCGCATGTGCGCACACGGCAAAGAGGTTGAGTTCGCGTGTAGTGGTGGACTTATATTTGACTTTGATTTACAGGTAAGTTGACACCACTCAATACTGTATGAAATCTAATAAGTAAATATATATCTACATATTTCTTTTTCGAAGAATGGAGTCTTTGTTTCAATGCTCTATTGTCGAGCGAGTATTGTAGTGTTTGTATTTAAATAATAACTATGGTAATAGTTATTAACATTGTCTCGTGCTCACGGTGTGGTGGGGCGACCGTCATTCGGGCGAGAGCCATTGGCGAGAGCTGACGTGTCGCTTGCGCATACTGTGTGTTGTCGAGCCAGTGAACCGTTTAACATAGTGTACACTACAAGTGGCGACGAGGACAAAGGTCTGTTTGCACATATGTACATATAAAATTAATAAATATATAAAATAAAAGGGAGCAAAGTGTACGTTGTAAATACAAATAATAAAATGTTAAATAAAAGCTAGCAATATTAGTAGATTATTTAATATTTGCTGAAGGTAAAGATAAAATAATATATCTTATTGATTCAGTTATTGAGTCCGACACATTGACTGCTCTGTATGTAAAATATGTGTAAATAATTGTATTTAATAAGTAATGGTAATAAGTTACCTCCATTAAATTGGAAAGTTGGTGCAAATGTACCCCCATTAAATTGGAAAACATTGGTGCAAATGTACCCCCATTAAATTGGAAAACATTGGTACAAAGATACCTCCATTAAATTGGGAATCGATGGTACTAAGATACCTCCATTAAATTGGGAATCGATGGTACTAAGATACCTCCATTAAATTGGGAAATTATGGTACTAAGATACCTCCATTAAATTGGGAAATTATGGTACTAAGTTACCTCCATTAAATTGGAAATTATGGTATTAAAATACTTCCATTAAATTGGAAATATCCGGTATAATATACCAACAAAAAAAAAAAAAGAAAAACATCATATTATTTCAGATCGCCCCAAACAACTCGTCACTATGTCATACGCAACAAACAACGCGCTGTCATTGGAGAAATTGGATTTAGAGGGAGACGGTGTTTCCTTAGGCCAGCGCTGGGAGAAGTGGAAGCGGTCTTTAAATATCTACCTGGAAGCAACAGAAATTACATCTCCGATAAAGAAGAGGGCAACTCTTTTATTACTTGGAGGTTCAGGTCTACAGGAGATATTCTATAATTTGCCTGGTGCGAATGCTGAAGCTAACGAGAATAATGATGTGTTTGGAATAGCGAGCGTAAATTAGATGAGTATTTTACTCCAAAACAGAGTAAAGTGTATGAACGACATGTGTTCCGTTTAATAAAACAAGAAGAAGGGGAAAAATTTGATAAGTTTTTAATAAGATTAAGAAATCAAGCCGAGAAATGTAAATTTGACAATCCAGAAGATCATTTGATAGATCAAATCGTAGAGAAGTGTTTATCAGTTGATTTACGTAAGAAAATTTTGACAATAGGTGACAGCATAACACTAGATAAAATAATTACAGAAGCTAATACATTAGAGGTTGTAAATCGACAAATGGAGGAATACGGAAAGCAGGATAAACAATCGGATGTAAACTCTATAGCTTTTAAAAGAAATGAAAATGAAACTAAAAATGAAAAGAAAAACACAATCTTCGTAAATAGGAATAAAGGATGCAGTAGATGTGGGAATTCCAAACATTTTGCGAACGACGCAAAATGTCCGTAAAAATGGTAGAGAAGGAACTAGGAAAAGGAAAATAGATGAGATAAATAGGCAAGAAGAAGAGCGATCGAGTAAGCAGCCTCGAAGAAGGAAGGAGGTTGATAATATAATTGATAAAGAAGTTGATTATGTCTTCAACGTTAATAATGAAGCCAACATAGAATGTGTCATTGGAGGGATAAGAACGAATATGTTAATTGACTCCGGATCTAAATATAACCTTATTACGGACAAGACGTGGAATACATTAAAAAACAAGGGGTTTTTATATTTCAATCAAGATGAGAAGCCAAACAAAACACTTTTTGCATACGGTAGCAGAACACCACTAGAAATCGTAGCATCCTTCGAGACTACTATTAAGATTAATGGAAAAGAACAACGCGCAAACATTTATGTTATTGCGGGAGGATCAAGAAATTTACTAGGCAAAGATAGTGCTATTCACCTTGGTGTACTGAAACTTGGAACCAGTGTAGATCAGATTGCAAATGAACCATTTCCGAAATTTAAAGATGTTATGGTAGAGATACCTATTGATAACTCTATAAAGCCTATTTCTCAACCATACCGCCGGGTTCCAATACCACTTGAAGAAAAAATAGAGATAAAAATTAAAGAATTACTGGACAACGATATTATAGAGGAAGTTCGAGAACCATCAAAGTGGATATCTCCAATAGTACCCATATTGAAGGACAACGGGGAACTGCGTCTCTGTGTAGACATGCGACGTGCTAATGCAGCAATAATGCGGGAGAACCACCCATTACCATCCATGGATCATATTTTGCCAAAGATAAGGAAAGCTCAATATTTTAGCAAGTTGGACATAAAGAACGCATTTCATCAAGTGGAATTGCATCCAAACTCAAGGCACATTACGACATTCATTAGTTCGAAGGGCCTTTATCGTTATAAACGTTTAATGTTTGGCATTACTTGTGCACCTGAGTTGTTCCAGAAAATACTGGAAAATATACTTCTCAAATGTGATGGAGCTGTAAAGTTTATTGACGACATTTTGATATTCGGTCGTACTGAACAAGAACATGATTCGCGTTTAGAAAAAGTATTACAGGTTCTAAAACAAAATGGCGTTTTGCTGAACAAAGGCAAATGTTTGTACAAAGTGCAAAAAGTAAACTTTTTGGGACATGAGTTAAGCCCTGAAGGAGTTAGACCCTTAACTAAGTATATTGAAAGCGTAGCCAAATTCAGAATTCCAAAAACGATTGAGGAATTACAAAGTTTTTTAGGGTTAGTAAATTATATAAACAAATGGATACCTAACCTAGCTACACTGACAGAACCATTAAAGTATTTATTGCGATTTAAATTTGGAAAACATACAAATATTGAAAAGTTTTGGAAAAATGAACAAGATCAAGCTTTTGTGCAATTGAAAGACAAACTTACGAAAATTCAAACACTTGGGTACTACGACATTAATGATAAAATTCAAGTGATTACTGATGCTAGTCCTTCCGGATTAGGAGCAGTCTTGGTACAAATAGATTCTAGTGGACCTAGAATAATTGCTTATGGAAATCGCACATTAACTGATTGTGAACGCAGGTACAGTCAAACCGAAAAGGAGGCTCTATCGTAGTTTGGGCTATAGAACATTTTAATGTTTTTCTTTTCGGAAAAGAATTTGATTTGATTACCGATCACAAACCTTTGGAGGTGTTGTTTGGAATAAAATCGAAACCGTGTGCCAGGATCGAACGATGGGTGTTACGGTTGCAAGCATACCGATATAATATAAAATATAAGCCTGGGAAAACAAATATAGCCGATTCATTGTCTCGATTGTGTAAATACTCAGATTTCCAAAAAATTAATAGCGATAAACATATACACCATATTGTTGAGAATGCGAGACCTCGTGCAGTATCCATGGCAGAAATTGAAGCACACTCTGAAGGTGATCCTGAAATAGCTAAAGTAAGAGAAGGCATTTACAATAACAAATGGGACGAGACTATCAGAGGTTATAAAATTTTTGCGAATGAATTATGCTTCTTTGGAAATGTGCTTCTAAGAGGGACTAGACTTGTGATACCTTTAAAACTTCGTAAGATCGTTCTAGATGCGGCACACGAAGGACACCCAGGGATAGTAGGAATGAAAGGACGTTTAAGGTGTAAAGTATGGTGGCCAAAGATCGATAAAGATGCCGAAAATATCGTGAAGTGCTGCAAGGGATGTACTTTGGTTGGATTGCCGCATGCACCTGCTCCAATGAAGCGTCGTGAACTTCCGATGGCTCCCTGGGTAGATATAGCAATAGATCTGCTAGGTCCATTGCCTAGTAATGACTACTTATTAGTCGTTGTTGACTTTTACAGCCGTTACAAAGAAATAAAAATAATAAAAACTATTACTAGTGCTCAAATTATAAAATCATTAAAAGAAATATTTAGTCGATTAGGTTACCCTTCATCAATAACGGCAGACAATGGTCGACAATTTGTAAGTGATGAAATTAAGAGATTCTGCAAAGAGTGCAACATAATATTGTTTAATACGATTCCTTACAACCCGCAACAGAATGGCGAAGTTGAGAGACAGAATCGCGACATATTGAAACGTTTGAAAATTGGTAAAATTGAGAAAAAGGATTTACAAGAAAGTTTGTGGGAATACCTCATGATGTATAATTCTACCCCTCACTCAGTTACAGGGAAAACACCAACCGAATTATTTTTTAAAAGACAGAATAAAGATAAAATTCCAACTCTACAAGACTTTAATAATAAAGAAGATGACACTGAGGTTAGGGACAGGGATAAAGAACAAAAGGAAAAAGGGAAGGAGTATGGAGACAAGAGACGGAATGCACAGGATCCAGATTTGAATGAAGGAGACAAAGTATATGTAAAAGAAATGGATAAAGCAAATAAACTTGTACCAAATTATAACCCAACACCACACACTATAGAGAAAGCAAAAGAGGGAGATATAACCCTGAGAAACGAAGAAACAGGACAATCATTAAGACGGAATATATTACATCTGAAAAGAGTTGAAGGCGAATGGAAATCAATTCAAGAAAAGGAAGCTAGGAATCATGATTTGGAGCAAGAGTAATTGTAAAAGAGTAATTATAAAATATTACATAGAATATGAATAAGTATAAATTACTGTATTGCAATGATTATTAAATTTTCAATAAGAAAGGGATGTAGTGTTTGTATTTAAATAATAACTATGGTAATAGTTATTAACATTGTCTCGTGCTCACGGTGTGGTGGGGCGAACGTCATTCGGGCGAGAGCCATTGGCGAGAGCTGACGTGTCGCTTGCGCATACTGTGTGTTGTCGAGCCAGTGAACCGTTTAACATAGTGTACACTACACCTATTTTAATTTTTTAACAGTTTGGGTCAAATCTATATAAACATAATATTTAAGTGTAATTTCAGAATAAACTATTTGCAATTTACCAAAACCAGCTTTTAATACTAATATTTTATAACTGTAATTTAAACAGGCATCATGTTCGGTAAAATGGCTAGTTTGTAAGGATTAAGGTTCGTCACAAGCTAAATTCCACGCTGGCGAAGCCTTATTCGAAATATTCATCAAAATTGCTTCAGTGGTTTAGCCATGTAAATGTAACAGATGTACAGATTTAAGTTTCGATCGTTATGCAATGTTTAATTTTAAATTTTTTAATTTTACAAATTTAATTATTATATTCTAGACCTGTAACTGGCCTCGAAATACAAAGTGCAACCTCCGCACTAGACCAGAGGAAGACGACATTGAGGGCTCTGGGGAAGAGGAGTTTGACTGGTTAATGGACAAATCATATGACGGTTCTTATATATTATTTATTAAATTATTAGTTTAATGGCTTTTAGTTGTGCCAACAGGCACAGATCATTTCGCCAATATTGTATAGCCTATTTAAATGGCAGATATATTTATTTATCTATTGTTTTATGTATCTCCAACATTTGTGCATAAAATATGTCCAACTAAATATGCACTGCATATGACTGATTTTGAAATAACCTTCTATAATGTAGTTACACGTCTACTATTACTGAAAATAATTTTATTTCAGTAATAAACTAACTACTTACACAAATAATTGCATTTTCATTTACCTATTTTGAATTTCGCTCGAAAACACCCGCAGGTGTCGTGGCGCCTGACGTGACATCACGCCTCAGAAAACGACAGTAAACGTTGTATTATGTCTATACCCAACGAAGAAAGGCAGAAGGTATTGCGTATTTCCTAAGGTTAAAAATGAATTTCAAAGTTTAACAACGTGCAATACGATGCAAAATTAATTTTGAAACGCGTAAACACAACAACTGTTCAAGAGAGACGGTTATAAATAAAAAGGCGTGACGTCATTGGCTCTGATTAGCGTTTCAAATAAAATGGACGATTGCAAAATTTTATACTTTTATTTTATTAAAAATCTTATTAATCCCAATGTGTATATTAAAATAGGATCATTTTTTAGAATCTTTTTAAAATAGTTTCTTCTCTAAAGTCATTTATTTTTTAATTCTTTAATACTGTCACCATGCTTATTGTAGGAGATCACACTTCTCCAAACTACAATTAGAATGATTAGAATGTTCTCAAAAGTAATTTAACAATCAGTACACACAAGCCTGCAATTAGAAGTTGTTGTGGAGATCGATATTTTTTCTGGATGTCTTCTTTTTCACACAGAAGTTAAACCTGAAAATGTCACACTCATTAATGGGTTATAATAAATTATATAATAATAATATCCTGGGACATTGTTCACACACGGCCATCTGGTCCCAAAATAAGCAGAGCTTGTACTATGGAAACCAGACAACTGATATACTACATATGCTACTTTTATTTTGTAAATACATACATATGTAGATAATTACACTCAGACTCTCCAAAAATGCTCTCCATTCGAGACGGTTTGAAATTTACTCCACCACGCTGATCCAATGATACACACGATGCAGACTTTTATCCGACACATGCAGGTTTCCTCACGATGTTTTCCTAGCAGGAAATTAATCACATAAAAAAATCGGTGATTATCGTCACTTATTCTAACAGTAAATGTCATTTAATTCCAGGCTCTGTTAGTAGTTTAACAGCGGAAACTGTCGTCAACATTGTGAGGCCTCTGAGTATCGAATCACTTGCAAAGTCGACAAGCTTCAACAGCATATTGAATTGCCAAAGGGCTGACTCTGCTGCACGCCTTGTTACATACAAGTGTTAAAATTTTGTAACTCCGCATGCAGCATTAATGCGGGAGAACCACCCATTACCATCCATGGATCATATTTTGCCAAAGATAAGGAAAGCTCAATATTTTAGCAAGTTGGACATAAAGAACGCATTTCATCAAGTGGAATTGCATCCAAACTCAAGGCACATTACGACATTCATTAGTTCGAAGGGCCTTTATCGTTATAAACGTTTAATGTTTGGCATTACTTGTGCACCTGAGTTGTTCCAGAAAATACTGGAAAATATACTTCTCAAATGTGATGGAGCTGTAAAGTTTATTGACGACATTTTGATATTCGGTCGTACTGAACAAGAACATGATTCGCGTTTAGAAAAAGTATTACAGGTTCTAAAACAAAATGGCGTTTTGCTGAACAAAGGCAAATGTTTGTACAAAGTGCAAAAAGTAAACTTTTTGGGACATGAGTTAAGCCCTGAAGGAGTTAGACCCTTAACTAAGTATATTGAAAGCGTAGCCAAATTCAGAATTCCAAAAACGATTGAGGAATTACAAAGTTTTTTAGGGTTAGTAAATTATATAAACAAATGGATACCTAACCTAGCTACACTGACAGAACCATTAAAGTATTTATTGCGATTTAAATTTGGAAAACATACAAATATTGAAAAGTTTTGGAAAAATGAACAAGATCAAGCTTTTGTGCAATTGAAAGACAAACTTACGAAAATTCAAACACTTGGGTACTACGACATTAATGATAAAATTCAAGTGATTACTGATGCTAGTCCTTCCGGATTAGGAGCAGTCTTGGTACAAATAGATTCTAGTGGACCTAGAATAATTGCTTATGGAAATCGCACATTAACTGATTGTGAACGCAGGTACAGTCAAACCGAAAAGGAGGCTCTATCGTAGTTTGGGCTATAGAACATTTTAATGTTTTTCTTTTCGGAAAAGAATTTGATTTGATTACCGATCACAAACCTTTGGAGGTGTTGTTTGGAATAAAATCGAAACCGTGTGCCAGGATCGAACGATGGGTGTTACGGTTGCAAGCATACCGATATAATATAAAATATAAGCCTGGGAAAACAAATATAGCCGATTCATTGTCTCGATTGTGTAAATACTCAGATTTCCAAAAAATTAATAGCGATAAACATATACACCATATTGTTGAGAATGCGAGACCTCGTGCAGTATCCATGGCAGAAATTGAAGCACACTCTGAAGGTGATCCTGAAATAGCTAAAGTAAGAGAAGGCATTTACAATAACAAATGGGACGAGACTATCAGAGGTTATAAAATTTTTGCGAATGAATTATGCTTCTTTGGAAATGTGCTTCTAAGAGGGACTAGACTTGTGATACCTTTAAAACTTCGTAAGATCGTTCTAGATGCGGCACACGAAGGACACCCAGGGATAGTAGGAATGAAAGGACGTTTAAGGTGTAAAGTATGGTGGCCAAAGATCGATAAAGATGCCGAAAATATCGTGAAGTGCTGCAAGGGATGTACTTTGGTTGGATTGCCGCATGCACCTGCTCCAATGAAGCGTCGTGAACTTCCGATGGCTCCCTGGGTAGATATAGCAATAGATCTGCTAGGTCCATTGCCTAGTAATGACTACTTATTAGTCGTTGTTGACTTTTACAGCCGTTACAAAGAAATAAAAATAATAAAAACTATTACTAGTGCTCAAATTATAAAATCATTAAAAGAAATATTTAGTCGATTAGGTTACCCTTCATCAATAACGGCAGACAATGGTCGACAATTTGTAAGTGATGAAATTAAGAGATTCTGCAAAGAGTGCAACATAATATTGTTTAATACGATTCCTTACAACCCGCAACAGAATGGCGAAGTTGAGAGACAGAATCGCGACATATTGAAACGTTTGAAAATTGGTAAAATTGAGAAAAAGGATTTACAAGAAAGTTTGTGGGAATACCTCATGATGTATAATTCTACCCCTCACTCAGTTACAGGGAAAACACCAACCGAATTATTTTTTAAAAGACAGAATAAAGATAAAATTCCAACTCTACAAGACTTTAATAATAAAGAAGATGACACTGAGGTTAGGGACAGGGATAAAGAACAAAAGGAAAAAGGGAAGGAGTATGGAGACAAGAGACGGAATGCACAGGATCCAGATTTGAATGAAGGAGACAAAGTATATGTAAAAGAAATGGATAAAGCAAATAAACTTGTACCAAATTATAACCCAACACCACACACTATAGAGAAAGCAAAAGAGGGAGATATAACCCTGAGAAACGAAGAAACAGGACAATCATTAAGACGGAATATATTACATCTGAAAAGAGTTGAAGGCGAATGGAAATCAATTCAAGAAAAGGAAGCTAGGAATCATGATTTGGAGCAAGAGTAATTGTAAAAGAGTAATTATAAAATATTACATAGAATATGAATAAGTATAAATTACTGTATTGCAATGATTATTAAATTTTCAATAAGAAAGGGATGTAGTGTTTGTATTTAAATAATAACTATGGTAATAGTTATTAACATTGTCTCGTGCTCACGGTGTGGTGGGGCGAACGTCATTCGGGCGAGAGCCATTGGCGAGAGCTGACGTGTCGCTTGCGCATACTGTGTGTTGTCGAGCCAGTGAACCGTTTAACATAGTGTACACTACACCTATTTTAATTTTTTAACAGTTTGGGTCAAATCTATATAAACATAATATTTAAGTGTAATTTCAGAATAAACTATTTGCAATTTACCAAAACCAGCTTTTAATACTAATATTTTATAACTGTAATTTAAACAGGCATCATGTTCGGTAAAATGGCTAGTTTGTAAGGATTAAGGTTCGTCACAAGCTAAATTCCACGCTGGCGAAGCCTTATTCGAAATATTCATCAAAATTGCTTCAGTGGTTTAGCCATGTAAATGTAACAGATGTACAGATTTAAGTTTCGATCGTTATGCAATGTTTAATTTTAAATTTTTTAATTTTACAAATTTAATTATTATATTCTAGACCTGTAACTGGCCTCGAAATACAAAGTGCAACCTCCGCACTAGACCAGAGGAAGACGACATTGAGGGCTCTGGGGAAGAGGAGTTTGACTGGTTAATGGACAAATCATATGACGGTTCTTATATATTATTTATTAAATTATTAGTTTAATGGCTTTTAGTTGTGCCAACAGGCACAGATCATTTCGCCAATATTGTATAGCCTATTTAAATGGCAGATATATTTATTTATCTATTGTTTTATGTATCTCCAACATTTGTGCATAAAATATGTCCAACTAAATATGCACTGCATATGACTGATTTTGAAATAACCTTCTATAATGTAGTTACACGTCTACTATTACTGAAAATAATTTTATTTCAGTAATAAACTAACTACTTACACAAATAATTGCATTTTCATTTACCTATTTTGAATTTCGCTCGAAAACACCCGCAGGTGTCGTGGCGCCTGACGTGACATCACGCCTCAGAAAACGACAGTAAACGTTGTATTATGTCTATACCCAACGAAGAAAGGCAGAAGGTATTGCGTATTTCCTAAGGTTAAAAATGAATTTCAAAGTTTAACAACGTGCAATACGATGCAAAATTAATTTTGAAACGCGTAAACACAACAACTGTTCAAGAGAGACGGTTATAAATAAAAAGGCGTGACGTCATTGGCTCTGATTAGCGTTTCAAATAAAATGGACGATTGCAAAATTTTATACTTTTATTTTATTAAAAATCTTATTAATCCCAATGTGTATATTAAAATAGGATCATTTTTTAGAATCTTTTTAAAATAGTTTCTTCTCTAAAGTCATTTATTTTTTAATTCTTTAATACTGTCACCATGCTTATTGTAGGAGATCACACTTCTCCAAACTACAATTAGAATGATTAGAATGTTCTCAAAAGTAATTTAACAATCAGTACACACAAGCCTGCAATTAGAAGTTGTTGTGGAGATCGATATTTTTTCTGGATGTCTTCTTTTTCACACAGAAGTTAAACCTGAAAATGTCACACTCATTAATGGGTTATAATAAATTATATAATAATAATATCCTGGGACATTGTTCACACACGGCCATCTGGTCCCAAAATAAGCAGAGCTTGTACTATGGAAACCAGACAACTGATATACTACATATGCTACTTTTATTTTGTAAATACATACATATGTAGATAATTACACTCAGACTCTCCAAAAATGCTCTCCATTCGAGACGGTTTGAAATTTACTCCACCACGCTGATCCAATGATACACACGATGCAGACTTTTATCCGACACATGCAGGTTTCCTCACGATGTTTTCCTAGCAGGAAATTAATCACATAAAAAAATCGGTGATTATCGTCACTTATTCTAACAGTAAATGTCATTTAATTCCAGGCTCTGTTAGTAGTTTAACAGCGGAAACTGTCGTCAACATTGTGAGGCCTCTGAGTATCGAATCACTTGCAAAGTCGACAAGCTTCAACAGCATATTGAATTGCCAAAGGGCTGACTCTGCTGCACGCCTTGTTACATACAAGTGTTAAAATTTTGTAACTCCGCATGCAGCATTAATGCGGGAGAACCACCCATTACCATCCATGGATCATATTTTGCCAAAGATAAGGAAAGCTCAATATTTTAGCAAGTTGGACATAAAGAACGCATTTCATCAAGTGGAATTGCATCCAAACTCAAGGCACATTACGACATTCATTAGTTCGAAGGGCCTTTATCGTTATAAACGTTTAATGTTTGGCATTACTTGTGCACCTGAGTTGTTCCAGAAAATACTGGAAAATATACTTCTCAAATGTGATGGAGCTGTAAAGTTTATTGACGACATTTTGATATTCGGTCGTACTGAACAAGAACATGATTCGCGTTTAGAAAAAGTATTACAGGTTCTAAAACAAAATGGCGTTTTGCTGAACAAAGGCAAATGTTTGTACAAAGTGCAAAAAGTAAACTTTTTGGGACATGAGTTAAGCCCTGAAGGAGTTAGACCCTTAACTAAGTATATTGAAAGCGTAGCCAAATTCAGAATTCCAAAAACGATTGAGGAATTACAAAGTTTTTTAGGGTTAGTAAATTATATAAACAAATGGATACCTAACCTAGCTACACTGACAGAACCATTAAAGTATTTATTGCGATTTAAATTTGGAAAACATACAAATATTGAAAAGTTTTGGAAAAATGAACAAGATCAAGCTTTTGTGCAATTGAAAGACAAACTTACGAAAATTCAAACACTTGGGTACTACGACATTAATGATAAAATTCAAGTGATTACTGATGCTAGTCCTTCCGGATTAGGAGCAGTCTTGGTACAAATAGATTCTAGTGGACCTAGAATAATTGCTTATGGAAATCGCACATTAACTGATTGTGAACGCAGGTACAGTCAAACCGAAAAGGAGGCTCTATCGTAGTTTGGGCTATAGAACATTTTAATGTTTTTCTTTTCGGAAAAGAATTTGATTTGATTACCGATCACAAACCTTTGGAGGTGTTGTTTGGAATAAAATCGAAACCGTGTGCCAGGATCGAACGATGGGTGTTACGGTTGCAAGCATACCGATATAATATAAAATATAAGCCTGGGAAAACAAATATAGCCGATTCATTGTCTCGATTGTGTAAATACTCAGATTTCCAAAAAATTAATAGCGATAAACATATACACCATATTGTTGAGAATGCGAGACCTCGTGCAGTATCCATGGCAGAAATTGAAGCACACTCTGAAGGTGATCCTGAAATAGCTAAAGTAAGAGAAGGCATTTACAATAACAAATGGGACGAGACTATCAGAGGTTATAAAATTTTTGCGAATGAATTATGCTTCTTTGGAAATGTGCTTCTAAGAGGGACTAGACTTGTGATACCTTTAAAACTTCGTAAGATCGTTCTAGATGCGGCACACGAAGGACACCCAGGGATAGTAGGAATGAAAGGACGTTTAAGGTGTAAAGTATGGTGGCCAAAGATCGATAAAGATGCCGAAAATATCGTGAAGTGCTGCAAGGGATGTACTTTGGTTGGATTGCCGCATGCACCTGCTCCAATGAAGCGTCGTGAACTTCCGATGGCTCCCTGGGTAGATATAGCAATAGATCTGCTAGGTCCATTGCCTAGTAATGACTACTTATTAGTCGTTGTTGACTTTTACAGCCGTTACAAAGAAATAAAAATAATAAAAACTATTACTAGTGCTCAAATTATAAAATCATTAAAAGAAATATTTAGTCGATTAGGTTACCCTTCATCAATAACGGCAGACAATGGTCGACAATTTGTAAGTGATGAAATTAAGAGATTCTGCAAAGAGTGCAACATAATATTGTTTAATACGATTCCTTACAACCCGCAACAGAATGGCGAAGTTGAGAGACAGAATCGCGACATATTGAAACGTTTGAAAATTGGTAAAATTGAGAAAAAGGATTTACAAGAAAGTTTGTGGGAATACCTCATGATGTATAATTCTACCCCTCACTCAGTTACAGGGAAAACACCAACCGAATTATTTTTTAAAAGACAGAATAAAGATAAAATTCCAACTCTACAAGACTTTAATAATAAAGAAGATGACACTGAGGTTAGGGACAGGGATAAAGAACAAAAGGAAAAAGGGAAGGAGTATGGAGACAAGAGACGGAATGCACAGGATCCAGATTTGAATGAAGGAGACAAAGTATATGTAAAAGAAATGGATAAAGCAAATAAACTTGTACCAAATTATAACCCAACACCACACACTATAGAGAAAGCAAAAGAGGGAGATATAACCCTGAGAAACGAAGAAACAGGACAATCATTAAGACGGAATATATTACATCTGAAAAGAGTTGAAGGCGAATGGAAATCAATTCAAGAAAAGGAAGCTAGGAATCATGATTTGGAGCAAGAGTAATTGTAAAAGAGTAATTATAAAATATTACATAGAATATGAATAAGTATAAATTACTGTATTGCAATGATTATTAAATTTTCAATAAGAAAGGGATGTAGTGTTTGTATTTAAATAATAACTATGGTAATAGTTATTAACATTGTCTCGTGCTCACGGTGTGGTGGGGCGAACGTCATTCGGGCGAGAGCCATTGGCGAGAGCTGACGTGTCGCTTGCGCATACTGTGTGTTGTCGAGCCAGTGAACCGTTTAACATAGTGTACACTACACCTATTTTAATTTTTTAACAGTTTGGGTCAAATCTATATAAACATAATATTTAAGTGTAATTTCAGAATAAACTATTTGCAATTTACCAAAACCAGCTTTTAATACTAATATTTTATAACTGTAATTTAAACAGGCATCATGTTCGGTAAAATGGCTAGTTTGTAAGGATTAAGGTTCGTCACAAGCTAAATTCCACGCTGGCGAAGCCTTATTCGAAATATTCATCAAAATTGCTTCAGTGGTTTAGCCATGTAAATGTAACAGATGTACAGATTTAAGTTTCGATCGTTATGCAATGTTTAATTTTAAATTTTTTAATTTTACAAATTTAATTATTATATTCTAGACCTGTAACTGGCCTCGAAATACAAAGTGCAACCTCCGCACTAGACCAGAGGAAGACGACATTGAGGGCTCTGGGGAAGAGGAGTTTGACTGGTTAATGGACAAATCATATGACGGTTCTTATATATTATTTATTAAATTATTAGTTTAATGGCTTTTAGTTGTGCCAACAGGCACAGATCATTTCGCCAATATTGTATAGCCTATTTAAATGGCAGATATATTTATTTATCTATTGTTTTATGTATCTCCAACATTTGTGCATAAAATATGTCCAACTAAATATGCACTGCATATGACTGATTTTGAAATAACCTTCTATAATGTAGTTACACGTCTACTATTACTGAAAATAATTTTATTTCAGTAATAAACTAACTACTTACACAAATAATTGCATTTTCATTTACCTATTTTGAATTTCGCTCGAAAACACCCGCAGGTGTCGTGGCGCCTGACGTGACATCACGCCTCAGAAAACGACAGTAAACGTTGTATTATGTCTATACCCAACGAAGAAAGGCAGAAGGTATTGCGTATTTCCTAAGGTTAAAAATGAATTTCAAAGTTTAACAACGTGCAATACGATGCAAAATTAATTTTGAAACGCGTAAACACAACAACTGTTCAAGAGAGACGGTTATAAATAAAAAGGCGTGACGTCATTGGCTCTGATTAGCGTTTCAAATAAAATGGACGATTGCAAAATTTTATACTTTTATTTTATTAAAAATCTTATTAATCCCAATGTGTATATTAAAATAGGATCATTTTTTAGAATCTTTTTAAAATAGTTTCTTCTCTAAAGTCATTTATTTTTTAATTCTTTAATACTGTCACCATGCTTATTGTAGGAGATCACACTTCTCCAAACTACAATTAGAATGATTAGAATGTTCTCAAAAGTAATTTAACAATCAGTACACACAAGCCTGCAATTAGAAGTTGTTGTGGAGATCGATATTTTTTCTGGATGTCTTCTTTTTCACACAGAAGTTAAACCTGAAAATGTCACACTCATTAATGGGTTATAATAAATTATATAATAATAATATCCTGGGACATTGTTCACACACGGCCATCTGGTCCCAAAATAAGCAGAGCTTGTACTATGGAAACCAGACAACTGATATACTACATATGCTACTTTTATTTTGTAAATACATACATATGTAGATAATTACACTCAGACTCTCCAAAAATGCTCTCCATTCGAGACGGTTTGAAATTTACTCCACCACGCTGATCCAATGATACACACGATGCAGACTTTTATCCGACACATGCAGGTTTCCTCACGATGTTTTCCTAGCAGGAAATTAATCACATAAAAAAATCGGTGATTATCGTCACTTATTCTAACAGTAAATGTCATTTAATTCCAGGCTCTGTTAGTAGTTTAACAGCGGAAACTGTCGTCAACATTGTGAGGCCTCTGAGTATCGAATCACTTGCAAAGTCGACAAGCTTCAACAGCATATTGAATTGCCAAAGGGCTGACTCTGCTGCACGCCTTGTTACATACAAGTGTTAAAATTTTGTAACTCCGCAGGTAATTAAATTATTACAAATTTATTATTTCAATACTACACGATATTATCCACAGTAGTAACAATCAACTTGTTTCACAACTCAAATTAAAAATCCAATTTCACAACTCAAAATGTCCGTTCCTCTCTTTTAAAAACCAAAACAATGCGAGCTTCTCTCTAGTACTTAACTGACTAATCATAATATAATATTCCTCGGAACCGGTAGTCAAATTAGAGCTACTAAATAATAAAAGTACGAAATATTTAAATATACAATATAAAAAATAAACAAACAAAATCACTTTTTATAGTAAATATGACAATAATATAAATTATAATTTATTACATTCTTTTCATAATGCAGATTTATTTTAATAGGCACGGCTATTCTTTACAAAATGCTCAATACTTATTTTAAATTACAGTATGATTATTTTATCAAGCTAACAATTCGTCCATCCTGATAAGTTTCGCGTCCCCGCGGAGAATACAAATTTATATGGTGTTTACATTCGATTACGTATATAAAACAACTAGTATGTTCTTACAAACACATGTTTATTTATTATTATATAACGGTAATTACACTAACATAGGATACATTTGATAAATTAAATTCACTATTTTAAAATTACTTATAGTTACTGTGCACTTTGCACTTCACAAGTAGAGTATCATCTTAGTAGTACATACTTACCTCCGTGCACATTGCACTTCAACGTAATAATCGCTCATAGCGTTTTATTGATATGCGCTCATAGCGTTTCATATAGGTAATTATGTGCACCTTGCACTTCAAAATTATTTTGCTCATAGCAAATCGTCATTAATACACAACATTGTAATTCAAATAGCTATCTACTCTCATGCTCATGGCACGTCGTAGGTTTACTAATTGTGTATTTTAATATACAATTCTAAATTAGTAAAAAAAATATATACAAACTCAAAAATATAATTCCCAATAAAATTAATATATTTATTTTACATTTCTTATTTAGTTAACCAAATCATTATTGTACTTAAATTACAATACACATTTACACAAAGTATTATTGTTTATTTTTCACGACACTATACTTTATAAATACACGAAACACCCGCAAATAAATATAATCGACCACAATAACTTTTTAAATTAATCATCAGTATTCTCGCTAGTAGACGATTCACTATCCTGGGTATTAAAACAAAGCCAAGGATGTATTTTATCAACTGAGAATATACCCTTATATTTTGTACCCCCTTTTTTTTGTAATAGGAGTATCTACTACCTCATATCTATCATAATCCAGAATTTTTGTTATTCTGTATGGCCCTGAACACTTTGGTAATAACATTCTACTTCTACCAATGGTATGAGTTGTTCTTTCAACTCTTACCAAGTCTCCAACTTTAAAATCTAACGGTTTTTTTCTCTTTTTATCATATCTATTTTTCTGCTTTTCTTGTGATATTTTTGTATATTCATCTACTTTATCCCTCATCTTACGTAAACTGTCATGTCTGTTACTTATTTCATTTTCATCAGGATTGCTTTTGATTATTTCTTCATCTATTTGCGAAATGAGTCTGCCTTCATTTATCCCAGTAAGCCTTAATCCGAATAAAACTTCAGCAGGAGTTTTGCCCGTGCCTTTATTAACTGTATTATTTAATCCCCATTGTACCTGTAATAGTTTGTCATCCCAAAGTCTTTCGTCATTACCGTGATTTTGTGAGGCTAAGGCGTCCAAAATAGTCCGATTATATCGCTCTACCTGGCCATTTGCCCTAGGTGAAGCAACTGCATTCTTTATGTGATGAACTCCTACTTCAGTAAGAAACTTTTTAAATTTAAAACTTTTAAATGACGTGCCCCTATCACTAATTAACCGTTTCGGTAAACCAAACGTTCCAAAGTAGTCCCTAAGAAATGTAATAGTGGAAATGGACTTAGTATTTTTAACCGCCTTCAAAACAATAAATTTTGTGAACGACTCTACTATAACTAAGATGTAACAATTCTTCCTTTTTGATTTCACAAATGGTCCAACATGATCAATATGGATAGTATGGAAGGGCGTAGTTTCTTTAGGGATCGGGTGGCAATAACCCTGCTTTTTCCCCGATGGCATTTTATTATAAGCACACTCTAGGCAGGAAACTGGCTAAGCCAATAAACTGTCTGATATTATGTACGTCTTTGGGCTTGGGAAAATTTTTGACGGATTCAATTTTATTAATTCCTGGTCTTACGCCCTCGCTGGAAATTTCAAAACCTAAATATTCAACATTATTTCGGAAAAAGTAACATTTTTGGGGTTTTAGGGTCAATCCCGACTCTCTAAGTCTTTCAAGTAAACCATTTAAACCATTTAAACCATTTATTTTGCTACACACATACATGACATAGATTATACAGAAGAAAAAAAAATTAAATTTAAAGAATACAGTGTAGGTAGCAAGGGGTTCATCTCAGTATAAGCTGTGCTAATGCACAGCACTGATTTTCAGATGGCCCCTGACTATTGGGTAAACATAAACAAATGCGCGCACACGAAAATAAATAAATGAAATTATAAGAACAAAAAACTAAAACTAAAAGCCCTTATCCTTGAGAAAAAAAAACATATTACACAAAAAGAAAAACATCACAAGGAACTTAGACATAAGATAGACAGACAGACAGACAGACAGACTTAGACATAAGACATTAAAAATGAATATGATAAATACTAAGTCTATGAGGTAGTATGACTGACACTATATTTGGAGGTTGTTACTGTGACTTTTGTTTATTTAAAAATAATACCGTCAAATGTTTTTTCCAAGTCACCTGGGACGTACTATTACGCAGAGGAGGGGGTAAGTCGTTCCATATCTTGGTTGCAGAGTATTTAAACCCTCCCTTATATTGAGCCGATCTGTGAGCTGGTACCACTAATTTATTTGCTTCTCTTCTACGGGCACATCTCTGCTGCACGTCTCTAACCCAGTCCAGCTTATCGTATAGGTATGTCGGCCTTTTCTTAAAAATAACTTTATGTACTAGACACGCGAGATGTATTTTTCTTCGAGCTTCCATTTTTAATGTGTCTGTATCGTTAAGAAACGGCGTGACGTGAGCGCGCTTGGGGACAGGGTAACAGAAACGAACGCACGCATTTTGAACTCTCTGTATGGCCTTTTTGGTTTTTTCGTACAGTCGTGGCCCGTATACTGTGTCACAATAGTTAAACTGAGACAGTACAATGGATTCGACAAGTATTTTCCTAATGGGTTGTGAAAGATATTTTCTAATATTATATAATGTTTTTAGACGATAAAAGGCATTCATTATTTTACAATTTATATGTTCAACGAACCTGAGTTCATTATCCATAACTAACCCTAAATTAACAGCACTGTCCACCCTTTGCAAGACCTGACCGTGAACTTTAATATGAACCGATTGCGATATTACTTTGTTGCGTTGTATTTTGGTACCCAATAACATATATTTTGTTTTACTTGCATTTAATATTAATGAGTTTTTATTTGCCCAGTCTGAGATATTATTCAAATCTTCATTAATGAGATCAATTGAGGCTTCCGCGTATTCGGGTTTGAAAGAGTAATATATCTGCGTGTCATCTGCGTACAAGTGTGTTTTACAGTATTTTACGTGTTTAGGGAGATCTGCCGTAAAAAGGATAAATAAAATGGGACTCAAAATTGATTCTTGGGGGGTTCCTTTAATAACATTTTTGCGATCTGAGTGTAATGATTCTCCCTGTTCGGTCGTGATTTCTACATATTGACTTCGGTTAGTCAGGTAAGAACGGAACCAACAACAAGCCTCATCCGAAATACCATAATATGAGAGTTTTGCTATGAGTAGGTCGATATTTAAACAGTCAAAAGCTCTTGAGAAGTCCAGTAAAACAAGCGCACTACACATACCAGAATCTGTTGCAGTCACGATATCGTCACTGACATGTGCAAGAGCTGTCACAGTGCTAAAACCACTTCGGAACCCTGATTGCATTTCAGGCAGGATACCTGTAGCTTCTAAGTATTTAGTGAGCTGATTGCAAACCACTCTTTCCACAATTTTCGATAAAACAGGCAAAATACTAATCGGCCTCAGATCCTTAAAATCTTCAACTTTTGAACTTTTAGGAATAGGTTTTATTTTAGCTATTTTCCAACTATCTGGGAATTTATTTGATTTGAGACAATTATTTACTATTTCTGTAGCGTTAGCTGTATCATATCAATCGAGATAGAATTATGTCCGGTGGCTTTTGTTTTAATATTGAAAATTGTTTTTTCAACTTCTTCCTGTGAAATGCAATCAATATGAAAACTATTTTCAGAAAACTTGTTTTGTTTAAAGTATTGCAGCGTTTGAACATCAACAGAATCATTATCCGGTACATGCAAAAAGAAATCATTAATTTTATTTGGATCGCAGAGATGTTGTGGAACGGTAGCTTGAGTGACTGAATTTTTGCCAAGCGGACAAGTACGTTTTAATTGATCCCACATCTGCTTGGGTTTATTTTTATTATTATTTATGTAAAAGGTAAAATAACCTTTCTTTTCTCTCCCAATAGCCCCTGTTACGTAGTTTTTAAGTGTCCTATAGTAATCTAAAATAACATCATTTTTCGACGAGAGTGCCCTATTATGTGCTTTGTCCCGTAATGACATCATTAATTTTACGTTGTCTGTTATCCAGGGCGTAGGTTTTGTGCATACTTTAGATCGCGTAATTGGTGCATGTTTATTAAAAAGTTTAAGAATCATTTCATTAAAGTAATTCACCTACATTGGTCATAAGAAGAATGTTACCCCAAGTAATACTTTCTAGGTCTGTATTAAATTCCTCTCGATTAATCCTATTTAGCAATCGCCTGCAGATATACGTAGGAACTTCTTTATGTTTTTCGATATTAAAGACCGCTATTACCATGGCATGGTCACTAAGTTCTGGGTTATGGTGGATGCTCACACTCTTACATAGACCAGGTGAATCAGTTATAACAAGATCCAATAGAGTGGCTGAGTGAGCATTCATCCGAGTCGGAGCCTTCACAACAACTTCCATTCCATGTTGGGAAAGAAATGTAAGCAATTCGCGAGCTGCGGGTTTGCTAGGTTGCAGGAAATCAACATTAAAATCAGTAAGAAGGATTAAATGTTTATAGCATGAAAAAACACTCACGGACTCACTCAAACCCTCGATCGCAATATCAACCGACACAGACTCCGGCCTATACGCTTTTCCAACCATCAAACGCCCCCTGCCGGGCAGCGCTAATTCCATCCATAGTTGCTCAAGAGGTGAGTCCGAATGTGGCCTGATTCGCACACGCAATCCTTTTTTAACATAAAATCCAATACCTCCACCGCGCACACTACTACTTCGCGATTTATGCTTAAATATATAACCGGGCACCAGAGGCGCAAATTTATCGCCACCTTCTTTAATCCAGGTTTCATTTATAGCTAATATATCCGGTTTATATCTGTCAATGCTAGCCAAAAGCTCATCCTGTCCTGTGTTCAATGATCGCGCTTTTAGCATTCCGAAAGTCAAATTGTAAGCTTTATTAGTAATCATTAGAAATGTTATTAATATTCACATAATTTTGGTGCAAGCTGTATGCAATACAAATGTCAGTTATACGCCCATGCATAATGGATATACTAACCCTCATTAAAATCAGTTCCAAATACAAGCAAATAGTCTGTAAAATTAAACATTTAACAGTGATAAACAAAATAACAATATAAAAAAAACTTATTATGCAACAACGCTATGAAAAAACAACAAGCATTCATGGAAAATAATACATCAATTCTAGTGATTTGATGTTTACGTACTATACGATTTCTAATCTCTCAATACCTTCTTCAAACGATCTACTAGGCACCAAAATGTCGTCCATATACGCTAATGCGATGCTATATCGTAAATTGCCCAGAACCAAATTAACAGCTCGCTGGAAAACGGCTGATGCATTAGCTAATCCGAAAGGCATTCTATTAAACTCAAATTGCCCATCAGGTGTTACAAACGAACTTTTACTCTTGCTTTCTTTGGCCAGTGGAATTTGGTAATATCCCGACGCCAAATCTAAAGCACAAAAATATTTATTTCCCGCCAATCTGTCAATTTGGTCTTCGATACGAGGCAACGGGTAATGTTGCTTAATCGTTTTCTTATTTAGGGCGCGATAATCAACGAAAAGTCGTTTATCCCCATCTGAATCCTTTAAGTGAATATTCATTTCTGCAATCGTTGTCTGACCTAGTTCCGACGTTCCGTAAGTTCCGCAAGTCCTAGGCAAAACAATTGCGGTACTGGTTTAATGTCTGTAATAATTTAAGTTTCTGTCTATTATCGAGATTTTCATCAATATTGAGGTCATCCAATGTAAGTGCAGTTTTAGCGTGGTGATCTTGTACATCTTGTATTCTATTAATGCTTTTAAAGTTATTATTTGTTTCGATAATACAGGCACGAGCTAAGATTTGACCCTCTTTAAAATGAATTAATTTATTTTCATAATTCAGAATAGTTAAATGACCACTACCGTTTTTGATATTGTAAATACCAATCTCTATATCATATTTTAAGCGACGACCATTTTCAACAAAAACCATTCCACTAAAATTTGTATTGATGAACACCTTTACAGAAATACAACCTTCAGCCATAAGAGTCTTTAGAGATCTTAAAACCAGTCGCGTGTCGTCTCCCACTCGCCTATCGGTAACCAATAATTCTTTATTAGTTTTAAATACCCATAAGTATGGTTGCTCCGTGGCAGTCTGTCCAATAAGTACTATTCCTTTCATGACGGATTCTTTTATCAAAGTACACTGACTACCAAAATCTACATACCCCGTTAACTGTACGTCATTAACTGTTATACTCTTGATAAATTTGTCGTCTTCTCGCATGTCAGTACCGGTTTCTAGTCATAATGTTCTAACTTCGGCTTTATTTACCCAAACGCTCCTATTACATTCAGGATCATCATGACCAATGCGTTTACACTTTTGACATTTAATAGTAGACTTTTGACATCCCGATACTACATGACCTGTTTCATGACAGTTAAAACATTTTAACGGCCGTCCTAAATCATTCTTAATTGCTTTATGTGGATTTCCAATTACAGAACGTACCGGTTTTTTGTTAAACTTGTCTAATCGCTCATGCTTAACACCCCTCAAGTAACCCAATAGTTTATCAGTATTCTCGAAGCCTACTGCCTCTGTCCCGTATCGCACCGACCTATCGTCTATTCCATAAACAATGCAATCAACAGCGTTTCTTCCCACTATCCCACATCGATTCAAGGCTATTAACTTTTCATAGTAGTATTCTTCTAAATCATCCCCAAATTTTGCTCTTTTTACTAACATTTCTGTAAGTAAATGACCATAATTTTCGTATGATGGGAAGGCAGATTTCAATTTTGCGACCCATTCGTCCCATGTAATCAAAACTGATGGCTGCCCTTCGTACGTATGCGTACGTATATGCAATTTTTTTATTATAATAAAATTATAATTAATAAAATGCTAATTATAATTTTATTGACAAAGCACTGTATTATATATATTTATTTGTAAAACAATCATAAATTCTAGTACTTTTTTAACCTTTACCATTCTAAACAAATTAATTTCGTTACCAATTAAATGATTATAACAAGAAGATACTCTTTATTTAGTATTCCACAATTACACAGTTAAAGTAGTCTAATTATGGTATATCTCACAACAAGTATTTAAATTCATCAATTACTATTATCAATAATCTCACCTCATCATATTAAGTAATAGAATAGTAGTGAGTAAATAATTTTATTTTTTTTAACTGTTTTGTACAAAAACAACTAACTAAAAGTACAAATATTCGATAAATTTAATGATTACATACCTTGATACAGGCGTATGATCACACCAGGGTATTGAACTTCACCAGTATACCCCGATGTAATCCCACTTCTGAATTGTTAAAATTTTGTAACTCCGCAGGTAATTAAATTCAAACACTCTTCTCCGTTTTGACAAATTTATTATTTCAATACTACACGATATTATCCACAGTAGTAACAATCAACTTGTTTCACAACTCAAATTAAAAATCCAATTTCACAACTCAAAATGTCCGTTCCTCTCTTTTAAAAACCAAAACAATGCGAGCTTCTCTCTAGTACTCAACTGACTAATCATAATATAATATTCCGCGGAACCGGTAGTCAAATTAGAGCTACTAAATAATAAAAGTACGAAATATTTAAATATACAATATAAAAAATAAACAAACAAAATCACTTTTTATAGTAAATATGACAATAATATAAATTATAATTTATTACATTCTTTTCATAATGCAGATTTATTTTAATAGGCACGGCTATTCTTTACAAAATGCTCAATACTTATTTTAAATTACAGTATGATTATTTTATCAAGCTAACACAAGTAAGCAAATTGTTGATTTGTAGTAACATTTTGTAATGTCTCACTTCTAGACAAATATTACATTTTAGATAGAAGACCTGCAGTTTATTTCCACAAGCCTGATGAGTTGGTTCATGTTGTGCATAAACGTAATAGTCATTTTGACCACCCCGCTGATATTTGGGTTGGATTATAATATATTTTGGGTTTAAGCAATTGATTCTATAAACGTCAAAAGCCATTTACATAAGAATATAAATTTACCTTTGGTAAACTTATTTTTGTTAATAGTTACCGAAACAAGCTCGTCTCGTTTAACAGTAATTTTTTTTTGCTTATGCAAAAGTATCAGGACAACGGCATGTATTCAAACAGATGGCTTGGCATTGACTTCGCATTTATAGGAATTATTGGAGTCTTATATCAAAACTCGCGCAATATTGGTTAATATGTAGAAAAATTTTATAGTCCGTATCTATCTGGGCAAAAATTTCATTTCTAATTTTAGAGTATTTCCACTACGTATCAAAACGGTATGGTGGATATAGATATTATCCGAAACCAGTTTTGAATTCACCTTATGTACGACGCAATGTCTTAAGGTCAATTAAATTATAATAAAAATTATGAAGCTTAAACCGTGTAAAATATTTAATACTCAAAAGTATTTTTAGAATTAACTTAAAGTATAATTATGCGTAGTTGAATATACAATTAAGATATACATATGTAACGGACTTAATTAAACAATGAAAAGAAATCTAAGCAGCTAATACACATAATATATGCAGATTAGAAACATAAACGCTGAAGGAAACGGTTAATTAGCAACGATAACGTTTCGATTAGATTGCGATAGGTTTTATTTTAATTTTATATATTATTAAAATGACTGTACATAGTTTTGTTAGGTTAAAATGAATATGATATATGTTGTGAAATAAAAATTTACATATAAAAAAAAATATATATGTTAAAAAATAAGTAGAATCAACTTCGAGACTAGGTTACAAGGACCCGAGGCACTAACATTTTGATCGACCATTTCGAAACAGTTAGAGGAAAATATATTTATTTTCGATGGGTGGGCCTCGGCTGGTATATTGTAGGCCTAAGCATAAATCCGGAGCTGGCCAGCTCTTGACATTTTTTTTTTTACAGATGTGACTGCCAACGATACTGGCGCTGTATAAATGGCGTGCCACAATCAGTGTACTGCTCAGATGGATTGTACTTTAATGATGTATCCCAACAGTGTGACTTTGAAGCCAACGTTAAATGCGTAGTGGAAGGAGAAGATGAATTAAAGAGCGAATTCATTGTTTACAAATAGGGGAGACATATTGATACTAGACACAGATTATTTATAGAATGAGAATTTATGTAACACAAAGAAAAATAAGGGTATTATTTCAAAAAAAAATCTTTTCTTAACTGGCAATCATGGTAAAAGCTACTTAATTTTCTTTTTCATAATCTATATATTATCTGTGATTTTATTTATAAATTCACCAAAGCCTTTGTTATACTCATTTATTTATTTTTAATAAAGCTATTATGTTATGTAGTTCATAAAATAAATAAATAAAAAACAAATTCATGCGTTAATAATGTTTGGTGTTGCTTGCACAAAAAATACATTGAATAATGCACTCGTGTAAGTAATAGATTAAATAACAGCTTGTATTTTATTATTAATATGTACTTAATATAAAAACAAACTGTTTTTAAATGTTACCGTCATTAGCGCGCATTTTAACTATTAATTTAAATCAATCATATTGTATAATAATTGGTTTTATAATAAAATAATTAAAAAAAAAATCGTTTATTATCTATCCCATTATTTGCGTGACTGTACGTTACCTTATGACTGATGACTTTTCAAGCCAGTCTGCCTTCCTTATCGATGCTTACGTGTAACTTCCTGATTGATTGAAACCAACAGCTGGATATTCTGCCTCTGCTCATCGTTCCTTTCACCTGACAGACGAGCGTCAGTTTTTAAAGGTCTCGCGTTTGTAGTACCAAGTGATGAGAGAAGCTGAGTATTCGCCTTAAGCACTCACTCAATGGCAGTAGTGAGTAGTGTATCATAAAAATTGGTGCCCCAGACACGTAAAAATTCCCGCCCCTTAAATGTAAGGTAATTAATAACCTACTCTTAATTAGCAGTACGTAGTCAACTAATAATGTATTAATGTAATGTTTTAATTAATAAATAGGTTCTTAAAAATAGGTTCCTAATTAAGAAAATTGGTTCTTCTATTTCCTTTAGAAATTAACAATAAATGGGTAATTTTTATGAAAGACGCCTCGGCTGCCGCCACTCCAAGAACCTTGAAACTTGTTCCTTTGGACATTGGATAAAATAGATAAATAAAAAAATAACAAATATGAAGTACGTTTTTTATTCGGATAAACATATAAATGTATTTTTTAATTATTCAAAATAAGATATTCTAACATGATTTTGTTATTGCTTAAGTTTATCCAGCGAGGAAGGGATTGGGGTCGGGCTTGACCTTCTTCTCGAAGGGGTAGTAAGGGTGGTCCTGCCAAAAACTCGGCCATACTAGTCTGTAGTCTTTATTAAATTTACCTGAAAAAAAATATCATCGATATATTCTTAATGATTCTTAAATAAAATATACAATATATTCTCATAAAAAACACGATATGTAACATTAAAAACTAAATCACGTACGATCAAAAATATACCTATAAATTGAGTACACATATATTAATTATAATTTTTATTAAGAGCAACAATTACTAATATATGTAATATATGTATATTACACGTTTTACTTGGTTGTAGGGCTTTGTGCAAGCCCGTTTGGTTAGGTACAACCACAGACCATCACCTGACCCATCGGGTATTCTATCGCTAAACAGTGTTGTATTAGTGTAGTAACTTAGTGTTGTATTCAGGCATAGGCACCAGGGACATAACTTCTTAGTTCCCAAGGTTTGTGGCGTATTGGCGATGTAAAGATAAATGTAAGGTATGGACTTCTTACTCCTATTTTAAATAAAAAACAGCTTAAATGACTTACTCTCAACAAGGCTATTAAGCCATTTTCTACTCCTTAATATGATTTAAATTACTTTAATAATTGAATATTTTAAAACTTACTTAATGTGTCCATTTCATCTGGTGATAGTTCGAAGTCGAAGACGTCGACGTTTTTCTCGATTCTATCCTTGTGGGTCGACTTCGGAATTGGTATAACGCCTCTTTGGATCTATAGCAAATAAACAGTTGAAATGTTGAATATCTTAAGCGCTCTGTACACTAATTGAGAGTTCGAGCTGATGACGTCAGCGTAATATAGGATATTGTAAGTGCGTCAACGTGTGCGTGAGATCGGTGCATGAGCTCACATGTTTACACGTAAATTCTCGTGATAACCTTGGCACTCACACCAATTATTTTTTTGGGATGCTAATGAAAGCCGATATGGATGGAAAGAACTAGACATGTGATATATATACTGGAACAGGTTTTAACACTAGGTATTCGACTTGGACGTCTCCGTACTAAGTATCGTAACAGAGCATAAACGCGTACCCAGTGTGCGACGCGACAGTGGCTTGGAGGTCTCCGTACTTAAACTAAGAACACATGAATCATACCTGTTTACGCCAAACTAATATCGGGAGATCAAACGGTAAATGAAACCAAGGAAGAGCTTTCTACTGTTCACACAACTAGAATTTAATTGAACATTTTAATATAATCACTTCCTACACTATATATACTCATTAGCGAATCTAGAAAGCGCGATTCAGGAGTATGACAGATTCAATCAACGCCATCTATCGGTACCGAGTGGTAATAAACGACATTATACAATAACCAAAGACTTATTTTAAAATCAATACTTACGAGGTATCTCAAAACTATTTGCGGTACAGTTTTGCCATATTTCTCGCCTAGAGCTCTAAGTGTAAGGTCATTGACTCTCGGCGGTGGTGGAACGGAGCTGTTCGTGAATAGAGAACCAAACGGCGAATAAGCCATCACTGTTATGCCATTATCCTTCGCGAGCCGTAGAAGTTTATTTTGAGCAAAATTTAGGTTGACCTGAAATTAATAATAATGGTGAACCTAATATGAGTAGTTTCCTAGGGCTTCGCCCGTGTGGTGACAAGCTGGTTAAAATTACTAATGAAAAGAATTGTATAACTTCTTTCAAATCCCTTGAGTTTATGATAAAATTAATGTACTAATTTTTTATATTTTATCTTTATTTTATTGGTAATTAAATAATATTATTAAATTTAATATACCTCAACTTGCAACACCGCTGGCTTTATCTCAGAGTTCTCCAATAATCTTTCGATTTGGCTAATATTGAAATTGCTTATACCAATGGACTTGGCTAAGCCTTGACGTTTCGCTTCTTCCATTCCCTTCCAAGTGTCCAAGTAGTCAACTACATCGAATTCCTCGGAATTCGGCTGAAAATCAGGTTGAACGTTAATTTTGATTATCACAAAAGTTATAAATATAAAACACTTCAAAATTAATTCCAGGGCTTAACATTGATGTAACTTTAAGAAATAATGAAAAAAAAAGTCTTTGAACAAAACAATATATTTTTTTTCATCATGGAAACTATTTCATTAACCGTAATTTTTTTAATTGGACAGAATACTAAGGTACGACTATTGGTCGCCAGTTACGTCATCAGTTGCCATTGACCAATCAGATTGATTAAAATAGTAATATGACTTTAATCAGCTTAGAGATTGAATTTTTAATAGCATACCTTAAAAGCAACTGGAATATGTATCAAAAATAAGTCCACATAAGGCGTATTCAATTTAGCTAATGATTTCTTCAACGATGATACCACGTTTCTCTGTTCGTATAGTGCCAACTAAAAAGGAAAAAAAACCAAATGAGGTTCTATATTACATAAATAATATGTACATTTGTTATTAGCCAGTATTATTTTCATAGACATTTCTTTAAATTTAATTAATATAATAATATTAGTGCTAAATTGATTTTTTTTACTAGGATGACAGCTGACAGGGAGAGATGGCGTTACATCTTGAAGAGAATAACTTCAGGATGACCACGACCACTCTGCCAAGAGTTTATCGACTAAGGACGAATGTTTGTTTTGTGAAACATGTATTTGCACATATCTGGGTTAATAATCGCGTACCACGACGTCCCGACTCTTTTATGTTTGTTCAGACAGTGGAAACCTGTACCCAGCCCCTTGAGGAGTTAAGTGGGTTTCTAACAAAAACGATGCGATGGTTGACCTCACACCATGGCACCAAACCTGTCACCACTCACACGTGGAAGTAGCGGGAAACAATATACAGTATCACTTACTTTGGTGACGATGAATATGTCTTCCCTGGGGACGTCTGATTTCTGGATCGCCACACCAATTTGATCCTCGTTTCCATATATTGACGCTGTATCTATCAACCTAATAACATATATATTATAACTTTCTGACGGTTCTATGTATATAGGTGGTAAAACTTTGCATGGGTGGTACCTTCCAACATTCAGTTTAAATTTAGTCTAATAATAGCCAGAAAAGATACATTTTAGATCTTATGGACTGGTTGTGGGCACTTACGAGACAGCTGGTCACACCATGCCTGAATCCGTAGTAAACACTTAACGGTCTGTATTTTTTAACGACAGCACACATTAAAAACAAGTGACTACTAATACAATATCGTTTTTTATCGTTAACATCGTCGTCACGCACGAACACATTAAAAATCGCGCAACACAAGTGTAAATTTACGCACACATACAAAAATGAACACATATATACTTCTCATTCATATGTATTGTGTCACTAACTCACTAGAGTATCAAAGGAGTCTAAATATTATAAGAAATATTAATAATTCCTCGCATTGTCAATGCGCCATCATACTTAGGAACTTTGTGGTTATGTCCCTCGTGTTACACTGTCACACACCCCTTAAGTTGTACCACAACAATACTAAGTATTGCTTTTTTTATAGAATAGGAAGGCGGACGAGCATATGGGCCATCTGATGGTAAGTGGTCACCAACGCCCATAGACATTGGCATTGTAAGAAATGTTAACCATCGCTTACATCACCAATGCACCACCAAACTTGGGAACTAAGATGTTATGTCCCTTGTGCCTGTAATTACACTGGCTCACTCACCCTTCAAACCGGAACACAACAATACCAAGTACCGCTGTTTTGCGGTAGAATATCTGATGAGTGGGTTGTATCTAGCACTGTACTGTACTTGCACAAAGCCCCACCAAGAATGTACATATTAAAGAAAACTATAATTTTACATCAAGTTATAAGATAGTTTTTCTGTGTTCAATTAATAAATTATTCAAATCACAGATCTTACATACAATAGAGTGGTAGGTATATTTCTGAAATACTTAGCGATAACCAGCATTAAGAGCCCATGTTACGGAAAGTTCAATTTCACGTGGTCCCACTTTCTTCTGGCCGTGCTGTAACAAATTATATTATGAAATATGCAGAAAATTTACATAAGATTTTTTTTATCTATATACCTATTTGGTATACAGCTAAATTTCCTTCATAATAATGTAACGAAGCCAATAAATTTAATAAGTTAAAAACAATTAAAAGGGAATTCAAAAGGCACGCATGTATGTGGAGAGAAAGCTTAAATAATAAATAAGATTGTTTTTGTTTTAAGATTGATTAATAATGGGGGCAATGAGGTCAAGTATATCTATTGTAAAGGGTTTTGAAATATTATAAAAAATAATATGACTGAATAAACTGCTAAGCCAATATACATAAAATTTATACCAGAACATAGAGCGCGTTTCGATGAAGGGTTTAGTAAATAATATTATTATATTAGTAGCGCTTCGCAATTTCTACTGTCGACGTGACAAGAGTGAAATAAATGTAAAATGTATTTTTTTTTTTAAATAGGTAGGCGGACGGGCTATGGGCCACCTTGTGGTAAATGGTTACCATGGCCTATAGACATTGGCGCTGTAAGAAATATTAACCGTTCCTCACTTAGCCATTGCGCTACTAATATTTGGAACTTAGATAATATGTTCCTCGTGCCTTTAGTTACGCTGGCTCACTCAAACAACAATCGTAAATATTACTGTTTGACAGCGGATGAGTGATGGTACGGCTTTGTGCAAGCTCATCTGGGTAGATACAACTCATCAGATATTCTACCGCAAAACAGCAGTACTTGGTATTGTTGTGTTCCGGTTTGAAGGGTGAGTGAGAATGTAATTACAGGCACATGGGACATAACATCTTAGTTCCCAAGGTTGGTAGGGGATTTTAATAATTATTATGATTGCTATTCTTGAAGTTACTTACTTCGTCATATCCTAAGAATGTTCCGAGTCCAATAGCAGGGATGGTGTTGCCATCGTTCAAAGGTATTCTCGGTGCTTTTCCGCCGTCTTTTTCATCACATCGCTGCAAAAAACGCTCATTAGAATTCAACAACAATGCCGGATTAATTAGTATTAGTCACGTTTTTCTATCGCATATTATGCTTAAGCGTTGTTTTATCCCAGCTAACTTGTTTTAACGATATTTCATAGTGTTTTTCAGTCAAGTTATTTTCAGTAGCATCCCAAATTGGGAAGTTATGGGAATGCCATCCCATCGGACTATAAAAAATAAAGAATTATTTTTAAATTCATTTTAATGTGCGAATGTTCCTTTCGTCTCACATAACTCGATAACATTTAGTTCGACTCTTAATCAATTCTATTATGTTTCAATTCATAATTAATTAATTTTTCATTATTATTTTACAAGCTATTTTACAAGTCTAGTGGCCAGCATATATAAGCAAAAACATCGACAATATGTACTGTTTGATGACCACACCGATCCATTGTAACCGAAATTTCCGACATACAGAAAATATGTTTTCATAACCAAAAAACCACCTTCGAAAATTTGTCGCTATTGGCTGCCTAGCTAACAGTAACAGCCTGTTAATGTCCCACTGCTGGGCTAAGGCCTCCTCTCCCTTTTGATGAGAAGGTTTGGAGCTTATTCCACCACGCTGCTCCAATGCGGGTTGGTAGAATACACATGTGGCAGAATTTCATTGAAATTAGTCACATGCAGGTTTCCTCACGATGTATTTCTTCACCGTAAAGCACGAAATGAATTATAATCACAAATTAAGCACGCGTTCTTACCACTGGGTCATCTCGGCTCATATACGTATATTCTTACAGAATACAAACCCTGTCTTTATAATTATGAGATATAAGTACTTACTGAACTAACAGTTAAACTCGCCAATATAATAAATAAATAAAACATTATTCTTACAACACAACTAGCGGTCAATGAGTATACATTTACTACGATACCGATTATAAATGACGAAATGCATATGAAATAACTTCGTTACATCGATTTGAACTTAATAATGTTGCCAGTTAACCTTTTTATTTACCCCAAAAAAATAGTAGCTCCAGAAAAGTGTTATGAATATTGAGTTGGTAGTTTTTCAGTTAGGTGTTACAAAGACTCATTTATTTGATTAATTACTAATTTACTAAATTGATTTGTAATTGTATTACGTCTAAAAACTGGATACAGGAACGTTCATCGTCTAGCAACGAGATGTGCTGATGATTTAGTAAAAGTTGAACCTGAAACATGAACATGGACAAGTAATGGGGGAAGTCAGACCGTGAATAATGATGATGTTTTTTTATAGATTTTACATTATTTCTCCATACATCTACTATTCTCCATCAGAATTACATGCAACGATGCAAATTAATGTTTTATCTATCGAACACGAATAATTATATATTTTCCGTAAAAAAGGAATATATTTTACATGTGGCAACACATAATCTTAGCCGCGATATGCCTAGAAATAGATAGTCTAATGCGTCATGCATCGTTGCATTCAGCTTCAAGGTAATACATATTTATTTTATATGCATAAATGTTAATGTAAAATTTACGAAAATATGTTTATACAGAGGTAAGCGACGCCAAAAATAATTCGAGAAATCGGACGAGATCTCTCCTTGAGAGGTCGTGTCTGCACGAAATCCGCGTGGTGTGGAGTTCAGGAGATGGCAGAGACGAAACTGAAGAGAATTAATCCTTTTTTTCATGGACTCCTGCTCGGACCCCATGAAGGCGTCTCGTCGTACCCGTGCGAAGCGAAGCGAATAGCTAGTATCCGCGTGGCTCAGTATTGTATTGTACCGTCCATATCATGTTTACATTTCCTATTATGGCTCCAAGTTTTTTATTCTCTTTGAAGTAAGAACCTGGCAACCTTGATAGGACATTGTTCTTAAGATTAAATATGATGAAAACTCAACAACTAACAAGATTTAGATTATGTTTAATATACAACATATTGACACTTCAATTATGGATTAATGAAACATTCCTGTTTTTTATTTTAGGTAGGCAGACTGGCAAACGCTGGAAATGACTGGAAAACTAAGATATTATGTCCCTTGATCCTGTGGTAAGTCACTCACCGTTCAAGTCGGAACCCAACGATTCTAAGTATTGCTGTTTGGCGGTAGAACATGTGATAAGCGGGTGGTACCTCAGACGGGCTTGTACAAAACCAAGTATAAATATTTTCAAGTCAAATAAATTAATAAAAGTCACCGACCTATACGCGTCGTTAATCGAATTGTAAGACATTATTTTGTCACATTTATTTATAGCTACAAACGCTGGCATCGACTGGAAAACTTAGATATTATGTCACTTGAGCCTGTAGTTAGTCAGTCACCGTTCAAGTCGGAACCCAACAATTCTAAGTATTGCTGTTTGGCGGTAAAACATGTGATAAGCGGGCGGTACCTCAGACGGGCTTGTACGAAACCAAGTATAAATATTTTCAAATCAAATAAATTAATAAAAGTCACTGACCTATACGCGTCGTTAATGTTATACCATTATGTTAAGCTTTTACATAACATATAGTTGATTTATTTTTAAATGATTTTATCTAAGGAAAACCGGCGTTTACATTCTAAAAATATATCTAGATAGTATCATTGAAATTAAAATTCTCTGACATGGCAATGAAGCGATCGCCTCCAACCCATTACGAATAAAAATATAATTTAAGTGTTCTTGTAAAATATATATAATTCATAAGATTAGAAAAAAGAGTTATGAACTTTATAATGAAAAAACAAAAACGTCTATTTCTTTCGTTAATTATGTTTGTGCTTATTCTAAACTATATATCGCACAACTGTTTTCCAAGGCCAAATCGTTGTACATAAGAAAAAAATTGTCACACCAGATTGTTAGGAATATGCCAAAACTACAAAAAGTACTAAAAATTCACTATGATCTCATCTCGATATCTTTCTCAGATTCAGTCTACCTCAAGACTGCGTGAGCAAGGACTTTGTCACTTAACTCAGTGACGGTTGATACGTTAATAGTATATAGGCGTATTAGTAGACATTAGGTAAATCCATCTTATGTTATAATTGAAACCAAAGAATAATTCAAACGTAATTAAACTTAACGGTGATCCGTCGATGTCGTCCACGATATATGGCTGTCCGTTTGACGTTCCGCCAGCGTTCACAACCTAAAGCCAGACAGTTATCGTACCAGGGCCCGTAAAATTATCGTACATCAGGATAATGATTATAACATACAATAATATTATACAAAATCACAGCAATATATGTTGAATAACTTGTAGTTAAAATTGTAGTAAAAAAAAAACAACATACGCAATATGTATGCCAAATATGAACAAATTCAAAGAGATAGTAACTGCCAACACTAACATCAAATCAAGATCGGTGATTGACAGACAATACCAAACAAATACTCCTTGTATATGAGCGGCTGCAATGACGGTAAAAACAATTGTAATTGTTATTGATTATCAAATTTTGCATCATAATGGAAATTATCGTACGACACTAGTGTACCATCGTACATCGTACGTAGTCATGAAAATCGTACTTGTACGATAATTATCGTACGGCTGTTTTCGGCGTTTTTCCTCTCAATTCCTTATTACTTTTATTACCATATAATGAATTTACCGACATTATCTTTAATAACAAGAAAATTAATGATGAATTGGAAAATGCAAAAATATTCAATGAGCACTTTATATGTATTACAAAAATAAAAGAAATTTAGCACATAATAAACCAAAGTATTCTTTTGCAATAAACGACATTAGTTCTAGCATATTCTTGTATCCAACAGCAAATGTCGAAGTTGTGAATATAATAGGTAAACTAAAAAACTCTAAATCTGTAGGCTATGACAATATATGTACGAGCGTCCTAAAAAAATGCAAATGTATTATATCACCTATTCTATCGCATTTAATAAATCTCTCTTTTTCAAAAGTATTTTTTCCAGATAAACTAAAAATATCTATCATAAATCCAATATGATTTCAATAGGCTTGTCGTAACAGGAAGTGCCAGAAGTGATTTTATAATTATACCGTCAGGGGTCCCTCAAGGTTCCATTCTAGGTCCCCTTTTATACAATACATAACTATTTGACATTGGTAACTGCTTTAAACACGCGCAACATCTGATGTTCGCTGATGACAAGAAAACATTCCTCAAAATACGTTCTATTGAAGACTGTTTCAAGCTACAGGAAGACCTAAATTCCTTGACAGAATATTACAGCAGAAATAGAATCATTACTAATGTTAAAAAATGTCATAACATAACGTTGACTCGTAAAAAACTCGTACAAAAAAAACCTAATAAATTTCGATTATAAAATTAACAATGCAAATATTTCTAGAGTTGACAACGTCAGGGACCTGGAAATTAAGATTGATGCTAAGCTATCAATGAACGATCACGTTGAGATCGTGGCAGAAAAAGCATACAAACAGTTAGGCTTTATTAAGCGTATTACACATACCTTCCATAATGTTGACTGTATTAAAATCCTGTACTTTGTATACGTTCGATGTATACTTGAATACGCTTGTAATATTTGGACACCCTATTATGTTAAACCTTCTCAGAGACTCGAATCCATTCAAAAGCATTTTGTCAGATACCTTGCTTCTAAGGAAGAGCTTGCTTCTACAAGAAATTCAGCAGCTATGAAGAGGCATGTGCTCACTATAATATGGACACACTTGAAGACAGAAGACACCAGAGTGATATGCTGCTACTTCAAGCAATATTGATGGGCAAAATTGACAGTTCGGACCTGTTATCAGCATTTTCGTTAAACGCATCTTCATTTAGATCCCGTAAACCCAACCTTTTCCACGTGCGTAAGTCAAATTTAAACTATGCCCAAAATTCCATCATACATCGTCTGGCACGAAGTTATAACAAATATTATTCTGATCTTGACCTTTTCAACTTATCAAAAATGCAATTGAAAAGAGAAATAATTCAAATTAATCGTAAAAAATAAAGTAAATAACCATAACCACGCACAAACACACACACACACACACACACACACACACACACACACACACACACACTCACACACTCACACAGTCACACACATACACAAACATACATACACGAACAAGTGAACACAAACAATACATACGTGTTACATACAGCACCTCAGGGAGGATCGCTGACGCAGCACATAGCTGCGCAGTCGCCGCCACGACCCAGTTAAGAGGTCAATACTTAACAAATTACACATTTGTCACGTACAGTCCCTAAAAACACGTAGCTGCGAAGTCACCACCGCGAGTCAGCTCCGCACGTACCGCCTAATTAATCTAGTAGATCAGCATTTTTAGCTCTATATATTAGGATAGACTAATTATATGCGACATTCAATATGTGATCTAGCATCGATCACTGTTGTTTCATAGTATTAAGTTATATATAAGGTAGCATTCAATATGTGATCTAGCATCGATCACTATTGTTTCATAGTATTAAGTTATATATAAGGTAGCATTCAATATGTGATCTAGCATCGATTACTATTGTTTCATAGTATTAAGTTATATATATAAGTTAGTACTCAATATCTGCATCTAGCATCGAGCAGTATTGTGTCTTAGGATTAAGTTATATGTAAGATTTAGAAATTAATTAAAGTGTTAATAGAAACTTTGGTTTTTCTCAAATCCTCCGGCTACCGTAAACATAACTTACGCTTCTCGCATTTATATTAAGCAAGAATGTTTTTGTTTTATTTTATTTTTTTATTGTAAATATTAACACTTGTACTATGTCTTTACTTCTGTTTTTTCTGAAGCTTTGTATTATAAAATTGTAATCCTATGTGGCCTTATCAGTAATGAGTAATAACTGTACAAACAAATTTGTAACGCTGTTGATTACAAGTAAAAAAAATAAATAAAAAAATATATATAAAAAGGTGATCGCAATGATATTAATAATTATAGGCCAATTACATTACATAAAAGTAGAACAAAATGGATTTAAAAAAAAAAACAAATCAACGACGTTAGCAGCTTTGTTCTTTGTAAAAACTATAACAGAAAATATTAACAAAAAAGTGCCAATAGTAGTAGGTATTTTCTTTGATATGTCAAAAGCATTTGATTTTGTGAATACTATAATATACTGCTTATGAAATGTGATGAGTACGGCATTAGAGGACCAGCGATTAGTTGGATAAATAGCTATTTAAAAGACCGTACACAACATGTAGAAATATCAAAAATAAACAACAAATCCGAATTCACTACTTATAAATCTCCCAATCATAAAAAAAAACTTTGGCGCCCCACAAGGTAGCGTTTTGGGTCCACTGTTATTTATATTGTCCATTAACGATTTACCCAATGTTATAAAATATCAATGTGTTTTATTTGCCGATGACATACGTGTTAGCTGTACCTCATACAAAAACTAACGCCACCTTTGATGACGATGTAAATAAAGCTGTGTTGTCTTGGCTAGAATCAAATGATTTATGATATCAACAACATATCAAAAAGGCGATCTAATTTTCAAATTATAAAACAAAAAAAAACAAAACTAAAAATTAATTGTCGTAAAATGATACTTGAAGAAAACAATGATGTAAAATTCCTTGGTGTGAATCATCATTGTGATTAGGAACTGATTTTTTTTTATATTTACCAGAAGGGCAAATGACTACTCCACCTGATGGTAAGTGGTAGTAGTCCAAACGCGACGACGGCCAGTACAGTCGGGAAATAGGTTCTGCTCTAGCCGCCTTGGCCTTGCCGACCCGCAAGATGCCTTTTCACGCCTCGTTTGAAGGAACCCGGGTTGTAAGAGGAGGGGAACACATGAGCTGGTATGGAATTCCATTTTTTGGAAGTACGACAAAGAAAGGAGTTGCCAAATTTGTTTGTACGCGATGGAATTGATGCCACAGTTAGGCGGTGACATCGAGAGCCAACACGCGTAGACTTTTGAAGGAAGGGAGAAGCAGGAATAAGAGAGAATAATTCCTCAGAGCACTCGCCGTGATACAGTCGACAGAAAGCGCTCAGCGCTGCTATCTCTCGACGCAATTGTATAAGCTCGAGGGTGTTAGTGACCTTTACGTCGCCAATAATGCGGACCGCACGTCGCTTCAACCGATCCAAGGCCTCAAGAAGGTACTTAGCGGAGCCATCCCACAGGTGCGAGCAATATTCAACGCAAGACCGTATCTGTGTTTTGTACAACAGCCACAGTTGTTGTGGCGTGAAAAAACGCCGCACCTTTTTCAGAACTCCGAGTTTCCGTGAGGCTGTTTTTATGACAGCCTCGATGTAATCCCTTGGACTAAGGTCGCAGCAAACGTCCATCCCCAGCATGGCGATTTTGCTTTGCATCATCAGTGGAGTGCCACAGAGGGAAGTAAGAGGGGAAAATTGTGACTTTTTTGCTGTGAGAGCGCATACCTGTGTTTTCTTGGCATTAAACTCAACAAGATTATCAGAGCCCCATTTCGCGATGAGCTCTAACATCCTATTGAGTTCAATAATAAGATCCTTCCGCCTCTCCTCAATTTCCGCTCGCCCAGCCACTGCGCGTCCGTGGTATCCACCATGCACTGTACTATCGTCTGCATAGCAATGAATGTTCCCGAGAGAGAGCATATCATTGATATGCAAAAGAAAGAGTGTGGGGGATAGCACAGATCCCTGGGGTACACCAACATTCACTACATAGAATTGTGAAGCGCAACCATCATCTAAAACACGAAGGCTGCGCTTATGTAGGAAGCTGGCAATCCAGGTGCAAAGCTGAGCAGGCAGACCGTATGCCGGCAGCTTGGAGAGAAGACTTCTGTGCCAGACCCTATCGAAAGCCTTGGAGATATCGAGGCTGACAGCCAGCGATTCCCTATGCTTGTCAATAGCTTCACCCCAGAGATGTGTTACGTACGCTAGAAGATCACCTGTAGACCGTTTTGGTCGAAACCCGTACTGATCATTAATTAGACAGTGATCTTCTAGGTAATGGATCAGTTGGTTGTTGAGAATCCGTTCCATCACCTTACAAAGTAATGAGGTGATAGCTATTGACCGATAATTTACAGGGTCAGATCGATCCCCTTTTTTGGGAACCGCTTGCACATTAGCTATTCTCCAAGCCTCCGGCACACATCCTGAAGGAAGAGAAAGTTGGAACAGGCGCGTTAACACGGGGGACAGCTCCACCGCGCACTTTTTCTGCACTATGGCTGGTATTCCATCGGGATCGCTAGCTTTCCGTACATCAAGTGATTGCAGCTCCGCACGCCCATCACGTTGCCTGATTTTGATGTCAGGCATCGTATGGCCACATGAAGGTATTATTGGTGGCAGTGCACTACAATCATCGATGACGGAGTTATCGGCAAAGAGTTTAGCCAGGAGATCAGCTTTCTCTTGCGGACTGTGAGCTAGCGATCCGTCCGGATTTCTGAGCGGTGGCAGCGAAGATTGGCAGAAATTGTTTTGCACAGACTTGGCTAGACGCCATAAGCTACGGGAGCCCCTAGGATGCGAAATAAGGTCATGACCAATCTGTACAATGCGCTGTGCATCCGCTCTCGTGTACGCCTTCCTACAGGACTTGGAATTTTTATTGTATTTTGCTTTCAGTGAGTCAGTGTTAGATGCCCCGCTAATGCAACCATTGATCCACTCGCGGTATGCCGCCTGCTTAGATGATACAGCATCAGCACATTCGCGAGTGAACCAACGGTTACGCGCACCCCTACTGACGAGATCTGAGCTAGGAATGTAGTATTCCATTTCCAACATGATCTCGTCAGCAACAGCAGCGGCACTAGCTGTCGGGTCATTCCCACTGAAGCAACGTTCCTTCCAAGAGACTCAAAGTTGTGGTCAAAGTTGCTCACGTCCGTAGGTCTCACCAAAGACAGGTTTCATCCCTCATTACCCTACACGTGGCCCCTGGGTGGTGCTAATTGAGCAACATATTCTAGGTGGGAGACTCCGGCCGTAGCTAGCATTACCACCCTGCGAACAAAGCCGCACCGCCATAGCGATTTGTCAAGTGGCTTAATTCACATTGTCGCGCAGCATTTCGTGTTCCGGTGCGAAGTTTGCAGCAGCTTACCATGGGGGATTGGGTCTGTATAGTTGTGCTCTGCATTTGGTGACAGGTTCTGACCGTAGTCACAGTGACGCCGGGCGGCTCAATCTGGAGGGCAGCGGGATCCGAAGCACGGTGCACCGCTGGCCGACCGCAGTTAGTAGGGGGCCCAATTAGTAGGTTCGCCATCTACGAAAGGCTGCCCCGCCAACTTGCGAAAAATCCTGGGATGGTTTCCACCGTGCTGGTTGGCGACCAGAGAGAGGTCCCGGTGGCGATTCCCAGGGGGGTTCGGGCGTCCCCACGGTCTCCAGTTGAGTCTACCATCTCCCTCTCTGCGGTAAAAGTCACGGTGTCCAAAATGCGGCATCTCGTACAACTTCCATTTCCCCATACCTATTCACGCCCACAATCAATGAGTTATAAAAAAAGCAAGAAGAATGTTTCACAGCGGCTGCACCACCTCTCATTTTCAGTGCATCTCTCTAATAAACGAGGTTTGCACTCCAATCTCTTTGCGGTCCACCACCACCTTGAGACCGCCATGCCGCACTTGCTCTTTCTCACGGAGACACAAATCACCAGTCCAGCGGATGTAGCGTACTTACAGTATCCCGGATATTCTCTCGAGCACAACTTCAAACCTCGTGCTGGGGTCTGTATGTACGCTCGTAATGACGTCTGCTGCCGGCGTCTCCGAAACTTGGAGGTACCCGATTTTTCGGTAATGTGGTGCGTATCGGATACAGGTTTGGAGCAGATTGTATACGCTTGCGTCGCAGGTCGCAGGTCGCGTCGCAGGTCGCACAAAGGTGACCAGGAGACAACTCGGATGTTTGAGTATCTCAGCGTGACGGCTGATGCCGTCCAAAGTCGTTACCCGACTGCTCAAATGGTATTTCTGGGGGATTTCAACGCTCACCACCAAGATTGGCTGTTCCCATAACAGAACACCGACCATGCCGGGAGAGAGGCGCTCAAATTCGCAATATCCCTAAACCTCTCTCAGCTGGTACATGAAGCAACTCGGGTACCGGACGTGGATGGTCATACACCTAATTGTCTGGACCTTCTGCTGACTACCGACCCTGACCGGTTTTCAGTGTCAGTTGCAGCTCCCTTGGGCACTTCTGATCATTGTGTGATCAGGTCGGTCTTCAACTTCCACCCTCTGGACTCCGGTCCCACTGGAACCAGACGGGTGTGGCGATACAAGTCGGCAGACTGGGACGAGATGCGACACTTTTTTGCATCCTACCCTTGGCGGCAGATATGCTTCTCTTCCACTGATCCGTCGAGCTGCGAACAAGCCATATCTGAAGTCATATGTCAGGCTATGGAGTTCTTTATTCCATATGCTGACGTATCACTGGATGGCAAGATCCCCAAGGTGGTACAACGCTGAGTGCGCCGCAGCTGAGGCCAGTAAAAACTCAGCGTTTGTAGCGTGGGCAGCAGCCCGCACCACCAAAGCTCCGGACATTGCGACTAAGAAGAGAGCCTTTAACTCTGCTGCCAAGTCCTACAAGAAGGTTCTCAAGAAGGCTCGTTTCAACCGAACTAGACGTCTTGGAGCCAAATTAGCTTCCTACCCCCGTGGTAGTAAAGCATTCTGGTCTCTGTCCAAGTCGGTTGAGACAAACTTCTGTCGTCCATCGCTGCCTCCACTGCTGAAGCCTGACGGATCCTTGGCCTTTACGGCAACAGAAAAGGCTAACTTATTAGCGGCCCTGTTTGCCGAAAATTCGCGTCTCGATGCAGGAAGTGCCTCACCGCCAAATATACCACCTTGCGACTCAATGATGCCAGAGATACGAATTCGCCAAAGAGAGGTCCTAAAAATTCTGCGCACCTTGAACGTGAATAAGGCCAGGGGCCCTGATGGGATTCCAGCAATAGTCCTGAGGAATTGTGCACCTGAGTTGTCCCCTGTTTTAACACGCTTGTACCGCCTCTCTCTTAAATCCGCTCAAGTCCCTAAAGCCTGGAAGATTGCCAACGTACAACCAGTACCTAAGAAGTGTAGCCGTACCGACCCGGCCAACTACCGACCCATAGCAATCACCTCCATACTTTGCAAAGGTTTGGAGCGTGTATTGAATAACAAACTCCAGGCGTACCTCGAAGAAAACGATCTCCTATCGGACCAGCAGTACGGCTTTCGTCGGAATCGATCAACAGGAGATCTCTTAGTGTACGCTACTCACATCTGGGGTGAGGCCATGGACAAGTATGGTGAAGCGTTAGCCGTTTCACTTGAGGTGTCCAAGGCTTTCGACCGGGTCTGGCATGCGGGCCTTCTTAGCAAGCTTCCTAGCTACGGGATACCTGTTGGCCTTTGCAACTGGATATCAGATTTCCTGAGTGGACCATCGTTTCGAGTTGTCCTAGATGGCTTCTCGTCTGATCTAATGGCGATTAATGCCGGTGTTCCTCAGGGTTCAATTCTCTCCGCCACACTCTTCCTGCTGCATATAAACGATCTGCTGAAACCCGGTATCTTTGGGTACGCAGACGACAGCACTGTCACGGAGAGATACATATCCGGTCCCCGAGCTAGTACAACAGAAACTCGAGAGCACAGGGAGGCCTTGGTAGAACGCATCAATTTGAGATTGGAAGAGGTTTCGAATTGGGGCGATGATAACAAAGTCAAATTTAATCCTGCCAAGACTCAAGCGTGTTTGTTTACTGCCAAGAGGAGTCCATTCCACCTGACTCCAACTTTCCGGAATGTATCTGTACCCATCACCGACAGTATTGAGCTTCTAGGAGTTACATTAACATCCAAACTCAACTTTGGACAATACATTGAATCCAAAGCTAAAACTGCTGGTAAAAAACTTAGCATCCTCAATAAGGTCAAACAGTACTTCACACCAGAACAGCTTCTGACTCTTTATCAAGCCCAAGTCAGATCGTGCATGGAGTACTGCAGCCATTTATGGGACGGCTCTGCTAAGTACCAGCTTGATACTTTGGATTCAGTGGATCGTCGTGCTAGAAGACTCATTGGCGACCAGACACTGGTTACAAAACTCCAGACCTTAGAACATCGTCGTAAGGTTGCCTGTCTGTCGGTATTCTACAAGATATATTTCGGCGAGTGTGCTCAGGAACTTTTTGATTTGGTTCCCCCGTCACCTTTTTACCAAAGAACTGCGAGGCATCGAAAGGATCTGCACCCGTACGTGGTTGACGTTGACGTATTTAAGACACGTACGAAACGTTTCGCTTCCTCGTTTCTGATACGCACCGCCAAGGTCTGGAATACCCTCCCGACCTCCGTTTTCCCCACCACCTACAATATGGGTACCTTCAAGTTCCGAGTGAATAGGCACCTTCTAGGCAAGCGCGCTCCATCTTAGACTGTATCTCACTTTCCATCAGGTGTGATACAGTCAAGCGCTAGCCTATACATTAAAAAAAAAAAAGACTAACGCATAGTAATCGCGCATACCATCCCAATCTGCCGACTTGTAGTGCCAAACGCGACGTTTGCATACCGCTGGTGGCGGCAGCTTGGCCTGTGGCACTTTGGTAGATATGAGGCTGTGATCCGAAGAACCAAGCGAAGTCGGAACCACAACCTGATATTCCACCGGGTGAGAAGTCAGCAGAAGGTCCAGTAGAGAAGGCGCTTGCCCATCAATGTCTGGGATCCTGGTGGGCTGATCAACCAGTTGGGTCAAGTCATGTGTGAGAGCAAAAGCATGAGCAGTCCTTCCAGCATGGTCAGTTTAGAGGGATTTCAAGCATGATTCATGGTGAGCATTAAAATCCCCCAAAAACACCAATTCCGCGTTAGAAAACTGCTCTTGCGCAGCACCCGACTTAGATGGTCAAATAGTCGGCTTGTCTCCAAGTCACCATTCTGGGATCTGTAGAGGCACACGTAGACACGACTCTGACGAACCAGATCCACACGTACCTCCAACATGGATAAGGAGGGGTCCTCCAAGCAGCGCAGTCGGTGATGGCAAATATCCGTCCTGACGAACTGACGAACAAGCATACTCCGGCTTTTGCTTTGAAGGATTCTTCAAGTATGTAGCCGGGATAGTTAAGGTAGCTGGTATCGGCAGGACGGAGTATTTGTGTCTCCGTGAGAAACAACATTGCTGGCCGTGCTGTCTCGAGATGGTGGTGGACAGCGTTGAGGTTAGCGTGGAGTCCACGAATGTTAGTGAACAAACAGCGTGGATATGGTGGGGGTGTGCACCGCTGTACGACCGTTATTCCTGCTTTACTGCGCTACCATTTTAGAAAAAAGAATGGAAATAGACGTGAAGCAAGCGACGTATTGCCACGATAGGGATGGGCAAAGTGTGGAGGCGTGTTTCCCCAAGTGGTTGACACTGACACTGACCCGCCGGACGGAAGTGCCCCCGAACCCCCCCGGATGTGGCTGCCGGGACCCCACCTTCCGGTCACCAAGCAGCACGACGGTCCAACCCGAGATTGTCCGGCAGGTCAATACAGTTTTCCCCGGCATTGGTTCAGCAGCCGTCTCCACTGGACCAACACCCATCGCTGCAATGCTCTCTCGGGCACTGGCTGTACGCTAGCTGACCTCGAAACGCGGCTGCAAGCCACTTTACGAGATTTTCACCATGCGTACGGTACAAGCCAGTCGGATGTTTAACATCGTACCACCAGATGAGCAAATGGTCGCTCACATATCCCTTAGTCGCCTCTTACGACACCCATGGGAAAGACAGGGGCAGTGAAATGTATTCTTTCTCCGTCACTGCACGGATAAATATAAGTAATCTTACTTCTAGAATAAATAAGTTTTTATATGCTCTTCGAAAAGTACAACGTACTGTTGGCAAAGATGCTGCTCCCACTGTATATTATGGATATGTGGTTTCTTTACAAAATTATGGCGAATTTTATGAGTTAATTCTACTAATTTTAATAATGCTTTTTTTTATCTCTCAGAAGAAGTGTTTACGGGCTATTTTTGGAGCTCAACCATTAGATTCATGTAGACCAATTCTTAAAGTTAACAAAATCTTGACACCAGCCAGATTGTATATTATAATGGATGTAGTCATGTTTGTAAAAAATATCCACATTTATTCGAAAAAGCTCTCTTTCAAAAATAATCCTACATAATGTGTATCAAAATATTTAATAATATACCAAAAAGCTTAAGGGAGCTACCATTAAGGTTACTAAGGTCTAAACTTAAAAAATGGTTAATAAATAAAAAAAATACTATATAAATGAATATTTAAAATATAAGTATGTATAGAATAAATAAATAATTAATTAATTTGATGATTCAAATGGCGGCTAATAGTTACGTCCAGAGACAAAATATATACAAACAAATATCAAGTATATATTCCATATTAATCAAATATATTCCATAACAAAGAACAAATATATTCCATATTAATCTCTTAATACATATACTAATATAATTATTTAAATGTACGATTGGTGTGATGTGATAAATAAAGAAATCATAACATCTGTAAAACTATGTTTTATGCAAATAAATGATTATTAGAATAATAATTATTATTATTATTAAATAATTATTTTTTTCAAACATCAAATGTGTTGTTAAAAGTCATTTCTAACTTTTTTTATTATCAAATATAAACTATTACACAAAACTTAAAGGCCAGTATCAATGCCAACTTATCAAACATTAAAAAAATATAAATACAATTATTTCTTTACATGGAGAAGAAAATTTACTGGAGAATTTTCTTTCAAGACAATGATCCCTATTCAATCTTCAACATCATTTTGTATCATGTGTGCTGGAATAAGTTTTGAAATGTAGAATAAATTTGACTTTTTTTCATGTCCAGTATCGATTCTATATATCGATTTAGAAACTTTTTCAATCATTCGATAAGATCATCTAATTTTTTTCTGTTTAGTTTATTACCATTTTCCACATAAACCATCTCCCCAACCTTAGGTTCATAGTATTTTCTATTCTTATCAAATATATTTTGTTGTAGTTACGTGATTTTATTGTGTTTTCTAAAGCCTTTGTCCTGTCTCGTATCCAGTCAATTTCAGTATTTTTCTTCTTTAATTCTTTCGGCCAAATATTAACATTCGTACCATACAAAAGCTAAGTTTGGGCAAAATCAGTTACCGAGTGATAATTTGGTTATATTTTTCTACACACTCATGGGCTATTGTTGTCCGGGCTTTCTTATTTCCATCTTCATTAATTTTGCATCGCATTTTGTTCACCAATGTTCGATTTAGTCTCTCATTTAGACCATTCGAGAATGGTGCATATATTGCAGTGAATATTATAGGTATATATATGTATTTAATATTAATTACTTGTTAACAAATATAAATGAAAAAATTGAAATTAAAAGAAATGTATTAGATACATATAAAGAAATCATAACATCTGTAAAACTATGTTTCATGCAAATAAATGATTATTATTATAATTATTATTATTATTACAAAATAATTATTTTTTGCATCGCATTTTGTTCACCAATGTTTGATTTAGTCTCTCATTTAGACTATGGTGCATTTATTGCAGTGAATATTATAGGCATCTAATTTTCTTCTAAGAATTTCTTGAATTCTTTCGAGTTTATACCTGGATATTTGTCAGTGAGCAACATCTCGATATTTTTAGACTATGATATTTTTGTAACCAGTTTATTAAAATCGTTTGCACTCTGAGTTTTTGATGGTGGGATAAATGCGTATCTAGTAGTGATCTTCGAATAGATGAAGATACTTCTTTGTAGATCTTGAACCTCCAAAGCCTCCTATTGTATCTATGACATCAACCCAATTTTTTTCTGTCCTTTTAATTTATTTTTAATACCAACCTTACAGTTTTTTACATGTTTCTATGATATTTTTGGTCAAGTTTCTCCGGTCGATCTATAGTGATCGATTGCTTTCTGCATCTCTTGAATTTAATATGACACATATTCTCATGTATATTTCTTATGAATTTAATGCTGAATTCTTCAGACAGAATTATTTTTTCTTTATTTCTAAATTTTTTATAATATATATTTTGTTTCCTTATCATTATGTTTTTATTCTTTTGTATCTCTTTATTTGTTATCCTGATCCATTAAAATTTCGTCTAGATTAATGAATTTTAGTATCTATAGTTATTCATCTTTATTTTCATTTGATTCTAATATAGGGTTTCTGCTAAGGTAATCTGCTTCTACATTATCTTTTCCCGGAGCGAAAATTATATTAAAATAGTATTGTAATAGATAGTACATCAAGTCACCAAGATCTTTATCTGTTCTTGATTTTAAATTCATGTTTTCTAGTAGCTGATGGTCAGAATAAACTGTAAATGATTTTCCTATTAGCCAGTATTGCCTATTATTGGTTTTTCTTTCCCATCAGGTCGCGTCTGTTTCAAAATGGCTCCAATTCCCTCTATAGGAGTGTCACTTCACTTCCACTTCTTGGAATGTATTAATTATAATAATTTATTTTTCCTAGAAACTGGCTGATGAGCAAGCTCATATTATTAATTTTTACCGAAGTTTTTATATTTTACATTTACTACCACTTCCAAAGATAATCAGTACGCATTTTTTACATTATATACAAGTCAATGTGCTTTGGCATAGCCTTCACAAGTAGCTGATAGTTTTTTTAGACCACAAACTGATGCACAATTCACTGCACTGATTGTCAAAAGTATATCATAGGCAACCAAATCAAATGCTTTCGACTGATCGAGAAAACATGCGTTTTACGGTCCTTATAGTATTTACAGTTAGTTACAGTAGTAGTAATTACAGTTTGCTTTAGTTTGCAATTTTGCACACCATTGTCTCTTTCAGGTGCTGACATAACTTTTGTTAATGTAGTGGTCGGACAGGGTTCAAGTAAACAAATCTACGGCTTTTCTGTTGTTATTTCCCTCACAATCAACACCAGTGCCATTTTGAAGGCACATTTTTTGAGTTCTTATCAGATTTTAATTTAAATAACCCTTTTAATAAATATATTGTTGTAAGAGATTTCAACAAAGGAGATATTGTATGGTCACATAACTTTGAAAATACACTAGCTATCCAAACCCATCCGAAAATAATTTAATTATGCAACTATTTGCTTTTATGTGTTTCTCTGGCTGGTGTCAGTATAATGGGGTTTTTAATGGTAATAATAGACTATTGGATCTCGTTCTGTCCAACTGTAGTTGTTCGGTCGAAAGAGCTACACCATTATCTTTGCCTGAAGACGCACATCATCCGATTATTTCAGTGTTGACCGATATTATGGTGAATGATTCTAATTTACGCTATGCTCCTCGAATTGTTCGTCGCTTTCATGTTGCTGACTACAACGCATTTAACAATGAATTAGATAATATTGATTGGGTGGAACAATTCGAAACATGTGATATAATTAACGCAGTAGATAAGTTTTATTTAATAGTTAATAATATTTTGGATCGCTTTGTACCAGCAAAAACAGTGTAGGATATAAATAAATATCCTGTGTGGTTTAATAAGTGTTTAATTAAATTGATTAAAAAGAAATTACAAGTGCATAAATGATGGAAAATTTATGGGCATAATAGTGACTATGACAAATTTGCTGACCTTCGAAACAGAACTAAATGGATAGAAAGAGTGTTATAATGTCTTTATTGCTAGGGCTAAAGATAATATTCATCACAGTTCCCGGAAATTTTAGTCATTTATAAAACCAAAGAAAGGTAGTAATAACATACCTGACACCATGTTTCATGATAGTATTGTTGGCTCCGACGGCCCTTCCATCTCTAATCTATTTAGTAACATCTTTAAATCAGTTTTTGAAGTAGATGTGAATCAACTCAATGTTAATACTTCAAACAAGCATGGTAGTCAGGCCTAAATTAGTACTAATAGTGTATCATGCCGAACCGTAGAAAAATATCTCTCAAAACTCAACTCATCTAACGGTAGTGGCCCAGATGGATTACATCTTATTTTTTTAAAACGATGCAGTAAATCTTTATCAATTCCTTTACAATTAATTTTTAACAAATCAATATATTCAGACACATTACCACCTATTTGGTAAAAAAACCCTTGTTGTTCCCATTTTCAAAAATGGAGATAAGCATAATGTCAAAAATTATCGTGGAATTTCAATGTTGTCAATCATATCTAAATTATTTGAGAAGATTATTTCGATACTTTGTTTCCTTTAATAAAACCTCTGCTCGTAATGAGTAGACCAACAACATGGATTCGTGAATAAAAGATCAGTTGAGTCTAATCTTGTTGAGTTTCTCGATGTTGTTGTTTTAGTCATGGAGAGAGGACATCAGGTTGACGCTGTGTATACTGATTACTCAAAAACATTTGATTAAATTCCACATTCGTTGTTAATTAAAAAACTTGCATATACTGGTATACACGGCAATTTGCTAAGATGGATAGCATCATGTCTCCGTGACAGAATTCAAGCAGTTGCTGTTAAGGACACATTTCTAGTTTTGTCCCCACAACATCTGGGGTTCCTCGGGGCTTTCACCTCGGTCCTCTATTGTTTAGCATTTTTATTAATGACATACTGAAAAATTTTCAAAATCCTACCATACTACTATATGCCGATGATACAAAACTATTTAAAATCATAAAAAAAGTGATGACTGCTCAATTTTGCAAAAAGATTTAGATATTTTAGTGCAATATTGATCATCTAATGGCCTACATCTTAATTTTGATAAGTGCAATATAAAATCACTTTCTAGAAAAAAAAATCAAATTTTATTTGATTACACAATTTCCAATCATTTGATTAAGAGGGTAACCGAGGTTAGGGACCTAGGAGTGCTTCTAGATTGTAATTTATTATTTGACAGACATGTGAATAAAATTATCGCAAAAGCTTACAGTATGTTGGGTTTCATATTTGGCCAGGGAAGAGACTTTAAAAATATCAATACATATAATGTGTTATATAACTCGTATGTAAGATCTAATTTGGAATTCGCTTCAACGTTTTGGAATCCACAATACTCAAAATATGTTATGGCTATCCAATATGTACAGAATAAATTTATTATAAGATTAACGCGTAAATTTGGGTTCAATTCTATTAATAAGCTTAATATTTTGTCGCTTGAGAAACGCAGGGAATGCAAAGATCAGGTTTTTCTTTACAAAATTGTAAATAATTTTTTCGATTCAATGTACTTAGTCAACAACATTTATATCAAGTGTTCACATTCCATTGCCCGTTCAAAACATACCTTTTATGTCCCAATGTGTAGAACGAACTAAAAGTCGCTTTTAGGTAAGAGCATGTGACAATTATAATAAACGCTACACTAGTATAGATATCTTTAACGAAAATTTATTGAAGTTCTTAGAAGTTTTAAAAAATTGTAATTGTCATTAATATTCTTATCGTTTTTTTTGTTCTGGTTTTTAAATTACTTTTTAATACTGTATATATTTTAATTAATTGTTAAATATATATATTCAAACATGGAGTGAACCTAACAAAAACAAGTTATTTATAAAATAGATAAATTTAGAATGTAAAAGTGGAAACTTTGTTGGCTTATGTGAAAATTATTTTGTTACCAAACGTTTTTGTATTAGATTATGTTGTGTTTCCCAAAATAAATAAATTATTATTATTACTTAATAAATTTTTTTTTGTTAGATATCATTTCTAACTTTTTTTAGTATCAAATATAAACTATTACACAAAACTTAATGAAATATATATATATATATATATACAATTATTATGAAAAAAAATTTAAATATGATTTTCTGATTGGATTAGACTTGATAAAAAAGTTCAAGCTGATACACAACGAAGACTTAAGAATAACCCAAAAACAATACTTAAATGAAAATATGAAAATAAATGAATCGTGAAGAAGAAAATACAATAAGATTAATTACAATGAACATGTAAAAGAAGAAGATTTTCAAATAAAGATAGATTATTTAAATGAGAATAAAAAATATCAAATAAATAAATTAATTGATGAATATAACACAGTATTTACAAAAGGTAAATATGATGTTGGTACTGTCACTGGATATGAAGCTAGAATTTAATTACTTGTAGACAAATATTGTTGTAAAAGGCCTTAGAGATGCACTGTAGAAGACAGAAAGGAAATAGAGGAACAAATAACAAATTTATTGGATAATAAACTTATAAAAAAATCCTACAGTCCATTTGCGGCACCTGTCACCTTGGCATTAAAAAAAAGAGAAAATGATGAAATCTAGAATGATAATAAATTTTAGAGAACTGAATAAAATAGTAATACCGGAGGCCCAACCATTTCCATGAATAGTACATAGTACATAGTAACAAATACAAGAAATTATACAACTGTAGATATTAAGTCTGCGTTTTGGTCTATTACCTTGAGAATAGACAGGTTGAAGAGAGTCGTAGCTTAACCACCAATTAAAAACTCCGGCAGACTTTAAGAATTATTTATTGTGACAAGTCAACAATGTTTATATTAGAGTGTACAGTAAAAATAATTGAAATAATTAATTAATTAAAAATAAACAACAACAACAGCGCTTATATAGGCATTCCCCTCTCACGATGACCACCATGCGTGCTTGCCACTTTTGGGACCTCCTCCTAGGCGAAAACAAAAGCGATGCATGCGGCCATCTTGCTGGGGGTGTGGTCAAGCGTGTGACGTCGCTGCGAGGACAATAGATGCGCATGCGACCATATTGCCGAAGGGGTGTATCCATACGTGTGACGACATACATCAGACCACTGCAACATCACCTGATCAATGACGTAGTTGATCAGGTGATGTTTGTGCTGCGTTTAGACGCATTGTGCACTCGCCACACTACTCCCCCGCCGAGACCGTGACTACGGGCGATAGTAGTTTGGGAATCTGACCACTTTACCACTCCTGGTTTTACTGGCAGGGATGGCATCAGCCTTCTCCTGAACTTTGATATTCTGGTCTGTCTGGCCCTCAGCGAGTATGTAAGCTGGTTTCAGTCTGTCTATGCTGATTCGCTGCGTTTTGCCTTGTACGTCGATGTCAAAGGTTTTCTCCTCGCGTCGCAGCACCCTTTATGGACCTGAATAAGGTGCTTGAAGGGGTTTCCGATGGGGACCCTGCCGGTTAAATACGTGCGAGGTAAGCCTAAGGTCTTTTGGTATGTAAAAAGTTTGATTAGAACTTGTGTGCCAAGATGATGGTTGTGGCCTTAATTTATTGACATGTGTTCGGATTCTACCAATGAATTCGGTGATGTCCTCGATGGTTGGGGGTGCTGATGAGAAGAACTGTCCAGGTAACCGCAGTGGTTCCCCGTAGACAAGTTCGGCAGTTGAAGCTTTAATGTCATCTTTGTATGCGCTGCGTATACCTAGTAATACCCAAGGTAACACTTCTACCCAGTTCGGGGTAGAATGACAGGCAATTGCGGCTTTTAATTGACGGTGTAGTCGTTCTACCATACCATTAGCTGCCGGATGATATGCCGTTGTGGTATGATGGTTGGCACCGATGAGCTTGACCAGTTCTTTGAAAGCGCCCGACTCAAACTGCCGTCCACGGTCAGTGGTGATGTGTTCGGGGCACCCGAACCGTGATATCCAACCACTGGAAAGGGCAGCAATGCAGCTTTCGGCGGTGATGTCCTGTAGTGGGTAGACTTCTGGCCACCTTGTGTAGCGGTCCACGATGGTTAGGCAGTACCTGTAACCTAAACATAAAGGTAAAGGACCTATCAAATCCAAGTGGATGTGTCGAAAACGTGCGGAAGGGCTTTCGAAGGCTTGTAGCGGAGCTTGAGTGTGTCTGGTCACTTTGCTTTGCTGACATTGTTGACACTCCTTTACCCATTGTCGACAGTCTTTGCGGATACCAGGCCAAATGTAGCGCTCTGTAACTAACTTGACCGTAGGCTTGGCTCCTGGATGGCTTAAATTGTGGAGAGAATCGAATACCTGCTTGCGATATGAAGGTGTGATGAATGGTCGAGGATTACTTTGAGAGACATCGCAGTATACCAGAAGAGCTGGCTCTGACTCTAATCGTATTTTCTGCAACCTAAGCGAAGACCCATTTTTCAGCAGGTCCTGTAGCTCGCTGTCCGCCTCTTGTGCTTTGACCAGGGAGTGGTAATCTAAGGGTATAGAAACTGCCTCGATACGCGCAAGGGCATCTGCAACAATATTGTCTTTACCAGCTACATATCTGAAGTCTGTGGTGAATTGGCTTATAAAGTCTAAGTAGCGAAACTGGCGTGGCGAACTGTTCTCTCGGTGATTAGCAAAGACAAACGTAAGTGGTTTATGGTCCGTGATGATACAAAATGTCCGAGCTTCCACCATAAATCTGAAATGTCTAATTGCGTCATACACTGCCAATAACTCTCGGTCATATGGGCTGTACTTTTTCTGTGATGGACTTAGCTTCCTCGAAAAGAATGCTAAGGGTTGCCATTCATTGTTCTTGAACTGTTGCAGCACAGCACCTATTGCTGTATCTGAAGCGTCCGTCTGTATGGACAGTTCTGCTTGAGGATCTGGGTGGACCAAAAGCGTGGCTTCTGAAAGTTGCTTTTTAGACAGTTCGAAAGACTCTAATAGGGCAGGCGTCATGTTAATAGGCTGCGATCCCTTCGTTTTAGGCCCAACGAGGAGTTGGTTGAGCGGTGCCTGAACTTTTGCAGCATTAGGTATAAAACGGCGATAAAAATTGATCATACCTAAAAATCTTCGTAATTCTTTTAGCGTCTTGGGTACCGGGAAGTTCTGAATGGCTTCAACTTTCGATTCTAACGGCTGTATTCCTGCTGCTGACACGTTGTGGCCCAGGAACTGGACTTGCGTTTTGCCGAAAATACATTTGTTGGTATTTATTAGAACTCCATATTCTGCTAGTCTTTGGAACAACAACTTGAGATGCTCCTGATGAAGGGTACTGCTGGTGCTGAAGACTAGAATGTCATCCAGGTACCCGTAACAAAAATCTAAGCCCCGCAGTACCTCGTCCATGAATCTTTGAAAGGTCTGTGCGGCGTTACGAAGACCGAACGTCATGAACGGGAATTCGTAAAGCCCGAAAGGAGTGGCGATAGCGGTTTTCGGAATGTCGTCTTCGTATACTGGTATCTGATGATAAGCTTTAACCAGGTCTATGGTTGAAAAGACCGTACTGCCTGTCAACTGGCACGTAAAATCATGCAAGTGCCTGGTAGGGTACTTATCGGGAATTGTACGGGCGTTTAGGGCTCTGTAATCGCCGCACGGTCGCCACCCGTCGTTTTTCTTCTTAGTTAAATGTAACGGTGATGACCATGGGCTGTCAGATCTTCTTGCTGTGCCATTCTGTAACATCTCATCGCACTCTTGCTTAGCAATTTTTAGTCTTTCCGGGTCTAACCGTCGCGGGCGGCTAGATACCGGTGGTCCATCGGTGGTACGGATATGGTGCACCGCAGAGTGTTTGGTGATGTGCGGCTTTCCAGCAGGACGAGTGATTTCTGGGAATTCTCTAAGCAGGCGATGATAAGATGTATCCTCTAAAGTCGTACGGACTGAGGAAATTGTTTCCGTAGAACGTTGTTTCGGGAGTGCAACAGCAAGTGTGGTAACACCGTCAACGAGGCGCTGGTTGCGACAGTCGACTAGCAGGTTGTAGTAACTTAAAAAGTCGACGCTGATGATGGGCTTTGAGACGTCTGCTACGACGAAACGCCACGTGAAAGCGCGCCTAAGTCCTAGATCCAGCGTTAAGGGGAGGAAGCCATATGTGTAAATGATAGTCCCATTTGCAGCGAACAATTCGTATCCCGTTTTGTTTCTAGGTTCCCGAACAGCGGATCTTGGAAAGACACAGAGGTCTGAACCGGTGTCAACTAAATATTGCACTTTGGTCTTGCGATCCGTGATGAACAGGCGGCCCGAAATTGTAAGGCAGTCGTTTACCGCCACTACTGGCTGCCTTGAGCGTTTCCCATCTTGTAGCTACACGGTTGAATACATTTGCGTGCGCGCACGCCGAATCTATAATGGTACCAACAGTACGGGTAGTTATTTGTTTGTGAGCGGGAACGTGCGCGGGAATGTCGTCGCGATCTGTCTATGGCGAATCGTGAGCGGGATCGTGGCTGTCTTCGGTAAAGTTGCATGCTAAGTATCTCCATCTGCTTGCTCAGCTCAGCTACGGTCTGGTTCAGGCTTTCGAAACTAGTACTTGGTACTCCTAGAGTGGAACTAGATGTACTAGCTATTTGCCCGGCTACTTGACCGGCTACTGGCACGGCTACTTGCTCGGACACTTGCAATGTTGCTGGAACGATTTCGTTGATACGGTCGGCAAGCTCTGCCATGTCTTCAAGGCTCATCTTCGTATGCTGCGCTGCTATACACGTCTGCAAATGCGTTGGGAGTCGACTTGACCAGATGGTACGGATAAAATCGGTTGGAACAGTTGGCCCAGCTAGGTGTTGTAGATGCCGTAAAAATTGTGTGGGCTTTCTATCAACTCGGTGATAGAAAGCCTCGTGTATTAGCAGTTGTTTTATTTTACGCTCTTGTGAAGCTGACAGCCTCCGTATTAATTCGGCTTTTAATTTGTCGTACTTGACGGTGGAAGGTGGAGCTACGACCAGGTCCCTTATTTCCGCCGTGTGCTGTGGTTCCAGCTGCGCTAGTACGTAATAGAACTTCGTGGAGTCTTCTCGGATGCCGGACAGGGTGAATTGGCCTTCGAGCTATGCGAACCATAATTCTGGATCATCTGGGTTGAATACAGGTACTCTAACTCCAACTCGCATCGTTTCTCCAGTGGCCGGAAGGGCGGTAACAGCTGTGGCGTCACGTGATAATGGAGCGTCCGGCATTGACATCTTGAAAGGTCTTCTTCTTCTTCGTGCTTCAAACGTCGGGGTCACCAGTGAAGAGAGTCGTAGCTTAACCACCAATTAAAAACTCCGGCAGACTTTAAGAATTATTTATTGTGACAAGTCAACAATGTTTATATTAGAGCGTACAGTAAAAATAATTGAAATAATTAATTAATTAAAAATAAACAACAACAACAGCGCTTATATAGGCATTCCCCTCTCACGATGACCACCATGCGTGCTTGCCACTTTTGGGACCTCCTCCTAGGCGAAAACAAAAGCGATGCATGCGGCCATCTTGCTGGGGGTGTGGTCAAGCGTGTGACGTCGCTGCGAGGACAATAGATGCGCATGCGACCATATTGCCGAAGGGGTGTATCCATACGTGTGACGACATACATCAGACCACTGCAACATCACCTGATCAATGACGTAGTTGATCAGGTGATGTTTGTGCTGCGTTTAGACGCATTGTGCACTCGCCACAAGGTAAAATACTGGATTTGTTAAACAGGAAGACATTTCCCATGGGCTTGTTTACCATTTGGATTAAAAACAGCACCTGCAATATTTCAGAGGATCTTAAGCAATATACTTAGAAAACATAAACTTACAGATTTTGCTGTAAATTATATATATGATATTCTAGTATTTTCAAACATTTTTGATCAACATATTCAACATCTAAAACAGCTGTTACACGCAATTAAACAGAAGGTTTTAAATTGAAATTCACGAAATAAGAATACAAAATAATTCTATAAAACCATTTAAAGATAATCTTATTTCAATAAAAAAAAATCTAATTCCAAAAACACAGAAACAAGTCAAACAAACAGTTTATAGGGAATAAAGTAATATCATGAATACATTCCAAGAAGTGCAATTATACTAGATCCGATGCATAATTTCTGTCTGACAAATGTCATACGGCATTTGAAATAATAAAAAGAATACTGTGCTCTCAACCAGTTTTGGAAATTTATGATAAAGATTTACCAATTAAAATTTATACAAACGCTTCTATAGAGGGAATTTTAGCCATTTTGAAACAGACGCAATCTGGTGGGAAAGAAAAATCGGTCGCTTATTTTTCAAAAAAACTAAATGAAGATCACATATATTTATTTATACATATATTTAGAGCGTTTGGCTATTAAGGAAACAGTGCAACCAAGTGCATCTTTGTAGTTATAATTTTGTTTTGAACATTCACTTGAAAAAGTTAAATGACGCAAAAATCTTTTTTTATACTTTCTCAATTTTAAGTTGATTCACGTTATAATGTGCTTCGCACACATACATTGTATAACATTATTTTTGTTGACGCGTTTTTAAATATTTTGGTATTTATTATTAAAAAACCCAAATTTTTTGAAGCGTTTGCTTTTTAGTGATGTTATCTAAATGCGGCAAAAAAGTTGCTTTGAATCTAAAATGATGCCCAGATCCCGAATTTGTGAGACTTCTTTTAAAATGCATCCCTGAATGTAATAATCTGATGGGAGGTTTTTTTATTGCGGGTGAACTTTATATAAAAACATTTTTCGGGATTCATTATCATTTTGTTCATTTCACACCACTTATGTAAAGCGTTTAAATCTTCTTGAAGGTGTACAGAGTCTAAATTACTTTTAATTGGCTTAATAAGTTTCAAATCATCAGCAAAAAGGAAAACTTCACTATGCTTGATTGTATTGGATACATCCCTTATGAAAACCTAAATGTGACTTAGGGAACGCCAGAACTGACTCTGTAAGAGACAGATCGAAAACCACTTACAACAACGTATTGTGTACGATCGTTTAAATACGATTTAAGCCAATCGAGTAAAGGACTAACTATTCTGTCGAAGTCTTTCGAAAAATCTGTGTAGATAACATTGACTTGTATTTGATCGTCCATTAACATCATAATACGGTCTACATTATATATTATCATATATTTCCAGATTAGTGTTGTGTCTGCCTTTTGTTCATCAACAAACATGACAACAACAAAACCATGTTGATTATTGTTTTGGTGTTGCTTAAAATAAAAAGTAAGGTAAAAGGTTAGGTAAAAAGAACCAAAGCTTCGAAAGTTTTGGCAATTACTGGTAAAATAGATATTGGCCTATAATTTTCAATTATATCTACATCACCTTTTATTACATGTACACATTTTATAACATGTACAGCCTTTCAAGTCATAGAATTCTCTTGGATCTTTTGTTCTTGTACAAAATAGTCAGAAATAAAATTGACTGCCCTCAAATTTTCAGGGGAATAAATTTCAATGTGCCTAGAAAAGTATGTCCACGTTATCCAATAAGTGTATTTTACATTAGACCATCTAAAACTAAAATAGGACAACATGCACCTCTTGTAAGATTAGGTAAAACATATAATAAATACTCAATGTCACGACATATTTGAGGACTCCATAAATAAATACAAAAAAAAATATTCTGGAGTTATTATTAGAATCTTATCTTCAAAAAAAACATATGTTGTAACTAACATGCGTTAGTTTAAGAAATTAATGAAAAAATGTATTCAATGTTATTATTCATTTTTTATTTTTATACTTAAATTTCGAAATTTCTAATTAATTACTATTTATTGTTTTCTTATTTAAATTATTTTGTTATATGTTATTAATGTGATAAATGATATGAGTGCACGACTTTATAATATTTTTAGCTTTATTGTCAATGTTATTAATTATTATTATTTATTTATTTTTAAATCTTTTAATTTTCTATACAAATGTGGTTAGTAATTGTTAGTATTTCAGTATTATAAAAAAATATTGCTTATGTTGTAATCTGTCATAAGTAATACAAAAAAAATGTATATTGTACCTTAGAATGCATGTTGTGGCCGTCTTGAAGAGTCGCACATTTTATATAAGTTTGAATGTATTTTTATTTTTACATGTGTAAGTGTTGTGACTGCTGATGGTCCTTAATAAAATAAAATAATTCTGTCTGATGAATTCAGTATTAAATTCATAAGATATATACATGAGAGTATGTATATATCTTAGGAATTTAATGCTGAATTCAATATTGGAATTCATATTGGAATTCAAGAGATGCAAAAAGCAATTGTTCTACTTTACATTGCAAGAAACTTGACCAAAAACATCATAGAAATATGTAAAAACTGTAAGGTTTGCATTGCATTAAAATAAATTAAAAGGACAAAAATTGGGTTTATGTCACACCTGGGTCCGGCTAAAAACCCATTTGAAATAGTCTCTTTAGATACAATAGGAGGCTTTAAAGGCTCAAGATCTACAAAGAAGTATCTTCATCTATTAGTAGATCACTTTACTAGATACGTATTTATCCCAACATCGAAAACTCAGAGTGCAAACGATTTTATTAAACTGGTTACAAATACATCAGAAACTGAAAATATCGAGACGCTTCTCACTGACCAATATCCAGGTATAAACTGGAAATAATTCAAGAAATTCTTAGAAGAAAAGCTGATACCTATGATATTCACTGCAATAAATGCATTTCTTGCAGTTATTATTTCTTGAATGGTCTAAATCAAACATTAATGAACAAAATGCGATGCAAATTTAATGAAGATGGAAATAAGAAAGCCCAGACAACAATAGCTGATGAGTGTGTAGAAAAATAAAATCAAATTATCCACTCGGTAACTGATTTTGCCCCAAGTTATCTTTTGTATGGTACGAATGTTAATATTTGGCCAAAATAATTAAAGAAAAAACATACTGAAATTGACTAGATAAGGACAAAGGCTTTAGAAAATACAATAAAGTCACATAACTACAACAAAATATTATTTAATAAGAATAGAAAATGCTATGAATCTAAGGTTGGGGAGATGGTTTATGTCTTCTTCTTCTTCTTGTGCCTCTCCACTATTGGAGGTTGGCCATCAGCTCAGCGAATTTTTCGCGGTCTCACGCCAAGCGAAATAGTTTTTCCACGCTGGCGATCTTCGTCCATTCGCGGATGTTGCGCAACCAGGACTTTTTTCTTCTTCCTCTACTTTGCCCATCATTATAATTTGGAGCAGTTGGTATCGCTCGTGTCTCAAGACGTGGCCCAAATACTCGGCTTTTCTCTTCTTGATGGTTTGCAGTAGCTTCTGGCTACTGGCGACGCGCTGGAGTACTCTCGCGTTTGGAACTTTCTGTGTCCAGCTAATACGGAGCATTCTGCGGTAACACCACATCTCAAAAGCTTCTAGACGTTTCTGGGTGTCAGCTCGCAGAGTCCATTCCTGACTACCGTATAACACTACTGGCCAGACATAGCAGTGGAGTATTCTTAGTCTGAGCTTTATAGATAGTTTACGGCTGCACAAAACCTTCTCCAACCTTTTAAAGCTTGCTTGGGCAATTTCAATCCGGGTCTGAATTTCTTGCCCACAGTCCCATTCTTCATTTACCCAAGCACCGATGTATTTGTACATAGGCACCCGCTCTAGGTATTTACCTTCCACTTGAATTTTTGGCTTTAGATTTTTATCCCCCGATACAACCAGAAACTTGGTCTTGCTAATATTCATGCTCAACCCTGCCTTCACACTTACCTCGTTAACCCTGTTAACCAAAGTCTGTAGGTCCTTTTCTGAAGAGGCTATAAGCACGGTATCATCGGCGTATCGTAGGTTATTCACGACTTTACCATTAGTCTTGACGCCTACCCCTAACCCCTCCAGAGCTTCAGATATTACAGCTTCCGAGTATATGTTAAAAAGCAGGGGAGACAATATACACCCCTGACGGACACCACGGCGAATCTCAACTCGATCGGTCTCCGAATGCTCAACTCTCACAGCTGCTCTTTGGTTCCAATACAAGTTCCTAATAATCCGTAAGTCCTTGCCATCTAGACCTACATCCATTAGACATTCCATAAGTATTTTATTTCTTACGCGATCGAACGCCTTCTCATAATCAATGAAGCACAAGATATCATTGGTCTGCATGTCTTTGCATTTTTGTACTAGAACATTCAAGGCAAAAAGCACTTCTCGAGTTCCTATGCCGGATCGGAAACCAAATTGACTCTCCCCAAGTTGTTCGTCGCATCTTTCGTCTTATCCTGTTTTGGATGATCTCCAGGAATATTTTAAGTACGTGGCTCATTAAGCTTTGCTTTTGCCTTTTTTGGTATAGTTATAAATGTAGATTTTAGCCAATCATCGGGTAAAGAGCCTGAGTTATACACCTGGTTGAAAAAGTTGGTTAGGGCGTTTACGTGTTTTTCTTCCAACAGTTTGAGAATTTCTACTGGTATACTGTCGGGACCTAAAGCTTTACCAGTTTTTGCAGATCAAAGTACTTGTTTCACCTCTGTTGTTAAAATTGGTGGTCCAGAGTCATCCGTAACAGTATCATTCGCGGAAATCCTAGAAGCATCTTCAAACATTTTGACTATGTAGTCACTCCAAACCTTTTTCTTGTTTTCAAAGTCATGAAGAAGATTGCCCTGATCATCACATAGTGCATTCAAATTGTGAGTTTTATTAAGTCCCGCAAGTGTTTTGATCTCCTTGTGAAGGTTAAACCCGTCATGTCGTTTCAAAAGGCCTTCGATACGTTCGCATTTGGTCTCATAGAATTTATCTCGAGCAGTTCGAATTTTTCTAGCAATGAGCCTATCCAATTCGTCGTACCTCTTTCGGTCTGCGGTTTTATATGTTCGGCGTTTATCCATTAATTTCAGGATCTCCTCAGTCATCCATTGGTGTTTCTTAACTAGATGGTCAGGCTGCAGAAAAGTCCGACAAATATTGCTGACTGTATCCTTGAATGTTGACCACGTTGTCAAAGATGTTGATGGGCAGGTCAAGTGCTCTTTTTTTTTTTTTTTTTTTTTTTTTTTTACCGTTAATAGGCAAGCGCTTGACCGTTGACTTGCCTGATCTTAAGCATAGTCACGGTCTAGGATGGAGCGCGCCTGCCCAGAAGGAACCCGTTCACTCTGGATTTGAACACACCTACATTGTAGTCATCTGGAAATATGGACTCAGGCAAAGCATTCCACAGTTTCGCAGTGCGAATAATAAATGTGGATTCAAAGCGCTTCGTACGTAGGCGGGGAAGTTCCACTGTGTACCTATGGCGCTTTGGTCGCGTTTGCCTGGCCGTCCGATAGTAGAAGGGGGTGGAAGGAATCAGATCATGTAATTCCTGCGCACATTCTCCGAAATGTATCCGATAGAAGACAGAAAGCGAAGCAACCACACGTCGATGTTCAAGACTTTGGAGTCTTGACTCGACCAATGTGTCGTCTCCTATCAGCCTCCTACCACGTTTCTCAATCAACTCTAGAGCCCGAAGGTGGTGCTTAGCAGAGCCGTCCCAAAGGTGAGAGCAGTACTCCATACAAGACCTCACTTGTGCTTTGTATAAGCTGAGCAGTTGATCTGAAGTAAAGTAACGTCTCACCTTGGCGAGGATACCAAGCTTTCGGGCGGCTATTTGGGCTTTGGACTCAATAAAAGAGCCGAAATTTAGAGTCGACGTGAGAGTAACGCCAAGAAGGTCAAGATGGTCAGTTATAGGTACGGACACATCTCGGAAAGAGGGAGGTAGCTGGAATTCCCTCTTTTTGGCGGAAAATAGACACGCCTGCGTCTTGGTTGCATTGAACATGACCAAATTGGCATCGCCCCAATCGGACACTGCCTTAAGGGTCATGCTCAGTCGCTCAACCATAGCTTCTCTCTGAGCCTGAATTAGGGCCTCACTAGCTCCTGCGTTGGACCTGTAGCTCTCGACAACTGTGCAGTCATCTGCGTACCCATGGATACCGGGCATCAGCAGATCATTAATGTGCATCAGAAATAGTGTCGCCGAGAGCACTGAGCCCTGGGGAACACCGGCATTTATAGCCATTTGATCCGACGAGTGGCCATCAACCACCACTCGTAACGATCGGTTCCTCAGGAAGTCTGAAATCCATGCACAAAGGGTAGCAGGCAGGCCATATGCAGGAAGCTTGCTGATAAGGCCATCATGCCAAACCCTGTCAAAGGCTTTCGAGATATCCAAAGAGACAGCAAGTGCCTCTCCGTGTTTCTCGATGGCCTCACTCCAGATGTGTGTGACGTATACCAGAAGATCACCAGTGGACCGATTTCGGCGGAATCCGTATTGTCGGTCACTGAGAAGGTCATTGGCTTCCAGGTACGTCAGGAGCCTAGTATTTAGGATACGTTCCATTGTCTTGCACAGAATGGACGTAACCGAGATGGGCCTGTAATTGGCAGGGTCAGCACGACTACCCTTCTTAGGCACGGGCTGCACGTTAGCTAGCTTCCAGGACTTAGGCACTTTACCTGTCTCAAGAGAGAGGCGGAACAGACGTGTCAGGATAGGAGACAGTTCAGGCGCACAGTTCCTCAGGACAATTGCTGGAATGCCATCAGGTCCGCTAGCCTTGTTCACGTCCAGACTGCGTAGCATTTTGCGAACTTCCTTTTGCCGAATGTGTATATCACTCATATGAGTATCGGCGCTAGGTGTTGCTCTAGGTGTCGCGCTACCAGCGTCAAGACGAGAAGATTCCGCAAATAAAGATGCAAACAGATTTGCCTTCTCTTCAGCGGTGTGTGCTAGCGTTCCGTCAGGCTTCTGAAGGGGAGGCAGTGAGGGGCGACAAAAGTTCGCTTCGACCGATTTAGCTAGGGACCAATACGCTTTGCTACCCGGTGGGTATGAAGCCAGTTTTTTCCCTATTCGACTAATGTGATCGAAGCGTGACTTTTGCATAGCTTTCCTGCAAGACTTGGCGGCTTTATTAAAGGCTCTCTTTTTTCGGCGTATGTCCCTCGCTTTGCGGTTACGAGCATCAACCCAGGCCAGGTACGCTTGATGCTTCAACGCTTCTGCGCGTCTGCATTCAGGCCCAAACCAAGGCTGAGCTAGGGTGGACAGTGGCTTGTCTGAAAAACGGAATAAAATATTCCATAGCCAGACGTAGCAAATCTGTCACACTTTGCGCGCTAATCGAGGAATCACCAGAAGAGAAGCACACTCGCTGCCAAGGATAGCATGCAAGGAAAGAGCGCATTCCTTCCCAATCTGCTGACTTGTATCGCCACACCCGCCGAATTCCAGTGGGACTGGCGTTGGGCGGGGAGTAGACAGATACAGATTTCACCAGACAGTGGTCAGACTTACCTAACGGTGATGAGATCGTTACTGAGTAACGGTCTGGTTCAGTTGTCAGCAGAAGGTCCAAGCAATAGGCTTTATGCGAGTCAACGTCGGGTACCCGTGTAGCACCACGGACCAGCTGGGTAAGATCTAACGCTAAAGCTAGCTTTCGTATCTCTAACCCAGCATGGTCAGTGTCCTGGTATGGATATAGCCACTCTTTGTGGTGGGCATTAAAATCCCCCAGAAACACTAATTGGGCAGTGGGGTACAACTGTTGAGCCGCGTCAGCTGGCTCACTGAGGTATTCTGTGAGCCTTGTTGTCTCCTGATTCCCGCTGTGCGAACGGTAGACACAGGCATACAGGATTTTCTCCATACCCGTGTCCACCAAACCCCAAAGTACCGATAATGTAGTGTCTTCAAATCGTCGGAGACGCCGAAAGCAGATGTCATTCCGGACGTAAACGCATACGCCTGCTCGTGATTTAAAATTGTTCTCCAGGGTATACCCTGGGTACAAAAGATACGATACGTCGGACGGACAACCGATCTGCGTCTCCGTAAGAAACAAGAGGTGGGGTTTCTCAGTCTCAAGGTGGTAGTGGACTGGCACGATATTAGAGTGCAACCCTCTAATGTTGCTGAGGTGCACTTTAAGCGAGAGGGAGTGCAACCGCTGTGAAACTTTCCTCTTTTTTCGTTTCTTGACCATTGTAACATCAGAGTACTTGATACAGGGCAAGGGTCGGAAGTAGAACGAGGCGCCATGCTGCTAAGACACGATGATACACACATGGAGTATCGCGCACACTGATGGGGGACTAGGCTGGAGACTGCGGGGACGCCCGAGCCCCCCCATGGATGTCCATCGGGCCCTCTCATCCGGTCGCCGACCGGCACGATGGCGCATCCTCGGGATTTTTCGACAGTTGGCGGGGCAGCCTTTTGTGAGTGGCTAGCTCACTACTTGGGCCCCCATCTATCTGCGGTCGGCCAGCGGTGCACCGTGCCTCGGATCCCGCTACCCTCCGCGACTAATCTCCCGATGTGGCGATTCCAGTGTGCATTATTTCGATCTTTTGCAGAGACGCAACTGTTCTGACCCGACTCTCGGAATGGTGTCACCGGACATCGTACCGGAACACAACTGCGTTGCTTGGCGGTACGGCTTTGTTCGGTGGGTGGTCACTAACCACGGCTGAAGCCTACCACCAGTTAGAGTGTCACCTGATTGGCACCACCCAGGGACCACGTGTGGGGTTACGTGTTATGGGTATTCTCCCACGGACGAGGGTGACTCGGTCCCCAAAAGGGTGCTCGTTAGCCCATTCGTTTATAGCGTTTGAAACTCTTGCTTTAACTATGGGTTCTTTCAACATATTTAAATCGACGCAAAAATTTTGTTTTTGCTGAGCTAATTTTTTAAATTTACAGTGTAGTGTTGCTACGACAGGATTATGATCAGACTTTATATCTGCTCCCGGATATGTAACACAGTTCTTGATTGAATTTCAGAATCTTTTGTTGACCAAAACAAAATCTATTTAATTAGGAACTATGTTATCAGCTGTATGTTGTGGCGAGGTCCAGGTGTACAAACGACGAGGATGAAGCTTAAAGAGGGTATTTGCTAGCATAAATCCTTTCTCTTCGCAGAACTTTATTAAAGTATCGCCTCTTTCATTTCTGATTCCTAATCCGTAATCCCCTGTCACCCCTGGTACAGCCATGGAACCAACCTTAGCGTTGAAGTCACCCATTATTACATTTAAATCATGTTTTTTGGTATATTGCAAGATATCTTCAACTTGACCATAGAATTCCTCCGAGAAAGCCGAGATGGCCCAGTGGTAAGACCGCGTGAATCTTAACCGATGATCGTGGGTTCAAACCCGGGCAAGCACCACTGAATTTTCATGTGCTTAATTTATGATTATAATTCATCTCGTGCTTTACGGCGAAGGAAAACATCGTGAGGAAACCTGCATGTGTCTAATTTCACTGAAATTCTGCCACATGTGTATTCCACCAACCCGCATTGGAGCAGCGTGGTGGAATAAGCTCCAAACCTTCTCCTCAAAAAAGAGGAGAGGAGGCCTTTAGCCCAGCAGTGGGAAATTCACAGGCTGTTACGGTATAGAATTCCTCAAATTCAATCAAGGGTTTATCGGCCATATTTGAATTATATTCAAGTTTGCTGGCACTGCAGTTATTTGAATGAGCATTGCGCGATTTGACATGGGTATAAAATTCGTCACTGATTTAGAGATTTCTTTGCTCATAAAGACCCCCACCCCATGATGGTCAAATGACTAGTCGTTGGCAGAGTAGGATTCCAAAGATTTCAAAGGATTCCTTCAGCAGTTACATATTTGTTTTGTCCAGTTCATTTTGTTTCGCTTAAACCAATAATGTCAAGTTTAAGGCGCTCCATCTCCTGTATGATGTTAGAAAGTTTTCCGTGTTTCTTCATGCCTCTCACGTTCCACGTTCCTACTCTAATCTTTCTCGTTTTCATGGTTTATGTGAAAAATGGTAATAAACTAAACAGAAACAAATTAGATGATCTTATTGAATTATTAAAAAAAAAGTCTAAATCGATATATAGAATCGATACTGGACATGAAAAAACAGTCAAATTTATTTCACATTACAAAATATTCCAGCACATATAATACAAGATGATGTTGAAGAATGAAGCAGGATCATTGTCTTGAAAGAAAATTCCCCAGTAAATTTTCTTTTGCATGGGTGGGAGATGTAAAGAAATAATTGTATTTATATTTCTTAAATGTTTGATAAGTTGGCATTGATACTGGCCTTTAACTTTTGTGTAATAGTTTATATTTGATAATAAAAAAAAGTTAGAAATGACATTTAACAAAAGATTTGATTTGATTTAGAAACTTTTTCAATGATTGGGTAAGATCATCTATTTTTTTTCTGTTTAGTTTATTATCATTTTGCACATTAACCATCTCCCCAACCCTTAGGTTCATAGTATTTTCTATTCTTATCAAATAATATTTATTTGTAGTTACGTGATTTTATTGTATTTTATAAAGCCTTTGTCCTGTCTATTATCCAGTCAATTTCAGTATTTTTTTTCTTTAATTCTTTTGGCCAAATATTAACATTCGTACCATACAAAAGATAACTTGTGGCAAAATCAGTTACCGAGTGGAGTTTGGTTATATTTTTCTACACACTCATTAGCTATTGTTGTTCGGGCTTTTTTCGCATCGCATTTTGTTCACCAGTGTTTGATTTAGTCTCTCATTTAGACCATTCGAGAATGACAATCAAACCAATTTTTTTCTGTCCTCTTGATATATTTTTAATACAAACCTTACAGTTTTTACATATTTCTTTGATATTTTTGTTCAAGTATCTTGCAATGTATTGTAGACCAATTGCTTTCTGCATCTCTTGAATTCCAATATGACACATATTCTCATGTTTATTTCTTATGAATTTAATGCTGAATTCTTTAGATAGAATTATTTTTTCTTTATTTCTAAATTTTTTATAATATATATTTTGTTTTATGTTTTTATGTTTATTATGTTTTTATTATTTTGTATCTCTTCATTTTTATCCTGATCCATTAAAATTTCGTAAAGATTAATTAAGTTTACGATCTTTACTTGTTCATCTTTATTTATGCTTCTATATTGTCTTCTCGGAGTGTAAATTATATTAAAATCATATTGTGATAGATAGTACATCAAGTCACCTAGTTCTTTATCTATTCTTGATTTTAAATTCATGTTTTCTAGTGGCATATGGTTAGAATAAACTGTAAATGATTTTCCTATTAGCCAGTATTGCCAGTACGGTACTGATTTACTTGCTCTTTAATAGCCAAACACTCTTAATATATTTTTTGGTTTCATTTAGTTTTTTTTGAAAAATGAGCGATTGGTTTTTCTTTCCCATCAGGTTGCGTCTGTTTCAAAATGGTTCCAAAATCCCTCTATAGAAGCGTCTGTAAAAATTTTAATGGGTAAATCTTTATTACAAATTTCCAAAATTGGTTGAGAGTACAGGATTATTATTATTTTTTAAATGCCTCATGACCTTTGTCAGACCAAATGAAATATTGATTTTTACTGAGTAAATTATGCATCGGATCTAGTATTATTGCATTTCTTGGAATGTATCCATGATATTACTTAATTTTCCCAAGAAACTGTTTGACTTGTTTCTGTGTTTTTTTGATGGATTTTTTTTATTGAAATAAGATTATCTTTAAATGATTTTATAGAATTATTTTGTATTCTGAGGCATTTCGTGTATTTCAATTTAAAACCTTCTATTTAATTGCGTCTAACAGGTGTTTCAGAAGTCTTCTCTCCAAGCTGCCGGCATATGGTCTGCCTGCTCAGCTTTGCACCTGGATTGCCAGCTTCCTACACAAGCGCAGCCTTCGTGTTTTAGTTGATGGTTGCGCTTCACAATTCTATGTAGTGAATGCTGGGGTCCCCCAGGGATCTGTGCTATCTCCCACTCTGTTTCTTTTGCATATCAATGATATGCTCTCTCTCGGGAACATTCATTGCTATGCAGACGATAGTACAGTGCATGGCGGATACCACGGACGCACAGTGGCTGGGCGAGCGGAAATTAAGGAGAGGCGGGAGGATCTTGTCATTGAACTCAATAGGACGTTAGAGCTTATCGCCAAATGGGGCTCAGATAATCTTGTTGAGTTTAATGCCTAGAAAACACAGGTATGCGCTCTCACAGCAAAAATGTCACAATTTTCCCCTCTTCCCTCCCTCTGTGGCACTCCGCTAGTGATACAAAGCAAAATCGCCATGCTGGGGATGGACGTTCGCTGCGACCTTAGTCCAAGGGATTACATTGAGGCTGTTTTTATCACAGCCTCAATGTGTTGTTTTTATCACAACAACTGTGCCTGCTGTACAAAACACAGGTACGGTCTTGCGTTGAATATTGTTCGCACCTTTGGGATGGCTCCGCTAAGTACCTACTTGAGGCCTTGGACCGGTTGCAGCGACGTGCAGTTCGCATTATTGGCGACGTAAAGGTCACTAACACCCTCGAACCTTTACAATTGCGTCGAGAGATAGCAGCGCTAAGCGCTTTCTATCGACTGTATCACGGCGAGTGTTCCGAGGAATTATTCTCCCTAATTCCTGCTTCCCCCTTTCTTCACAAGTCTACGCGTGCTGGCTCTCGATGTCACCGACTAACTGTGACATCAATTCCATCGCGCACAAAGAAATTTGGTAACTCCTTTCTTTGTCGCACTTCCAAAATATGGAATTCTTTACCAGCTCACGTAATCCCCTCCTCTTACGACCCGGGTTCCTTCAAACGAGGCGTGAAGAGGCATCTTGCGGGCCGGCAGAGCGAGGGCGGCTAGTGCAGAACCTTCTTCCCGACTGTACTGACCGTCCTCGCGTTTGGACTCTACTACCACTTAACATCAGGTGGAGTAGAGTCATTTGCTGATGATGATGATGATGATGATGATTTGTTGATCAAAAATGTTTAATAATACTAGAATATCATCTATATAATTTACAGCAAAATCTATAAGTTTATGTTTTCTAAGTATATTACTTAAGATCCTCTGAAATATTGCAGGTGCAGTTTTTAATCCAAATGGTAGACAAGTCCATTGGAAATGTCTTCCTTTGTAACAAAGCCACTCTTTTACCTGTCTTCTATTCTCAAGGTAATAGACCAAAACGCAGACTTAATATCTACAGTTGTATAATTTCTTGTTTCTGTTACTAGGTCATTTATTTATGGAAATGGTTGGACCTCCGGTATTACTATTTTATTCAGTTCTCTAAAATTTATAATCAGTCTGGATTTCATGCTTTCCTCCTTTTTTAATGTCAAGGTGCAGCAAATGGACTGTAGGATTCTTCTATAAGTTTTTTATCCAATAACTTTGTTATTTGTTCCTCTATTTCCTTTCTGTCTTCTACATTGCATCTGTAAGGCCTTTTACAACAATATTTGTCGACAAGTAATTTAATTCTAGCTTCATATCCATTGACAGTACCAACATAATATTTATTTTTTCAAATACTGTGTTAATTAATTAATTTATTCATCAATTAATTTTGTTCGTACGTTCTCTCAAGCTTAGAACGGGTAGCGACATCTCGGGTACGAGATACACAACTACAGACCTCAAACCAAACAACGTCATACCTTTCATGGGCTGCGATTGGTTAAATTTAAATATTGTACCCGTACCCCTTCTCCTCGATGTCTGTACATTCGTTTTTTAGATTACATGCAATTCGAATTGAGAGCCTAACACATCTTTTATTTTCGACACCTTCGAAACTCATCATCTTTCATCATCATCTTGGGTTATTCAACCCTTCACCGCTACCGCTACATTTTGGACCTTCGAGCCACATTTTGTTCTTTTCATCATATAATTGAACAAAGTCGACGAGCGACCTTTGGACCGTGTACCCGTTGCACGTGGCGGTTCGAGAAGAAAACGCAAAAATCGTACATATCTAGACGAGTTTCGAAGAAACAAGCTGCTAAACAGATAAACGGAGGCTAAATACACAGGAACTGAAGTTTTGTTGGACCTTCATCGAAAATTACACGCAATCGGTGGGTCCATTCCTTACTCTTTTCCATCACCTCCTAGGTTCTATTGGTGCTACATTGTGTCTGTGCTCTCAATTTCAGTGAATAGCTGCTACATTTTTCCGGAATATCGCGATTTCTAGTCAATTAGAAGTTTGGTGACATTGCTAGCATCAGAACGGGTTAATTGACTGACGATGATACAACCGTGAGTACTCCTCTTTTCATTGACCACCAAAATGCCTATTGAATCCGCTAAATCCCGTGACAAATCTCCTATGTTGCTAAGTGTAGAAAGTAGTTAGTTAGTTCGTGATTTGGTTAGGAAACGTGGCATCATTAACGGTAGGCTTACCTAATTCAATAATTATTTACAGTCTTTAAAGGATGATCAATATTTTACAAATCAAAAACAGATCGATTTCAAATTAAGAGTTCAAGGATGTGCTAGTTTATTTTCTGAATTTAACGACATTCAAACTAAAATAAAAGAAAAAAATTCTGATAGTGAGTTAGATGAACCATTAAATCAGCGAGAACTTTTTGAAGATAATTCCTATAGTTTAATATCACGTGCTGAATTTATGCTAAATGCTGATGAGGTTAATGACTGCTCCAAGTCATGTCGGAGTTATAATAATAATCATTTTGTTAAACTACCTACCATCTCCATGCCTACGTTTGATGGATCGTATGAGCACTGGCTGGAGTTTGGAGACTCGTTTAACTCGCTCGTTCATAATTCTAAAGATATTTCTAACATTCAAAAGTTCCACTATCTCAAATCGTGCCTAAAAGGTAATGCAGAATTTAAATTTTTTAAATCAGAATTAGTCATACATTCTATAGAATTTTCGTTTGACAATTATCAAGTTGCATGGGACTTGTTGCGTAACCTCTATAATAATTCCAGACTTTTAAGTCACAATCATGTCAAGGCTTTGTTTACCGTAACGTTAACGTTAGAACGTTAATCGACACAATTTTAAAAAAAATTACGCGCACTTAAGATCCTAGGTGAGCCAACAGACCATTTGATTATTTTTATTATGGTGTCAAAGCTATATAAAGTAACTGAAAGGGAATGGGAGACTCATAAATTGTTCCCGAACCCGATTGATAACAAATCTACGCGATTAACAGTGGATGATTTAATTACTTCGTAACCGAGCGGACATACTGGTGGCATTGCAGTGTTATCATAGTAAAGACGTACAAAACACTTGCAATCAAAAACAACACACAACCTCTCGCAGCTTGTCACACTGCAATGTTTTCAGCGGGCCGAGTGAAACGAACGATAAACAACGACGCGCTAAGTTATCATGTGTAAAATGCAATGCAAATCATCCACTGTACACTTGCAAAAAGTTTATCGACAGTGATCTAGAATTAAAACTTAAACTTGTACGCGAGCATAACTTCTATCCATCGTCATATAGGTCCATTTCTACATAACACCAAACTTGGCCGGATTATTTCCGGACCTATTGTAAATGATTAAACACATAAAAACACGAGTAGATAGGTTTCGAGAGTTCTTCTCCACAGATCTGGCTCGCATAGAGCAAGCTACGCCTCATGGCGTGTTCCACGAGCTCAGTACCACCATCAAGTTGCGCGTGGTGTTTGACGCAAGTGCACCATCGAGCTCCGGTAAGTCACTTAATGATTTGCAACTAGTTGGCCCACAGTTACAGGGTGACCTCGTTGCCATTCTTCTCCGCTTTTGGCAGCACAAGTACGTCGCATGCGCCGATGTGGAGAAGATGTACCGGCAATGCTTAGTAGACGAGGGTCACCGTAGTTTGCAAATGATTCTGTGGCGCGACCATCCGTCGAAGCCGTTAGGTATTTTTAAATTAAACACAGTGACGTACGGAACCGCCTCCGCACCTTTTCTTAGTGTTAGGTGTCTGAAACAATTAGCGTTTGAATCGAGCCATAAAATTAAATTATTAGACTTATGTAATAAAACCCAGAAAACGTTGCAATCAGTCTGTTTTTCGTTGAGAAAATGGATATTTAATGATAGATGACAGTCATTCTTCAAGCATAATGCAAGCGACAACTTTTATTTTAATTCGCATATTAATAGTGATAAAAATAAACCGATTACAAAAAGGTCTATATTATCAAATGTTTCGCAAATTTTTGGCTTGTTAAGTCCTACTATAATTGCTGTCAAAGTACTTTTACAACAATTGTGGCTATTAAAAATAGGTTGGGATGACAACGTACCTGATAGCACGGCGCACGTGTGGAACCGGTTTGTTACGTCATTGCAAGCGCTCAACACAATACGTATTCCTCGCCACGCTATTGGTACGCAGCCAATGTATATCGAACCACATATTTTTAGCTATGCGTCTCAGACGGCATATTTTCTGTATATTGAACTATTCTTTTTAATTACCATATGTTCATAATTACTGACCTCACTGAATAAGTCAACCGTATCTATCAATAAATCTCTATCGATTTTAGTAAGTATACATTCTGGTAAACCAGCAGCAATAAGATCTATCAGTGTCCCTGTGTCAATTAAGTTTCTCATATTAAGTAACAACTTTTCTTTCTTTAAAGCATAATTTATTAATAATCCATCTTTATATTTAAATGATAATGCATACGTAATTTGGTTACAACCTTTGTTTACAAAGATACACAGAATTTTTCATTCCAAATTGACCACTTGGAATCCATAGTCAGATTTATCATCATAGAACTGTACCAGTTTATCCATATCTATTATCCATAAATAATCTGAGTTTTTAAAATTTTTTTCTTATCATTTATCACATTAAAACGAAGGCATCCTGTTTCAAAAGTGTTCATTTATAGGTTCGCATTTGAATTATTACTTGTAAACTTTCCAGTCACTAACCTCTTTACAATATGTTTCAAATTATGTCTAGTTTCTTGAGTACTTTCCAATTTATCAAATATGCTTGTTTCACTATGTTGTGCAGTCACAGTTTTTTTTGATCCACCTCCTCCGGGTATTGGCTTTCAAATTGTAAATAAACATCTTCGTCTACATAGATTTTTTTAAGTTCTTCTGTCATTGCTTTCCAAACCCTTCGTGTCTGATATATTTTCTTTAGACATATTCATTGTTTGATTAAAAGTTAGTAAAAAAGTAATAATAAAATAACTATATTCACCAAAAAGTAACAAAGACAAAATATAATAAATAAAAGCAATAAAAAACGAGTTATCAAATATGATATTTGATAATTTGGTCATAAGGTCGTACCCTCAGCTAGGCTTCTTTTTAGTCTACGCCTTGTACATATATTGCCAACACAAACGTTACATTTAGTACAGTAAAAGATAAAAGAAGATAAAATTACTCACATAATGAACTTATGTTAATACAATTTTATAACACGCCCAATAGGCTAAAATAAAATAAAAATAAAAACATGCAAGTATTACTAAAACAAAAAGAGGTTTTTTTGTTTAAATTCTAGGAAAAGGAAAATATTTCAGTATGAGTAAAAAAAAATTAAAATGTAGCAGAAAACAGACATATATATATATATATATATACATTTATATATAGACGTTGTACGATACTGCAAGCCGAGATGGCCTAGTGGTTAGAACGCGTGAATTTTAACCGATGATCGTGAATTTAAACCCGGGCAAGCACCACTGAATTTGCATGTGCTTAATTTGTGTTTATAATTCATCTCGTGCTTGACAGTAAAGGAAAGCATCGTGAGGAAAGCTGCATGTGTCTCATTTCATGGAAATTCTGGCTTATGTGTATTCTACTAAACCGTATTGGAGCAGCGTGGTGGAATAAGCTCCAAATCTTAAACATTGACATTAACGGGCTGTTACTGTAGTATATATGTACATATATTTTTTAAGAAATATATTTTTATTCTAAAGTAAATAATTTATTTCGAAGAACAATTGAGTGTATGATATTTTTTGTTAGTCCATCTTTAGCTAACACATATAAGCTCGATGGTTTGCCCACCCGAGAACATGCCACGTTTAATTGTCCGTGTGAAAAACACATGTACCCAAATCTATGCCACAAACGGACAGCGTTTGGCCTTGCGACTTATTGATGGTCATTGCGAATGCCAATCTAATAAGGAATCGAACGCGTTTGAATTCAATTGGCACGTCTGTAGGAATCATCGGAATTCGTGGCAGTAAAACATTGGTGGTCACTTGGTGGCTTCGATAATGTTTTTCATCAATTTTTTAATGACCAATCGCGTACCATTGCACAGCCGTGGTGAGTTCAAATTTCGTAGTAAAACAACCGGAGACCTAACTTTTAGTCGTAGAAGGTGTGCTGACATGCCTTGCAAATCAAGTGAGTTCAAAAACTTTGTTGGATAATTTACAGCTTTGTTGTCATCGCAAACTGTATCGATCGATTTGTATATTACGAATTCACCTGGCAGCGACTGCTGTATCTTTAAGTTTAAATCGTCGACGTCCACATTTTTTGCTGCCAAAATGGCTCTTTCAGCCACGCATGATTTATGTATTGTGTGCGTATATCGGGAAATATGCGGCCAATGAGAACATTTTGCGAATCAAAGATTGTGCAGAAATTAGTGGACAATTTTATGCATCCAGTATTTTCATAGACAGCAACTTTTTCATCGCCGATATCTAATTATTGGTTCGAGAATGTGTCAGTGGATGGATCTTGTAGCATTTGGACGCGCATGTTTATCTTTAGCTGGACTTTTTCAACATTACCCCACAGTGACGATGATTTCAAGCAAGCGTGGATCTCATCAGCGTACGTTGAACGTGGAATGACGGGAAGTGTTTGTCTGAAATCACCTGAAAGGAGTAACAGAGTGCCGCCGAATAGTATATCGTTGTTTTTTATGTATTTGAGTGTTCTGTTCAACGCCTCAAGAGAATGTTTATGTGCCATAGTGCATTCATCCCAAATGATAATTTTGTATTGTTTCAGCAGTGGCATTGTGGCCATGGACGATTGTTTTTTTGTATTGCATACTGCGTCTGAATTATTATGAATATTACAGCTTAAATGCGGAATGAGCTGTTCTGCCTCCAACCAATAAAGTTGTTGCAATGCTAGATGATGCAACGGCCAATGCGATGCCATTATTTGATCGTATTTCGACGAGAATTAGCGAAATGAGAAAGTTTTGCCAGTTCCACCTGATGCATCCAAAAAAATAATAATCCAACTTGTCCCGCCAAAAATGCCAGCATAATGCGGTGGTAAATATTTTTTTGTTCATGAGTCAGTAGTGGAACATTGCGAGTAACAATCGCTGTCATTTCTGCAGTATCGTACTGCAGTTCACGATTCATTTTGGTGTCCATTAAATCCAAAATGACTGAGTGGTAAATTGGCAATGACAACGCAAAGATCCTCGATAGCAATCAATGCTTCATTGTAGATAGCGTCGCTGAATGAAAAAAATCGTTAGATCGTTCCACCGTGTACGATTGTTAATTTGTTCCTTCAAACGAGGCGTGAAGAGGCATCTTGCGGGCCGGCAAGGCGAGGGCGGCTAGTGCAGAACCTTCTTCCCGACTGTACTGGCCGTCCTCGCGTTTGGACTCTACTACCACTTAACATCAGGTGGAGTAGAGTCATTTGCCCTCCCGGGTAATAAAAAAAAAAAAAAAAAAAAAAAAAAAAAAATTCGATGCAATATATCGTCAGTCATTGAATCTTTGTGTTCATCCCACAACGTGTCTGCTCGTCCCGAAAAACATGTAGTCAACACTATAGCGAATAGTAGACGAATTTGTGTTGCTGTACAGCCCAATGCTACTTCAGCAAGCATATCGTTCCAGTGATTGGCGATTTCCAGCAAGCCGAGTACAAGGCATGCATCCTTATATGTTGGATACTGTTGTTCATTCACTTTGCGTATATCTTGAAATAACAATGGGACGGTGACATTAACTAACAACATCTGCCAACAAAATCTGCCTTGGATTGACTGTATACACTCGACCCAAAGTTTTAAAAAATGTTGACGCAGAAACAAATAAAAATGATTATATACGTGACGTTTTCTTGAAAATTTAGACTTATCACTCGATGACACTTACAATCAAGCATTGTCTCTAGAAGTAGCTGAAGTTAGTTCGCAAAAGTATAATATCAGCGTTAATGCTATTCAAAATAATAATCCTAAAGCGACTGCTCTTGTACGACCAGAAACATCTGAATATGACATTACAAATAGTAATAAAAGAGTAACTAATTTTATCCTGAAGTGCTTTTTCTGTAATAATATAATAATCTTCGTAAAAATTGTCCAGCACTTGATGTAATTTGCCATATTTGTGGAAAAAAAGGCCATTTCGCTAATGTTTGTCGCAGTAAAAGATATAGTAATGCGGCAACAACTAAGCTACGTAAATCGTCCGCATGCATAATTGCTGCTTCTCCAAGCTCATTAAGAAAAGCAACTCTGACTGTCTATATAAAAGGAATAAGAGCACTCGCCCTAATCGATACTGGGAGCTCAGTTAGCTTTATTGATGAGATGAATTTCTTTAAACGTTGCAGTTTGAAAAGTCGGTCTACTAATAAAGGAATTTCAATGGCATCAACTGATTTCACATCCGTAGTTGAGGGAGAAATTACTGTACCAGGTAGAATAGGAGATCACAATTATGAAGATTTAAATTTACTTATTGTAAAAAACCTATGTGCTGAATTAATAATAGGTCACGATATACTGGAAAAACATTCTTTTCTAGAGTTTCATTTGGTGGATTTAAAGAACCGATAAAAGTTTGTAATGTAGCTCAAGCATCAATCCATGCAATTTCTTTATTTGCTAATATATCTAGCTATAGTTGAAGAGAGTACTTCGCCTTGGCAAGCTCAGGTCTTAATAAAAAAAATGAAAATAAAAAAAAAGTCTTGTTATAGACTATTCACAAACAATAAATAAATATACACAATTGGATGCATACCCGCTTCCAAATATAGAAGAAATGATTTCTTAAATATTGAAGTATTTTGTCTTTAGCACGATAGGCTTGCAAAGTGCCTATCACCAAGTACAGATACTAGCTAAAGACCATACACAGTATTCGAAGCAGATGGAAATCTGTATCAATTCCGACGTATTCCCTTTGGAGTTACTAATGATGGTTGACTGGGTAATAAAAGAAGAAAAACTCAAAGGTACATTTGCCTATTTAGATGACATTACTATCTGCGGTAAAACACAAAATGAACACGGTCAGAATTTAGTTTTTTTTTTAGCTGCAGCTAGAAAGTATGGCCTCAATATTAACAAAGATAAAAGTAAGTTCTCTCAAACTACAATAAATATTTTAGGCTATAACATTAAAGAACAAGTTATAAGACCCGCGGAATAAGCTCCAAACCTTCTCCTCAAAAAGAGGAGAGGAGGCCTTTAGCCCAGCAGTGGAACATTCATAGGCTGTTACGGTTTACGGTATAAGACCCGATGCAGATCGTCTTCGACCTCTGACGTCCTTAACGCCACCAAAAGACTTATCGTCTCTACGTAGAATCGTTGGTGTTTGCACACTACAGTCGATGGATACCTAATTTCTCTGAAAGAATTCACGCTATAGCTCACAATAAAATATTTCCATTCTCTGAAGATTTAATACAAAGATTTCAATCACTTAAATCAAACATCATGAAATCAGCTTTGTATGCAATTGATTATTGTCGTTCTTTAACTGACGAGACCGACGCCTCTGATCATTCTATTCCTGCTGTTTTATCTCAAGATGGGCGACCTGTCGCTTTCTAAAACACTAAATGTAACAGAACAAAATCATTCAGCAATTGAAAAAGAAGCTTATGCGATCGTAGAAGCTTTAAAAAAAATGGAGACATTATCTAATAACCTTTTCGATTAATAACTGATCAAAGATCTGTATCATTTATGTTTAATAATAAATTGACAAACAAAATATACGAGAAAATACAGATATGGCGTTTTGAATTAGCACCATTTAAGTACGACATAATTTACAGGCCTAGTAAAGAAAATGATGTTGCAGATGCATTATCACGCATGTGTTACACTCAAGTACATACGAAATTAATTTCATTACTCACTGGCTCACTGGATTAAAACAAAGAATGTACCATACTCTATTGAAGACATTAGAAACATGACAAGATCTTGTCGTGTTTGTTCAGAAATAAAGCCTAATAATGTACGAAATCCTATTCCCAGTCTTAATTTAATTAAAGCAACAGCTCCATTTGAAAGATTAAGTGTAGACTTTAAAGGACCAATTCTCAGTAATACAAAAAACAACTATATACTGACTGTAATTGATGAATATTTGCGTTACCCGTTTGCTTTTCTTTAAGCCGATATTTCTGCAATAACTTTTATTAAACATCTAAATGAAATTTTTCTCTTCTAAATTCTTCTCGTTCTATTTTTGTATGTATATTCACCATGTTTTATACATTGTGATCGCAAAGAACGCAGACCTCCTATTCGTTTCCAAAACTATGTTTTAAATTAAAGTGTGGGTGAATGTAGTGATATTAAACTTCATTTAGTCTTTATTCTTTTGTAATGTCATATGTCACTTATTTTAATTATTATGTGGAATAAACCTTCAAGTCAATATTTTGTCTTATTACAATATGTATTGTTTGACGCTAAATCTAAATAAAATACAATACAAAAAAATAGAAAAAAAAAGCTGGTTAAGGACACCCTTATTACCTAGCGGTGTGAAATATACTTTACGACCTATTCTCATACCTCCCAAACATACATAACAAATTTCATAAAATCCGTCGAGCCGTTTCGGAGTAGTTCGACCACAAACACCGTGACACGACATGACACGAGATTTTTATATATTGGATAAATAAAATATATAAAAAAGGTGATCGCAATGATATTAATAATTATACGCCAATTACTATGTGTCCCACTGCTGGCCTTAAGGCCTCCTGCCCCTTTTTGAGGAGAAGGTTTGGAGCTTATTCCACCATGCTTCTCCATTGCGGGTTGATGGACTACCCATGTGGTAGAATTTCAGTGAAATTAGACACATGCAGGTTTCCTTCACCGAAAAGCACATGACGAATTATAATCACAAATTAAGCACATGAAAATTCAGTGGTGCTTGCCCGGGTTTGAACCCACGGTCATCGTTTAAGATTCACGCGATCTTACTACTGGGCCATCTCGACTTTTAAGTTGGATAAATAGCTATTTAAAAGACCGTACACAACATGTAGAAATATCAAAAAACAAACCACCTTAATATTTAAATGATAATGCATACGTAATTTGGTTCCAACCTTTGTTCTCAAACAATGCACAGAATTTTTACTTCCATATTGACCACTTGGAATCCATAGTCTGTTTTATCATCATAGAACATTACCAGTCTATACAACTTTTATTCATAAATAATCTGAGTATTTCAATTTGTTCTCACCATTTATCACATTAAAACGAAGGCATTCTGTTTCAAAAGTGTGTTGGTTGGTTCGCATTTGATTTTTACTTAAAAACTTTTTAATCACAATCCTCTCTGCAATGTGTTTCAAATTATGTTTAGTTTCTTGAGTACTTTCCAATTTTCCAAATAATTTTTCAAGTATGCCTGTTTCACTATGTCACAGTTTGTGTTTGATTCACCTCCTCCAAGTATTGGCTTTCAAATTGTAAATTATCATCTTCGACTACATAGATTTTTTAAGTTCTTCTGCCATTGCTATCCAAACCCTTCGTCTGATATCTTATCTTTACTGACTGTAGTAAAATGTCGTTTTATTAGCCAAATTTTTATTATTATTTTTAATATTATTTTATTATCTTAAGGATTAGAAATAAATAAACTTGAGGTTGCTTTTTATCCAAAGAAACGACATTTAAATTTTATTATTCCGTTTTTCCTCTCAATTCCTTATTACTTTTCTTACTATGTAATGAATTTACCGACATTATCTTTAATAACAAAAGAATACTTTTGCAATAAACGACGTTAGTTCTAGCATATTAGATTACATTACTACATTATTTTGTGGCTACATTATTTTGTAGCTACCGTGCATTGAACATCTATGAAACGCTGCTCGTATAAACTTTAATCCTATCTTGTGTTTAAAAAGTTGTTTGGAACAGTTTAAGTGAAATTATAACTAATAAAAGTATCTATCATCGAATTGTGAATAGGGTGAGCCACTACATAGTGTTAATTAACTATTATTTAGTGATTTCGATCAGCAATTATAAACTTATTACCGTCACAAGTGTCCATGCAAAGTGTTTTATAATTACGCGTAAGCGACGCGCTTTACACGGCGCTTACGACGTTCTTCTCGCGACCTCGATTGATCACCGATAACGTCGACTTGAAGCGATCTCAACTTGAATACTTATTGTTTGTTATTAAAAACGCCTTAGACAACCGGCCAGCTGATTTAAATAATTATTTAAGTAATAAACATGGCATCTACTTATCTATCTTGGGGATGTTGCACAAATGAAAATAATGATGATATTGATCATGATCATTATATAACCTGTATTCGATGCAATAAACACTCTCTCTCTCTCTGACGTCTATTGCAAATGGATCTGTCCGGAATGTATGAATCTAATGCCTAAAACTGTAAAAAAAGATTGCACCCCTTCACGGAATGTGTCCACAACAAGAGGAAATAAGAGGCCGGCTTTAAACTCTCCTCCAGAAATAACTACTATTACTGCAGAAAATGTCCGCTCTATAGTACAAGACGTCATAAAAACTGAGCTTTCGAAAATGCTTCAGCAGATGAATGGCACAATTGTCAACGTCATTAATAGGGAGTTGGAACCAATAAAAAATGATGTTCAAGAGTTAAAAGAATCGCTGTCCTTTCACATCAAAAAATTTGATGAATTTCATTTAGAACAAGTTGTATCATTAAATGGCATAAAAGATCTACAGGAAGAGAATCTACAATTAAAAAACACTGTCTCAGAATTGAACCAAAGACTTATTATCTTGAACAACAGGCTAGGTCTAATAACCTTGAAATACAATGCCTACCAGAGTATAAACTGGAAAACTTGTGCGCCGTCGTTAAGCAGCTAGGCTCAGTAGTCGGTACCGAAGTGAAGGACAGTGACATCCTGCACTGCACACGTATAGCTAACCTTAATAAAAGCAACACCCGCCCCCGGTCTATCGTGGTACAGTTAGCCTCACCGAGAATACGGGATCAGCTCTTAGCTGCTGTTATTGAATACAATAAAAAGAACCCTGAGAACAAAATTAGCAGTGCTAATTTTGGGATTGCAGGCAATAAAACGCCGGTCTATGTTGTTGAACATTTATCTCCAACCAACAAATCTCTTCATGCTGCAGCGAGGGTCAAAGCTAAAGAGAGACGTTATAAGCATGTTTGGGTGAGAAATGGTAGGATATTTGTTAAGAAGAATGATAATACAGATCCTATTTTAATTAAAAACGTAGACTCTTTAAGTAAGATTATTTGAGTTAGTATTTTATATCTTTATTTACAATTTGTTGCATGCTCTTTTACTATATTTATTGCTTAAATTCATTAGTTTACAAATTTACCATCAAAATGTCCGTGGTCTAAGAACTAAGACCCATACAGTGTATCGCAATATTTGTTGTAATAACTATGACGTTATAATTCTCACAGAGACCTGGCTCAATAATTCTGTACTTAGCAGTGAACTGTTTGACAACCGTTACTTGGTTTATAGGAGGGACAGAGAGACTTCTAGTTCGCGGTGTAAAGAGGGAGGGGGAGTTTTAATTGCTATTAAGAAAACCATTAAATCTAAACGAGTTAAAGCCTGGGAAAGTAGTTGTGAGGATCTCTGGGTGGTCATAGATATTCCTGGATTACGTTCTGCTTGTCATGCAGCTTTCTGTGCAGTATATCCTCCGCCAGTGCACCGTTCTACACTGGAATGCTTTCTGGATCACTGTAATGCACTTTTTGAGCAATCGACAGACTCTCTTGTGAATATTGTGGGAGATTTTAATTAAAGTAACATTGATTGTCAATTAGCAGAGAGTTCAAGCAATAATATTGGACTATCCGGTACAAGTGAAATTTTGTTAGATTTTATTCATGTTAATGGACTCAATCAGTTTAATTTTGTCAATAACACTGCTGGTCGGATACTAGATCTTGTTCTCTCGACGAATGCGTTATGTCATATCAATCAATCTGTTAACCCCTTAAGTAATGTTGACCAACAGCACCCACCTCTTGATATTGTAATTCCTTTGGAAATTGAGGCAAGGCTTCCGTATGAAAGCATTAAAGCAAACCAAATTTTCACAAGGGAGATTATCTATCAATTTGTGAAAAATTAAAAAACATAGAATGGGATGCTATATTTAGGGGACAAAGTGATGTGAATGGGATGATACGGATTTTTTATGATATACTGAACGCAGTCATCAAAGAATTTATACCATTTCGTGTGCCTAAGAGTAACAAATATCCTGTCTGGTTTAACTACAGACTTATCAAAATATTAAAAGTAAAATATAGGATAAGAATACGTTACAGAAAATATAAAAACCCGTTAGATGAAGTAGATTTACTACACACTTATACTGGTGGTAGAGCTTTGAGCAAGCTCGTCTGGGTAGGTACCACCCACTCATCAGACATTCTGCCGCAAAACAGCAGTACTTGGTATTGTTGTGTTCCGGTTTGAAGGGTGAGTGAGCCAGTGTAATTACAGGCACAAGGGACATAAGATCGTAGTTCCCAAGGTTGGTGGCACATTGGCGATTTAAGCGATGGGCAACATTTCTTACAATGCCAATGTCTAAGGGCGTTGGTGTCCACTTACCATCAGGTGGCCCATATGCTCGTCCACCTTCCTACACTATAAAAAAAAAAATTGATTTAAAATATATTAGTAAACAATGTGATAGACTAGGCACTGTATGCTATAACAATTATATAAAATCTTTAGAAGATAGAATTAGAAGTAATCAAAACATATTTTCGACTTATGTGAAGACCAAAAGAGGAGGCACTAGTAATTATCCTATATCTATGACTGATGGAAAAACTACTACTTCAGATGCTACAGAAATTTGTAAGCTATTTTCAAATTACTGCTCCTCTGTCTATTGTTCCGAACATAGTCCCGATTATAGATTCAATTCTGAGTATCTTAAATTATAAGAAAATTATAGTCTATGTTTAACTCAGCCCGTTTTAGACGAAGATTCTATACTTAAAAAACTAAAAAATGTAGACATCAATAAGGGTCCCGGTCCTGATGGAATTCCACCGATGTTTATCGCTGCATGCTGCTCTGAATTAGTTCATCCACTGTCAATAATTTTTAATAAGTCTTTAGAGTCTGGGGTTTTTCCATCAGTGTGGAAAGTTGCAAAGGTGGTTCCTGTTTATAAATCAGACGACAAAGAATCTATATCCAACTACAGACCAATCTCAATTCGAATCATTAATTTGTCCTTACATCAATAGGCACCTCAAATTATATTTAAGCGATCATCAGCACGGATTTGTCGATTCTCGATCTACCAATTCAAATCTGGTTCCATTTACAGAATTATTAATTGATGCAATAGACTCGGGCCATCAAGCTGATGTAATATACACCGACTTCAGTAAGGCTCATACTATGGTGCAAATATAATAGAATGCACTTAAACTCTAAAAAGCGTCATCATATTAAATTCTTACTGTACATAATTTTGATTACTACATTAACAATGATAAAATAAAGGAAGTAGATCAAATTCGCGACCTCGGTGTGGTATATGATAAAAAATTAACTTTTATACCTCATATGGACACAATAATAAATAAAGGTTCTCGCATGTTAGGATTTGTTCTAAGAAATTGTAAGATATTTCGCGACAAAAAAACTAAAATATTAATTTATAATATCTTGATTCGTAGTGTCTTGGAATATTGTAGCGTGGTCTGGAGGCCACATTATGCTACACACTCACTGCGACTTGAGCGTATTCAAAAACGATTTGTATGGCACCTTGCGTTTCATAATGGCATAGCTAAAAAAATACGCTCATATAAATGTCGCCTTAAACACTAACATGAAGTCCCTAGCCAATCGTAGGCATATACTGGATACAATGTTTGCGGGTAAATTTTTTTGCCACAAAATTGACTGTCCCCAGCTTCTTGGCCTATTCAAGCTGCGTGTACCCTCTAGGCTCCCTCGCAGCTCGATCACACCACTCTGTCCACCTCTTAGAAAGACTGTGTTAGGTGCCAACTCTCCCTGTTCTAGATTATGTAAAGTGATAAATGCTTGCAGTGATATTTGATCACATACGATCTACATTATGATTCCCTCACCAAGTTGAAATCAACTTGTACTGGCTTATCTTACATTGATTAATAAAATAATTACTTTTATAAGATACTTTTAGGTATACATATTTTTGTTAAACATTTTTTTTCTTCATGTCTATTTTTGTAATTAAGTTTTAGTTTATCTATATTTTGTGTTAAATGAATTTGCTGTAGCTACTTTTTACTTTTTATGTGTTGTTACAAGCGGTGTTTACCTATAATTAGTTGTTACGCTATTCTATGTATATATATAATATATTATGTGTATATATTATTATATTCGCTATTCTATGTATATATATAATATATAATATAATGTATTATGTGTTATATTCAGTGTAAACAACTGTTGGTAAACCTAAATAAAAAAAATAAATAAAAAAATTTCTTTTATCCAACATCAAATGTGGAAGTAGTGAATATAATAGATAAACTAAAAATTTATACATCTGTAGGCTATGACAATATATGTACGAGCGTCCTGAAAAAAATGCAAATATATTATAGCACCGATTCTTCTTCTTCTTCTTCCTAGCGTTTTCCCGGTCTAGTTATTCCAGGGTCCGCTTTTCTACATCTTTGCCTCCACTTTGCCCGATCTAAAGCGTCGTCTTTAGTGAGATCGTGCTCTCTCAAATCGTCCCTCAAAACATCGGGCCAGCGCTTCTTGGGCCTGCCGCGGGATTTGGGGCCTTCGACAACAAAGTCTAGGCATCGGTTCCCATCATAGTCTGGCGGTCTGCGGCTAATGTGGCCAAGCCAACGGAGATGGCTTTCCTGCAACTTATCCGCTACATCGCACACGCCAAGGCTACCACGGATGTGCTCGTTACGAATACGATCTAGTCGCGTAACAACACAAACCCACCGCAGCATCTTCATTTCCGCGACGTGAAGTTGCTGAACATGTCTCGCGAGAGCTGGCCACGTCTCGCTGCCGTACAATAAGACTGGTCGGATGATGCACTTGTACACAAAGCCCTTTAACTTCACCGGTATCCTGCGATCACAGATTACCCCGGTGACTTCCCTCCATTTGGCCCAAGCTGCGTTTATTCGAGCTCTGACGTCGTGGTCGATCGTACCAGACTCGTGCAGTACGGACCCGAGGTATTTAAACTTTTCCGTCTTGATAACGGATTCTCCGCCTATATTTATGGGTTCGGGGTCCGTACTGCCACAGGCCATATACTCGGTCTTCGCAACATTTAGCATCAGACCACCCCTCGCTAGCACACCCTTCCACTGGTTCACCTTTTGCTCCAATACCTGCTACATCTACAAGTTCTATCGCATTTAATAAATCTCTCTTTTTCAAAAATATTTTTTCCAGATAAACTAAAAATATCTATAATAAATCGTATATAGAAAAAAAGGTGATCCCAATGATATTAATAATTATAGACCAATTACATTAATTCCAGTGTTGTCGAATTTTTTTGTAAAATTCATGCACAATAGATTAACTGATTTTTTTAAAGAAATAACATATTAAAAGAAGAACAAAGTGGAATTCAAAAAAAATATCAACGACGTTAGCAGCTTTTTCCCTTGTAAAAACGGATAATATTAACAAAAAAGTGCCAATAGTAGGTATTTTCTTTGCTATGTCAAAGGCATTTAATTTGGTGAATCATAATATACTGCTCATGAAATGTGACAACGACGGCATTAGAGGATCAGCGATAAGTTGGATAAATAGCTATTTAAAAGACCGTACACAACATGTAGAAATATCAAAAATAAACAATAAATCCGAATTAACTGCTTATTAATCTCTCAATCTACAAAACAACTCTGGCGTTTTGGGTCCACTGTTATTTATATTGTACATTAACGATTTATCCAATGTTATAAAATATCAATGTGTTTTATTTGCCGATGACATAGCGTTAGTTGTACCTCATACTAAAACTAACGTCACCTTTGATGACGATGTAAATAAAGCTGTAGGATCAATGTTAGCTTGGCTAGAATCAAATGATTTATGTGCCAACATTTCAAAACACGATTTTTCGAATTTTCAAATTCTGAAACTAAAAAAGCATAGCGTTAGCTGTACCTCAAACAAAAACTAACGTCACCTTTGATGACGATGTAAATAAAGCTGTAGAAGTGTTGTCTGGGCTAGAATCAAATGATTTATGTGCCAACATATAAAAAACGCGATCTAATTTTCAAATTATAAAACTAAAAAAACAAATATAAAAATTGGTTGTCGTGGAATGGAACTTGAAGAAAACAATGATGTAAAATTCCTTGGTGTACAATTGGATCATCATTGTGATTGGAAACTGCATATAAGTAATCTTACTTCTAGAATTAAATACTTTGTATATGCTCTTCATAAACTACAATGTACTGTTGACAAAGATGATAATGCATACGCCATTTTGGTCCCAACCTTTGTTTGCAAACGATGCACAGAAATTCTTCTCCCATATTGACCACTTTATCCATAAATAATCTGAGTTTTTCAATTTTTTTCTCATCATTTAAACGACACCATAAAAACGAAGGCATTCTGTTTCAAAAGTTCATACATTGGTTCGCATTTGAATCATTAGTTGTAAACTTTTCAATCACAAACCTCTGCAATATGTTTCAAATTATGTCTAGTTTCTTGAATACATCCTAATTTTTCAAATTATTTTTAAGTATGCCTGTTTCACTAGGTTATGTAGTCACAGTTTGGTTTTGATCCACCTCCTCCGGGTATTATCTTTCAAATTGTAAATTATCATCTTCGACTACATAGATTTTTTAAGTTCTTTTCCATTCTTTTCTTTAGACTTTTTTGTTCCTTCAAACGAGGCGTGAAGAGGCATCTTGCGGGCCGGCAAGGCGAGGGCGGCTAGTGCAGAACGTTCTTCCTGACTGTATTGGCCGTCCTCGCGTTTGGACTCTACTACCACTTAACATCAGGTGGAGTAGAGTCATTTGCCCTCCCGGCAAATATAAAAAAAAAAAAAGAAAAAAAAAAGACTGTTTTTTACCTTTGTATAGGTAGCCGTTTTTATTAGCTCTTTATGAAACCAACAGATTGAAACTCATCTGGAATAGCGTAAGCTTTCCCTCGTGCGTAGATATTGAGGTTATACTATAAATGCTAGATTTTTCGTCGCTTGACGGTTAAATTCAAACTAAAGTTTCTTCATGTTTGATGTCTTTAACCGACATAATCTTAAATAACAAGAAAATTGATGATGCATTGGAAATCGCAAAAATATTCAATGGGTCCTTTATAGGTATCACAAAAAAAAAAATTTAGCAAATAATAAACCATAGTATTCTTTTGCAATAAATATGTATTTAACATTAATTACTTGTAAAATCAGGATAAAAATGAAGAGTTACAAAATAAAAACATAATGATAAGGAAACAAAATATATTTTATAAAAACTTTAGAAATAAAGAAAAAATGATTCTGTCTGGAGGATTTCAGCATTAAATTGATAAGAAATATACACGAGAATATGTGTCATATTGGAATCCAAGAGATGCAGAAAGCAATTTGTCCACTATACATTGCGAGAAACGACCAAAAATATCATAGAAATATGTAAAATACTTTAAACAAAACAAGTTTTCTGAAAATAGTTTTCATATTGATTGCATTTCACAGGAAGAAGTTAAAAAAACAATTTTCAATATTAAAACAAAAGCCACCGGACATGATTCTATCTCGATTGATATGATGCAGCTAACGCTACCTTTTACCTTGCCAGCTATAGCAGAAATAGTAAATAATTGTCTCAAATCAAATAAATTCCCAGATAGTTGGAAAATAGCTAAAATAAAACCTATTCCAAAAAGTTCAAAAGTTGAAGATTTTAAGGATCTGAGGCCGATTAGTATTTTGCCTGTTTTATCGAAAATTGTGGAAAGAGTGGTTTGTAATCAGCTCACTGAATACTTAGAAGCTACAGGTATCCTGCCTGAAATGCAGTCAGGGTTCCGAAGGGGTTTTAGCACTGCGACAGCTCTTGCACATGTCAGTGACGATATCGTGACTGCAACAGATTCTGGTATGTGTAGTGCACTTGTTTTACTGGACTTCTCAAGAGCTTTTGACTGTTTAAATATCGACCTACTCATAGCAAAACTCTCATATTATGGTATTTCGGATGAGGCTTGTTGTTGGTTCCGTTCTTACCTGACTAACCGAAGTCAATATGTAGAAATCACGACCGAACAGGGAGAATCATTACACTCAGATCGCAAAAATGTTACTAAAGGAACCCCCCAAGGATCAATTTTAAGTCCCATTTTATTTATCCTTTTTACGGCAGATCTCCCTAAACACATAAAATACTGTAAAACACACTTGTACGCAGATGACACGCAGATATATATCTTTCAAACCCGAATACGCGGAAACCTCAATTGATCTCATTAATGAAGATTTGAATAATATCTCAGACTGGGCAAATAAAAACTCATTAATATTAAATGCAAGTAAAACAAAATACATGTTATTGGGTACCAAAATACAACGCAACAAAGTAATATCGCAATCGGTTCATATTAAAGTTCACGGTCAGGTCTTGCAAAGGGTGGACAGTGCTGTTAATTTAGGGTTAGTTATGGATAATGAACTCAGGTTCGTCGAACATATAAATTGTAAAATAAGGAATGCCTTTTATCGCTTAAAAACATTATATAATATTAGAAAATATCTTTCACAACCCATTAGGAAAATACTTGTCGAATCCATTGTACTGTCTCAGTTTAACTATTGTGACACAGTATACGGGCCACGACTGTACGAAAAAACCAAAAAGGCCATACAGAGAGTTCAAAATGCGTGCGTTCGTTTCTGTTACCCTGTCCCCAAGCGCGCTCACGTCACGCCGTTTCTTAACAATACAGACACATTAAAAATGGAAGCTCGAAGAAAAATACATCTCGCGTGTCTAGTACATAAAGTTATTTTTAAGAAAAGGCCGACATACCTGTACGATAAGCTGGACTCGGTTAGAGACGTGCAGCAGAGATGTACCCGTAGGAGAGAAGCAAATAAATTAGTGGTACCAGCTCACAGATCGGCTCAATATAAGGGAGGGTTTAAATACTCTGCCACCAAGATATGGAACGACTTACCCCCTCCTCTGCGTAATAGTACGTCCCAGGTGACTTGGAAAAAACATTTGACGGTATTATTTTTAAATAAACAAAAGTCAGAGTAACAACCTCCAAATATAGTGTCAGTCATACTATCTCATAGACTTAGTATTTATCATATTAATTTTTAATGTCTTATGTCTAAGTCTGTCTGTCTGTCTGTCTATCTTATGTCTAAGTTCCTTGTGATGTTTTTCTTTTTGTGTAATATGTTTTTTTTTTCTCAAGGATAAGGGCTTTTTAGTTTTAGTTTTTTTTTGTTCTTATAATTTCATTTATTTATTTTCATGTGCGCGCATTTGTTTATATTTACCCAATAGTCAGGGGCCATCTGAAAATCAGTGCTGTGCATTAGCACAGCTTATACTGAGATGAACCCCTTGCTACCTACACTGTATTCTTTAAATTTAATTTTTTTCTTCTGTATAATCTATGTAATGTATGTGTGTAGCAAAATAAATGGTTTAAATGGTTTAAATGGTTTTAAAAACTGTAAGGTTTGTATTAAAAATATATCAAGAGGACAGATAAAAATTGGTTTGATGTCACACCTGGGTCCGGCTAAAAAACCATTTGAAATAGTCTCTTTAGATACAATAGGAGGCTTTGGAGGCTCACTATCAGCAAAGAAGTATCTTCATCTATTAGTAGATCACTTTACTAGATACGCATTTATCCCAACATCGAAAAATCTGAGTGCAAATGATTTTATTAAACTGGTTACAAACATATCAGAAACTGAAAATATCGAGATGCTTCTCACTGACCAATATCCAGGTATAAACTCGAAAGAATTCAAGAAATTCTTAGAAGAAGCTTTTCTTATAGATACCTATGATATTCACGACAATAAATGCACCATTCTCGAATGGTCTAAAAGAGAGACTAAATCAAACATTGGTGAACAAAATGCGATGTAAAAAAAGTCCAGACAACAATATCTCATGAGTGTAGAAAAATTTAACCAAACCATCCACTCGGTAACTGATTTTGCCCCAAGTTATCTTTTGTATGGTACGAATGTTAATATTTGGCCAAAAGAATTATGGAAAAAAATACTGAAATTGATTGGATAAGAGACAGGACAAAGGCTTTAGAAAATACAATATTATTTGATAAGGTTGGGGTGAAGGTTTATGTGAAAAATGGTAATAAACTAAACAGAAAAAATTAGATGATCTTATCGAATTATTGAAAAAGTTTCTAAAAGTATAGAATCGACACTGGACATGAAAAAACAGTCAAATTTATTTCACATTACAAAACTTATTCCAACATACAAAACGATGTTGAAGAATGAAGAAGGATCATTGTCTTGAAAGAAAATTCCCTAGTAAATTTTCTTTTCCATGGGGGGAGATGTAAAGAAATAGTTGTATTTATATTTCTTTAATGTGTGATAAGTTGGCATTAATACTGACCTTTAAGTTTTGTGTAATATTTGATAATAAAAAAAGTTAGATATGACATTTAACGAAAGATTTGATGTTTGAAAAAAATAATTATTTAGTAATAATAATAATCATTTATTTGCATGAAACATAGTTTTACAGATGTTATGATTTCTTTATAAGTATCTAATACATTTCGCCCAATATTAAAGACAGATCAGATCAATTGTACAAGTGATGATGCATTGGAAATCGTAAAAATATTCAATGAGCACTTTATAGGAATCACAAAAAAAAAGGAAATTTAGCAAATAATACACCAACGTATTCTTTTGCAATAAACGACGTTAGTTCTAGCATATTCTTATATCCCACTTCAAATGTGGAAGTAGTGAATATAATAGTTAAACTAAAAAACCTTAAATATGTAGGCTATGATGCGTATAGCGTCCTAAAAATTCATTTATATTTTATCACCTATTCTATTGCATTTAAAAAATCACTCTTTTTCAAAAGGAATTTTTCCAGATCTAAATATATATATCATAAATCCAATATATAAAAAAGGTGATCGCTATGATATTAATAATTATAGGCCAATTACATTACATAAAAGAAGAACAAAATGGTTTTCAAAAAACAAATCAACGACGTTAGTAGCTTTTTCCCTTGTAAAAACTATAACAGAAAATATTAACAAAAAAGTGCCAATAGTAGGTATTTTCTTTGATATGTTAAAGGCATTTGATTTTGTTAATCATAATATACTGCTCATGAAATGTGACAAGTACGGCATTAGAGGACCAGCTATAAGTTGGATAAATACAAAACATGTAGAAATTTCAAAAATAAACAACAAATCCGAATTAACTACTTATAAATCTTCCAATCTACAAAAAAACTCTGGCGTCCCACAAGGTAGCGTTTTGGTTCCACTTTTATTTATATTGTACATTAACGATTTACCCAATGTTATGAAATAACAATGTGTTTTATTTGCCGATGACATAGCTTTAGCTGTACCTCATACAAAAACTAACGTCACCTTTGATAATGATGTAAATAAAGCTGTAGAATCAGAATAAAGCTGCAGAAGTTTTGTCTTGGCCAGAATCAAATGATTTATGTGCCAACATATCAAAAACGCGATCTAATTTTCAAATTATACAAAACTAAAAATTGGTTGTCGTGGAATGATACTTGAAGAAAACAATGATGTAAAATTCCTTGGTGTACAATTGAATCATGATTGTGATTGGAAACTGCTCTTCGTAAACTACAACGTACTGTTGGCAAAGATGCTGCTCTTACTGCATATTATGTGTATGTTGTTACTTTATAAAATTATGGCTTAATTTCATGGGGTAATTCTATTAATTTTAATAATGCTTTTATCTATCAGAAGAAGTGTATACAGGCTATTTTTGGAGTTCAACCATTATATTCATGTAGACCAATTTTTAAGTTAACAAAATCTTGACACCAGCCGGATTGTATATTATAATGGATGTAGTCATGTTTGTAAAAAAATATCCACATTTATTCGAAAAAGCAGGTGATAGAAGCAGGCTTGGATTAAGAGACTAGGTTATTGATACCACCTTGCCACTTTGCTCTCTTTTAAAAATAATCCTACATAATGTGCAACAAAATTAGTCTTTTTATTGTAGATTTAGGATGTAGTTTATTGTGTTTTGTATGTGTGGTACCTGTGAATCGTTCTATGTTTTCTAAATCTGTTTTTGACCATTTTATTATTCCAAATGAGTATGTTAAAATGGAAATAGCGTAGGTATTTAAGGCTTTATTATTATTTATTAAATTCTTTCCATAAAGTTTTGTTTGGCATACAGCATTTATTCTCTTTTTGTATTCCGTTGTAATTGTCTGTTCAATTATTGTATGATCTAGTCCTTTACTTTGTTTGTAGCCCAAGTATTTATAAAAATCGTTTGGTTCCATAGCTGTGATTATTTCATTATCATTGACTGCATAGTTGCCAGGCTTAATCTTACCCTTAATTATATGTATAGTTTTGCATTTGTCTAGTCCAAATTCCTTATTTAAATCTTTGCTAAATTCTGATGTAATCTCTTTTAGTATTTTTATGTCTTTCTGTTTTTGAATATAATTTAATATCGTCCATATAAATGAGATGTGAGATAATCGTTTCTTTTGCTGATTTTTTAACAGATTATCCAGGTTGGCAAGTGTGGCGTAAGTGGGATAGAGGATTCAAAACGAGACAGAACCATACTTAAGACTTAAGGAATCACCTTGAAAGATACCCTTCTTAATAGTATTTGTCTAGTTATAATAGTTTTGTTTTGGCTGTTTAATTGTTACGTTGTTTTCCATCGTTTTATAATAGTAATTAAAAAGTTTATCATAGTTGGGTTTATTTTATATATCTGCAATACTTGTATTAGCCAGGAGTGAGGAATACAATCAAAGGCTTTTTTATAATCTATATAAGTACAATGTAAATTTCTGTTTTTGGTAGTCGCATGTTTGTGAATTTTGAAGTCTATGATTAACTGTTCCTTGCATCCCATATGGCCCCGCCTACATCTTTTTTGTTCCTCTGCAATTATATTGTGTTTTTCAATGTGGTTATTTATTTTTGAAGCTATTACTGATGTAAGCATCTTATATATTGTGCTACCCACAATGCAATTGGCCTGTATTGTGAAGGTTGTGATGAATGTGTAGTTTTTGGTAACATATAAGAGATTCCTATTGATAGGAACTCAGGTATATTTTGTTTCTCTAAGATAATTTCTGTTAAATTGTTAGCTATTGATTCATGTAGTGTTACTAATTTTTTATACCAGTAATTATGTATTTTATCTATTACCGGTGATTTCCAATTATGTAGCTTAGATGTGATGTATGTTATATCGGTCGCTGTTATCTCAACAAATTCCATTTCTTCTATTGGGCTCTATCTAATTTTCTCTTTATCTATCCAATCTGCATTAATCGTTGTGTTGTGTGTGTTTTTCATATATCACACCAAATGTCTCTAATTCTTCTTGTGTTGGTGTTTTGACATTTTCTCTAGAAACAATTCGAGTTTGTGGTTTTAATAAGTTTCTGTAAAATAATTTTTCATTTGTAATGAATGTGTTGTTATAATTTTTGCGTTGTTGTGCTTTTTTATATCTTCTTAGTCTGTGAACCTTAAGTGCTAGTTTCTGTTTTAACGTATTTAAATATTCTTCAGGTATCCTATTGTTATTTTCGTGCTTTGTATATAATTTTGTATTTAAATATTACTTCAACTCTTTTCACAACTTTTTTCGATCTGTTATTGTGTATGATATATTTTGTTAGTCTACCACAATCTGCTCTTAGTTTTTCTATGCCTTTTTCTAGTCTAATTTGTCACGGGGTCTTATAATCGAGTCGTGGTCTCCTATTCCCTGTGTATTCTGTTATTTTATATTTGAGTTCTTCAGATATTACTAACGCTGTACAATAAATGAGAGTATGTATGTCTATGAGCTTTGTGTCCTTAGATATAAACAGGTTCAGTATTTTTTGATTAAATAAATTAGTAAGTTGAGAGAGTTGAGGGCTGTATTTAAGTTTTGGTAATTTTGGTCATGCGGCTGGGTCCATTCCAGAATACTGTGTTAAAGCTGCCCTAAATTTATTATGTATTTCTTGGGTATGTATTTCAGTTATAGTGTTGTGAAGGTCTAATATCTCGATATCATTTTCTAGTGTTAAAGCTATAGACTCAGTTTGGGTGGATGAACATGATGTCTGAATGCTTTGGCTGTATGATTGAGATTAAATGTGAGATTGGGTTTGTATTTCAGGAAGTGTTTGTTTGTGATATATCGGTTGTATATTATTATCTTTCTCTTTTTCGTGTTCGTGCTTCTTCTTTTAGTCTATCTAATACTTTCTGGGTTAATAATTTGTTTCTGATTATTGTTCTTCTCTGATCAGCAATTATTTGTTCACTAACAATTATTTCTAGGTATTGTCTGCAGAAATGTTCATGCAATTGTTGTCTGTAGGGAGTCATATCGGTTTCTAATCTGGTTATATAGTAATAAGTACGCATGATAAACATGTTTACTCCATTTCATACGTTCTCTGGGTTTTCCAGCTTTGGTGGACGCGGGTAACCAGGCGATTAACCTCCCGCGAAATATCCAAAGTTGGGATGGGTGCAATTTCATTTAATATGGATATTGACGATGAAATTGAAGGTGACGATGGATTTGAGGGTATGTAGGAGATAGTGCTAGGGCTAATCGTCCTGTCTGTATCAGTGGTTTAGGCTGTAGTATCGTTGTCAGTGGGAGCCCGCCTGCTCAACTCCTTACCGCTGGCGGTTCGCGTGCTGAAACACCCAGCGCCAGCTACAGGTGTGCCCCGGCGATCACCCCCGGGTAGCGACTCTATACGTTTTATTTTTGAACGTGTCTCCATGTTAATGGATTACTATTGCCCTGTTAGCCGTATAAGTTTATATAAAGTATACATACTATATTACACGTCCGCCCCCCACGTACTAGATGTTCAGCCCGGACGTAAGATTGGAATTTTTAGATACCTATAAAGAAATCATAAATAAAATAGACCGGGAAAACGCTAGGAAGAAGAAGAAGAAGAATCAATCAAGAAGAATAATATATTTGCATTTTTTTCAGGACGCTCGTACATATATTGTCATAGCCTACAGATGTATATTTTTTTAGTTTATCTATTATATTCACTACTTCCACATTTGATGTTGGATAAAAGAATATTTTTTTATTTTTTTTTATTTAGGTTTACCAACAGTTGCTTACACTGAATATAACACATAATACATTTAAAATATATATATACATATATATATAGAATAGCGTAACAACTAATTATAGGTAAACACCGCTTGTAACAACACATAAAAAGTAAAAAGTAGCTACAGCAAATTCATTTAACACAAAATATAGATAAACTAAAACTTAATTACAAAAATAGACATGAAGAAAAAAATTGTTTAACAAAAATATGTATACATAAAAGAATCTTATAAAAGTAATTATTTTATTAATCAATGTAGATCGATTTGATCACAGCAAGCATTTATCACTTTACATAATCTAGAACAGGGAGAGTTGGCACCTAACACAGTCTTTCTAAGAGGTGGACAGAGTGGTGTGATCGAGCTGCGAGGGAGCCTAGAGGGTACACGCAGCTTGAATAGGCCAAGAAGCTGGGGACAGTCAATTTTGTGGCAAAAAAATTTACCCGCAAACATTGTATCCAGTATATGCCTACGATTGGCTAGGGACTTCATGTTAGTGTTTAAGGCGACATTTATATGAGCGTATTTTTTTAGCTATGCCATTATGAAACGCAAGGTGCCATACAAATCGTTTTTGAATACGCTCAAGTCGCAGTGAGTGTGTAGCATAATGTGGCCTCCAGACCACGCTACAATATTCCAAGACACTACGAATCAAGATATTATAAATTAATATTTTAGTTTTTTTGTCGCGAAATATCTTACAATTTCTTAGAACAAATCCTAACATGCGAGAACCTTTATTTATTATTGTGTCCATATGAGGTATAAAAGTTAATTTTTTATCATATACCACACCGAGGTCGCGAATTTGATCTACTTCCTTTATTTTATCATTGTTAATGTAGTAATCAAAATTATGTACAGTAAGAATTTAATATGATGACACTTTTTAGAGTTTAAGTGCATTCCATTATATTTGCACCATAGTGCCTATGGTGCAAATATAATGGAATGCATGGCATAGCCTTACTGAAGTCGGTGTATATTACATCAGCTTGATGGCCCGAGTCTATTGCATCAATTAATAATTCTGTAAATGGAACCAGATTTGAATTGGTGGATCGAGAATCGACAAATCCGTGCTGATGATCGCTTAAATATAATTTGAGGTGCCTATTGATGTAAGGACAAATTAATGATTCCAATTGAGATTGATCTGTAGTTGGATATAGATTCTTTGTCGTCTGATTTATAAACAGGAACCATCTTTGCAACTTTCCACACTGATGGAAAAACCCCAGACTCTAAAGACTTATTAAAAAATATTGACAGTGGATGAACTAATTCAGAGCAGCATGCAGCGATAAACATCGGTGGAATTCCATCAGGACCGGGACCCTTATTGATGTCTACATTTTTTAGTTTTTTAAGTATAGAATCTTCGTCTAAAACGGGCTGAGTTAAACATAGACTATAATTTTCTTATAATTTAAGATACTCAGAATTGAATCTATAATCGGGACTATGTTCGGAACAATAGACAGAGGAGCAGTAATTTGAAAATAGCTTACAAATTTCTGTAGCATCTGAAGTAGTAGTTTTTCCATCAGTCATAGATATATGATAATTACTAGTGCCTCCTCTTTTGGTCTTCACATAAGTCCAAAATATGTTTTGATTACTTCTAATTCTATCTTCTAAAGATTTTATATAATTGTTATAGCATACAGTGCCTAGTCTATCACATTGTTTATTAATATATTTTAAATCTATTTTTTTTTTATAGTGTAGGAAGGTGGACGAGCATATGGGCCACCTGATGGTAAGTAGACACCAACGCCCTTAGACATTGGCATTGTAAGAAATTTTGCCCATCGCTTAAATCGCCAATGCGCCACCAACCTTGGGAACTACGATCTTATGTACCTTGTGCCTGTAATTACACTGGCTCACTCACCCTTCAAACCGGAACACAACAATACCAAGTACTGCTGTTTTGCGGCAGAATGTCTGATGAGTGGGTGGTACCTACCCAGACGAGCTTGCACAAAGCTCTACCACCAGTATAAGTGTGTAGTAAATCTACTTCATCTAACGGGTTTTTATATTTTCTGTAACGTATTCTTATCCTATATTTTACTTTTAATATTTTGATAAGTCTGTAGTTAAACCAGACAGGATATTTGTTACTCTTAGGCACACGAAATGGTATAAACTCTTTGATGACTGCGTTCAGTATATCATTAAAAATCCGTATCATCCCATTCACATCACTTTGTCCCCTAAATATAGCATCTCATTCTATGTTTTTTAATTTTTCACAAATTGATAGATAATCTCCCTTGTGAAAATTTGGTCTTGCTTTAATGCTTTCATACGGAAGCCTTGCCTCAATTTCCAAAGGAATTACAATATCAAGAGGTGGGTGCTGTTGGTCAACATTACTTAAGGTGTTAACAGATTGATTGATATGACATAACGCATTCGTCGAGAGGACAAGATCTAGTATCCGACCAGCAGTGTTATTGACAAAATTAAACTGATTGAGTCCATTAACATGAATAAAATCTAACAAAATTTCACTTGTACCGGATAGTCCAATATTATTGCTTGAACTCTCTGCTAATTGCCAATCAATGTTACTTAAATTAAGATTTCCCACAATATTCACAAGAGAGTCTGTCGATTGCTCAAAAACTGCATTACAGTGATCCAGAAAGCATTCCAGTGTAGAACGGTACACTGGCGGAGGAAGATATACTGCACAGAAAGCTGCATGACAAGCAGAACGTAATCCAGGAATATCTATGACCACCCTGAGATCCTCACAACTACTTTCCCAGGCTTTAACTCGTTTAGATTTAATGGTTTTCTTAATAGCAATTAAAACTCCCCCTCCCTCTTTACTCCGCGAACTAGAAGTCTCTCTGTCCCTCCTATAAACCAAGTAACGGTTGTCAAACAGTTCACTGCTAAGTACAGAATTATTGAGCCAGGTCTCTGTGAGAATTATAACGTCATAGTTATTACAACAAATATTGCGATACACTGTATGGGTCTTAGTTCTTAGACCACGGACATTTTGATGGTAAATTTGTAAACTAATGAATTTAAGCAATAAATATAGTAAAAGAGCATGCAACAAATTGTAAATAAAGATATAAAATACTAACTCAAATAATCTTACTTAAAGAGTCTACGTTTTTAATTAAAATAGGATCTGTATTATCATTCTTCTTAACAAATATCCTACCATTTCTCACCCAAACATGCTTATAACGTCTCTCTTTAGCTTTGACCCTCGCTGCAGCATGAAGAGATTTGTTGGTTGGAGATAAATGTTCAACAACATAGACCGGCGTTTTATTGCCTGCAATCCCAAAATTAGCACTGCTAATTTTGTTCTCAGGGTTCTTTTTATTGTATTCAATAACAGCAGCTAAGAGCTGATCCCGTATTCTCGGTGAGGCTAACTGTACCACGATAGACCGGGGGCGGGTGTTGCTTTTATTAAGTTTAGCTATACGTGTGCAGTGCAGGATGTCACTGTCCTTCACTTCGGTACCGACTACTGAGCCTAGCTGCTTAACGACGGCGCACAAGTTTTCCAGTTTATACTCTGGTAGGCATTGTATTTTAAGGTTATTAGACCTAGCCTGTTGTTCAAGATAATAAGTCTTTGGTTCAATTCTGAGACAGTGTTTTTTAATTGTAGATTCTCTTCCTGTAGATCTTTTATGCCATTTAATGATACAACATGTTCTAAATGAAATTCATCAAATTTTTTGATGTGAAAGGACAGCGATTCTTTTAACTCTTGAACATAATTTTTTATTGGTTCCAACTCCCTATTAATGACGTTGACAATTGTGCCATTCATCTGCTGAAGCATTTTCGAAAGCTCAGTTTTTATGACGTCTTGTACTATAGAGCGGACATTTTCAGCAGTAATAGTAGTTATTTCTGGAGGAGAGTTTAAAGCCGGCCTCTTATTTCCTCTTGTTGTGGACACATTCCGTAAAGGGGTGCAATCTTTTTTTACAGTTTTAGGCATTAGATTCATACATTCCGGACAGATCCATTTGCAATAGACGTCAGAGAGAGAGAGTGTTTATTGCATCGAATACAGGTTATATAATGATCATGATCAATATCATCATTATTTTCATTTGTGCAACATCCCCAAGATAGATAAGTAGATGCCATGTTTATTACTTAAATAATTATTTAAATCAGCTGGCCGGTTGTCTAAGGCGTTTTTAATAACAAACAATAAGTATTCAAGTTGAGATCGCTTCAAGTCGACGTTATCGGTGATCAATCGAGGTCGCGAGAAGAACGTCGTAAGCGCCGTGTAAAGCGCGTCGCTTACGCGTAATTATAAAACACTTTGCATGGACACTTGTGACGGTAATAAGTTTATAATTGCTGATCGAAATCACTAAATAATAGTTAATTAACACTATGTAGTGGCTCACCCTATTCACAGTTCGATGATAGATACTTTTATTAGTTATAATTTCACTTAAACTGTTCCAAACAACTTTTTAAACACAAGATAGGATTAAAGTTTATACGAGCAGCGTTTCATAGATGTTCAATGCACGGTAGCTACAAAATAATGTAGCCACAAAATAATGTAGTAATGTAATCTAATATGCTAGAACTAACGTCGTTTATTGCAAAAGTATTCTTTTGTTATTAAAGATAATGTCGGTAAATTCATTACATAGTAAGAAAAGTAATAAGGAATTGAGAGGAAAAACGGAATAATAAAATTTAAATGTCGTTTCTTTGGATAAAAAGCAACCTCAAGTTTATTTATTTCTAATCCTTAAGATAATAAAAAAATATTAAAAATAATAATAAAAATTTGGCTAATAAAACGACATTTTACTACAGTCAGTAAAGATAAGATATCAGACGAAGGGTTTGGATAGCAATGGCAGAAGAACTTAAAAAATCTATGTAGTCGAAGATGATAATTTACAATTTGAAAGCCAATACTTGGAGGAGGTGAATCAAACACAAACTGTGACATAGTGAAACAGGCATACTTGAAAAATTATTTGGAAAATTGGAAAGTACTCAAGAAACTAAACATAATTTGAAACACATTGCAGAGAGGATTGTGATTAAAAAGTTTTTAAGTAAAAATCAAATGCGAACCAACCAACACACTTTTGAAACAGATTGCCTTCGTTTTAATGTGATAAATGGTGAGAACAAATTGAAATACTCAGATTATTTATGAATAAAAGTTGTATAGACTGGTAATGTTCTATGATGATAAAACTGACTATGGATTCCAAGTGGTCAATATGGAAGTAAAAATTCTGTGCATTGTTTGCGAACAAAGGTTGGAACCAAATTACGTGTGCATTATCGTTTAAATATTAAGGTGGTTTGTTTTTTGATATTTCTACATGTTGTGTACGGTCTTTTAAATAGCTATTTATCCAACTTAAAAGTCGAGATGGCCCAGTGGTAAGATCGCGTGAATCTTAAACGATGACCGTGGGTTCAAACCCGGGCAAGCACCACTGAATTTTCATGTGCTTAATTTGTGAGTATAATTCGACATGTGCTTTTCGGTGAAGGAAACCTGCATGTGTCTAATTTCACTGAAATTCTACCACATGGGTAGTCCATCAACCCGCAATGGAGAAGCATGGTGGAATAAGCTCCAAACCTTCTCCTCAAAAAGGGAGAGGAGGCCTTAAGGCCAGCAGTGGGACACATAGTAATTGGCGTATAATTATTAATATCATTGCGATCACCTTTTTTATATATTGGATTTATCCAATATATAAAAAACTCGTGTCATGTCGTGTCACGGTGTTTGTGGTCGAACTACTCCGAAACGGCTCGACGGATTTTATGAAATTTGTTATGTATGTTTGGGAGGTATGAGAATAGGTCGTAAAGTATATTTCACACCGCTAGGTAATAAGGGTGTCCTTAACCAGCTTTTTTTTTCTATTTTTTTGTATTGTATTTTATTTAGATTTAGCGTCAAAAAATACATATTGTAATAAGACAAAATATTGACTTGAAGGTTACAAAAGAATAAAGACTAAATGAGGTTTAATATCACTACATTCACCCACATTTTAATTTAAAACATAGTTTTGGAAACGAATAGGAGGTCTGCATTCTCTATTTGATATACGTAAATTTTATTCCTCTTCTTACGTGACCTACTGTAGTTGGTTGCTCTTCTGTAGATTCATAAGCTTCACTTTCAGGTGAAGAAGAATCAATAGAATCGATTGTACTATCTTCCCTTGCTGAGTGATTTTCTACATCACTCGATATTTCATTGGAAGATAAATTATCTTGAGTGAATATATCAATTTCTCCATTATTTTGACCTAAAGGTGCTAAATTGCGATTTGACGCGGTAGTTTCACCATCCATCACCACCATCTGACAAACGAACGTGAGAATAATCAGGATTTACGTGAAGCAGTTCCACCTCTTCGACTAGCGGTTGATATTTACTGGCGCGGTTGAATCTTCACATAAAAGCATAATCTGAATGAATTAACCAGCTCGGCACAGATACATTTGCAGATCTTCTAGTGTGAAACATTGTTTCATGATGCGTGCAATTTGTAGCAGTACTTAGAAGAGAGCGGATTGAATGGAATGCTTGAGGCAGGGCAAATTCCCAATTCTGAATAGACATGTTTTTCGAGCGTAATGCTAGTTGTACCGCTTTCCATACAGTAGCGTTAAGGCGTTCTACTTGACCATTCCCTTGAGGATTGTATAGTGTAGTTCGACTCGTGGCAATACCACGATTATATAGGATTTCTTTTAAATCGGAAGACATGAATGCTTTACCACGATCACAATGTATAAAACATGGCATACAAAAATAGAACGAGAAGAATTTAGAAGAGAAAAATTTCATTTAGATGTTTAATAAAAGTTATTGCAGAAATATCGGCTTAAAGAAAAGCAAACGGGTAACGCAAATATTCATCAATTACAGTCAGTATATAGTTGTTTTTTGTATTACTGAGAATTGCTCTTTAAAGTCTACACTTAATCTTTCAAATGGAGCTGTTGCTTTAATTAAATTAAGACTGGGAATAGGATTTCGTACATTATTAGGCTTTATTTCTGAACAAACACGACAAGATCTTGTCATGTTTCTAATGTCTTCAATAGAGTATGGTACATTCTTTGTTTTAATCCAGTGAGCCAGTGAGTAATGAAATTAATTTCGTATGTACTTGAGTGTAACACATGCGTGATAATGCATCTGCAACATCATTTTCTTTACCAGGCCTGTAAATTATGTCGTACTTAAATGGTGCTAATTCAAAACGCCATATCTGTATTTTCTCGTATATTTTGTTTGTCAATTTATTATTAAACATAAATGATACAGATCTTTGATCAGTTATTAATCGAAAAGGTTATAAGATAATGTCTCCATTTTTTTTAAAGCTTCTACGATCGCATAAGCTTCTTTTTCAATGGCTGAATGATTTTGTTCTGTTACATTTAGTGTTTTAGAAAAGAAAGCGACAGGTCGCCCATCTTGAGATAAAACAGCAGGAATAGAATGATCACAGGCGTCGGTCTCGTCAGTTAAAGAACGACAATAATCAATTGCATACAAAGCTGATTTCATGATGTTTGATTTAAGTGATTGAAATCTTTGTATTAAATCTTCAGAGAATGGAAATATTTTATTGTGAGCTATAGCGTGAATTCTTTCAGAGAAATTAGGTATCCATCGACTGGAGTGTGCAAACATACCAACGATTCTACGTAGAGACGATAAGTCTTTTGGTGGCGTTAAGGACGTCAGAGGTCGAAGACGATCTGCATCGGGTCTTATACCGTAAGCCGTAAGAGCCTGTGAATGTCCCACTGCTGGGCTAAAGGCCTCCTCTCCTATTTTTGAGGAGAAGGTTTGGAGCTTATTCCGCGGGTCTTATAACTTGTTCTTTAATGTTATAGCCTAAAATATTTATTGTAGTTTGAGAGAACTTACTTTTATCTTTGTTAATATTGAGGCCATACTTTCTAGCTTCAGCTAAAAAAAAGCTAAATTCTGACCGTGTTCATTTTGTGTTTTACCGCAGATAGTAATGTCATCTAAATAGGCAAATGTACCTTTGAGTTTTTCTTCTTTTATTACCCAGTCAACCACCATTAGTAACTCCAAAGGGAATACGTCGGAATTGATACAGATTTCCATCTGCTTCGAATACTGTGTATGGTCTTTAGCTAGTATCGGTGCTTGGTGATAGGCACTTTGCAAGCCTATCGTGCTAAAGACAAAATACTTCAATATTTAAGAAATCATTTCTTCTATATTTGGAAGCGGGTATGCATCCAATTGTGTATATTTATTTATTGTTTGTGAATAGTCTATAACAAGACGTTTTTTTTTTCATTTTTTTTTATTAAGACCTGAGCTCGCCAAGGCGAAGTACTCTCTTCAATTATACCATCAGCTAGATATATTAGCAAATAAAGAAATTGCATGGATTGATGCTTTAGCTACATTACAAACTTTTATCGGTTCTTTAAATCCACCAAATGAAACTCTAGAAAAGAATGTTTTTCCAGTATATCGTGACCTATTATTAATTCAGCACATAGGTTTTTTACAATAAGTAAATTTAAATCTTCATAATTGTGATCTCCTATTCTACCTGGTACAGTAATTTCTCCCTCAACTACGGATGTGAAATCAGTTGATGCCATTGAAATTCCTTTATTAGTAGACCGACTTTTCAAACTGCAACGTTTAAAGAAATTCATCTCATCAATAAAGCTAACTGAGCTCCCAGTATCGATTAGGGCGAGTGCTCTTATTCCTTTTATATAGACAGTCAGAGTTGCTTTTCTTAATGAGCTTGGAGAAGCAGCAATTATGCATGCGGACGATTCACGTAGCTTAGTTGTTGCCGCATTACTATATCTTTTACTGCGACAAACATTAGCGAAATGGCCTTTTTTTCCACAAATATGGCAAATTACATCAAGTGCTGGACAATTTTTACGAAGATTATTATATTATTACAGAAAAAGCACTTCAGGATAAAATTAGTTACTCTTTTATTACTATTTGTAATGTCATATTCAGATGTTTCTGGTCGTACAAGAGCAGTCGCTTTAGGATTATTATTTTGAATAGCATTAACGCTGATATTATACTTTTGCGAACTAACTTCAGCTACTTCTAGAGACAATGCTTGATTGTAAGTGTCATCGAGTGATAAGTCTAAATTTTCAAGAAAACGTCACGTATATAATCATTTTTATTTGTTTCTGCGTCAACATTTTTTAAAACTTTGGGTCGAGTGTATACAGTCAATCCAAGGCAGATTTTGTTGGCAGATGTTGTTAGTTAATGTCACCGTCCCATTGTTATTTCAAGATATACGCAAAGTGAATGAACAACAGTATCCAACATATAAGGATGCATGCCTTGTACTCGGCTTGCTGGAAATCGCCAATCACTGGAACGATATGCTTGCTGAAGTAGCATTGGGCTGTACAGCAACACAAATTCGTCTACTATTCGCTATAGTGTTGACTACATGTTTTTCGGGACGAGCAGACACGTTGTGGGATGAACACAAAGATTCAATGACTGACGATATATTGCATCGAATTCGTACACGGTGGAACGATCTAACGATTTTTTTTCATTCAGCGACGATATCTACAATGAAGCATTGATTGCTATCGAGGATCTTTGCGTTGTCATTGCCAATTTACCACACAGTCAATTTGGATTTAATGGACACCAAAATGAATCGTGAACTGCAGTACGATACTGCAGAAATGGCAGTGATTGTTACTCGCAATGTTCCACTACTGACTCATGAACAAAAAAATATTTACCACCGCATTATGCTGGCATTTTTGGCGGGACAAGGTGGATTATTATTTTTTTGGATGCATCAGGTGGAACTGGCAAAACCTTACTCATTTCGCTAATTCTCGTCGAAATACGATCAAATAATGGCATCGCATTGGCCGTTGCATCATCTAGCATTGCAACAACTTTATTGGTTGGAGGCAGAACAGCTTATTCCGCATTTAAGCTGCCTCTGTATATTCATAATAATTCAGACGCAGTATGCAATACAAAAAAACAATCGTCCATGGCCACAATGCCACTGCTGAAACAATACAAAATTATCATTTGGGATGAATGCACTATGGCACATAAACATTCTCTTGAGGCGTTGAACAGAACACTCAAATACATAAAAAACAACGATATACTATTCGGCGGCACTCTGTTACTCCTTTCAGGTGATTTCAGACAAACACTTCCCGTCATTCCACGTTCAACGTACGCTGATGAGATCCACGCTTGCTTGAAATCATCGTCACTGTGGGGTAATGTTGAAAAAGTCCAGCTAAAGATAAACATGCGCGTCCAAATGCTACCAGATCCATCCACTGACACATTCTCGGACCAATAATTAGATATCGGCGATGGAAAAGTTGCTCTCTATGAAAATACTGGATGCATCAAATTGCCCACTAATTTCTGCACAATTGTTGATTCGCAAAATGTTCTCATTGGCCGCATATTTCCCGATATACGCACACAATACATAAATCATGCGTGGCTGAAAGAGCCATTTTGGCAGCAAAAAATGTGGACGTCGACGATTTAAACTTAAAGATACAGCAGTCGCTGCCAGGTGAATTCGTAATATACAAATCGAAGCCACCAAGTGAATACCAATGTTTTACTGCCACGAATTCCGATGATTCCTACAGACGTGCCAATTGAATTCAAGCGCGTTCGATTCCTTATTAGATTGGCATTCGCAATGACCATCAATAAGTCGCAAGGCCAAACGGTGTCCCTTTGTAGCTTAGATTTGGGAACACCGTGTTTTTCACGCGGACAATTAAACGTGGCATGTTCTCGGGTGGGCAAACCATCGAGCTTATATGTGTTAGCTAAAGATGGACTAACAAAAAATATCGTACACTCAATTGTTCTTCGAAATAAATTATTTGCTTTAGAATAAAAATATATTTCTTAAAAAATATTTATTTATTATATATATATGTATATATATATATATATATATTATTATTTATATATGTACATATATACTACAGTAACAGCCTGTTCATGTCAATGTTTAAGATTTGGAGCTTATTCCACCACGCTGCTCCAATACGGTTTAGTAGAATACACATAAGCCAGAATTTCCATGAAATGAGACACATGCAGCTTTCCTCACGATGCTTTCCTTTACTGTCAAGCACGAGATGAATTATAAACACAAATTAAGCACATGCAAATTCAGTGGTGCTTGCCTGGGTTTAAATTCACGATCATCGGCTAAAATTCACGCGTTCTAACCACTAGGCTTGCAGTATCGTACAACGTCTATATATAAATGTATATATATGTCTGTTTACTTCTACATTTTAATTTTTTTTTACTCATACTGAAATATTTTCCTTTTCCTAGAATTTAAACAAAAAACCTCTTTTTGTTTTAGTAATACTTGCATGTTTTTATTTTTATTTTATTTTAGCCTATTGGGCGTGTTATAAAATTGTATTAACATAAGTTCATTATGTGAGTAATTTTATCTTCTTTTATCTTTTACTGTACTGAATGTAACGTTTGTGTTGGCAATATGTGTACAAGGCGTAGACTGAAAAGAAGCCTAGCTGAGGGTACGATATTATGACCAAATTATCAAATATCATATTTGATAACTCGTTTTTTATTGCTTTTATTTATTATATTTTGTCTTTGTTACTTTTTGGTGAATAAAGAATGAATTTTATTATTACTTTTTTACTAACTTTTAATCAAACAATGAATATGTCTAAAGAAAATATATCAGACACGAAGGGTTTGGAAAGCAATGACAGAAGAACTTAAAAAAATCTATGTAGACGAAGATGATTATTTACAATTTGAAAGCCAATACCCGGAGGAAATGGATCAAAAACAAACTGTGACTGCACAACATAGTGAAACAGGCATATTTGATAAATTGGAAAGTACTCAAGAAACTAGACATAATTTGAAACATATTGTAAAGAGGTTAGTGACTGGAAAGTTTACAAGAAATAATTCAAATGCGAACCTATAAATGAACACTTTTGAAACAGAATGCCTTCGTTTTAATGTGATAAATGATAAGAAAAAAATTTTAAAAACTCAGATTATTTATGGATAATAGATATGGATAAACTGGTACAGTTCTATGATGATAAATCTGACTATGGATTCCAAGTGGTCAATTTGGAATGAAAAATTCTGTGCATCTTTGTAAACAAAGGTTGTAACCAAATTACGTATGCATTATTATTTAAATATAAAGATGGATTATTAATAAATTATGCTTTAAAGAAAGAAAAGTTGTTACTTAATATGAGAAACTTAATTGACACAGGGACACTGATAGATCTTATTGCTGCTGGTTTACCAGAATGTATACTTACTAAAATCGATAGAGATTTATTGATAGATACGGTTGACTTATTCAGTGAGGTCAGTAAATATGAACATATGGTAATTAAAAAGAATAGTTCAATATACAGAAAATATGCCGTCTGAGACGCATAGCTAAAAACATGTGGTTCGATATACATTGGCTGCGTACCAATAGCGTGGCGAGGAATACGTATTGTGTTGAGCGCTTGCAATGACGTTACAAACCGGTTCCACACGTGCACCGTGCTATCAGGTACGTTGTCATCCCAACCTATTTTTAATAGCCACAATTGTTGTAAAAGTACTTTGACAACAATTATAGCAGGACTTAACGAGCCGAGAGGATCAAAAATTTGCGAAACATTTGATAATATAGACCTTTTTGTAATCGGTTTATTTTTATCACTATTAATATGCGAATTAAAATAAAAGTTGTCGCTTGCATTATGCTTGAAGAATGTCATCTACGCGCTTAAAATTAAATATCCATTTTCTCAACGAAAAACAGACTGATTGCAACGTTTTCTGGGTTTTATTACATAAGTCTAATAATTTAATTTTATCTTCTAAGCCCATAATGTAGTCGTCAACATAAAAGTCGTCGTTTAGGGCTCGAGCGACATCAGGATCAGAAGATTCAAACGCTAATTGTTTCAGACACCTAACACTAAGAAAAGGTGCGGAGGCGGTTCCGTACGTCACTGTATTTAATTTAAAAATACCTAACGGTTTCGACGGATGGTCGCGCCACAGAATCATTTGCAAACTACGGTTACCCTCGTCTACTAAGCATTGCCGGTACATCTTCTCCACATCGGCGCATGCGACGTACTTGTGCTGCCAAAAGCGGAGAAGAATGGCAACGTGGTCACCTTGTAACTGTGAGCCAACTAGTTGCAAATCATTAAGTGACTTACCGGAGCTCGATGGTGCACTTGCGTCAAACACCACGCGCAACTTGATGGTGGTACTGAGCTCGCGGAACACGCCATGAGGCGTAGCTTGCTCTATGCGAGTCAGATCTGTGGAGAAGAACTGTCGAAACCTATCTACTCGTGTTTTTATGTGTTTAATCATTTACAATAGGTCCGGAAATAATCCGGCCAAGTTTGGTGTTATGTAGAAATGGACCTATATGACGATGGATAGAAGTTATGCTCGCGTACAAGTTTAAGTTTTAATTCTAGATCACTGTCGATAAACTTTTTGCAAGTGTACAGTGGATGATTTGCATTGCATTTTACACATGATAACTTAGCGCGTCGTTGTTTATCGTTCGTTTTACTCGGCCCGCTGGAAACATTGCAGTGTGACAAGCTGCGAGAGGCTGTGTGTTGTTTTTGATTGCAAGTGTTTTGTGCGTCTTTACACATGATAACACTGCAATGCCACCAGTATGTCCGCTCGTTTACGAAGTAATTAAATCATCCACAGTTAATTGCGTAGATTTTTTATCAATCGGGTTCGGGAACAATGTACATTTATTAGTCTCCCATTCCCTTTCAGTTACTTTATCTAGCTTTGACACCATAATAAAAATAATCAAATGGTCTGTTGGCTCACCTAGGATCTTAAGTGCGCGTAATTTTTTTTAAATTGTGTCGATTAACGTTCTAACCAAAGACGGTGACTCTTTAGTTAATGCGGTTACGCTTAACAAAGCCTTGACATGATTGTGAATTAAAAGTCTGGAATTATTATAGCGGTTACGCAACAAATCCCATGCAACTTGATAACTTTTAGGCACGATTTGAGATAGTGGAACTTTTGAATGTTAGAAATATCTGTAGAATTAGAAACGAGCGAGTTAAACGAGTCTCTAAACTTCAGCCAGTGCTCATACGATCCATTAAACGTAGGCATGGAGATGGTAGGTAGTTTAACAGAATGATTACTATTATAACTACGACATGACTTGGAGCAGTCATTAACCTCATCAGCATTAAGCATAAATTCAGCACGTGATATTAAACTATAGTAATTATCTTCAAAAAGTTCTCGCTGATTTAATTGTTCATCTAACTCACTATCAAAAATCCTTTCTTCTATTTTAGTTTGAATGTCGTTAAATTTTGATTTGTAAAATATTGATCATCATTTAAAGACTCTAAATAATTATTGAATTAGGTAAGCCTACCGTTAATGATGCCACGTTTCCTAACCACGAAGTAACTCACTGCTTTCTACACTTAGCAACATAGGACATTTGTCACGGAATTTAGCGGATTCAATAGGCATTTTGGTGGTCAGTGAAAAGAGGAGTACTCACGGTTGTATGATCGTCAGTCAATTAACCCGTTCTGATGCTAGCAACGTCACCAGACTTCTAATTGACTGGAAATCGCGATATTCCGGGAAAATGATGCAGCTATTCACCGAAATTGAGAGCACAGACACAATGTAGCACCAATAGAACCTAGGAGGTGATGGAAAAGAGTAAGGAATGGACCCACCGATTGCGTGTAATTTTCGATGAAGCTCCAAAAAAACTTCAGTTTCTTTGTACTTAGCCTCCGTTTATCAGTTTAGCAGCTTGTTTCTTCGAAACTCGTCTAGATATGTACGATTTTTGCGTTTTCTTCTCGAACCGCCACGTGCAACGGGTACACGGTCCAAAGGTCGCTCGTCGACTTTGTTCAATTATGTGATGAAAAGAACAAAATGTGGATCGAAGGTCAAAATGTAGCGGTAGCGGTGAGGGGTTGAATAACCCAAGATGATGATGAAAGATGATGAGTTTCCAAGGTGTCGAAAAAAAAAGATGCGTTAGGCTCTCAATTCGAATTGCATGTAATCTAAAAAACGAATGTACAGACATCGAGGAGAAGGGGTACGGGTACAATATTTAAATTTAACCAATCGCAGCCCATGAAAGGTATGACGTTGTTTGGTATGAGGTATGTAGTTGTGTATCTCGTACCCGAGATGTCGCTACCCGTTCTAAGCTTGAGAGGACGTATGAACAAAATTAATTGATGAATATAACACAGTATTTGCAAAAATAAATATTATCTTGGTACTGTCAATGGATATGAAACTAGAATTAAATTACTTGTTGACAAATATTGTTGTAAAAGGCCTTACAGATGCACTGTTGAAGACAGAAAAGAAATAGAGGAACAAATAACAAAGTTATTGGATAATAAACTTATAGAAGAATCCTACAGTCCATTTGCTGCACCTTGGCATTGAAAAAGGAAGAAAACATGAAAACCAGACTGATTATAAATTTTAGAGAACTGAATAAAATTGTAATACCGGAGGTCCAACCATTTCCATTAATAAATGGCCTAGTAACAGAAACAAGAAATTATACAACTGTAGATATTAAGTCTGCGTTTTGGTCTATTAACTTGAGAATAGAAGACAGGTAAAAGAGTGGCTTTGTTAAACAGGAAGACATTTCCCATGGGCTTGTTTATCATTTGGATAAAAAACAGCACCTGCCATATTTCAGAGGATCTTAAGCAATATACTTAGAAAACATAAACTTACAGATTTTGCTGTAAATTATATAGATAATATTCTAGTATTTTCAAACATTTTGATTAACATATTCACCATCTAAAACAGCTGTTAGACGCAATTAAACAGAAGGATTTGAAGTGCCTCAGAATACAAAATAATTCTATAAAACCATTTAAAGATAATCTTATTTCGTTAAAAAAAAATCCATCAAAAAAACACAGAAACAATTCAAACAGTTTCTTGGGAAAATTAAGTAATATCATGAATACATTCCAAGAAATGCAATAATACAAGATCCGATTGTGGATTTGTTTGTGTTATATTTATAAAAATTTAGAAATAAAGAAAAAATAATTCTGTCTGAAGAATTCAGCATTAAATTCATAAGAAATATACATGAGAATATGTGTCATATTGGAATTCAAGAGATGCAGAAAGCAATTGGCCTACAATACATTGCAAGATACTTGAACAAAAATATCAAAGAAATGGGTAAAATGTAGGTTTGTATTAAAAATATATCAAGAGGACAGAAAAAAATTGGTTTGATTATCATTCTCGAATGGTCTAAATGAGAGACTAAATCAAACATTGGTGAACAAAATGCGATGCGAAAAAAGCCCGAACAACAATAGCTTATGAGTGTGTGGAAAAATATAACCAAACTATCCACTCGGTAACTGATTTTGCACCAAGTTATCTTTTGTATGGTAAGAATATTACCATCCCATTTGTCCCATTTCTATCCTTCCCTTTCTCTCGAAAGTCCTTGAACGTCTCATCCATACTCAATTAAATTATTTCCTTTCCAAAAATATCCTTCTGAATCCTTTACAATCTGGTTTTCGACCTGGTCACAGTACGACTACTGCTTTGATCAAGGTTTCTGATGATATTAGGCTAGGAATGGATAATCAACAAGTTACGGTGCTGACATTACTAGATTTTAGTAATGCCTTCAACACCGTGGACTTTGATATCCTTCTTGCTATTCTCGGTTCTCTTAACATATCTCCACAAGTAATTGATTGGTTTCATTCTTACCTGCGTGGGCGTCGGCAGCGTGTAGGAGTTAACGGTTATTTCTCCAACTGGTCTCCTATTACTGCTGGCGTGCCGCAGGGTGGCGTGTTATCTCCTCTCTTGTTTTCTATATTTATTAATTCTATTTCCTCTCATATTACATCTCTCTACCACTTGTATGCAGACGATCTTCAAATATACTCACTGAGTAAAGTTACCGATTTAGCTAAAACTATTCACTCAGTAAATGAAAATTTAGATAAAATTGCTAAATGGTCAAAATCTTTTGGATTGAAGGTAAACCCTACAAAAAGTCAAGTTGTTATCATCGGAAGTTCCAAATTATTATCGCGCATTTCTCTTTCGAACTTACCTACTGTGCGCTTGGATGGTGTTGATTTACCGTTTAGTACCGAATGCAAAAATTTAGGGGTTATTTTTGATCAACATTTATCGTGGCAACCACAGGTGAGTAACATAAGTAGAAAAATGTTTTCAGCTGTAGGGTCGCTACCACAGAATAACGTAAATAATAATAATACCACTAAAATTTCGCTTGCACAGAGCCTCCTGTTACCAATTCTCGATTATGCTGACACATGCTTTGTTGACTTAAAAGAGGAGCAACTTAACAAGCTTGAGCGCCTTCAAAATCTTTGCATTCGTTTCATATTTGGTCTCCGTAAATATGATCACATCTCCGACTTTCGCAAAAAGATCAAGTGGCTCCCAATTCGCTATCGCAGGAATACTCATATACTCCATCTACTTTACTCAATACTCTTTCATCCTTCAACTCCGCTCTATTTAAAAGAGAATTTCAAATTTTTAGGTTCAAGTCACAATCGTTCTCTTCGTTCAGAAGATAATTTACTTTTAAAGATCCCTCCTCATTCGACCTCATTCTATACAAACTCTTTTACTGTTCAGGCTATTCGTCTGTGGAACTCTCTTCCTGTCGAAGTAAGACGTGCACAATCACTTGCTTCATTTAAAAATTCCTTGAGACAATACTATCTTGCACTTTAATTGCTGTACTTAATAGAATTATTTACTTATTTTATTGTTTTTTTTTTTTTTTCGCGAGACTTTAATTTAATTTAATTTTTATATATTATAACCTGAATTTAATTAGATAGATACATATATGTATGCATTTTAGATATCAGGTACTGTACATTATTTTATTTATTTATTTATTTGTTAATATATTAATATTACACTGTATTTATTTATTATGTTTATATCTTCTCTGTACACCCCTACCTCTTTCTATATCTGTTTTCCTCTACCTTAAGGTTGCCTGGAAGAGATCGCTGTGTTAGCGATAAGGCCGCCTCTTGTACATCTTTCATCTAACTGCGTTTATGTAATTTATTTACTGGTGTACAATAAAGAGTATTTTGATTTTTTTGATTTGATTAATATTAATATTTGGCCAAAAGAATTAAAGAAAAACAATACTGAAATTGACTGGATTAGAGACAGGACAAAGGCTTTAGAAAATACAATAAAATCACGTAACTACAACAAAATATTATTTGATAATAATAGAAATTACTATGAACCTAAGGGATGGGGAGATGGTTTTTGTGGAAAATGGTAATAAACTAAGCAGAAAAAAATTAGATAATCTTATCCAATCATTGAAAAAGTTTCTAAATCGATATATATAATCGATACTGGACACGAAAAAACAGCGTCAAATTTATGTCACATTACAAAACTTATTCCAGCACACATGATACAAAATGGTGTTGAAGAATGAAGAAGGATCATTGTCTTGAAAGAAAATTCCCTAGTAAATTTTCTTCTCCATGGGGGGAGATGTAAAGAAATAATTGTATTTATATTTCTCTAATGTTTGATAAGTTGGCATTGATACTGGCCTTTAATTTTTGTGTAATAGTTTATATTTGATAATAAAAAAAGTTAGAAATGACATTTAACAAAAGATTTGAAAAAAAATATTATTTAATAATAGTAATAATAATTATAATAATTATCATTTATTTGCATGAAACATAGTTTTACAGATGTTATGATTTCTTTATAGGTATCTAATACATTTCGCCCACGATAGACACGTAAATATATTTGTTAACAAGTAATTAATATTAAATACAGATCACACCAATTTTACATTTAAATAATTATATTAATATATGTATTAAAAGATTAATATGGAATATACAGGGTGACTGGTGAATTAGGATCAATATTTTAGGAGCATAATCGGTACATGATTCTCATTCGAATTATGTAAAAAAAATAGGTACTTAATTTTTGACCAAATTTACAAAAATTTTACTTTAAATAAATAAAGTGTGGACATATTTCCGCGGCGCGTGCGGCGTGGTGTTTGCCCCCCGCAACCCCTGCCCCGCGGCTTATTAGTATTAGTAGGTTAGTAGGTTAGTCGGGCGAGCGCCGCCGTAAGGTTCGTCCATCTTCCCGCGCGCGCGCCCCTAGCGATCGATCTTACGCGTATACCTAATGTTTCGTGTGTGAGTGTGACCCGTAATTAGTAATTAGGTATGGCTTATCAATACACAAATGCAGAATAATGTGAGTACTGTGAGTAGTAAAGTGACCCATTCGTGTTAAAGCGTGTGAAAGACAATATGCGTAAACGTGCCGAACTGTGTATCACACGAGCAGGAGCTCACTTTGAACATTTGTTAAGGTTAGTGTAGTTATGTAGGTAAATAGGTAGTTAAATGATTGACAATCGTTGTAAATAAGTATGATTCAATTTTTAAATACGCCGGAAATACCAAGATAGGTAAACAGTTAATTTTTGTCCCAAGTTCATATCATTTACCTAGTCAACAAATTTGTTGCTTAAACGAGTGAAATATTTTGGTATTTTTGCCTGTTCTAAGCCAGGTTTAAAGTATGAAGGGGGATTGGATCATGCTTGTTTATCAAAGGTAGCCTGCTACCCTGTTAACACGCGGCGGCGTTTGGACGTAGGGAAGGTACCGCGCGATAACTAAATGTACACAACGGTGTTGTGTCGTCAGCGCAGCTAGGGCGTCCACATGACGCGTAATTAATTACATAACTTTTGGTTAACTTTACTTAGAAGTTTATTAATATTTATGTTATATGTATTTTTTTTGGTCATATATGGTCGTCAAATATCACGTCCTTAAGTATTGATACTAATTCACCAGTCACCCTGTATATTTGTTATTTGTTTGTATATATTTTGTCTCTGGATGTAACCGTTAGCCGCCATCTTTGAATCATCAAATTCATTAATTATTCATTCTAAATATTCATTTATATAGTAATTTTTTTATCTATTAACCATTTTTGAAGTTTCGATCTTAGTAACCTTAATGGTAGCTCCCTTAAGCTTTTTAGTATATTATTAAATATTTTGATGCACATTATGTAGGATTATTTTTCAAAGAGAACACAGTGGCAAGGTGGTATCAATAACCTAGTAGGATCCCAAATCCAAGCCTGCTTCTATCACCTGCTTTTTCAAATAAATGTGGATATATTTTACAAACATGACTACATCCATTATAATATGTGTATATAATATGTGTGAATCTTGACACCATCTTGTTAACTTTAAGAATTGGTCTACATGAATCTAATGGTTGAACTCCAAAAATAGCCCGTATACACTTTTTCTGACAGATAAAAAAAAATCATTATTAAAATTAGTAGAAATAACCCATAAAATTAGCCATAATTTTGTAAAGAAACCACATATCAATAATATACAGTGGGAGCAGCATCTTTGCTAACAGTACGTTGTAGTTTTCGAAGAGCATATTCAAACTTATTTATTCTAGAAGTAAGATTACTTATATGCAGTTTCCAATCTCAATGATGATTCACACCAAGGAATTTTACATCATTGTTTTCTTCAAGTATCATTCCACGACACCCAATTTTTAGTTTTGTTTTTTTAGTTTTATAATTTGAAAATTAGATCGCGTTTTTTATATGTTGGCACATAAATCATTTGATTCTAGCCAAGACAACACTTCTACAGCTTTATTTACATCGTCATCAAAGGTGACGTTAGTTTTTGTTTGAGGTACAGCTAACGCTATGTCATCGGCAAATAAAACACATTGATATTTTATAACATTGGGTAAATCGTTAATGGACAATATAAATAACAGTGGACCCAAAACGCAACCTTGTGGGACGCCAGAGTTTTTTTGTAGATTGGGAGATTTATAAGTGCAGTCCGTGCAGTCAGTGGAATCCGTGCAGTGACGGAGAAAGAATACATTTCACTGCCCCTTTCCCATGGGTGTCGTAAGAGGCGACTAAGGGATATCATCTGGTGGTAGGATGATAAACATCCGCCTGGCTTGTTACCACCGTACGCATGGTGAAAATCTCGTGAAGTGGCTTGCAGCCGCGTTTCGAGGTCAGCCAGCGTACAGCCAGTGCCCGGGCGAGCATTGCCGCGATGGGTGTTGGTCCAGTGGAGACGGCGGCTGAACCAATGCCGGGGGAAACACGCCTCCACACTTTGCCCATCCCTATCGTGGCAATACGTCGCTCGCTTCACGTCTCTTTACGAGGCGTGAAGAGGCATCTTGCGGGCAGGCAAGGCGAGGGCGGCTAGTGCAGAATCTTCTTCCAGACTGTACTGGCCGTCCTCGCGTTTGGACTCTACTACCACTTAACATCAGGTGGAGTAGAGTCATTTGCCCACCCGGCAAATATAAAAAAAAAAAAAAAAAAAAAAAAAAAGTAGTTAATTCGGATTTGTTGTTTATTTGTGATTTTTCTACATGTTGTGTACGCTTGTGGGTAGTTTACACTACACTAAAAATGAAAGTCACTTACTTGTATAATGTCTATATTACAAGTCCACATAAAAGTCAGAAGGCACACATAGTTTTATAGTACATTAATACACAAGCACAAGAATTAGGAACACAAGCACAGATAGGAAAGCAGATGAAATTATAAAGATGAGAAGAAAATAAGTATGAAATTATGAGAGCAGTCTTAAGCGTATAGGAATAAAGTCTAAGGTTGCTTAGCAAAGTTATTAGCGAGCGCGAGCGGGTCAAGCGTATGAAAGCCGTCGGCGAACTGACGCGTTGTTTTGCGAGTTGCGTAGACAAAGGATTGTCCGATCGGCGCGTGCGGCTCGCGAGCGGTGCTTAAGACGTTGCTTCTTGGGCCGCTAAGAATGTGAACAAAATAGTCCCACATCACCCCCCCGCTGAGGCCGTTACTACGGGCGATAATATTGTGGGAAGTGAACTTTTCTACCTGACCTGGTAGTCTTTACATTAGGTTGCTGTTCAGTTCCTATATCGCTGTCTGACTTAATTGTATAAGCTGGCTTGAGACGATCAATGGACACAGTTATTTTCTTATTTTTTACTAATATCTGGAAAGTCTTTTGTCCTCTTTTAATGACTTGGTATGGTCCGGTATAAGGAGGTTGTAAGCTTTTACGTAAAGCGTCTTGCCGTAAAAATACTTGGTCTGCAGTGTATAAATCTCTGAAAACGAAATATTTTTTTGGAGTATGGTGAGCTGCTGGAACGGGTCTAATTTGAGCGGCGAATGACCTTAATCTTGAGATGTAGTCGCTTATATCCGTTATGCTGTTACAATTGTCAGCGAAAAATTGACCAGGTAAACGAAGAGTTTCACCATAAAGCATTTCTGCTGCGGATGACTGGATGTCTTCCTTGTATGCACTGCGTATACCCAATAATACGAGAGGTAGATATTCAGTCCAGTATTGATTTGTGTGACACATAATAGCTGCTTTTAATTGTCTGTGGAATCGCTCGATGATTCCATTTGCGGCTGGATGATAAGCGGTGGTCATTTTATGCTGAGATCCCGTTAGTAGTGCGAGTAACTTGAAAAGGCTGGACTCGAATTGCCTACCGCGGCCCGTGGTTATACTTTGGAGACAACCAAACCTTGAAATCCATCCTGATAAAAGGGATTTGGCCGTTGACTCTGCTGTTATGTCGGTAAGCGGTATTGCCTCAGGCCAACGCGAAAACCTATCGATGGCTGTGAGACAGTACTTATATCCGTTGGAATAGGGCAAGGGGCCAATAAGGTCTATGTGTATGTGAAGGAATCTGGCAGTTGGTAAGTTAAATGAGCTTAGAGGTGATGAAACGTGCCGTGTCACTTTGGCTTGTTGACAGGAAAGGCAAGCTCGACTCCAATCACGACAGTCTTTTTTGATTCCGGGCCAAACAAAACGCTGCGTTACTAGCTTTATGGTCGCGTTGGCACTAGGATGACTAAGTGAATGTATTGATTCAAAAGCCTGTTGTCTCATTGATGTTACAATAAAAGGTCTAGGTGATGGAGTACTTATATCACAGAATATCATTACCTCGGTTCCAGGCATATGTATCTCTTTTAAATTCAGAGAACTACCTTCAGTTAGTAAGGTTTTTAATTCAGGATCCGACTGCTGTTTCCTCGCCAGAGCTTCGTAATCTACCCCTGCTGTGACAGCTTCATTCCTGGAGAGTGTCAGCTACCATGTTATCCTTACCAGAAATGTGACGGATATCCGTGGAGAACTGCGAGATATAATCCAGGTATCTAAATTGCCTAGGGGAACATTTGTCGCGGTTGATTTGAAAAGCGTGAGTCAACGGGCGATGGTCAGTAAAAATGGTAAATACTCTTGCTTCAAGCATGTGTCGAAAGTATTTCATAGATTTGTAAATAGCCAACAGTTCTCTATCATAAGGGCTGTACTTAGTTTGGGCAGGTGATAGCTTGCGAGAGAAAAATGCCAAAGGTTCCCAACAATCACCACGCAACTGCTGAAGTACTCCACCAATGGCGATACTTGATGCATCAGTTACTAGGGTTAGTTTGGCATCTGTGTCTGGGTGCGCTAGCAGAGCTGCTTTTCCTAGTTCTGTCTTGCAATTGTCAAATGCTTGACGCTGTGTCTCGTCTAACTTTATTGGCTGAGAACCCTTAGTGGATCCTTTAAGCATATCGTTCAAGGGCGTTTGTAACTCTGCTGAATGAGGTATGAATCGGTGGTAAAAGTTGTACATACCGAGAAATCTTCGCAGCTCCTTTATGGTCTTGGGCTCAGGAAAATTTTTGATTACCTCTATTCTCTCTTCAAGAGGCCGGATCCCTTCAGCAGACACAGTGTAGCCGAGAAAGGTGACCTGGGATGCTCCAAAAACGCATTTTGAAATGTTTAGCAGCACTCCATACTGGTTCAGTCACCTGAAAATTTCATGAAGATGGCGTTCATGCTCTTCTGGGGTGTGAGAGAAAATCAGGATATCATCTAGATAACCATAACAGAAATCTAAGCCCCTAGTAACTTCATCAAAGAATCTTTGAAATGTTTGGCCCGCATTTCTAAGTCCGAATGTCATCATTGGGAATTCGTATAAACCAAATGGTGTAACGTAGCTGTTTTACATATATCACCTTCATAAATTGGAATTTGGTTGTATGCCTTAACAAGATCGAGCTTAGAAAATATTGTACATCCAAAAAGATTCAAATTGAAATCCTGTATGTGTTTGATGGGATACTTATCTGGTATCGTTCTTGCATTGAGAGCTCGATAGTCGCCGCATGGTCTCCATCCGTTGTCCTTTTTTGGTGCCAGGTGAAGGGGCAATGACCAAGGGCTATCGGACGGGCGGGCTGTACCATTCTTGATCATTTCGTTAAACTCATGTTTGGCGATCTGTAACTTGTCAGGTGGTAAGCGACGGGGTCTGCTAGAAATTGGTGGTCCTGGAGTAGTTTTTATATAATGTACTGTGTTATGCTTACAGTCTTTAGGATTACCAGCAGGTCTAGTAATGTCAGGGTAATTTTTTAAAATAGCTTGATATCTATTGTCACTATAACAGTTAGTTTTGATAGACGAAACGCTTTCATTAGGCTTAACAGGGAAAGCGTCAGTGGCTAATGAAGTGGTATTGTCTATAAGTCTATGATGCCTACAATCGACTAAGATGTTATAGTACGAAAGGAAGTCTATACCTATGATGGCTTTGGTTACATCAGCGATTACAAACCTCCATGAGAAATCTCGACGTAGGCCGAGATCGAGGGATAAATGTGCGACGCCGTAGGTTGGTATTTCGGAACCATTCGCTGCAAAAAGGCTATACCCACTCTTCTTCCGTTTATCCTTAGCCGCGGAGCGCGGGAAGACGCACAGGTCCGATCCCGTATCTACGAGGAACTGCGTCTTCGTCTTGCGGTCGGTTACGAAGAGGCGGCCAGAGGAGGTAGGACAGGCACTGGCCGCTACTAACGGCTGTCCTCGGAGTTTACCGCGTTGAAACTACACGGGCTCGTACATTTATACGCCTTAGTGCGAAATCTTCGATGATACCAGCAAATACGCGGACCGGAGGGCGATCGATGTCTGGATATGCTTCTGCGCTGACTGGAAGATCGTGATCGTGGACGTGATCTCGAAATCTGCGCTGTAAGCGCAGCAACTTGTCGCGTCAAGTCCGCCATGTTCTTCATCATCACTTCTAAGATTGCTGGACTAGTGGAATCCCGTTGAATCGCGCTGGTGCTAGCAACTTGAGGTGTATTAGGTGCGATTTCGTGAACTTTATCTGCCAAGTCTGCAATTTTTCTAAGTGGCGAGTCAGTCTGGGTAGCAATTACAGCTTGTAATTTCCACACGCTCTTTTAAATAGCTATTTATCCAACTTATCGCTGGTCCTCTAATGCCGTACTTGTCACATTTCATGAGCAGTATATTATAGTATTTACAAAATCAAATGCCTTTGACATATCAAAGAAAATACCTGCTATTGGCACTTTTTTGGTAATATTTTCTGTTATAGTTTTTACAAAGGAAAAAGCTGCTAACGTCGTTTAAATTTAAATTTAACGATAGCTTAGCATCAATTTTAATTCCCAGGTCCCTGACGTTGTCAACTCTAGAAATATTTACATTATTAATTTTATAATCGAAATTTATTACGTTTTTTTGTACGAGTTTTTTACGAGTCAACGTTATGTAATGACATTTTTTAACATTAACAATGATTCTATTTCTGCTGTAATATTCTGTCAAGGAATTTAAGTCTTCCTGTAGCTTGAAACAGTCTTTAATAGAACGTATTTTGAGGAATATTTTCTCGTCATTAGCGAACATCAGATGTTGCGCGTGTTTAAAGCAGTTACCAATAGATATGCATTGTATAAAAGGGGACCTAGAATGAAACCTTGAGGGACCCCTGACGGTATAATTATAAAATCACTTCTGGCACTTCCCGTTACGACAGCCTGCATACGGTTCTTAATATACGATGTCAGCCATCGAAGCAAGTTGCCGTGTACACCCAAAACACTTAGTTTGTGTAGTAGGATTACGTGATCCACACGGTCGAAAGCTTTTTCAAAATCCGTGTAGATCACGTCAACTTTACTGGTGGTAGAGCTCGTCTGGGTAGGTACCACCCACTCATCAGACATTCTGCCGCAAAACAGCAGTACTTGGTACTGTTGTGTTCCGGTTTAAAGGGTGAGTGAGCCAGTGTAATTACAGGCACAAGGGACATAAGATCGCAGTTCCCAAGGCTGGTGGCGCATTGGCGATTTAAGCGATGGGCAACATTTCTTACAATGCCAATGTCTAAGGGCATTGATGACCACTCACCATCAGGTGGCTCATATGCTCGTCCACCTACCTTTTCTATTAAAAAAAAAATTCTGTCATCCATACTTCGTAGCACATAGTCGGTAAAAACCGCTATATTTGTTACGGTTGAACGATTTTTCATAAAGCCGTGCTGCTCACATGGGATTATAGGGCTTAGGTGAGTGTAGACAGCTTGATTCACCGTACTATCGTCTGCATAGCAATGAATGTTCCCGAGAGAGAGCATATCATTGATATGCAAAAGAAAGAGTGTGGGAGATAGCACAGATCCCTGGGGTACCCCAGCATTCACTACATAGAATTGTGAAGCGCAACCATCAACTAAAACACGAAGGCTGTGCTTGTGTAGACAGCTGGCAATCCAGGTGCAAAGCTGAGCAGGCAGACCATATGCCGGTAGCTTGGAGAGAAGACTTCTGTGCCAGACCCTGTCGAAAGCCTATTGAAATCATATTGGATTTATGATAGATATTTTTAGTTTATCTGGAAAAATTCCTTTTGAAAAAGAGAGATTTATTAAATGCGATAGAATAGGTGATATAATATATTTGCATTTTTCCAGGACGCTTGTACATATATTGTCATAGCCTACAGATTTAGAGTTTTTTAGTTTACCTATTATATTCACTACTTCCACATTTGCTGTTGGATACAAGAATATGCTAGAACTAACGTCGTTTATTGCAAAAGAATACTTTGGTTTATTATTTGCTAAATTTCTTTTATTTTTGTGATAAATATAAGGTGCTCATTGAATATTTTTGCGAAAATCCAATGCATCATCAATTTTCTTGTTATTAAAGATAATGTCGGTAAATTCATTATATGGTAATAAAAGTAATAAGGAATTGAGAGGAAAAACGGAATAATAAACTTTAAATGTCGTTTCTTTGAATACAGATAATAAAACAATATTAAAAATAATAATAAAAATTTAGCTTATAAAACGACATTTTTGTTTCTTGATCTAAATGAAGACATCAAACAGGGAGAAACTTAAGTTTCTGAAACTGAATTTTACCATCAAGCGACGGAAAAACTAACATTTATAGTATAACTCAATATCTATGCATGAGGTATACGCTATTCCAGATGAGTTTCAATCTGTTGGTTGTCATTAAGAGCTAATTAAATCGGCTACCTATACAAAGGTAAAAAACAGTCTAAAGACAATATATCAAACACGAAGGGTTTGGATAGCAATGACAGAAGAACTTAAAAAAAACTATGCAGACGAAGACGATAATTTAAAATTTGAAAGCCAATACCCGGAGGAGGTGGATCAAAAACAAACTGTGACTGCACAACATAGTGAAACAGGCATACTTGAAAAAATATTTGAAAAATTAGGAAGTACTCAAGAAACTAGACATAATTTGAAACATATTACTGAGAGGTTTGTGATTGAAAAGTTTACAAGTAATGATTCAAATGCAAACCAATGAATGGACACTTTTGAAACAGAATGACTTCGTTTTAATGTGGTAAATGATGAGAAAAAAAATTAAAAACTCAGATTATTTATGGATAAAAGTTGTATAGACTAACTGACTATGTTATTCTAAGTTGTCAATATGGAAGGAAAAATTCTGTGCATCTTTTTCAAACAAAGGTTGGAACCAAATTACGTTAATGCATTATCATTTAAATATAAAGATGGATTATTAATAGATTATGCTTTTAAGAAAGAAAAGTTGGTACTTAATACAAGAAACTCAATTGATACAGGAACACTGATAGATCTTATTGCTGCTGGTTTACCAGAATCTATACTTACTAAGATCGATAGAGAGGTCAGTAAATATGAACATATGGTAATTAAAAAGAATAGTTCAATATACAGAATTAATACAAGTCAAACCGCTATTAAACAATATATTTCTAGTATATGGAATCTATGATTCAGTTTCAAATGTTTCTCTTATTAATTCTAAGATATTGAAACTAAAAGGGAAAAGAAATAGTCTGAATAAAGCGAATTTAGTAACAATTAATGGTGTCAAGAAGACTAGTGGTTTGTCAACTATAAAAATTAAAATACTTGAGATGGACGAAAATGTGAAAGTGTATTTTATTGATGAAAACGATTTTAAATATGATTTTTTAATTGGATTAGCATTGAAAAAGAAGTTAAAGCTGATACAAGGCGAAGACTTAAAAATAACCCAAAAACAATATAATGAAAATATGAAAATGAATCCTGAAGAGGAAGGAAACACACAAAACACAAATACAAAACAAAATAAGATTAATTACAATGAACGTGTAAAAGAAGTTGTTTTTGAAATAAAGATAGATTATTTAAATGAGAATAGAAAATCTCAAATAAATAAATTAATTGATGAATATAACACAATATTTGCAAAAAAATAATATGATGTTAGTACTGTCAATGAATATGAAGCTAGAATTGAATTACTTGTTGACAAATATTGTTATAAAAGGCCTTACAGATGCAATGTAGAAGACAGAAAGGAAATAGAGGAACAAATAATAAAGTTATTGGATAAAAAACTTATAGAAGCATCCTACAGTCCATTTGCTGCACCTGTCACCTTGCCATTAAAAAAGGAGGAAACATGAAATCCAGACAGATTATACATAATCCTACAGTCCACATTTCATTTTTATTACATTTCCATTAATAAATGACAGAGTAACGAAAACAAGAAATTATACAACTGTAGATATTAAGTCTGCGTTTCGGTCTATTACCTTGAGAATAGAAGACAGGTAAAAGTGTGGATTATTATACACAGGAAGGACATTTAGAATGGACTTGTCTACCATTTGGATTAAAACAGCACCTGCAATATTTCAGAGGATCTTAAGCAATATATTTAGAAAACATAAACTTACAGATTTTGCTGTAAATTATATAGATGATATTCTAGTATTTTCAAATATTTTTGATCAACATATTCAACATCTAAAGCAGCTGTTAGACGCAATTAAAACAGAAGATTTTAAATTGAAATACATGAAATGCACGAAATGCCTCAGAATACAAAATACTTCTATAAATCCATTTAAAGATAATCTTATTTCAATAAAAAAAAATCCCTTCCCAAAAACACAGAAACAAGTCAAACAGTTTCTAGGGAAAATAATGTAATATCATGAATACATTCCAAGAAGTGCAATAATACTAGATCCGATGCCTATTTACTCAGGAAAAATCAAAATTTCATTTGGTCTGACACATGTCATGAGACATTTGAAAAAGTAAAAAGAATACTGTGCTCTCAATCAGTTTTGGAAATTTATAATAAAGATTTACCCATTAAAATTTATACCGACGCTTCTATAGAGGGAATTAGAGCCATTCTGAAACAGACGAAACCTGATGGGAAAGAAAAACCGGTCGCATATTTTTAAAAAAACTAAATGAAGCCCAAAAAAAAGAAAAAAGCCATATATTTACAGTGTTTTGCTATTAAAGAAGCAGTGCAATACTGGTAATACTAGCTAATAAGAAAATCATTTACAGTTTATTCTGACCATAAGCCACGAGAAAATATGAATTTACAATCAAGAACATTGGTGAACATGGTGAACAAAATGCGATGCAAAATTAATGAAGATGGAAATAAGAAATCTTGGACAAAAATAGCTCATGATTGTGTAGAAAAATATAAACAAACCATCCACTCGGTAACTGGTTTTACCCCAAGTTATTTTTTGTATGGTACGAATGTTAATATTCGGCCGAAAGAATCAAAGAAAAAAAATACTGAAATTGACTGGATAAGAGATGGGACAAAAGCTTTAGAGTCCAGCGCCACCTACTGGATCCAATTGTGTTTTCAAACCATCCAGGAAACCATTGAAATATACATCAAATCGATCCAGCCGTTTACGAGGTGACAACTAAAACTAACCAAAGCAAGAGTCGTGAAAAACGCCTCGATTTTCGACTTCTAAATCGACGACACGATGTTGCCATGCTGAAAAAATTCGACATCATTTACCGTACCGTTCGTCCTGTTTTCTGGAAAAACTTTAACAATTATCCTTTCGATAAAGTAGATGTCAGTACTCAGTTTGAAGAAGTGGAAAAATGGCGCGTATCTTGATATCGATTAACTTTGAAGATATAATGAATGTATTCATCATCATAATCATCATGCTGCGATTCACAGACTGCTAGAACCAGCCACCGCCTTCTTCAAGGTCCACGATTCTGAAGGTCAAATATATTTGTTTCTAGGATAGAACAACTAATACAAACATACACCAAAGTTATTATTAAAATTAATATTTTAACCAAAAAACCCTTTTCAAAAGTTTTCTTTGTCTTTTCTCTGAAATGGTCTATACGAATTAAATTTCTTCGTTTTTTAAATCAATTAAAAATAGATTAATTCGTTTCCCCTCGCTTTCTCTGCGCAAACTCTCGCATATGTAATATTAATAAGATGAATATTATTATAATAATAAATTTTATTTTTATATTTGTGGTTATACAAAAAAAGCGCTCTTTAACCAACGTCAGCCTCTTTAACCTACCTGGTTATACGTACATGTTATCATATTTTTACAGTGATTTCTTTTTTTTTCATGCCAGTATATAAACATTGCAAGGCCTGAACGCATTGTTCGTTTTTATTTAATCTTCGCATTATTGTTATTATTGGTCTTTAGTCTTTTGTTATACTTATATACTTGTCGGCGAGACTGTGGTGCCGTCATAAAGACTATTGAATTTAAGACGAGAGTGATAGCATACTTTTGTTGCTATATCACTCCGGCGGAACGAAGGGTTTACAGCCGTACGATAATTACCGTACAAGTACGATTTTCATGACTACGTACGATGTACGATGGTACACTAGTGTCGTACGACTACTTTCCATTATGATGCAAAATTTGATAATCAATAACAATTACAATTGTTTTTACTGTCATTGCAGCCGCTCATATCCTTGTATTTGGTTGGTACTGTCTGTCAATCACCGATCTTGATTTGATGTTAGGGTTGGCAGTTACTATCTCTTTGAATTTGGTCATATTTGAATTTGGTCTTATTGCGTATGTTGGTTTTTTTTTACTACAATTTTAACTACAATTACAAGTTATTCAACATAGTATATTGCTGTGATTTTGTATAATATTATAGTATGTTATAATCATTATCCTGATGTACGATAATTTTACGGGACCTGGTACGATAACTGTCTGGCTTTAGGTTGTGAACCCTGGCGGAACGTCAAACGGACAGCCATATATCGTGGACGACATCGACGGATTACCGTTAAGTTTAATTACGTTTGAATTATTCTTTGGTTTCAATTATAACATAAGATGGATTTACCTAATGTCTACTAATACGCCTATATACTATTAACGTATCAACCGTCACTGAGTTAAGTGACAAAGACCTTGCTCGCGCAGTCTTGAGGTAGACTGAATCTAAGAAGTATCGAGATGAGATCATAGTTAATTTTTAGTACTTTTTGTAGTTTTGGCATATTCCTAACAATCTGGTGTGACAATTTTTTTCTTATGTACAACGATTTGGCCTTGGAAAACAGTCGCTTGGTGCGATATATAGTTTAGAATAATAATAATAATAATAATAAAAATTTATTGCTTCAGATAGGTCGTACATTACAAAGTAAGTCTTAAGAAAAACATACATATTTTTTATGAGATACAAATTATTCATACTGGACACATTTTTTCTAATTTACCACTCTTTTTCATTGACGACCGTATCGCAATTGGTTGCAAGCTCAGCTATGTGCTGTGCTATGCCCAGCGCTGATTTTCAGCTTGCTCCTTCTATATTTTATTGATTTAATTGAGAGCGCCGCACCGTTCCGTATCATATTCATTCCGTATCATACCGTATCATTCCGTATCATAAAGTATAATGAAAATGATAAAACAAAAAATAAAAAAAAAACAAAAACTGATATAAAAGCAAGTAAAAGAGAAACCGGTGACATAATTATATAGCACAAAAAGAAATAAATAAGCAATTTCTCCAGATCAATAACTACATTTTAAAGCTGAACATTAATAGAACGACAAAAACTTAATACACGCATGCACATCTTCGCATCATAACAACCATTACTCTATGTGTACGTCATGGCTAGGACAATTGAAACTATGATTAAATAAAAATAAAGAGAAGTCTAAGTTTTTAGGATTCTATTCTTTCATATTTTGCTTCATTCGCATTAATTTGTAAAGTTTTTGTTACGTAGCCACTTCTACTTGTAGACGAAGGTAATATTCTTTAAGGCATTTTTTTAATGTTACAATTGAAAAATGATATACACGTAAGGGAGGTGGTAGGTTATTCCAAATTTTTGCTGTAGCATATTTGAAAGAACCTTTAAATCCTACTGTCTTATGTTTAGGAATAAGTAGTTTAATCTTCTCATTTTCTCGGACACTCCTATCTTTTCTATTCTCTAGCCAGTCAAGCTTTTGATATAAGTAATTTGGCTTTTTGCTCCGTACAATTTTATGTAAAGATACTGCTAGATGAAGCTTCCTACGTGATTTCATGTTTAAAATATTGTGACAATTAATGAAAGGAGCTACATGTGATCTCTTAGGAACGTCAAAACAAAACCTAGTGCAAGCATTTTGAACTCTTTGTATAGCTTTTTCGGTCTTTTTCAATAATCTGGGACCATACACTGTGTCACAGTAATTAAAAATCGATAAAATAAGTGACTCAACCAGGGTAACTCTCACTTTCTCCGACATGAAAGGTCTCAAGCTATATAGAACTTTTAATTTATAAAAAGCATTTTTTATTTTCAGATTTAGATGTTCTATAAATCTGAGATTTTCGTCAACGTATAGACCAAGATTCTTTGCAACTTTTACTTGTTCTAAAGATTCATTGCCTATTTTGATCTGTAAGTTGTGTCCCTTAATGCATTCACGTTGATGTTTGCTGCCCAGTACCATATATTTTGATTTATTCGCATTAAGAACTAAATTATTTTTTTCCGACCACTGAGATATATGTTCTAAATCATTATTTATAAAATTTACTGAAATGTTTGTATTTTTTGGATCAAAGTGTAGATATACCTGAGTATCATCTGCGTACTGATGTATCTTACAGCTATTTAACTCGCGACTTAAATCCACTGTATATATGATAAAAAGGATTGGGCTTAGACTTGATCCTTGGGGGGTTCCACGTGTGTTAGATTTAATGTGCGAAATCAGCGGTTCCTTTTGTTCAGAACTTTCTATAGAAACATACTGTTTTCTTCCCTTTAAAAAAGACATGAACCATTTACAAGCATTGTGTGATATTCCATAGTAATATAATTTTGCCAACATAAGTTCAATATTTATACAATCAAAAGCTCTTGAAAAATCTAATAAAACGAGTATACTTCCGTTACCATTATCTGATGCCGAAAGAATATCATCTGTTACTGCTGATAACGCAGCGGCCGTTCCATGAGCTTTTCTAAAGCCAGATTGATGTTCTGGAAGTATGTTATGTGTTTCTAAGTAGGTTGTTAGTTGCATACATACGATTTTTTCTATAATTTTTGACATAACCGGAAGAATGAAATGGGTCTTAGATCTTTATAGTTTTCTACTGATGTGATTTTTGGTAAAGGTATTACTTTTGCTATTTTCCATGAGTCTGGAAACGTGTGTGTTTTGATAGATTGTATTAATGATATAGGTAATAATATCAAGCGTAACAGGCAAGGTTAATTTTATCATAGTTATTGAAATGTTATCATGCCCAATTGCATTTGAAGAGATGTTGTTTATTATGTTAAGTACTTGCTCTTTCGAGCATTCTTTTATGAAAAATTCGGTGTTCGAGTCTCGATTCGTTGTGAATTAGGCTAGTGTCTTTAAATTTGTGATTTCATTGCCTGGCAATGTCATAAAAAAATCGTTAATTTTGTCTGGTTCTTGCAAATGAGGTGGTATACAACCTGAATTGCCCTTGCCTAAGGGACAAATTTTCTTAAAATGTTGCCACATTAGAATTGGTCTATTGGCATTTTTATTCACATAGAAATTTATATAAGCTTTTTTTCTCTTTTTATACTTGCATTGGTAAAATTTTTGAACATTTTATAATATGACCAACTTGCATCATTTTTACTATTATGGGCTTTTTTTAGCGCCTCATCCCTTTTTTCCATCATTATTTTAATAACCTCGGTAATCCATGGATAAGAATTGTTTTTTATTTTTATGACTTTGACCGGTGCGTGTTTATCAAATAAATTTAATATTTCACAATTGAACTTTGCTACCATATCATTAATGCTTTCAGATTCTTTGATTTTATTCCATGAAATATTTCTCAAATCTTCCCCAAATTCTTCCTCGTCTATATCATTAAAACATCTTTGGGTAATTGATTTTACCCCATCTTTTTGTTTTTTTATGTCAAAGTCTGCTAGTATTAAGGCATGGTCACTTAAGCAAGGATTGTGAATTACTTCAATTTTTGTACACAGCATTGGGGTGTCTGTTATTATTAAATCTAAAAGTGTTGCTGATGTCATAGTTATTCTCGTAGGCTCTTGAACTAACTGTGTGTAATTTTGTTGATCTAAGGACCTTAAAAATTCTTTTGTGTCGTTTGAACTACTATTTAAAAGGTCAATATTAAAATCAGTTAAGAGACATTGAAAATTGTACGCTGACAGGGAGCTCAAAGTTTCACTTAATTCTTCTATAGAGTTTCCAATATTTTGTGTTTCCGGCCTATAGACAGTCCCGATGGCTAAGCGAAGCCCTTTGTGTTGTAACTCAATCCACATTTGTTCTAGAGACGTTTTCGAATGTTGTATGATGTGAGTCCTGATTTTTTTTTTAATATAAAAACCAACACCACCTCCTCTTTTCCCTGTAGATCTGGGTATATGTTTAAAAATATACCCTGGTATTTGCAGCAGAGATATGTCGTCTCCTTCTCTAATCCAGGTTTCGTTTATGGCCAATACATCAGGCGAATGCTTTTCTATAGAAACTAAGAGTTCATCTCGTCCCGTGTTAAGTGATCTAACATTGAGCAAACTAAGTCTTAAATATTCCGTCATGTGATTGCTGCCTTGCTACCTGTTCCCCAAACATAAACATATAAGAATTTAAATTTGTTTATAATTTGAGTAGTTAACATGCCCTTGTTCATAAAATAATTCAATAACTTAGATCTTCTTGATATAATAATTGTGGATATAATAATATAAATAAGCATATTTGTCGTCTTTTCTATTGTTATGGTTATTATGATTACACGAGTATAGTGCAGTTTTAAATATACATAGAGTGAACTTGCATTTATTAATAATAAAAGTAAACATAAGACAAATAAAAATATGAAAAGTAAAAGTATGAAAAGAGTTATCGATAAAAACGAAGTTAATATGTAATTTAAACGCAACATCGGATCAAACTTGATCAATCCTAAAAATACGAAGTATATCTGATTCGGATTTGATTCTGATACTCGGTTTACCTTCGTTTTGTCTTGTATATATTCTTCCTTCTCGTGTCCAGATAAATTTCCACTTAGACGTTTTAGCCGCAATTCGCGTCTTTTTGAATAATTGCCTGTTAGTTTTTGTCAGGCGTTCATTGACGTAAAATTTTCTAGGATTGCCTGGAATATTCATATCTGCTGTGTCTGCACCACGCCGGATACGTGCCGCTCGTAGTAAGTCATCTCGTAGAGTCTTCCTCGATAATCTCACTACAATTGGGCGCGTTGCGTTTTCTCCTTCTTTTGAACCGTGTATAGGTCCTATACGCTCTGCCCGCGTGATATCTTGTTCATCGATTTTAACGCTGAGTTTTGCGGCTATGAGCATCACAATATGATAAGGATTTTCACCTTTGCTTTCCGGAATGCCGGTGATATCGATGTCATTAAGTAATAAATCTTGTTCCCTTTCATTAAGGTCTGCTTTGAGCTGGTCTACTGTTGCTTTCAGGGATTCATCGTTGTTGATACTATGAGTTTCGAGTCGTTTTTCTAAGCATTCCAATCTGTTCTCGATCCCATCTATTCTTTCATTACATACTTTTATACAAGACGATATACATGCCATTTCATTCCTAAATTCTTTTAGCTCATTACGAGTAGCATACAACTCTTCTTTAATACTTTTCAATTCGCTTATAATAGTTGATTGCTCTGACACTGTATTACTGGGAGACATAAAAACGTCCATGTTCGAAGCTGGCTGCCTAACGTCTCGTAAGGTATAACATTTTGCGGGAGTATCGTCGCTATTTCTATTTCGCTATGTCCAATTAATAGGTACTTTTGATTTCTCTGATAACCCAATACAGGCAAGATGGTTTAAAGCCCTGCATTTGCAGCAAGAAGCGCCATCTCCTACAGCCATAAATTTTCCACACGTAACACATTTAGGCATCTTTTTTGTTATTATTGACTCCGTAGGTATAATTAGGATTTTAACAATGATGCGTTTATGAGTGAGCTTAGCCAAATTGACTGGGATTCTGTATTTAGAGCTGAAACGACTGACGACAAGTTAGACATCTTTAATTCGCTCCTAACTCAACTTTTTGATAAATACGCTCCTTTACGTCCCATCAAATTGAAAAATCTTCCTGCTCCTTGGCTAACCAATGAAATTAGAACGTTGATGACTAAGCGTAATAGAGCCAAATTTAAATACAAACATAACCCCAGTACTGAAAATTTAATTAAATACAAGCGCTTGCGTAACCGTTGCAGCAGGATTTGCCGGGATGCGCAACGACTTTATATCCACAATACAATTAAGAACAGTAATTCCTCTCAGACATGGAAATTTCTACAGTCGCTCGGTATCGGACGTCAACCTTGCCCTATCAATCCAAACCTTGATCTCAATGCTCTGAACGGATTTTTTGCTACTACTATCCCAATGGATAGCAAGGAAAAAATAAAAACGCTTAGTATTCTTCGCTCTCTACCTATTCCTAACAACCCTCCTTTTCAGTTTTCGACAATGGCGCTAAGTGATATTAGGGCTCATATTCTGGCTATCAAGTCTAACGCAATGGGTAGTGATGGAATCAACCGCAGAATGCTTCTCCTAATTCTTGATCAAATCTTACCTGTCATTTCTCACATCTTTAACTCCTCCCTCTCTTCCGGTCAGTTCCCAAGAGCATGGCGTATTGCTCAAATCCTTCCAATTCCTAAAAATAAAAATCCAGTATCCTTTTCCCATTATCGTCCTATATCGATCCTTCCCTTCTTGTCGAAAGTATTGGAACGTATTGTGCACCGCCAGCTAAACGACTACATTTTAAAGTACAACATCCTCTCCAAATATCAATCTGGCTTTCGTATGGGCCACAGCACAGTTACCGCTCTGGTAAAAGTATGTGATGACTTACGTTCCAATATGGACAACAAGCAGCTGAGCATCCTTACATTGCTCGACTTTAGCAATGCATTCAATGCGGTTGATTTCGAGCTCCTGCTGGCTGTCCTCCAGTCCATCAATGTTGCTACGGACGTTTCTGACTGGTTTCGTAGTTACTTGTTTGGTCGTCGGCAAAGTGTACACATTAACAACCAATCTTCTTCCTATCTCCCTCTCACAACTGGTGTACCGCAAGGTAGTGTCCTTTCACCTCTCCTGTTTTCTATTTTCATTAATACCATCCCAAAAATCCTTTCATCCTCTTTCCATCTCTATGCCGACGATCTGCAGGTCTATGTTACTTGTACAGCACATGATATTGATGATGCCATCGCAAGACTCAATCAGGACCTGCTTAATATCTCCAATTGGTGCAAGGCGTATGGACTCCATGTTAATCCTGCCAAGTCCCAAGCCATTATAATCGGTAGCACCTTTCAACTCTCCAAACTTAATCATAGTAAATTACCTGCTATTCTTTATGACAATGTTTCCTTAACCCTCTGTTCCCATGTAAAAAACCTTGGTCTCCTTATAGATAGTAACCTCTCCTGGTCCGTGCAAGTTGCAGAAGTGAGTAGAAAGATTTTTGCCACTATTAGCTCTTTTAAACGTTTGAAGCACCTATTACCGGTTAAAACTAAAATTTGCCTGGCTCAATCACTACTGCTCCCAATACTGGACTACGCTGATTGTAGTTATACAGACCTAACAGAAGAACAGCTAAACAAGCTTGAACGACTACAAAACGTCTGTATCAAATTTATTTTTGCGCTACGTAAATTCGATCATGTCAGCGAATACCGTGACCAACTGAAGTGGCTTACAATTAGACATCGCCGCAACTTGCATATACTCTCCCTTCTCTATTCTATCCTTTATAACCCTTACTCTCCTAATTACCTAAAAACTCGTTTCTCTTTCTTAGGCACCGACACTGATTGTCATCTTGATCTGCGGTCAAGAAGTGACAATCGCTTAAAGATGCCAACAGCTCATACTCGCTTTTACAGTGAATCTTTTACTGTTAAAGCTGTGAAGCTATGGAATATGCTTCCCCCGGAAATTCGTCGCTCTGATTCTATTTATATATTTAAACGTCGTGTGAAAACTCACTATCTTTCCTTACAATAAGTAATGTATGTACGTTTAATGAATATGTATTATATATAAAAATGTTATATGTGTGTATGTATTTATATTTATATGTATCTATGTATGTACGTATATACATATATATTTATATGTAACGTATGTAGGTTATATATATTTTACATTAGTATGTATATTATAAGTCATTATTTTCTTTTATCTTGAATATTATTTTATTTTTATTTTTTGCACTATCCTGTTTCTGCTTTTGCAAATCCTTTCACCAAAGGTTGTCTGTTAGAGATTGCTTTAGCAATAAGACCGCCTTTGCACGCTCTTATTTTCTTGTCTTTGTTGTAATTGTTCTCTTTATTTGTATGTCCTTTCATTGTGTGTGCAATAAAGTATTAAATAAATAAATAAATAAATACAATGTCTTAGCAAATATTCAATCGTTGCGCTTTAGCACAGCGCGCGGTCAATGACCTTTGCCGGCGATGACACACTCACGCGTCCTGCACTGATTGCACTTATTAACCACACGTTTGATTTTAAATTTTTGTTAATAGTTTATATCACTTTCAATTGCACTGTTTTTGTTCACTATGGTTTAATTCTTGCTTTATATTTCTCAAACTAATAGTTAAACATAATTTTTTAATGTAATATATTACTTTACTGATTATTTTAAATAAAAAACTAGGAGGCAATCCGTATACACATGTTACGCTCGGCGCTCACATCTACCCTCTTTTTCACGAACGAAGCACGAACATAATTAACGAAAGAAATAGCCGTTTTTGTTTTTTCATTATAAAGTTCATACAACTTTTTTCTAATCTTATGAATTCTATATATTTCACAAGAACACTTAAATTATATTTTTATTCGTAATGGGTTGGAGGCGATCGCTTCATTGCCATGTCAGAGAATTTTAATTTCAATGATACTATCTATATATATTTTTAGAATGTAAACGCCAGTTTTCCTTCGATAAAATCATATAAAAATAAATCAAGTATATGTTATGTAAAAGCTTAACATAATGGTAAATTTCCATTGATATTTTTGTATACATCGAAACATAAAAACAAACTTGATTGTAGCTATAAATAAATGTGACAAAATAATGTCTTACAATTTGATTAACGACGCGTATAGGTCAGTGACTTTTATTAATTTATTTGACTTGAAAATATTTATACTTGGTTTCGTACAAGCCCGTCTGAGGTACCACCCGCTTATCACATGTTCTACCGCCAAACAGCAATACTTAGAATTGTTGGGTTCCGACTTTGAACAGTGAGTGACTAACCACAGGATCAAGGGATATAATATCTTAGTTTTCCAGTCATTTCCAGCGTTTGCCAGTCTGCCTACCTAAAAATAAAAAAACAGGAATGTTTCATTAATCCATAATTGAAGTGTCAATATGTTGTATATTAAACATAATGTAAATCTTGTTAGTTGTTGAGTTTTCATCATATTTAATCTTAAGAACAATGCCCTATCAAGGTTGCCCGGTTCTTACTTCAAAGAGAATAAAAAACTTGGAGCCATAATAGGAAATGTAAACATGATATGGACGGTACAATACAATACTGAGCCACGCGGATACTAGCTATTCGCTTCGGTTCGCACGGGTACGACGAGACGCCTTCATGGGGTCCGAGCAGGAGTCCAGGAAAAAAGGATTAATTCTCTTCAATTTCGTCTCTGCCATCTTCTGAACTCCACACCACGCGGATTTCGTGCAGACACGACCTCTCAAGGAGAGATCTCGTCCGATTTCTCGAATTATTTTTGGCGTCGCATACCTCTGTATATACATATTTTCGTAAATTTTACATTCACATTTATGCATATAAAATAAATATGTATTACCTTGAAGGTGAATGCAACGCATGACGCATTAGACTATCTATTTCTAGGCATATCGCGGCTAAGATTATGTGTTGCCACATGTAAAACATTTTCCTTTTTTTATGGGAAATATATAATTATTCGTGTTAGATAGATAAAACATTAATTTGCATCGTTGCATGTAATTCTGATGGAGAATAGTAGATATATGGAGAAATAATGTAAAATCTAAGAAAAATCATCATCATAATTCACGGTCTGACTTCCCCCATTACTTGGCCATGTTCATGTTTCAGGTTCAACCCACGACTTTCACTAAATCACCAGCACATCTCGTTGCAAGACGATGAACACGTATCCAGTTTTTAGACGTAATACAATTTAGTAAATTTAAAAAAAAATGACAATGAAATTGAGTTATATTTCTGTTTTGTAAATTTCATATTTTAAATGATGTGCTTGTATTATGTCAAAATATATTTTAAAAAAAATAATTATATAATGTTAATTCAATGTAAAAAAAATTAGTAAATTAGCAATTAATCAAATAAATGAGTCTTTGTAACACCTAACTGAAAAACTACCAACCCAATACACATAACACTTTTCTGGAGCTACGATTTTTTTTTGGGGTAAATAAAAAGGTTAACTGGCAACATTATTAAGTTCAAATCGATGTAACGAAGTTATTTCATATGCCTTTCGTCATTTATAACCGGTATCGTAGTAAATGTATACTCATTGACCGATAGTTGTGTTGTAAGAATAATGTTTTATTTATTTATTATATTGGCGAGTTTAACTGTTAGTTCAGTAAGTACTTATATCACTTTATTTTTAAGACAGTGTTGGTATTTTGTAAGAATACACGTATATGAGCCGAGATGGCCCAGTGGTAAGAACGCGGGAATCTTCATCGATGATCGTAGGTTCAAACTCGGGAAAGCACCACTGAATTTTCATGTCCATATTTGTGATTATAATACATTTCGTGCTTTACGGTGAAGGAAAACATCGTGAGGAAACCTACATGTGTCTAATTTCAATGAAATTCTGCCACATGTGTATTCCACAAACCCGCATTGGAGCAGCGTGGTGGAATAAGCTCCAAACCTTCTCCTCAAAAAAAAGGGAGAGGAGGCCCAGCAGTGGGACATTCACAGACTTTTACGGATACGTATATCAATCGTAAAATGTGGAAAGTTTGACAATGTTATGCAATTTTTGACCGTGTATTCTTTTTAAAAATGGTCAATGTCGTATATCACTATTTAACATTTTACAATTTTTATTTATATAATCAGAAAATGATATGCGAAATTGACCATAATATTTATAACATTTTAAGCACACACGCATCAAAATTGTACATCACTGTAATAAATCGGTTGTTAACACTTGATTTGTGAATAATTAGTGAGTTCGAACAGATTAGAGATTGTAAACAATGGCACGAAATCACTTTAACATAAATATCAACGCAGTGCTGGATTTATATATAATCTTAGCTAGGTAAAAGCCGAGATGGCCTTGTGGTTAGAACGCGTGAACCGATGATCGTGGATTCAAACCCGGGCAAGCGCCTCTGAATTTTCATGTGCTTAATTTGTGTGTATAATTTCTCTCGTGCTTAACGGTGAAGGAAAACATCGTGAGGAAACCTGTATGTGTCTAATTTCATTGAAATTGTGCCACATGTGTATTCTACCAACCCGCATTGGAGCAGCGTGGTGGGATAAGTTCCAAATCTTCTCCTCAAAAAAAAGGGAGAGGAGGCCCAGCAGTGGGACATTCACAGACTTTTACGGATACGTATATCAATCGTAAAATGTGGAAAGTTTGACAATGTTATGCAATTTTTGACCGTGTATTCTTTTTAAAAATGGTCAATGTCGTATATCACTATTTAACATTTTACAATTTTTATTTATATAATCAGAAAATGATATGCGAAATTGACCATAATATTTATAACATTTTAAGCACACACGCATCAAAATTGTACATCACTGTAATAAATCGGTTGTTAACACTTGATTTGTGAATAATTAGTGAGTTCGAACAGATTAGAGATTGTAAACAATGGCACGAAATCACTTTAACATAAATATCAACGCAGTGCTGGATTTATATATAATCTTAGCTAGGTAAAAGCCGAGATGGCCTTGTGGTTAGAACGCGTGAACCGATGATCGTGGATTCAAACCCGGGCAAGCGCCTCTGAATTTTCATGTGCTTAATTTGTGTGTATAATTTCTCTCGTGCTTAACGGTGAAGGAAAACATCGTGAGGAAACCTGTATGTGTCTAATTTCATTGAAATTGTGCCACATGTGTATTCTACCAACCCGCATTGGAGCAGCGTGGTGGGATAAGTTCCAAATCTTCTCATCAAAAGGAAGAGGAGGCCTTAGCCCAGCAGTGGGACATTAACAGGCTGTTACTGTTAGCTAGTTAGCCAATAGCGACAAATTTTCGGTGGTTTTTTGGTTATGAAAACATCTTTTCTTTATGCCGGAAATTTTGGTTACTGTCGGTCGGTGTGGTCATCAAACAGTACATATTGTAGATGTTTTTGCTTATATATGCTGGATTTGACTGACAGACAAATCAATGACTTATTGTATTCCGTATTACAGAACCATTTATGCGTCAGCTTTTATAGTTCTAGATATTAGGAGGGCCTAATCGACGCCACTCTGTTCGTTCTGAATCCGACGGTTCCCCAATGTCTTTAGGTCGTATGTTAATCTGGTCAAGTGGGTGTCATTTTCATCATTTTTTTCATAGTGTATTTTTTTTCTTCTGACGTGTATCCTTCTTATTGTGATTAAGCGGATAAATGTGTCATATTAATAGTATATAAATAATTTAAGTTATTTTGTTTTCCCATATTTCATTATTTTTTTTATAATTTATAAATAAGTATGACGTAATATTTTTCTGTGAAGTGGTTACTGTCTTTTTAATATTTTTAAGTTGGCATCATGGTCTTTTAGAAGGGCGGCAAAGAGAGTTATTTATATGAAGGAATATAATAAATGGCTGCCAAACTGGATATTTGATTTTTTTATTTATAAACAGTATCGACTACGCGCTGACCGCATCTAGCATAATAATATTAAAGAATGTACAATGTCGAGTTGCGAAAATAGAATTCTTCTAATTTCTAAAAAAAAAAAACAATTGTAACCGTACAAGAATGAATTCAAATTCGCATGAAATTAAGAAATAGCTTTCTTTTGATATGTGTTGTTTTAATGCAATGGAAACCTTCACCTTATGTGAGATTCTTACCCATTAAAACAAACGATATCCATCCTCGATATAACACATAGCTGATGATAAACCGGTTCCGCGCCCGATGGACATTAACCTTTTTTTTTAACACAAGCAAAATTTTTATAGCTGTATAAGTATCAACTCAGAGATCAGACAGACTGGCGAACAACTAAAAACTATTTGCTGTTTTGCGATGAGACATATTCATGTCAGATTTTCAAGTGCCCCAAAAGATAATCTCCGTCCAAGAAAAATATATTTTCTTTCTTCCATATTGTTGCACTTTTGCCCTTGGATCCTATACCGCATTTAATCAATTATTTATTCGTTATTAAACGCGCTCTTAGACAATTATTCTTAATGGGACGAGTTTTTATGATAAATTACTTGATTACTCTGGGAATGTTGAACAACAATCTAATGTTACTATTCAATATTGATATTATAATTATATAATAATAAAAACCGCTACGGCTGTGATACTGAACACGTGCCGAATTGTGCGCGAATACCTTGCAACAGAAGTGATCAGGACTTGCTTTAAAGGCTTAAGGTTTTAATAAGTATCTGCCCACTTGGCTTCGGCCCGTGAGTACGACGAAATCCCAGCTCTAAGCCGAGCTTTTAAGAACGACAAAAAATAATAATTATAATATTATTACTGTTTTTAATTATACAAATAATACTAATAATATAGAAAAATTATTGTTTTTTTTTTCTTTTTTGAATGTTCCCTAAACTTGAAGTAGAATATCGCCTAACGGTCGTTAATCTCCTACAGCTTGTCTTCCGACAAAGGCCTCAAGTAAGGCCTTAAGTTATTTATCAAAATGTATTTATGTAAATTATCAAATGTATATCAACAAATTATTTTCTACGTACCACTCTTGTAAGAACCTACTCGATTAAACAGTATTTTAAATTTAAAGTTACTTTTTTTTACAATCAAAAAATCTGCTAAAGCTATTAAAAAAATAATGAAAAATTAATTAATTATGAATTGAAACATAATGGAATTGATTAAGAGTCGAACTAATTGTTATCGAGTTATGTGAGACGAAAGGAACATTCGCACATAAAAATGAATTCAAAAATAATTCTTTATTTTTTATAGTCCGATGGGATGGCATTCCCATAACTTCCCAACTTTGGGATGCTACTGAAAATAACTTGACAGAAAAACACTACAAAATATCGTTAAAACAAGTTAGCTGGGATAAAACAACGCTTAAGCATATTATACGATAGAAAAACGTGATTAATACCAATTAATCCGACATTGCTGTTGAATTCTAATGAGCGTTTTTTGCAGCGATGTGATGAAAAAGACGGCGGAAAAGCACCGAGAATACCTTTGAACGATGGCAACACCATCCCTGCTATTGGACTCGGAACATTCTTAGGATTTGACGAAGTAAGTAACATCAAGAATAGCAATCATAATAATTATTAAAATCCCCTACCAACCTTGGGAACTAAAATGTTATGTCCCTTGTGCCTGTAATTACATTCTCACTCACCGTTCAAACCGGAACATAACAATACCAAGTACTGCTGTTTTGCGGTAGAATATCTGATGAGTGGGTTGTATCTACCCAGATGAGCTTGCACAAAGCCCTACCATCACTCATCTGCTGTCAAACAGTAATATTTACGATTGTTGTTTGATGTATGAGTGAGCCAGCGTAAAGGCACGAGGAACATATTATCTTAGTTCCAAAGGTTATTATCGCAATGGCTAAGTAAGGAACGGTTAATATTTCTCACAGCGCCAATGTATAGGGGCCATGATAACCATTTACCACAAGGTGGCCCAGTTGCCCGTCCACCTACCTATTTAAAAAATAAGTTTCACACTTATCTCGTTGATAGTCTTAATATAAAGCTAGTAAAATTACCATCCACTACTAATATAATAATGTTATACACTAAAACCTCAGAAACGCGCTGTTTATTCTGGTATAAGTTTTATGTATATTGGCTTAGCAGTTTATTCAGTCATATTATTTTTTATAATATTTCAAAACCCTTTACAATAGACATACTTCGCCTCATTGCCTCCATTATTAAAAAAAACAATCTTATTTATTATTTAAACTCTCTCTCCACATACATGCATGCCTTTTGAGTTCCCTTTTAATTGTTTTTAATTTATTTTATTTATTGGCTTCGTTACATTCTTATGAAGAAAATTTATCTGTTTACCAAATAGGTATACAGATAAAAAAATCTGCTGCATATTTCATAATATAATTTGTTACAGCACGGCCAGAAGAAAGTGGGACCACGTGAAATTGAACTTCCCGTAACATGGGCTCTTAATGCTGGTTATCGGTAAGTAGTTCAGAAATATACCTACCACTCTATTGTATGTAAGATCTGTGATTTAAGTAATTTCTTTATTGAACACAGAAAGACTATCTTATATCTTGATGTAAAATTATAGTTATCTTTAATAAACCGTAACAGCCTGTGAATGTCCCACTGCTGGGCTAAAAGCCTCCTCTCCCTTTTTTTTAGAAGAAGGTTTGGAGCTTATTCTACCACGCTGCTCCAGTGTGGGTTGGTGGATAAAAGGCACAGGAATAATTTACATACAAATACATATGTACATTCTTGGTGGGGCTTTGTGCAAGTCTAGATACAACCCACTGATCAGATATTCTACCGCAAAACAGCAGTACTTGGTATTGTTGTGTTCCGGTTTGAAGGGTGAGTGAGTCAGTGTAATTACAAGCACAAGGGACATAACATCTTAGTTCTCAAGGTTGATGGCGCATTGGTGATGTAAGCGATGGTTAATATTTCTTACAATGCCAATGTCTATGGGCGTTGGTGACCACTTATCATCAATTGGCCCATATGCTCGTCCGCCTTCCTATTCTATATAAAAAAGGAAAACTTAGTATTGTTGTGGTACGACTTAAGGTGTGTGTGACTGTGTAACACGAGGGACATAACCACAGAGTTCCTAAGTATGATGGCGCATTGACAATGTGAGGAATTGTTAATATTTCTTATAATATTAAGACTCCTTTGATACTCTAGTGAGTTAGTGACACAATACATATGAATGAGAAGTATATATGTGTTCATTTTTGTATATGTGCGTAAATTTACACTTGTGTTGCGCGATTTTTAATGTGTTCGTGCGTGACGACGATGTTAACGATAATAAACGATATTGTATTAGTAGTCACTTGTTTTTAATATGTGCTGTCTCACCTCGTTAAAAATTACCGACCGTTAAGTGTTTACTAAGGATTCAGGCATGGTGTGACCAGCTGTCTCGTAAGTGCCCACAACCAGTCCATAAGATCTAAAATGTATCTTTTCTGGCTATTATTAGACTAAATTTAAACTGAATATTGGAAGGTACCACCCATACAAAGTTTTACCACCTATATACATAGAACCGTCAGAAAGTTATAATATATATGTTATTAGGTTGATAGATACAGCGTCAATATATGGAAACGAGGATCAAATTGGTGTGGCGATCCAGAAATCAGACGTCCCCAGGGAAGACATTTTCATCGTCACCAAAGTAAGTGATACTGTATATTGTTTCCCGCTACTTCCACGTGTGAGTGGTGTCAGGTTTGTTGCCATGGTGTGAGGTCAGCCATCGCATCGTTTTTGTTAGAAACCCACTTAACTCCTCAAGGGGCTGGGTACAGGTTTCCACTGTCTGAACAAAAATAAAAGAGTCGGGTTATTACCCCAGATATGTGCAAATACACGTTTCACATAACAAACATTCGTCCTTAGTAGATAAACTCTTGGCAGAGTGGTCGTGGTCGTGGTCATCCTGAAGTTATTCTCTTCAAGATGTAACGCCATCTCTCCCTGTCAGCTGTCATCCTATTAAAAAAATCTATTTAGCACTAATATTATTATATTAATTAAATTTAAAGAAATATCTATGAAAATAATACTGGCTAGAAACAAATGTACATATTATTAATGTAATATAGAACCTCATTTGGTGTTTTTTCCTTTTTAGTTGGCACTACACGAACAGAGAAACGTGGTATCATCGTTGAAGAAATCGTTAGCTCAATTGAATACGCCTTATGTGGACTTATTTTTGATACATTTTCCAGTTGCTTTTAAGGTATGCTATTAAAAATTCAATCTCTAAGCTGATTAAAGTCAAATTACTATTTTAATCAATCTGATTGGTCAATGGCAACTGATGACGTAACTGGCGACCAATAGTCGTACCTTAGTATTCTGTCCATTTAAAAAATTACGGTTAATGAAATAGTTTCCATGATGAAAAAAAATATATTGTTTTGTTCAAAGACTTTTTTCCATTATTTCTTAAAGTTACATCAATGTTAAGCCCTGGAATTAATTTGAAATGTTTTATATTTATAACTTTTGTGATAATCATAATTAATGTTCAACCTGATTTTCAGCCGAATTCCGAGGAATTCGATGTAGTTGACTACTTGGACACTTGGAAGGGAATGGAAGAAGCGAAACGTCAAGGCTTAGCCAAGTCCATTGGTATAAGCAATTTCAATATTAGCCAAATCGAAAGATTATTGGAGAACTCTGAGATAAAGCCAGCGGTGTTGCAAGTTGAGGTATATTAAATTAAATAATATTATTTAATTACCAATAAAATAAAGATAAAATATACCAAATTAGTACATTAATTTTATCATAAACTCAAAGGATTTGAAAGAAGTTATACAATTCTTTTCATTAGTAATTTTAACCAGCTCGTCACCACACGGGCAAAGCCCTAGGATACTACTCATATTAGGTTTACCATTATTATTAATTTCAGGTCAACCTAAATTTAGCTCAAAATAAACTTCTACGGTTTGCGAAGGATAATAACATAACAGTGATGGCTTATTCACCGTTTGGTTCTCTATTCACGGACAGCTCCGCTCCACCACCGCCGAGAGTCAATGACCGTACACTTAGAGCTCTAGGCGAGAAATATGGCAAAACTGTACCGCAAATAGTTTTGAGATACCTCGTAAGTATTGATTTTAAAATAAGTCTTTGGTTATTGTATAATGTCGTTTATTACCACTCGGTACCGATAGATGGCGTTGATTGAATCTGTCATATTCCTGAATCGCGCTTTCTAGATTCGCTAATGAGTATATATAGTGTAGGAAGTGATTATATTAAAATGTTCAACTAAATTCTAGTTGTGTGAACAGTGGAAAGCTCTTCCTTGGTTTCATTTACCGTTTGATCTCCCGATATTAGTTTGGCGTAAACAGGTATGATTAATGTGTTCTTAGTTTAAGTACGGAGACCTCCAAGCCCACTGTTCGCGTCGCAAACGGCGATACTTCTAAATACTCGATAATCGTTACGATACTTAGTGCGGAGACGTCCAAGTTGAATACCTAGTATTAAAACCTGTTCCAGTATATACGTCACATGTCTAGTTATTTCAAAAAAGTAATTGGTGTGAATGCTAAAGTTATTACGAGAATTTACGTGTAATGATGTGAGCTCATGCACCGATCTCACGCACACATTGACGCACTTACAATATCCTATATTACGCTGACGTCATCAGCTCGGACTCTCAATTAGTGTACAGAGCGCTTAAGATATCCAGCATTTCAACTGTTTATTCGCTATAGGTCCAAAGAGGCGTTATACCAATTCCGAAGTCGACCCACAAGGATAGAATCGAGAATAACGTCGACGTCTTCGACTTCGAACTATCACCAGATGAAATGGACACATTAAGTAAGTTTTAAAATATACAATTATTAAAGTAATTTAAATCATATTATCGAGTAGAGAAATGGCTTAATAGCCTTGTTGAGAGTAAGTCACTTAGGCTGTTTTTTATTTATAATAGGAGTAAAAAATATTATCCATCCCTTACATCGCCAATGCGCCACAGACCTTGGAAACTAAGATGTTATGTCCCTGGTGCCTATGCTTGAATACACACTAAGTATTGCTGTTTAGCGGTAGAATATCTGATGGGCTGGTCACCAACTGTTGGTGGTACCTAACCAGGCTTGCATAATGGCCTGGCCATGGCCTGGTTAGGTACCACCAACCATAATTCCAAAAGCCATACAACCAAGTAAAACGTGTAATATACATATATTACATATATTAGTAATTGTTGCTCTTAATAAAAATTATAATTAATATATATGTACTCAATTTATAGGTATATTTTTGGTCGTACGTGATTTAGTTTTTAATGTTACATATCGTGTTTTTTATGAGAATATATTAAATAATATATATTTTATTTAAGAATCGTTAAGAATATATCGATGATATTTTTTTTCAGGTAAATTTAATAAAGACTACAGACTAGTATGGCCGAGTTTTTGGCAGGACCACCCTTACTACCCCTTCGAGAAGAAGGTCAAGCCCGACCCCAATCCCTTCCACGCTGGATAAACTTAAGCAATAACAAAATCATGTTAGAATATCTTATTTTGAATGATTAAGAAATACATTTATATGTTTATCCGAATAAAAAACGTACTTCATAATTGTTATTTTTTTATTTATCTATTTTATCCAATGTCCAAAGGAACAGGTTTCAGGATCCTCGTTGGTCTAGTAGCTTGATGTAAGGCCGCAGTCCCGGAGGTCCTAGGTTCAATTCCCAGGTCGGGCCAATAAAAAGCTATTGGGTTTTTCTGTCAGAAAATTCTCAGTAGCAGCCCGGAGTCTGGATGTTGAAAAGGTATACAATCTCGTGCCTCGGAAACCACGTAAAGCCGTTGGTCCTGTGCCTAAACTCTTTCTGGTCGTGTCGGATTGCCGTCCCATCGGATTATAAGAGTTAGGGAAAAGAGAGTGCACCTGTGTTTGCGCACACACTTGTGCACTATAATATCTCCTGCTTAGTTAGTTAGTAGTAGGCCGAAAACGGTCTGGAGGACATTAAACATGACACGAATGCATTATTTATTTAGTTATCTACGTACTGCTAATTAACAGTAGGTTATTAATTACCTTACATTTAAGGGGCGGGAATTTTTACGTGTCTGGGGCACCAATTTTTATGATACACTACTCACTACTGCCATTGAGTGAGTGCTTAAGGCGAATACTCAGCTTCTCTCATCACTTGGTACTACAAACGCGAGACCTTGAAAAACTGACGCTCGTCTGTCAGGTGAAAGGAACGATGAGCAGAGGCAGAATATCCAGCTGTTGGTTTCAATCAATCAGGAAGTTACACGTAAGCATCGATAAGGAAGGCAGACTGGCTTGAAAAGTCATCAGTCATAAGGTAACGTACAGTCACGCAAATAATGGGATAGATAATAAACGATTTTTTTTTTAATTATTTTATTATAAAACCAATTATTATACAATATGATTGATTTAAATGTTAATAGTTAAAATGCGCGCTAATGACGGTAACACTTAAAAACAGACACTTTTTGTTTTTATATTAAGTACAAATTAATAATATATAAACACCTATTTAAAATACAAGCTGTTATTTAATCTATTACTTACACGAGTGCATTATTCAATGTATTTTTTGTGCAAGCAACACCAAACATTATTAACGCATGAATTTGTTTTTTATTCATTTATTTTATGAACTACATAACATAATAGCTTTATTAAAAATAAATAAATGAGTATAACAAAGGCTTTGGTGAATTTATAAATAAAATCACAGTTAATATATAAATTATGAAAAAGAAAATTAAGTAGCTTTTACCATTATTGCCAGTTAAAAAAACATTTTTTTTCTTTTGAAATAATACCCTTATTTTTTGTGTTACATAAATTCTCATTCTATAAATAATCTGTGTCTAGTATCAGTATGTCTCCTATTTGTAAACAATGAATTCGCTCTTTAATTCATCTTCTCCTTCCACTGCGCATTTAACGTTGGCTTCAAAGTCACACTGTTGGGATACATCATTAAAGTACAATCCATCTGAGCAGTACACTGATTGTGGCACGCCATTTATACAGCGCCAGTATCGTTGGCAGTCACCTCTGTAAAAAAAAAACTGTCAAGAGCTGGCCAGCTTCGCATTTATGCTTAGGCCTACAATGTAACAGCCCACCCATCGAAAATAAATATAATTTTCCTTTAACTGCTTCGAAATGGTCGATCCAAATGTTAAAGTGCCTAGCTGCCTTGGACCTCTAAGCCCGGACCTGGAGTTAACGCTTACTAATATCAGAGTTGATTCTACTAACTCTATTTTTACACATTTAATAATACATTTTTATTTCTCAACATATTATCCTTTTTTTAACCTAACAAAACTATGTACAGTCATTTTTATAATATATACAAAATTAACATAAAATTACTAACTAATTGTCACCATATCGCAATCTAATCAAAACGTTATCGTTGCTAATTAACCGTTTCCTTCAGCGTTTATGTTTCTAATCTGCATATATTATGTGTATTATCTGCTTATATTTCTTTTCATTGTTTAATTAAGTCTGTTACATATGTATATCTTAATTGTATATTCAACTACGCATAATTATACTTGAAGTTAATTTTAAAAATGCTTTTGAGTATTAAATATTTTACACGATTCAAGCTCCAATATTTTTATTATAATTTAATTGACCTTAAGACATTGCGTCGTACATAAGGTGAATTCAAAACTGGTTTCGGATAATATCTATGTATATCCACCATACCGTTTTGGTACGTAGTGGAAATACTCTAAAATTAGAAATGAAAATTTTGCCCAGATAGATACAGACTATAATTTTTTTCTACATATTAACCAATATTGCGCGAGTTTTGGTATAAAACTGCAATAATTCCTATAAATGCGAAGTTAATGCCAAGCCATCTGTTTACATACATGCCGTTGTCCTGATACTTTTGCATAAGCAAAAAAATAAAAATTACTGTTAAACGAGACGAGCTTGTTTCGGTAAATATTAACTAAAATAAGTTTACCAAATGTAAATTTATATTCTTGTGTAAATGGCTTTTGACGTGTATAGAATCTATTGCTTAAACCCAAAATATATTATAACCCAACCCAAATATCAGCGGGGTGGTAAAAATGACTATTACGTTTATCCACAACATGAACCAACTCATCAGGCTTGTGGAAATAAACTCCAGGTCTTCTATCTAAAATGTAATATTTGTCTAGAAGTGAGACATTACAAAATGTTACTACAAATCAACAATTTACTTACTTGTATGGAACAAGTCGTGCAGCAGAGTCAGCCCTTTGGCAGTTCAATATGCTGTTGAAGCTTGTCGACTTTGCAGGTGATTCGATACTCAGAGGCCTCACACTGTTGACGACAGTTTCCGCTGTTAAACTACTAACAGAGCCTGGAATTAAATGACATTTGTCGTTAGAATAAGTGACGATAATGACCGATTTTTTTATGTAATTAATTTCTTGCTAGGAAAACATCGTGAGGAAACCTGCATGTGTCGGATAAAAGTCTGCATCATGTGTATCATTGGATCAGCGTGATGGAGTAAACTTCAAATCTCCTCGAATGGAGAGCATTTCGTATAGTTATGTGCACAATTAAAAAGATCGTTAGTAGTAATTATTTATTGTAAAAAAATACTACAAATTATACCTCATTAACAAAAAAACACAGAATATTTTGATAAACCACCTTTAACCATGAAACTTTAAAGTAAACAGCATATTTCATGACAATTGACATGACGAGCCGGTTGGCGTGGTTGGTAGATTCTTGCCTTTCAGGGTGAAGGTTGTGCGTTCGATTCCCACCCAGGACAGACATTTGTGTGCATGAACATGTCTGTTTGTCCTGTGTCTAGGTGTAATTATCTATATAAGTATGTATTTACAAAAGAAAAGTAGTATATGTAGTGTATCAGTTGTCTGGTTTCCATAGTACAAGCTCTGCTTATTTTGGGATCAGATGGCTGTGTGTGAACAATGTCCCAGGATATTATTATTATATAATTTATTATAACCCATTAATGAGTGTGAAATTTTCAGGTTACTTCTGTGTGTAAAAGAAGACATCCAGAAAGAATATCGATCTCCATAACAACTTCAAATTGCAGGCTTGTGTGTACTGATTGTTAAATTACTTTTGAGAAAATTCTAATCATTCTAATTGTAGTTTGGAATGGTGTGATCTCCTATAATTGGCAGTGCATATTTAGTTGGACATATTTTATGCACAAATGTTGGAGATACATAAAACAATAGATAAATAAATATATCTGTCATTTAAATAGGCTATACAATATTGGCGAAATGATCTGTGCCTGTTGGCACAACTAAAAGCTATTAAACTAATAATTTAATAAATAATATATAAGAAATGTTAACCGTCATATGATTTGTCCATTAACCAGTCAAACTCCTCTTCCCCAGAGCCCTCGATGTCGTCTTCCTCTGGTCTAGTGCGGAGGTTGCACTTTGTATTCCGAGGCCAGTTACAAGTCTAGGAAATTAATAATTAAATTTGTAAAATTTTAAAATTTAAAATTAAACATTGCGTAACGACCGAATCTTAAATCTGTACATCTGTTACATTTTCAGGGCTAAACCACTGAAGCAATTTTGATGAATGAAATGAAGCGTGGAATTCAGCTTGTGAACAAAATCCTTACTACAAATTTTTAATTACAGTTATAAAATATTCAAATTATTAGGCACAGTGTAGTAGTAAGTAATTAAGTAGTATTAAAAAAATGGTTTTGGTAAATCGAAAATAGTTTAATTTGAAATTACACTTAAATATTATTTGTTTGTATAGATTTGACTGATTGACAAACTGTTAAAAAATTAAAATATAGCTACGCTAGTCAATAGAGAATTGAAACAAAGACTCCATTCTTCTTAAATTAAATATGTAGATATATATTAACTTATTAGATTTAATACAGTATTGATTGGTGTCGACTTACCTGTAAATCAAAGTCAAATATAAGTCCACCACTACACGCGAACTCAACCTCTTCGCCGTGTGCGCACATGAAGAACTTGGAACAGTCCTCAAAGTGTGGAAGAAGCAGGAATATCTAGAAATAAATACAGAAATAATCAAAGGTAAATCAAGAGATATCATATCCTGAAAGATTGGAGACAGTAGTAGAAAGAACACGTGAAATTTGAATAAAGGTTCAACACCAAACAACGTCGAATGAAAATCAGCGTCTTATGAATCCATCATCCGGCATTGAAGCAACATGATGAAATAGACTCCATCCCCCTCGAAGTCTTGAATTCTGTTATTTGAATTCAATTAATTTGTCTTTCAAACTTCATAACATTTTTCTTTCAAGACATGCTATTCCTGTAATTATTTCCAGTTAAAATGTATATAAAAAAACCAATTCAGATGTGACCTTGAATGATCAATAAAATCCGTCAAAGATTATTACGGAACTCAGAACACTTACTTGTCCTCGAGGGTCGCAAGATAGTGTGTTTGGATCGACGCCTTCAAAATGCCCTCTGACGGCAACGAACAGCGCAAAAACGAATGGAAGAATTGTTACTGTAAAGACAAAAAATAAATATATTAGAGAACAATATTACGTTGATATAAAAAAACCCTTTATAAAAAATAGCTTCTGTTGAATCCTTTCAGCAATTTGAAGTCCACCAGACAGGCTTGCACAAAGCTAGTCTGTTCTCTCATATTCTACCGTCAAACAGCAATACTTTGTATCATTGTGTTCCATTTTGAGCGACCGAGTGTGACTAGAGGCACACGGGACATACCTACCCTTAGTTCTCAAGTTTGCAGAGCCAATTTCTTATTTATTTAATTTACTACTTATTTAACGAATTTACTGAAAACCTTAATATTTTATATAATACATTAGATTTTACTGTATAAGCCGATATAGCACAGTGGCTACAACAAGCGAAACTATCATGTAAATTACGGTTTTAGAACCTAATTTGAAGGAACATATCGTGTTCTTGATAATGTGTTGGATAAAAAACCACATGTGTACCGTAGTCGAATTAACTATGAAACATCTCAAAAGAGTCCTCAGCTCAGCAGCTGGATATCTATCGACTGTTATTAACTTGAATATTGTCAAATCTTTAAAAAGTACTAATTTGTCTATGATGCTTGATTAGTATTGACACACACACAAGAAGTAGCAGTAGTAACATTAATACATAGCTGCCTCGTTGGTCTAGTGGCTTGATATAAGGCCGCAGACCCGGACGTCCTGGGTTCAATTCCCAGGTCGGGCCAATTAAATGTTATTGGGTTTTTCTGTTAGAAAATTCTCAGTAGCAGCCTATAATATCTCCTGCGTAGTTGGCTAATCTCTCCTGAGATTAGCCGCCGTGGCCGAAATCGGTCTGGAGGACATTATTATTATTAATACATAGCTATCAGATGGTATTGTCACCAGCGCCAGAATTATATAGCTGGTTAGTAACTCCGGATCACTTACCAACTAAGTCCTACCGCGGGTATATTTTCAATCAAAGGCCGTATTAAAAAGGATTATCCGTATTTGATTTTTTTTATCTGAATTTATGTAAAGGAACGCCGACTTTCGGCGCCATATCGCCGCGATCGCGATCATCAAAATATAATCATCAATCATAAATTTATCTATAATCGATTAACTAAACAAAATGCAATTATTTACTTATTATTCTTTTAAATACCGCTTCTTGGTACATAGGTACCAAGGAGCGGCATAAAGCCTATGGGTAAGCTATATAAATAGAGCCCATTTCATGGTATTTGCTAATAGCTATGCTAGAGATTAGCCAGTGTACAAGTGTGTGCGCAAACACAGGTGCACTCTCTATTCCCTAGCTCTCATAATCCGATGGGACGGCAATCCGATGCGACCGGAAAGAGTTCAGGTGCAGAACCAACGGCTTTACATGCTTTCCGAGCCTTACATCAAGCCACTAGACCAACGAGGCAACAGCTATGCTTTATTAACACTACAAACAGTTCTTGATTAATATATCTTTATTAATGACACAGCGCTATTCCAATTAATACATATCTTCAATTTTACTTCTCAAGTCCCGATAACATCGTCGCCGTAAATTGAAACATTATTTTACCATGGATCCATAATAAATACCATAGACTAATTATCACAGAAAAATATACACTACGAAATAATTACAGGAATAGTCATTGTGCAGTATGAGAAATTAAATAAGTAGTGAAAAAAGTGTAATTAAATAAATCTAACGTTAAATATTAACTTATTGTGCGTAGCATTGCGAATTAAATATTTAAACAAAGGACATTGTTGATATATTATCAAAAAAAAATCTAAATAACATGATAAATTTTTAGTAAGTAATTTTGACAACCTACCCAGCTGGTGCGTCAACCCTTTTATAGACACTATGGCCTAGCTCAACATGTACATTCAAATGTTTTGCGGCATACGGCTTAGATTTAGTCATGGAGATTGACATTTAAAATGCTTGAAATTGTCTTAGTTTATATATTAGGCCTCTGCATCTCTGACAGATGATTCACGCAGCATCACGAAGGCACTTGCGTTCATAACTATAGAGCCCAATGCGAGAGAGGATCCTCCGGCCGCACTCCCGACAAGTGTATGCGCCCCCAGATGGGCGGGGGTTTGAAGCCCGCTCATGACGCCTAACGCGGTTTTCTTTTAGTACTTCAAACCAGGCATCGTCATACTTTGATTGACCTTCGTGAATAAGGCGTCGCCACTTGGCACGGTCCTCGGCCAGTTCCTCCCAGTTTATATATATATATATGTATATATATAGTAAATAGCATTCTTGATACCATTACACGCGGTCACGATTTTATGCAGCAGCTATTTTTAATTTTTATTTGTATATACAAATTAATGTAAATAATTATTATGTTATTTATAAATATATATAATTGACATATATATGTTATGTTAAAGGCAAAGGCAAACGGGCCACCTGACGTTACCACCGCCAAAAGTGGACGGTATATTGGCGCTGTAAGAAATATTACCCATTCATTATATCAGCGAGTGCCACGAACATTGGGAATCAATATATTATCGTAGTTACACTGGCTCACTCATCATTATAACTGAACCCAACAATACTAAGCATTGTTGTTAAGCGATAGAATATCTAATGATGGTACCTACTCAGACGGTCTTGCACAAAGCCCTACCACCTTCTTTTCTTACTTCTTATGACAATGTAATACTACTGAACATTGCTCGCGATAAAATTAACATGATTTTTTTATAATTAATTAATAATAAGATACGTCAAAGTATATTTTTATTAAATTAATCTAATTACGATCTGTCGATATTGATAATGATTTAATCGACATTGAATCAATTCTTCATATTTGATATTTTCATTACACGTGTAGTGGCTGAGAAAATAATGTAAAATTAATAATTTAATTGTAATTACCCGTTAACAATGTGATAAAATCGTTTTTAATTAATATATTATAAATCATATTACTCATGGTTTTCTTTTCATATCATAGGAAGATTAGCAAAGACCACCCGGTGAGAGGTCCACGCCACCCATGGACATTGGCATTGTAAGAAACGTTAACCATTGCTAATGCGCCACCAACCTTCGAAACTAAGATGTTATGTCCCTTGTGCCTGTAGTTACAACTGGCACAAGGGACAGAACATCTTAGCTCACTCACGTTTCGAATTGGAACACAACACAATAATAAGTATAGCTGTTTGACGGTAGAATATATAATGTTGGATTGGTATATCTACGCAGACGGGCTTGCGCAAAGTCCTGCAGGCATTGATGTTCATATTGATATATTATATAAATGGTTATTAGTTTACTATCTTCTATTAATCTCAAATAACATACAAATATCCATTTTTATGCATAAGATTAACAATAATATCTACAGCTACGAACATCTTATCATTATTAGCAGTAAAAAAGCAAGCAAGTAGCTTATATTCTATAAGTAAATATTAATATTCTTAGTATTATTTTCTAGATTATTTTCATTTCTAGAAAATTTTAAGCTTCAACAACAATAAACAATGATAAATAGTTAAACGACATTTGTGTCGTTTACGACATACAAATTAATTTATAACTATTGATAAAAATACCGAACGGATTTACTAGCAATAAATCATTTTTAAAACTTGATAAACAAAAACTAATTTCAACGAAAAATATAGCTAATACACACACACACACATTAAAAAAAACAAAGAAACACTAAACGAGGTTCGAAAATTAAATTCCAACTACATGACGAGTAAAGCCATATAAACCTTTGACCTTGAATTGACGCGATGCTATTGGTCGAAATCTTGAATGATAAACTTTGTAACGTATTCATTATGGTTTCGAGAAAAATGACGTTTATTATGTCAACGAAATAGCTAACGGAATTAAAACGAAACGAACTTACTTATAAGTTGTTAAGTCAAATAGAGAAAGAAAATATTCTGTAACAAACACGGAACTCGTCGCAAAAGATGGTCGTGATATGACCGAAAGTGATATGCGACATTGACCATAATAATCATAATATTTCATGAATACACGCATCAAAATAGTATATAACCGTGAGTGTTGTCAACATTACAAGAGTGATTAAAGTCTTTCAAAAGATAGCTAAGCTAAGAAGAGTCTGATAGCTGTTTCTAGTATATAATTATTAGAGCTATATAATATTCATGGAATATGTAAATACGATTGTTCGTTGTCAAAACTGTTTGGTTATAGCTATAGAGTGTAGAGGTAAGTAGTACATTTTAATTCACGGCGGCCACTCTCAAGAGAGAGATTAGCCAACTGCGCAGGATATATAATAGTGCACAAGTGTGTGCGCAAACACAGGTGCACTCTCTTCCCTAGCTCTCATAATCCGATGGGACGGCAATCCGACACGACTGTAAAGAGTTCAGGCACGGGAGTGTACACACTTTCAACTGCCAGACCTCAGGCTGCTACTGAGAATTTTCTGACAGAAAAATTCAATAACTTTTTTTATTGGCCCGACCTGGAATTGAACCTAAGACCTCCAAGTCAGCTACTTATATCTAGCCACTTGACCAACGAGGCAGTCAGAATTTAACCAATAGTATGTCGTTAAATCAGGTCTTCGTTCAAAAAGTGTTTACCGAAATTCATAAAATAATTGTTCCATAAATTGCAAGAATGTCGCCACAGATGGTATTCAAAACATTTTATTTACATAGGATTTATAAATTTAATTACTACAATAATTGAAAAATAGCGCCCTATGAAGGCGGATGTCTATCTTTCTCTCTCTAATTCTGTTTTATTCTTCTACCAAATACCGAATCAGCAATCCTTATTATTGTTCAGGTTTTAAAGATAAATTAGCCAATACAGGGTTATGACATCATCAGTTCCCAAGTTTGATAGCGCATTGACTATGGACGGGTGAATATTTCTCACAGTGCCCTCTATGGTGACTTACCATCTGGTGGCCAACTTGACAGTCTGCCTACCTATTAAATAAATAAGTATGTCCCTGTAGCACTTGAACTGTCTCCAGCCGTGTCAGATTGTCCAATCGGAATTTGAGAGTAGTCTATATAGTTGATATACACGTATTGTACGCAATTGATAATGTCTACCATCGCTGGAATAGCTGGGATCTATTGACTTCGGAACTTCGGACTTTTTAGAAAGAAAAAAACTACTGAAACCCCTATCTCCCTTGAAATCTTCTTTTGCAAGTTATCTTCTCTTATCGTATTACAATGTCGAGAAAGCCAAACCTATCTCGATCTTGATCATAATCAAAATTAACACAATTTGGAAAACACGACGTATTAAAATTTTATCTTTTTGAAAGTGTTTTCTATGAGGCGGTGTTGTTTGATGCAATTAATTTAATTAAAACACATGCTTATTACAATTAACATATGTTTTATACATATACTAGCGCTGTACCCGCGGCTTCGCTTGCGTCATAATCAATAGAAACCTATTTCTATGGCTCTTCTTACAATGAAGGATTTTCATACAAATTTTCATCAACTTTATCACTTTCAAAAATTCTTCCTTAGTGTCAGCCTACTATAAGAAACCCATATACAAATTTTTATGTTTCTAGTAATTTAATCAATCATTCAGTTATTATTTTATATATACAAATTATTAATTTTATACTGTGTAATATAGATATGTTTTTTTTTTATATTTTACCGTAAATTATTATTCGTTTATTTTTAAATTTAGATATATTGTTCAATGTAAATGAAAATAATAAAGCAATCCGACTTGATTTATTATTAACTAACTGTCCTTAGTTCCTTACAATTATCCGGTAACATATGTTATATGTACACAGATTAAATCAATTAACACAGATAAATAATAAAATCAGTAGTTATAATCGCATTGCGGTACACCATTAATGATAATTATCGATTTATTTCGATATCAATAAGTTACGCACATTTTTTAATCATAACTTACAAAACAATAGTCTTAATTCCCAATCATCATGAATAGACTGCATATTTTTTGCACTTCTATATGTGCTTACTATAAAATTATGGTACCGAAAATCGGTTAAGCATTGCAAGGCATTGCAGTCGAAATCTCATCTATATAACTAGGCAAAGACAGTTAAAACAGTTAAATTCTCTTTTGACGACAGTTTCTTTTTGGTAATTTTTTAAGCCAATGATAATTATCTCTAGCATTATATAGTTTCAGAAATAATAATTATTAATTACTGTATATTTCTAATCAATTTTTTTAATATAATATTATCTTTCATTATTGTAGAAATTTGGTGGTAAAAATATATGAAAAGACCATTATTATTATCTTCATATGAACGATAGTTCATGTTATACAAACATTCGCGCGAAAGCCTATGAAAGCCGTAAAGCCTTGTGTTTTAACAAGCGCCAATGGTTTCATGGCTTGTCCGTGTCGTTCGAATTTCATCACAACAATAGCGCTAGGTTAAACTGTTTTACTATGAAATATACCGTTAACGTTGTAAACTATTTATAATAATTTTATGTAATATAACTATAATATAATAACATAATAGATATTTGAAATGTTTTTTTTTTCTGTAAGTATAAAATAAAAAATTTAACATTTATAATTAGTTATTTATCATTATTATCAGACTGATGTTATCGGACTTCGATTTGAATTTGAAACGAATAGGTATTAGGTACAAGGAATAGGTACTTAATTGTATTTTGTTCAATCCGTTTCAATAGGCTACGGTATTGTACCATACAGCCAAAAAAAGCCAAAAATGAATGACTACAGACAATATTGGTTGGAAACTGTCAGTGTAGTATTTATTACTAAATTTGATCACAAAATAATTAAAAAATTTTGGACGTAGCGTCATGGCCATATAAGGCTTTATTTTTTTGTGTTATGTATATTGTATTAGATTAATAAAAAGATAAGAACCTTATTAAAAAGATTAATAATATTAAGATAAGTTTGCGTGGGTTAAGCAATATAAAAGATAAATTAATTAAAAATTTGGTATTGGGATTTAAAAACAGCAAAACACCTATTTTTAATGTATGTTTTATTGCAAAATAAGTGTCAACTTCAATACCTAATTTTTTACTTAATTTTATTATTAATACTTGCAAGCCAAAAATATTTCAAATTTTGAAAATGTAATATTTTTAAATATTTGGTCAAAATATTTAAAAATATTACATTTTCGAATATTTTGACCCTTGTTTCAGGCGATATATATATATTTTTTAGCACCAAGTAAGCAAGAGCAACACCGAAACCGATTAGTACTTTGTGATATTTGCTTATGATTATGATTGCACTGACAAATGTCAAAAAGGCAACTATTTTATTTTTAATTGTAAATAATACAAGCTTGTTTTAATTTTTATGTAAAAGTATATGAAATATATTGTCCGTGTTTTTATAATTAAAACGTTCATAAATGAATACTTAACTGTACATATTTTTTTAACTTTGAAATTTATTAAAATCTTGTTTAGTGTTTCAAAAAGTAATTTGTTCGAAATGTCCTCATCAGATTCTGATGACAATATTTACGGTAATATAGGGAAAAAATTACTTAAAATACGTCAAAATTTTAAAATTGAGGAGCCTTCCGAAAAGAGTCCTGCAGAAACGAACAAGTCTTTTCTTAATGATAGTTTCTTAGACGAAATCATGGAAAATTCAAAAAGTATAGCTCCTTTAAAAGCAGATTCCGAATTCAGTTCTGCAGCACGAAAAACTAAAAGGAAAGTCACGGGAAAACCGAGTAAACGAGGTAGAAAATCTAAGAAATCCGAGTCTTCTGTTGATAGTGATAGTTTAATTAGTGATGTTATTTTCGCAACTTCTAGTAGTAGCCGAATTACTAGAAATCATAGTAAAAGATGTGGTGATAAAAGCATAAGCACATCTACAGATTTGGGCGCAGGTAGTTGTAGAGGAACAGGTAAAAGTAGAGGCGCCAGAAATACCAGTAGAGGAAAAGCTAAGAGAGGTCGTGGGAGAGCGGGCAAAGGTAAAGACAACCTAATAACAAATTCAGAGATGCAAGTTTTCCCCACTTATAGTATTGGGAACACCGACGAATATTCAGATGCATTAGAAGATGTAAAATTATTCAGTTCAAAGCAGAACACAAATGATAATGATGTCATCGAAATAGATGATATAGTCGCTGAAGAAAATGAAGAGCTATCTGTAAAGGTTTACTGGCAGAGCATAGACGTGTACAAATTTAAAATAAGAAAGTATCAAAAACTAACACAGATTTTTGAACATTTCTCTAAACAAGAAAATGTTACTATAGACAAACTCTTGTTTACATATAACGATATAATATTGAAACCAGATGACTCACCGGATTCCATAGATTATAATATAGCTAAGTTTATAGATGGTGGTATTGTATACAATAATATAGCGACACTCCCAACAAAAAAAAGTACAAATGTAAAAAAAAGTTCAGGAATTAAAATCAAATTTCAATATTCAAAATCTAGAATACCTTTTGAGATATTTATTGAACGGGACGAGAAGTTGGCATTAGCAATGACTAAATGTGCTGAACACCTTGAAGTACCATTGAAAAATTTAAAATTTGAATTTGATGGAGATAACATTACAGGTAAATATAAGAATATATTAAATATGGCCACCAGATAGTGATCATTGGCAAGCTACTGGCATTGTAAGAAGTATTAAACATCCCTTACATTTTAGAAGTTATGTCCTTTGGGCCTGTACTTGCACTGGCTTACTAACTTTGGCTGGCTTTTTAGTAGTAGGGCTTTGTGCAAGCTCATCTGGGTAGTTACCACCCACCTCTCCACTCATCAGATATTATACCGCAAAACAGCAGTACTTGGTATTGTTGGCGATGTAGGCTATGGTTAACATTTGTTACAATGCCAAAGTCTATGGGCGTTAGTGACCACTTACAATCAAGTGGCCTATATGCTCATATGCCTACCTATTCTATAAAAAAAATAAACATACTCACCTTTAAATACTTAATCTAATACAACAATACTTGGTGTAAGAAAAAAATCCAACTACATAGTACTGCCCATTGTTCCCATTATCATTTACTAATAATTTCAATATACAAACAACATATCTATATAGAAATTTATACATTAACTGCCTAAGGTGTCATTTCGATCCATTAGAAAAATAATTTAATAATTTATTTACTGAAACTACAAAATGCTATTATAGAATTAGTTTGAAGTATTTAATAAATAATGTTTATAAAAATAATTAAAATAAAGGTTGAGATGTGTTTAAAAAAATTAAGATATAAGTCAAAGAAGGTTTCATGAAAAAGAGATGAACTTCTTTCACTAAAGGTTATCTGTGAGAGATTACTTTAATCGATAAGACCGCCTTTGCGCACCATTAATTGTTTGATCGTTTCCTTTTACTATTATGTTATTTATATGTGATGCAATAAGTATTAAATTAAATAAATAAATGATTTGAAGTAATCGGCAGTTTTAGGAATTAAGAGTTGAGTATTTATAAACCATTCATCTATTACGTTTATAGCTTGTTGAAGCTCTAATGTTTAAGAACCGAAGGCACTGTGATGTGTATAGTTATTTAAATTGTTTGTTGATGTAACAAAAAGCTTTAAAAGATGATATAACACTTTCATCCACTTGTTCTTTCAATTATAACAATTAATTAAGAATCTAATATAAAATATTTATTATCAGGCAAACATAAACATATTTCATGTTGATTCTAAAATGTTTCTTAACTAATATTATGATGAAATATTTCATATTTATTTAACAAATTTTAATATGTGTTATAATATTTGTGTATTATATAAATATTGATAAATAATTCATTTTGAAGTTCAATATTTCATGATTTTCTTCATTGTTGAGATATTTTGTGGTTGAATTTCATAATAATCATGATTTGAAACGATCAATCAATCAAAATATACTTTATTAGTTGGCTGTACCTGATGAATTGTTTTAAAGAATTATAATCATGTAATTTTGTAATGAAGACTTTTTGTTTGCCATCTGTCATGGGCGTTTTTATAAGAGCCAACTACAACTTGTTGTGAGCTGGAAAAAATGACCTTAATTATTTTTGCAGGGACTCAGACACTGGGAGATTTAGACATGGAGGGCGATGAATGCATTGATGTGAAAATTGTCAGTTGAACTGTTGTAATTATAAGGTTGTTAAAAAAAATTTTAGCTGTTTTATTTCTTTTTTTTATTATCAAGGGAGCCTTGATACTAAAAAAAGTAAACCTATTTCATTTTATTATGAGAATTAATAACAAATGGTGGGTTACGAAATGTAAAGGTTGCCAGGTTCGAATTCTAAACAATGAGAACTTTTTTTTTATTATAATTAATGTTAATGTCTTTAAAAAAATATACTCAATATACTTTATATTAAGTATTTTCTTAAAGATTTTAATGGTGCCTACTAAAAACATGATACATTAAAATAGCGTTCATTTGATTGTAAAGTAACCACGGGTACAGAATTTAGATTCTATCGAGAAGTAAGTACCAGCAACATATTTAATAATTAAGCTTTTTCTCGAGTGAAAAACATATTATACTATAAAAAATAAATTATAAGCGTATATGTAAATCAACGACCATCGACTCGGACCTTTTTATTATCTAAATATTTCTATATACAGTGTAACCTGGATAAGTGAGAAACCTCTATTATTGAGAGTCGCAATGAGGTCCCGGTTCTTTTTCATTAAATTACCTCTGTTGGGACTGGGAATGGTACTTTTTGAACCTGGTTAAATGAGATTTGAATTCTAAGACTTTTTCGATGTTTACCTCTATAACCGAGACTCTGTAGTTACCGTTAAGCAGATGGGTGAAGGTTAACCTTAGTTCAGATCTTGTACTATTCAAATATAGAATCATTACACTTGCTTATTGATTGTCAAATTAATATCACCGGTTCATAAAAAAATATCCCCGAACTGTGAAGAACCTGCGAACGAAAATCTTTTTTTTTATATATAGAATAGGAAGGTGGACGAGTATATGGGCCACCTGATGGTAAGTGGTCACCAACACCCTTAGACATTGGCACTGTACGAAATGTTAGCCATCGCCAATTCGCCACTAACCTTGGGACCTAAGATTTTATGTCCCTTGTGCCTGTAATTACACTGGCTCACTCACCCTTTAAACCGGAACACAGCAATACCAAGGACTGCTGTTTTGCGGTAGAATATCTGATGAGTGGGTGGTACCTACCCAGACGAGCTTGCACAAAGCCCTACCAGTAATCAGCGGCTTTATTGTTTTTTTAAATCACAGATAACCCAAAAAAAAGTAGACCAATTGCATCGAAACTGAGTCATTTAGATTGCGTTTTATTGGACGAAAACACGGTCTAGACATTTATCAGTATGACCGAGATAGACTATATATTCTTTTAATCAATGTTTTAAACCCGCAGATAAGCCTACTGGTGTAGATTTTCCACTGAGGATTTCATCAAAAGGAGTCGATTTATATATGTATCCCACCTCCTCAATCATTGTGGTACCGAATTAATGAATAAAAAACCGGGCAAGTGCGGGTCGGACTCGCACACTGAGGGTTCACAAAATACTGAAGTTTTCCTTTAATTTGTTCGTAATTTTTTTTAAAAACAAATTGACACACAAGTTTTCGTATACCTGTGCTACAGGTATTGCTTCTTGCCAAATTTCATGATTCTAGGTCAACGGGAAGTACCCTATAGGTTTTGAACTGTTCTTATAAGGGTTACTTTTTTCCTTTAAATGTACAAAACCCTAAAAATAAATATCGTTAAAAACATACCCATTATAAATAACTTATATTACCTATCCACATATCATATTATACTTTACTAATTTAAAAAAATCCTAAATATATAACTTTTCTTTTTTAAATATAAAATTAACAGGGCTTGGCTTTAATTTAAATTTAAAAAAAAATCATTTTTGACAAAGTACTACAAACAATATTCAGAACCGTTGATTGCTTTCAATTTTCGTATGTAATGTAATAACGTCTTTAGCACGCACGTTTTAAAGTATCATATTGTTTATTATAAATTCAGAGTAAGTACAGACCTCTATATAGTATTAAGCAGTAAAATTTACAACAACAAAATTGTATAAATTTGATAAATCGAAGGCTGGTAAAGCTTCCCTTGATAAAGACTAAATGATAACTTTAATAACAAATAATAGGTTAATTATTAATTTTTTTCAATGATCGCTAAATATATTTTGAAACCATAAGTATTTGACTACTACATAATAAAAATTTAGGCTTTGCCAAGCAGATAAATGCAATATGAAAAAAAAATAGGGCCCGTGTCCCTTCCACGTGGCTTATAATAAAGTTATAAAAAGTTGGTGATGAAAAGCATATACATTGTTAGAAAATATTTTTTCTGCGAGTCCCGGCAATTACTTTTATACGTGACAAAAATATGTACCAACGAGTTGTGTATGAAAATATATATTTTAATATCTTGCCCCTAGTGCCTCCTCTCTCACTCTGAGAACTCATTAGATTTTGTTTGCCTTAATTCCTCACTAAAATAGACAGGACGTATTCTAATTTTAAATAAAGAAAAACGTTAATAATTAATATTTATAATCTGTGTAATTTACCTGTCATTTTAAAAATAATATTCAAGCACTATCACTTCACTTCACTGAACACCACATAAACTAATATTTTTCCCCTCCTAATCTTATATATACATGACGATAGAACTAAAAAACTCACCTGGCTATGTCTGTATATTGACAACTCTAAGCGTAGGTATATTTTAGTTCGTTTTCAAACGCACTTCGAGGAAAAACATAAAAACAATATTAAAGAGTTATTTTACAAGAAAAACTGAATGATAATGACAAAAATACCGAGACAATTAATATTCTCTATGTTAATTGTATATGTATTTTACATTCTTTTCATTATTAAGTTACAATAGAATAGAAGGTACGAAAAATACAGCCAATTAAAATTTGATTTGATTCCCATTGTTATAGCAATTAAATAAATGTCATATATATTGTGTACCTATTAAAAACATATTTCTATACACGGACAACCACTTTCATTTTGTTTTATATAAAATTAATATAGAAATATAAAATAAAATGATATAGAAAAATATGATGTATATCTTTGTAATAAGAACGTTTCTATTATCTGTAAATAACTAATAGCACAGATAAAACACAAGGAAGGTATTCGCTATTAAAGATTAATTATTATCAGTATATATTATTATATTACAATATACAAGTCAATGGCATTCCCATTTGCGAAATATTATTCGAAATTAAATTAGTCATTTTGCGCATTTGTTTTTTTTTAACAAACAATGTTTATCTATAAAAATTTCATAATATTAAAAAAAGTCGACAAATAAATTAGACGAGAGTGAACAACCCAATTAATTATTAATAATATAATAATAATTGTTTCAAATCTAATGTCACACATAAGAAGGAATATTTAAATAAAATTAAAAATAAAATAAATTAATGGGCATCTTGCATGTGTGTAATATCAATACTAATATAAGTAATCATATAATATCCACCAAGAGGCCGAAATTCGACTCCAATCATTATTAAATATTTGAGAAAATTATCATGAATTATATCAACGTTCAAACATTTTCTATTTTTTTTTCTAAAATATTTTTATTTATAACACTATACAACTCGTCAATACGAAAAAAAATTTAAAAAGACAGGAGAAAATAAACATTCTTTTGCTTATTAAATTAGAAAACACGACTTGTTTGAATGAAATAATTTGCCAGTATCACTTGGAATGGTGTAACGATTCTAACGATACCCCATACATTTAAATATGTTCACTCATTAAAAAGTTATGGTGGAATAAAGAAAATCACATGAAAATATTACAATCCATTTTTGGGCTTACATGAAAAATGATTGAAACAAAGCAGTTTTGTCTTTGCCTATTTATATATAAGATATTTTTACAAAATGAGTCGGAATTAAATTTTTGGCATAACGATCATATGATGAAATGATCTTAGATCATAGACAACACAATAAAAAATAGTATGTGGGCCTCAAAAAAAACCAATAGAGTACTTTATTTAAAGCATAAATAAGGGCGCCTTCCTCACTATCGTAAATGTATATATTTTTTCTGTTTTCTATAAAATTTCGGATAAAGCGTTGTTCTCATGTTAGTCGAGATTGTTTTTCTTATTCCAATCCACTAACAAACTCGTTCCCAACAATTCGTAATAAATCAATTATCCTTTTCAAAGTAAAATTTGAAATTGAATTTTCTTAAATTCTTTATCCTAAATTATTTCGCTTAAGCTTACATCATAGAATGCTTCCAAACTGTGTTATACGCTAGTTTAATATTTTTTTCTTTGATTAAAATTAAGTACTCATCAAAGCGCAAATTAAGAACAGTTTATATACATTACAAACTACAAATAGAAAAATATGAAATACAGAATTATAATATAACTTACATTGTAAAAAAAATATTCAAGAAGAAAGAAACAAACATACAAGAATAAACAAATTAAAGTCGTATGCAATAGTTGCGTGCACCAAATGTACGTCCATTTTTTATAAAATATATTAAATGAACTATAGTATACAAATATAATGTTTTTAGTACATTAAAGAAATATCAAATTAAAAAGAAATAATTAATCCGATCCGATGATCGTGGGTTCAAACCGGGCAAGCACTGAATTTTCATGCTTGACGGTGAAGGAAATCATCGGAAACCTGCGTCTAATTTCATTGAAATTATGCCACATGTGTATTTTACTAACCCGCATTGGAGCAGCGGTGTGTAATAAGCTCCGAATCTTCTCCTCAAAAGGGAGAGGAGGCCTTAGCCCACCAGTGGGACATTAACAGGCTTTTACTGTAAGAAATATTTGATTAATTATCTAATTTAGGTTTAATCTCGAATTCGATTAAAAAATCGATTAGTAAAAACGCTACCTGGCCATATACAGAAACCGTTCTTATATTGATTGAGTATTTACTTTCCATCTACGTATAAGAGAGGGCGGCAGGTTTTAAGTTTTTTTTTTTATAGAATAGGAAGGCGGACGAGCATATGGGCCACCTGATGGTAAGTAGTCATCAAACGCTCTTAGACATTGGCTCTGCAAGAAATATTACCCATCGCTTACATCGTCAATGCGCCACCAACCTTGGGAACTAAGATGTTATGTCCCTTGTGCCTGTAGTTACACTGGCTCACTCACCCTTCAAACCGGGTCACAACAATATCAAGTACTGCTATTTTGCGGTAGAATATCTGATGAGTGGGTGGTACCTACAGTAGGTAGTTTTCCTTCACCGCCGAACACGAGATGAATTATAAACACTAATTAAGCAAATGGAAATACCGTGATGCTTGCCTGGAACTCGCGATCATCGATTAAGATTTATGCGCACTTACCACTGGTACATCGGCTTTTTTAAACCTAAAAGGAAATACACCTAATCAAATTTCTAATAGTCTCTAATAGTCATAAAAATAATACGTAGACGGCTGACACCGTTGTCGCGTTAGATAATTGTGATAACTTGATGTACCAAATTAAATTTTTATTTATTTTGAACAATTTATACATATCATAAACAATATATACGATATTAACTACAATAGTATAACACTGTGTCGTAGCTATTAACAATAATAATATAGCAATTACATATTTTATACTACAAATTTATAGATTATTATTAATTATTATTATTACTACATATTCTAACTGACGACTTAAAGAAGTGTCTACAGTTATGATTAAATAATATCCCAGTATCAGTATCCATATATATAAGATCGGCTTTCAGCCCTTGCTATTCTTTCAATCGAAAATGACGTAGCTCATTCGTTAGATTATTGTGCTTTAATTAAAGATTTTAGTCTTAGGAAAAGCAGCAAACATCAATTTTAAAATCTCTGTATTTATTAATTTTGTAATTCTTAATATAACATCCCAGTATCTCTGTTTTTCTTGTTTCGTTATATATTAACCATAGCTGGTGTACAGAGAATATTACTCTATGCTTAAAATAAACGATTAAAAAAACGACTTGACGAAAATAGCTTCAAAGATTCGTTAAAAATGGATACGTCATTCTTGAATATTGGCAGTAAAATTTAAGTGGATATATTTAGTTGAATGGAACAGGGTTGTATTATAAATAATTTAAATTAAAAAAAAAACTATTAACGAATCGCATTAATATATATATATATTATGAAAACCTTTTCCCAAAGTTTATAATTCTTAACCAGCACTCTTTATTTGAATTAAAATATCATGGCTGAGCAATTTGGCCAGCTAGCAAGTGTTAACAAGAGCTTATCAAATGTTTAAAATATTACCCGCTTCTTACCCCGTGTCAATGCGATGCCAACCACGTGATCTAAGAAGATTGGTACCTTTTGTCTATAATAATTAATCCCAAATACAGCAATATACGTAATCAGCCTTCCGAGGCACGAAATATCACCTGAAAAAAAACATTTTTTTTTTCGGACTCTGAACAAGGAAATTATTCGTATCTAAAAACCAGGGTCGGCTTTAGGGAAGGGCATCCTGGGATACAGCCCCGGATATTACCACACATATGGGATACTACCACAAGAGAGGGGTCCTCGCAATAGAAGTTTATAAAACGAAAAGTATCCCAATTTCAAGGATTAGGAAGAGGAGAAGGAAGGGGCCTCAATCACCCTTCAAACCGAATCAAAATAATACCAAGTACTACTATCTAACCTAACCTAACCTACCCAAACGAGCTGGCACAAAGTCCTACCACCAGTTAAAGATAGATATAATAAAATACAAGTATAATCCTTATATGCTGCAATAAATTATTATTGAAACGCCCGAATGTAAGAAAATGGTCAATTTATTTGAAAAATAGTTAGGGCCCTCCACTTCTTTATCACATTAATGCAATATTGAATTTCAATTACCTAATTAACATTACTTACCATAACAAAAAAAAATCCTAATGAAATATTTTTCGTTATCTGTAATTATGTAAAATTGAATAGTTTTAATCCGGCTTAAAGTCTTAATGAGATAATAATCGTGACGTTTAATTCTAATCAATAATCCGTTATTTTAAGTGGAATAACATTTGATAGAATAGTTAAATATTTTTGTTATAAAATAATATATTTTTTAATCTGTTTCGATTTTAATTTGACACATAATAAGTACAGTAAATTGTTTTATTCAAATGTTTAATGCCGGTTTCTAAACGTTTTCGAAATTAGTTATAAATTAAAGTAAAGCGGTTGCCTTTAAATGTCCCACTGCTAGGCTAAGTTAGTTTGAAGTTTTTTTTTTGTTTTTTTTTCAGCCTTTTGCCGTCCACTGCTGGACAAAAGCCTCCCCCATAGAACCCAACCATCCCGATCTTGGGCAGTCCGCATCCATCCCATGCCTGCCACCTTTTTTAAATCGTCGGTCCATCTTGTCACAGGGCGTCCTACACTACATTTGCCTAAACGTGGTCTCCACTCTAATACGTGTTGGCTCCATCGGCTATAAATGCGCCTGGAGATATGACCAGCCCACTTCCACTTCAGCGAGCTAATTCTACGCGCGATGTCGGTGACTTTAGTTCTCTGGTGAATGTCCTCATTTCAAATTCTAACCCCAGGCATCGCGCGTTCCATCGCTCGCTGAGCGATCTTAAATTTGTGGACCAGTCTTACGGTGTGTCCACGTTTCGGCACCGTAAGTCATTACAGGTAGAACGCACTGATTAAAAACCCTGGTCTTAAGCGACTGTGGGATCGACGATTCAAAAATATGACACTATTTCCCGAATGCCGCCCAGCCCAAACGTATTCTTGTTTTAGCCTCCTTCTCAAAGTTGTGCCGGCCAAGTTGTATAGTTTGGCCCAGGTTCCTGCACAACTTCAAGTGGAGAGCCATTTACGACCACTGGTCCCGGGGATACATGTTGGTTTGCCATGATTTTGGTCTTTTCAATGTTCATCCCGAGACCTACTCGTCTTGAAGAATCGCTCAGGTTGTTTAGCATCTCTTCCAAATCCTGAAGAGTCTCCGGCATGATGATAATGTCGTCGGCAAATCGCAGATGTGTAATGTGTTGGCTATTTATATTAATGCCGCGTCCGTTCCAATCGAGCGTCTTGAATCCGTCCTCCAATGCATTGGTAAAAAGTTTTGGTGATATTACATCTCCCTGTCTTTCGGCGCGATGCAATTGGATTGGTCTTGTGCTCTGATCTTGTACTTGGACGGTCATGGTTGCGGCTTCGTACAAATACTTCAACACCTGGACAAACCGACAGTCAATTAGGCACCTCTGCATGAAAGCAACTTGTAAACATGGCTTAAAAATTAAATGGGGCGGTAGTTCTTCAGAAGAGCTTTATCACCCTTCTGAAAAGCAGAACCACCACACTTCTGCTCCATGTCTTCGGTGTAATACCATTATGGAGGACGGAATTGAAGATAGCCAGCCAGTTAGCCAGCTCTCTCAGAACTGGTGTGCCTCCTGCTTTGAGAAGCTCTGAGGTAATTCCGTCATCTCCTGAAGCCTTGTTGTTTCAAGTTTGAAGTTTATTCTACCATTATTAAGTGACATGTTACAGAATTATTGCAATCAAATACATCCAAAATAAAAAATTTCTAACTACGCTATACGTCTGTGCTTAGATTTTTAGAAAATAGGCTACGACAAACGGACAGAAAGCCACGTGACATATAACTTTACAGGGTTCTATTTTTCATTCGATGTACTTGCACCAAAAATCAACATGTTGCTTAAATGTTTTATATATATATATATATATATATATATATATATATATATATATATATATATATATATGCTGTGTTTATAGTTTTAATTTCTTATCATTAGAATCGTATCGTAATTATTAATACGTATTATATCATCAAATAGATAATTTATGTAATTATAATTTGTAAAAAAAACATAGTTAATAACATTAACTACGTTAATAACATTAGCTACTAACGTTAATAACATCGACTATGACATATGCTTGGCAATCCTAAGATCGTTAAACATAGATGCTACAGCCATTGAATGGTTTCACTCTTATCTGTTTAACCGACAGCAATGGCTAATAATAAATATTCATCCTATCTAGATATTCCTTCAGGTATCCCGCAAGGTGGTGTGCTCTCTCCTCTCCTCTTTTCAATATTCATTAATACTTACTCTTCCCTTACTCTTCACTTATTTCTTTCTTTTATCATCTATTAAATTAAATAAATAAATTAAATAAATAAATAAATAAATCTATATGCTGATGATCTACAAATACGTTACCGCTCCTTTAGACAGTATCGATGAGGCTGTTGCAACTTTGAATCATGATTTGGCAAAGATATCTGATTGGTGTAAATCTTACGGTCTCCAAGTGAACCCGAGAAAGTCGCAAGTGGCTATATTTGGCAGTCTTAAGCATCTGTTGAGGGTCCAAGGTAAATATTTACCTCCAATCTTATTTGAGGGCCAAATATTACCCATGCAAGAGACTGTTAGAAATCTTGGACTACTTCTTGATGCTTCCTTTTCCTGGGTACCTCAAATTGCTGAAATGAGTCGTAAGATTTTCGCTACCATTGGTTTTTTAAGACGATGGAAAAACCTATTGCATATCAAGGCTAAGATAATTCATTTCTCTTACCAATACTGGATTATGCTGATGTCTGCTACATGGATTTAACTGAAGACCTCCTAAATAAGTTAGAACGGCTGCAAAATATAGCCATAAGATTTATTTTTCGTCTACGAAAGTTTGATCATGTTTCTCAGTATCGGCCTCAGTTAAAGTGGCTGCCAATCAGACTTCGAAGAAATCCGCACGCCTTATCTCTTCTCTACTCTGTTCTTTATATCGATCACACACCATCTTACCTTAAAGAACGCTTTAAATTTCTTGGTTGCGACAGCGCACACAACCTGCGTTCTTCGGATGACAATAAACTAGTTACCACCTGCAGCCGGAGACAAACCTACAGTAACACTTTTACGGCAAAAACCATCAAACTATGGAATGCACTACCTACAGATATTCGTCAGTCGAATTCATTGAGCATCAGCATTCATTAAGCAGAGCACCGCTTAAAAAGCTATTATTTGTCCATATCTAAGTAAGGTATATATGTATGAAATATAATTAAGTATGTAGTTTATAATTATCTATATATAATTGTATACTCTATAATTATATATAATATGTACGTGTATATATATATATATATATACATGTGTGTACATATATATGTATGTGTATGTATGTATTTAGTGGGATGTAGATATGTGTAGTTCATAAAATATTCAGTATCTCATTTTTATATGTAAACACTCTTACAAAAAATCTTTCACCAAAGGTTGTCTGTGAGAGATCGCTATAAGCGATAAGACCGCCTTTGCGCACCCTTTATTGTTTTACTTTTTCTTAGTTGTTTCCTATTTCTCTTATTTTATTTATATGTTGTGCAACAAGTGTTAAATAAATAAATAAATAGTTGGTTTTTTTTTAATATGTAGGCGGACGGGCAAATGGGCAACATCAGGTTAATGGTCACCACCGCCCATAGACATTACATTGTAAGAAATATTACCCCGTTCCCACTCCACCGTCTCCTTCTGAACCATGACGGTTTCACAGAAGGAGGCTACGGTCGACACGATTGCTCGCAGCGAGAGGTCTTGTCCGACCACACGGACCAGGATCTCCCTCTCCACAATCCACGCCTTGAACTACTGAGCGGTGTCCCAGTCCGTCCGACAGTGGTATCATATTGCCGTCGATTCGCGTCCGGTCTTACACAGGTATTCTCCAAAACAACCATAACCGTTCATTATCTGCGTAATAATAGGCCGACTAGGTCAACAAGACAACCAATTTTTCTTATAATATATTTGTATACTAACAATATGAAAAAGATCTGTCGCATGAGTATGATTTAGAAATTTGGTTATCCTTCTTCCTCACCATTACGGGCAGTTCATTTCGGTATTATAATGTTGATAAGCCGTGTAGTTTCACTTGAAACTGGTTCTCGAAGGGGCAGCAAAATTGCATTAATATTGTTTACAAAACAAAGACCATTATTCTTTAAAATATATCTTTGTTTAAAAATATTCGATTAAATCTGATAGTGAATCGATACTATCTGAGATTTTGTTATAGATTATTAAATTACAGTTAAAAAAAACATGTTTATGTACATTTTATTGCGTATTTAAGGATAATTTCAATTTTAATCTTTACAATTGTGATACAAATCAATATTCTAGATCTAAATGTTATAATATAGGTAGGTATAATAAAGGAATGATTCGAAGCTTTCTAGTTCTCCTAATAAGACAATTTTTATTTATAAAGTCATTTCCATTACTGGCTAATATTTTCGTGTTGGTATAGACGCAAATAAGCCACTCTGAAGCCGTACGTATATACACAACTTTATTTATTAATATTTTTACTTACTATGCTCAAAGGTCATATTTTTAATTACATGTTTTAAGTCATTTTAAGGCGGTCACTACCGTCTATGAACATTGGCGATGTAAGAAATATATACCATTCCTTCATCGCCAATGTACTACAAACCTTGGGAACTAGGATGTCTCTTGTGCCTGTAGTTACACTGTCTCATTTTACCCTTTAAATCGTAATACAACAATACTATGTATTGTTGTTCTGTGGTAGAATATCTGATGAGTAGGTCGTACCTACCCAGACGGACTTTGCACACCTTACCTAGGGTCATTTAGTTATGTCCAACACATTTAGTTAAGTTTAACTAGCTCTATATCTCCTTGAAAATGTAATACAAATCTAATTGTAGCTAATTTAAAACATTGGTTAATTTAAAACATTGCTTTGAAACAAGATCCTCCATTTTGCAACGCACCCAGTATTTACAAAAGCTCCGGTATCTTGTACTGGCTCAAGCGAATGACAATTACGATAAAAGTTTAACTAAAGTCGAAAAAAAAATATGCTAGAACAAGGTGACCTTTTTATGATCTGATAAATAATCATATTCGATGATAATTTTAGTCGAAAGTCTGAATAACAATATCAAACAAACTTAAGACTTAATAAAAAAAATATTTTTTTTTTTCGTCACCATACCATGTAATCATTATTTTGCATAAATTATTATTATCTTACAACAATATAAATAATTAATTATTATTTTTATTAAATTTATTGACCAATGGTGAAAGCAAAGCAGATACAGTAATTGCACAGATAAGAAAAACTTGGTCTACAGTGATATTTCTTATAATTTTACCATTCCTTTTTTAAATTTCCCACGATCCGATCCACGATATTTTAAATATGTAAAAGATATGTTTACAACTTACAAATTAAAATCTTATGATATAATTTAATTTATGGGGATAATAACATAAGCCAGACAAAATTAATACGTAGATATAATAAATTCCACAATATGAGTCAGCTATATTTTTCAATTATTGTGTATTACACACGCAAATAATAAGTATTCATGATATTTTACTTATTAACTTATAATAAAGACTGAAGGTGGATGAAACGAATTTTGAACAATTAAACGAAAGTACCTAATGGTGTAACAACCGAGACATTCGAAAAGTCAAAAGAGCAAAAATTCAGCACAGAATTAATTTAAAAAAAAAACATTATTTTGTCAACAACAATAGAATGGCAAAATTGCAAGAAGTGTGTAGCCCAAGTTTTTTTTTACTATCTTTGCTCATAATTATTAAATCATTTTATCTTTTTTGCACCATAGGACAATAACAATGCAATGATATAGAAAATCAAAATTTATAAAACAAAATCAAATGTTTACTTTAAAATGCCGCCATTATTATATTTATAATCTGACCATAAATAATTATGACAACGACTTAATTAGGTGCTATTGACATAAAAAAGTTATCGATCACAATAAATATTGCAGTCTTATTTAAAGGAAACAATAAAAAATGATAATTTAAATTAAAGATTAGTTTAGTATTACTTTTGTCTAATAAAATGTAGTTATCTGTATATTTAATATCCGTGTATTGTTTTACTTTTTTATTGATAAGAACAGATAATAACAATTTGACGTATTTACATGAACAATTTCATTCGATTTTTAATTATTTTAATTAATCATCTAAAAAATCTGTCCCGCCTTTTTATATGGTATGAATTAAGTTAGAATAATATATATCCTATTTCAATCGAAGAAGGATTAAAGATAAACAAACTTTAGATTTACATATTCCATGCGATTTTCTAATAGTTCTGCTTTATACTACAAACAGCTCTTGATTAATATACCTTCACTCATAATTAACATATATATAATATTCAAGATCTTGAAGAATATCACGTCAATTCGACGTCAAAGTCATTTGTTTGCCTTTAGTCCTCTTAGGGAAAAGGGTATACGTAGATTGTTATCAAAGCCAGCCATTAGCCAGCTGTTTATTACGTGTAAACCTTCAATCACTAATAAAAACTAGATACACAATCAGCTTCAAAAAACGTCCTCACCAAATGAGCACCCATTTTAACTGGGTTCTCAAACACGCCACTCTCACCAGTGCTCTTTCAAAAATGTAGAAATCACACGTCTAGGACACTGAAAAAGAATGGAGTTTCATATTTTCGGTAAGTATTAATTTTACCATTACATAATTGTTATTACTGAATTTACAAAACAGTAATAACTGGTATTTATTTAGGAAAACATTTTTAAAAACTAAATCGTAATAAACGTGCATGACAATTGTAAGGCTCTTGATAAACGTGTTATTCATACTAACGCGTACCCACTTTAATTGTTCGGGTTACATGGTTTGTTTCAACAATGGAACACATTTGGTGGAGACGCTGTTGTTATTTTATTTTCTTTTTTGTATGAAAAATATGATGCATAATCATATTTTTCATAAAAAAAAATTCTATTGTTTAATTAAATTTTTTACTGTGTCTATAAATATAGTAGTAAAATATTAACTAAGTAGAAGGTTCTAAATTTGAATCGATTTTTATTTTATTTTGTATACCGATTATTCCGTGATTAATGGGCAGTTTTTAATCATTCAAATTTATTTTTGAAAGATTATAATAGGCTTTGAAATTAGACGTATATAAACAAAACTGGCATCATCAAAACAAGCCATCTAAAGGCTTGGCATCGACTCCAAAGCGAAAATTAAAGAGTTATTGCAACATTTTTACTTAGTCAGTTTTGTTTCTTGATATTTTTTTTGACTACATGTGATTAAATTGATGATAAGAGATTTTATAATGGTCTCTAGTTTTCCTATAGATATCTGGTATAATAGCACGTCAAAGATCCGAAGAATTCTTTTAGCCGACCCAACGAAGCGTTGTATGTTCGAAGCATTTTTAGAAAGTGATAAATATGTAACTGTATTTTGATGGTGTGATGACGGTGATGATGATGATGCCGTGTGGTGACGGCAACGAATATCACCACCCCATTTCATCCCGTGGGGGGCGTAGAAGTCGACCCGAGGGAATATGCACCAGAGAACGGGCAGCAGCGTCTCTCTGAGTACTATGACCAACTTACTGCGATCGCCAATCCGTCTGCCAAGCGTGGCGATTATGGCATATCCCCCCAATGATAGTCACAACCAAACCACGGCCCCTAGTCCCCGGCAGCCCTGCTATTCCCAGCCTTGGTAACAGCTGTGGTAACGGCGGGGCAGGGGGTGCTAAGAATCCCCTGCAGATTTCGTGTTACCAACACCGACGACCTCTGGCCCTGGCAACATATAACACGCGTACACTGCGGACTGACGAGAAGATTATCGAACTGGAGGAAGAACTGAGCAGGTTACACTGGGATATCATCGGATTATCCGAAGTCCGAAGACAGGGGAGGACACGATAATCCTAAAATCCGGTAACCTTCTCTATTTCCGGGAGGGTGATTAACTGTCCCAAGGTGGTGTCGGGTTCATAGTCCACAAGTCCCTCGTTAACAACGTTGTGAAAATCGAGAGCGTTATTCTACCAAACGGTATTCTTTGAAGGTCATACAGGTATAAGCGCCGACTTTGACACACTCCGACAATGAAGTCGAGGTCATGTATGAGGATTTATCTAGAGCCATACATACCAATAAGACTCATTTCACAGTCGTAATGGGGGACTTTAACGCGAAGCTGGGCAAACGATTCGGTGAAGAGTTAAAGGTGGTGGGACTTTATGGAGAAGGAGGGACTCTTTATGATGAACTCCTTCTTCAAAAAGCCAGGTCATCGTAAATGGACCTGGGTGAGCCCTGACGGGAAAATTAAGAATGAGATAGACTTCATCCTGTCGACGAGAAGACAAATATTCAATGACGTCTCTGTGATTAATGCAGTCAAAACCGGAAGCAATCACAGACTAGTGAGAGGCTCATTGAATCTCAATGTCAAACTCCAAAGATCCCGACTAATGAATTCTACGCTCCGACCAACACCTCTCCAAATCCGAAATCACGAAGCCTTTCAGCTCGAACTCCAAAACCGATTCGATTGCCTAGCAGACTGCGAGGAAGTGGACGCATACAACGATAGGTTTGTGGAAGCTGTCCATACGGCTGTGTCTAAGACCTTCAAGACCAGCCGTACAAAAGGAACCAAAAAGATCTCAGCCTCTACCTTACGGCTTATGGAGGCAAGACGGAAAATGATTCTGACGTCCCCAGCTGATACTGCCAGTTTTCGGCTGCTCAACAGACAGATTTCAAAGTCTCTGACTCGTGACACTCGGCAATTTAATACAATGCGCATTAAAGAGGCCATCGAGCGGAATAAAGGCTCTAAAGTGTTCGCCAGAGATCTCTCTGTGGGGCAGAGTCAACTGGCGAGGCTGAAGACTGAGGATGGTAGAATAGTCACGTCAAGATCTGAGCTGTTGAAAGAGGTTGAGAAGTTCTACGGTCAGCTGTACACGACAACGCAATCACCTGTCAGTAGTCAAGCTGCAGATCCCAGAGCAAGACTAACCCGAAATTACACCTAAGATTTTCAGGACGTCAGTCTTTCCGAGATTAGAATGGCTCTCGAGCAACTCAAAAACAACAAGGCACCTGGTGATGATGATATTACAGCTGAGCTTCTGAAGGCGGGTGGTACACCGATCCTCAGGGCCCTTCAGAGGCTATTTAACTTCGTCATAGCCAAAGGTCAAACGCCAAAGGCATGGCACAGAGGTGTGGTGGTGCTTTTCTTTAAGAAGGGTGATAAAACCCTTCTGAAGAATTACAGACCCATCCCACTGCTGAGCCATGTTTATAAGTTGTTTTCGAGAGTCATTACGAATCGTCTCGAGCGAAGGCTTGACGACTTCCGGCCACCCGAACAAGCCGGTTTCCGAAAAGGCTTTAGCACTATAGACCACATACATACGCTGCGGCAAGTTATACAGAAGACCGAGGAGTATAACCAGCCACTCTGCTTAGCGTTTGTAGACTATGAGAAAGCCTTTAATTCGATCGAAACCTGGGCCGTCCTGAGGTCCCTTCAAAGGTGCCAAATCGATTACCGGTATATCAAGGTGTTAAAGTGCTTGTACGAGAACGCCACCATGTCAATCCGACTCCAGGATCAGAACTCAAAACCTATCCAATTGCAAAGAGGCGTAAGACAGGGAGACGTTATATCTCCGAAACTGTTTACCGCTGCATTGGAAGATGTTTTCAAGCTTCTGGACTGGAACGGAGTTGGCATCAATATCAACGGTGAGTACATCACTCATCTTCGATTCGCCGACGACATTGTGATTATGGCTGAGACCTCGGCACTATGCTCGATGACCTCAACAGGATCTCCCAACAAGTGGGTCTTAAAATGAACATGGACAAGACGAAAATCATGTCGAACATCCATGTTGCACCCACTCAAATCAAGGTTGGAAATTCTGCACTCGAAGTTGTAGACAACTATGTTTACCTAGATCAGACCATCCAACTAGGTAGGTCCAACTTCGACAAAGAGGTAAATCGTCGAATCCAACTCGGCTGGGCAGCGATCGGGAAGCTACACGATATATTCTCATCTAAAATACCGCAGTGTCTCAAGTCGAAAGTCTTCGACTAGTGTGTGTTGCCAGTGATGACTTACGGATCAGAGACGTGGTCGCTCACTATGGGCCTAATAAGAAGGCTCAAGGTCACCCAAAGAGCAATGGAGAGAAAGAGCTATGCTCGGAGTTTCTCTGCGTGATCGAATGAGAAATGATGAAACCGCAGGCGAACCATAGTAACCGACATAGCCCGAAGAATTTCTAAATTAAAGTGGCAGTGGGTGGGGCACATTGCTCGTAGAACTGACGGCCGCTGGGGCAGAAAGGTTCTCGAGTGGCGACCACGAACCGGAAGACGCAGCGTGGGCAGGCCCCCTACAAGATGGACCGACGATACAGAAAAGTCGCGGGAAGCCGTTGGATGCGGGCAGCGCAAGACCGACCAGAATGGAAATCCTTGGGGGAGGCCTTTGTCCAGCAGTGGACGTCTTTCGGCTGAGAAGAAGAAGAGGAAGAAGAATTTTGATTTTAATGATTGATTATGTAAATAAATATTTATATATATATATATATATATATATTTATCTTAGTTTCATTGATTTTTAATGTCCTTCCCTATGAATAATAAATTATGTTTATAACATAAAACACACCTTTGACTTAATTACAAAAAAAATTCATTTCATATTTGGGTATGAAAAAAAATATATTGAACAGTTCGGCTCCTTTCAGTCCTTGTGCTAGCGGCGAGCCTACCTCGTAAAATTGTATTGCCATTTTTACCGTTTTTTAAATTCTACTTTAAGTTGACGATATAAGGTTAAATTTGTAATGTATGTAGACCAGCTATTGTCGGTCGAAATGTGTGTGTGTGTTTAAATATGTGTATGAGTTGTGAATACAACTTAAATTGATGACCTTAAGATTGAATTTGCATTAATGTATTTTTGTTTCAACTACAACTACATAAACACAGTAAGGGACAGTTTTATAATGATTTTTGTACGGGAGTGTGTATCTAGTTTTTATTAGTGATCGAAGGTGTAAACCCATTCAATGCCGAGACACAATAATAATTATAAATTATATATCAATGGCGTCATAGACATACTGGTGGTAGGGCTATGTACAAGCTCGTCTGGATCGGTACCACCCACTCATCAGATATTCTACCGCAAAACCGCAGTACTTGGTATTGTTGTGTTCCGGTTCGAAGAGTAAGTTAGCTAGTGTAAATACAGTCACAAAGGACATAACTTCTTAGTTCCCAAGGTTGGTGTCCCATTAGCGATGTAAGCGATGGTTAACATTTCTGTGCGGTGATGACCAATTACCATCAGATGTACCTGTTCTATATAAAAAGACAGTTCCCATCGATCGATAATATCGTCATCTTAAATATTACCAGTACTTACTTAATTTTATATATGTATAACTGCGATTTAAGCACCTGTAAAGATATGTTTACAAGTTTTAAATTAAAATTCTATGGTATACTATAATTTATAGCGATATAATCCTAAGCTAGGCAAAAATTAATACATTAATATAATACCATAGTATGAGTAAATTGTTTTTCAATATATTGGTCAACGTTTGTGTATTATACACGGAAACTATTACGTGTTTGTTAGAAATGCTGTACATTTCTGAAAATAAGACTTTCTTTTGAAATTCGCAGTAATTCTTTTCACTTATATATGTACCACTAAGCCTGTTTTTACACTATCACTGCTAAGCTAAACGTATATGGGAGAGGACTCCCTATTAAAATCAGGCTAATGATGTGAATAAATAGTTTCTATATTCCCTATTTTAGTAAATATGTAGTCTGTATATGATAGTATTATTGGGATTAAGTACAATTTGTTTTTGTAACGGTCACGTGTTATGAAACATTTAATATTTTTAATGTGGAAATACAACGAAAATGCCATAACATAACTATACATTTCAATAACTTCTTATTGACCTCTCATGTTGAACCTACAGCCTCGGGATCTGCAACCTTATTAATTAGCTACTTTTTTCACCTTCATAAAGGTACCTGGGCCGTTGGTGATATAACTGGCTCATGTGGAATTCTCACCCAATAAAACCACTGCGATGGCCATCTACAGAAAACATTGTAACTATATGACGCATCCTCGGACCCTCCCAAGCAGTGCTTATCTCGTAGCTCAGCAGAGCTACTATACCAATAAAGCATTTAATTTAATTTTAAGAATCAAAAAAAGCGAGTTGCTTGCTATTTACAATCTCAAAAATTCCCTTTACGAATACGTAACAATTAAAAAATAATCCAGCTTATGTATAGCACTCGATATATATATATATATATTTGTCGCAACCGGGTGAATTATTTCGGTCAACGCCATCTAGTGGTATACGTTCGAGACTACGTTATGGAATCGTTTCCGGAACGCCAGCGCCACGTAGCGGCACTCGATGGAGTTTGTGTAAGCATGCGCCAGAGGGGAACGTCGGACATCTCTACTCTCCGAGCGTTCGGCGCGTGCGGTCACAGAACCATCGCGCATTCCGGTCACCTACTTAAACTGTGTTACTGAGTCATTATACTGTGGTTGATTGTACAAGTGTGTTTTCTTGATCCTACGTCACCTACCGATAGACGCCCACATAAGAAAACCATGAACTATAACTGTGGTAATGGCCCTCCTCCGACATCAGAAGTGGGATCAGCGTTGGATCAAAACAATGAGACGAACATCTGGCGTGCAATGTTCGAGCCGCGACTTCAGCGCATGGCATTTACTACGAACATTACATCGAGAGAGAAATTACAACAAGAACTGAGTGCTTTTTCACATCTCAAGCGCAAAATAAACACCACCAGCTGTCAAATACAACTGACGTGAAGCGAGCGAGGATGACCCAAGTTCAGTGTTATAATTGTGGCAAAAGTGGTCATAAGCGAGTTGAATGTAGAAGCAAAACGATTGACACGAGAGGACGGCCTACACCTACAACATCGTCGAGTCAAGCATCGCAGCAGCCGGCAGCCAAGACCTTGGTTTGCTTTAAATGTGGCAAGCCGGGTCACATCGCCGCGCGGTGCAGCAGCAGCAGCCACGGCGGCAGCGGGCCCGCCATCGGCGGCGCACACGGCGGCGAGCGACGCGTTGACGTCTGCACGGTGCAGCCACCGTCCGGGACATTAATACAAAAAGGGTGAATTAATTCAGTTTACATACGATTCTGGTGCTGAATGCTCGTTAGTTAAAGAAAGTTTTTCATCAAAGTTCAGTGGCAAGCGCCACTATAATGTTGTTGCTATGACTGGTATTGGTAAAACACAAGCATTCAGTACAGAACAGATTTTATGTTGTGTAACGATTGACGGTCACCTCTAGAAATCTTATTACATGTTTTGCCTGATAGCTATTTGCAAAGTAACGTTATGTTAGGCCGTGAGATTTTAAATCGTGGTTTCGCGGTAAATATGACAGCTACCGAGCTTTCGTTCACTAAGGTTTGTTGTGTAAATTCGATCAGTCAAAATAGTGATAATACATTACGATTAGATTTAATTACGACGGGTGTGTCTGGTGAAAACAAATCTAAACTATTGGACGTGCTTATTCAGTTTTCTGAGTATTTTATTACCGGTTTACCTACAACGCGTATAAACACAGGCGAGCTTAAGATTAAATTAATTGATTCGAATCGAACGGTGCAGCGGCGACCGTATAGAATGTCAACAGAAGAACGTAGTATTGTACGCGAACGTGTAAAAGAGTTATTAGAAGCTTATATCATTAGGCCTAGTTGTTCTCCATTCGCGAGTCCGGCACTGCTAGTAAAGAAACAAGCGGTGATAAATCGTGGCAGGATACTATAGGCGAGGTTCAACTAGCAATAAATTGTACGATGAATAGAGTTACAAAAGCTTCTCCACTTGAACTTTTAATCGGGAAAGTTGCAAGACCGTTGTCATTGATGTGTAGCGAAATAGAGACCGATGTTGATTTGAACGAAATTCGCGATCGCGCGTCTGAGAATATAACAAAAGGTGCGGAATATGATAAGGCTCGATTTGATAAAACAAAGGCTAAAATTAAGAATTTTGCAGTAGGTGACTTTGTATTGTTAGAAAACGAAAAACGGAACCAAACAAAGTTAGATCCGAAGTATAAAGGTCCGTTTAAGGTGATTGAGGTTTTGGATGGTGATCGTTACATGTTAAAGGCTTTAAATTCAAAGCGTACGTACAAATATGCACACGATAGGTTAAGAAAGATGCCAGCAAGTCATTTACCAGTCGATGTTGATGTTGATGATAGCTGTAACGGTATTGACGAGTAAGCTTAATGTGTGTAGACGAGTAAGGGGTGCTAGCGGCCGTATTGTGTTCGACCGTACCTGTAGTTATTACGTAGTCGTAGCCCGGTAGAAGTCGGTATCTCTTGAGGCAACTCAAGTAGACCGTGGGTGCGCGGTGCGCGTTTAACTCAGGCGGAGGTCGGGGTCTAAGAGAGACCACAATGGTGTGTAGTCACGGGGTGATACACATGGGCACATGCAAGGTTTCGATCCACGCGGTGGATGCGGCAGGGCAATGTGATTGCCAGTCGGCTAGAGAGCCGTGGCGCTAGAGGTTTTTACTCGTAGAGTTTTGTAAACTTTAAAGATAATGTTGCAGTATAGTGTTAATGTGGAATAAAATGACTGTGGTATCTGGCCTGGCGTGGTGATCTTGACTGTAATTGTAATTTTGATTATTTTGAATTCCTATTGTTCGATATTGTTTTAAAGTAGAGTTGAAGTTGAGTTGTTAATAGAAATTAAACTGTAGTGATCTAAGAGTTTCTTTATTTATCCGATGTGTATTTACTACATCTGGGTTTAGGAGGTGAACGTTGTAGTAATAAAACTTCTTGAGTGTTGTCGGAACGGTGGAATGTTGTGGAAAAAAAATGGTTCGAGTATATGTACAAAAGTGAGTTACAAAAGGACCAATAAAAAAAAAAAAAAAAAAAAAAAAAAAAAACAAGAAAAATATAAATTGTAAACAGATGTTATAAGAGGGTTCTTGTTACAAATATAATAAATTATAAACAGTTCTTGTCAGAGGTTTCTAGTTTCAAATAAACAATTCTTAAGAGGCACTTGTTGTTTCAAACGATGTTATTTATTGCGGCATGATGGGCGACAAGTGCATAAGCGAAGCATATGCGGAGCACATGTGGAGTTGCTATTATGTACTGCTACATGTATGTAATGTCAGAAGTGGCCGAGCAGAACAAGGTTTTCCTGTGATATGTATTGTCGGCAGGTTAACAATCACACGTGGGCGTGTGCAAGCAGGATGGCCGTGTCGCAACCGGGTGAATTATTTCGGTCAACGCCATCTAGTGGTATACGTTCGAGACTACGTTATGGAATCGTTTCCGGAACGCCAGCGCCACGTAGCGGCACTCGATGGAGTTTGTGTAAGCATGCGCCAGAGGGGAACGTCGGACATCTCTACTCTCCGAGCGTTCGGCGCGTGCGGTCACAGAACCATCGCGCATTCCGGTCACCTACTTAAACTGTGTTACTGAGTCATTATACTGTGGTTGATTGTACAAGTGTGTTTTCTTGATCCTACGTCACCTACCGATAGACGCCCACATAAGAAAACCATGAACTATAACTGTGGTAATGGCCCTCCTCCGACATATTTTTTAATTATGGCAACAAAATCCTGTCGAAAAATATTAAGAAAATAAAACGAACAAATAATTAGATATTTTAATAGATTACATAAGATTACATTAAAAATCAACAAACGGACCATCTCGTAACTATCACTGATGCTAGCTAATAAAAACTTCAATTCACTTATCTAATAGAAATATGTTATTCATATCTAATATCTATCTATAATACAAAAGAAAGGAATTTCTTGTACAATTATTTATCTATCTAAAATAAAAATTAAATTAAAAACATTATTACTTTTTTATTTATCTGACATTCCCAGCTCTGGTATTTATGAATCATTTCATGTAAGCTCCAATTTATGTAACTAGCAACACAAACTACTTTTCACACAGTATTAACAAAAAGTTAATGTAAATATATTTATAATACTTGTGAAAAATTAAGTATTTAAAAAGTAATTTATAGGAAAAAAAACATCACTATTTAAACTTGAAACAAAAATATAACATCAGAAGACAGATAAATACAGTATTGCGAAATTCCTTTCTTTTTAAAAACTATCTAACTTTACAATAAGACAGCCTTTGATAAGAAACTCGATTATTAAAAAAAAAAAGAAAATATTCCTTTAAGAACTCTGCTCGCATCATTGTATCGCCTCATATGCTATTTGCATATGTGTGTGAGAGAGACGGAAATATACAACACTTCTGAGCGAGCAAGAGAAAAATATTTATTTAATTGTTCCAAAATGTCACATAATATTTGATTGTATAAGTAGAAGTTTATTTAAACAATGTTCATCGCACAAAACCCCCCAAGAAGAATAGCGGGAATTTAACACACGGCCATTGTTGATAATTCATTAATTATTATTATCATCGTACATTTATATTTTTTAAATTTAATTTCTAATGTAGTCATTAATGAGCAACAGAAATGAAACATTATTACGTCAGCAACGTCAATAGAAACGTCAAACTTGACCTTCAAATCTTACTAACATCGTGTACGAAGCAATGTTACATATAGAAAAAATATATATATTTGAAAATAACATTGTTTCATCAAAGGCTGTGTAATACCTATGCTTATATACTAGCTAGTGATAAAATAATAAATAGGCGGCGATCGAATTTAAGAGACCATAGTTTTTTTTTTTTTTTTGAAAATAATACTCTATGTAAATTATTCGAATTTATATCGACCATAAATAAATTATACTTCTATAACTACAAAGTTCTGTGAGCTTAGGATTAAAATAATAAAGTTAAGATTTTAAATTGAAATCACAAATAAGAAATATAACATTATTTCTTATTTTTATTGAAAATCATACATAAACTATTTACCATAAAAAAAATATATTTATGATACATTATAAATGTCAAAACAATATATAGTATCCTGGGACATTATTCACACACGGCCATCTGATCCTAAACTAAGCAGAGCTCATACTATGGAAACCAGACACCTGATATTCTACATATACTATTTTCCTTACAGCATACAGCAAGAGTTAATGCATATTTGACACACACAGAAAAAAAATCATTCCAATAACTTAAAATATAATTTATATATGGTCGATAGAAATTTGAAATATAATCTTCATCGACAAAACATTTGCAACGTAACACTATTAACTAATTGCAAGATCTATTTCAATTTATTCATCTATTTTATTAATTTTAATCTGCAGCGATTAATTATATGTATTTAAATACAATAATCACTATAATTAATATTATTTTTATATATATTATTTTTAATATATAACGTGAACTCTGTTATTTACATATAAGATATAATGAAATGTTTATGATAAAAGTTTTCATTATCTTTCCATGTGTTATATTTAAAAACAAAGTCCAGGCTATATGTGTACCATAAATCCAAAGAGAAAATAAACTTTACATTATATAACAAAATTTAACCAATCGAAAAAGAAAACTGTTCAGATAACTAACATTCTCTACGGAATATGAAATATTTTCAAATCTGTAACATGATTTTTTTATATACTAATTCGATGGTTATATTAACCATTAATAGCTATCGGTTTAATATTTTTCGAATCATGTAATCGTCTTTGAAGGCAAACATTTATAGTTATAATGCCTTAAGTTGTTCTAATGACATTTAAATCAAAATTGAATTTTGCTACCAACTGTAAAAAAAAAACATATTTTAAAAAAAGAATAGAATATTCATCTGCACGAATTAAATGACAAATTACATAACAAAACAGATTAGATAGACACAAAATGATTACAATTAAAATTATAGCACCTACGTAACTTCGTTTACACTCGTCAAGAAATAAAAAAATAAAACAAAGTTTTTTTTTCTAGTCATATGCACAAGTGTTATATACAATATAAGGATACGAAATTGATACCAAACAGTCTATACATTAGTGTCATTTTTCCACAAATTAAAATGTTATATATTGTATGTGGCTACAATGAAATCTGAACACACTTTATCACAATAGTATTCATTCTGTCAATTGAAGCTAACGAGTTTATTTCGTCGTCGTGATGACGTCATAATTATAATAATAATCATACTAAATCATTTCAACGAATCGAACGATATTTTTAAATTATCGGCTGTATACGTTTCCATTGTTGACTTAAATTGAAAGCAAATAAAAAAATATGTGTTGATAATTCGAAATATATACGAAGAATAATTTAAAATTATATAACAATTGTACATATGAGTGAACTACACATACTCACACAATTATAAACTAAACAATAGAATATTTCTGATTAATAAATAATAATATTTGAATTTCAATCACATATATATTAATTACGTTCATGGGTGAGTATTCTTTTGATTTGTTCGTAACTGTATCAAAACCAACAGATTAAAAATGTAAATACATCATTTGTTGTCATTTCGTTCTAGAATAGTATTTTAAACATAGTAGATTAATCTGTTTAATATAATGTATGAAAGAGAGAGATGGCAGATATATTTCTATCACACATAATATATCATTTCTAACTTTAAACACAATTCTCTGGGAGTTTAAAAGCAATGCAATTGCAAACAATTACTTGGCCACTTTTATTACAAGTCCTTTTTTAAAAACAAATCAGGCACGAGTATTTCAAAAATGTGACTTATGACTTTATTGCTAATATTAATATAAACTAATAATATTAAGACAGCAAAACTAATAGTAGTAATTCCACCAACCCGCATTGGAGAAGCGCGGTGGAATAAGCTCCAAACCTCCTTCTCAAAAAGGGAGAGGAGGCCTTAGCCCAGCAATGGGACATTCAAAGAAAAACCAATATGGACAAAAGTTAAGGATATAATAATATTATCTAATTAATTTCACTTCCAACTTTTATGAAACATCGAATTGAAAATTCGAGTCGTATTTATTCATTGGTTAAATTATTCATAAATTCCTAATGTTGGCTGTCGAATACGATTTTCAAATTAAAATACTGTTCAATATTACCATTTACAAAGATAGCATTATTAGTAGGAAGAACAGTTATTTTATCAATACTCCAAACTAAAATTATTATATAGAACATTCACTAGACATTGAAATTATCATTTCAAGAAATTTATTAAATAATTATACACATCAAAAATTTTCAAAAACATAATTTACGTAAGCAACTATCAATCCCCTGTATAAAATATTACCATCCTTTTCTTTCATACATTATATAATATAGTTAGAAAGAAATGCACAAATGTATTTACAAATCGGTATTGAATATATATATTTCTTTGCTTACATAATTAAAAAAAAGCAATAATCACAGATTTAAAAAAAAATCTTACGATCTAGTTTACATAATATATAATACTTTATGTATTATTTTTCTTATACGTAATATAATTATTAGACTGCCAATTTTAAATAAATTAATCTATAATAATAATTTTTATTTTTTTCTTATATAATTACGATTTTCGAATTAATACCGATTTAGAATTATTATTCGCGAATATGAAAAAAAAACAATTATTTTTAAATGTCTCCAAAAAACTATAAAAACAATTATAAAATTAAAAAAAAAAGAATAATCATTAATATAAAATAAAAATAAAATGGTTCCAACCTTAAGTATAAATGTAAACCAATCGAAAAAAATAATTATTTAAAACGGCCCAGCGTTTCGTCTAAAATATTAATATATATGAAAAAAAAACAACTGGTATACAGACAGCAAATAACACTATGCTAACTTGAATGCAGTTTTTTTACATAGGTAAATTAAAAAAAAATAGTAACAAAAAACTGGTAACATTTAGAATACGAGCAAGTAAACTCTTGCATCTGAAATGTGTCACTCAAACATTGCATTCGAACAGAAGGTCCGCTTTTTAAGGTACTATTGATAAACTTACTTGACTTCATACAGGTCCCTTTTAAAGTTCCCTCAGCTAACTGAGGAAACTTTAGAAGGGACCTGTCTGAAGTCTCACATACAAAAATTATTTTACCATAAAAAAAAAAGTGTGATTAATTTTGCGATTGTCAGTTAGCATAATGTTATTGCTTGAACGATTTAAAACTTCAATCAATGATCGCGTACAATCTTAGTCCGGGGGCAGATAGCTGAAGAGTTTGTATTTATCACGGATGTACGGTCTTACGTCGTCTTTCTGTAATAAAAAAAGATAAATATATGTCAGAGATAATAAATTTAAGCGAGTATACGACGTCACTTATTGCAATAGCAACACCACACACACACGTGTGGTATGTCATATAGGTTGGTCTGTTGTCAGATGTCAAGTTGTGGAAATATAAGACGGGTATTGTGCAGCCGACTGATGGAAATATAATGGTGTATATGTCAGTAGCGCGTGTGATCGTTTGTCGAGCGACCCTCCTTGCTTTCTTGTTCTCTTGCTCTCAGGACAGCGCCAGCGCCGGACATGCGCACTGACTGATTTGATTAAATCAACATATTGGACGACAATGGCGGCCATTTACATGGCAAACCATTTGAATCCGCGACATATATATTGTAGTAAAATAAGCCTGTATATTTTTCACCGCTGAGCTAATGCCTCCATAAGTAAAAACCTTAGAAAATGTGTAACAATCGGTGGTATTTTTTCCCTAATAATGTTTTTAATTTTTTTTGTTAAAACTTTTAATAAAATTAAAAAAAAACTAAATGATAAATAAAAGAATTTGGTGCTTTTGGCTTCGGATGGGTAGATAAAAAGAAAAATAAATAAAGTCAATAGGGTGGATAGTTTAGGAAATCTCGTGATGAGTGGTAATTCGCTTATATTAAAATTATTATTGATGATAGATTCTATACTTGGATCTAAAATAAAAAGATAACTTTCTAGTACATGTCTTCGCTTCTACTGATCTAGAAATTACAAATACATATCCTAAATAACTGTTTGCATGGTTATAAAGATTGAACAATAAAAGAATATTGAAGAACAATGATTACACAATAACCCTACGAGATATAATGAGTATACTCACAGTAGCCAGGTTTTCTAGGAACGGAAGCAACTTCAGCAGTTCGTTGTCACTGCGGTCCACGAACCAGCTGTCGATCGGTATACCATTCTCCAGTTGATAACCGAAAGCCTGGTGACAAAGCTTGGATTTAGTAAAAGTTTATATATTTTACTATAATTGTATAGATCTCAAGAAAGGCCTTTTATGCCATGCTATTTTATGAAGGAATTCGAGCAATAATTGATCTGCCACACAACTTATATTTCATTTGTGACTAGTTTGGTCAGGTTTAAGAGTGGAATTGCACGACTTAACACATAGTAATAGCTTAAGTTAAATAAACAAAACCAGTAATTTATTTCCGTACCTGTGGGCTGTTGTCTACAATAACGGTCTTTCGTAAGTCCCTGCCGAGTATCGAGAGATCCTTGACATAGTTACCGTTCACGAGAAGGCAGTGTTCGCGGAATAATCTGTAACAAAGAGATCAATTAACATTCGAAGGACTAAAATCAACAAGATTTTTGTTAATTCATAAATATACTTTGGTAGAAACCAATAAACAATTTTAATCTTGAATTAAGACGAATTTTTTTTTTTATAGAAAAGGAAGGTGGACGAGCATATGGGCCACCTGATGGTAAGTGGTCACCAACGCTCTTAGACATTGGCATTGTAAGAAATGTTGCCAATCGCTTAAATCGCCAATGCGCCACCAACCTTGGGAACTACGATCTTATGTCCCTTGTGCCGATAATTACACTGGCTCACTCATCCTTCAAACCGGAACACAACAAAACCAAGTACTGCTGTTTTGCGGCAGAATGTCTGATGAGTGGGTGGTACCTACCCAGACGAGCTTGCACAAAGCTCTACCACCAGTAAATAATGTATTCGTGATAAAATGCGTTTTGAATGTCAGCGAAGTTGTTAAATAGTATTGAATTATAATAATGTATTATTAATCAAGACTATATAAATTAAACGAAAAAAAGCAAATATATTTATTTGTTAAGGTTTAATTATATTTCTCCTGCCATTCGACGAGCTATACGTCACGAAATATTACAGAATACGCGCCAATAGAACAAAATTCTACTTTAAGCGCGACCACATCAGGTTTACATTGCTATTGGCTGCCGCTTGCTATCACGTGAACTATAAACATAGCTATTGGACAAGATTTAGTACATCACACGACATTTTACATAACATAACAAGTTACGTACAATTTATTTTCATCCTATTACTTAAACCAATCCATTGGTAATCATTTAGTATGATTTGATTGCAGTGCGTTGAGATTGAAGAGTTAGCCGGGAGTCATACCGGTATTTGATCCAGCGTCGTGCGGGGTCCAGTAGGTTGAGCAGGCGGTCGGCGTACACTCGCTTGCTGGCCGTGAACAGGATCACCTCGTACAGGCGAGACACGCGCGACAGGAACTCAGCAAAATGAGGTCGTGTGCGAACGAACACCTAAAAATATTTTTCATTAACATATCCATGTATGTATATACATATATGATATATATATTATTATTTATTCAGGCTATGAAACCTGAATAGCACAGCAACACAGCACATTATTGAGCAATTTAGGTTAAAATTGTATTCAAATACTAATTTATGATTCATATAAATATTTTTAAACGTACCGTATAACGACAGTCCTGGAACAAGACCGGGAAGTGAAAGCTTGCGTCCGGTAGTTCTTGTAACGAGCAGTGTACTAAAGTTTCGTCCAAATCGAGAACCTGAAATGAGGCATTGTCTACATTAATATACTTCGTATAGACATACTTGTAGTCGTGTGTAGGTTGTCCTGGCTTGTATGCGCTTGAACGTCCCGGTAGCATGCGCAAGTGATCCCGCGGCGCTCGTTAAGACGGAGAGTATATGCCGCTTTTTTTTAGTGGATATTCCGATGTTTGGGGCGCACTCGGGGCCTTGGACACTGGCGACTCCCACATACCCCTCCACTGTTATTGTGGGGGAAACGCGTAATGCGTTTTTCCAGCGTTAAAAAAAAGGCTTGTATATTCAAGTGGTCTGAGGTTGTTAAAGTCTAAGAGTGAGCCTGCGTTCGTGAACGAGTATGTAGGTCTGGGCATATATAAATAGAATACCTGGACTTGGCGTTACATTTGGGCAGAATTTATTTGAATGGTAACATTAGTTGTGTTATGAGACGAGTGTACTCACGAGGCTGAAGTCGGGGCTGGTGCGCGTCTTGAGCGGCAGCGCCGGGCAGCGCGCGCGCAGCGCCCCCTCGCCGCAGCACACGGACTCCAGCGGCGGCAGCTGCGGGGCACGGTTTAGTATCCAGTGTACTTATACATCTTACTACACTTCTTGTATGAAGTACAAGTAATTAATTTACAGATCTTCACAAAATGGCCCTTTAAAATAACTTAAACCCGTTGAGTACTTGTAAAACCAAAAATGGAACAAAAAACAAATTTGCTTTCAAAAAATAAGGATCTCATAAGAAGCTCATCTGATGGGTGAGATCTTACCTGTTTGATGAAGAGATATGGATCGAAAGCATCTGCCCAGGAGGATATTTGCTCACACTCGGCTCGAACACTGCAGGAAGATATAACTGCCGCTGCTTCCTCCTACAAAGAAACATGTATCAATAAAACTAATGGACATACATATCTTAGCTAAAGATTAAAGGGTTCATTTGTTTAATATTTATCTCATGCTCGGAGACAAAAGGAAACATTTTCTAAAAGGCCATATAAGAGGAATATGTCACATTTATACTAAACTTGTCCTTGTCCTATACTTGTCCTACCATATCTTCGGACAAATCTATATGAGTAAGGCGCAAGGGACGTAACATTTTACTTCCCAAGGCTGCAACAGCTTTACAATTAATTACCAAAAGACGTTATAAATGCAAATTCAATTAATATATTCAAAAAAAGATTAAAAAGTTATTTACTTTAAAAAATGTAGACATAAGTTATGGTATGGTATTTTATACTTAATATTATTTCCTAAGTTCAGGTAGACTTTGTTCTTTTTTAGGAAATAAATGTCTTAAACCTTAATGCTGGTAATGCAATGGCATTGATAGCATAGTTAAGATTTCTTACAGTGCAGTCAATGGGCCGTGGTTGCGCGATCCGCATTTGAGTAATTTTGGTTAACTTTGCCGCCACTTTAAATGGGTAAGTCGGCAGCACTGGATAAAAATTAATTATTCATAATACTATACCTCAATGTCTGGTGTAGGTTCATCGTGACAGTTCAAAGAGTTTTCATCCACCACAACATCCGATGCACCCTGTGGGAAAATAATATTGTTATATATATGACCACACCAATCAATCCCTTAATTTTTTTTTTAATATAACAATTAGACTGGCAAAAACTGGAATGTGTTCATAAAGAAATAAATTGAATTAAGCATGTATTTAACTATAGAATCTATCAGGTGTAGAATTTTTTTTTTCTTTTAGGTATTTGAAAGTATATAGTGTACAGTGTATCTATAAAAACTCTATACAATTTCTATTCTGAAGAGGACCAATCAGTAAGGAATGATGTTTTTTTTTTCTTTATCTTCGACTCACCCATCCCGCAGCTTCTGCAGCAAGACTCTGGCTTATTTCCGCCAAAAATCCTGTACTAGGGTTCCTAGATGACAAAGCTTCAAGGCTCTCTATAGCAGTGCCTTGGGTATCACCGCAGGTTGACGAGATTTCGCATTCTGGATCCCGGACATAGACATCTTTCTCCAGCATTGACACAAAGTTGGGCTGCAAGGCAGAAAAAATACATTTTGTTATTAATGAATAAAATATGAAGTTGCTATATGAATTTATTTAAATATTATTTTGTAAGGTATATAAATGCTGTTGTTGTTTGTTACTTGGATTTCATTGTATTCATTTCTCTCCCTTCTTTTTTTAATGCCATCTCTTTTGCATGCTACCGTGACGCTCAATCCATTTCTCTTAAGGAATATAGTCCCTTATAATTTTACACAAAAGTAAAATCATTCTTTAAAATATTTTTATTTCATTAAAAATGTATGTGCTCTTTGAATAAAAACATAGCAATGTCCAATACTAAAGACCACCTTGACGCTATACTGAGCTCAATGCAAAAATTTAACCTAAAGACATATTGCTAGATTTTCATTATTTATATAATTAAAATTAAAATAGTTACTCATCATTATTAATTATATATTAAAATTATATTTACCTTAACATACTTTTCCCCGGAATTAAGAAAATCCCCACAAACATCCAAATCATCCGTAGTCGAAGTAGGTTGATACATTTCAAGGTCATTGCTAGATTTACGGCGCTTCATCTTCTTGTCAATCGTAATCTTCTTCCCTATCATATCATCCTTTTCTGTTGTCATCACTTTGGCTGCTTTATCGGCTAGCAAGTCAATATCTTCATCTTCTGTCGGCACCTTATTGGTTATAAGTCGTGCACATTCTGCTATAGCAATCAAATCATTAAGGCAGTCATTTGGTAGACAAAGCTCTGATGATTCTACCTGTCCATCTGAATCCGATTCCTCATTTTTTGATACTGAAAAATCGACAAATGTAGTTGTGTGAGGTTCATACATTGTAATGTCATTGTCATCAGGAAAGGAGGAATTGGATTGTTCCGGTACCACTGGTGCCTTGGATCTAATTTTCTTTTTAGGACTTTCATTAGTCGAGCTCACAGCTATCTTGCTCATTTTAATAGATGGTACACCCAATTGACGAACTTTACGTATCGGTGAGCTGTTTAAAGAAGCCGATTTATCAGGTTTATCCATTCTTCTGGTCTTTCTAGGTGAGCTCAATGCTGACGACACAGATTCTGTCTTCCTCAATTCTCTGTTTAGAGAACTTTGTCGTAGCTGGACACTTTTTGTTGTACGTACATCTTTCAACTTGTTCTTTGATGTAGTTGTAACCTTATCATTCTGCATTTTAGGCTTGGTTGTTGATGTTACAATGTCTTTATTGGTGTTACGGACAACAGTTTGGAAGATTGGCTTTTTAGCACACGATTCCTCCTTCGACTTGGACTTCTTTAACTCCACTGGTTTTTCCATCTTTTTGACAATCCTCGTTCTCACTGGTCTTGTTTTAAGTTCTAGTTTTTTCTGGGACCGTGTAATACAATGCAGGGATGGTCCAGAGGGTAGACCATTTTCCCCACTCAAAATCTTTTCCCAAGTTGACTTGTTTTTCAGTAGAGGCTTGTTAAGAGATTTTGCTTTTAAATTTTTCGATCTTTGTGACTTTGTCGCTGAGAGCGGTCGCTCCCTTTTCCTACTTCTTAACCGCATCGCAAGATTAGGAGGCATTTAACCTGGAATTTTATAGTATTTATAATTGAGAATGACATTTTTGTTGATACAAAAACAATAACAAAAAACAAAATTTAAAAATAAACATTCACAAAATTTCCCTCAAAAGTAAACAACAGTAATTAACATATTATATACAAATACAAAATATATAAGTAATACGTAAGTGTTACAAATACTTACATGAACTCTATACGATTAGAAAGTTAAGTTTTACTCCACACATTTAAATGATGTAACAGTTTATATTTATGCATTACAATTTGTTTATTCTATACACAGATTTGTTGACAGATATGTACGAAATATTCTTTGTTTAAAGAGAAAATTTCGACCCAAAAAAATTCGGCGCGGCAAACCACTTCGCGCCTTTTTTTACGAGAATTTTATACACTTTTTCAATTATTTTCTTACGAAACACAAGTCCAAAATTTTCTAAGTAGTATTATTTTAACAATCACTATCAATATAAGCACTGCACTAACGCAATAACTATAAAATATCTCTCGCGAAAAAGAAAAAAGCGGCGCTAACACATTATTGATTTATGCGCCAGTAATCGGAAGGAACTCTCACTGATGCGTACGGTTTTAATCGTCAAATATTTTACTAAACCAATTAAATGACGGAAGTGAATATACGCTTCACTCCAATCATGTAATTAAATGATAATTAATATATTGAAAAACACAAAGCCAAACAAATGTCAAAATGGCGGCGTTTCTTCTATTAGGTGAAGATTTTTTTCTTCAGATGGCGTTGCGGAACTGCGCATGCGTTTTAATATTGCTTTAAAAGTCAATTGGTATGTTAAACCATATAGGTCATAATACACATACATTGCCACCATTCCACGCGGTCACGATTTGTACAATAACTATTTTTAATTTTTATTTGAATTCACATACATTCGATATATAAATACCGCAGTAAAAATACCGTTGTCTTATTTTTAACCATTTTTTGCCCATATTATACATCTCTTTTTAAATAGACGGCGAAAACATTTTTATCAACCGTTTAAGAATATTTTTATATAATCAAAAATGTTTAGCAATACCATTTTTGAACAATAATTCTTCGCAATACATACCCTTCACAATAAATAAAGGGGTAATGTATGTGGTACATAATGTATGATAAGTAAGCATTTTATAATATATTAAAATAATCATGTTTCTCGGGAAGCTGCCAATCCCCAAATTTATAAATAATTTACATATTATTTTACAAATGCAACTCAATATATCATTTATATTTCAGTTTTTTTTTTTTTAATTATATTTACATTATGGTAACTTATTATATATTAAAAAAGTATTTTCCACCATTTAGTTAATTATTGGTGTTTTTATAGTTTTTACAGCTATAATAAACACGTCTTCATTTTTATTTCATACGGCAATCAATTTCAATTTCGCTAACCGAAAATCGTAATTTGGAATTGGCAGCACTGCTCTAAACGTAAAAGATAAAAAGACTTGTATTCAGAGCTGTAAAGGAATCAATCAAATTTTAAACGTCTGAATTTCAAATATGAATAAGACACTATTTTATTAAAAGCACTTGTTATTGTCAGGAATATCTATATTAAAACAACTACAAAAATATTGTTATAAAAATCAAAATAAAAATCAAATATAATAACCATGTCTAGTGCATCAGTAACATCAAATAAACTTGAGGTAAAAATATTTTGTTCTCAAAATTTTAAATAGTAATTACGAATTTTAAAACTTTTTAATTTTTTAGAAAGTACCAACAGAACTAATGCAAGAAATAGAATCAGTACGAGCGCTAAACAGCAGTCTACGAGTTTATTTAGAGCATCTCCGATCATTTAGAAAGAATATAACATCGGTTAACGAAAACTGCAAGCAACTCAGTAAAGTTAATTCCCAGTGGATTGAGACGATTAAATTAATGAAATGACAATTTATGAATAGTCATCAGAGAACGATTGTTGTAAATTGTGTGTACAAATTTAAAGACGCCATGTTGTGTTAAATGGTGTGTACAAATTTATGTAAATAGTAACTAACCCTGCTAAGTTTAATATACACATTGTTGAATGAGTGTTTAGTTAATTAAGGTATTCTCTTTCTGCCATTATTGATTTAACATTTGATAGAAGATAACATTGCTTAAATAATTCCCTACTAAACACAAAGTAACAGGTATTTTCAGGGTAAGGCCATTATTAATTATATTAAGCATAATATTTGAGATCTATAATATTAGGTACATGCATGTCTCTGAACACATTCTTAATACATTTTATTAAGACCCGTTGATGTCCTCTTGAATGATTTTGGTAGCAGTATCAATTCAGGATAGATTAGCCAATCAACAGGTCAAGTGTACTCTAATCCTCACTCTAATCTCAATCGTAATCCGATGGTACTGCAACCTCAGGTAAAGACTAATTGCTATACATGGTATAAGAATTGTTAAAATTATAATGAAGATCTCATATATTTTAGTTAAATCTAACTTTTAGATTTAGGTTTTGCAATGGTAAAATAAAAAAAAAGAAAGAAATTTAAAGTTTTTGAAAATAATTTTCCTTCATTGTTATTTAAAAATATGTTTATAATATTGCCTGTAATTCAGTTATGATAAATTTGTTGTGGTTTTTTTGTTAAATAAAACGATATTGCATAAATATGATTTTATTTTAAATAATAGATCATTCTAGAAAATACAATTGATAAACAAGGAGCTATATTGATACGAACATTATTGAAATTTTGATATTATTGTGATTCCGAACTTTCACTCATATTCTCACTTGGTTGATGTATTTTTGATGTAGATTTTTCTGAAATTAAACAATTTTTAAAAGTACCATAAACACATTTTTTTAAATAATTTAAATTTATTATTTTTAAGTAAATAATATAATCTGCACAATAACATGTTTTGTTTTTTAAGAAATTATTCGATTTGACTGAATTTCACCAATGTATGCTAAATGCTAAAGTGCTAATAACTGTAATAAAACTTTGTTCAATTGGAAACATGCATAAGAAAGTGATTGTTTATTTTTTTTTAATTTGGTCAAAATGGCAAATACGCAAAGGGCTCATCTAAGTGGTCACATCCTCTGTCCATTGTTATCGACATTGTATGATTTACTTTACATTTATTCAATTAAATTATATCTTTAAAATATTTATATATATTAAATAGATCTTGCATGTATGCTTAAAAAAAAAATAACACGTTAAAATACCAATAAAATTCACATTGAACCCAATGAAAAATAAATCATCAAAGTCAGTTATATAAATATGTACATAGTCAGACAAATTGAGAACAATGTCCATTTTTTAAAACAGTTTTAAAAATAAAACTTATATACCCACCTATCATACATACGGAATATTGCGGCGTGTCACAAGGCAGTCCGTAAACTAAGCCATTCAAATGGTCCTGTCTATCCAGATTTAAGCAGGAACTATCCATTGTAAACTCTCCATCCAGCCAGGGCGGCATCTAGTAAAAAATATGTATATATATAAATATAACTTTTTGGTTTCATGGGTGAAACGGATGGAGTGGTGAGTGAAAGAGAAAACTATTGTTCGACGGACGGAAGGTTTTTGATTGGTAAATGGTGGTTTTATGGAATAAGCTAAGTTCTAATTGTGGTCAAAATTCGTCCGCCTAAAAAAATATTACACTGTTTTCTTTCATTCTTTCATAATATTATATATAATGTAGGTCATTTTAAATGATCAAACTTACATATAATCCTATCGAGGTATCTCCAAAACTCTTTGGATCCAATATCCTCTTGTTATTAGCAGGATTATACCACGAATATGTTACCAAGTCACTAGCGATATCTTTAGTCATATTCAGTCGACCGGATATCCAAATATGTTCCACAGCTAAAATAAAGTGACATAACATTAATAGGCAGGAAATTTTATTCGGCATGGGCCACCTGATGGTAAGTAGTCACCAACGCCAAACATTGGCGATCTAAGAAATTAAACATTTCCTTACATCATACGCCAACGAATTTGGGAACTAAGATGTTATGTCCCTTGTGTAAGCCAGTAGTTACACTGGCTTACTTACCATTCAAACCGAAACGCAACAATAGTAAGTATTGCTGTTTGGTAGTATATTTGTTGAGTGGGTGGTGTCTACCCAGACCGGCGCTTGCATGAAGCCCTACCACCAAGTAAAGTATACGATGTGTGAAAATCTTCCCATATGTATAATGCCTTACATATTATGCTAAGAATATAAAAAAATGTCATAGCTTTAAATATTTGACAATAATTATTAAATACGTATATTGTTATATTTTGTAAATTTGAAAACTTGCTCAAATTGACATTTCTATTCAACACTAGATGGCGTTTTGGCAACATTTTCATACACTTACGTTCATCTTTATTTTCACCCATTGCTAGTAACAATTGTATCATAATATCATTACTGTCAATGCTTGCGAGTGATCCGTTCATCTTTTGACAATTTTCAAAAGCATGTTGCCAATAAAAGAGTTGCCTTACTAGAATGTAGTAATAATTGTCGTCACTAGGTATCGCTAGTGCTGTTCTTAATGTTGGTAATCCTGAAACGTACAATAGAAATACTTAAGTAAAAATTTAAAAGATTCAGTTTTTATTACTAATCTAACTTAATACAAATTTGACGATGGCAGCAGTCTTCACAGATATAATAACAAAAAATATGATGTTCTTTATTTAAAAATCTTTATAAATGATAATTCCTCTGGACCGGACCTATATGATATTTACTAAAACTAATCTTAAGTATAATAAACTTAAATTCTTGTTTTTTTTTGCATCCTTTTGCCGATAAAAGTAAAAAGTATAAATACATAATGTTGACACATTATTTCTTTAACTCTTTTGTCTTTTTTATTTTGGTTTCGAAACGGCAAATATGTTGTCTTATCCTTACACTTAACCCTTAAATCTGAACAAAGGAATACATATTATATTGATATTTAGCACAATAACTGCAAAATTTTGTTACCTTCGTAACATATAAATTGCGTTTTTCTCTCGCATCGCGCTTCTAAAAACACTGGCGTCCGTGTCGCATGTCTGTCTACTTGAAGACATCCACTTTGCTTTACGGAAGATCTGTCTCTATGGAATAATCAATACAAATAAAAACGAATGATTTAATGAATGAAACGACCGGATGTATTTTTAGTGAACGTGATTATACATCGTGAGGGAATCTGCATGTGTTGTGATGAAATTCTTTTACATATGTATCCTCCAATATTAGGCCACCCGCTGCGTGGTCGAATATGCTCATAAACTTTTCCTGTACAGGAGACAGGGCCTTTATCCCAGGCAGGACTTTTACTCTGTCACTAATTTACCAAAAGTTTTCAGCTATACATGTCGATTGGAACTGGTTCAACTAAACAGCCATGTTTAGTTAACATTCAAATTGTATATTAATTTGAGGCCTTTTAGCAAAGTTATCACATAATTAAATAATAATATCCAATACCTCAGTGGCGGCCAAATTTGAGCGTCGTTAAAGAGTCCAGGATTGAATATGCTTAAGCCCGTATCCGTCCAAGTCCAATGTCCCAATGAACCCCTAGCACCCACCCACGCATTCTCTATACCTGATGAATTAAATAAAAATCGAATGTGTATATATACATATATCACATATATTTATCTAAATATATGCAATAAAGGCATGCAGCATCGAAATAATAATTGGATGCCGTGGTTTCCTGTAACTGAGGGAGCACATCGATTTATAACTCGCATATTTTATTAAAGCTTGTCAAGTGTATTCCTTGTAGGAGATCCTAATAAAATAAATAAAAATAAAGTAAATCCTAATTATGGAAGAAAAACTCTAAAGAAAAAGACACTACGTCTGTGGAGATACGATTATTTTAAAATATAAGCTACTAGTTACACCGGCTTCACCAGCGTGAGGAGGGGTTAGGTGTGTCCTTTTTTGTATCACGAATAATGTGTGTGCAAAATATCATGATGATCGGTTGAGTAGTTTTACGTGAAGATGATATGGGATATTTACATAAGAATTATTTAATATTTATACTTATTAAAGATAGAATATATAAATATTTTTTAAATAAAAAGGCAACTCGACTCACTTGGCCTTGATTTCAACATTGTTAGGCCCAATTTCTTCAAACACTTCATCGTTGAGATGTTGGCTAACCTGTATTAAAAGTAATCATAATTATATGTTCTCCATCTCTGGATAAGTAATCGAACCTAACCTAACGAATTTGCACATAATGTAACATAATGATGAGAACAACTTTGTAAACAGTGGTAAGGCTCTGACAAGTCACTTATTGCCCCCAAAGCAGCTCTGCTAGTTCCAGATAGAAGGGACCCAGTGTAATAGGGACAAAATTTCTCAGTTCAAAAGATTGCTGCGTTCGCGATTTAAGAAATCACTAATAATATTTTGAGGGACACTTTTTATTAATAGGCAGACTGACAAGTTTGCCACGTGATTTTAAGTGGTCACCACCGCACGTAGAGTTTGGCATTGTATGAAATATTAACAATCCGTTACATCGAAGATGTTGTAATCCTTATACCTGCAGGTATACTGGCTTACTCACCCTTCAAACTAGAACAAACAATACTAAATATTGCTGTTAGGTGGTAGAAGATGTGGTGAACCCACTCATCATCCAGACAGACTGGTACAAAGCCATGCTACCAAATTATACTTATATATATTTTTCTCTTTCTCTAGTCCTCCAGACCGATTTCGGCCACGGCGGCCAATCTCAAGAAAGATTAGCTCAACTGTGCAGGACATATTATAGTATACAAGTGTGTGCGCAAACACAGGTGCACTTTCTATTCCCAAACTCTCAGAATCCAATGGGACGGCAATCCGACACGACCGGAAAGAGTTCAGCCGCAAACCAACGGGTCTATGTGCTTTCCGATGCACGGGAGTGTACACACTCGACTTTCAGACTCCGGGCTGCTATTGAGAATTTCCGACAGAGAAACTCAATGAATTTTTATTAGCCCGACCTGGGATTTGAACCCAGGATCATCAAGTCATTAGACCAACGAGGCTTATCTCTAGACTCCATACTTAAATTTCTCCTTACGACATTTTCTTCATCACACAGTAGGCAGCCGCTTGGTGCCAGTCCATGCGACCGCTAAACAAGTGGTAGAGACCGGTGCGACATCTCACCGTCTTCAGGTTCTGGATTTTGACTTCAACGCGAGCGTCTTTGGAAACAAAAATAATCTTGAAACATTATTATAGCACCGTAGTATTTCTTCTTAATCATCATTTACATTTATAAGCGAAATACTCATCATGAGATCTCCTAAACTACCTGTCCGATTGACTTGAAATTTGTCACAGTTACGCTGACATAGACGCTCACTACGGACGGAAAATACATTTCTCTTCTTATCTAACCCTGCGAAGCCGGGACGATTAGCTAGGTTTTTTATTTAGAGTTTTAGGCGTTGATCGCGTCTTGTATCAGAATTTCTAAATACCAATTTTCATCTCCTTTATACCTTAGAGGTTAAATTTTTTAAAATTTTTCCTTAGTGTTAACCAACGGTGTAAAAATTAATATGCTAATTTAATTTTGTTATCCGTAGTAGTAAATAAAAGATATAACAGTGCAGTACTTATTTCGGTAGGCATTGGCTAACTGTTAAAAACATAATATGCTAATGTTAAGAATATGTCAAAACTATAAAAAGTACTTAAAATTTATTTCTTTCCTAAGTCCGCGCGTGTAAGGTCTACGTCAATTTACTAAGTGAGAATTAATACATTAATATATAATGGAATATAGTTGTATAAATAAAGACTGTCAATAGTAATAATACAGCTACTTCATTCCGCACAGATTAATTTCAACCACTAGGCGGACACTAGTTAACTTAATCAATTGTAAAGTCTCTTTCACAGAACACCACAGTCTACAGCTTATAGTAATAATATTGTAGACTTGTTAACATTTAGAGCGCTCAATTTATATTAATTTAATTTTGTATGAAAGTAAAATCTAATGAAATATCAAAAGCAAAACGTTTCTTATATTACTAATATATGGATTAGTTATAAGTTATCATTTATATGTATTACTTAATGTCAATTGTCTGCAGTAACATCTAGCAATCGGGTGGTTTGGTTTCTGATAAAATTAAATATGATAATACTAAACCTCTTTCACAAGCAAATGGCCTCTCCAAATGGCAGGGTAAGTCGAGGAACACAGGTTTATCATGGTGGACCCTCTCTACAGCAACACAATCAGCTCCCCCTTCCGGTACTGGGACGTGGGTTCGATTTAACCACTAAAATATAAAAATGTATATATATACATAAAAATGGATGTTGGTATTTCGGTTTGTGATTAATAAAATTCGAAACAGTTTAACCGAATACGACATAAGGTACATTAATGTATTTCTTAGTATATAATGGGTATGTACTATCGTTATTCTGTAATATTCTTCCTCCTGAGTTTTTACAGGAGAGCTAAAATATGGAAGTTTTCAAACATCGAGTTAACAAGTTCCTTCAAGACCGGCACGCGTCAAAAACTCCCTTTATTTTCCGGGAAGCATGTTCGCCATGACCACTTACCATGAATATTTTAACTATAAAAAGTAAAACACATTATTATTTTAGTTGTGTCATCGTCGGATAAAAATGCAAACTACGATAAATATTTCGTCTGAAAAGCGCACATCCTATTATCGCAAGCAACGCGAGCGTATGAACGATAGAAAACCAATTTTCTCAAAAGTTCGTAGCATCATTTCGTTGTATTTCGCTGCCAACTTATTACATTGCGCTAAACAATATTCCATATTTACTTTTCAAATACAGTTTTAACCGCAATCTTATATAGTACTATGACTATGTAGTGTTATATATATCTACTTTATTTAACTTTATACTTTTACAATATTACCAAACATGGATACAACTTTGGCAACCTTATCGCTACATAGCGATCTCTTCCAGGCAAACATGAAATAACGACGTAAGGAATACTCATAGGAAGGTACATATAATAATAGTATATAAAATAATATATATCTATAACAGAACAATCTGAAGCAATATTAAAAATAAAGGTTATACGTTCATTCATTCACTCTATTTGTATTTTAAGTATTTTTTTTTTACTTTTTTTTTTATATTTGCCGGGAGGGCAAATGACTCTACTCCACCTGATGTTAAGTGGTAGTAGAGTCCAAACGCGAGGACGGCCAGTACAGTCGGGAAGAAGGTTCTGCACTAGCCGCCCTCGCCTTGCCGGCCCGCAAGATGCCTCTTCACGCCTCGTTTGAAGGAACCCGGGTCGTAAGAGGAGGGGAATACATGAGCTGGTAAGGAATTCCATTTCTTAGAAGTGCGACAAAGAAAGGAGTTGCCAAATTTCTTTGTGCGCGATTGAATTGATGCCACAGTTAGTCGGTGACATCGAGAGCCAGCACGCGTAGGCTTGTGAAGGAAGGGGGAAGCAGGAATTAGGGAAAATAATTCCTCAGAACACTCGCCGTGATACAGTCGATAGAAAGCGCTCAGCGCAGCTATCTCTCGACGCAATTGTAAAGGCTCGAGGGTGTTAGTGACCTTTACGTCGCCAATAATGCGGACCGCACGTCGCTGCAACCGGTCCAAGGCCTCAAGTAGGTACTTAGCGGAGCCATCCCAAAGGTGCGAGCAATATTCAACGCAAGACCGTACCTGTGTTTTGTACAGCAGGCACAGTTGTTGTGGCGTGAAAAAACGCCGCACCTTGTTCAGAACTCCGAGTTTCCGTGAAGCTGTTTTTATCACAGCCTCGATGTAATCCCTTGGACTAAGGTCGCAGCGAACGTCCATCCCCAGCATGGCGATTTTGCTTTGTATTACCAGCGGAGTGCCACAGAGGGAGGGAAGAGGGGAAAATGGTGACTTTTTTGCTGTGAGAGCGCATACCTGTGTTTTCTTGGCATTAAACTCAACAAGATTATCTGAGCCCCATTTGGCGATAAGCTCTAACGTACTATTGAGTTCAATGACAAGATCCTCCCGCCTCTCCTGAATTTCCGCTCGCCCAGCCACTGCGCGTCCGTGGTATCCACCATGCACTGTACTATCGTCTGCATAGCAATGAATGTTCCCGAGAGAGAGCATATCATTGATGTGCAAAAGAAACAGAGTGGGAGATAGCACAGATCCCTGGGGGATTCACTACATAGAATTGTGAAGCGCAACCATCAACTAAAACACGAAGGCTGCGCTTGTGTAGGAAGCTGGCAATCCAGGTGCAAAGCTGAGCAGGCAGACCATATGCCGGCAGCTTGGAGAGAAGACTTCTGTGCCAGACCCTGTCGAAAGCCTTGTAGATATCGAGGCTGACAGCCAACGATTCCCCATGCTTGTCGATAGCTTCACCCCAGAGGTGTGTTACGTACGCTAGAAGATCACCTGTAGACCGTTTTGGTCGAAATCCGTACTGACGATCATTAATTTAACAGTGATCTTCTAGGTAATGGATCAGTTGGTTGTTAAGAATCCGTTCCATCACCTTACAAAGTACTGAGGTGATAGCTATTGGCCGATAATTTGCCGGGTCAGACCGATTCCCTTTTTTGGGAACCGCTTGCACATTAGCTCTTCTCCAAGCCTCCGGCACACATCCCGAAGAAAGAGAAAGTTGGAACAGGCGCGTTAACACGGGAGACAGCTCCGCCCTTCTTCAGCACTATGGCTGGTATTCCATCGGGACCGCTAGCTTTCCGTACATCAAGTGATTGCAGCTCCGCTCGCACATCACGCTGCCTGATTTTGATGTCAGGCATCGTGTGGCCACAAGAAGGTATTACTGGTGGCAGAGCACTACAATCATCGATGACGGAGTTGTCGGCAAAGAGTTTAGCCAGGAGATCAGCTTTCTCTTGCGGGCTGTGAGCTAGCGATCCGTCCGGACTTCTGAGCGGTGGCAGCGAAGGTTGGCAGAAATTGTTTTGCACAGACTTGGTCAGACGCCAGAAGCTACGGGAGCCCCGAGGATGTGAAATAAGGTCATGACCAATCTGTACAATGCGCTGTGCGTCCGCTCTCGTGTAAGCCTTCCTACAGGACTTGGAGTTTTTATTGTAAATTGCTTTCAGTGAGTCAATGTTAGATGCCCCGCTAATGCAGCCATTGATCCACTCGCGATATGCCGCCTGCTTAGATGATACAGCGTCGGCACATTCGCGAGTGAACCAACGGTTACGCGCACCCCTACTGTCGAGATCTGAGCTTGTATAATGTAGTATTTCATTCCCAACATGATCTCGCCAGCAACAGCAGTGGCACTAGCTGTCGGGTCATTCCCACTGAAGCAACGTTCCTTCCAAGGGACTGACGCATAGTAATCGCGCATACCGTCCCAATCTGCCGACTTGTAGTGCCAAACGCGACGTTTGCATACCGCTGGTGGCGGCAGCTTGGCCTGTGGCACTTTGGTAGATATGAGGCTGTGATCCGAAGAACCAAGTGGAGCTTGAACCACAACCTGATATTCCACCGGGTGAGAAGTTAGCAGAAGGTCCAGTGGAGAAGGCGCTTGCCCATCAATGTCTGGGATCCTGGTGGGCTGATCAACCAGTTGGGTCAAGTCATGTGTGAGAGCAAAAGCATGAGCAGTCCTCCCAGCATGGTCAGTTTTGAGGGATTTCAACCATGATTCATGGTGAGCATTAAAATCCCCCAAAAACACCAATACCGCGTTAGGAAACTGCTCTTGCGCAGCATCTGCCACCCGACTAAGATGGTCGAATAATCGGCTTGTCTCCAAGTCACCATTGTGGGATCTGTAGAGGCACACGTAGACCCGACTCTGACGAACCAGATCCACACGTACCACCAACATGGAGAAGAAGGGGTCCTCCAAGCAGCGCAGTCGGTGACAGCAAACATCCGTCCTGACGAACAAGCATACTCCGGCTTTCGCTTTTAAGGATTCTTTAAGCATGTAGCCGGGATAATTAAGGTAGCTGGTATCGGCAGGACGGAGTATTTGTGTCTCCATTAGAAACATCATTGCTGGCCGTGCTGTCTCGAGATGGTGGTGGACAGCGTTGAGGTTAGCGTGGAGTCCACGGATGTTAGTGAACTCGACCTCAAACAGCGTGGGTATGGTGGGGGTGTGCACCGCTGTACGACCGTCATTCCTGCTTTGATGCGCTACCATATGGGAAAAAAGAGAGGAAAAGAGACGTGAAGCGAGCCACGTATTGCCACGATAGGGATGGGCAAAGTGTGAAGGCGTGTTTCCCCAAGTGGTTGCCAAAAGGGAAACTACACTGACCCACCGGGCCCCCGAACCCCCCCGGAAGTGGCCGCCGGGACCCCAGCTTCCGGTCGCCAACCGGCACGACGGTCCACCCCGAGATTATGCGTGGCCTGGTGGGGCAGCCTCGCGTGCTGGTTAGGCACGCTTGGGCCCCTGTACTATGCCACGGGCGGCCAGCGGAATAGTCGTTTCTTCGGGTCTCCCTGCCCGGCAGGGCAATACAGTTTCCCCCGGCATTGGTTCAGCAGCCATCTCCACTGGACCAACACCCATCGCGGCAATGCTCGCTCGGGCACTGGCTGTACGCTGGCTGACCTCGAAACGCGGCTGCAAGCCACTTCACGAGATTTTCACCATGCGTACGGTGGTAACAAGCCAGGCGGATGTTTATCATCCTACCACCAGATGAGCAGATGGTCGCTCAGATATCCCTTAGTCGCCTCTTACGACACCCATGGGAAAGGGGCAGTGAAATGTATTCTTTCTCCGTCACTGCACGGATGACTATCTACTATCTTATATTATTATAGTATTATCTACTATCTTTAGTATTTTTTATTTGTATTACTTTTATTTTCTTTCTCTCTCTTTAAAGTTCTTAATTTTAATTTCACTATTTATATTAGCTGTTACTTGGTTGTATGGGATGCTGTGGTCTCCTGTAACTGAGGGCGCACATCGATTTATAACTCGCATATTATATTAAAGCTTGTCATGTGTATTCCTTGTTGGAGATCCTAATAAAATAAAATAAAATAAAAAAATAAAAAGAACAACCGTAACCGTAACAGCCTGTGAATGTCCCACTGCTGGGCTAAAGGCCTCCGCTCCCTTTTTGAGGAGAACGTTTGGAGCTTATTCCACCACGCTTGGTGGAATACACATGTGGCAGATTTTCAGTGAAATTAGACACATGCAGGTTTCCTCACGATATTTTCCTTCACCATAAAGCACGAGATGAATTATTATCCCAAATTAAGCACATGAAAATTCAGTGGTGCTTGCCCGGGTTTGAACCCACAGTCATCGGTTAAGATTAAGATTCACGGAAAGAACAAACTAATAATAAATTAATTGTATCTTCAACCGAACAACTAAACAACGTAACACATGGGACTTAAATTAATAAAAAGCCCAAGTTGAAAATATGAGCGGAATCTAATCTTAGAAACGTATACCCTTGGTATACGTTTCTAAGATAAGGATGGTATGGTACGGTAAGGATGTATTTACTTTGTTACGCTTACACTTGCACGTCATAACTATTCAATCATTGTGAAATTTTGCGTACTACCAAGCTAACTAGCAGCAGTCGGGTGGTGACGTCACGGGAGCACGCGCAGCGATCCCGTGGCGCTCCTCGTTAAGACGGGGTACCGCTGGTTTTTTAGTGCGTATGTTCGCGGCGCACTCGACACCTTGTAAACCGGCGAACCCCACATACCACCCTGCTGTTCCTGTGGGAGAAACGCTCAATGCGTTTTTCCAGCGTTAAAAAAAAAGGCACTCGGGTGGGATGGGGATTCTCCGCCCGTTTGTCATATTAATACATTAAATCCTATATACACTTAAATAATTAATAAACGGTTTTATGTTATGTTAAAGGACTTTTTGGTTCACCGATTTTTATTTTTCGTCACATTTAAAATTATTTTATTTGACGTCACATTTACATGCGCCTAGTTGGCTTGGTAAAGTAGTATATACGCTGTCTGCTGGGGTACAGAAAAAGTCATATAATCATCGGATCTAACATCAAGTTACGCGGGCGAAGACGCTGAAGAAATCTAATAATAATATTGTTGTAAGTTGTATATATACCTATTCAGTTAAAAACATCCAGAAGGGTCTCTCTGAGATTATGACTAGATTAGTGCGCTGTTTTTTCTTGATCCTAGGGTTTATGGTTCTATCAAGCTCTGGTTCACAACGTATCCAATTTTACTATAAGCGCTTAATAATGTTCATAAAATGCAGAGTAACAGAGTAATTTTTTTTTATAAATAAATACTGTTTTTTTTTTTCAAAGCTTGTTATATGCACTATTATACTTACCATTGGATAATGTCTTGTAATATCATCGTTTTCATTTGGTAGCACGTCACCAGCCGTCCTCCTTAATTCCACACCATGACTCCATCGGTAACCTTCAGGGTCGTCAGCTGAATCACGTCTAGCACCAACCCATATTGATTCAATTGCTGAAAATTTGCAATCTTATTACTGATGGTCCATTATACTTAGTTAGGGTTTTGTGCAAGCCCGTCTGGGTACCACCCACTTATCAGATTTTCTATCGCTAAACTGCAATACTAAACTAAACTAAACAGAAAAAACTAAAAACTAACAGGCACAAGGGACATAAAATCTTAGTTCCCAAGGTGGGTGGCGCATTGGCGATGTAAGGAGTGCTTGAATTTCTTACGGCGCCAATGTCTATGGAGGTGATCACATAACCCGCCAATCTATTTTATAAAAACGGATAGAACTGTCTACATAATCAACACCAATGAATGTTTGTATGTTTGTTCCCTAAATGTTTCTAAGCTATTCATTTGATTGTCATAAATCTTTGGTGATTTTTTATACGTACGACCTCGAAGGTTACTGATCCAAAAGAATGTTTTTTTTTTGTATGTTTGTGTTGTGTTTGCACAAACCCCTACCACCAAGTTATGTCTGTGTGTCCATGATATAAACGCTGATAGATACTTACAAAATTGTAATTCAGATAATGCTTCAGCCATAAATTCAGCTTTCTCTCTAGTATCTAATACTGCTAACGTCCCGTTGTGGTGACCACTGAAAACCAATTAAATATCATTTTGCCTGTATTTTTTAATTTCTTAACAAATTTCACACGAAGATTGCTGTTTTGTCAACCTTAATGAGAATAAGTAAATTGATGTGTCCAGTGCAGAGCCGGCTTTCAAATCATGCTAGTTTATGTATCGACGTAATCTTATAAACTTGTCAAATGAAAGGAAATATTAAAAGAAGGCAATTACATAATGGGCTTTAAATTTCAATTAATTTTGTTAAATTATTTCATTTAATTAGGTTTATTTTGGTTTTATTGTTAAATCTGTCAGGGATGTCAAAAAATTAAAACGTATTAAATTGTCCATGATCTCATCCTAATGTCTTTGATAAGAGAAATATTTACAGTCCGTCACAAGGCTGTGTGAGTAGGGCCTGATGAATTTCAGCAAGAAGACAGAGGATTCGTATTACGGGATGCAGAACAAAGGAATTCATATGTCGTCATGGCGAGCGATCATGCAAGAAGGAGTTACATCTAAATTGACACTTGACAGCTAGATTTGACAGTTGACATTACTATTGCGTTAAATTGACACTTGACAGCTAGATTTGACAGTTGACATTACTATTTCGTTCCGTTAGTCAGTTAACATTTTTCACTTGCTAACTTAATACACATGTACTATAACAGCCTGTGAATGTCATACTGCTGGGCTAAGGCCTCCTCTAATTTTGTTTTGAGGAGGAGGTTTTGAGCTCATTCCACTGAACTGCTCCAACGCAAGTTGGTGTAATACACATGAGGCAGAAACTAGACACATGCAGGTTTCCCCACGATGTTTTCCTTCACCGACAAGCACGAGATGAATTATAATTGCCGGGTTTGAAACCACGGTCATCGGTTAAGATTCACGCGTTCTTACCACTTGGCCATTTCGGAATAGTAGATACTCACGCTCGTACACAATTCAATTCAACACATAATAAAACAAATTGATATTAAAAACTCAATGATTTGTTAATTACTTCTCTCTTTCTCTCATTATTGATTTGACATTCGAAAGAAGAAGACAGCATTGCTTAATCACAAGCTAAACAACTTCGATAACTTTACCCATTAAATATGAAAATTTTATTAATAAACTTTTTATATTATAACATTTTGTTTAATTATTATCACTCACCGGCATAGAATTTTCGCATTCTCCCAGTTAACTGGTAAATTTTGTATTAAATATTCTTTATCGTTGAATATGTAGGTCTCCCATCTATCTGACGCTGCGTACGGCACTGAAAGGAAATGGTGATTATGTATTTTTATATAATGTAAAGCACGTAAAGCCGTCGGTTTGCGACTGAACTCTTTCCGGTCGTATCGGATTGTCATCCCATCGGATTATTAGAGTTAGCGAATAGAACCTGTGTTTGCGCACACACTTGTGCATTATAAATCCTTCGCAGTTGGCTAATCTCTCTTGAGATTGGCCGCTCTGGCCGAAATCGGTCTGGAGGACATAAAAATATTCCACTGCTTGACAAAAACTAACTTAATCTTGAGTTTATATAAAATGAATTTTAACTGAAGAACGCGTTAATACATGCACATCGAGTTTTAGTTTATAATACACGTTCGACGGCGAATTAACATCGTGAGGATTGGTAACGTCGTATATACTCATTGGTACATATGTAGCAGAGCTAAATATACCAGCCAGACTTGAAACAGCGTCATGAAATAAGTTTAAAAACTGCTTAAGAGGCCCAACAGCGAGACAATTACATTAGTTTATCAACCTGATAATATACATATTTTATTCTTCGGATCATTTGACAGATTTAGGACCGATTTATTAATCGCATTTAAACTAAAAAATAAATAATATAGTACCTCTATACTGTTCATTGTAGCTGGCCTCACAGAAAAACACTGATATTAAGAAAAATATATTCTTCATTCCGACGTCTTCGCTGTACTGTTAATCGATCGGACCTAATTATGGAAATGCTGTGCTATCTGAAATAAAATGGCTCAAATTACGCAACCCATGGGTATTATTCTAAGGTTAAATATTTTCATAACATTTTCCTTTATGTTATTATAAAATTATTATAACATATATTTCAATGGGATATTCCCACGACTCTGTTTGCATTACTTGAGGTACTCTTGAAGAGTTTGTATATATTTTAAATAATAAAAATGTGCTTCATTTAAAGAACATGGTACTATAACTGTCAACTAAGAAATGTTAATGGCCATTCAGTGAATAAAAAAAAAAGAAAAATGACAGGACGCTTGATGAAATAAACGAAGATATTTTTTTTGGCGGATCTTGGAGGGACATGGCGTTGGACAAAAACGACGCTAGAAAAAGATTCTATTTTGCACGCGTATGAGAAGAATTGAGTTTTAAGTTGCGGTAGCTCGTTCGAGTAATATTAAACAATTTAATTACTTATTAATATGTTTATTTTTATTTCATTATTTATATAAAGTCACGAAAGGAAGAAAGGAATTAATAGCTTACTACTATTCATCAATATTTAATTTTAATATATGTTGTTAAGGTCTATTATTAGTTATAACAGGTTATTGTATTAAGCATAAGTGAGAACGATAATTATTATTAATTTTGTTTTATTATTTTTTTATGGTTAAATACTTTGAAAAGACTTGATCGATTTAGTTTATGTAAAGAAAGAAAAATTAAATAATTTGTACCAATTAAAATACTTATTTAATTAATAAACCTTCCATATTCCTATTGCAAGTTTAACAATGGCTCTGCTAGAATGCTTGAACCTTAATCGATGATGCTTCAAGCCGGGGCAAACACCACTGGATATTCCTATGTTTACTTGTTGATAAGGCTTTTTGCCTAGGTAGGACAACACACTCATATATTCTACTGCTAAGCAGCAATGCTCAGTTGTGGTCCGTTTGAAGGGTAAGTGAGCCAGTGGAACCTAAAAATATTTCTTAGAATGGCATTGTGTATGAGCGGCGGTGACCACAATTACCATCAGCTAGCCCATTTACTAGCCTGCCTACTATTACTACTCTATAAAAATATAAGCCGCGCCTATTAGCTTGTAACGCAATATAATTATAATTATGTACTTACATATAATAATTGATAGCGGCGATGCTTCCCTTATATATTAACATCAAATCTTTAATTCACAACAAAACGAAATCACAACAACATTATCATAATCGTATTTACAACAATTAATATATTAAAACGTATGTTAAATAAACACGTTTCGTAATTGATAATAACCTTAATCAACTGTTAACAATTGTAGACGTATCAAGAGTGCGAACATGCGCACGCGCATGTTGATATTTATTCCGCTCGCTCTTCTGCTCCTCGAACTATATCAACGCCTGTATTTTTATTTCACATGCGGGTAGGGCTTTGTGCAGGTGGGTAGGTACAACTCGCTTATAAGTTATTCTGTCACCAATTTTAGTCGGTATTGCTGTATACTTAGTATTGTTGTGTTCCGGTTTGAAGGGTGAGTGATCATGCGTAAGTTCAGACGCAAGGGAAATAACATCTTAGTTCCCAAGCTCGGTAACGTGTACTTGGCGTGGCATTGGCTATGTACGGATTAATATGATGAGTGTGTAGTTGGTTTTTATTTTAGTTTTTTTTTTTTATAATTTTCAAATTTTTATTCATTATATAATTATCTTTGATAAAATCGTTGTTGAGTAAAATTTTATTTAAACCTCGGCACATCATCCTAAAATTGTAAACGCGAATGTTTGCAGTCTTAGTGTTACTCTTTAACTAGAGAACTAAGATGTTAATATTTAGTAAAACCTGTATAAATTATAATACTTATAACACACCGGGAAATATTACAACGTTAAATTGTCAAGTGTTCTTACGATTTAGAAAAAAAAACTAAAGCATTTGAAACGGACTGCAATTTTATATAAGTTTTATGTAGATATTGGTATCATCATCATCATATTCAGCCCACATTAATCCACTGGACATAGGCCTCCTCACAGGCACGCCAATTCTCTCGGTCCTGTGCTAATCGCATCCATTGAACACCCGCCATTTTTCTAAAATCGTCTGACCATCGGGCGGGTGGTCTGCCCACTGGCCTTTTTGCTTCTCTAGGCCACCATTCCGTGACGACTTTAGTCTACTTTCCGTCTTCCCGTCTGGCCAAGTGTCATGTAGCCCAGTGGCCCATCTCCACTTTAGCCTCGTGATATGGTTCCCAATATCTTCGACTTTTGGTATACGATCAACGAGAGAGATGCCTAGCATAGCACGCTCCATCGCTCTTTGTGCCATTTTTATTTTGTGCATGCTATGCTTAGTAAGCGTCCATGTTTCGGCACCGTAGGTGAGTATAGGCAAGACACATTGCAACATATTGGTATAGTAATATTAATTTAGGCAGAACAAAAGACGTCGCCATATTTCTTAATTTAGAAAGATTAACCGCATAAAGTACGTTCAACTTGACCCTACACTGGCTTATCAGCACCAACTGATAATATGGAGTTTGGATAATAGTACAGTACAAATACTCATTATTATACAACAATGAAACTATACACTGAATACAGATTAGGAAGATGGTCATAAGGACTAAGACAGAGGTAAAGAATTGGACCCCAGTCATAATCAGGTTCACATTTTTTATTGGAAGATTATTGAGAAAAGTATATGAAATCTTTCATCTACATTCATTAACCCTTTTATGGTTAAATACTTTGAAAAGGCTTGATCGATTTAGTTTATGTGTAAAGAAAAAAAAATTGTACCAATTAATAAACCTTCCATATTCCTATTGCATGTTTAACAATGGCCCTGTTAATATACCTGAACCTTAATCGATTATGCTTCAAGCCGAGGCAAACACCACTGGATATTCCTATGGATATTACTTGTTGATAAGGCTTTTTGCCTGGGTAGGACAACACACTCATATATTCTACTGCTAAGCAGCAATGCTCAGTTGTGGTCCGTTTTAAGGGTAAATGAGCCAGTGGAACCTAACAATATTTCTTAGAATGGCATTGTGTCAGCTGTCTGTCATCTACATTCGTTAACCCTACTATCAGTTTGATTGTAGTGGTTGGGCAAGCCCGTCTGGGTAGTTACCACCCACTCATCAGTCCGCCCGCACCTATAACATAAATAATAATGATATCCCGGGACATTATTCACACACGGCCATGTGATCCCAAACTAAGCAGAGCTTGTACTATGGAAACCAGACAACTGATATACTACATATACTACTTTTCTTTTGTGAATACATACTTATATAGATAATTACACCCAGACTCAGCCTACCCAAAATACTTTAAGCCTTCTAATCAAATCAAACCAATTTATACTTCTCAGTTACGCCTCTTAGACAGTTACTATCCGTAAGCAAAACGAATCGTATTTTGAATAATCCTAATAAATATTAAAAACGCGAAAGTGAGTTGGTTTATTGAACTTTTACGTTGTAACTACTCAACTTATTATTAAGAAAATACTGCGTACACGTTGTCTGGGATACCGGGATACCAAAACACGCGAACGAAGCCTAAGGCGGAAACTAGTATATCATAATTTAATGCTATTTTTATGAAACAATATCGAATGAAAGAGCCAATTTTAATAAATTTTATACTGAACATCATTAGTTATTGTTATGAAATATTCGAATAGACATCACAGGGGATAGCGTTATGCAAGCTTATGCAAGATTACACTTTCAATCAGTAGCTCTTTTGGTCTTCGTATTGAAAACTCCATGTGTATTGAAAGAAAACTATTTCTCATTTCAGCCTCACCTGTATGATATTTATTTTATTTATACAAGACATACACCGTGGTTTTACATGGTTTTTAAATATATGTTTTTTTTTTCAGCCTTTTGCCGTTCACTGCTGGACGAAAGCCTTTACCATAGAACGCCAACCACCCCGATCTTGGTCAGTCCGCATTTTTAAATCGTCGGTCCACCTTGCCACAGGGCTGCCTACACTACGCATGTATGAAAAAGAAAACCCGCTGAGTTTCTTTCGCCAGTTCTCATCAGGTCTGAAGTGTTTATTTCCGAACCGGTGGTAGATTTATGACAATCAATACGCAAGTGTAACGCTTCTATATTTAATGATAATTTTTGATTTTTGACTTTGTGTTTGCATAAAATATCTTAAAAGCGAATATGCTTTATTTGTTTGGGAGCGTCATTTTACAATTTTATATATATAAATAAAAGTGCACGTTTGTACGTTGCCGTCGCGTTGCCGACCCGCCCCATCTGCTTTCTGACCAACGCTTTATACTACCCGTACGAAGCCGGGACGGGTAGCTAGTAGTAAATATGATGTACCATCGCTTCGGAATGTAGATTCTACCAAAGAAAATCAGCTAGAAACTTATTAATCTCAGTTAATCTTTCAGAACAATAAAGTAATATAGGTATTTCTAGAATTTTCCATTTTTACCAATTTTTATTTACTCTAATCATTTAAATGATTAGTAAGCTGAAGTGGCAGTAGTAGATATGATCTGGAGTAGAAACCACGCCTTGGCAAACGTAGCGTAGGACGCCCTCCAGCTAGGTGGAGTGACGATATACACGAAGTGGCTGGCAGCGGATGGAGATTGAGAGCTGAAGATCGAGCTCAGCGGCGTGCCATTGGAGAGACTTATGTCCAGCTGTGAACGACAAAAGGACGATGATGATAATTTACTCTAATCATATTCAGGAAACATTAATGATAATAAATATTAAGCGATAACAAAAAAACGAAAGTCTTGGTTCACTGTGATATGATATTATCCTATTTATGATGCCTTGGTCGTGGTGTAATGATTTAAGAAAATAAAAATTTATTTAGTCTATATTCTTTTCGAATTACGAATTGCTGTGACGTATGAAAATACACAGCTAATATAATTGTGCTTAATTAATTATCTGTTTTGAACTTCTTCATTTGACAGGGTTTTCAAATTAAATTTGTCGTGAAAAGATAAGACAAGATTAGGTGAAATAATATACAAGATTTATGTTCTTAGTGATTTTTATGCAATATTTATTTGTAACTAATGATTATATAGTGTCAATCTTATGTATAAAAATGGATATTATGTATTAAGAATAATAAACTTGGACACTGCTTTTCCGATTGCAACGAAAGTAGGCAGATCTACATATATATATATACTATTACTATAACGTGGCAGGCAAATATATATAGGATATATGCCTCGTTGGTCTAGTGCCTAGACATTACCGCAGAACCCGAGGTCCTGGCTTCAAATCCCAGTTCGGGTCAATAAAAAGTTATAGGGTTTTTCCGTCGAAAATTCTAAGCAGCAGCCCAGTGTCTGGTAGTTGGAAGTGTATACACTCCCGTGCCTCGGAAAGCACGTTAAGTCATGTGTCGTTAAGTTGGTGTTGCGCCTGAACTCTTTTCGGTCGTGTCGGATTGCCGTCCCATCGGATTATGAGAGTTAGGGAATAGAGAGTGCACCTGTGTTTTCGCACTTATGCACTATAATATCTCCTGCGTAGTTGGCTGATCTCTCTTGAGATTGGCCGCCGTGGCAGAAATCGGTCTGGAGGACATTATCATTACAAGAATACACGCATCAAAATAGTATATCACAATAAATCGGTTGTCAACATTTCACGGGTACATGAATTGAGTTCTTCTAGAATTGCACGTCAGATGTGGTCGTATTTCATAGGTCTACTTAGATCTCATTATCCAAGGATTTATCCTTCATTGTGTGATTCTTCATCCTTATATTACTAACGATTCACCCGCGGCTTCACTCGTGTCGTAATCAAAAATCCATAAACGGGATAAAAAGGCGAAAATATGGTTATTATGTTATATTTCAGCTGTGATAGAGCTTGAAGAAGTAACAAATATTCACAACACACAATCTTTTTTGTAACTTTTGATAGATTTTGATGAAATAAAGACTAAAGAGTACCTTGACAATTGAAATATTTCTTATAATAATTTAGTTATTTGAATTTGTAATTTTTAGCCGTTTTAAAGATTATCTCGGACCAACAGACAGACTGACAAAAATAAAAAATGATTTCTCGCGAAGGCAGTTATTTTGAAACCACAGAAAAACACTTCAATTTTATTTATTTGTATATATAACATATCTTTTTGGTATATTCCTTGTATAATTAATATAATATACAACTATATACTTAGAAAAAAATACTTTGTGAAATTTTCGAACAATGCATAATTTTTATTTTTTTTAAAACATTATGAGCTTTTTATGTAATATATAAACATAATGTCATGCCATTGTTATATAATATAACATATGATATTTTACGAAATTAATATTAATTATAATATCAAATCCATTGTGGATTCAAAATTACAAGACACGTACTTGGCACGTGCTATACCATCGGATTCAGTCTCCAGCGATCTTCGAAGGGTTAATTACAAAAATATTCTCAAAGCTGCGCTCACGATACGACTGAGCGAGAACAGAGACCCATGGAGTAGATATTAGAATAATTTTAATTTTTATATTATTTTATTAAATAGAAAGGCGGATTGGTTAAATGGAATGAATGATGATAAATGGTTAATACCATGGATGTTGGTACTGTAAATATTAACCATTCCTTACATCCTTGTGAACTTGATGTTATGTCGCTTGTGCCTTAAGTTACACTGGTGCACTTACCCTTCAAATCTGAACACAACAGTCCAACAATTTTATTTAGATTTTTATATAGATCAGTTCTAGGTTTTTATAAAATTGACCATAATAATTATATCATTTCAAGAATACACGCCGAGATGGCCCAGTGGTAAGAACGCGTAAATCGTAACCGATGATCGTGGGTTCAAGCCCGGGCAAGCACCACTGAATTTTCATGTGCTTAATTTGGGATAATAATTTATCTCGTGCTTTATGGTGAAGGAAAACAGCGTGAGAAAACCTGCATGTGTCTAATTTCACTGAAATTCTGCCACGTATGTATTCCACCAACCCGCATTGGAGCAGCGGAATAAGCTCCAAAACCTTTTCCTCAAAAAGGGAGAGGAGGCCTTAGCCCAGCTGTGGGACATTCACAGACTGTTACCAAATACAATATATGTTCACTACTATAATGTAATTATAGTAAAACATTCATAAATGACGGCATATCTCTTGCTATTTCACTCGCACAATAGTAGCATCTCTGTTGCACTCCTTGCGAAAAATATGATCTGAATAAATTTGATATTTTTACGAAATAAACTGAAGTAACATTGATTACATTTATAATTTATTTTATTTACTTTCATGACCTTATTCAAAAATAAAAAAAAATAGTACTTTGACTCTCCCGTCGTTCTGGATTATCGTCTACCATTGAATAAAATCGCATTGGATTATGAGATTAAGGGATAGTGCACTTCTGTTTGCGCACACATTTTCACTGTATGTTCTGCGCAGCCGTTAAATTTTACTACAAAAATTGTCTTAAGTGTTCATAATATGGATATTATTCATTCATTCTGTTTATGCATTTAATAAAAAAAAAAAAATGCGGTACATATTATGTGTAGTTAAAAGGACTTAAGCGGATAGGCTTATATAATAATAATATTTATGAGGCTGCAGATTTCGAGATCCTATGCTTAAATTCTTAAATAGAGTGCTCTTGCGTTTCTATATAAGCTTGTGCACTATAATATCTATTGCGCATTGGACTGGGTCGTGACGATTCGTCTTCTTCGTTGAATAAAGATATATATTGAAGAAATAGTTAAATAATTTGTGAAGCTGGCCTTCTTTATTCGAAAACTGTATTTGTTTTCTTCACTAGGTTGTTTAACTAATTTTACGACAATTTTGTATTTCGAATTTTCGAACACAGATAAGAATAATAAATAACAATTTTGTATATAGAATTTAGAACGTAAAAAATAATTTAATAATTACGAATATATTTTTTATCTGTAAAAAAATCGTTCGAAAAAACTTTATCAAATATTTACTCCACGCCTCTACAGCGCAACTCCGCCCACCTGTAACACAACGCAATTTTGAAATCCACATGCAGGCAATAAAAGAGGCCGCGATCGTAGCTTCGCTTCACTCTTACTTCAGTTATCGTAGACATAACTCCGCGAAAACCATTAAAAAGTTAATTAACAAGTTCCCTTTGAAATACAGGTAAGATTTTGACGGCTTAATAAACGTTTAGAAATATTATATATAGATCATATAACGTACCGAAAAGTTTTTAATGTCGATTACTATTTTCATTAATTTATTTAGTGTATTTAAAAAATAATTAGCTGTGATAATTTATGTCGTTTTTAAAAAATATTGTCGATGTTGTCATCAAAAATGTAGTTATTGCAGATTTCAATTTAAAAAAAAAATGGGGAGTTATAGACAAAAAAATATTTTATATTACTTTATTAATAAGGTTTTTTTTATATTTTTAATAGATACCTGCAAATTTAAATAATTAATAAAATATATAAAAAGATAAAATATATAATAAAGAAATTTACTAAAATGAAACAACAAACGTATTTTATATCCGACGGCATTTTTAAAACAACTTATAAAAATATTTTAAACCTAAGAACTTTATAACTAATTCATTCTAAAATTTAAAAAAAAATACATAAAAGCGTAATCTTTTAAAAATAGTTTATACAATAATTACGCAATGAAAATATTTTATTCAGTTTTTGGTAATTTTACTTTTTTTAAAGAGTAATTTTAATTTAAAGTTATTGTTTTAAAAAAACAAAAATACTTTAAACAATTTATTTGTTTTATAGATAATGCGCTAACTATTGTAATATAATAAATGATAATATTGCTTTTTAATCTCGTCAAAGATCGTGCAACTCAAAAGATATATATTTACGAGCCTATAAATAAAAACTTTGGGTATCCGTTAATAATCTCCGATGGTAGGCTTTGTGTTGGTCTGAGTGGTACCGTCGAACGGTTATTCTACCACTAATTATTAACACTGAGCTTTAAGTTTTAAGGGCGAAAGCTAGTATTAATTTTGGAATTGGTGGTTAATGATCCATTGGCAGCGTAGAGTATTTTTTTATTTCTTACACTGTCAAATTTATATACGATTTTTTAAAATTATTTTTGGATGTATAATACATTGTATGAGGAACCGGGTTCGAGCTTATTCGACAACGCTACGTGTAAAAAAAATGTTTCTAGAACAGTTTTCTTATCAAAAACTTTTAATAATTACAAGTTTTACAACTAAATCACACTACTTAAATGACAATCTTGGTAACTTTGTCTAATTTAAAACTACTGGTTTCTGCATAAATATATGCCTTTAGCTATTTTAATTTAATTTAAATTCTTACTTAAAAAAAATTATTACATTTCTATATTTAAATATACAAAATTAAAAAAAAAAAAACAAAATACAACTTTATAGCAAAAACGCGCAGTCTAGAAAATTGTCCTGTGGCATTGTACCCGAGACGCTGGCACCATTGTCTCTCTGCACATGTTTCTTACCAATACTTGCTAAAATTATTAATCGTCTTCATGAGAATAAATAAATACTATATTACATAGGCTTACCTATGATTTTATTGAAATAGTGAGATATTTATAGAAGCATAATATATAAATCGGTAACGGCTCCACTCAAGTAAAGTTAATAATAAAATATCATTAAATTACCATATTTAAAAACTTTATTAAGCCTCAATTAAATCAATATATCTATGTAACCGTAACCGTAACAGCCTGTGAATGTCCCACGGCTGGGCTAAAGGCCTCCTCTCCCTTTTTTTAAAGAGAAGGTTTGGAGCTTATTCCACCACACCGCTCCAGTGCGGGTTGGTGGATTACACATGTGGCAGAATTTCAGTGAAATTAGACACATGCAGGTTTCCTCACGATGTTTTCCTTCATCGTAAAGCACGAGATGAATTATTATCCCAAATTAAGCACATGAAAATTCAGTGGAGCTTGCCCGGGTTTGAATCTACGATCATCGGTTAAGATTCACGTGTTCTTACCACTGTTCCATCTCGGCTTCTATCTATGTATCAATATATATCTTGTTACGCATTGAAATAATTGTTTTTGATAAATCGGATTTAAGATCTGGTTCTAACGCGGGACTGATAAAGAACACTAATTGTGAACACTAAATCAATCGTATGCATTATAAATCTGATTTATTTAAAAAAGAACAACCATGCGAGTTGCCGTATCTTCTTGCTAGGCTGCTTTCTGAAATATAGAAGTGTTATAAAAGAAATGGTGATGATTCAAAATCGCTTTATTGTAAAGCTTGATTTGATTTGGAAAGGCCCTGGCGATAAAGCTTGGCGCCTTTAAGCTCAAGTTAGAAACTGATGTGGCGAAAAGCTTATAGAGTATATCCGTTGCTAAATTTAAGTCGCTTTATTCTTTACGAAGTTATTAATTATTTCGGCACTCATTTCCGTGGCCCGGAATGTATGTGAAGACGATGCTCCTTCGTCTAAACTGATCTTTGATTTGATTTTGTAATTCGAAAAATGTTACAATTAAAAGTTAAAAATAAAATCTTGTATGAATAACTTTATATTTAATCAAACACATATAATTATAAAAAATTCTCAAAAGAAATAAATCACAAATTGGCCTCTAAATTTTACATTAATTGCTATGGATAGTCAATGCACGTAATCAAATTAATCTACGTTAGACAATTGAGGTTTTAAACATACCTTTCAGTTTTACCAGTCGTGTCGAATTTGTCGTGCTATCAAATTATAAGTGAAAAAATAAGATTCACCTGTGTTTGCGCACACATTTGTGCAATATACTATGTCCTGCACAGTAGACTAATCTCTCTTACTAGAGATACTACTAGAAATCACCATTATTGCAATAACTATAACAGTACACTACAATACCGGTCTTCAATGTTTGGCAAAATCAGTAACTAATTAATTTGTCAAAAATTGTGTTCTACAAAGTAATATAAATGGGTAGATACTGCTGGTACTTGACGTACTGTACCTTAACAGCCTGTGAATGTCCCACTGCTGGGCTAAAGGCCTCCTCTCCTCTTTTAGAGGAGAAGGTTTGGAGCTTATTCCTCCACGCTGCTCCAATGCGGGTTGGTGGAATACACATGTGGCAGAATTTCAGTGAAATTAGAAACATGCAGATTTCCTCGCGATGTTTTCCTTCACCGTAAAGCTCGAGATGAATTATGATCACAAATTAAGCACATGAAAATTTATTGATGCTTGCCCGGGTTTCAACCCACGATCATCGGTTAAGATTCACGCGTTCTTACCACTGGGCCATCTCGGCTCTACGTGCATATGTAATATATATAAATCAACGAAGTACCTCTCCTCTCGAAGTTCTGGAGCTTGTTCCACCACGATTTACGGTACCACCATCTCAACAGATAATCTACTGAGAGCGCAATATTTAATATTGTTGTGTATGTGTAGGGTCTGACTGTGTAAATACAGGCACAAGGGACATGGCTATGGTGATATTTAACTATATTTTGTAAAAAAAAACGCCACGACTTGAATTATAAACATAAATTAAGCACATGAAAATTGGATTTGAACACGCAATCTTTACTTGAGATTCACGCGTTCTATCCACCGAACCATCTCGGCGTTTACAAATCTAAATACGCAATAGTGTCGCTTGGTGACCGAACGTCTGATTAGATTACTGTATCTATATCACAAAGCTCCCAAACAGTAATAATAGTTAATTAATAGGTCACGTGTGCAGCGAACTAACCACAAACAGGTACGAAACAATTCCGAATTAGATTCAAACTGGCAAGCAATATTAACAATTACTTACAACGCCAATGCGCCACCAACCGTGGAAACTAAGATGTTATGACCCTGTACCTGTAGTTACACTTGCTCACCCTGATCACCCGACCCGGGATTTAAGATTGGGATCTACTATTAAGCTAGCTAAAAGAACAAACACGCTGAATCCTTCAAACGAGGCCTGAAGAGGCATCTTGCGGGCCGGCAAGGCGAAGGCGGCTAGTACAGAATCTTCTTCCCGACTGTACTGGCCGTCGTCGCGTTTGGACATTACTACCACTTAACATCAGGTGGAGTAGAGTCATATGCCCTCCCAGCAAATATAAAAAAAAGAATAAAATACGTTATATTAATAAAACTAAACCAATAATATTTTAGCTACCGATAGCTTAACATTAAATCTTCACAAATATTAAAAATTCGAAAGTAACTCTGTCTGTCTGTTACGATTTCACGGTTAAACCACTGAACCGATTTTGATGAAATTTTGTATGAAACAAGCCTAAACCCCGAGGAAGGACATAGTCTATTACAACTGCCCCCACCACACGTGGGTGACAACTATTTTATAATAATAATAATAATAATAATATCCTGGGACTTTTCTTACACACGGCCATCTGATCCCAAATTAAGCTTGTACAGAGCTTGTACTATGGAAACCAGACAACTGATATACTACATGAACTACTTTTCTTTTGTGAATACATACTTATATAGATAATTACACCCAGAATCAGGACAAACAGACATGTTCATGAACACACAAATATCAGTCCTGGGTGGGAATCGAACCCACAACCTTCGGCGTGAAAGGCAAGCATAAACCAACCACGCCAACCGGTTCGTCAAATTATAATAAATCTGTAAAACCATGATTCAAAAGTGCTTGCTTTGTCTTGTGCTTGTCTATCTAGCCTATTTTTAAGTAGTAGTACTTTACCTATTTGATTTGATACGTTAATTTATTACAGGCTTACTCATCCTTCAAACTAGACCAGGCATATACGTTGAGTAGATATAGCTCATTGTATAATTAAAGTATATTTAATCGTGCCCAATTTAAATGCTATAATTAAACAAATGAAATTATAAATAACTAACAGACGTGTCAGAAATTTTAATATAATTGATGAAACAATAGCTTTTGCTTATGAACAATGTCAACGAAAGTATATATTTGTTCTTAAAGCAATCTATTTAAAAATTATATATATATATATATATATTATTTTTACCTATATATCATATCATGCATTAATTTTTGTTTGTTCTTAAACCTTATTACCGTTTGAGGTTATTCCAAGCGTATTTCTATTTCAGTAAAAAAAAAAAACAACGATTTACTATTACAGACCTAAAGTTAATAAAAGTTTGTCAATGTCCCACAGCTGGGCTAAGAACACCTCTCCTTTTTAAGAAGGTTTGGAGACTCTTTTGAGAAGGTTTGGAGATTATTCCACCAATGTATTCCAATACGGGTTGGATACACGTGTGACAGAATTTGTTATAAAATTACGATTCAAAAATTGTTAGAGCAGACTTGAATAAAGTGTTTTTTAAATTTGATATCCCGCCAAAATGAATTCAACACAACAATTATTTATTATAGGACTGATTAAAATTACTTTATATAATATTACTATAGATACTTATATACGGAGTGTTCATGTGCAAGCCCGTCTAATTTTTTTTTTAAATGTATAGGCTAGCATTTGACTGTTGTCACACCTGATGGAAAGTGACATACAGTCTACGATGAAGCGCGCTTGCCTAGAAGATGCCTATTCACTCTAGACTTGAAGGTACCCATATTGTAGGTGGTCGGGGAAACGGAGGTCGGGAGGGTGGGTATTCCAGACCTTGGCGGTGCATATCAGAAACGAGGAAGCAAATCGTTTCGTACGTGTCTCAAATACGTCAACGTCAACGTCATGTTAGGTACTAGGTTTAGGTTTTAGGACTACTTTACCTTATCTTACCTTACCACCCAACATATATTATAACGCCGGACAGCAATCCGTTGTTGTGTTCCGGTTTGAATGGTGAGTGAGCCGGTGTAACAGCACACATAGAGCGTAACATCGTAACAGCTTGGATCATTGGGCGATGTGAGGGTTATTTCTTACCTTTGTATATCGATGATGGTGACAACTTACCATCAGGTGACTAATTTAGCATTCGCCAACAGATTTTAATACAAGATAAATATAAAAAAGATAAAATATCTCAAAGTTTATAATATTACTATAGATAATGGAATTTATTGCTTTAATGGTTATTTTAAGCAAATGATAATTTTAACTTCACGTTCGGCCATGATTTTATTAAAGTGATGTTATTTTAAAAGCCCTTTCTTCGCTCCAACGACCGAAGCATTCCAATTATTATAATAGAGAACGAATTATGATAAATAGTTTAATAATATATCCGTAACACATTAATTATTTGAAGATTATTCATTTTATAAATTTAAAATAGCGTGTATAGAGCTTTTTATGCGCGTGACGAAAAGCAGTCACTGTATTTTATTTTAAATAATAATTATTATTTATTTATTGCAACACCAATGTTATAATTATATACTTAGAAATACATTTCCTTAATGCGGAAGTATATAAAAGTAATGTTTTAAAGTATATAACAATGCTAACTCAAAATGCAAATAAAAGTTGTTGCTTACGATTATAAAGTGATAGTACGTAAATATCCCAAATAGCTCAGCTAATCTCCTGTGCTAAGATTGCACAAAACAATAGCAACACGATAAAAACTTGTGATTTGAACTTATACTTCTTTGGACTTTGACGGCTGTGAAAATCTCCGTCAACTTGTATATTTCTTGTCCTTTTTTATAGCCTTAGGCATTGTAAATAACTCCATAAGCAAAATAAACTAATTAAAAAATATGTAAAAAAAAACCGGAATATCTCAGTTTAAAATTGTTTCGAAAAGTATTTTACTGGATTTTGCGCGTAAAGACTGTTCCAAAATTGGTTTCGATAGTAGGTATGTTTTTATCTCTTACACAAATAAATATATTTTTTAAAAGCTTGTTCTTATATGTAAATTCAAATTAGGAAAAAAGAACATGCCACTAATGTTTACAGTTCTAAAACTACGGTTCGCTAATTAATATAATGTTTTTATCTGTTTGAAATAGCGTTCTTTTTTTAAATCTTGTTAAATATAGACCTTCGTCTTAAAGTATGACATTTATAAAGGGTTTTTGGCTTTCGCAAATGATCAAGAGACACTTGAGGAATGCTAATTTGGATTCTATTTTTAAATTCTTAGTAATGAAATGGTATTTGTTTTTTCATTTATATTGCTGTTAATATAATATGTTTAAGCTTTATTGGTTAAAGTAACACGTTTATATGTAACACACACATATACATATATTATAAAGTGGGAGAGTCTGTTTTTTTTATGCTATAGGCAGGCGGATGGGAATATAGGCCACCTGATGGAAAGTGGTCACTGTTCATAGGCATTGCTTGTAAATTTTTTCAACTCAACAAACCCGTCTAATGAATAATTATTATTGCGATTGTCTGTTCATTAAATACGATTTAGAAATTACACAATGGATATTAAGAATTAAAAAAAAAAACAATTAATACATTTAAAAAAATATGATAAAAGTGAAAAAACATATTTAATACGGACATATACTATAAACGGGAATAGCAAGAAATCAAAAACGAATAGATTCAAATATGTGACGTCACTTTCATTATGTTATATATATTTATATAAGTTCCTTTAGGAAAACAATCAAACATCTTTTAGTCATATTCAAAATAAATTACTGAATTATGGATTCATGTTTTCGAACTTATATAATATATAACTTCCTGACATGAAATAAGAAAACTTGTAACATAAAATTCGTAATTATTTATTCTACAGCCGTTCTCATGTTAATTAATTTCAAAAAGTAAGGTTTCTTTGTCTAACGGTGTCGGGTTAATATCAAAATTTATTATATTTATATATTAATACGTGAAGAGAAAACTTTGTATATCTTTTTTAAGCACACTTCGAGACCAGAGTGTGAGATTTAACGTAGATCAAGTTTATATTATAGGAAGCCATAATATGTGTTAAAATACGTCAAATTAAATCAAACGTCCATACTGCTAATGACAACACTGAACATAGGTACATCTTGTCAATCTTATAAATCAATATCGGGGTTTTTTTGACATTTCTTTGTTTTTTTTTATTGTAATAATGTATTATATTTTATTGTAATGATAAGGTACCGTCCATTTGAGCCTCATTTCTCCTCGAATCAGAACATCATATACTTTTATTAGCATTGAATTACGGTTTAATTTCGACCAATGGGCGACCACTAATTCTTGTAATAGGGCCAAATGCATTGTACATCATCCAATTACCATATATTTATCATCATTATTATCGATCGCCATTCTGTTTTAGTCCTGTATCACCTTTTAATATTGCAATTAAATAAAATACAGAAAATACGTTCACTAAAAATATCCATTACTTATCAAAACATAGTCCTGTAACTTCACCATTAAAAACGGTATTATTGAATAATCTATAAGGAATACCACAGATAATTCAAGATCTCGACCAATGATATCCCGTCAATTGAATGTCAAAGTTGTTTTTTTTATCTTTACTCCTCCTGTGGTTGGAATAGGCTGTGAATTATCTGACATTTTGCAATGTATGTGTATCTTTTTAATTTACATAACAAAATATGTGCCTTGTAAACTGTTTGCAAAGATTACTTCAAAAATGCTACAAAGTTATTTTTTGTATGAATATAATTAAAGGTTTATTTATCAGTTAAAAAGCGATAATATTTCTATAACATCGTTCAAAGGGTTAATGCGTTTTATTATTATTTAATTCGATAAAAGCCTTTTTGTTCGTTAAATTTAAAAGATCGTGGTTCTTTTATTGTTGATGTACGCTTTTTTGGGATTTAGATAGAGTTTAATGTCGTTTTGGATGTTCAATTTTTTAAGAATGCCATAGAATTGTTATTAAGAGATGTTTATCGTTGACATATGAAGTGTAATTATATTATATATATATATATTCAGCCACCAAAAAAGCAGTTATTGTTGGGTTCCGATTAGTGTGAGTGAGCCAGTATAACCTCAATCATAAGGGACGCTCATTAAGAACGGATATTACGCAAATCCCAGGCAAACTATTTTTTTTATGATACCATGCGAAGCCGGGGCTTGGGTAACTAGTATAACGAAGACAAAAAAAAAACAGAAATATATGCAGCCAAAAGCAGGTTTTATTGGTTACTAGCGAAAATAAAAATCAGGGTAAATCTATGTACAATTTTTAAACGTTTTTTAAAGTATACTAAAAGCTTACAAAAGAAATTATAAATTTTCCCTGCATGCAAAGTTACCGGCGCTATACTGCTCACGTATCTCGTTATAGTGTTGCCAGCCGTGAAAACAATATCCGACGCGGTTAGAATTCCTTTGACTGACAACACTTGTATAGTATTTAAAATTCAAAATACGAAATAGCTCTTCCATTTTGAATTTGTTAATTGGAGATGAATAATTTATAATAATAATTTTGTCATATTTATATAATATTATATAAGGAAGAACAGAATTGGCCCAGTGGACAGACGTGGGCGTTATTTGAAGTTTACGGGTTCATATCTGAACAAACATAAATTAACCACGCTAAATTTGTGTATGGAATAAAGTTCACATAATTCTTTCCTGTTAAGGAAAACATTTTTAAGCAATTACATGTGTTTTAGTTATCAATTTTGTCGTCAAATCCAAAATTGTTTGCAAACTTACAGCACAATTGACTGGACAATTTTACCCATACGAACTAAAAACGTTAAGTAAAATAAATACTTACAAATAACTAATTAAAATAATAAAAAAAAAAAATGTATTATTAAAAAAATATATAGCCAGATTCAATCAGGCTGACGCAACGATTCTAACGATCATCCAAACCTTTTTAGGCATTTAAACAGTTATGGTGGAATAAATAAAAAAATAAAAAAATTAAAAATGGAACTAACCGTAAATGTAAGATTGAAAAGATCCTATTGAGAAGATTAAGCCTCTAAATCTTAAATCCGATTTAACTTAACGAATACATTAGCTTTCAAAAACACACTTTGATCGTTAATTAATTGTCTAAATCGTTAATTACAATTTACAAGTATCGTAAAATGTTTAACGGGCTAAATATACTTACGGATAAGTTAATGTGCTTTTACGGCTTACGTATTGTATTATGTTTCAATTGTAAGGAGGTCAAGCTGTGATATAGAAACTTTTTTTCCGTTTGGCTAACATATAGCTAATAAAAAAGTAAATTTCCTGATTGACAAAGCATAATAATTGTAACGAGAGAAAGCTTTGGGTATAACTAATTTATTGGTGGTAGGGCTTTGTACAAGCTCGTCTGGGTACACACTTATCAGATATTCTACCACAAAACAGCAGTACTTAGAATTGTTGTGTTCCGGTTTGAAGAGTGAGTGAACCAGTGTAATTTCAGGCACAAGGGACATACCTTACTTACCATCAGGTGGCCCATATGCTCACCCACCTTCCTATTCTATAAAATCAAATGAAAAAAACTTATAAACCAATTTTAAAAACTCCTTCTTAATTTAAATGTATCATTGGTATAGAGTTGGGTTGTCCTCACTGAACCAAGGCTATGTGATGATGAAGGCTGGGTCTGTTCTTGACTATTATTGGTACAATTTTCCAGAAATAACTACTTACCTATAAAAAGCTATTTTCAACGATCAATGATGCTAATTTTAACTTTTAATCAAAACGCATACTAAGCAATGTGAGTAATCATCCCTCGGATGCTGTGTGGAAGATCATTGAAGGGATAAATGAGCGAGGGATCTAAGATTAAATGTTACCGTATCGATTGTTATTTGTATTGCTCCATTTTAGTTATCATGACTTATTTCCTTTTTTTCTAAATGGCTTTTTTTTATTAATGTACTTTATCAAACTGTGTTTTTTTTTAAATTATGGATCAATCAACATTATTAATTAAATGTGTTGTTAAACTAAATTGTTTTCGAAATTACATTACGAGAAGATTCGTCAAGAAACTTATTCAACAAGCGAATGACTTTTTCAAATTTTATACTGTGTTTTTTTTTCAAATTATGGATCAATCAACATTAGTAATTAAATAATTTGTTAAACTAAATTGTTTTCGAAATTACATTACGAGAAGATTCGTCAAGAAACTTATTCAACAAGCGAATGACTTACACTTAAAAACGACGAATAACACCAAAGCACCACTGAACTTACATGTGCTTAATTTGTGTTTATAATTCATCTCGTGCTTTACGGTGAAGGAAAACATTGTGTGGAAACCTGCACGTGTCTAATTTCACTGAAATTCTGCCATATGTGTATTCCACCAACCCTCATTGGAGCAGCGTGGTGGCATACGCTCCAAACCTTCTCCTCAAAAAGAGGAGTGGAGGCCTTTAGCACAGCAGTGGGACATTCACAGGCTGTTACGGTTACGGTTACGGATAAAAATAATAATAATAATGTCCTCCAGACTGATTTCGGCCACGGCGGCCAATCTCAAGAGAGATTAGCCAACTACGCAGGAGATATTATAGTGCACAAGTGTGTGCGCAAACACAGGTGCACTCTCTATTCCCTAACTCTCATAATCCGATGGGACGGCAATCCGACACGACCGGAAAGAGTTCAGGCGCAGGACCAACAGCTTTACGTGCTTTCCGAGGCACGGGAGTGAACACACTTCCAACTTCCAGACTCCGGGCTGTTACTGAGAATTTTCTGACAGAAAAACCCAATAACATTTTATTGGCCCGACCTGGGAATTGAACCCAGGACCTCCGGGTCTGCGGCCTTACATCACACCACTAGACCAACGAGGCAGTCAACGGTTACGGATATAATACATATGAACGAACATAATACTTGGCAGTAGGGCTTTGTGCAAACCTCAAGCGTCAAACGGAACACAACAATACCAAGTACTGCCATTTTGCGGTAGAATATCTGATGAGTGGTGGATGGTGGTACCTACACAGACGAGCTTACACAAAGCCCTACCACCAGTTTATTAGTTTAATATTTTCTGCAGCAGTTAAATTCGGAGGGTAAGAAAATAAAAATTCTTCGCGTTATTCCCACCCACCACACGTATAATTTCTAAGTACCAATGAGTCAAACTATTTATTTAAAATTATATCGAAACTTTATCTATTTTATGCAAAATTTCGATAATGGGGCATCTCTTAGTGCCCTGGGTGGAGCGTTAATGTTGAATCCGGCACTGCCTAAGATTGGTTTCTACAGTTTTAGCTCTCTTGGTTAAGATTAACGTGTTGTAATCACTGGGCCATTTGGCTCACCGATACAGTACTCATTTCAATTGCGTTATTATTTAACAAACTAAAATTAAAAATACATGGATGGAACAGAAACGATTACGTTTAATAACATCGTGTGTTAATCTTAAAATACATAATATATATATAAATATTTAATAATTAATAAATACTTCAAATAAACTAATCAGAGAAATTTACCCCTTTATGGCATTTTAAAATCAGGATTTATTGAACCAATTACATTGTTAACACAAAGTGACCGCCATGTTTGTTTTGCTCTCATTACCTCGCAAGATATTTATGGCATGGAAGGTAAACAAATTTGCCTGATGCGTTTACATTTTAAAGTGTCTGCTTTGTGCATTGTAAAATGATTCAGAGTATATAAATATTATACGTTGAATTAATATGTCAAACTAAAAGAAAAGGTAGTATTCATAATTAAAGTAAAAATTTTACTAATAAAGTAAATCTACACATTACAATAACTCAAATAACACTTTTCCTATAAATTGCAACCGATAAATATATTTTGTTTCCAATAAATCGCATTCAGCTAATATAGCTGGTCCGCCATTATTGCCTCGTAAATCAGTTCACAACATAAGATAGTTTGAGAAAATATTGTTTACCTTTTTATATTTCGTTCACCGGTCTTAAAATATTTTATCCGGTTACGAAATTAAATTCTGATTTTAATTTTTTTTATCGGACTTTTTTTTTAAATATGTGACGAAGGTGCAACATAAAGGTTTTATATGTTTAATTTAATTATGTATATCTTCGTATTTAACGGATTAATATAATTTTGTAATAAGATTAAATTATGAAATCATTAATCAAAGTGTATTGATATAGAATTAGTTAATCGAATCGTCTCTATGTTGAAATATTCATGATTTAATATTAAAACGGTCTTTGTCTAACTTTACCATAAAATATTCCAGAAATTATTATGATTGTACAGGTTTGTAATTAATAAAGGCGCAGATGTTTAAATCCTTAGAAAAAATTAACTAATTATAACGTTTATAGTTCAATTGTTTTTTTTTTTTTTATTGAATAGTTAGGCGGAGGGGCAAATGGGCCACCTGATGTTAAATAGTTAAAATAAACATCGCTCATAGACATTGGCATTGTAAGAAATATAACAAGTCAACAGTATAATATTTATTAAATATATTTAACCCAACAAAACTATGTACAGTCATAATTATACTGTATAAAATTAAAAAAATAATAAATACACAGTATAATTAGTTGAGCTCAGCTATGTAACAGAATAAATAATTTACCAATGTAAAATGCAAATGACCAATTCGCTTCTCAAATTGGGCTATGATGAGACTGAGTTTTTACTTAAATTATTATTATAATATTGAACTTATATTTCAGTAGAAAAACATTTAATCAAAAGAAAACATTATTCTTAAAAATATTTTAAATGTCTGATATTATATTAATAGGAATAACTCTTTTAAACGTTTACGTTTGTGAAATCTCCCTTGCAATTACACGGACAAAAAAAAACTGGACAAATTAAAATAAAAAATACTGTGGTATTAATAAGTGTGGGTAACATTACGGAATAGGATTTTTTTTTTAAATTATGAAATTAATTACGAAAATTTCGTTAACGGCCAGGAACATGGACATATAATGAAATATTTTTAGAACGTAGACAAACATCGTATTATATTAAATAGTATACATAACATTACATATTCAGCCAGCCATAGCTTTATATGTTAAAAAACCAACGACGTAATAATTTTTTTTTTTAACAAACGCGTCGCGATTGCTTATTTGCGATAAAAAAATATAGTGAATTCGTAGTAAGTAGAGACTTATAGTATTTATCGATGTTCCTTATCGATATCAGGGAGTTGAAATCCCTATATTAGTTTTTAAGTGGATAATCGACACTAGACCTAAATCGGTAATATTGTAATTTAATAAAATAAGTTAGTGTAGCATTAAATAAACGAAAATAGTTTTTTTTTATATTTATGTACAGATTATTTTTTTAAATGTCGCCGAATTTCTGTAATTTCTAGACACAAAGATTGAAAAACATTTTTAAATGGTAAATTGCGCATAGGTTCACTTTTTAATATACATTTTTTAATTGGTAAATATGTGGAGACTGAGAGCTGAAGATCGAGCTCAGTGGCGTGCCATTTTAGAGGCCTATGTCCAGCAGTAGACAACGAAGGGTTGATGATGATGATGGGAAGTACATACAGTGAAAATTAATTAAAAAAGATGTCACTATTGAACAAAAGCCTTCTTTCCGTTTGCGGAGATGATTTGATCTTATTTCATCACGCGGTTCGAATGCGGATTGGATAACACATGCAGGTTTTCATTCGAGCATGAGATGAAGTAAAAATTAAGCACATGTAAATAGCGACGCCCGTAACATGTAACCCACAATCTTTGGTTAATATTCAGATGTTTTAACCACTGAGCCATCTCGGCGTTTTGGAACTGATGACGGTTGAATTCAGTTTTATTTCAAATAAAAAAAAAACAACCAAAAAAATAATCAAATCGAAATATTTAAGCAAATATATTTACAAGTACTTTTTCTTTACGCTGGAAAAACGCATTACACTTTCCCCTACGGGAACAGGAGGGGGTATGTGGGGCTCGCCGGTGTCCAAGGCGCCGAGTGCGCACCGAACATCGGAATACCCACTAAAAAATCAGCGATACACTTTCCGTCTTAACAAGGAGCGCCACGGGATCGCTTGCGCATGTTACGCTTCCCGTTCGGAATATGGAATCTATCAAGACCGAGAACCGGCAAGAAAGTCTTAGGGGGTTACTTTTTTTTTTTAAATATAAAAATTTGTATAAATCACAAATAATTAGTCAATTCATATACAATATCCAGCAATCATTCGATCCGTGCATTTTGTCAGATACATTCTGAAACCGAGTAATAATAGGCTTTATTAATAAGATTTTTTTAAATAACTAATTGAAGCCTGCTTAGCGGGCAACTCAAGTATAATCTGAGAAGTTTTATTAAATATTTGTATAATATAAAATCTATTTAGTTTTACAAATACATAGCGGCGAAGCTATCATAGGCGAGGCGTTGCGCTGCACTAAGACCTAAAATGAGGAGGCCCTTTAGTATTAACCACCTTCAAAACGTTTCTGACATAAGCTTGGGCCTCACGAATTTAGGTCTTAGTCTGAAATAGATAAAAACTTATTTAATTGATAAAAAAAATGTTATTGCAATATATATATATCACTAGTTGCTACTTATCCAAAGTTCGATAAGTAATATTTAATCCTTATAAAAATTATAATTAAAATGTTTGTTACACAGCAACGATGCGCGCTCTTCTGTCCGTCGTTTTGCTGCTGTCGGCCATTTTGTTGTGCTCGTCGCAGGCCCAGTATCCGCGACCACGTCGTCCAGAACGATTCGACACTGCTGAACAAATCTCCAACTACTTGAAGGAGTTACAGGAATATTATTCTGTTCATGGTAGAGGACGGTAAGCTAATTTTTAATAACAAGTGTTATACAAAGTTTAATTATAATCTATACGAGTATATCATATTCTTTCCACGTAAGTCTTTCTGTTGCTCTAGTGGTTTTTATAGCATCATAGATAATAGAGGCTGAGCACTAGGTCTGCCAAAAATATAATCAGTAAAAGAGTTTTTGCTGAGATGCGCTTTAAAAGATGTTTAAGCCAGTTTCCACAGACACAAAAACCAACAATTACAAAAACAGGGACAATTACAATAATAGGAACAAACCAAGGAGTATTGACGTTGTAATATATATTTTATATATCTGAAAAAAAATACTCATGTAGACTTATTATCAAAAATGCTCATCTGAAAGCAACTTAAAATACATCGTCTATAAAATAGGTGACAGGCACATAAAGAATATTTGCTTTTTCGAACGTCTGATTAAAACACAGACCCAGGTTCCTAGCCTATATTGTTTGTTATGCGTTTACGTAAACAACCGTCATAAAATTTTGCATTTTGCAATATTAACTCAAATTTACACAGTACATAACAGGCACATATTATTTACCAAAGTATTGGATAAAATAAAAGAAGCCGTTTGTATTCAACTATATTTTAAGTGAAGGTGGCGTGTTAAAGTTATTCTCCTTTCGAAACATAAGTTTCAACTAGTAACTTAACCTTACACTTAACAAAATAATAAAAGTTCGAAGTCTTATAAGTTCAACTTACAATGTCTGTAATTGAAAATGTATTACAATATAGATAAAAAATTTCACGTCCCACGTTGGGCGCCAATTTTTCATTTCATTATTAATAATGATACATAAATATTGTATTTTGTATTACATTTATGACATTATAATTGTTATTAAGCAATTATATTAGATCATTCTATCTTATAAGTTCAACTTACAATGACTGTAATTGAAACTGTATTACAATATAGGTAAAAAATTTCTCGTCCCACGTTGGGCGCCAATTTTTCTTTTAATTATTAATAATGATACATAAATGTTGTATTTTGTATTGCATTTATGACATTATAATTGTTATTAAGCAATTATGTTAGATCTTATATCTTCTACGGCTTATTTAAATGAGACAGTTCAGCTTCCCAATACTAGATGGCGTGCTTAATATACAATAGGTACTTTTGAGTAGATGGTATGAAATTAATACCCCTTGTTACATTTTAATTAATTCCATTTTTAAAAGTGATAAAAAAACTAATGTTTTTTTATCTACATAAATGCAGCTTAAGCCCATTTGAAATCCTTATAGATGTATTTATATCAATTATTCTTATTACAGGTATGGAAAGAGACAAATGCATATAGCTGATGCTTCTGTTATCTTCAGAGAAATGCCATTCTTTGAAAACAACTTGAATGACGACGCGCTGTTTAAGAACCTCGGATACAAGTAACTGACCACGCTTCCCGCCAACGACTATCAAACAACGACCCAGAAGGTCATAATGTTATTTTATCTGTTACTTCATAAATTACCATTGAAATGTAAATATTTATTTTAATCAATTAATTAGAAAATAGAAACAGCCAAAAAATATGCCAAATTATAAAATAAGCTTTCGACTATTAATTTTCAATAGCCTTTTGTTTTGTCTGTTTATAAAAAATATATTTCAACGAGCTAGTCAAACGAATGTGTATCCGTCTATATTCTAGTCAATTAACGTTCTTTTTTTCATTAAATCCTTGTAATATTTTCAGGCTGGGTGAAAATTATTATTAGGATTTTAAGCACTTGACTGTTTAAATATTATTTTAATTATATTTATTATTATGTTAATGGTGTAGTAAATAAAGCATTATAAACTTAAACTACCGTTTCTTAATTAATTTGTTTTATACCTTTAAAACAAGTTTTGGTAAATTAATACAATAATGTAATGGATAAAAAAAAATGATTTTGATGATGATATAGAAAAGGAAGGCGGACGAACATACGGGCCACCAAATGGCAAGTGGTCACCAAACGCCCTTAGACATTGGCACTGTAAGAAATGTTAACCATCGCTTACATCGGCAATGCGCCACCAACCTTGGGACCTAAGATTTTATGTCCGTTGTGCCTGTAATTACAATGGCTCACTCACCCTTCAAACCAGAACACAACAATACCAAGTACTGCTGTTTTGTGGTACAATATCTGATGAGTGGGTGATTTCGATATTGTAGGCTTATTAGGAGTTTTTGTGAGAAATTAACTGAAAGCCAGTCAGTCAGCCAGTGCTATTAATTTTTATATTTCTTAATGAAAAATAAAACGATTAAATTATTCGCTTCAAATAAAACACAAAGGCTTTTTGAAAAGTATTAGATATAAAAAATTTATATTCATATACAAACTTTTTGGTATAAAACCTTATTATATATCACAATTAAGGTAGAAATCGATCGGATTACAGTCTATGTACAATTGAATATCAAGAATAAATAAGCTAACGGATAAGTGCGTTTCGTTTAATGTATTATGTGTTCCGTTCTCTCGATACTTGAGATCGATATATTTATTATATAAATGAAGAATGAATACCGTTACACCATTGCCGTATTTTACTGAATAAAAAAAAGTGTTATTATTTGTGTTTATGTAAGATGAAGTAGCATTTTGTACCAGCTACAGAAGGTCGCATTAGGTACTTTCAACTGATAGTATTATATATGACGTGGTTCACACTTCGTGAATGTTTCTAGACATAAAAAACATCTACGACGATTTTTTTTAATTCAAAATCGGTAAACTAATAAATGTGACACATGATGGAAAGTGACCATTGCCCATAAACATTGGTGCTGTAAGAAATATTAAAACATCCCCTACAGCGCCAATGCGCCACCAACCATGGGAACTAAAATTTTATTTACCTTGTGCCAAAAGTTAGACTGGCTCACCCTTCAAGCCGGAACACAACAATACCAATAGTAAGTACCCAAAAAGTATGGCTTGCATAGTAATGATTACTTATCGTTATACACTATGTCGAGCCATGGATAAACAAAAGATAAAAAATTATAGTTTCACTACATATTATAGATTGCCGCGACTGTCTTTCGGTTTGAACGCAATCAACTTAAAAGTTTCCGAACAGATTTTCATATAGTTTACACCAATGCACGGTGTTATTCCTAAGAAATGTTTCAATATATAATTTACTAAAGTTTTGTGTAAATTGGCTGAAATATGACAATGATTGTTGAACGTGTCGGAAAAAACATTCCGACTAGGAGTTTTACTGTGTGCGCCGCGTAAACCATTAGTATTCTATTATATATTTTTATTCAATCGTTTTTATGTAGACCATTATACCCGTGCAAAATCGGGACAGGACAAAAAATATCATTAACATCTGGTAACGAATAACTGCTGGTATAAAAATTAGTACATAGTAATTATTCATTTCTAATGACAAAGAATTATTACTTAAATGCTATGATTTGAAAATTAAAACCATATTTCGAAATTATTTATTCTCTATATAATCCAACGATCCCCAATTTATTGTGAAAACAAAACTTATTTACTTGAATAAAGACAAAAAAATACAATAGATTTCATATTAATAAACTAATTTGAGTTTTGTGCAGATATAATTAAAGTGTACATTTCTTTGTTAAGGAAATTATTTGTGTAATCGAAGCTAAATGGATTACAAACATTCTGCGCGCGCATACGAAGTTCTTCCAATAGGTTCTTTTTAGTCGTCAGATTGGTCTACATATATCTAAATAATGAGTTGTTAAAAAATATATTTTTATAAATAACTCATATAAAAAAATATAAAAGAACAAATGAATATGATGAATAAATAAACTTGAAAACAATATATGAGGTTTACCTTCTTAGAAATATGCTATTTCGATACATTTCTTATCTGTGGCAGATAGCTCTCTGCAACGAATGTTCGCGACGTTATAAAGGACTTTTTTCAGTCAGTGTTATTGAAACGTAGCAATGGCGGTGTATTTGTGAAGTATAAATATAGAGCTATAATCATTATTATTTATTACAACACTTCTGTGAATATATACAATATTACGGGAACAAATTAAATATTATTAGCTACGTGGTGTTTAGTCTTTTTTGTATTTCTTTCCATTGAGCTCCGATCAATTATTGCTAAGCATGTCTATAGGATAGTAAACCTTCTTGTGTTAAAGTGAAATTTGATTCAGAGCACATATATTGAATACTTCTGGTAAGTAATTACTTAATTGTGAATCAGACACTATTATAACCGAATATTTTATATACATATGTATACTATGGTTGTTACTCTCTTTTTAAACATAGCTTGCGATAAAATAATAATACCTTATAATTTAATGTTTTTTATATGCAATTTGCAAAATTAAAAAATATCAAATATTTTTTTGTGTTTATTTATTCAATTCTTGATAGATTAATGTATAATCTTAAGCGTTTCTTCAATAATTAATTAAAAAAAATTATATGTATTTATGTGTATGGTTTGTTTTATTTTTAAGAAAATGGCTCCGACAAAATTCGGTATATTCAAGACTCGAAGTCGAGATCAAACCGAACAGCCCTCGACTGAAAATCTCCTTCAGACGAGCCCCAGCAATGATACCGGTAAATAAGTCATAATTACTAATAATTTTCTAAAATAATATTATTTAATGTTGCAATTAAAAAAAAATTAAGACGTATTTAGTTAAACGTAACTATCGCTTAGTTAATGTTGCCCACTTAAAAAAATAGTATTATAAAAAATACCGTTAAACGTGATGTTTATCGTTCAGCCAGGTTTAAACTCGCAGATCTATTTTTTAAGAACTCACTTCGTAACTCATTTGTAAATGTAAATGATCATACGGTGATATGCTATTTTGATGCATGTACGCTTTAAATTTGTTAATTATTATAGTCAATGTCCTATATCACCTTCGGCTATTTCACTTTCGTGTTCTGAGCTGAATTTCGAGATTGTTATTTCCGAATATTCTTAACTTATTCTAATTACATTTACCAATAAAATAAAATAATGCTTTTTCAAAAATATCATACAATATAATAACAGTCTGTTAACTGTTGGTATTTCATAATTTATCTATATATTATATAATATATAAGCGGAATACCACTGACTTACTGACTTATCATACGATCTTTGAAACAATAGATCCAATTTATTTAAAGTTTAGCATAGTTACTCCTTTCGCGACATAGACACTCATTAAGAACGGATTTTACGCTAATCCTCTCCAAAATATTTATCATCTTCCCGAAGTCTGCGGAGCCGGGGGGATAACTAGTCTATGTATATATACATATAGTATATGTCAATATTACTATTTTAACCGACCGAGTCGAGACTTCATACAGCTATTGTTGACTGGCTTAAAGGTTTCTGGTATAGTAGTATCAATGCTCAATAGATAGCGTAGCAGTCATACCGGAAAATTGATAATAAATTACAAAGGAAAAAGCGTTGCAACGAATTTGGTTTTAGTCAAATTTTCATAATCAAACGAAACTAATAATAATAACCACAAACCCAAGTGTAAAATATCCCTAAAAAACGAAGTATATTATTTATATTTTAATATTGTTACGCATACAATCGATCCATTATTATAAATATACATATGTTAATCGTATTATATAAAAAAACAAAAACTGGAAATAAAATCAGCTTTATACTGTTTATTACGATGGCTTTGCGATTTTTCATTAAAAGCTTGCACAAATCTTTGTGTTCGCACTGTAAAAAAAAATAAAACAATAATTGTATTGAAACCGTTTTGCGTCATGTGCGTTATATTGCATTGCATTTAAATTCGAACGACTTTTATCTGTCATATGATTCGTTCGAAATTTAAATTTTCTCTTCCTTGTTATTTATATTATTCTTTTTTTATTAGTCAATACACCGGACTCACCCGTGCCGTCAACGAGCAAAGGAATCGTGTCAAGCGATGATTTCTTTTCACCGGAATTACTTTCCGTTTTAAATATAGACGACGACGATGATGATGTGAGTTATTATCGTAAAACATTTTATTATATATAAATAATTTATTATATTCTGAGGAATTCCTATGTTATTGCACTGGTATCCCCATGTGTCCTATCCGGTAAGACGGCGCGTATTCGAAGACTACCAACATGACACTTAATTACAAGTAAACAGTTTAATAATTGTAATTAAGTAATTTTTTAAGTTATTTTTCGCATATTACCGATTTACTGGGTCCCACGTTGGGCGCCAGTAGGGCGTAGTCTATGAATACGTGACATCTTATCTGATATACACGATAAATATTATTATAATGCTTATATATTATATTATATTATAATATACATTTAGAACCATTGGTAGCTTTAAATTTAATTCGTCATTTTATATTCCTACAGGCACATTGGAAATCCGCCCGATTCACTTGAAATTTGTCACAGTTATTCCTTCCCCGACGTAGACGCTCATTAAGAACGAATCTTATGCTCTAAATAAAATCTCCGAAATACATTTTTTTGTTAAGATTTCTGTACGAGTTGCTAGTATATATGAATAAAGACAAGAATAGTACCAACGCCTATTTTCCAGGAATTACCAATTTTCCTGTTTCCTCTCCAATGAAGCGTAAAACTCGTGTAAAGAGTGAAGTTGGGGCAATATATACCTTACGGGGTCGCGATTGGACTTAAATGGAACAAAATATCAAGTGTATTATATTAACATGGTATATTGTGTGTGAGTGAGCTAGTGTAATTGCAGACACAAACATGATTATCGATCCTATGGTTTGCAAAGCATTACTAGTATAGGTGTGGTTTTTATTACTTTTTGTTAGTAATAGTAATAGTACTAGTGTTTATGTGTGGAAGAGGCCTTAACCTAATCAGGTGGTCGATTTGCTCGTCAATTTTTCAATAATAACTTCATGGTACTTAAACAAGTCTATGCCTTTTTTTAAGTATTTATAGTCTGTAATATTTTTTAAGATATTATGAAATCATTGACATTAGCGTGTTTTTTTTTTGTGAATTAATTATCATATCACAATATGAGTATGTTCGTTTAATATCCAACTCATTGGTTGCTATAATTTCACTGAGTTACTCACCTTCAAAGCTTATGTCTAAAACATGTCTGGCATTCAAAATTGACCTGATCGAATTCCGCCTATTCCGAATCGGATTAAAAATATACACGATACAGAATTTGAATCTGGAAACTTGGGATCTACAATCTTCTAACTAATAATAATAACTATTTATTTATTCAAGTAACAAGACTCATTATACAAAATTACAAAAAAAAAACGGTTTTAACCAAACAAAAAAAAACACTACTAACTACTACTTATAATTTACTGGTCCAGCTGAAACTTTACAACAGTGGTTTATAAATACACAGTCTAGTCTGTTAGCAATCATGTTTAGAATTTTGTTGGCGCTGGCCCGCGCCCCGTGAACCAAGTATGCACACCTTTTTCGCAATCGGAAAAACAGTCTATTTGCTTCAGCAAACATCCCTAAAGCACTACAGAAGCAAGGCAGCCCCATCAGCAATGAGACTGTCAAATTTGTCACTATACAACTTTAATGAATTATAAAATCAAGATATGTTTTGTTCAAGCGATTTAAGGTTAAAGCTATCACCAGATTCTGAATATAGATTCTACGGAAATGCGTTAAAAGAAAATACAGATGAACAGATTTAAAATCAATAAATTTCAAATCAATTTCATTAGATCTCGAATAGGAAGAACTTTGTACACTTTAAAGATGTGAAACTATATTACATTTAAACGTTACGTGTTAAAACGTTGTATTTAATTTCGTACTCGATAGATTTACTCCAAGGTCACTTCGAAAACCGTTCATTATATTTTTAAAGTATAACTCAATTTTATGATTACTATTTCCTATCAACGTAACATTTGACGTTTAAATTAAAAAAATAAATAAAGATCTGCACCCGTACGTAGTTGACGTTTCTAAAACACGTACGAAAGGATTTGCTTCCTCGTTTCTGATACGCACCGCTAAGATCTGGAATACCCTCCCGACCTCCGTTTTCCCCACCACCTACAATATTGGTACCTTCAAGTTTAGAGTGAATAAGCATCTTCTACTCGCTCCATCTTAGACTGTATCATCACTTTCCATCCGGTGTGATAACTAGCTTATATATTTAAAAAAAAAACTATTTTAAATTTAGAATTAATTTAAATATGTAGAAATTTATTTTTATATATTATAAAAATGATTGATAGTTGAAGCATAGTTGAGCAGTAGAGTAAAAATACATGTTTTTCTTTTAAAATGTAGATAATAAATACAAGTATATTGTTCTAGTTTATCTGTGACGAAGAGACGAGACGGGCAAGTCTTAGCAGCAAAATTGAGGAACAACGGGTAACGTATAACATCATTTTAGCGTTATATTATAGCTAGTTGTTTTCCTGATTTATGGGAGAGCTTATACTTGGTTACAGCCCAAAATTTCCGCAAGGAAATAATTATAAAAATAAAAACTCTCACTAGTAAAACAATTTAATATAATATAAATTATATATACAATTTAATATATATATATATATATATATATATATATATATATATATATATATATATATATATATATATATATATTTTTTTTATAGAATAGGAAGGTGGACGAGCATATGGGCCACCTGATGGTAATTACGAAATTGGGAATACGGTAAATTGGGAACTACGAACTTATGTCCCTTGTGCTTGTAATTACACTGGCTCACTCACCCTTCAAACCGGAACACAACAATACCAAGTACTGCTGTTTTGCGGCAGAATGTCTGATGAGTGGGTGGTACCTACCCAGACGAGCTTGCACAAAGCTCTACCACCAGTTTTAAATATTATATATAGATATCGTAAATTACATGTTTATCTCTTTGCAAGTACACTGTATTTACATAAAAAAAAATTAGAGGATTCTTACGTCAGTGGCTTCAGACCTCTAAATCTGACACCGCTTATTATTTTACAAAATAACCATCTAATATTTTTAGAGCGATTTAATCGTCAGTGACTGTATCGTTGATGAACTCTAGATACTCTACGAAAATTTTCAAAACCAATCGACGGGAACTTCAACGGTGACACTCGAAGATGAAGAGCAGTCGTACGATAAAGCGGAGACGACTTTACCGTTGGACGACGACGCGTCTACTTCCTATGACGCGAATTCTTTGCAATTCGACGAGTCATCGATAACCGCCAGCAACGATGTGTCCATGTATTGCGCCATGATGAAGAAACCGAAGAAGAGTAAATCGAAGGACCAACAGCTGACTGATCTGGACATGTGGCAAGCTAGCAATGTTGAAGTTTTGGAGGTAAGTTGTTCCATACTTATTTATTCCTCTGGAATTTTTCCTGTATGTACCTGACATCTCGGATCACAATAACATTACCAAGAATACAATAAATTTCACTATAATATATTTCAAATGCAGAAGGAGTAGAGATATACAACCCTTTATGCATTCCATGCGATTTGCACCACAAATTGTTATCAATGTATCCAGTTAATTGCTAATAAAAATTTAAATATCGACCAATGATGTAATGTTTCAACATCAACAATATCTTCTGCCATTGGAATCGGCTGTACAATATCATTCCCTGAAATTTCCTCTGTTGGAAAAACGCATTTCTCTCCAACTTAGGAGAAGGCTTGGAACTTTTTTCGCCACGGTGCTACTCGGCGGTTTGGTTATAGAAGGTCATCCGACCCATGTGAGGTTGGCTCACGATGGCTTCCAATAAACTAATGAGATGCTCGCCCAGATTTAATATTTGGCTAAGATTCATGTGCTTCTGTGTTTTTTTACACTGAAAACTGAATGCACATTTTTTTTATTATTATTTTAGGAAGAGCGACGAGTGAATGATTCACCTGGTGGTAAGTTGTTGCCCGTAGACGCTGGCAAAGTGCCAACAAGCTCGAACAGTTCCTTGCGCCGCCAACCATAGGATCTAAGATATTATCTTCCGAATGCGTATATTACGATGCTCGCTTCAAACCGGACGGAACACAGCAATTACAAACGATGGCGGTTTGGCGATAAAACAACTGACCCTCTGAGGGGTCTGCGCAAGCCCTTCCTGTTATGGTTGTAATCATTGTCGCATGATTTTCTTTACATACAAACATAAGTGTAGGAGGCGCAAACTAAGTTGGCCGGTCTGAAGTGAGCCACTAGCGGCTGCGTGGAAACAATTTTTACGAACTTATTTTTATCAATTTATACAAAAAAGGTAACTATTTTTGAAACGAATACCTACAAAGTGGCACTCTCTATTCTCTATGGACGCCCCATGACCTTGACTAGAAATTTCCGAAAGACAACTACAGTCCGGCCTATTTAGCTTGCGTGTATTATATTCAATATGTATTTTCTTAACATATTTGGTCTTATTTAAAGGTAAACTAATGACCATTAGTACTTTAGGGTATTTCATCTAAATACAATCAATAGTATAATATATGATATCGCTCCGTACATAGCTTTAATTTTCATGAACATGACGGATTAATTTCCTGGTTTGTTTTGCTTTTACTACTTTTAAAAGCATTAAGTTATGCGATCCTAGTACTTATGAACCTGTTTATTTAACCAAATAAACAAATAAAAATAATCATGTGTTACTGTATACTATTATCACAAGAAGTCTTGTTTATCTCTTAAATCACTACAAACCGATTCATTACGACACAAATATTAGGAGTAGTCTTAGATAAAGCCTCTTGGTGTACTTTCAAATAATAAATAAACTAATCAAAGTAATTGAAACGAAACCATAGATAAAAAAAAACTACTTTTTACTAATTTGACATATTCCGAACAATCTAGAATTGAAACGTTTTCGTGTTAAAAACGTGGCACCCAAAGATAATAACATCTGTATCTATGTGAGGATATAATACACAAAAAAGCACTCAAAAAATATATATCAGAAGTTCGTCGAGAAGAAATACATATATTTTAAATAACGCCACTTAGAAGTGTATCTTGTAAATACAGAATCAGACACGCGAATTAACTCGAAAAAGCACTCAGGAATATATAGTTTTCCAGTTGTTAAACAAAAATTCCAACTTAAACTGACTGTTATATGTCTAAGTTGCGAAAACGTTTGAGGGTTCGCAGAGAGCTGAAGTAACTTTAATTACAGTTTAAAATGAACGATGAGACAGATTAATTTTCTACATCGCCGGTTAAAACGGTATAAGGTTAGTTTTTAACCGACTTATAGATGAGGAAATAACTTTTCTCGTCATATGATAAAGGTCATGAAACTTCTAGAAGGAAATATATTAATCGCTTTGGATGCTTACAAGCCCAGAGCAAATTAAAAAGTTTTAATTGTACACTATATACTAATCATGACCTATACCTGCCTCATCGTGGATAGCCTATGGCTGTAGATTAGGTACAGATTCAAATTTAGTCGGGCTGATAAAAAAAGGGTTTTTTTGGCAAGAGATTCCCGGTAGCATCCCGATGTTTGGAATTTGAGTGTTAACACTCCCGTGCCTTGGTCAATCGTCATGTGCCTGAATTCTTTTCGGTCGTGTCGGATTGCCATCCCATCGGATTATGATGTGCGGGGATAGGGAGTGCCGTTACCGAAAATCGGTCGAGATTATATCGTAATAAGCTAACTTACGAAATAAATTTATTATAATATATTAAGATTTGAGACGAAAGCTATTCAAAATTCCATAATAATAAATGAAAATATCTTATGAATAATTATAATATGTATCGCGTTGGCGTAAAAATCGTGGGCTGATGAACTGAGCAGGACAGGCAGATAGGGTCTCGGCCGACGTTTATAAGTAACTGTCCGAACGCAAGCCGTCTTACATAGACTCCGCGCAGCGCCACCTAGCGACGCCTGTGTTTCGTTTCCTTTGTGCGACAATTATGCGACATAAATATTCCGGAAACAAATTTTCTACAGTACCAAACACTCATCAATTATTCTACCACCAAACGTCAACACATTGTATTGCTGTGTTCAGGTTGAACGGCGAGTGAGCCAGTGTAATAACTGGCACAAGGGATAACATTTTAGATCCTGTAGTGGCCTATTGACGGCGTATGGAATAGTCAAGTTTTTAGTACTTTTTACAGTTTTGACATAATACTTCGAGTCCTTCCTCAATAATAATAAAAATCGTTCACGAAATTAATGGACTATGTCCAAATATTTTAATTAAGAGCTATGTTTCTACACATACATATACTAACTAGATCAAAAATTACCAATAACTATTAAAAAAAAATACGTTCTCCAGAACCTTCTGAATCGGAGCGGCAGTCTAGACGAACAGATCAAATGGGAGGCAATCGCCACGGCCCGTGGGCTCTGCACGCTCACCGACAGTTGCACATGCACAGATTGCACGGGAGTCACTTACCTGGCCGGGGTCACGGATGGGGATGGTGGTATAGGTGTGGCGCCACTTTTCAGCGCTATCAATGTCGGGTGCCAAGTACAGTAAATAGGATAATCTGAAGGCCTTATCTGATAGACTAACCTCGAGAGAATGGTGACTTACGCTCACTGGTACGTGATTAAGACTCGCTTCTCTTCATACAACTAATGAAGCGAGTAATTGAAGATTAATTAATATTTCTCCACTTATGTCAATGTCTCTTGAACTGAACCCAATTTAATGGAAAGTTAATTCTATCTGATTTAAAAATGGAATTCAAATATGGTTTTAATGCAAACTTTTAAGTGCATATAATTGGTGACTTAATCTTTTGTCTCTATTAGTACGACTATCTCCCGACATTGCTTAACGTTGGATTGAGATGGGATTGATCACATTTCTACCTAATGATGATAAAAATTAAGATATTAATTTTTTGCGTTAATTTATCTTCCAAGATAATGTATTTTACTTTTATATAATATTTAATTTTACTTAATAACCAATAAAGTAAAATTAAATGTCTATGGCTTTTATCATATAGAAATAATCAAACTCCAAAAGGCCATAAATCACTGTTAGGTATATCGAAATATTCAAATCGGGACTTTCCCTTTAAACTCTTCTGTTGTTCTTTTTTGAAATGTTATCAATATTAGATTTATATCTAGTGGTGGAAAATAACCGTAATTAGACGTTAAGACACAAAATGTCTATTTTTGGCACACTTTTTATCTACATCTTAATTAGACTTTATGATAAGTAATGTTAAATTTTAAATGGAGATGTTTTACGTACATCGTATTGTGTAAAATATAATTTTCATTCTGAAATAATTTATAGAGTAAACTAAAACTATATTTGTAGAAATTTTTCGATACATATTAATACAATGGCCTAATTTAAGATATAATCAATATATATAATATGTTTGCGGTATGATCAAAGACTATAGACGGGAACTACCCTACAGGAGGGAGATAGGTTGTGGTCCACAATTGCATTGTCTCTTTCTAATTCGCAGTCCGTTCTCTATGTACATACCGTACCTTGGTACCGATTCTGGTGTACACAATCTGTAAGACTAAATTCATTTGATAATAATAATAAAAAAAAAACTTTTTAACTTTAGTTATTATTATTATTTTTTAGTTATTAATCATTGTGCAAAACATAACATATATTAGTATAGTATTATATTTTGTTTGTCTATCTCTATGCCCCATACACACGGGTAACCAAACGCGATGCGAAATCGTATATTATGCTATGGTCACACGTGCGACAATTGATTTGTGAATTTTCTTTATCTGTACATGCAGGGGCCAATTCTACTAACGAATTGTCACTTTATCGCAATCGAATCGAAGCGTGATCGTTGCCGTTTATCCGTTTTCCTATTCTTTAATTTAACTATCGATTATTGCCATAAAAGTTAACAATTAAGTTGGAATTTGATATAACGGTATATGTTAATGTATTATCGGTTCGTTTCCGATTCGAATAAATATAGATTATTCAAATTTGGAATCGGAATTGAATCGGGAACGTATCGTAATCTATATAGATTAGTAGAATTTTCCCCAGGTGTGTTCAAGATATTGTTCTTTAGTACAATAATACTATTGTTGCTCATAGCGTAACTACTGTAGCATTCCCAGTGCCATGTTTGTATAAATTTAATTTAAAAGTACTTATTAATGTTTTTATTTAATTTAATGATTATTAATATCGTCTCTACGCTTATTACATTTATAAACAAACGTGTATATAATACTTCAAGTTGTCTAGAATACTCTGTTTTATTCCGGTAATTATACCTTATTTATAAGTTAATTTAATTCAGCCCGGTGAAAATGTATTTTTCCGTTGAAATGTTCGTTAAATAAAATTAATTTATTAATCAATGTAAATACAAATGTTCTGAACTCAAATGTACTTTAAGTAATTTATTTGTTTAATGAATACCAATCAAATCAAATATTCGACCATTTTTCACACACATTGCTCAGATGAATTTGGACTGAGTAGGCTCAGACTCAAAGTATACCGAATACAAACTGTTTATTGGGAAACGTTATTTACCTAATCTTATATACGATTCTATTATAGATAATCTCTATGACGAAATTTTTCAATCAGTGTCTCACCTCTCACCCTGTATGACGTTTGTACAGATATATTAAAAGAGCAGGTCATCTAAAATCCACCCTTAAACATCTTGTATCAAGAATACAGTATATTTTTATATTATTCCTTTACTAATATGAATATTTTTGTTTAAAGAAGAAAAAGTATAAAACAGGCCTCTCATAATAAATACAAACACCGTATGAATTTTTTTTCAAATGTTAATATTACAATAAAAACTATTTCGATTAACAAAAACATAATATATGTCATTCTTACAATTTTATCTAATCGTATTATAATTGTCGTAATATTATGATTGTTGTTATTAGATACAATAATATTTCCGTAGTTTCTATGTATTGTATATTATATGTATACATTAACATGTATAACTTACATGTAATGTATATATTCAAAATATATTGACAATTTTAAGATTAGATATTAATCGGAGATGTGGCATAAGCATAAGAATGCTAGTTGAGAGCACTTTAACCTTAAAGAAACTCTAGTCTGAAATATTTGAGGCCTCGGAATTGCTTTTAAGACTGATTTGGAAAGTCATTTTTCATGGCTAAGGTAAGGACTTAAAAAGTTATTTATATAGTTTCTTCTTCACTACGATGATTAGGTTGCATCTGTCTCTTTCACTCGGCATAAGAATGAAAAGCGTCGTATGTTTTTTTTTAATACACGCCCATAATTCTCTCATTTGGAATAGTAACTGTTTTTATTAATTTTAACTTAATATTGTTTTTTTTTAATATAAAATATTTGATGTATAGTAGATATTAGAATGGGTGTACTTAGCATTTAAGCGTATTATATAAAAGGTACATTGTTTTATAAACCTGTACTCTCTTATTGTATTTTATACTATTGATACTCTGGAGCCTTGATGTAGTTCCTATGAGTATATTCTTACAGGTAAAAATCATATCTTTTATATTTTTATCAACACTGTTTTTTACACTATCAATAGAAAAAAACTATTTAAACAAATTTTAAATTGAATGCATTTACTTTTTTTTTTTTTTGCTTTCGTTTCCGTTCCGTCATTTTACGATGAAATTGGAAGCTTAAGTCGTAGTCACAACTGCGTTAATTTTGATATATTTTCGATACTTTAAGAATATCTATTAGTAACTGGAACTTGTCTGGTATATCTTTAAGCAAAATTGTTTTGTTTTATTTAGATTATTGTGATACTTAAATATAAAATTGAAATTTATTAATAAGAATTGTAGCGTAGTAATATGTGTTTAGACGTATTCATTATTTACAGAAAGGATATGTGTTGTGTGTAGAGAATTGATGTCACATATATGTGTTGTAATAAATATTTGTGTTGTAAAATCTGTTTGTTTTTATTTATTAGTTATTATTTAAAAAACAAAAGAATGTCTATGGTGTGTTATAAAAAAAGATACAAGACGAATAGTGGAACAAGGATCTTTCGGAAATCTTATTATATAACAGGGCTTATCATCATTCTTTATATTAAATACCTTCTATCAAACCTTTAACTAATAATGTAGTTTTAGCGTTCATTATAACGTCCACCGGACCGATTTCGGCCACGGTGACCAATTTCAAGAGAGATTAGCCAACCGCGCAGGACATATTGTAGTGTACAAGGGTGTGCGCAAACACAGGTGCACTCTCTATTCCCTAACTTTCATAATCCGATGGGCCGGCGATCCGACATGACCGGAAGAGTTCAGGTGCAGGACCAAAGGCTTTACGTGCTTTCCGAGGCACGGGAGTTTAGACTACCAACTTCCAGACTTCGGGCTGCTACTGAGAATTTTCGACAGAATGTCATAAAGCTCTGCTTTTACTGGCAAATAGTATTATATGTCACCTCAATTGATACTATCTGCGTACGCAGGTTTTTATCAGGCCTTTACCACACGTCTGGCACGAGGTATCCCGCTGGGTAGAGACAGATGCATTCTTTCAAAGATTTAACGATGATTTTGTATGAATACCTAATAATACATATGTATATTTGGTATCTACATAAAACTTCCTACATTGATTAGTGTATAAATAGTTTAAAGTTGTTGTACGTACATGCTATTAACGTTGCTGGAAATTAAGAGAAAATTAAAATAAATTATACCACACAGAAACACAAACAAAAAGTATTCAACGGTAGATTATTTCCCCAGGCATATTTTTTAATACAGAAACACGAATAATTTACACAATAAATACTTAAAAGTAACTATAAAATAATAACATTTTTTAAATCTTTGTTAAAAATAAACACATAAAATTAAGACCTAAATGTTGCCATAAATAAAATAATATATTGTTTATATTTCAAGCTAGCGTTTTACAACATGCAAATTTTAGCACTTGATGAATTAAGAATGTTAATTATGTACTTTCTTATTTGATCGATATATTTTTTTAATTTATGTTTTGAATTAAAACATATTGTATTTAATGAGGCGAGGTAAGCTTATTTTAACGCAATGGAATGTGATCTGTCAATGCCATAACAATAAATGTCATCGAAAAAAATAAACTATCTCGTTGTTGTAGTTTATGTACATTTGTCTCGCGCCGATTTTATCAAACAAAACATAAATATTAATTTATGTTGTAGGTAAAAATCAAAAATGAGTGGACCGAACGGTATGTTATATGGGGGAGATGAAATAGGTGCGTTAGTTTTCGATCCCGGGCATCATTCTTTACGAGTTGGTTATGCTCAAGAAGATACTCCGAAAGCTGATATCCCAGCAGTTATTGGTGTTGGACCTGCAACACATATTCCAGAGGCTGAAGAGAAGGTTCCAGATGGAAATGTTACTCAAAGTAGTAAGTAGAAAATACGATATTTGTAAAATAATCATATTTTGCATAAGCAAGAATTTACATAAATAATGTTTGTAATGAGATATAAACATGGAATAAACGGAATTATTGGTAAAATTAGTCTCTGTTTTATTAAACTCGGTCTTCGACAAATAGGATTTATATGAATAAATTTATTTGTACATTGCAATGCAATTTATCTCAATTTTGTTCATTTACCTCTAAGCAGTGTGCCAAGTACAGTAAGTAATTCTAAAGTAAAGAACTACACATTTTGTCTGAGTGTAAAATTAACTGGTTTTTGCTTTTTTTATTAATAGATACAAAAAAAGATGAGTTACGCTACTACATTGATGTGACAGAGCTGCATGTGCCCCGTCCAGGCATGGAAGTGCAGACATACATGAAAGATGGTCAGGTTGAAAATTGGGATCTTTTTGAGAAAATGTTGGACTATTGTTACTCTAAGGTATTTAATTTTATTTAGTTTTCTCAAATCTATGTTTTATTTCTTTATATTTTGTAAATAATAATATTAATTAATTGGGAGCTAATTAAATGTACATTTTCAGGTTATAAGGTCGCCATCTGAGCACCACCCAGCTCTATTCACAGAGGCCGTATGGACAACCAGACCAGCGAGGGAGAAGCTTGCAGAACTCCTGTTTGAAAAGTACCAAGCACCTGCATTCTTTCTCGTAAAGAATGCAGTATTAGCGGCATTTGCTAATGGGAAGTCGACCGCTCTTGTTGTTGATGCAGGCGCATCTCAGACATCAGCTGTTCCTGTTATTGATGGGTATGTAAATAATATATGTTAGATATTTCAGCAAAATAAATATGTTTTTTCTGTCAATAAATTCTCAGTAACAAGCTAAAGTGTGAAACACTTTAGCTCGCTACTGAGAATTGTGTGTTTTATTGCTTTGAAAAGCACATAAAGCTGATAGTCATGTGCCTGGTTTTTCTCTAGTCATGACAGTTGCTATTCTCCAAGATTGATTGAAACTCATTCAAAACTTTTCATGTAATAAAAAAACCCTTAATTTGTTTTTCAGATATGCACTAGTTAGTGCAGCGGTAAGATCTCCAGTTGGTGGTGACCACCTCGTGGCTCAAGCAAAACACATGCTCAACAATATGCACATACAGATGCTACCCATTTACAGCATACAGGTATGTTTATTACATTCGACATTTAGAGGGCGGTCCAAAAGACCATTGAATCATATGAGCGGAAATTAAGCAAAGTTATATTACAATAGGATGATAAGTTTTCTAACCTCTTTTAATTTTTTCCCTTTGTGTAATCAAATTGGGTTGGAATTACCTCCCTAATTGTTGTCTGAAAATTTTCTATGTTGTCTATAGTTGTTTGGATTCACAATCCACGTAATAGAAACGTGACTTATAAATAAAAATGCATGGTTTATCTATTTGAGTCTAACAGACTTCAACACAGTTTGTATTTTATTAACGGTAAACATTTTTATACTATCACCTTGGAACTCTCCACTAGGTGGTGCTATGGTTCATTCACCGTTCAACAAACCAGCAAACTTTTAAACCATTGGCATACAATACAAAGACTGGATAATGTCTGCCAGGAATTGCTATTTACAATATAATTTCATGAAATTATTTTAATTTCAGAGCAAAGAGGTGATCCGTGAGAGGGAAAGAGCACGGTACACATTGAAGACGTTACCGGCTGGTCTGACACAATCTTGGCAACAGTACATGTTGAAACGGCAGTATGAAGACTTTGTACACTGTGTAGCTCACGTAATGTCTTCAACTTTTTTTTAAATTATTTATTAAATAACTATATTAATGAATAATATTACACATCTATTTATTTATATATTATAAATTAAAGTACACTGTCGGTATGTTTGTGTTAATCTCACCTCTTCATTAAACAGATTGATTAGAAACAGATTGGTATCTAGCAGCAGGTGGCCTTTGCTAGTCTGCCTACCTATTTAAAAATAATTATAACAATTAATAATATGTATTCATAGGTCTCAGAAACAGCGTATGACGATCGTTCCGCGGCGTCAGTCCCCGGACTGCACTACGAGTTCCCGGGCGGGTACCACCAGGACTTCGGTCCTGAACGCTTCAAGCTGTCAGAGTGCCTCTTCGAGCAGAGTCTCGGGGCTCCGCATTTAGGTTTGTCAATACTAAATTAGTAAGAAATGTAGAATTATATTCTTTCTATAAGTTTATAATAATTTTGTACAGAATTATTTCTTAAATTATGGACAAGTTAAGTGCCCAGGAAATATTGTAATGCACGAGTATGTACATCACATAGGTACACTATATTCTCAAACTCTCACAAGGCGTATGGAGCCATAATGTACATGACAGACTATAAATCCTCTATTGTTCGCCTCAAGGTCTCTTTAGAAGTTCCAGTCAAGAAAGATTTGTCTGAGAGAAAACAATATATAGCGTTATAACTTCAAATAAACCTTCACATATACATATACCTTCAACAATAAATATATATAATAAATAAAACAAGATCATTAATGTTGTATTATAAGGTTGTATTATATTAAATTATTAATAGCGTTATGCAAACGATACTATGCCACGAGTTTCATAAATGTTTGTATCTATAGCATTATTGTCTACCAGGATGAGTAAATGTGTGATGCGAACAGTGTGCGCGGCGGCCGGCGCGTGCGACGCGGACGCGCGCGCGGCGCTGTGGGGCGCCGTGGTGGCGTGCGGCGGCGGCGCGTGTGCCACGGGCTGGCTCGAGCGCCTCGCCAAGGAGCTGGCCGGCCGCGCGCCCTCCGCGCACCGCCTCAAGGTCACCGCGCCGCCCGCGCCCGCCGAGCGCCGCTTCGCCGCCTGGATCGGTACGTAGCGCCCCCCACCCCGCCTCAAGGACACCGCACCGCCCGCACGACCCATCACCGCAACTTGTGATGAGGGTACCTTAATCGGAAGATCCATTGCTCAGCCATCGCTAACGTGATCATGTTTAATATTATGTTGATTATAAATAAAAAAATTACGATGTAAATAATTATATTTTTCATATTAACAGGTGGATCGATCCTGGCTTCGATCGGTTCGTTTCAACAGATGTGGATATCTTCACAGGAATACGACGAAGGTGGCAAGGGACAGCTGGAGAGGAAATGTCCCTAGGAGCATATTGATAAATAAATATATATAAGATAAATAACAAATATGGACTTTCATACATTTTTTAGTTTTGTGAATACAACTGCTGCTACTTTTATACGAGTAAATATGAATCCGTAAAATCAATAATTTGTGTTTTCGATAAACCTGTAAAATACCTGTATGAATGATTGCGAGTGATTAATAAATAGTTATAAGTATTTTTCACGTTTTATTTTTTTACATTTAGTCTGTACCTACAAAGGAAGAACAGTTGGAAGAATGGAATGGAGGAGGAGTTGGTACTATCGTAATTGAGAACAAACATAAATGCCACGTTTTGACTTTGTCTTTCCGAACTATTCGACCTCAAAAAAAAAAAGAAATTGTCAATTTCAATTTCTTTATTCAAGTGCGCTTTCAAAAGAACGTTCGAATCGTTATTTTTCAGGATTATATTAAAAGTAAAGCTACCACCGGTACGGATTGTAGATTCTACCGATAATAACCGACAAGAAGATCAGTAGTGAAGTTATATTAGAAATTAGATATATTAGAATATTTTCCGAGTAAATAACGAATTGGCACGAATAAATAATAAACATGTGCGCGGCAAAATTCCGTGCAATCACATTAGCACAAAAAGGTACACAAGTGATACCATAATCAGTCGGAATGAACATTTTTTAAATGGATGGAATTAAGGAGGGAAAAATAAAAAATTAACATCTTTTGTCCACATTGTTGTTTATAAATAATATAATTTTTCAGCTATTTGGTTTATTAAGATTTAGGAATAGTAAATCATCATTTTATGTTTTTTTTTTTAATTTCAAAAATATGCTTTTTAGCTGATAATATTTTATTATATTGAAAATCATTTATATCGGTGAATTAAAATAAATAAAACAAGATTTTTATTGCTTAAATTTTATTAAATATTAGGCAAAGGCACTGTAACATCGGATCGGCATATAATACTGTTACCATTCATAAGGCTCGTAACTTGTGGTATGGAAGAGCGAAAATGCAACAATTTAAAACTACAAAAAACAGTGTTGACTTTACAAAAAAAAAAAAAAGATTAAAAACTTTATTTGACATGCCAAATGAACAAAAATATATTTAAAAAAAATAAATATAAGATTTGATAACCTCGCTCATAATTAAGCCGTTTAATTGTGATGTATTAAAATGCTTACAATTATAACAAATTACATACTAAGACAAACACTGCCCCACAAATTGGCTTATAAAATGAGATTTAACAATCAAAAGGGCAGCAGTCTTGAGTAAATAAAATAATAAATAAAATAAAGTGTCTAATCTAACCGTGCAACGCTTGGAATTAACAATAAGTTTCAAAGGCTGATTTATGTGTACACAACCTCTAAAATGATTTAACAGAACTAAAATCAGGTGTCGGCAACCTCACAACTTTGACTGGACTGAAAATATTTCCATTTAATTTTTATGTTTTTTTTTCATTTATGGCATTTATGTTGCGGTTTCATCATTCTATATATCCGGCAATAATAGTAATAACTAAGTGTTTTTAAAGAAAAATCAATCAAAATTTTTTGTAAAATAAAAGTGGGTTGGTCGGTTATAGAAGAGTATTTCACTATCACCCACTATTTTACATCGGCTAGTATGATGATATTTCGACCATAATCATTGTTATTTTAAGAAAAACTTTATCCACAAGAATTTCATTAATTTTTTGGCAATACTAAAGATTATTACTAACAAAAAAAAATTGCTTAGCAGAGAAAACTGCCTCTTTATACATAGATTTCATGTGAAAGAGAAAACCTACTTAGAGACTAACTAAATTTTAGTCCTGTTAAATATCCGTTTTAGACATTTTGTTCAACAAAATCTAATCTATTATTAAAACAAGCTATAATATAATCGGACAATATATCATTACAAACTTAGAACAATAACAGTTTTGTAACGACTATCATTTTTTAATATATTATAATTATGAAATAACATGCTTTTTAATATTCTGTGCGTAAAAATGAATTTATTTACTTTAAAGAACAATAATTAATAAGGTATTATTTATATCCAATACCTTTATTAATTCTTTTCAAACAGTTTATCCAGTTCGGACTAAAACCACAACCAGTTATAAATCGTTTTGAGAAAATACGGAATGATCAATCTAAAAATCCACTGAGAGTCCACACCAGAGCCCAGCTGTGGGAAACTTACTGACAGTTTTTTTAATAAATATTACAGAACCGGATTTGTTCTATGACTGTAACGATATCATAACTTGAATACTCGAGAACTTACGCCCTATTTTTGTTTTCACCTTTTAACCATTCTAAATATAATAATAATTAAATTAAAGTCAACATAACATGATTTACTTTAAAAAGTTATGTTTCGATAAAAATTGGCGCTAATAGTAATAAAACAGATTTAAAAAAAAAAACAAGTGTATTAAAATGTTAAAAAAAATAAGACACAAGTTCCCAAAAAAAATATCGGAATGTGATTTAAAAAATATGTGTGCCTAAAATATTTATTATGCATTGATCGCATTTTTAGAATTATTAAAAGTAGTAATTATAAAAATTTATTTCTACAAAAATATATATAAAAATATGGTATTACACCATAATGTTTATATCTAAATGTAAAATTATTTACAATGTGTAAAATATAATGCGACCTGCAGTGTGACCAGGTACAAAAATTGTTCGAAAGCTTTATCATACACATATTTTTGGGAATCCTTAACAAAAATCCCAAGAATATACATTTTTTTAACACTAAAAAAACATTTTGTAGTACAAATTGTTCAAAATAATTTATTAAGTAGCCAATTAAACATAATATTATAATCTCTCAAAATGTTGCCATAAGATAAAATAAAATAAAAATATTTTAATGATTCTTTTTGGAATGATTTCAAAATGCAATTATGTATTCATATTTATATAACATTTTCTGTATATTATGATACACATAAATAATGTTTACTGATAATAATGATTTCAGTTCTTTATAAGGACGCGCATCGTTCTAGAATATACAATGCAATTGAGTTAATTTTGTAAATTAAAAACGGAATTCGTTTTTGGCGCCATTACGACCATATGTTTAAAATTATTATCGAGTAATATTTTTACATAAGTCAGGCGCCAAAGTATGTAATAAATAATTTTTGTTTAGTATATCATATTAAAAAAAAATCAAAAGCGTAATTTCTTGTATAAGTTATAAATTTTATATATGTATATAATAAGTATGTATCATTAGTTGGCGTATGTCGAATACGACAGTGGCATGTTATACAAATTAATATTATATATATCGTATCGTACTATTCTATAGCGGTTTATTGTCTATCAATGGTGTTAGTGGCATTTTAATTATTTATTTCATTAGCATTAATGGCGTATGTCAGTGAATCAATATGTATACTATATAACAACGGCAAGAGGTGCAAACATAAACAAACTTAAGGTTTATATACCTGAGATATGTTAAACAAACATTTCACGAATCCAAAATGAATACCACAGATTATATATTAGATTTCGACCGATGACGTCATGTCAATTCAAGGTCAACGGTGTTTGTTTATCTTTTCTCCCCTTGCCATTGCAATCGGCTATAATTTATTATCTGTCATTGTATATTTAATATGAAATATAGTGACTTGTATCTCGTGCGTGAGTCGTGTCTGACTTGGTGTGTGGTTAGTGACTTGTGATTAGTATCTCGTGTGGCTCGCTGGCTGCGTGACGTGTCCGCGGCGGCGGTATCAGCGCGGACGGCCGTCGGTGGCGAGCTCCACGTAGTTGGCGGGCAGCATGCCGGTGCGTCCGGTGCGGAGCACCTGCCCCGTCATCCAGCCCTCGTCGATCGAGGTCACGTTCGATATGTAGTCGCCTTCGCGGAATGATACCTGGAAATTGAAGATATATAACATAAGATTTACATACATTGAAATGAATATTATAAATGGTGAAAAACCTTTAAAACATAGTGTTTCTAAGTTTTGTACATTAAAAATACTGAATACATTGTAAGGTGCCTTTGCTTTTTCAAAAGTAAGCTGTCTTTTCCATCGCTGATCACGTAACGTGAAAATATCAGTAATTCACATGGATTTTCATCTTTTCTACAAACAAATTCATCAACCGGTTACTTTATCTAGGTCGATTGATAGTTATAGCATTCTATTCCATATGATATGAAAACGTTTTTGTAAGCGATCTTCAAATTCTGACGAATTTCTTTCACCAGTTCTTCTCCGTGTTGCTTTTACCGGTAACTTCAATATTGGAAAAATAAATAACAATTTGAATAATGTAGTGTTAAACAGTAAACATACATTGTACTAAAATTTTGTATATTAATAAAAAAATATATTCTGTATCGCGCTAACGTTTGGTTCGCCGCAATATACATATATTACGTCTTTGAAAATAGTGTTGCCATTTTTGGAACGTTTAGATTTATTTCAGTTACCACGTGATCATTGATTTCGTTCTGATTTGGTTTGATTCGTAACAATGTCAGTTGCAACTATGGAAGTGTTGATTTAATCGCGAGTGTATCCCTTGGTATGGCTAAAATACAACAAGTAACCGCTTTAATGTAGTAGAAAACGTATGTAATAAATAGGTGATTTTATGGATAGGATTTGCGTAAGAATCCGTTCTTAGTGAGCGTCTGCGTCGCGGAACACACACACAGAAGTAAAGGAGTAACTCCTGAATTTTAAATCAATCGGACCTATATTTTCGGAGATCTCTCGATGAGACAGTCAGTGGTATTTCGCTTATATATGTAATATGTTGGTTGCCTATATGCTGGAAAAGATCGCTATGTAACAATAAGGCCCCCTAAGCTGTATGCTAAGGTTCTATCCATATGTAATAAATTTATAGTAAGATAGTACAGATAGTAATTACTTACTTCATCACTGTCGTTTGCTTCGTAGTCATACATGGCAATGTAGACTCTCTGAAACAAATTGTATTAACATATTATATACAAATTAGTAACTATATTTTCAAACAGAACACCTAATTATGATTGCGTGATGGTCTGTCGATGGCTGTACAGCTCGGGGTCCTGAGTTCAAAACCAGAGTCTAGGTCATTAAAAAGTTTTTGAGTTACTGTCGATTTCTCAATAGCAGCCCGATTCCCGAAGCTGGCTTTGTTAAGATTCCCGTGCTGGGAGCATGTGAAGCCGTTTTTCCTGCACCTGAACTCTCTGGTCGTGTGGAATTACCGTCGCATCGGATTATGATACTTTAGATCAGAGAGATCAGTTAACCAGTCTTTGCAAACGTCTCAGAGACAAGCCGGTCAGCAGGACTCAATCATATACACGCTAATCGTCCCGGATTCGCTCGGGTAGATAAGATGAAAGATATATTTGGATAGGATTTGCGTAAAATCCGTTCTTAGTGAGCGTCTACGCCAGGGAAGACGTTAAGAAGGATAGTTAAGATCTCGTGATGAGTGGTATTTCGTGTAAGCTGTGATCAATAGTGGTCGGGTGATACCTGATTGTGGTGGTTTGGAGCGCGATGGTTTTGCTGTTCGTTGGCGAGCGGATCGAGGTCGGTGACGCGACCGATGTGCCGGCTACTCTGCTGCTGCTGCTGCTGCTGTTGTTGTTGTTGTTGCTGCTGCAGGACTTGATGCGCACCTGTCAATTACATATACGATGACCAAATTAAATTAATGTCTCAAAAAAAGTAGGACCTGTATCTCTTTTGTTGTTACATATTTAAGATGACATTTCATTTAATAAATAAAAGAATATAAATAATCGCGTTTGAACTACTCTTAGGAAGGCAGAAGAACAAATATTCCAATGGTAACCTTCCATAGAGATCACCACCATTTCAAGGACCATCAACTTCACCAACGTCAGGGACTAAGATGTTATGTATCTTATGTACAACATAGAATAACAAATATGTCTAGGTAGTTGATGGTATACTTCATTTATAAAAAACATTCTTTGACGGTTTATCTCGGTAAAATGTACGTTCCAAAATGGCGGTAGCTTTCCGTTTAACTTAATCCTGTAAAATTACTTACCTGCTTGAATAAAGTATAAATAGATTTTTCGTTGAAAGCGTTAAATATCTAAACATTTACATATAATATACACAAGTTGAACAAAGAAGAAGTAGACAAGTAAAATAACAGAGAAGGAAAATAATATAAAATAGGTAGGCGGACTGGCAAATAGGTTACCTGGTAAATGTTCACCGTCCATAGACATTGGCACAATCGTTACATCGCCAATGCACCACAAACCATGATAACTATGTTATGTCTCTTGTGCCTGCAGTCATATTAACTCACTTATCTTGCAAACCGCAACACAAAAATACTAAGTATTGCTGTTTGGCATTTGAATGCCTGACGGGTTAACCTACCCAGATGGGCTTGCACAAAAGCCGACCAAGTAAAGTTAGTGTATATAAATTATAGTAAGTGTATGACGTCACCACATGTATCAGGATTTTATCTGACACATGAAGGCTTTCTCAAGACATTGTCCTTCACCGCCGAGTATATGAAATAAAAACACATATGAATTCGAAACACGTAAAATAATGGCGTTTTAAGTGTTCTCATTAAAATTCACGTGTCCTTCCACCACTGACCCTTCTCTCCTCTAGTATAAGTATGTATATATATGTATAAACATAAAAAAGAAACAAATACCCAACACCAAACAAATATAGCATGAAAAGTAAAAAAACTTTATAAGTGTATATTTTATATATTGCAACATTTAAGAAAAAATAACGATGTGGTATAAAGCGCCCTATCCAATCCCTATCCAAATCCTCTGGTACAGCAAACTCGTAACTCGACGTAGAACTCGATCGTGACATGAGTCAATGTTCACCAGATATTTAAGGGATCTGCTTGAAAATAGCGTCTTAATTTTTCTACATTTCACGATAAGTTCGAGCATCGAGTGTCAAATTTGTTACAGAATATTTGCAGCTGTGAAGTAAATACATACGGAAAGTGTGAGAAAGAGAAAGCCATGTGATGTGCGGTTCAGATCTAGAGATAGAAGACAGGTATTGGCAATGTCACTTTGTCTCTTTCTAGAGATGTGTCAATTTTGAGATGTTATTGATCTGACTGTTCTCTATGTCTATGGGTATATTTTTCTTTTAACAGTAAAGCGAGACGACCAAATGGATTTCATAATTTATAATTATTGTTAATTCGATTCGAATTATATAATGTTGTTCGAATTATATAATATATAATGTTGTTGAATCAGTACTTTATATAGCCAAATATAACTCTGCAAGGTACATGTACATTTAATTTTGTCAAACATACAGATAATTAAAACGGATATTTTTCTTTGTTGTTGTTTTAATGTTTATTTTTGAAAAGACACGAAGACACTGTATAATAGAGCTTAATCAAGAGATATCAATTTACAATACTTGATAAATAGAAATTAAATAAGAATAGATTCTATCAATAAGTGCGTTATGGAATATGTCATAGTTTTGTCAAGTCAAAAAATTACTAAATCATCGATACAAAAGGAACTTATGTACGTTCTAGGACCATTCAAATGTTAAAAGCTTCTTTTTTTAAATTTTAAAATTCGAACAAGATTTATAATATGCCTACGTCCATTTGATCATCGGCCTTTTTGATTCCGTTCTACAACTTAAATAACCGCAATACCTAAATACGTACCTCGCTTTCCTTCATTGGAACTGTTATAAATCAAAGTGGCTGACGCCCTCTGCGTGTTCGGAGGCTGTCTCGGACCATCGCTCAGAGGATCGTAATCTTGAATCCTACCAATCTTCTGGTTACCATAACTCGGATACTGATTTGCATTCTGAGGGTAGTTCTCGTATTTTGGTTGCGAATAATATTCGTCTTGGCGATACTCCGGTTGGTACTGACGATGAGACTGCGCTACTGGTGTCTGGTAGTGGTTCTTCGGTGGCAGATTCGGCGGTGGTATGTTCGGTGGTAGCATTTCAGTGGCGTAATTTTCGATTTGTTGGTGGTAGTTATCGTTGGTGGCTACGTCTAGCGCAAGCAGACACGTTAATGGATGATGTATTAACACACAATGTTGACCAAGAAGTATTTAATGCGAATAAATAATATATATTAATCTTATATGGCAATTTAACTAACATACTAACGTTGTCGGTTTAGTGACTAGCTTATAAGGCTGTCGTTCAAAATTTTAGAGTTCAAACCCTGGGTCGGACTAGCAAAAAAGTATTGTGTTTTTCTGGCAAGATCTCAGTGTGTGTGTGCACTCCGATGTGTAGAAGTTGGAAAGCAGAATGGAATTCTATTGAACCGACTAATAAATTCATTCAGATCGTTTCGGATTGTTGCGCTATCAGATTATGGGGGTGAGGAAATAATTGTGCATCTGTGTTTGTGCGCAAACTTGTTCGCTATAATATATCTTGAACAGTTGAGCGAATTTTACATTGAGAATGACCGCTGTTACCGAGCTTTGTGCAGCAACCAAAAACCTTTTTTTTTTTTAATGTATAGGCTAGCGCTTGACTGAATCACACCTGATGGAAAGTGAGATACAGTCTAAGATGGAGCGCGCTTGCCTAGAAGGTGCCTATTCACTCGGGACTTGAAGGTACCCATATTGTAGGTGGTGGGGAAAACGGAGGTCGGGAGGGTATTCCAGACCTTGGCGGTGCGTATCAGGAACGAGGAAGCAAATCGTTTCGTACGTGTCTTAAATACATCAACGTCAACCACGTACGGGTGCAGATCCTTTCGATGCCTCGCAGTTCTTTGGTAAAAAGGTGACGGGGGAACCAAATCAAATAGTTCCTGACCTGACAGTTTCTAAAAGAATTTTATCAGAAAAACCCCAATATTTTCCCATTGACCCGACCCGGTGTTGAAAGCCATTGTCATTGGAGTGTTTAGTCTTATAAGTGAGCCAATAGTACGAGGTAACGTTCAACCACACAGCCAGATAAATATAATGATTACGGCATTATTGCGTTGTAATATTTCTTGGTCAGACATTAGATGATCAACATAAAACAATGATTCAATATTATAACCATTAGTCATATAATCAATGGAGGTGAGTCCCACGACCAAGAACACAATGGAATTGTGCGAAAATGATATTCTGTGTCACAATTAATTAACACACGAGAAAAAAAAAAGGTTGCCAAATATTTAAAGAATCACGTGTACTAGTTCGTTCGTGGACAATTGCATGTTTAAAATTGCACATGTGCATGTTACAACGTCATGGGAATTCAGCTGTGCTTGAAATTGTACAAGTGATTTTTGATTTTGAAATATTAAAATGTTTTTTTTTCACTTTTGACATTAGGCAATATTGTGGTGATGTAATGTGTACACTGGCAACCACGGAGTGAGATTACAACATTTAAAAATCCATAACCAAGCGACATGTGCATGTTTTACTTACCCACGATTTCGCCGTTCTCGTTTATCTGCCTCTGTTTTTCCATCTGCGCCTTCTTCTCCAAGTCCCCGTGATACGCGACATTGCTGATTATTTTTGTGTTCGCCTTGATTCTGAGGGTTTCTGGATCATCTGCTACCTGGAAACGATGGAATTTGACTGACGTTAGATACTGAGATAGTAGAGTGAGATTTTGATTGTTTTTTGTAAATTTATAATTAGAATAAATGATCCCATTGATGATGAAAAGATGTCATATTTTCCATAAACTTTGGCATTGTACAAGTCTTTAACCCTAAATAGTTCACTGGTGGGCAAAAGCCTCCATTAGTTTTGAGTAGAAGGTTTGGAGTTTATTTCAGGACGCCGCTCAAATGCGAGTTGGTTACACATGAATTAACATGTGGCATAATTTCATCCAGAAAGTTTTCTCAAGATGCTTTCCTTCACCGCCGAGCACGAAATGAAATATATACACTTAATTAAGCCCATTAAGATACAGTGGTGTTTGTTTGGGTTTGAACGCAATTTGACCTAGCTACTGGACCATATCGGCTTAACATTTCATTTTGATCTTTACAAGCATTTTCAAGCGGGTGGCCATCCTACGCAGCGATGCAATATGAATTTTGTCATTAATTAATATTTAAATATTTTATCATAAATACAATAAAGCATTTATACTGGATGGCAAGTTCTGTTAAAACTTATTTATAGTATGTATTATGCTAAACAAGTGTCAACTGACTTCGAAAAGATTAAGAAGCAGAGCCTTGTAAGACAAATTATCTTTAATGCAATGTCCTAGTTCGTTCCACGTTATGTGTCATCATTCGTGCTGACAATTAAATTGACTGACTGCTACTTTATAAGAACTGAACTGAAGAACTCGCTGCGTAAATCACTCGTGAATTATTGAAAATCGTCTTACACTACGGTGATACGCTATTTCGACACGTATATCCTTCAAATGTTATTTTATTCTTTTTTTATTTTTTTATTTAAGGACCACTAGAAGCTACTACATGTTTTAATGATAAATGTAAAACAATTAAGTGAAAATAGCTAACATGTGAAGCTTTTTAAAGTAGCCACAACAATTACAATATTTGTTTTAAAAATACATTAACACATAATTATAGCAACATGAGTAGAAAGATTAAAAAAAAATAAGTCAAAATTGGTACAAATTAATCATTATAGTCAATGTCGTATTGCACTTTCTGGCATTTCACGACGGATTTCTGCGTCGAGTTTCTCTTTACAAAATAGCTTCGCATTTTTTTTTAAATTGTTCATCTTATTGTTTGTTACCTGTGTGAATTTCCCCTTACTCTTCTCGAAGTCAGCGTGGTATTTAACGTTGCTCTGTAATTTTGTGTTCTCAGCTATCCGCTTCAGTTCCGGCGTTTCTGCCATTGTTGTGTGCTTCGCCTTCGGGACATGTCTGTAAAGAAATATATCGTGATTTAGCATTAGGAGAGATACGAAAGCATTACCATAACCGAGACAAGTCACAAATGATGTATGAGATTCATATCTGAATGAACTATATTTCTCATAACTTGTTCAAATTGTTATAAGAAAAGTTCAGGCGCAGAGCCAAATTGTTTACGTGCTTTGCGAGGCATTAGAGAGTAAAGACTACCTTTAATCTTATCTCGGGATGCTACCGAGAATATCATGTTATAAAACCATAATAACTTTCTATTTGCCCGATTTAAGCCAACTGCGCAGAGCATATTATAATGCACATGTGTGTGCGCAAGTACAGGTACACTCTATATTCCCACACATAATTCAATGGAACTACTGAACTCTATCGAGTTCAGGCGCAGGACCAACGGCTTTACGTGCTTACCGAGGCACGGGAGTGTACACATTTCCAACTTCTAGACTTCGGGCTGCTACTGAGGACTGCTTAAATTTTATTGAACCGATCTGGGGTTGGAACCAGGACTTCGGGATTAGCGGCCTTATATCTAGCCACTAGACCAACGAGGCAGTCAATAAACATGAGACAAACGAGTAGCTCAATACATACATGATATATAAACAACTTCATGTTGTCATATATTTATGTTAAAGATATTAGATCTACAATGTTATGTCTAACTGCACTAATATTACGTCATCAAAAATGTTTGTCGCGAGATTAAAGTCAAAATTATTTCTTCATCAATTAGGTAGTTGGTTAACTGTACACAGTGAAGGCAAAAATATTTGCTCTGGTATACTGTGCTCAAAATGATATCGCGTATATATTGCTAACAAGTCTTATGCGTAATTTAACGCGCTATAATCCTTTGATGTATCGAAAACGCCGCCATTTGAGATAACCTCTAATGGCTGATACTATTAATCGCTAGCAACTAAATACCAATGTCTATATCTACTTAGTAATATTATTAACGCGATATTGATATTGTACGCGTTATGACGCAGATATTGCGGTAGCATAACAAAGAGACACACGGTTTTAATTATAAACGTTATTTAGCGGGTGATTAGTTAAACAATTACGTGTCTTCTTCTTTCGAATGTCAAACTAATAATGACAGAAAGAGAGAAATCACTTAGCATCGTTTATAAGTAAGGCCGACACATTCTAACTGCGTCTATACTTTATAGTAATCAATGTTGAGGAGGGATACGAATGAGAGCATTCTTAAAGAAAGTCCAAATGAAGTAAAGCTGAATACACATTGTCCAAAAAATTTCATATTAAATGTTACAGTAAATAATCCTAATATATATAAATAAATTACGTCTGTTGGTTTGTCCTTCTTTCGTGTACCAACGAAGCGACATCTGCATAGATATTTATACATATAATAAAGCAGTATATAAACATATAGTAAACCTGGTGTCTGTACATTGAATAAATTTATCAAAAAGGATTGTGAGCTATGAAAAAAACGAGTAACAATACGAAAAGGCATGTTTTCTGTCAATGTAATCGTAGTAAAACGCGGACGAATTCGCTAGCATCATCGAGGATTTAATAGGCCAGAGAGTGACACAGGCATTATCCTCTAAAATATGAACCAAGACGTGAGTAAATACTAATGTTATAATTGGATAGAATATTTAACAGAACTAATTTTTAGCTATTTTATAATTACATCTAAAAATAAATCCTTGAAATGCCGTCTCAGATGGTACCACTCACTCATCAGTGATACACCACAACACTGTATTGTTGTCTGTTTGGAAAGTGGAAGTTTGGAGTCTGTTTGGTCTGCTTTGAAAGGTAAGTGAGCCAGTTTAATTAAAGGCACAAGGTTAGGCACATTAACGGGCCGGGCGAAGGCGGGGCGGAGGAGGGAGGGGGAGCGAATGTAGCCTATGTGTTAAGTCTATATATAAGCTATGTCTATTCTAAATTTCATGCAAATCAGCATCATTAATTTTTGCGTGAAAGAGTAAAAAATATCCATCCATCTCTTTCCTCATAAACTTTCGCGTTTATAAAATGAGAAAATTATGAAGTAGAAGGCAGTTAGGGGCACGACTGAATAAGAAAGACACCGTTTCCCGTCACGGCATACGAATCGGTCACACAGCCGATGTGCTCCAATAATTTTACACCAAAAATACATATTATTAATAGACAAAGCAACGAGAATAACTTATTAATAAAACAAATAGTAAACAAAGTTTCACTACCGGAACAAACATGACCCACATAAAACAAAGACAAAGTCATGACATAATGTGCCATAATCGTACGGAAACTGAACATTAATGACATACGTTTGTATGTACTATGCATAACAATCAATTTTGAAAAACAAACCAAATGAAATTCAACCTTAAACATACAGCATTAGAGTACATTTTTGTATCAACTTTCATGATAATGATTTGAACATTTGAAATGACCGATTTTATTCGGTAATTTTAATGCTCAAGTATAATTTCTATTGTAACTAATGAACTGTACTTCCTTTGTATAAGAACTATTTTGGAATAGCAAATATTGTTACAAATGAATTATTTTTTGACTGTTATTACCAAACTATAAGGTTCAAATTCGTATCGCTCCTAAAATAGAATCATTCACGAACACATTCAAGGTTTTGAATTATGGACTCTATTTGCGTAGTTTTATGGTTGGAAACCGTTTAACTTAGATGACTTAAGACATTGACAACGGATGTCAGCTTGTGTAAGACTTTTTATTGGTCACCACTTTCATTTTTATTGCATACATTTGATTATTACTAAGCACAATTATCTGTGCACTTATTACGAATATAAATTGTTTATGGACACTTAGGTATGTTACGGGTGACGAGGCGATGTCATATTTTTTTTTTGCTTACGCTGGAAAAACGCATTACGCGTTTCCTCCACGGGAACAGTGGGGGGGGGGGTGTGTCTCGCCGGTGTATTAGGCGCCGAGTGCGCCCCGAATATCGGAATACCCACTAAAAAACTAGCGGTACCCTTTCCGTCTTAGCGAGGAGCGCCACGGGATCGCTTTCGCATGCTACCGTGAAAGAGCCGGATGCCCTAGTTTAACTTCAACAAAGATCGCGGTTTTAAATCGGGCATCTCGATGCATGTGTTTAATTTGAATCGAGAATAAATCTCGGGCCCTAAAATAAAGGATTATAAGTGTCGAATAAAAAACTGACACATTTCTATTATCCAATGCTGTGTGGTGAAATAACCTCCAAACCTTCTTGATGATTCGAAACGGCTCAGTGGTTAGAACGTGTGAATCTTAAACGATGATCGCGGGTTCAAATCCGTTAAGCACCACTGAATTTGAAGTAACGAAACCTGCACGTGTCTGATGTAACACACTATGTCCCAATAATCCTTGATGGATCAGCGTGTTGTGATTAATTGTATAACTATTAGGGATAGATTCACTTTCTCCATCAATATCATTTAGTATGGACGGTGCATAGTCGTACGATCACACTACCCTACACACACGTAGTAAGTATCTCGTATTACAAAACAAAAACACATATTCTCTATCTCTCTCACACACACACACAATCAAATGAGGTATGTTAACATCTTATTTATAATATTATAAGTTTTGACATAATATGTTTTTATTGCAAGATTAATGAACAAACTAGAATTTGTCCAATGAAATGACTACTAAAATTTGTCCGTGATGTTGTATAAAATTAAGACGATTGACTAAAGTCCCGGCAATTATAATGTCAATTATAATTTCACGGCTCATAAAGGGAGCAGAATGGATAGAGAATGGTGGGTTCCTACGCTCCCGTGTTAGTGAGCGTAGTTCGAGATTGAAATAAGGCATCCAGGCTTGCTATTGTAAGAAAAAGTAGTTCACGAGAGCAGAGTGATGGTTCTTCTTCTTCCTAGCGTTTTCCCGGCCTAGAAATGCCAGGGTCCGCTTTCCTACATTTTTGCCTCCACTTTGCCCGATCGAAAGCGTCTTTAGTGAGATCGTGCTCTCTCATATCCCTACTCTAAATAGGGGAGGTCAGACGGCAGTCGCTCCTTATAAAACCAGTACCCGCCATTTACTATGGAAAAAGTAGAGTGATGGTTGCTTTACATAAATATGAGTTGAGAACTGCTTCTCCGCACATCCTATAGGTAATCCAAATTTACAATCTTTTTCAAATTTTTTCAACTTATTTTGAGGGCAAAGGTTTTAAGGTTTAAAAACTTTATTATCTCGATCTGCTGTATACCGTAACCGTAACAGCCTGTGAATGTCCCACTGCTGGGCTAAAGGCCTCCTCTCCTCTTTTTGAGGAGAAGGTTTGGAGCTTATTCCACCACGCTGCTCCAATGCGGGTTGGTGGAATACACATGTGGCAGTTTTTCAGTGAAATTAGACGTTTTCGTTCACCGTAAAGCACGAGATGAATTATAATCACAAATTAAGCACATGAAAATTCAGTGGTGCTTGCCCGGGTTTATACCCACGATCATCGGTTAAGATTCACGCGTTCTTACCACTGGGCCATCTTTGGCATTCTCGGCTGCTGTATACATTAAATTAAAAAGGTAAATAGTTATGTTGTTCCATTTATTTACCAACCTTTCTATTCCACCTTTGTGACCTCCCTTAGATAATAGCCCTAAGACATACGGACGCGTGCTAGTCATTATCAGGCCGACATCTAAACAATGAAAGTTGATCGTACCGAACAATGTATCAGATAAAAATTGTATGTAATTTTATGACCTACGTTTCAGTATACGATATCTAATATAGGTTTTTCGGATTTTTCTTAATTTTTTTTTATAGACCAGGAAGGCGGACTAGCATACCTGAAGGTAAGTGGTCACCAAACGCTCTTAGACATTGGCTCTGAAAGAAATGTTACCCATCGCTTACATCGCCAATGCGCCACCAACCTTGGGAACTAAGTTGTTATGTCCCTTGTGCCTGTAATTACACTGGCTCACTCACCCTTCAAATCGGAACACAACAATATCAAGTACTGCTATTTTGCGGTAGAATATCTGATGAGTGGGTGGTACCTACCCAGACGAGATTGCACAAAGCTCTACCACCAGTTCTTAATAATATTAGTGTTTTTTTTTTTGTAGTGACCTTATTTTATTAGCACTAAAGCGTGTGAACAAAACGTTCTATAATGACTTTGACTTAATATTTTGATATGGAGAATAATATGACACTTTTCTTCAGCTAGTTTTCAGACAGTCAAAATAAATGTTTATAAAAAAAAAACTTATCTTACTTTTATATCCTTATTTTTTACGTTAGTTAAATGACGTAAGTATTTTTATAATCTTAATCAATATTAAGTATATTATAAATCAAAAATATTTGCTTGGAATGGTAACAATTTTATTAAAATAATTCTATCATAATTCATATTTTCTGAACTTCTTTTGTTTTGAACAATTCTTTCCTATTATTAAACAAGATATTTAAATACAGATATTTTTGACTTTAATATCGATATGTCACCAATATCAATATATACCAAGTAAAACTTGAATACTAATATTTGACAAATATAAAAGTTTCTTATACCCGCCAATCCATTTACCCCACGTTAAAATTACAAAACTCAACATCCATTTAACAAAACGAAACATTGAAAACGATATCGAATTTAATAACGCAAGCTGTGCCTAATCAAGTGTAACTTTAACCGTTTTAATAGATTACTTGATTGATTGATTACCTAAAAGATATGATTGAGTGCACGCGATAAGTCATGTCCCTTAGACTTGTGCAATGGTATAAATAAACTGTACATAACGGAAACTATTGTGTAGTGCATAGTGCATACCATGTCAAAAACCATTCCATTTTTAAAACGGAATAGGCACTTTTTTGCCAAATAAACTTCGAATTTGACACCGTACCCATTTACTTCTTTTAACTTAAACTCATTTGGCAGCAATATAACACACACAGGCACAAACACAAGCACACACACAGACACAACCAATAAAATCACCAAAAGAAGAAGCAAAAAGAAGAGAAACACAAATCGATAACTTACGATTCGCAGTACGGCAGCTTCCCGTAGCCCTTGTAAGTCCTCATGTTGAGCGTCATCCCGCATTCTTGGCATTTGAAACAGCCTTTGTGCCAAACCTGTGCCAAAAAAAACGGTGTTTGAATATTTTCTTTCGCTGTATTATAGTATGTGGTCATTTTCAAGCACATGGTTTATTTAGTAACAGAACAGTAGCAGCAAGTAAATATCCTAACAAATAAAAATCTTATATACCTTTGACGAAATGGTTGGTTGCTTATTTTAATATCTAAGTTAGGTATGTGCAGACAAATCATCAATCATCACAGCGCCAAACATCAATATTATATACGGCTGTGTTCCGCTTTGAAAGGTATATAAATATATAACACCTTAAATCGTTTATCGGTTGGCAAGGCTTCACGGTATTGATGGTATTGCGATAGTATGCGCAAGCGATCCCGTGGCGGGCGTTCCTCGTTCAGACGGAAAGGATACTTTCCGTCTTGTTGGTTTTTTAGTGGGTATTCCGATGTCCAGGGCGCACTCGGCGCCTTAGACACTGCGAGCCCCACAAGGGGGGTATGTATTCCCCCACTGTTCCCGTGAGGGTACGCATAATGCGTTTTTCCAGCGTTAAAAAAAGGCATTGATGGTTTAAGAGCGCAACCAAAGCCAGCAAAATTTCAGATATCACTGCGTCTCTATGATATCGCGATCTCATTTCTATGTTTTTTCTATATAAAACGACCAGCGGTGGTGTATTAAAATTCGTATTGAAAATACTCTTTTACTAATTATTATATTATAATTACTAATTTACAAATTATTCTGATGGATATATGTAGTATAGTTCTTTTAACTATCACATCGTAGTTAATACAAAGCGCTGTCAATTTTTTTCCGTAGTGCTCTCGTATCGAAAGCGCCGCATGGACTGATTTAATAAATAAATTAATATGTATTTGAAGAATGGGTGACATGCGATAGATATATTATCATGTGCCAAAAGCTTTTTAATGCTATAAAAATAAAAATAAATGGAGTAAAAATAAATATAAAGAAATATATATTATTATATAGAAATCCCGAGAGGAAACCCTACATCTTGGTGTATATATATGTGGCGAATTTATATATATATCTGAATGCAGGTATCACAAATGAAGCAAAACATTAATTAATTGGATATTACCCGAATTAAAAAAAAATCGAGATTTATTTATCTTGCCATAATTAATAAATAAACAAACATTAAAAACTTACTTTATTATATATATATACAGTTGCATGACCCCATTATAGTATAAACATAAAGCAGATTGTATTAAAGATAATTATTTTCGTAAATAGCCTACTGGTCCAGTTCGCAGGCGCTAACAATATAGCAATTAGGCAATGCGCCGGCGCACCGTATCGTACCATAAATGGGAGAATTGTAGAATTGATTATAAGTGCCCGTTATGGTGAAACCTTCGATCTGTTGTGGATTTTGGATTTCGTATTGTAATGAAGTTGTTACTACATTTAGTTTAAAAAATACCTACTGGTGGTAGGGCTTTGTGCAAGCTCGTCTGGGTAGGTACCACCCACTCATCAGATATTCTACCGCAAAACAGCTGTACTTGGTATTATTGTGTTCCGGTTTGAAGGGTGAGTGAGCCAGTGTAATTACAGGCACAAGGGACATAAAATATTAGGTCCCAAGGTTGGTGGCGCATTGGCGATGAAAGCGATGGTTAACATTTCTTACAGTGCCGTGTCAGCAGTGTCTATGGGAGTTGGTGACCACTTACCATCCGCGGCCCCTTTCGTGCCGTGTTCCGCTCGTCACGGTGCTTTGTTTATCTAAGCGCCCGCTAAACAACGTTTACACGTACGACTTAATATTTCGTAAGTAATATAATTAAAAGTTTTAAGTCTAAATTCGTGTTCTGGGTTCGAATCTCGGATCGAGATAATCATTTTTATCTCTTCCCTCCTGTTGAAAAGCGTCTGAATTATGCCAACTGTATTGTTAATATTCTCGTGCAAGAAAACACGTATGAGCATTAAAAAAACACATTATTAAATAAGAGCCTACAGAAAAAGTATATATATATTAGAATATAAGGGAGTGTAAGAATGTAGTGCATCTTTGCTCATACACTTTAACATTATAAAGATAAAAAAGAGATAGAAATATCCTAAGCTTATATTTATTTTATTGTTGGTGATTTTTTTAATAATGTTGTACTATTGAACTGCTGAACGAGTCGCTCGATTGAGGTCATTGACACAGTATAGCTGTTTCGTTGACAAAATGGGTCATGGCTAGGAGCCGCTGCAGTCAAATTATGGTTTAGATATAAATCAAGAATCAGTTAAAAATACAAATTACAAAATCAGTTGATAAAATGGAACTAGCTAGCGAGCCAGTGTAATTTCAGGCACATGGATCATATCATCTTATTTTCCAAGTTTGGTAGCCCATTATTATTATTATTATTATTATTATTTTATATTATAGGAATGCGGACGAGCATATTGGCCACTTGATGGTAAGTGGTAACCAACGCCCATATACATTGGTATTGAAAGAAATGTTAACCAACGCTTACATCGCCAATGCGCCACCAACCTTGGAAACCGGAACAAAACAATACCAAGTACTGCTGTTTTGCGGTAGAATATCTGATGAATGGGTGGTACTTACCCAGACGAGCTTGCACAAAGCCCTACCACCAGTTAGTGACGTAATAATGGTTTATATTTCGTACTTCTATTTGGCGGTAGAATTGTGATAAGTACTTATCTAGATGGGCTTGCACGAAGCCTACCTATCTTCCAAACTTGGACAAACATTTGTCCAAACCGTGAAACATAAGACGGATTGCAAGCTTATTTCGAACTTGCTTATTATATTTTTCCTGTACTCAACTATTGTGAAACAACAAAATATGCGTCAGGTTACAGAAATAGATGGGTTCGTGCCGTTTTCCCTTATACATGGCTGTTTGTTTCGCCGTTTGAGGAATGTTGAAACAAATTATTATTTTCAAATATAAAATTATGCAAGACTTATTAAATATTATGTAATTTATTCAGTTTAAATTTACATTCAATATAAATAAATATATAAACGGTGTGGTATGTATACATCTTAAGAACCTTCGAGAGATTTACTTTGTCCGAAATTACATAAACAAATATATGCAACTGAATTTATTAAAACTCATAGTAAGCAAATTTAACAAGTTTTAATAAGAATCGATATGAATCGATACACGTAATCGATTTTATAAGACTAAACTGATTTGAAACGCACGATCGCAAGATCATAATTCTCTCAGTTAAATATAACGTTATATAGTATAATACATTATTCGATTTCGTAAGGAACATCTTATCTTATCAACGCATTAGCGATCCTCTTAAACGCGTGCCTAAGAGCATAATTATAAGTATAAGATTAAATATTTTTTTCATATCAACGCGGATACACATATCGTTTTAAACAGTTAATCAAAAAATAACAATTACAAATTAACTCCAGTTAACTTGATACTGAGTAATGCACGTGAGAGAAATGGATACGTTACGCTCAATCGTTACATGGAAACGTTGCAATTTAATTCGACCTTGAATTGTAGCTCCAATCGCACCGAAAGATATTCACTTCGAAAGGATCATTTTGTTTAAACATCATATAAAATGTTATAGTTATTTTTATAAACGGCTTACTAAGTTATCATTTAACTTAAAACCTATGGATGTGAAAAGCATTTTTAACGTAGATAATTTAATTATTATTAATAATAATAATAATATTTATTCTTCAGGCAACAAGGGCCATACGTTTGGTACATGATAATTAAACATAACATTAGACAATATACATAATTAGTTAGAATCACATTCACAAAATAATAATAATTAAAATATATAAGAATTAAAGAAGAGCTAATTATATGACATAAAAAGGAGCAATTCTACATATGTTAATATAAAATAAAATAGAAAATAAAATTGTTCGTGTATGAGGCACATGAACCAGAGTATTACATAGTCTTCTGGATCATCCGCCTCATCATATAGCCGTTCATATCATATTGATTTACTTCTCGCCTTCGAGATCCACACACGATATTAAACGCATTAGTACGATTTATAATTCCCGTAACCGTAACAGCCTGTGAATGTCCCAATGCTGAGCTAAAGGCCTCCTCTCCTCTTTTTGAGGAGAAGGTTTGGAGCTTATTCCACCACGCTGCTCCAATGCGGGTTGGTGGAATACACATGTGGCAGAATTTCAGTGAAATTAGGCACATGCAGGTTTCCTCACGATGTTTTCCTTCACCGTAAAGCACGAGATGAATTATAATCGCAAATTAAGCACATGAAAATTCAGTGGTGCTTGCCCGGGTATGTACCTACGATCATCGGTTAAGATTCACGCGGTCTTACCACTGGGCCATCTCGGCTTCCCGCCCAATAATTTTCACGAACCCTATATCATGCAATTCGAAAGTACTAAGAGCCCACTTATATTTTGATTTCATAACAATCAAGGTAAGACTACAATGAATATAAGTGTAACAGATATAAAATACAAACATCGTTCGCAGATTTTTCTTAAACCCAGTTTAAATTTTAGCCCGAGTAAATTAAACTGTAGATTAAACTCACGTTTATATTTAGCGGTATCGGCTCTACGTCGACCTTAGACGCCATCTGTGACGCCATCAAACCGGGTCACAGTGCAGTCTACTTTCTAGGCATCTGCGTTTTTACATCAAACGTTTCTTTCTAAACATACACTTTTGGATAGGAGGAAAAAAGACAACACTATTATTCGTACTTACATATTTACTTATTACGTTTTAATAAGAAAAACGAAGTTGCATATATATTGTCTAACTGCTAAGTAACTAGAAAGTAATAAGTTTCAGATAGTGACATGCGACATTGACCGTAATGATTATAACATTACAAGAACACACGCATCAAAATCGTATATCAACATAAGTCGGTTGTCAACATTTCACGGGTGACAGATTAAGTTAGTTCTTACAGATCAGCATCGCTGTGCCTTATATGCCAATTTCCTCATAATATTCTTCACCACGTCTTTTATGATTTACAAACACAAATAAAGCGTTGCTTGCTTGGGATTGAACACGCTACAATCGAAAGATACACGTGTTCTAACCATTGGGCCATTCGCTCTTTTTAAATGACACACGCATCAAATTACCTCGAAATATACATTCTATGTATGATAACTAATATATAAATATAATAAAACGTTTATTCATTAATTCGTTTAATTGTTTCGACGCTTATCGTTAATGGGGTCAAGTTATTCGGGTCAAATGTGTTATAATTAATAAAGTCGTTATAAAATAATTATCGTTTCAATGTCAAAGTAGGAACGCGAACTTTTTTGCTCACAAGGTCCGTTACATACAAATAAACAGACCATTTATTTACTTATTCCTTAGTAAATATAGTAACCTAACCTAAGTCTGTAATTGTCCCATTAAAAGTTCTTTTATATAATGCAGTCGATTATATATTTATTTATAACATAATATCGTTTCACTAATAACAATAATACATACTTTATATTTTATTGTACATCACAAAGAGAAAAACACAAAACATGGATACAGCCTAAATAAATGTAGCATTTTTTTATAGAATAGGAAGGCGGACGAGCATATGGGCCACCTGATGGTAAGTGGTCACCAACGCCCTTAGACATTAGCATTGTAAGAAATGTCAACCATCGCTTACATAGACAATGCGCCACCAACCTTGGGACCTAAGATTTTATGTCCCTTGTGCCTGTAATTACACTGGCTCACTCACCCTTGAAACTGGAAAACAACAATACTGTTGTTTTGCGGTAGAATATCTGATGAATGGGTGGTACCTACCCAGACGAGCTTGCACAAATCCCCCAGTTCGCATACAATTATGGCGACCTTATTGCTACAATAGCGATCTCTTCCAGGTATCCAACGGTGTAAGTTCTAGAATTATCTGTGGTACTCCCACAGATAATTCTAGAACTCGACCAATGATATAATTTCAAAGTTGTTATTGTAAAAACAATAAAACAACTGAACAGATTTTGATACAGTTTTCACCAACAGACGGAGCGATTCATGAGGTAAGTTAAAAACGCATAATTCATTGATGTTCCTCGTAAATTAGCTGAAATATGATTGATGATAACAATAACACAGACAATTGAAGGTGTCGGAAAAAAATCATACCGACTGGGAGCTTTACTAGCTGTCGCGTAAACCAATTAAATTATATGTATTACGATACAAACGTTTCATGTACTCTTCAAACCGAGCGAAGCCGCGACGGTCAGCTAGTGTGAATAAAAAAGAATATTCTACAAAATACATAATATATTTTAAAATAAATTAGTATATACACAATGAAAGCAATGTCTATTCCCCAGTGGGTCACAAATTGAACAGTGAAAAATGACCGGGGGATTCCCGTCGGGCCGCCAAATTGATTTATCTAATCAATATGGGCGGCAGGCGTCCGTCGAAATAAGGGCTTAGATATATTAATAACGCTGACAGCGTACTTAATAGGTCTCTCTGAGTAATTAAACACGGATATAAAAAATATAAAACAAGTATAAATAGAGTTACTTCTATTCTTTAAGGAAAAAACAACAAGGAATAAATCTTACATATTCACCGCTAATTAGCAATACTTGGTATTGTTGTGGTTCGGTACCAGTCTATGTGCGATTGTGACCACTTGCCATCAATGTTGTTAATCTACCTATCTTTTCTATATTAATATTATAAAGAGGTAAAGTTTGTGAGGTTGCAGAGGGTAATCTCTGGATTAAATTGAGTTACTACTTAACCGATTTTGAAAATTATTTTATCAATAGAAAGCCACATCATTTGTGAGTGTCATAGGCTATATATTAACCCGAAAAATGTAACGACTTTTTCGTGGTAGTGGGATTTGCAAAGTAAAACGGTCGAACGAAAACGTTTCTTACGAACGCTGCCTTAACGACGAGATATATATAATTGAGTTCTAGAGAAAAGTTTACCGCCCAACGAAATGGGCACGAGTCAGCTAGGTTACAATAAAGCGAATATAAAAATAATTCAAACGGCCACTGACTTAAATAGACAAAATTCGAACAAATATATATATAAATTCGAAAGTAACTGTTACGCTTTCACAGTTAGAAGACAAACGATTTTAATAAAATTGGTACGAAGCTCGAACCCCGAGGAATGACAAAGGCAATATAAAGTATTTTAAAATACCCCCTCCCAAAACCAACATCTTACCTAACATGCGGGCAAACACTAGTAGAAAACAATTTCATTTAAGTTAAAGAAACGGTTAATCCATTTTATTTGTGAGGAGATAATGTTTAAAAACGTCTACCAATTATGTCTCCTATACTTTCACAGTTAATTACTACGCAACGGAACGTGTATTTACGTATTTACGTTACACAAGACTGGTTTTATTTTTATAAGAAATATCTTTTCCATTCGCCTAAACATTGACGCTAGGCGCTTATAGAAACACCGCGTTTCCCTCTGTACAATGTTCAAGTGAGACTTTGGTAAATACCGAGATAAAATTTAACGAATCTTCACATTTGATTAAAAAAAACTGTGATTTGGTTGAAATTCGGGGTCCAATAAAGAAAAAAATATTTGGTTTTTTCTATGGAAACACTAATAATTGCAGCCTGTTACCAGAGTCTGTAAGTTGGAAGTAAGTAAGTTGCCTCGGAAAGCACGTATTTTTTTATTGCGTGTTTTTGTCACGTATGTAACAAATATAAACCAAGACATTGTCAATGTACCACCAAACTAGAACACAACTATACTAAGTATTGCTATTTGGCGGTAGAGTATGTGATATCTATATATGGGGCTATTCCGTCAAGCCTTACCAAGTAAACATTAAGAAATAGTCGTACGCACTTGTCTAGTCTCCCTTTAGAAACGCCGAGTCCGAAATCGGTCAGAACATAAAACTCAATGGTCTTTTTTTTACACTTGCGTTTGACCGTTGACTTGCCTGATCTTAAACATCGACAAGGTCTAGGATTTACTTTGGATTTGAAGACAACAACGTTGTACCGTTCAGGAAATACAGACTCACGCAAAGCATTCCACAGTTTCGCAGTGCGAATGATGAATGTAGATTCAAAGCGGTTAAGGAATCAACTATACTGTCCATAGAGCACCAGAGGCAGCATCTGACGAGTTTGGCTAGTACATTTACGCAAGTATCGTCATCATACCTACCAATATACCTACTGTAACTGGAAAGGTAATTATAATAGATAAACATGTAACCCCAACCTACATTAACCGTTTGTTGCGGTATTAATCAATGGTATTCGCCTCCATTGTTTCCGTTCAAGGTCGGGCGTGAGTTTTTTTAAATACATGCGCGTGATCTTTCGATCATTCATTGAATACTAAGAATTGTACTTAGTTTTGTGCGTGTTTTTTAAGTTTACAATATTTAAAATAAAATACATAAAATAAAAGGTTTCTTGAGTCAATTCGAGAGCGTCTCGTTTTAGTTTAATTTTTAGTAATCAAATTAAATTTATCTGTATTTAAAACAACTTAAACATTTACAACATAAAAATTACAATAAATAAATAATAAAAGAAATGGTACAACAGAGTCTTATTACATCGCGTTTTGCGGTTGCGCGTGGATAATTTTTGAAATAATTGAAATTAAACAAAATTTAAATGGAATCGACACAAGCGCAAAGATAATATTTATGCCATTTCTGTTACTTCAAATTTGATTGAAGGTCTACTAAGTCGATTTAAATCGCTTTCAATACAGCAGTTACAATGCACTTGTGTTGTTGCATTGATTGCGTCACTCCCTTTAAATTTTACTCAAATCAATTTTTTTTATAATACAATTTACACCTTTAAGAAAAAGAAAAGTGAAATTAGTAGAAGAAATTTTAAAGTCAGTTAAAGCACCGATCTAAGATCAAAACGTTTCAAACAACCATTGGATTTTGGAAGATTATTGGATTAATTTGTCAATTATTTTTATTTGGCATCTTGCCAATTTGCAATAACTATCATTGCTATGCAAATTTTCAAACGTTACAACGGTAATTTCGTTTGTATTCACGTTGATGATTTTTGAGAAACCCATCTAAGAATTCACAGTTATATTATAGCTAACGCTTGCGAATTTTAGTTTCATTATAAAGTGCATATACATAAACTATATTGATTTAGCATCTATACTAATAAATGAGACGTTTTTCTTAAAAACTACTAAACAAATATACATAAGTATTAGTATATAATATTATTACATAAGTAGAGTGACTATTGACGTGACAAATTTGAATTTAATATAATGTTGATCAAATTTATTAAAGTACTATGTGTATAGTTAACGTGTGTTATAACTTATACCCTGTACAAATTAACTTGATCTTTTTGACAGACGGACTAGTGATGGGAAACAGAATATATATATATAAATAGTAGTCCAAAAAATAACGTTTTGAAATACTTGTAACTGTGGCGAGATGTTGTCGGTGTATTATGTGTGAAATTCTTTATTGCACTAGACATATAAAACATTGGGTAGATAAGCGACGATGGGTCAATATTTATAAGTACCTATTTAATATTACAGGATTATTTTTGGACCTCCCGCCAAATTTAAATAGGTGGTTCAGACCATGAAAGTAAACAATTTTCCCAAAGAAACACGGGTCGAATTTTTTTTTCACTTTTCGTAATTCAAATTAGAATTAAATTTTTTTTTCCTTATTTTTCTAAAGAGTTATACCAGCTAAAGAGACCCCAACCAAAAGGACCCCGTTCGTAACAATAACTTAACAATGATCTTTAATAATGATTTTTTTGTAATCGATATTTGTAACAGTTACTGCCTGTTATTCGTGTCCCATCCGTCCGACCGATGTAACATTGTACAAGCGTCTATTATTTTCAGTGTTCCTATTTAAACTTTACGCAATAAAAAGTTAAAATTTTCGGATAACGCTTGAATCTTTAGGGACTGTTGTGTTATATGTATGTTTTTAATATTTTTACAATTTTTAAAATCATTAAATTAAGAAAATAATATGCACGTCATTGCAAAGTTATGTCTATCAGAAAAATTTACATCTTTCAAAAAGATCAAGCTAACTTGTACAGTGTACAGGGTATAACAGTGAAATATAGTTATTATTTCGTTCATCATGTGGGCCCTCCGATTACTTCGAGAGTAAACAATAACAATTATTATAATGAGAACTTATAGGATAAATTATATGGGGTAAGTTTTGTATGAACTAAATAATTATAATTAAAATAGCAGTACTTGATATTGTTGTGTTCCGGTTTGAAGGGTGAGTGAGCCATTGTAATTACAGGCACAAGGGACATAACATCTTAGTTCCCAAGGTTGGTGGCGCATTGGCGATGTAAGCGATGGGTAACATTTCTTGCAGAGCCAATGTCTAAGAGCGTTTGGTGACCACTTACCATCAGGTGGGCCATATGCTCGTCCGCCTTCCTATTCTATAAAAAAAAATCCCTACCTTAGCGAGTAGAGGGTTAAAATGCATTATATTCATTTCATATTCGTCTATGTCACCATTAGATTGTCACAGAACTGCATCGTGCAGTATGAAGAAACTGTTCCGCCCTAAAAACCTTGTCATTAGAGTGCCTGTCATGGACCAGCGACGGTTGCGTCGAAATGACATTTTATACCCAAAGCTTAGACCAGACTTGGATACCCTTACTGTTTATATGTTATAAACTCGTTTTAGGCAGTGTGTGAAGGTGGATTTTTTTAAACTGACTTTTATATGAGTTAGATACATGAACATTTTTATATAACATAATGTTTTTTTATGATATAGACAGACGATGCCTCAGGACAATAGGATCAGCGGGCTAGGCCAGCCAACTGATGATAAGTGGTCACCACCATTGGCTATGTACCAAATATTAACCGAGGAACTGAGATGTTATGCCCTCTGTGCCTGTAGTTAAAATGTCTCAGTCACCCTTCAAACCGGAACTCAACAATACTAAGTATTGCTGTTTAGAGGAGGAATATCCGATTTGTGGGTGTTACCTACCTACAAAGCCTTACCACCTAGTAAATGATGACGTAAGAAATTGAAACAATAACCTGGTCTTTTACTTTTATCCATTCATCCATTACATCCACTTTAATTTTACTTCCAAAGTTCCGATAACAACTTTGCCTAAATTAAAAGCCATTTTTTCGCGAATTCAAAACACCATAGATTATTTTAGATCTCGACCAATGACGTCACGTTAATTTAAGTACAAAGTTGTTGATTAATCTTTACCCACCCTGCCATTGGAATAAGTACATTATGTATTAACTTAAGATGTACTTTAGATATCTATACTAATATTATAAAGAGATAAGATTTGATTTTTTTATATGTTTGTTTGTAATTGATAAACTCAAAAACTACCGACTTAACCGATTTTAAAAATTCTTTCACCTACAGAAAAGTTGATTATCAGCGAGCGACATAGGCTGGGTATTATTTTCAAAAGGTTCAGAGATCGGGACCGGTTGTATAAAATAAAATATAATAATTCATAGCGATCACAGTTATAATTCTTGTTCTTCCCGAGCCGAACTCTTTCGCCAAGAAGGAATATTCAAAGCTGACTGCCAACCTTGGAGTGGCACTCGAAGAAGAAGAATACAGTTATAATGTCTTAATGCGTAAACTCGAAATTGTTACTTTCGGCGAACGAATGCATTGAAGCATGAAATACAATACCGAGGTGCAAAACTACAGACTCTTAGGTACCGTTATCATTTCTCAGCATTGTATCAAATCTTCGATCTCAATTTAGTTATAAAAAAAAGATTAATAAGTGAACTGCCTCGTTGTTCTAGTCAGTGTAATACTACAGACCTCGATCTAGGGTTCTAACTTTGAGTAAAAAATATTATTAGGATTTTCTGCCGTCGAGTTTTACATATCCTGCGCCTGAACTTTCTATCATCAAATATGTGGATTTTTCAGAAAAATCGAATGTAGTTATAAATATCATGTAATATTATAATAGCTACAAAATTTTACTATTTAACTTAACAAACGATATAATCTATATATCTATCTATATGTAGTACATAAACGTTGTTATTTTGATGAATGTTTTATTCTCTCCCGTATTCAGTTTAAGGATATTACATAATTATTTATCGCTAAACAGGAAATTATACATAGTAATTATATATATAAATTGCCATTTTTTAGAAAATCTTCTAATTAAATGTTTGTCTATAAATCGTCTAACGGAAACCGTATCTAAAACGTCTTTCCGCCTCATTTCCGATATGAAATTGATAACATTACGTTCTAAATTATGAAAATTAATTCGCCAAAATAATTTTATAATTATTATTTTTTAAAGTATATATATGTATATACATATAAAGATGTAAATCGGTGGTTTTAAATAGATAATATTCTGGGACATTATTCACACACGGCCATCTGATCCCAAACTACGCAGAGCTTGTACTATGGAAACCAGACAACTGATATACTACATATACTACTTTTGTAAATACACACTTATATAGATAATTACACCCAGACTCAGGACAAACAGAAATGTTCATGCACACAAATGTCTGGCCTGGGTGGGAATCGAACCCAACCGGCCCGTAGATGTTCACATAGATGTTTCACTACTGGGCAAATAAATTTGGCGCCATTTTTTTTGTGCACAACTCAATATTTATTTATTTTCTTAGCCAATTAATTTAAATGAATGAATGTATAGTTTGTTTATAGTTATAAACATTCAATTATTTCGATAATTCATGCTAAATTATTATTAATTTTTTACATGGTTTTAATTTATTAGTTATCATAATTTTTTTTTATTATCATATATAGAGCAACTGACTGTATTAATATTATTAGAGGATCAACGGCTTTACGTGCTTTCCGACACGAGAGTGTACTCACTTCTCAGTTTCAGACGCCGGGCTGCTACTGAGAAATTTCGACAGAATAACCCAATAACGTTGTATTATAATTAAAAGCCACATACTATAATTACCGAGATGGTCCAGTGGTAAGAACGCGTGAATCTTAACCGATGATCGTGGGTTCGAACCCTGGCAAGCACCACTGAATTTTCATGTGCTTAATTTGTGATTATAATTCATCTAGTGCTTTACGGTGAAGGAAAACATCGTGAGGAAACCTGCATGTGTCTTTTCACTGAAATTCTGCCACATGTGTATTCCACCAACGAATAAGCTCCAAACCTTCTCCTCAAAAAGGGAGAGGCCTTTAGCCCAGCAGTGGGACATTCACAGGCTGTTACGGGATTACGGGATAATTAAAAGCCTTTATTCAACTGACAATGTTACAAAGTTTGTCTCTTAATTTATCTGGGCAAAATCTTGCAAGCTGAATTAGATCCACTTCCTCTATGCATGCTCCAGACGAAGGAACTCCTCAACGAACAACAGCATAAACGAAAAATTCAAAAAAGCTTGATTGTAATATTAATTAAAATTGATTATGTTCATGAAATAAATATATATACCAAACTGTAAAGAGTTAGTCACATTCCTCACGATATTATCGCATGCCCAAGGACAATCAACCTCGCGTGACAGAACATCGTGAGCAAACACACTTTTTATTTCATATTATTCAGTGGAAAATATTTAGAATACATTTTTATTCTGGCACGTCGTTATGTTTCGTTTGAAACGTGTACGGGCAGCATTATCTTATATATACTTATAAAATCGTTTGGCCTGACTGGTTATCGACACACAGCCGAAACTAGTCTACTACTAGTAGTCACATTTATAAAATTAATGATTTATTTATTTGGATCCCCAACAGTTGTACATAACACACATTCGAAACACTTTTTACATTAACTCAAAACTAACTATGCACAACCGATTACAGGAGAACACACCAATTCACAAACTCAATTACAAAATATACAAATCAAAAACAAAATAAAAATATTTAAATAAAGAATGATATTAGGAATCCATGCAAATAATAATTAAAAATAGAGAGTTTTACCTAAAATTAAAACTTACCTATTATTTTTTAATCAATATCCGGAATCCATCTTGAGTCAAGCTCCGGTTTTTCAGCCCTAAATCAGCTTTTCTTGTTTCCTCTTCGTTAGTGGCGCTACCTTATTAATCTTTGTTACCTTGGTTTCGCACTGGGTGACGTTCGTCATTATAGCACTCATGATGCACCAGGTAGACCTTACCTGGATTCCGGATATTGATTAAAAAATAATAGGTAAGTTTTAATTTTAGGTAAAACTCTCTATTATTTGTTTTGTATCAATATCCGGAATCCATCTTGAGTGAAGTGTTTGTTATCACCTGGTGTTAGTAAAATTAATGTTACTTTATTGGCGCTATAATGTGTAGAAATAAGAATATGACGTGTAAAATAAAATGCATTTATGATTTTAAGAAAGCATTCAATGTTATTAAATATAATTATTTTAATATTTATAACATTAAATTACAAATGACAAAGCTATAATTCATCTTAATTAATGAATTCACAGGATCAAATAAATTTGATAATGATACTGATTCATTAGTTTTGAAGGGGCTTTTATCAGCTAATATTCTTTGATAGTAATTTTTACATGTACGAACCATTTTCCAGTTACTATTTCCAAGGATACGGTCTAAAGAAAAAGAAAAAATCTTGATCAATTTTGGGAGGCCACTGCTGATCTCACTGGATTTGCCTCGATATTAGCATCTTTTAAAAGAGATTTTACCAAGCCAGCAATTATTGTTCTGGATGCAGGTTTAGTTAGCTATACCTCTTGCTGTGATAAACAAAATATTAATATTTTCTCTTCGACTTACGGACTATTGTAACAATTTTCTTATCCAAAACACAACATTTAAATTTTTATCACGGTGTTCTTTAGGCTCGACTGAAAAATTTGCATTGTTCGACAGTGAAGCCAACCTCTTACAGTCACGAATGTTGCAAAGTTTAATCTCCCCATTAGCGTTTGATACTGTTTGAGGGATCACTTGCATTTTTGTAGTTGCTGTCGAAGTGCATTGCGTAGCGTTATACACTTCGACACCGACAGGGACTTTGCGTAGCGTTTTGTGTCCCACATTATGCCGAGAAACTCGAGGCATTGTGTCGGAGTCAGTACTGACTTGCTGTAATTGATGGACCAGGCCAGTAATTGCATGATCATTGTTGTGAAAGCTATATCTTCTTGCAATTGGTGTTTGGACTAATTTGCTAGTAGAAAATCGTCCAAATAAACTACGCATCTGATGTCGTGACTTCTCAGCAGTTCTGCTACTCAGTTGGCTATAGAGGCAACGTTTTTGGCGCTGACGACAGGCCAAATGGTAGACCAGTCATTTGATATAGCTGATGCTGGTATAAATTGTGATGATAATTGAACCTTAGGAAACAGTGATATTGTTGAGCGATAGGTTCAAGTCCAGTTTTATCATCCAATCTTAATGTTGGAGAAAAGTGGGTATGCGGAAATGACTGAATAGATGAAATGGTTTTGTTTAATTGTTTTAGGTTGAAGATTGGGCTTTTTGTTTTTGCTAAAAACGATTGTCGCCCTGCCTATTTCGCTTTCCTTGATAGGATGGACGAAAAGGATGTTTTCCTCTTTCCGTAGTAGCATTTTTACGAATAATAAAAATTATCGTCTGGTCTTTTACTTGTAGACTGTTTTTAATGATGGTTAAAGTTTTCTTTTAAATAAGACTGCGTCGCCGATCTTACAGATGTAATCAATTTTTCTACCAACTAGTACAAGGTAGTTTTTAATTTGATCTTCGTCAAAAAATAGATTTTGAACTTGGAGGTATCTTATGCATAAGTTCACAATGATATTTTTTGAGAATTTGACGTAAGATAGCGTCTCGTCTTAAATTAATCAATTCAGCTCGTCTGCCACAAACTATTTTTAGCAAATCATCACTCACTTTGATATAGGTGGACTCTTTTGAAAGCAACGATTCTAATTTTTTTTTTTTTTAAACAATGTATTAGCAGATAATGCAGGTTTGGAATCATTTGCCCAATCTACTAATGCTTGTAAGGTGGTCTGTAGTTTGTCTTTTGAGAAAGTAAAGCGTTAGTTAAACCTGCCAGTCTTTACATCATTATGGCTTCAAAACGTTTTAATTCGTCATTCACGTTAAGCTCAATAAAACCAGAGGTAGTGGAGTATTTCTTTTGTGTATCCGTAAAACGTATAGCGTACCAATTATCACAATTAAATCGTTATAATTCTCTTAACTTTTTTAAAATATTTATTTTTCGATTTTGAATATAATAATATTAATAATAAAAATGTCTTCCAGACCGATTTAGGCCACGGCGGCCAATCTCAAGAGAGATGAGCCAGCTGCGCAGGAGAAATTATAGTGCACAAGTGTGTGCACACAGGTGCACTCTCTATTCCCTAACTCTCATAATCCGATGGGACGGCATTCCGACATAACCTGAAAGAGTGCAGGACCAACGGCTTCACGTGCTTTCCGAAGCACGTGAGTGAACACATTTTCAACTTCCAGACTCCGGGCTCCGGCTACTGAGAATTTTCTGATAGGATAACCCAATAACTTTATTGTCCCGACCTGGGAATTGAACCCAGGACCTCTGGGTCTGCGGCCTTACATCAAGCCACTAGACCAACGAGGCAGTCGAGGCAGTATTTTTAATATATATAGGGTCTTTAACAGTAGTGTAACACTCAATTCAGAAATTATATTAAGTTGGTTACTTTTTGTTTCGATTTCTTTTGGTTGGCGTAAATTTAGATCATAGATAGATGGAACAGTTAGTGTTTCATTATTAGCTTTATATTACAACTGTTATTCGCGAAAAGACTTGCCAAAAAAGCAACTTGTTGAGATAAATAATCAAAATATACATAACTCACGGTTTCCGAATCTTTTCTTGACTTTCGCCTTTTTATTGGGATAGCATCACTGTCAGTAGATGTATCTATCACTTTTTTCGCTGTCTAAATCCGTTGAGGAACGTAACCGTTTACTAGATGTAGAATCTTCGATGACACTCACTGATTCTAAATTTTCATTCTCCATTTTAACGAAGAGGCTTAATATAACTTTTAAGACAATTTACTTATTTAATATTATTATTTATTATACGAAAAATAAATTTTAAAAAGCTGACTTATGACGGCGTGAAAAATCGACGCTATAATGACAAACGTCACCCAGTGCGAAACCAAGGTAACAAAGATTAATAAGGTAGCGCCACTAACGAAGAGGAAACAAGAAAAGCTGATTTAGGGCTGAAAAACCGGAGCTTGACTCAAGATGGATTCCGGATATTGATACAAAACAAATAATAGCTACTATAAATCAATGACCGCGCAGTTTGGTGGCATGAAAGCAAGCAGCATTTACCTATTGTGTCGCAATTACGATTCTCTTGACCCTAACTAGAGGAGGCAATAAAAGAGGGGGGGGGGGTGTTATGTATTTCACTACAATTTGAAAGTCGAAGTGTTTCAACTTTCATTGTATAAATTTTATGTTTTATATTTTTTTACCAGTTAGGCATTATAAAGTTTCATTTAGTAGTACAAATATTTTCTTACACAAAAATATTTATATTAATTTATTTAAAAACTTTTTTGACCACCACATTGTGTAGTAGGACAAAAGGCGGACTTAATGCCTAAATACATTCTCTACCATTCAACCCTTAGGCTAAGCAGAAATCCGTGAAGGCGGTAATTAATTATCAAAACTATGCATATATAACGACAAAAAAATAAATAAACACAGAGCTATAATATATATATATATGAATATATATATATGAATAATAATGCATTATAGATGAAGACACTATACTTATACTGTGCAACATTAAGATATTAATCTTTATTTTGAACACACACTTCAACCGGTTCCGTGGTGTAGTGGTTATCACATCTGCTTTACACGCAGAAGGCCGCCAGTTCGATCCTGGCCGGAATCACATTTTTTTTTTCTTTTTTTTTTTCATTTATATATTTTTTTACAAAGCAATCATAGTAAACATTTTCAACATTAATTATTTATATACATATAAATAAACGTTTTTGTAATTCACAACATCGATATTTCACGGCTAAAGATTCGACAAGTCGAGCGTAAAACTGCTATCTGTTTAACTAATAAGTATTTTTATGTAGATATGTATTTAACTTCATACTAAGGAATAATAAAATATAATTTTTATTCAGTGGAGTATGACCTTATTACAATCGTTTATGGAACATATCGTGAGATTAAGAAATCACCTACCTGTTACCCATTACTATGAGATTTTTTTTTAATATTTTTAACATAAGATAATAATTCAAATCTAAGCTCAGTAACTTTAGCGTTTAAAGCTAGATATTGGGAAAAGCAACGGAGCTCCAGCTTTGGGGACTCCACAAGAAAGAGGCGTGCGTATTAAAATATATTTTTGCAGATAAAAAAAAAACATCCGTTCTATTAAAGAGACAAAATATTCACATTCACAAAGTACTTTTTCAATTAATGAAAATCAATTACAAAAAATAAATAATTTTTTCAACACTGAATGTAAAAAATATTCGGGGCCTCCGACCCTTTACAGGATAAGTAAAATGTCGTAATTTATATTATAAGTATTAATTTGTTGTTCATTATCTGTAAGGTTTAATAATGACGTACTACCAACATCACGTAAGTGTGATTGATAGTGTACTATCACGTGTCAATCCGGATAAAACTTCAAGGCCAGAGATAGAACTGATATTAGTTTGGTGGAGTAACATCTATTATTAGGGGGTGCAATCCGTAACAGCCTGTGAATGTCCCACTGCTGGGCTAAAGGCCTCCTCTCCTCTTTTTGAGGAGAAGGTTTGGAGCTTATTCCACCACGCTGCTCCAATGCGGGTTGGTGGGGGTGCAAGCGACATGCTATTTTAAGGGGCGCTGAAAAACGATGTATCTCTAAAACTAATATTCGTTTTAATCAAATTATATATATATAAATGTATATACCTCCCTTTCTGTTTCTTACTTATATATCTCACTTCTACTCTGCAAATTTCCTCGAAATCAGTACATTATACTTATGTTATTTATTTGCTTAATACACTTTATAAAACTTTAAACTTACATAGTTTTAACAATAAGCAGACTTGAGACATTCTGTAACAGCATAAAGTGAGGATAAATAGATATTCATGAAGGCTGAATAATATAAAAACAATAATAGCATAATATAACAGTAAATACATATAAAAATAGTTTAATCGATCGTGACGCAATTACTACTTGATCGTTTTTGATAAAACTTTATGTTATATATGATAAAAGGTTACGATTAGACTTAAAACTATTAAAGTATTTTGCAGGAAACTTATCTACCATATGTCCCTTTCTGTACCTCTGAAGTGTACGCAACATTTCATGATGATCAGTTCAGCAGTTACGGCTTGAAAAGGTAATAAACAAACAAACTCATTTCGCATTTATAATATAAGTAAGGATATACAAAGAGTGACGAGGTAGCGAGTGGACAGAACACGTGAATGTTAACCGAAGATCGCGGTTTTGAATCTGGTCAAGTGCCACCGAATAGTCATGAGGTTTTTACAATGAGGTTATTAATACAAACTATTCCTTTGCAAATAGCTTTCATGATAAATCGTGACCGTTGAATAGAATCAGTGTTTATTCATAACAGTTTACGTAAGCACGATGACGAATAAATTCGTACATAAACATATAAACGTTAACATTAAAGAAAAGTAAACTATTCTCCTTATGAGGTTTCGAGCTTAATCCAATGTTGGTGGATACACAGGTGGCAGAATTTCAGTGAAATTAGACACATGCACGGTTCCTCACATTTTTTTTTCTTCACCGCAGGCACGAGATGATAAACACAAATAGTTTGGAATAACAATAAACTTCTCTTTTCTTTCTTTATTCTCGTTTCTGACAAGCACCAGGCTCACCACTAACAGAGACATATGGTGAAGGCTCGTGAGGCAAATAACATATGCACTGAACAATTCTAATACATCATGGCGACCAAGAGCGCTCTGACAAGAGTGTCACGACGAAGAAGAAGAACTGGACAAGCAGGTACCCTTACCCGTCCCATCCACCTATCTAAACTTAGGGTTAGAGAACACTCTTAGTGTGAATGTGACATTGGCGTAATAATCTGTGCATTGTTGGCACAACAAAAACTTAGTTAATTATAACAATAAAAAACATTTACTTTCTAAAGGCATGCCATATAAAAACTATTTAATGTTACTATAAAATTATTATTTTTATTCAAATTGATTTTTAAAAGCACTGAGTCATCGAGCGATTACAGACGGTCATTCAAAAGCAGGTCATGGTCAAATGAAGAGTTAAGGATATTATTAATAACATATGAACATTTTATTACATTTATGTTTACATATATGGTTATAAAAAAAGGTTCAAACTTGACCCGATTATGAAACAACATTATGTTATACAAAATATAATATTTTAAAGATTTGGTAATTGTTTTCACAAAGTACATTCACTACTGTTCTCCTCTTGAGGAGCAGGCTTGGAGCTAGTTCCACAATGCTGAACTGGAGATGAATTACAAAACATAAATTGAGCACATAAGAATTCAGAGATGCTTGCTATTCCACAATCATCTGTTAAGATTCACAAAGCCGAACCACCACACCACACAAAAGTAAGATTTTATTTTTATAAAACATTTATGTTTAAATGATATGAACCAACATTGTTATAAACTAATATCAACAGCAATAATTCACTAACGATCCATTCAATACACTTAAAAAATATACATATTACATTTTTAATTATTTAAAATCAAAAATCATTTTCATCAACCATATTGAATACAAACATCTCTTTATAAGGCAAATAAAACAAGTTTCAATATTACTCAATACACCTGTGAGATAGTCAACCTTGGTGATATATATACATACATTATAAATTCGCAGTTCAAATGCTTCAAATACATATAGAATGAATCATGAGACCTTTAGGCATTCCATCTTGTATTTACTTATGAAAGTGAGTGCAATCATTGTTACATGTTACTTAACTTAATATGTATTATAAATGCAAAAGCAAGTTTGTTTTTTCATTATCCTTTCACATCTAAACTAGCCTAAAATTTTGCATACACATTGTTGGGTTTGTTAAGTACACACAGCACCTAACATTTGCCCACCCCCTCCCTTACATATGAAAATTAGTATTACATAATGAGAACTTAGGTGTACTTTCCTTATTTATCATATTTATCTCTACTTTGATAATAAGCAATTTGTACTTAAGTAAAAATGCCCGAAAAAATTGTGATTTTTATTAAGATAATTTAAAACATTTATTTTATGTTATGTTTAAAAAGTGACAATTTTGAATTCATTTCCAATTGGAATATCATATTGAAAGTAATTCCTTAATATTTCATCATCTATGATAATTAAAAAAATTTGAAATGCTAATAATTAAAGGATGTAAGCTGTTAAGATGTTGTACAATAAGATTAATTTTGGATTCCAAAATTGGATTCATATTTTTTTATTTATCACAGGTTAAATGTCAAAACTTACTTTGTTCTAATTGTGCTTATTTGTAACTAAATTTTATTTATAGCACCAATTCTGCTGAAAACATTTAAGCTAAATTTATTAAAATGACAAAAGTATATGTCTGTCTCTTTCTCATTTGTACAGTTAAAAATCTCTCATTGTTACCTCAGCAGGATTAAGCCACAGAACCATTTGCAAGGTATATAAATAAGGACATAAACACAAATTATGGGATCAACAGAAAAAAATAAATAAATGTTAGTAAATTTATTCCCCATGACTTCATGGGGAATAAATATGATTTAATATTTTTTGCAGTTTTAAAGTAGTATAAGTTTCCTCATTGAAGTTGTTTGTAATGCTGATCATAGAAAATCCCATTGTTAAAATTAGTCATACATAAATAAATTAAATTGAAATGACTATCTACTTACAAAACAACTTTAAATTAACATACCTATTTGTGAGTTACCAAAACATAAACAACCTCCTTTTTAATTTAGGCAGTTGCAGCCTCATAATTTAATTTATATATTTTATAATTGTAGTTCGAATAGGCAATATGAACATTAAAAAGGCAGATTATTACAAGCTGAAGCTCCATATCAAGCTGCTGAAGCCTCGGGTTTTGCTAGTTTTTTATAGTTATAATGTGTGAAATGAGGACACAATATTTGTACTATAATAATAAATTAGTGGTAAAATTTCTTTTTTTTTGTTTTAAATTATTACACAGTTGTATTGAGCATATATGTAAACATTGTTTTTTTTAAATTTTTTTTATTATTATTAAAAATTTGTACTGAAAATTTCTGTGAAGATAAAATACTTTATGTTCCTTACATGAAAACTTAGCATGGTAAAAAAATAATATGTATGTACAAATAATTATTTCTTATCAGATTAGATATCGCTTATCAGTAGACTAATATTGCTTTCCATGTATATTGTATGAAAAATAAAAATAGATTTTCGAACTATATTACGCACAAGTACAAGAGAATTTAATTTCTTTTTTTTTTTAATTTTTCACGATGTCAATGACAAACCACCACAGATCCGAGATATCGTTACAATCGATGTATTGTGATACAAGGTCACCTATATAGCCTAATAAAGAGCATACGGGACGAATACACTTAGATATGGTATTACATTGCTCTCAATGATATCAGCACTAATTTTTATAATTTAATGACTCACCCGTCCGGCTGTTTAAATTGGTGTACCGGCCGATGACAATGAAATAGTTTATTTTTCAGTAATAATTTTTTATTACTTAAATGGAAATTAATATTATCGCCGATTTCTGTAGAGGCATCGTAAATTTTTGAATTTGTATATATTTCTCTATGTGATCTCTTAATAAGAAAACTTTTTATAAGAATGTGGGAAAATTACCTTGTCTAAACATTTCAATTCCTCCGTTGGATAAACTGTTTTTTCGCACCTTGCACAAGTTTTATTCATTGTGACAAATTAAAAAAACACAATCACTAAAGAAATATGAACAATATTTAACAGACACAACTTTCACGTTACACAAACAAAGTTTAAAATTCACTTGAATTCATAAAAACACTCACGAGCACGATTTTCGTAGCATCCTCGAACGCGCATGCCAAAAAAATGACAAATGGCGGCGGTCAATGTTGCCCTCGTTAGAGCAAAAGCTACCATGTGTCATCAACCATTTTAAAAGAATGGGAGAAATTATAGGTTTTTTACATAACTTACTAATTAATTTAAATTCAAATGGTCATTACATAATTGTTTAGTGCAATATTTAAGTTATTTTTCTAACCATTACATTGAAAAGGATTATTTTTTTAAATCTAAAATCGTATTTAACGTCGAAATCTTATATATGTCTGTATTTGTGTTGAAAATTGGATCAAATCTAAAAAATATAATGTTTGTATCACATTAAAACGTTTACATCCAGATAACTTTTTATTACTTCAAATAAACCATTGAAATTATTGCTCACATTGACACTTATCACGTTTTAAAACTGACAATGCTTCGTTAAACAGTTGCTTTGAAGTTTGTATCATTTCTGTTAGATTTTTATAGTCATCTTGTTTTTCTTCTTCAATCATTCTAAGTTTGTCTTCCATTATTTTAAGTTTTTCTTCCGCCAATTCTAATTTGTACTTTAATTCATCTTTTTCTAAAGCTTCATATCCTGTTGGAGTTTCTGATGAAATTGTCTCACTCGGCTTTTCGAATGCTACGATTGATGATGGCTTCTTCGTTAAGGATGTCGTTCCAAATGCTATAACATCGTATTGCTGTTCTTTAGTCAATAATGTTTTAGATGTTCTCGATCCTCTTCTAGAACCTTCTTTCAAAGCCTTCAGTTCTTCCTCCAAAGATACCACTTTCCTTTCTAACTTTTTCTTCTTCTCTTTCAGCTTTCTATGTGTTAAATCCAATTCTTCCCATTTGTGACGTTCATAATCTAACCTCTCGTTTAGCGTCACAATTAAATCCGATAACTTTTTTATTTCATTGTCTGTCGCTGTTTTCATCGGAGTGAAGAAAACACTTTGTAATGAACACTCCTCATATCTTAATAACTGAGCTCTCAATTCTTCAATTTTTGTCGCCTTTTCTGATGCTTGTTGTCGAAGAGCGTCAATTTTCGCGTCCGTATTTCTGATTAATTTTTGATATTCACCAATTTCGTTATTCATCTTTGTTATCTTTGATGTATTCTCTTTCAGAATTTCTTGGTAGTAAATTTCCAGATTTTTTATTTGATTCTGTAAACGAAACGCAAAACGTTTAGGAATATTGTAAATATTATATCATAAATTAAAAATAATCATAATTTATGTTACGATTAGTTATACTAACTCTTTGCTCTGTTATAAGAAGATCATCATGGTTACTTTTCTCTACAAAAGTTTGCATTTTTTGCCTCATAGTTGTCGAATCACACTCTAAATTTCTTATTCGACATCTTGCTCCATCCAATTTCTTTTTTAATTCCTGGTTTTCTTCTCTAAGCATATTTAAATCTTTCATGGCTTGATCTGTATCTTTTTTCCTTTTCATTTCTAATTCCCGAATAATCTAAAATTTATAAAATAACATTTTAAAACTAGAAACAATAATAGCATGAAAATTTGCTTGAAATGTACAGAAACTCACTTGAGCTTGATCCTTTCTCTTTGATTCTGTTGTATCTTTATTCTTACCGTTGAGTTTTTCTTCTAGTTCCATATTTTTTGCTTGTAATAAAACAATCTGCTGTGCTCTACCCTTCCAACCGGCTAAATCATTTTGCAATTCTTTTATACTCGTAAATTTATCGCCGAGCTCTTGTTGTAGTATTTTCGTTGCTATTAATATATCATTCTTTAATTCAAGATTTCTATTTTTGCTTTCATAAAGTCTTTTATTGACTACAGTAAGCTTATTGTTTAATTCTTTCAACTCGTCCGAATTAACATCGATTGTTTCTTCCTTGCAAAGGCAAGCTTCTAATTTTTCATTCTCTTTATTGATAATATCGAGCTGCATTATTTTTCTTTCGAGAGCCGCATTTTTCGTTTTATAACTTTCAACTTCAGCTACTAAATGTCGGTTCTGCTTGCAGAGTTCTGTTATTTTAGCACTTATTATTCCAGCAGATTTTGATGAAATTGCTGGTCCAGTACCAGATATGATGTCACGTATTCGTTGTTTAAGGTCCAAGATAGTTTTATTCAGTTCTTTCATCTCTTCGTCTTTCATAAATACACATTTACGTAGTTCGTTATTTTCACCAGTCATTATCTAAGAATAAATAAATATTTAGTATTTTGGGTTGGGTTGATGCTTACGTGTAGGTAGTTAAAGTGATAAGCTACTTATTTTTTGTCTCTATATATAAGAAGTAAATAAAATAATTGTGATATACCTTAAGCTGTTCAATTAAATGTGCATTTAGTTCTGGAGGATATAAAATATCATCTTCGTCTGGTTTATCAAGTGCAGCTAACATTTTTAGTTTCATTTCATCCGTCTCATCGATTTTCGCTCCCATGTCAGTTAACTTTTCGTCTTTTAAATTGCCTTTAGATCTAATTTTTGCATTTGAAGATACTTTTTTGCTATCCATTTTAAATTTCCTATCATTTCATTTGAAAAGTATTGATTATATGTCAGAGTTTAGATTTTATTAACAAAAAATATTTGGTAAAACAACCTCTTTTGAAAATAAAAAATAATCTTTTTTCGTATGACATATTTAGACTGGTAAAGAATTTCTTTATAATAATAATATTTTGTAGCCTCATTACTATTAGGTACATAATTTAAAATAAATAAGATATTAATTTCACAATAATTCATTATGTATTTAAATTAATAGCGATATTTCTATGTTACCAACCTGCAAAAACATATAATTGTATCTGACAATTGACGGCTGGTGACAACCAGCTGTCGTAAATTCATTGATTATTTTTTATATTGCGTTAAAAATATTGAAAAAAAAAAAAAATTAAATTTTTTTGCAGTCTGAAATCGTCAACCCATCCTTATGGACAGTATCTGACTGTTCAGTTGTTCAATTTTAATTCCTTGTCCTTCTAACAAGATTCAGGTACGAATAAAATTAATTTGTCCTTGCATAAAAATAATGTCTTATTTCTTATCATTTTGTTATGCAAACAAAACATTTTCACGCTTAATTATAGACGTAACAATTCATTATTTAACAATTTACCTATTTATTGATTATACTATTTAAGTTTATGTTCATTTATATATATTTTTAATTGTTTAGTTTCAGTCAAAATGCCTGGCACGAATCTTATAGTGCCTGTTGTACTATGGGGTAAACATGCACCTACTCACTGTATATCGTCAGTGTATTTATCGAGAGACCAGAAAACGTTAGTAACAGGTTGTTACGATGGTCAAATATGTATTTGGCAAGTAGAACCCGAGACCTTAAAGATGACACCCCGTTGCCTTCTTGTTGGGCACACTGCCCCTGTCACATGTTTATCCAGAGCCTCTATTATCCAGGTAAATAAAAAAAAAACATATTTTTTAAAAAAAATTTTGTTGTCTTAAAATAATTTGACTTAATTTATATTATTAGGTAATCTGTTACTTATATTTCATAATTAATTTAAATTTGATTAGAAGATATAGGTAGTAATAATAACAATTTAAATATACTATCCAAGTATTCAATTATGTAATCTTGCTTTAACCCTAAAAGTTAAAACTTTTTTTTTGTTTTTGTTAAAAATTCTATTTTATGTTTGCATTGAACAAATAATAAATAAATGTGCTGTCGAATTGGAGGGCGTTAGTAAAATACTATTGTAGTTACTATCATATATATTGTTTAGGATATGTAATTTTATTAAAAAAAAATGACATTAAAAAAATATAAATGAATTTTGTATATGGGGAATACACATTTAGGGTCCTAAAATAAAATATTCAAAATAAAGTTTTGCAAACTTTTAGAGGTCTTAAATATAATTGTATTTTTTTTTTACAAATCTATACATAATAGCATTTTTTAATAAGAAAATAATGTTCTAGGATAACAACTTCATAGTAAGCTCTTCCGAAGCTGGTGAGATGTGTACATGGGATCTTGTGGATGGGAAATGCAGGGAGAGTGTCAAGCTAACACAAGTCCATACAAATATTCAGGTATTAATGTCAAATTGTCAGTTGAAATTCATCATTATGATTTTTTAATTATTTTATTTTAAGTGATACCTATTAAAAGAATAAAACTAATTCAAATAGTTTATATAAGTAAATTAACATTTATTGGCAAGATTTAGACAAGAGCTATTTTTTAAAGATAAGGAGGACAACTCCAGTATCAGAACACTCTGCTTTTAAAACAATTTCATTACAAATAAATATAAACACGTCAACATATTTTAGTAACATAACTAATGAAATTAATTGGTACTAGAAAAGGTAAAAAGTATTAAGCAGACTATTTAACCAAATTAATATCTTGAATCTTTAAAATCTTCTGTTTTCATATAAATGTTTTGTAATTATTGTGATTTTTTTTTGACAGGCCCCTTGGTGGGGGTAGATAGATATTTGCCTTTTACGCCGAAGGTTGTAGGTTCGATTCACACTTAGGACAGACATTTGTGTGCATGAACATGTCTTTTTGTCCTTAGTCTGGATGTAATTATCTATATACAATACAATAACATATACTACTTTTCTATACCAATACCAACATACTAATAACATATACTACTTTTTTAATACCAACTTTAAAGAAAAGTAGTATATGTTATATATCAGTTGTCTGGTTTCTATAGCACAACCTCTGCTTAGTTTGGGATCAGATGGCCGTGTGTGAATAATGGATAGGATAATATTATTATTATTATTATAATTAAGTTACTTGTTTAGTTTGTTCAGAAAACTCCTGTGTTATAATATTGTATATTGTACACGATAATTATAATACATTGAAATGTTGGCATTGTGATATTAGCAAAATGTGACTTACTATCATGATTTGGGTTGCCAGGTGCTCCGAATTTATGGCCATTTCCAAATCCACTAATTCTAGTTAAATAAGATCATAGCACAAAAAAAAATGACACGACGATGACTTTAACATTTAAAAATACCATGTTAATTATTAAATTAATATCCTATCAGGAATCAGAAGAGATCATAATAATAATAAAAAAAAATACAAATTATTATTGTCACTTACAAAAACAAATAAAACAGGAAAGAAATAAAAAGAGGTTGGTTGGTATTTCTAGACCACAGCTTCGGTACACATCTGATGTGTGACAATAAATTATCTTTTTTCCAAAGGCTTACCATATGTGCAATAGCGAGGATCTCCGTTTGTTCTGCAATGGCTACTACGCTGAGATTTTGATCATGGATCCATTCTCACTCGAGATCCTGTTCTCGTTGAGTTCAAAAATGAACCCCGATTGGATATCTGCTTTGCACGTGAGTATCGAAACTGGCCAAACTTAAAGACTCCACACCAATTACTTTTCTTAGTGAAGTTTTTAATTTATATGTATGCATTTTGTAAATGTAAAAAAAATATGGCAGCATTTCATATTAAAAAGCTACTTTACCATAATCAAGCCGAGGTGGCCTAGTGGTAAGAACGCGTGAATCTTAACCGATTATATTAAACGATCATCGTTTGTTCATACTCGGGCAAAGCACCACTGAATTTTCATGTGCTTAATTTGAAATTATAATTCATCTCGTGCTTGACGGTGAAGAAAAACATCGTGAGAAAACCTGCATGTGTCTAATTTCACTGAAATTCTGCCACATGTGTATACCACCAACCCGCATTGTAGCAGCGTGGTGTAATAAGCTCCAAACATTCTCCTCAAAAAGGGAGAGGAGGCCTTTGCCCAGCAGTGGGACATTCTCAGGCTGTTACTGTTACTATAATCGATATGTTCGTTTTGAATTCAAATTGTTTCAGGTACTGCGACCATCGTCAAGGAAAGACGATGTTGTTCTTGCTATTTCTATCACCGGAACTGTTAAGGTGAGCAATTATTCGCGCGAAGAATTCGATTTAGAATCTTCCCTTCATAATGACTTCCACTTCCTTCCAGCAGACAAGTCAGATTATAGATTTTACTAAATTAATTCTCTACCAATTTAATGGTGACAGAACTTAGTGTGAGGTACCACAGTCTCGTGTAACGCTCACCGGTTGAATGAGCCATTGTAATTACAGGCCAGGGTATATAACACATACCATGGTACGTTTGTACGTGTGTCACTAAACCCTCTAAACGACTGGACCGATATAGGAGTTTTTTTTTGTTTGTGTGAGTGTCCCTGGATGGTTTGGATTGGTGGATTGGATTTCATCCGTACGAAATCGAGACGGGCAATATGCTATTGCATACAGTACACACACATACATACACAACTCTTATGTTTCGTAGGTGTGGTCGTTGCTCGGCCACGAGAACAAACAATCGGAACCGATATACGAGAACGAATCGAAACAAATTCGCTGCCTGAACGCGCTCTCGCTCAACTGTTGCGCGTACAACCAGCGCACGGTGTTGATTGTGTGCGCAAAGTACTGTCAGATATATGATGCTGGTGAGTTCAAATTTATAGTAGTAGTAGTATACCTTTAGGTGGTAGGGCTTAGTGCAAGTCGCGTGGGTAGGTATCGCTCACTCATGGTATGTCCTATAGCTAAGCAGTTAATATGGTTGCGTTCCGGTTTGAAGGTTGAGTGAGCCAGTGTAACTACAGGCATAAGGGACATAACATTTTAGTTCCCAAGGTTGGTGGCGCATTGATGATGTAAGGAATGGTTAATATTTGTTACAGCGTCAATGTCTATGGGAGGTGGTGACCACTAAATACCATGTGGGGCATTTGCCCATCCGCCTACCTTTTAAAGAAAAATAACTCCTTACAATACATGAAATGTACTTAAATATTGTTTGATTGATATTTCTAGGTGATTTCTCCGTTCTCTGCTCGATTCAAGCGCCATCCGGTGAACGTTGGATGTCAGGAGACTTTTTGGCCCCAGACAGGGTCCTTGTGTGGTCCACGGAAGGAAAGGGTTACCTTTATAAGTTGCCAGCCAAGTAAGTGATTATAATTACTCTGTAAATAAATTCAAATATATCATAACATTTGTTTAAAACATTTTCATTAAGATTTATACAATTTGAGATTTTTAAACTTTTTCATATTAATGATTGATACAGTCGAAAGCTTTAAGAAAATCAAAATTTAAAATTTCATATCGAACACAATTTTATTAATTATTTTAAAGCATTAGATTATCATCATTGAGCACTACGCCTCGGTCGTTTCGTTGAATCACTGTTTTTTTTATACAAAATGAATTAAATTTTATCATTAAAGATAGCTTAATACTAATATATTAGGATTTATCAACTGAAACGGATTGATTCTTTAACATGTGTAAAATAAATATATTTTACATCGCCTTGAATTAACAGTATTAAAAAAAATACTATAATAATCATTAAAATTTATAACATGACTGCCTTGTTGGTCTAGTGGTTTGATATAAGGCTGCAGACCTAGAGGTCCTGGGTTCAATTCCCAGGTCGGGCCAGTAAAAAGTTATTGGGTTTTTCTGTCAGAAAATTCTCAGTAGCAGCCCGGAGTCTGGAAGTTGGAAGTGTAAAAAGCACTCGGAAAGCACGTGAAGCCGTCGGTCCTTCGCCTGAATTCTTTCCGGTCGTGTCGGATAGCCGTCCCATCGGATTATGAGAGTTAGGGAATAGAGAGTGCACCTGTGATTGCGCACACACTCGTGCACTATAATATCTCCTGCGTAGTTGGCTAATCTCTCTTGAGATTTGCCGCCATGGCCGAAATCGGTCTGGAGGACATTATTATTTATAACATACCCTACTTGCATATAAGCTAAGTAGGTACTAAGCTCGCTAAATATGTGACTTTCTTTTATAGCAAACTCCGCGGAAAAGCTATCAGTAGGTCAGCACTGTTTGATTTTTGTAAATGTATTTACTATTAGTGGTTGAATTTTGTTTGCTCATTATGTTTTTTTGTGTAATCCTGGAAGTGCATATTTATTTTTATTTCTTAGATGTAATTTTGAGAACAGGATTTTTTTTAGGATTAATGACGTCATTGATATTGAGCTATTTAATTGTAAATTGTTTTATTGTGTTTTATAGAATAAGCTAAGTTTATGGATAATTGATTTGTACTGATTGTATACAAAAATACTTATCTATTTATTTGAAGTAGTTGATTTTACTAAAAGAATTATGAAAATAGATAAATTCTGTTAACAAAGATCTAGTGCTGGGCTATGAAGGAAAAAATTGTGAGGCAATCTGCCTATGTCGAATTAAATTCTATCACATGTAGATTCACAAACACGCCCGGGGTAACATGGTGAAATGAACTCCAAATCTTGCTCTTTGAGAAAACATAAAACTTTTCGCCACAAAGGCCGTTATAGTTTGCTAATAAAAAAAGCCTGTGTAAGTAAAGATATGAATAATAAGGAACAGTACCAGCCTGTGAATGTCTCACTGCTGGGCTAAGGGCTCCTCTCCCTTTTTGAGGAGAAGGTTTGGAGCTTATTCCACCTTGTTGCTCCAATGCGGGTTAGTGGAATACACATGTGGCAGGATTTTAAGTGAAATTGCAGGTTTCCTCACGATGTTTTCCTTCACCGTCAAGCACGAGATAAGTTATAATTACAAGTTAAGTACATGGAAATTCAGCGGTGCTTGCCCGGGTTTAAACCCACGACCATCGGTTAAGATTTACGCGTTCTTACCACTGGGCCATCTCGGCTTAAGGAACAAATATGTTTAATTCAGAAACGCTTAGCTTATTTTATACAGTTTTTGTTAGTGTTTATTTAGTAAATAGATAGTATATGTGTTTCGTTGCGTATAGCACATCATAATATCCATTATTATTATTTTGTTGGTTAACAATTTACACAATACACAAAGTTGAAAGCCGATACTTCAAAAACTGTCTATCCGAACACCCTGTGTAAAGTAAACACGTCACATTTTGGTTCAATTACTATTTTCGGTGTATTTTGTGGTTTGATTATTTTTTTTAAATTAAACTTACCTTGCTTGATAATTTTCCAAGTTTGAATTGAAACCATGTAAATGTTAAACCCAGATCCCAAAATACCACAAAGGTAACGTTTGATTATCGTTCTGTAGATATACAATACTGTATAAAAACCTTCGTGTGATTGCAGTTCCGTACCTGATCACAAAGGTTTCCACGGTCCATCCGTGGACCACGATAGTCCTGTGCTGTTTAGCATTTTGGCGCATCCAGATAATAAGGTGAGGGTTAAGTATATGTTAACTGGTTGGGCAACCTATCTACCTAGGTAGTTGGTAATAAAATCCAAATAAAATGTTGTTACAAAACTGCCTAGAAATCTTGGAGGTTTTGTATTAGGTCCGAATATTTATTTTTCGTAAAAGTAAAGTAAATAAATATGTACCTCAATAATTCGTTTCTCAAATTAATACATGTTACTACATGACTTACACTAATTTTGTTTTTTCAAAACGAAAAACCTAGACAATGACTCGACACAACAATAGTTCTCGACAGAACCGATTATTTATATAAAAAAAAAACTTTAATTATCTTCTATAATATATAATTTAATATTAGTATCAAAACTTTAATATAATATAAAATAAGGATATTTGGACAACTGTGGAAGGAAGGACACTTGTGGTAATAGTTTTTGGAACAGGTTTTTACATTCACGCGTACTCGTAAGCCTCGTTACGTCATTTACCTAGTATCACTTCTTCTTCTGTATCAATTTTATTTATAATATCGGTTGGCGGACGAGCAAATGGACCACATGATGGTAAGTGGTCACCAACGCTCATAGACATTAGCAACAATACCAAGTATTGCTGTTTTGTAGTAGAATATCTAATGAGTGGGCGATACCTACCCAGACGAGCTTGCACAAAGCCCTACCACCAGTAAATTATTACATTGACGTCATCAGCAGTATTTAGTATTGTTGTGTTCCGTTTGGTGAGTGAGCCAGTGTAATTACAGGCACAAGGGACATAATATCTTGGTACCCAAGGTTGGTGGCGCATTGGCGATGTAAGCGACGGTTAACATTTCTTACAATGCCAATATATATGGGCCACCTGATGATGCCCATACTGTCGTCCGCCTACCTGTACTACAAAAAAAAATCAATTTAGGACAATAGAAGCGAACAATGTTGCTTACCAGGATTTTAAATCGTCAGTTTTTTTTTCAACCCATTTCAGTTACTATCCTGTCCACCAGCAATGCGTTTTGTGCTGACGTCAGTGGGTGGTAAACAAAGGAGACTGCTTCTTCGAGGCGACTCAGCCGGTGTCGTCTCCTTGTGGAACGTAGATGACGCAGCGCAACCACAGCCCGGTAACTTGTCATGTAAGTATTGGTACTTTAGGCATAGATAACATATATATATATATATATATATATATATTTGGTCACTTATATTCTGATCTATTGTAGTTTGCCTCTCTAGAATAAGTTATTGAAATTAATGTTCACAGCTTACGCACCGATAGTGTTGACGAGCTTGGAAATGGCTTGGGCGGAAATGAATCCCAGTCCAGTTGGTATACTGGATCAGTTCAGCCATCCTGAGGAACCTGGTGAGTTCTGGCGATTGATTTTGTTTGTTATGTTTGCATACAACACTAGAAAATTGTATATAAAATTCCAAATATATACAACGACGACGAGGGCACTTTGATTAATAATATCTTGTGATTCTACTTCCACAATGGGTATTCCATCTCTACGGTGTATCTTTTTATGGTTTTGATAAAATTGGTTTAATTTATTTGTATGGGAACCGCTAGCGTGTAACTTTAGCTAAATCATTACACCTTTTATAACCGTCTTCTGTAGCTTAAGCAATTCGGAAGAATTGGGTATCAAGATTGTCTTTATTTATTTATTTAAATACTTTTTTGACTACCACATTGTGTAGTAGGACAAAAGGCGGACTTAATGCCTAAAGGCATTCTCTACCAGTCAACCTTTAGGCTAAGCAGAAATTCGTAAAGGCGATAATTGATAATAAGAAATATATATATGTACAAATATAACAACATATGAGTAATAATGCATCATAGATGTCAAAGATGAAGAGAACTAAGAACTTTCTGACAAAATATGCTAACGGACATGACAATGACGAGTCTTGAAAGTAAATTTTGAGGTGGCTTTTCTCATATGCTCGGGTACTTTGTTCCATAATCGGTCAGCTTGAACGGAGATTTTATTTATTTGCAGAAATAAAATTGACGGCATCGATATATTTACTGGCCGCGAACCGTTTGGTGGTGGGTCGAGACGATGGGTCAATTGTCATCGTGAACGCAACACATACGGTACAACTGCAACTGTTGCATGGGAACCATCAGCAGTTGGATGGTAAGAAATAGTTACTGGTGGTTGGGCTTTGCGCATGCTCGTCTGGATAGATACCACCCACTCATTAGATATTCTACCGCAAAACAGCAGTACTTGGTACTGTTGTGTTCCGGTTTGAAGGGTGAGTGAGCCAGTATCATTAGAAGCACAAGGGAGGTAACATCTTAGTTACCAAGGTTGGTGGCGCATTGACGATGGTTAACATTTCTTACAATGCCAATGTCTATGGGCGTTGGTTACCACTTACCATCAGGTGGCACATATGCTCGTTCTATGCAATAAAAAAAAACAAAAAATGGAGAATCATATAAGAACAGAACCAGTATTTCTATCCTGTAAGAACTAATATAGTAACGAATACTCTGAAAACTAGTGAAATGTTGACAACCGACTGAAGCTGATATACTATTTTGATGCATGTGTTCTTGAAATATTATAGTTATAGTGGTCATAGTCACTTATCATCTTACGACATCTTACGACCGTTTGCTGCGGTGAGTCTCGAGTTTGTTCTACTCGAGTCTACGAGATAGCTCTACATATATACGACGGCGGGAGCTATGGCTCAGCGATACTACTGTCTCCATCTTGAGTAGGTGGTACAGAGTCCATTGCGTAGGTAGCAAAAATGATAGTGTATATGTACCTAACCTAACCTAACCTTACTTCATTTTCTTTTGAACACAATAAGCACTTAAAAGTAAAGTTGGTACACCGACAGTTCCGTTTTGAGAAGTGACCTGGTCGGCGTCCCGAATCGCAATGTCCGTTTTCAATTCCTCACTTTCCAACACGACTCTGTCCTCGTGCCGCGTTTACAATAACGAGTGACGTCACGGTGTTTACCCCTTCTCTGGTACTAAGATACTTAAATAGGCAACTTAATATTGAACGATATCGCTTTCCACGACATTGAAAGACATTTTTTCTCTCGTTGAACAATGACTTGAGTATTAGATAATAATAATAATATATTTATTTATTTTCTTCACAAAAAGTTTACAAAGTAAAATGTAACATTTACATAACAGCTAAATAATGTGAAGACTGGTACTTGCAATAGATAAACTGTTCTACAAGACACCAGGCCTCCACTCCCGTTTATATGAACAAAAAATAAAAATAAATGTATAAGGTGGGATGTAAGAAATAATACAAAATATAAAATAAAGTAAATAAGACTCCATGCTTATGTTAGCGTTGGTACGTGTGTGTGCACGTGTGTGTGTGTGTGTATGTGTGTTGCATTTAATTCAATTTTAAAGGTGTGAATAAACTGTTTACATTTGTGTCATTTAAATCCAAAAGGTACTTAAAGATGAATTGCTTTAATTGTCTGTTTGTGTATTTCCTAATGTTAAGCTTAGCATGCAATATGTTATATATTCTAGGAGCTAGGTAATTATAGGATCTTTGGGCAAATCTTGTCCTAAAAAATGGAACAGGACATTTATTTAGTCTTTTTTCATTAATTTGTGTTATTAAACCTTCACTGCTATGGAATCTGCGCGTTATTTGGTATATGAATAGTTTACGGACATTCAATACTTGAGTTGTATCATACAATAATGTGGTTGGGTGGCGAATTGGAAGTGCCATAAGTACCTTTAATACTGCTCTCTGAGCTCTTTCTAGTCTGGTTAAATGCACTTGTGCAACACCTCCCCAAGCACATATGCAATAACTTAATAGTGATTCTCCCAGTGCTTTGTATGTTCTAATAAGTAAGGTGAAATTAGCTACTGTGCGTAGGTTTCTAAAAACAAAAATTAGTTTTCTTATACGACTACAGATAAGAGATATATGAGAATCCCATTTTAAATGTTCATCAATCATGATACCAAGATATTTGATGGTTTTAACGCGGCTTAAAGAGGGGCAGTTGCAATTAGGTGGAGTGTCAGGGTGAAGATTACAAGGAAATGTGTGTGTATTCAATGTTAATGAAGTGTTTGGGCTACCAAGTTCGTTTATAGAAAAACATATATATTTCGTTTTATTTATATTAAGGGATAATAATGAATTTTCTAGCCGATATAGAGATAGTTTTAAACGTTTTTTTTTTTGTATTTAGACTGGCCTCCCCATCAACTCCTCCTCGGTCACATCGGTAGAGTTAACTGCCTGTTATATCCTCATCACGTACATCATAGGTAAGTGTAAGACTAATTATTATCAATGTATTCGTTTGTTTGTTACGTTTCACCGTCTTAACTACTCAAGCGATCATCGTGACATAATACCTAATACCTCCTCGCTTCCTCATATGCGGGTAAAGCCGTAGGCGGAAAATAGTATAATAAATGTATAAAATGATGCTAAGTTTTTTTTTTACATTTGTAATTGCAAATGAACTAAATGATGCTTGGTCACTGTCGCCTATAGATGCTAATTTAGGTCTAAAATGGTATGCTTCTTGTGTCTATAAATAAACCAGCCACCTACCAAAGATGGTAACCGTTGTAAAAAAACAATATCGATCAATATCGGTTTCGTAACATTTCGCCCTCAGATACGACAAATCCCACCTAGTGTCCGGTGGTATAGACTTCGCAGTGTGCCTCTGGGACTTGTTCAGCGGAGCGCTCCTGCATCGCTTCTGTGTGCACGCGGGGGAGATCACTCAGCTCATCGTACCTCCTCAGAACTGCAGCGTAAGTAGTATAGTTTATTTGTATGAAGTTCTTTTACGTGGCTTGCAGTAGAGAGAACTGGCAGAAATCGTCACGTAACGAAAGAGGGTTATACCACCTCCAAGTGATCTTTCGTATGTGTGCGTGAGTGCGAGTTTTGAGATTTGACAGTAAAAAATTCCACATAAATTTCTAAATCATTATATTTATATTCCAATAGTTGATGGAAAATATTAGACCATTATTATCATTAATAATTTGCGAAAAATATATATAAATTTGAATACGCATTGCTCTCTGCACATCCGTGCGGAGGCCTTTCCGTAACAGCCTGTGAATTTCCCACTTTCCCTTTTTGAGGAGAAGGTTTGGAGCTTATTCCACCACGCTGCTCCTGTGCGGAGGCTTCTCAGAGCGAGTGACTTCGTAGGGAAATCCTTTTGATACTAGCGCAGGAACTCGTCCGCTAGATGATCCCCCAATCGGTTGTCAAAGTCCTCGCGTCAGAGGCGAGTGTCGCCTTGACCTCGATTATGTCGAACATTTCTTATTCTACTGTTTTATACAATTTTTCTTTAATTTCAAACACTAAAGCTCGTCAATAGCCACCGAATCAAAAAGGGAAAATCGGTTTTTATAAAAAATATGTGAGTGCTAAGGTACTCACGAGAATAGATGTGTAAACATGTGAGCTCATGTACCGATCTCACGCACACATTAACGCACTCACAGTAACAAATCTTACGCTGACGTCATCTGACGTTTGACATCTAACGCTGACGTCATTAGACGCTCGAGCTCTCAGCCCCTACCGCGTACCAAGCGCTAAGATGTTCGCACATAGTAATATCGCAATCTGAAATAATTATCATTTGTATCTAAATGTTTTAGCCGAGAATACAGAAATGCATCTGTTCCGTGGCCTCTGACCACAGCGTGACATTATTGAGTGAGTATAATTATATTAATTTTTAATATATATAATATTTTTTTATAGAGGAAGACAGACTGACGGGCCACCTGATAGAAAATAAGGTATGTCAGGCCAGTATAACTACAGGCACAAGGGACATAACATGATACCAAGTTTGGTGGCGCCCCGACGATGTAGAAATGGTTATTGTTTGTTATAGTGAACATTTATGGGCGGTGGTGACTACTTACCTTCAGGTGGTCCATTTGCCAGTGCGCCTACCTTTTATGAATAAAGCTTTTGTCCAGCAATGGGATATTATATACAAATATACACTGTAATAAACACTCGTTGGTATCTGAAGGTCTGTCGGAGCGTAAGTGCGTTACGCTGGCGTCTCGTCACCTGTTCCCGGTTGTCACCATCAAGTGGCGGCCGGCGGACGACTTTATGGTGGTCGGTTGCAGCGATGGTACCGTCTACGTGTGGCAGATGGAGACTGGACACTTGGACAGGGTTCTACATGGTAAGCAGTTAGAATAGCAGTTGAAGTTATTTCATAGTGACGAATTGATTGTTAGGCGGAGTAGTTCTTAAAAACAACTCCAATAAAATTGGTACAGTTGAGAGAGAAAGAAATAGCAATATTGTTACTCGTATATTATTGGTTTAGCTGAGAGAGAAGGAGATGAGAATATTGTTGCTCCTATAAAATTGATATAGTTGCGAGAGAAAGAGACGGCAATATTGTTATTCAGCAAGATTCTGAAGAAAAAAACTGGTACGATTATAAAGTTATATGCGATTACGCTGTACTGACACGCACGCCTCAGTTAGTGTGTCACGTTCCGGAAAGTACCATTGGTTTCGTATAAGAGGGGGCTTCCCTTGTTCAGCACACTATCGCTGCTCCGTCACGTAGTATAACGCGTTTGTACTCAACGCTAAACTTTTAATATAACAGCAGACAATGAAATCAACGTGATTATTTTATCTATGATATCAACTATAATTATTAGATATTTGTGTGCATGAACGTGTCTGTTAGTCCTGAGTCTGGGTGTAATTATCTATGTAAGTACGTATTTACAAAAGAAAAGTAGTATATGTAGTATGTATATCAGTTGGCTGGTTTCCACAGTACAAGCTCGCTTAGTTTGGGATCAGATGGCCGTGTAGGATATAATTATTATTATTATTTATAAATAATTTTATTTTTTAGTTCTCTATGCTAATGTATTTTACATGTCATTCATCATCATCACGTCACCAGAATCATCATCGTCAGTATTGCATTTCAGTTGCGTAATATACTTTATGGGTTGGTAATAGAGTTTATTTTTTCACAGGTATGATAGCGGAGGAAGTGTTGTCAGCCTGCGACGAGACCCTCGCTGATGAGTTAGGTGGTGCCTTGACATCCGGTACTGACCTTCAGGGCTTGGCCAATCCGGCTGTCCACTTCTTCAGGTATGGTTATATATTTTTTAACATTTGACGGAATATTTTAATCTTATTTCTTATTTCAATTGTAACATTTATAGTGCGTATATACTTTTATAGCCGGAAAGCACGTAAAGCAGTTCCTCGGAAAGCACGTAATGCCAATCAAAACAGAGTCTACTGTAAATTAAATATTGTTATAACTGCTTGATAAATAATTGTCATTGGTTAGTTTTTGGTATATTTTTGCATTCTGAACTTGATTTTGGTTTGTTTTTTTTTTGACGCTGAGCATATGATTATACTATAATTTCCCTGTAATGCATGTAAATGGTTGACACTCGAATCATATGTATTATGTACTAGCTGATCCGCGCCCACTTCGTTGGGCGATAACATTTTTTCTAAGTGCTACGATTTATTTCCTGACTGCCAAAAGTCGCGTTGGCCGAACATTCATAAAATTGTCTCGCGTATTTGATATTTAAATTATCTTTAAATATGCAACCGTGAAAAACATACCGTAAAAAAGTATTTTATCTAAATAAAATTTCCTTGGTGATAAAACAATTTATTTCTAAATAGTTTGACGGCCCAAATGGGCCCTCTTGGGTTATCTATTTTTTGATGCTAAATTAAAATAAAATATAAATTAAAAAAAATCTTAAAAATAGAAAAAATAATTCTGGTAAGGGACACCCTTATTACCTAGAGTTTTGAAATATACTTTACGACTTATTCTCATACCTCCCAAATATACATAACAAACTTCATAAAAATCGGTGGAGCCGTTTTGGAGGAGTTCGAACACAAACATCGTAATACGAAAATTTTATATACCTACTCGTAATTACGGTGTCAGCTGGCGGGGGGGGGGGCAGATTTGCGTACTACACTCTGTTCTCCTTAATCTGAGAACACTGCAGTGAGGTGGTGTGTGTGTGGCAGGGGGCTGCGGCACCGCAACCTGACGGCCATGCGAGCGGCCACGCAGCGCGGGCTGGCGGCGCTCGCGGCCGCCGAGCGCGGGCCGGGCGCCGGGCCGCTCGCCGAGCCCGCCCGCGCGCGCCGCGCGCCGCTCACCGTGCAGGGCTTCCGCTCCAACCCCGCCGGTACGTGGCGCGAGTCCCGCCCTAGGTAGAGTCACTGCCGGCGGGCCGGGCGATGGTCTGTCCGCCATATATACGCAACTTTACTGTATATTATTTACAGTGATTTGTTGATTTGTTGTTATTATGTTATACTGTTTCATAAACGTAGTCCTTAAACTGCTTAACCGTCACGATATCTATAACTTCATATCCATATGTATTGCCTTGTTTATTTAGATCCAGAAAGTCACATCCTGTTCTTTGACATCGAGGGTCTGATTGTGGAATTATTGAGTGAAGAGTACTCCGCCATGAGTCCAGCTAGCCTTGAGGTGAGTGAGATGTTTGGATCAAATTTATTTAACACCTTAATTTTTATTTTCGACGAAATATATCATAAGTAATATCACGAACTTTTCTATTCGGGTTATCGACAATGCACCCTGCGTTCTTTATAACTAGAACAGAACAACAAACTAAAGATGCCATCGTACAACTTTTAATTATTAAGTTACAACTCTATATATATATAGAGAGTTTAAAGTAGACGCGACAGGAATCCTCCGCAGTTGAACAATGACTGAGAAACGTCACATAGGTAATGTCAGTGCCGGATTAACCATGTAGCAAGAGTAGCAATTGCTATTGCCCAAAAAGGGGCCCCGCATCTCTGCTGCTTGTCGCCAGGACATCGTTATATTGACAGCTGACATTTGCACTATAACACAGGCATAATGGCATTGTACATTATTTGATAAAATATATCCGACACCAATAAAGAAATTATTTATAGCAAGATGTTTCAGGTTTTTTTATATAAACAAAATGAGATCGGTAATTGGGCCACCTGATGATAATTGTCACCAATGCCCATACACATTGTCGATATGCGAAATATGAACCAATCAATCATCAATGCACCACCAACCTTGGGAACTAAGACTTGTCCCTTGTGCCTGTAGTTACACTGTCTAATAGGGTAGTAACTTAGTTGGGGGTAAAAATCCCATGTCACATCTACCATTGGAATATAGTGTAGATTTTTAGGAGTCGTAAGTTATATAAATAAAGATAGTCACGGTATTAGATAGGTAGGAACGGTAATATTACGGCATATTGGTGGTAGGGCTTTGTGCAAGCTCGTCTGGGTAGGTAACACCCACTCATCAAATATTCTACCGCAAAACAGCAGTACTTGGTATAGTTGTTGAAGGGTGAGTGAGCCAGTATAATTACAGGCACAAGGGACATAAAACATTAGTTCCCAAGGTTGGTGGCGCATTAGCGATGTAAGCGATGGTTAACATTTCTTGCAGTGCTAATGTCTAAGGGTGTTGGTGACCACTTACCATCAGGTGGCCCATATGCTCGTCCGCCTTCCTATGTCTCGCGGGTATCGATATTGGCTTGCAATGCAGTAATTGCATACTATATATTAATAAGATACGTCTATCTTAACATAACACCAACATATTAGTTGTAAATATGTTTGTCCGTCAGGCCGCTGGTCTCATCACCAGCGAATACATGAAAGTGGCCGCGTTGACTCAGTCGGCGAGCCCGGACGCCGCAAAAAGGATATCCGGTGAGTTGTTTTTTTTTTTTTTTTTTTTAAATCCATGCGATTAATCTTTAGTAATATTTTTAAATGCGAAACTAAGTTTGGTTGTTTGTTGGCTTTTCTTTTATTAAAGCCACAACGTCAAGCTTATTTGGTTTTTCCGCTTCCGTTTTGTGATCCACAGTTCTGATTATTATTGTCCAATTGATATTTGCATTTTTTTTATTGAAGCATTAGTATATTATATCTCGTACATGGATTTAACTAGCTTATAAATTACGCCTAATGGGTGCAATCAAGCAAGCAAACATTCAAGATTGATTTGAGAGTTAGACATTTTATTAGTGTAAAAATTACTATTATATAAAAAAAAACAGATTTTTCTCATGATCAAATGTTTTACATGCTAACCAATGAACGGATAGATTTCTTTGGTCGTGTTAAAGACAAGGCGGGAGATATGGAACGTCTTTTGAAAGAGAAGGACAAACATGGTTTGTATATTTCTGATAAATTTAAATATTAAAAAAAAAACCTTTATAACTAAAACAAGTCTGAGTTCAACAAATGCAGTTCTATTGTTGTGCAACTTGTAAGGGAAATTAAATTAGATTTAAAGCGTTTTCTTTGAAAGAAAATGATACCATTTATATTTTTTTGGCTGCTTTGATAGTCTTGTCTAGTCTGGCTATCTTATAGGCCCCAATCTGGAGGTTTTGGGTCCAAGCCCCATCGGGCCGGTACAAAGTAATTGAGTTTTTCTGTTGAAAAATTCTCAGTAGCAGAACTGGGACGTGCACTTGGAAAGGCACGGAAAGCACGTGAATCCGTATTTTCTGCTCCTGAACTCTTTTTGCTTGATTTCGCTGTTCCGTCAGGTTATGAGAGTGACAGAATGGAGAGCATTTGTGTTTGTACATTTAATAGGTCAAAAGTGTGTGCACTTGTGACCCTGAAAATGTTCTGCGCAGTTGCCTTATCTCCCTAGAGAATGGCTGTAATCGTTGATTATTAATTTATAAATTATATGTACTTTTTTTAAACAAAGAAAAATTTTCAGGGATATTAGCAAAGATGAAGGAAGGTGCTGAAACGATGCAGACGAAGTTGCAGGCTAAGGCTGAGCAGCTGAAGGGCCAGGTCGACAGCAAAGGTAAGTGGTAGCAATAAGTAATATTACACCATACCTCTTGATGGAGTAAATCCCAAGACTGCCGTACAATGTGTTTTAAGCGTGGAATGAGATAGGATTATTAATATCAATTTAAACACACTTTTTGCATATATCTTTAATACTTTAATTTTTTTTATAATATAACATATATAAATAAAAAAGGTGAGCTCTAATATATTTAATAGAAAACTACAGGCAACGGCCTTCGATACAAAGAAAGGTTTAAAATATTCCTATTTATCCGTAAAAAAATAACATTTTGTATTAGGAGTTTTAAAACCTGGCTGAAATTGTTATCTATTAAATTGGATCTAGAATGCTGAACTTGTTCGTACGACTACATACGCATTCGCCGAATAAAATCACTGTGTGAGTGTCGCCTCGACATGGTTTATGAATAACATGTTTAATAAATATAATGAGGTTATAAAAGAAAAACTTTATAATTTTATAACAAACATCTTAGTACACCTTACATGTACTCAATCGAAGCCGTATCGTATTTACTTAATTTAAACCAAAGCTAGTAAATATTTTCTAAATAACGCCATCTAACGGGATCAAGACGAACCACGTCATGTATTGAGATTTGTTTCAAATATAGATGGTGTTAGTTTAATATTTCGCTAGTTCTAGTGTTTTTGCTTAAACAATAACGTCGCCTTACTTACAAACATTGTTTAGCAGGTGATTAGTTAATCAATGCTGTGTCTTCATCTTTTCTGTGTAAAAACAATACGGCAGAAAGAGAGAAATGAGTATTTAACTAAACGGTCTTACCGTTATATTTATACTTACATCATGAAATAACTGAAATTGGTCATGTGTATGGGTTTTATGGTTGTGTGGTTTTTGTATTTTGTTACACTAAAGAGACACAATACAAATTACTATATCTTGTAGCGTTATTACTTTTTTATATTACTTTACTTTAATCGTTGCAACTAGTTGGTTATATGATATTCGTAAGGATGCTTTAATCTTTATAATATAATCTGTATAATTTCAACAATTTTTGTTTTACCATCGAAATATAATATATAGCCCTGGGACATTATTCACACACGGTCATGTGATCCCCAACTAAGCAGAGCTTGTGCTATGGAAACCAGACAACTGATATACTACATATACTACTTTTCTTTTGTAAATACATACTTATATAGATAAATACACCCAGACTCAGGACCAACATATGTGTTCATTCACACAAATGTCTGTCCTGGGTGGGCATCGAACCCACAACCTCAGGCGTGAAAGGCAAGTCTACCAACCACGTCAACGGCTCGTCAAAATTATGAGAGTGAGACGAACAGATCGCATTGTATTGTGCACACACATATGCACTAATTGTACCGCGTAGTTAACTAGTGTCTTGAGACTGGCCGCCGTGGTCGAAATTTATCAGCAGGTCATTATTATTATTTATGTCACGGTAGCATGCGAAAGCGATCCCGTGGCGCTCCTCGTTAAGACGGAAATGGTACCGTTGGTTTTTTAGTGGGTATTTCTCTGTTCGGGGCGCAATCGGCGCCTTAGACACCGGCGAGTCCCACATACCCCCACACTGTTCCCGTGGGGGAAACGCGTAACGCATTTTGCCAGCGTAAAAAAGGACATTATTATTATTATTAAACAACTCAATTGCACACTCACAAGGAAAAAAAGAAAAGACGAACACAAGTAAAAAAAAAAGTTTTGTGATATGCGTTATGTGCTTCTCTACCCTGACAACGTGTATGAAAATTTTCAAGATAATTGATTGAATAAGAAAAATATGTATTTAATTAACGGCGCAATTTGTTTTTATTTATTTTAACTCCTATACAGATATTTGGGCTTACACGAAGCCCTACCACCAAGTATACTGAGCGATTACTAGTTAATATTTTTCTACAAGTTTCTCTTATCAGAGAACATGGTTACCCAATTCTATTTATAAAATCAAGGAAATGACGCGTCACTTTTTTCTTCAATTCGATTTAATTACTATCCATGTAATGTGTGTCCGCCTTGAAGTGAGTAATTACAGGCACAAGGGACATAAAATCTTAGGTCCCGAGGTTGGTGGCGCATTGGCTATATAAGCGATGGTTGCCAATGTCTATGGGCGTTGGTGACCACTTACCATCAGGTGGCCCATATGCTCGTCCGCCTTCCTATTCTATAAAAAAAAAGTGTACACACAGACAAATACACAATGAGTTCTTAATTATTAGTTTTGTATATTTAGTGTCCAAGGCGATCTACATTCGTTGGTAATTTGTTCAATTAATTTGAAAACATACGGGGTATGATAACGTCGAAGATAAATAAAAAATATATTAACATATTAAAACAGTTTTTGTGAATGTAATTTGTGATATGTCTTAAAGTTCTAAACAGTTTTAGGTATATTTTTATTTTATTTTAAATAAGTAGGTGGACTGGTAAATGGGCCACTTAATGGTAAATTGTTACCACCACTCATAGATATAGGCACTGTAAATAAAATAGTCTAGGTATAACCCAGACAAGCTTGCACAAAGCCCTATAACCAAGTTATTGTATGTACACGATAAACGTAATATTACACCCGTGTGTTATAAAATAATAACGGCCTACGCCCTCACCAAGGTAGTCCAGATTCAAGTAAACAAGCTTCCATACGCATTAACAAGCTTTTATGATCTCTAAAATAATGTCGATAAGATCTATAATACGATAGCAAATATCCGTATAAGATATTATTAGGCGCATATTACTTTCGACATTACTATAGAACGATTTCCTTTGTCTCTGTCTGATGAAATATATAATTTATGATGATATTCAAGACGTATATCCTTGTAAAAAAGCAGCCTTGTGTATAAAAGCTGTTTAGAGAATATTAGTTAAACAACGAAGAATGAAGAAGACATATTCTTCTTCATTCGAATGTCTTCTTATTTCAAATCTAACACCTGGTCACCCCCCTCCACACTCACATATCTAATTATATATATTTCCCGTGGTAGGGATTTGTGCAAGCTCGTATGGGTATGTACCACCCACTCATCAGTTATTCTACCGCAAAACAGCAGGATTTGGTATTGTTGTGTTCCGGTTTGAAGGGTGAGTGAGCCGGTGTAATTACAGGCACATGGGACATAACATCTTAGTTCTTATCTTATCATCAGTTACCAAGGTTGGTGGCACATTGGCGATGTAAACGATGGCTAAAATTTCTTACAATGCCAATGTCTATGGGCGTTGGTGACCACTTACCATCAGGTGTCCCATATGCTCGTCCGCTTATTGTATATAAAAAAAGTCTAACTTACTAGTAGTACTAAAATATTGATATTTTTTTGGGTGTTTTTAGCTCATAAGAACTCTGTTTTAAAAAAAATCCAAGTTTTGTTATTATATAGTATACTGTATGTTATGTTGGCGATCTTAAATGAATAAAAAAATCGTTTATATGCTTTATATCTAATAATGTATATTGGGGTTATAGACGGGTAATATATAGTTAAGGATAGTCTGATCCAGAATCGGGATTCTCAGTATCAGGTTTCAATTCAAAATCCATGTCAAACTCGAAACTGTTATCCTCTGTACTCTTTGTTTTAGGGTATTTTTTCGTTGATTTCGGTGGTTTCGGTGGTTTCGTTGGTTTCGGTGGTTTCGTTGGTTTCAGTGGTTTCGCTGGTTTCGGTCGTTTCATTCCCTTTTTAGTAGATTTTACTAAATTTTTTAAAATATATAATGTTAATCGTGGTACCCATATCAGAGGCAGGAATAATTTTATATTTTTGTCACTGTTTAATTGTCTTCTACGAGCATTCTTCGATAGTTTTTGGATCATGTTTTGAACAGACCATGGTTGATAAATATCTTCGGAAAGAAATGTTTTTCTTCGTGTTCTTCGTGTTGGCTTGTTGACACCTGGTTTGTGCTTAGTTTCCATAATCGTCCATCTATTGCCATCGTCTGCTATATCTTTGTCCAGTAATATGTTCTGATCTGCTAATTGAGGTGTCCTATCGTATGTTTCATTCCCATCTCGTACTGTATCGTATGCTTTCAATGATATAGTATTTTGTAAAGAATTTTCTACCCACGCGGCAAATAAAACTGCAAGTGAATGTTTTGTACATATATTTGAGGTTAGGTCGTTTAGTTTTAGGTAGGACAAACATGTTTATGCATACAAATGTCTGCTCCGGTGGGAATCGAACCCACACTCACCTTCGGTGTGAAAGGCAAGTATCTACCAACCACGCCAACCAGCCCGTCAATAAAGATTCATCTTACCTAGAATCGAAAGTACTCGAAGCATGGTGACATGGTGTTTGTATGTTCCAAGTGACATATCTTTCGTCACGTAATTTAATGGCAAATGATCTTAGAAATCATTCTTATTTATAGTCTCAATATCAATTAATATGACGAGCCTCACATAATGTAGTATATTCACGTAATGTGTTCGCTTGATTGGTTCGAGAAAATTTGCATGTTTTAATTTTTAATAGGAGAAACGATTATGTATCATAATTGTTTTTTTCCTTTTATCATATAATTGCTAATGACGTACGATTTCGCGCAAGACACTCGAGAAATAGTGATTTATTTTATTTTTTTATCTTGCTACATGCTTCATCTATTATATTTTATGAAGCAGATAGATAAAATTGTTATTAAATAAATAGAAGTAATAGCTTTTACCAAATTAACCGCCTATCTCAAAATTTTGCGTACTTTCTATTATTGTTTTTTATGTATTAACTTTGGTGTTTCTTTTTTTTTTAATAGAATAAATAGGCAGACGGGCAAAGGGGCCAACTGATGGTAAATGGTCAACACCGGCCATAGTCATTGGCGCCATAATAAATCAAAATTTTGTATATAAAATTTATATGTAAAATAAATTTATAACAAATTATCAAAAACATAATATCAAACATATTTTTTAAATATTATACAGGGTGACTGTTTGAATAGTATCAATACTTGAGGACTTAATTTTTGACGACCATATATGACCAAAAAAAATACATATAACATAAATATTAATAAACTTCTAAGTAAAGTTAACCAAAAGTTATGTAATTAATTACGCGTCATGTGGACACCCTAGCTGCGCTGACGACACAACACAGTTAGGTACATTTAGTTATCGCGCGGTACTTTACCTACGTCCAAACGCCGCCGCGTGTTAACAGGGTAGCAGGCTACCTTTGATAAACAAGCATGATCCAATCCCCCTTCGTACTTTAAACCTGGCTTAGGACAGGCAAAAATACCAAAATATTTCACTCGTTTAATAAAATGGAATCATACTTATTTACAACGATTGTCAATCATTTAACTACCTATTTACCTACATAACTACACTAACCTTAACAAATGTTCAAAGTGAGCTCCTGCTCGTGTGATACACAGTTCGGCACGTTTACACATATTGTCTTTCACACGCTTTAACACTAATGGGTCACTTTTAACAGTATTCTGCATTTGTGTATTGATAAGCCATACCTAATTACTAATGACGGGTCACACTCACACACGAAAGATTAGGTATACGCGTAAGATCGATCGCTAGGGGCGCGCGCGCGGGAAGATGGACGAACCTTACGGCAGCGCTCGCCCGACTAATTAGCCGCGGGGCAGGGGTTGCGGGTGGCAAACGCCACGCCGCACGCGCCGCGGAAATATGTCCACACTTTATTTATTTAAAGTAAAATTTTTGTAAATTTGGTCAAAAATTAAGTACCTATTTTTTTTACATAATTCGAATGAGAATCATGTACCGATTATGCTCCTAAAATATTGATACTAATTCACCAGTCACCCTGTATATCAATATAGCACTAATACAGATCTAATAAAATTACAATAAATTAAATTCGAAATGTTTATATGCTAAAAGATTTTAACGAATTAACAATCCTAACTTTTAATATGGTTATTTTAACCAATTATATTTAATCAATCGTAACAACAAAATTTTGATTGCTTTTGCATATAAAAAATACAAACATCAACAAATAGTCTACATAATAAAGGAATAGGGAGGTTTAGAGGAAGAGCGTCGTATTGGAAGAGCTTGAGTTTGTTGAACAATGAAAACTTAACCTTACACTTCGTCTCATTCACAATGGCATATAAAATATTTGGTGTCTCATTTTAGTATATATAATCTACTCTATATATCCTTTTGATGTGACGAGTTATTTATCGTCAAAATTGTTGAACAGTTTAGAAGAAAATGATTAATTTTCTTAACTCAGCTTGGGGATGAGATGATTATGTTGATATACTATTTTGATCCATGTTTTCTTAGAAATGTTATAATTATTAAAGATCAACGTCGCATATCACTATCTGAAATTTCAAGACCTTTTTCAGCGGCGACTTTCGAGTTCGTTCTTACAGATTAATGTGCCGATGAAAATTTTGAATTAAAATTCTTTCCTTTTTTTATAATTTCCCTCGTTAATTATTAAAAAAAAACAATTGTTTATTGAAATTTAAAGTTAGGATATTAAATAAAATAAGAATTTAATCGTTTTGATTATTTATTTAATCGCGTAAATCAGTTTTGATACATGACATTAACGTAATATGTATTATAATTCAATAGCAAATGTATTATTTTTATCGGATACCAAATAAAAGTATCTCTATACAGATACACAAGAAGAAGGATTTTTATGATACATATTTCTAATAACTTATTTGTAACTTTACATACTTGGATTTATTTTGGTTTATTTTTTTTATTCGAAACTTGAGAAAGGCAAAAATAAAGGAAAATGCAAAGGACGGGGCCATCTTAATTTTACCAAGACGGTCTCCTTTGAATCGGTTTCCGATTCTTCTTTTGATATATAAAAAAAGTCTAACTTATTTATTTATTTATTTATTTAAAACTTTATTGCCTACCACATTGTGTAGTATGACAAAAGGCGGACTTAATGCCTAAAGGCATTCTCTACCAGTCAACCTTTAGGCTAAGCGGAAATTCGTGAAGGCGGTAATTGATTATGAAAAATATAGATACATACAAATATAACGACAAAAAATAAAATAAAATACAGAGCTATTATATATATGTGAAAAATATATATATATATATATATATATACATACACATACATACATATATACATATACACATACATACATACATCCATACACATACACATATACATATACACACATACATACAAATATACATATAAATAATAATGCATTATAGATGTCAGAGATGAAGAGAACTAGGAGTTTTCTGACAATATATGCTCACGGAGACGAGTCTTGAAAGTAAGTTTAGAGGTGGCTTTCCTTATATGCTCAGGTAATTTATTCCATAATCGGACAGCTTGAACGGAGTAAGAATTAGAAACGAAACCAGAAGTATGAATAGGAACAGAAAGAAGGTAAGAATCGTTAGAGCGTAGCTGACGATTGTGATTATCACGCAAGAATTTGAACCTGTCTTTCAAATAATTAGGAGAGAGAGGGTCAAAGAGAATAGAGAAAAGAGAAGACAGTAATCGGAAGTCTCTACGTTGTCGAATAGTAAACCATTTTAATTTGTCACGATACTGAGAAATATGATCGAACTTACGAAGACAGAAGATGAAGCGCAAAGAGTTATTTAAGAGCCGGTCAAGTTTATTCCGATGAATTTCGTTAAGGTCGGAATAACATACGTCTGCATAATCGATTATGGGAAAGACCAAAGCGTGCACAAGTAATATCTTAGTCTTGATGGGAAGGAAATTTCGAAGTCGATTGAGGCACCTTAGCGTGGCTGTGACTGAGCGGCTGATTTCGGAGATATGCACAGACCAGCTTAATGTGGAATCAATATGAAGACCAAGGTCTTTTACATGATGGCGGTAAGGAATAACGATGTCATTGAACAGAACGGGAGGCAAAGAAGTTAAACCCAGATTAGTGACAAAGCGTGAGCTACCAATAACGATCGCCTGACATTTAGATGTATTGACCTTTATTCCAAATTTTTGAGACCAAGTATTTACACTAGCCAGATTGTTATTTATAGTTGCAACAGCATCACTTATATCATCCAGCCCGGTTTGACAATAAAGCTGCAAGTCGTCGGCGTAAAAATGATAAGAGCAGTTGATGTAAGTTGTAAGTAGGTTGATAAATAGAGAGAAAATAAGAGGAGATAAAATACCACCCTGCGGCACGCCAGTTTGAAGATTTAACCAATCAGAGAGAGATTGATCCAATCTAACTGCTTGCTTGCGGCCGCGAAGATATGAGGAAAACCACTCCAGAGCTGATGGAGAAAACTTAAGATGCTCGAGTATAGCAAGGACAATATCATGATCAACCATGTTAAAGGCGTTGGAGAAGTCAATTAAAACTAAAATGGTGACCATTCTATTCTCCATACCATCCCGAACATCCTCCGTAACCTTCAGAAGAGCGGTAGTAGTGCTATGGCCGGACCGAAAACCAGACTGAAATGAACTAAGGATATTGTAACTTACTAGTAGTACTAAAATATTAATATTTTTTTGTGTGTTTTTAGCTCATAAGAACTCTGTTTTAAAATTTTTCTAAGTTTTGTTATTATATAGTATACTGTATGTTATGTTGGCGATCTTAAATGAATAAAAAAATCGTTTATATGCTTTATATCTAATAATGTATATTGGGGTTATAGACGGGTAATATATAGTTAAGGACAGTCTGATCCAGATTCGGGATTTACAGTATCAGGTTTCAATTCAAAATCCATGTCTAACTCGAAATTGTTATCCTCTGTACTCGTTGTTTTAGGGTATTTTTTCGTTGATTTCGGTGGTTTCGTTGGTTTCGGTGGTTTCGTTGGTTTCAGTGGTTTCGTTGGTTTCGGTCGTTTCATTCCCCTTTTAAATAAATTTTTTAAAAAATATAATGTTAATCGTGGTGCCCATAACAGAGGCAGGAATAATTTTATATTTTTGTCACTGTTTAATTGTCTTCCACGAGCATTCTTCGATAGTTTTTGGTTCATGTTTTGAACAGACCATGGTTGATAAATATCTTCGGAAAGAAATGTTTTTCTTCGTGTTCTTCGTGTTGGCTTGTTGACACCTGGGTTGTGCTTAGTTTCCATAATCGTCCATCTATTGCCATCGTCTGCTATTTCTTTGTCCAGTAATATGTTCTGATCTGCTAATTGAGGTGTCCTATCGTATGTTTCATTCCCATCTCGTACTGTATCGTATGCTTTCAATGATATAGTATTTTGTAATGAATTTTCTACCCACGCGGCAAATAAAACTGCAAGTGAATGTTTTGTACATATATTTGAGGTTAGGTCGTTTAGTTTTAGGTAGGACAAACATGTTTATGCATACAAATGTCTGCTCCGGTGGGAATCGAACCCACACCCACCTTCGGTGTGAAAGGCAAGTATCTACCAACCACGCCAACCAGCCCGTCAATAAAGATTCATCTTACCTAGAATCGAAAGTACTCGAAGCATGGTGACATGGTGTTTGTATGTTCCAAGTGACTTATCTTTCGTCACGTAATTTAATGGCAAATGATCTTAGAAATCATTCTTATTTATAGTCTCAATATCAATTAATATGACGAGCCTCACATAATGTAGTATATTCACGTAATGTGTTCGCTTGATTGGTTCGAGAAAATTTGCATGTTTTAATTTTTAATAGGAGAAACGATTATGTATCATAATTGTTTTTTTCCTTTTATCATATAATTGCTAATGACGTACGATTTCGCGCAAGACACTCGAGAAATAGTGATTTATTTTATTTTTTTATCTTGCTACATGCTTCATCTATTATTTTTTATGAAGCAGATAGATATAATTGTTATTAAATAAATAGAAGTAATAGCTTTTACCAAATTAACCGCCTATCTCAAAATTTTGCGTACTTTCTATTATTGTTTTTTATGTATTAACTTTGGTGTTTCTTTTTTTTTTTAATAGAATAAATAGGCATACGGGCAAAGGGGCCAACTGATGGTAAATGGTCCACACCGGCCATAGTCATTGGCGCCATAATAAATCAAAATTTTGTATATAAAATTTATATGTAAAATAAATTTATAACAAATTATCAAAAACATAATATCAAACATATTTTTTAAATATTATACAGGGTGACTGTTTGAATAGTATCAATACTTAAGGACGTGATATTTGACGACCATATACGGCCAAAAAAAAATACATATAACATAAATATTAATAAACTTCTAAGTAAAGTTAACCAAAGTTATGTAATTAATTACGCGTCATTGGACACCCTAGCTGCGCTGACGACACAACGCAGTTAGGTACATTTAGTTATCGCGCGGTACTTTACCTACGTCCAAACGCCGCCGCGTGTTAACAGGGTAGCAGGCTATCTTTGATAAACAAGCATGATCCAATCCCTCTTCATACTTTAAACCTGGCTTAGAACAGGCAAAAATACCAAAATATTTCACTCGTTTAAGCAACAAATTTGTTGACTAGGTAAATGATATGAACTTGGGACAAAAATTAACTGTTTACCTATCTTGGTATTTCCGGCGTATTTAAAAATGGAATCATACTTATTTACAACGATTGTCAATCATTAAACTAGCTATTTACCTACATAACTACACTAACCTTAACAAATGTTCAAAGTGAGCTCCTGCTCGTGTGATACACAGTTCGGCACGTTTACGCATATTGTCTTTCACACTCTTTAACACGAATGGGTCACTTAACTACTCACAGTATTCTGCATTTGTGTATTGATAAGCCATACCTAATTACTAATGACGGGTCACACTCACACACGAAAGATTAGGTATACGCGTAAGATCGATCGCTAGGGGCGCGCGCGCGGGAAGATGGACGAACCTTACGGCGGTGCTCGCCCGACTAATCAGCCGCGGGGCAGGGGTTGCGGGTGGCAAACACCACGCCGCACGCGCCGCGGAAATATGTCCACACTTTATTTATTTAAAGTAAAATTTTTGTAAATTTGGTCAAAAATTAAGTACCTATTTTTTTACATAATTCGAATGAGAATCATGTACCGATTATGCTCCTTAAATATTGATACTAATTCACCAGTCACCCTGTATATAATCTACTCTATATATCCTTTTGATGTGACGAGTTATTTATCGTCAAAATTGTTGAACAGTTTAGAAGAAAATGCTTAATTTTCTTAACTCAGCTTGGGGATGAGATGATTATGTTGATATACTATTTTGATCCATGTTTTCTTAGAAATGTTATAATTATTAAAGATCAACGTCGCATATCACTATCTGAAATTTCAAGACCTTTTTCAGCGGCGAGTTTCGAGTTCGTTCTTACAGATTAATGTGCCGATGAAAATTTTGAATTAAAATTCTTTCCTTTTTTTATAATTTCCCTCGTTAATTATTAAAAAACAATTGTTTATTGAAATTTTAAGTTAGGATATTAAATAAAATAAGAATTTAATCGTTTTGATTATTTATTTAATCGCGTAAATCAGTTTTGATACATGACATTAACGTAATATGTATTAAAATTCAATAGCAAATGTATTATTTTTATCGGATACCAAATAAAAGTATCTCTATACAGATACACAAGAAGAAGGATTTTTATGATACATATTTCTAATAACTTATTTGTAACTTTACATACTTGGATTTATTTGGTTTATTTGTTTTATTCGAAACTTGAGAAAGGCAAAAATAAAGGAAAATGCAAAGGACCGGGCCATCTTAATTTTACCAAGACGGTCTCCTTTGAATCGGTTTCCGATTCTTCTTTTGATATATAAAAAAAGTCTAACTTACTAGTAGTACTAAAATATTGATATTTTTTTGTGTGTTTTTAGCTCATAAGAACTCTGTTTTAAAATTTTTCCAAGTTTTGTTATTATATTGTATACTGTATGTTATGTTGGCGATCTTAAATAAATAAAAAAATCGTTTATATGCTTTATATCTAATAATGTATATTGGGGTTATAGACGGGTAATATATAGTTAAGGATAGTCTGATCCAGAATCGGGATTCTCAGTATTGCGTTTAGATTCAAAACTCAAGTCGAAATCGAATTTGTCTTTTTTCGTTGATTTCGGTGGTTTCGTTGGTTTCGGTGGTTTCGTTGGTTTCAGTGGTTTCGCTGGTTTCGGTCGTTTCCTTCCCTTTTTATATCCTAGTTTTTTTTTTAAAGTATTTAATGATAATCGTGGTGCCAATAACAGAGGCAGGAATAATTTTATATTTTTGTCACTGTTTAATTGTCTTCCACGAGCATTCTTCAATTGTTTTTGGAACATGGTTTGAACAGACCATGGTTGATAAATATCTTCGAAAATAAATGTTTTTCTTCGTGTTCTTCGTGTTGGCTTGTTGACACCTGGGTTGTGCTTAGTTTCCATAATCGTCCATCTATTGCCATCGTCTGCTATATCTTTGTCCAGTAATATGTTCTGATCTGCTAATTGAGGTGTCCTATCGTATGTTTCATTCCCATCTCGTACTGTATCGTATGCTTTCAATGATATAGTATTTTGTAATGAATTTTCTGTCCACGAGGCAAATAAAACTGCAAGTGAATGTTTTGTACATATATTTGAGGTTAGGTCGTTTAGTTTTAGGTAGGACAAACATGTTTATGCATACAAATGTTTGCCCCGGTGGGAATCGAACCCACACTCACCTTCGGTGTGAAAGGCAAGTATCTACCAACCACGCCAACCAGCCCGTCAATAAAGATTCATCTTACCTAGAATCGAAAGTACTCGAAGCATGGTGACATGGTGTTTGTATGTTCCAAGTGACATATCTTTCGTCACGTAATTTAATGGCAAATGATCTTAGAAATCATTCTTATTTATAGTCTCAATATCAATTAATATGACGAGCCTCACATAATGTAGTATATTCACGTAATGTGTTCGCTTGATTGGTTCGAGAAAATTTGCATGTTTTAATTTTTAATAGGAGAAACGATTATGTATCATAATTGTTTTTTTCCTTTTATCATATAATTGCTAATGACGTACGATTTCGCGCAAGACACTCGAGAAATAGTGATTTATTTTATTTTTTTATCTTGCTACATGCTTCATCTATTATATTTTATGAAGCAGATAGATAAAATTGTTATTAAATAAATAGAAGTAATAGCTTTTACCAAATTAACCGCCTATCTCAAAATTTTGCGTACTTTTTATTATTGTTTTTTATGTATTAACTTTAGTGTTTCTTTTTTTTTTAATAGAATAAATAGGCAGACGGGCAAAGGGGCCAACTGATGGTAAATGGTCCACACCGGCCATAGTCATCGGCGCCATAATAAATCAAAATTTGGTATATAAAATTTATATGTAAAATAAATTTATAATAAATTATCAAAAACATAATATCAAACATATTTTTTTAAATATTATATATCAATATAGCACTAATACAGATCTAATTAAATTACAATAAATTAAATTCGAAATGTTTATATGCTAAAAGATTTTAACGAATTAACAATCCTATCTTTTAATATGGTTATTTTAACCAATTATATTTAATCAATCGTAACAATAAAATTTTGATTGCTTTTGCATATAAAAAATACAAACATCAACAAATAGTCTACATAATAAAGGAATAGGGAAGTTTAGAGGAAGAGCGTCGTATTGGAAGAGCTTGAGTTTGTTGAACAATGGAAACTTAACCTTACACTTCGTCTCATTCACAATGGCATATAAAATATTTGGTGTCTCATTTTAGTATATATAATCTACTCTATATATCGTTTTGATGTGACGAGTTATTTATCGTCAAAATTGATGAACAGTTTAGAAGAAAATGATTAATTTTTTTAACTCAGCTTGGGGATGAGATGATTATGTTGATATACTATTTTGATCCATGTTTTCTTAGAAATGTTATAATTGCTTTGTTGAAAGCTTTTGTTTTTTATTTTTTGTGCTTTTCTACGAGCATTTTCCAATAGAATTTGATCGATAACGTTTTGAATGGACCGTAGTCGATAACTGTCTTCGGAGACGTATGTTTTTATTCCCGTTCTCGGCGATAGCGTTACGTTAGATCCCAGAGTCATCCAACCATCGCCATCGTCTATTAGATCTTTGTCTATTATAATTTTGTGATCTGGTAATTGCGGTGTCTTCTCGTAAGCTTGATACCCATCTCGTTCTATATCGTATGACATCAGTGGAATATTACTTTGTAATGATTTTTTAATTAATACGGCAATTAAAACTGAAATTGAATTTGTTTTGTGTTTATTTTTTCTAGCTTAGGTTTTTTTCAGAATGTAACGATGTCTTAAGAACGGTCTGTTTAAAGCCCGATAAAGATAAATAAGGATCCTGGGACATAATAATATCCTGGGACATTATTCAGCTACGGCTATCTGATCCCAAATTAAACTTGTACAGAGCTTGTACTATGGAAATCAGACAACTGATATACTACATGAACTACTTTTCTTTTGTGAATACATACTTATACATTGACTGCCTCGTTGGTCTAGTGGCTTGATGTAAGGCCGCAGACCCGGAGGTCCTGGGTTCAATTCCCAGGTCGGGCCAATAAAATGTTATTGGGTTTTTCTGTTAGAAAATTCTCAGTAGCAGCCCGGAGTCTGGAAGTTGGAAGTGTGTTCACTCCCGTGCCTCGGAAAGCACGTAAAGCCGTTGGTCCTGCGCCTGAACTCATTCCGGTCGTGTCGGATTGCCGTCCCATCGGATTATGAGAGTTATGGAATAGAGAGTGCACCTGTGTTTGCGCACCCACTTGTGCACTATAATATCTCCTGCGTAGTTGGCTAATCTCTCTTGAGATTGGCCGCCGTGGCCGAAATCGGTCTGGAGGACATTACATACTTATATAGATAATTACACCCAGAATCAGGACAAACAGACATGTTCAGGCACACAAATGTCTGTCCTTGGTGGGAATCGAACCCACAACCTTCGGCGTAAAGGCAAGTATCTTCCAACCACGCCAACTGGCCCGTCGATCAAAGATCGAAGAAAAAAATTGATTGTGTCTATTAGTATCTTGGGTTTTGGATGAATTTAATCAAGTAGATTAAATTGACACCAAATTAAAAAGGACCCTTCAAAATAAAAAATAAAAACTCTTTTCCTAGCACTACGTTAGGCTGATCATAACTTTGATATATATTGGGCAGTCATATTAATTACATTACATACCGAATATATAAAACTAGCTGCTCTTTCGGACTGGTTCGTGTGAAAAAATCGTTTTTTTTTGTCTTAAATATATATTATATATATCTAGGAACTTGATTGCAGCACCACCAACTGGGTCCAATCTAATCCACGCAAACACCAAAACAATCATCAAATACATTCAGTCGTTTTGGCGGATTTCAGTTATTTAGACACGTATAGAAGAATTATATAAAAATAAACTACATTAGATAAATATGTAAAGAGTTCTTCATTTTGATCAGAAAGTGTGTTCCAGAAACGTTTTAAGTAAATCTTACCAATAATCAACTGTGTACGAAGCATGATGGCATAATATAATGTTTCCTCTGTCTTCTAATTCGTTGAATGACTGTCTTCAACCACAGTTTATTATGGTGTCAGTATTTAAGATGAAGTTTTTATTTATAGTTTCGATATTGTTTATCAGTAAATTTATCCAATGTAAATTCAAATGTAACGCACATTTTTAACGTGTAATTACGTGAATAACAATATTATGTATCAATTACGAATGGATATAATAATTATGTTCTTTAATGCTATCGATAAAATCTATTCTATTAAATTTAAAAGGATTTCAATTGTTTATCGTAAGACTGGAAGATATGTTTATGTATATGTGATATGTTTCTGTTATTGCAAATCATTGGGCATTTGTTTTTGCTATCTCATTTAAACAAATACACGAAAGAGACACAGCATATTATTAGTACTGTTAAAATGAATTGCGAAAAGAAAATCAGCATCAGAATATTTAGACTATTTGACGAGAATGATCTATAATGGAAATCACATAAGTTCAACGTTTTATCAGTACCAGGAGCTTTCCAATTATGTGTGCGTTTGATAATCTGAGTGAACGTTTCTATAGGTATGTCTTTAAAATTCATTTGCTCTTTATGCGTACTATCTCCTATGTTCCGAAGCCACTTAGCGTTTGCATTATGTTGGACTGGATTTGACCTAATACCCGCCTAAAATTCTTGAAGTTTTTGTGGTGTGGTGTATTCAGTGGTTTGAGTTAAAGTGTTCTGATTATGTGTTCCTAAGTTTCTGTAAAATGTTCTTTCATTATTTGTGAATGTCAAATTTTGTTGTTTTCTATTTGTACATGTTAAGTATCTTTAAGCCTTTTAGATGCGGCGTTTAATTTTTGTTTTAATGTGTCAAGAAAATGTTCTAATTCAATGTTTAGTTCCTCGTATTGACTGTGGGTTTTATACTTTACTTTAATATCTTCTACGGTTTTGATTACTCTCTGGTTTCTATTACCTGCAATATATTGTGTTAGTCTTCCGATTTCTAGTCTATACTTTTCAATTCTTTTCTGCCATGTCGGTTAGTTAGCAAACAACTGCTGTATAAGTAGTTAACAAACAACTGCTGTATAAGCTGCTGAGTAAATTAGTGCATGTAAATATTTAAAATCTATGTTGTCATTTAAACGTTTCGGGAGGATTTCATTATTCAATGTTCATGTAATATTAGCAAATTTACGAGTAGTTTTTAGTTTTGGAATATATGGTCTTTCTTCTGGATGCATATCTTTAAGCCTATTTATTGCGTTATTAAACTCTATTTCGATAAATCTGGGTGTTAATATATTATTTTCTAACAAAATACAATCAATTTCATTATTAGCCAAAGATATACCTACGTAGGTAAAATCGTTTTGGCCTGGTTGTGATTTGAGTCTGTTGAAGCTATATTTGATTCTATGGGTATGTTGTGTTCAGATTGATTTATTGCATTTTGGAGTGTTTTGTTTATTTTAATTTTAATTTCTTCTATCTTATCTTTAGATAGAAGAAATTAATCTTATCTTTAGTTACCAAATTATTAAAAAATATTACTCTTCGCTGATCTGCAATTCTTTATTCTGAAAGATGTGAAAGGTGTGGATGTTTGTCTACAACGAGCTCAAATAACTTTTTCCGATAAGCTGTTTTATTTGTTTCTATATTTGTTGATTCAAAATAACATATGAGAATATCTTCATTGATTACATTGGACCATTTCATTCGTTTATTACTGTGTGAGTTTATCTGTTAGGCTAGCTGTTCGGACTAAGAACATTGACAGTGAAAAATCTGTTGTCATGGAACAAACTTGAGACATCTCAAGAAACGATCGCGAAATGTTATAAAGTGATATGCGACATTGACCATAATAAATATAAAATTTCAAGAATACACGCGTCAAAATAGCACATTGCCGTAAACATTATAATCCTAAAAAAAAATAAGAATAAACATAAAAACACATGGATAGGGACATAAATGCTCTTTTTCCCGGGGACTGAGTATTTATCAAAACCGACTCAAACGTCGAGAAACTAGAAACGTGATGTACAATAAGTTTATTACTATTATTTATAAGTCGGTTGTCATAATTAATTAATTTAAGTCTTTTTTGTGATTAAAAGTTTTAATAAATTCCATCCCAAAGGTGCGAGCAATATTCAACGCAAGAACGTACCTGTGTTGTGTACAACAGGCACAGTTATTGTGGCGTGAAAAAACGCCGCAACTTGTTCAGAACTCCGAGTTTCCGTGAAGCTGTATTTTATAACAGCCTCGATGTAATCCTTGGGCTAAAGTCGCAGCGGACATCCCCAGTCCATCCCCAGCATGGCGATTTTGCGCATTTGATAACCAGCGGAGTGCCATAGAGGGAGGGAAGAGGGGAAAATGTTGACTTTTTCGTTGTGAGAGCGCATACCTGTATTTTCGTGGCATTAAATTCAACAAGATTATCAGAGCCCCATTTGGCGATGAGCTCTAACGTCCTATCGAGTTCAATGACAAGATCCTCCCGCCTCTCCTCAATTTCCGCTTGCCCAGCCACTGCACGTCCGTGGTATCCACCATACACTGTACTATCGTCTGCATAGAAATGAATGTTCTCAAGAGAGAGCATATCATTGATATGCAAAAGAAAGAGTGTGGGAAATAGCACAGATCCCTAGGGGACCCCAGCATTCACGACATAGAATTGTGAAGCGCAACCATCGACTAAAACACGAAGGCTGCGCTTGTGTAGGAAGCTGGCAATCCAGGTGCAAAGCTGAGCAGGCAGACCATATGCCGGCAGCTTGGAGAGAAGACTTTGTGCTAGACCCTGTCGAAAGCCTTGGAGATATCGAGGCTGACAGCCAACGATTCCCCATTCTTGTCGATCTTCACCCCAAAGGTGTGTTACGTACACTAGAAGATCACCTGTGGACCGTTTTGGTCGAAACCCGTGCTGACGATCATTAATTAGACAGTGATCTTCTAGGTAATGGATCAGTTGATTGTTTAGTAATCATCTGTTCCATCACCTTACAAAGCATTGAAGTGCTATTGGCCGATAATTTGACGGGTCAGACCGATTCCCTCTTTTGGGAACCGCTTGCACATTAGCTCTTCTCCTAGCCTCCGTCACACATCCCGAAGAGAGAGAAAGTTGGAACAGGCGCGTTAACACTGGAGACAGCTCCGCCTCGCACTTCTTCAGCACTATGGCTGGTGTTCCATCGGGACGGCGAGCTTTCCGTACATCAAGTGATTGCAGCTCCGCAAGCACATTACGTTGCCCGATTTTGATGTCAGGCATCGTGTGGCCACATGAAGGTATTGTTGGTGGCAGTGCACTACAATCATCGATTACGGAGTTATCAGCAAAGAGTTTAGCCAGGATATCGGCTTTCTCCTGCGGACTGTGAGCTAGCTAGTGACTTTCTTGTGGCAGCGAAGGTTGTCAGAAATTGTTTTGCACAGACTTGGTCAGACGCCAGAAGCTACGGGAGCCCCTAGAATGCGAAACAAGGTCATGACCAATCTGTACAATGCCCTGTGCATCCGCTCTCGTGTACGCTCTTCCTACAGGACTTGAAATTTTTATTCACATGCATACAGTCAGTCAATGTTAGATGCCTCGCTAATGCAGCCGTTGATCCACACGCGATATGCCGCCTGCTTAGATGATACAGCATCGGCACATTCACGAGTGAACCAACGGTTACCCTTATTGATAAGATCTGAGCTAGGAATGTAGTATTCCATTCCTAACATGATCTAATCAGTAAAAACAGAAGCGGCACTAGCTGATGGTAAATGGTCACCAACGCCCTTAGACATTGGCATTGTAAGAAATGTCAACCATCGCTTACATAGCGAATGCGCCATCGACCTTGGGAACTATGTCCCTTGTGCCTTTAATCACACTGGCACACTGACTCACACTCACAAACCGGAACACAACGATACCAAGAGCTGCTGTTTTGCGGTAGAATATCTGATGAGTGGGTGGTACCCAGCTGAGCTTGCACAAAGGCCAGTAAAATATGTAAAGTAGTATATGTAAAGTAAAAGTATTTATTTTTTCCAAAAGATAAGACGTATTATGACAAATATTTATTATTAAATAGGTAAGTATATAAGTAAGTTGTACAAATTTTATTTCAATTTCTTCTCAGACCATATTTCTTCCTAATCTCGTTTAAATTTTCTAGTGTAATGAGTGACCCGATGAAAGTTTGATCCGATAACTTACTAAATTTGTTATTCTGGTTCCAATTTTGAATAGTGTTATTATAAATTTGTTGATTTAAAGGAACTTTTTTTTTGTTAGACCACCGTTTCCCAGGCCGTCGTCGTGGGACGCGTTGGTAACGGACACCATTTATGACAACGTAACCTTCTCGCTCATCTATTACGTATATATTTTGTTTTAGTGTATCGGAATCGTCTTCATACACATCATAATCGTCTGTAACTTTCCAGTTCGCAGGGACCTTTCTTGTTCGCAGGGACCCTTGTGACGGTTTCTTGTCATCTAAAAATAAACAAAACAGTGATATATTAAAAAATATAATTATAACAAAGCCCTACCAACAAGTAAATATAAATTTATAAGCTTCCAAGCCGCTCTGTGGAGGTGCAACACACCAATACATAGTATTATTGTGTTCCGCTTTGAAGGGTGAGTGAGCCAGTGAAACTACAGGCAGAAGGGCCATAACATCTTAGTTCCCAAAGTGAGGAATATTTAATGACCAGCGCCAATTTCTACGGGGGGTGGTGACCACTTAGCATCAAGTGACCCACTCGTCTGCGTGTGCGCCTATCTATTTTATATAAGGAAAATATCACATACATATAGTATATAGTTCGAGTGGACGTTAATTTTCGAAAAATATTATCTGTAAAATACTCTTTACAGACTTATATTCCTTCTGTTTAGTCATTACATAAGCTATAACAGAAGCGAACTTCAGTAGCGTCAGAGGTCTCGCCATGTGTGAGTTGTGTTTTGTTCAATATATATAATAATTGCGTTATGCTCTTTCCTGTTAAGGTTAAGGTATAGTGCTTATTCCACCACGTTGCTGTAGTGTTGGTTAGTGGATACGCATGTTGTAGATCTTTATCTGGAACAGGTAATTTTCCTCTCGATGTTTGTCTTCACCATTAAGCACACAACGAAAGCTCATTGGTGCTTGCCCCGTATTTGAGTCTGCGATTTAATTCTCTAACATACCTTCCATATTTAAGGCCTTTTGCAGTTTTAGGTTTGTCAAAGGATAAATTTGAAGATATAGCTCTGGTCTGGTATCTGTTTCTGTGATCACTGGGTAAGAATGCTTCGGCATAATCGTCTTTACATTATTACTTTTCAATATCGGCACTTGTGTTGCTTGCTGTATGAAAATAGGAATAACTGGAAAAAGAGAGGGAAATATGTCTTCTCAATTATTCTCAAGCAAACCTTGTACGGTTCTTCATATTTAATTTGAAAAAAGAAGAAATCTGGTTTAAATTTCGAACATGGAACACATCAGGATGTGCTGTATATCCGTTTTTTATTTTCTACGTTTTTTTTTTTAAATGGTCATCTTGCTTTGTCAGATTTGGTTATGAATCTGGTATTTTTCAAAGGACTGTCAATAAATTTTACAGATAAGATTACATTTCCCTGAACAAAAGCATACATGAAAATTATTTTATATATTTAGATTTTTTTTTCCATCTTCTTGAGCTTTTATTGTGAGTAAAATACTATATAGTCTACTACATAAGTCTTTGTATCGCAATGCCTGCTTTCCGACCTCGACAACAATATCTTAAAATCAAAATCAAAACGTACTGTATTGTATTGTAGTGTATGTACATTGTACTTTATACAAGCATGCTCTTTAAAACATATTAGAATGTTTGGTTTTTAAGGAAATATTTTAGTAGGCTTAAATAAAATTTAAAGTAAACGAAAACTTTTTTTAAGTATGAAATATTTATCTGATAATAAATAGTGACCTAGTTCAATAGTATATTGCCTTTAATTTAAAAAATAAATCATATTTTAATTAAAGCGCCTTCTTTGTGGAATTTAACTCTTGATAACACTATATAAGGTATTGAAATGCCTATGGGGGCTATCAAGACAAACCTTAAAAGCTATACAGGGTGACTGGTGAATTAGTATCAATACTTAAGGACGTGATATTTGACGACCATATATGACCAAAAAAAAAATACATATAACATAAATATTAATAAACTTCTAAGTAAAGTTAACCAAAAGTTATGTAATTAATTACGCGTCATGTGGACACCCTAGCTGCGCTGACGACACAACACAGTTAGGTACATTTAGTTATCGCGCGGTACTTTACCTACGTCCAAACGCCGCCGCGTGTTAACAGGGTAGCAGGCTACCTTTGATAAACAAGCATGATCCAATCCCCCTTCATACTTTAAACCTGGCTTAGAACTGGCAAAAATACCAAAATATTTCACTCGTTTAAGCAACAAATCTGTTGACTAGGTAAATGATATGAACTTGGGACAAAAATTAACTGTTTACCTATCTTGGTATTTCCGGCGTATTTAAAAATGGAATCATACTTATTTACAACGATTGTCAATCATTTAACTACCTATTTACCTACATAACTACACTAACCTTAACAAATGTTCAAAGTGAGCTCCTGCTCGTGTGATACACAGTTCGGTACGTTTATGCATATTGTCTTTCACACGCTTTAACACGAATGGGTCACTTTACTACTCACAGTACTCACAGTATTCTGCATTTGTGTATTGATAAGCCATACCTAATTACTAATGACGGGTCACACTCACACACGAAAGATTAGGTATACGCGTAAGATCGATCGCTAGGGGCGCGCGCGCGGGAAGATGGTCGAACCTTACGGCGGCGCTCGCCCGACTAGTTAGCCGCGAGGCAGGGGTTGCGGGTGGCAAACACCACGCCGCACGCGCCGCGGAAATATGTCCACACTTTATTTATTTAAAGTAAAATTTTTGTAAATTTGGTCAAAAATTAAGTACTTATTTTTTTTACATAATTCGAATGAGAATCATGTACCGATTATGCTCCTAAAATATTGATACGAATTCACCAGTCATCCTGTATAATATATAATACAGTATATAAAGTATAGGCAAATATACCAGATATGCAGGACTCGATACTAAGGATAATATATAAAAATTCTTACCGATAGTTATTAAATGAATGTAAAATATCATTTTCTCGTTTAATTCTTGATTTTTTTATATATGTTTATTAAAATGTTGGATTTATCGTATAATATAGTCTTACGTATAGCGAGTCCTACGTAGCAATAACATATGAAAAGTTAACTTTTCTTATTTAATCTGATACTAATTATAAACATCGAGTTGAATTCGTTTCAGTCGCTTTCAAGAAATTGGTGAAAATAATTTTGAATTTTAATTAAAAACATATGTAATTAATTGGTCACAGGCAACAGGTATTTTCGATGTACGTTCTAACACGTGTATATCCTGAATTGATATATATGAATATATATGAATTTATAACCTAGACCATTAATTTATAGTGAAGGCGTTGCAACGCTTATGCAAGTGATTATATAGTACATAAACGCTGTATTAAATACGTTAAAAAAACCATTGCCCCAATGTCAATGGACGATGCTGGTTACTTACCAACATTATCAGGTGGCTGATTTGCCAATCTAAATATATAAATTGGTTCATTACGTAACTGTGCTGAACGTTAGGACTCCTCGGCTTATGTAATGTATGTATATATGTAATCATAGACAGGACGGTGTTGGTATTGTCTCGAATTCTACAAACTGCAACGGTTATGACCGCTTGCACGGTAGTGACATTAATTTGTTCTAGAGGTAGGAAGACTAAAGGTCATACAGTATCGCATGCGACTATTTGGACGAGAAATGGAAAACTGTATGCATTGCAGGATATCGGACGAGTCAATAATAATAAGCCCATGAATTAACTTGTATAGAAAGATACTATCGTATATTTTCCTTCGAGTGTAAAGTGAGATATAAGCCGAGATGGCCCAGTGGTAAGACCGCGTGAATCTTAACCGATGATCGTGGGTTCAAACCCGGGCAAGCACCACTGAATTTTCATGTGCTTAATTTGTGATTATAATTCATCTCGTGCTTTACGGTGAAGGAAAACATCGTGAGGAAATCTGCATGTGTCTAATTTCACTGAAATTCGGCCATATGTGTATTCCACCAACCCGCATTGGAGCAGCGTGGTGGAATAAGCTCCAAACCTTCTCCTCAAAAAGAGGAGAGGAGGCCTTTAGCCCAGCAGTGGGACATTTACAGGCTGTTACGGTTACGGTAAAGTGAGATTGCTTTGTAAAAATTAAGTCTCTATGTATACGATTTAAGTTTATATTAAGCATATATTTTTTAAAGTGTAGGTGGACGAGCATATGGGCCACCTGATGGTAAGTGGTCACTAACGCCCATAGACATTGGTACTGTAAGAAATGTTAACCATCGCTTACATCGTCAATGCGCCACCAACCTTGGTAACACCTTGGGAACTAAGATGTTATGTCCCTAGTGCCTGTAATTACACTGGAGTGAATGTTATAATATGTGAATTGTTCATATACTTAAACTATGCTAATGCTAAATGAATGGTGAGTATGAGACGCGTCCGCCATGCTATCGGCTAAGACATAGAGTGACTAAAATGAATACATTTGCGACATATTATCCCCTGACAACGAGTCTGCAAAATTTCATTTCATTTGAGGAGAAGGTTTGGAGCTTATTCCGCCACGGTACTCCAATGCGGCTGAATTTCAGTGAAATTCAACTCATGCAGGTTTCCTAACGTTTTTTTCCGTAAAGCAAGAGATGAATTGTAATAACAAATTTAGCACATGAAAATTCAGGGATGCATGCCCGGGTTTGAACCCACGATCATCGGTTAAGATTTACGCGTTCTACCTACTACCACTAGACCATCTCGGTTTATCTCGGGCTTTTTTCGCATGTATATTATAAAGGATTTTGAAATAATATAGACAATTTAATTTTTTAGTAACTTTTACTATTTTCCTTTGTTTTTAATTTATTTATACAGTCCAACCATTACTTCTTTTCGTAAATTTATTTGCGATAATCCATGGTAACATTGATTCCTGATTCCAAATTTCATCAATTTTTTTATTTCTTACTATTCTTGTTTATTGTCTCATTGGCAATCGCCAATACATACATCATGAGTAGTATTTTATTATAAACCTCGATGCGTTCGCTGAGGTTGGCGATCGGTCAAAGTTCGGTGTTTTCACGCTCCAGCCTCAGAACGTTGTCATCTACGACCCGTCGTCGTGTTATTTCCGCCACAGCAGCAGTCACTCTGCGTGTGGCCACACGTAGGCTGCGGACGAGGCTCCCTTTGATATTGCGAGAGCGGTCCGCAACCTTTTCAATCGCCAGGCGGTCGTTGGTAATGCAGACACTTAATTCGTCCGTTTGACGTGCCTGCATTTCGACCCCAAGCTCTTCGGGTCCAGGGAGGCTCCTCTTTGCCCTCCTGGTAGCTGGCGCCACGGAAGGATCGAAGAGCTCGTCTTCGTTATCCAAGTCAGAAGCAGGGTCGTTAGCTTCCAATAACCTTTTTGATGAGTGACTCAGACAACTCATGTCCGAATCCTCACCCATTTTGTCCTCCTCTACCGTACTCGGAGCAAGCACACCCGGGCGTATGAAATGCTGGCTGAGCTAGCGCTAGCTGCGATGCAGCTTCTGCGCACTCAGCAACCTTGGCCAACCGCAATCGTTTCCTCTTGGGTGTTTTTAAATTGTTTCATATAGTTCCCACGAGTATTGGGGAAAGACGGTCCATCCAGGCGGTGCCCCCTGCACCTTGATAAGCCTAGCGTAACTCGCCACGGGTTTCTAGCGAGGAACGCAGTTGCAACTGAACTTCCCATCAGCCATGCATCCCCTCGCGCTGCGACGCCACTTGTGTTTCGAATTAATTTTTGTAGAGGTTTTCTTCCCCATAGTTCGGCCAATTCCCCATAGTACTCTATATTAACTTGTAATTAAATTTGCTCTTCACATATAATTACATAGATTTAATTTACTCATAATTTTACATTTGCTATATCAAGCTTTCAGGGCTAGGAGCTAGAACTGAAATTCTATAATTTACCCAAAAATATTATTTTGTTTAAAGTTTTTTGATGATATTATTGAATATTTGTCGCTTCTTATCCTTTATTTTATTGAATGAGTCACAATTAGCTGAAATTTGTTTGAAGGCAAAACCCTCGGTCCCATACGAGGCCGTGAGACATGTCCACGACACCTCAATGCACGAGATTACGATTTGAAGGACGGTGGCATAGTCTACTCCGCGGCATGGTAAGTGCACACTGAGCCCGTCCCTGCCTCCATAACTGTGTCTTAAGGCCACCCTCCAGATTGCCCGAACCGCTCACATAGTCTACTCTGATGATCAGAGAGGTACCTGGAACGGCCCGTGTGACACGAAGTCCCTTAGTCGCCTCTTACGACACTCACCGGAAGAGATGGGGGAGTGCTATTCTAAACCCGGCACTCCACGGGGGAAATTGAATGTCTGATACAAGGTTACCGACCGAACTCTGAACGTCGTGTCATTTTAGAATCGAATATTGAAGTCGCCACATACAACTACATATTTATGCTAGAATTACATATTTATGTGTACTAGCTGGGTGCCTAAAAGATTAGTAGAAATTCGATATCGAACTATAAGACACATTGTTTTTAATTCCAATGATTGACATATAATCGTAGTATGACATGACGTGGTATACAACAGTATGGTAATTATATTCTACATAGCTTATATTATTTGTTTTTTCTTTTTTACTTATTTGGACAAGCCAACAGCGTTTTACAAAAATCCCAAATAAAAATCACATTCTTATTTTCTTGATTCTTATTTATATATTTAGGATCACCAACATGACATTCAGTAATAATTACAAACTTTTCACTTAGACCTAAAAGTTGCCATACTTACGGTAACCACGACATGCAAAAATGACACTAAGTATCTGAAAAAATAATGTAATAAAGTAAAATAAATTTGACACAGTTTGGAAGTATAAAATGAAATATAAGCGGTATTTATATTGCAATACTACTGAAAACTGGGATGCCATTTCCCCGAAATTGTTCACTAATGCATTAGAAGCGGGGCATAAACATAAACGGGTGTAATTATCTATATTATTATGTATTTACAAAAGAAAAGTAGTCTATCAGTTGTCTGGTTTCCATAGTACAGGCTCTGCTTAGTTTGGGATCAGATGGCCGTGTGTGAATAATGTCCCAGGATATTATTATTAATATAATAACATATAAAAATTCAAGCTATCTTCACCTTCTCCATATTAATTTGTAATTAAATTTGCTCTTCACATATAATTACATAGATTTAATTAACTCATAATTTTACATTTGCTATATAAAGCTTTCAGAGCTAGGAGTTAGAACTGAAATTCTATAATTTACCCAAAAATATTATTTTGTTTAAAGTTTTTTGATGATATTATTGAATATTTGTCTTATCCTTTATTTTATTGAATGAGTCACAATTAGCTTAATTTTGTTTAAAGGGTGATCACTAGGGCAGTATTTGTTCGTAGGGCGTTTGATTGAAGTATGTTTCTTGGGTGGACGAGACGGTTTTGTTTTAGGCGGTCGGTGTTCGTCTTCACAGTGCCGTGTATCGAATTCGTCATCTTGTAAATAATATCGTAATTGTAATCGTAACAGCCTGTGAATGTCCCACTGCTGGGCTAAGGCCTCCGCTCCCTTTTTGAGGAGAAGTGATGGAGCATATTCCACCACGCTGCTCCAGTGCGGGTTGGTGTAATACACATGTGGCAGAATTTCAGTGAAATTAGACACATGCATGTTTCCTCACGATGTTTTCCTTCGCTGTAAAGCAGGAGATGAATTATCATCATAAATTAAGCACATGAAAATTGAGTGGTGCTTGGCTGGGTTTGAACTTACGACCATCGGTTAAGATTCACGCGTTCTTACCAGTGGGCCATCTCGGTTTGTAAAATGTATAAATAATATATAAAACATTAATTCTACAGTTATTGTTATAATTGTAATTCACAGATTTTTTTTTATAGAATAGGAAGGCGGACGAGCATATGGGCCACCTGATGTTAAGTGGTCACCAAACGCTCTTAGACTCTGACTCTGCAAGAAATGTTACCCATCGCTTACATCGCCAATGTGCCACCAACCTTGGGAACTAAGTTGTTATGTCCCTTGTGCCTATGCACTGGCTCACTCACCCTTCAAACCGGAACGCAACATATCAAGTACTGCTGTTTTGCGGTAGAATATCTGATGAGTGGGTGGTACCTATCCAGACGAGCTTGCACAAAGCTCTACCACCAGTAAAAACAGATCCATATATATTATTATTTTCATCTATATTATTGGTTTCATGAAACCTTCAGAGAGGCCGGTTATATTTGGAGTCTTAAATTTAAAAGTAATAAATAAAACATATACATAAATTCACAAGTATCAACTCCTTACCGATTCCTTTTAACTGGAGGAAAATTCTCATTTAGAATTTTTAATGTTAAGAGAATTGCAGTTTTTTTAAATACTCTGTATTCATTCTTCCTATAAAAGATATTATTACATAAGCTATAAAAAGATACAAAGCTTACCGTTCGTAATTAATCTGAATATAATTAAAAACATCTAGAAAATTCTGTTTCAGTTAGTTTCAAGTAATTGATAAAATCGATTTTGAATTTTCTTTATTGAAATTATAATTAATTGTTCACTTATAAACGCCGTCGAGTTACGACATAGCATGTGTATATTTTCATCAATTTATTACATACATTTATACAAGATGACTGGTGAATTACTATCAATATTTAATGAGCATACTCGGTACATGAGTCTCATTCGAATTATGTAAAAAAAAATAGGTACTTAATTTTTGACCAAATTTACATAAATTTTAATTCAAATAAATAAAGTGTGGACACATTCCCGCGGCGCGTGCGGCGTGGTGTTGTACTGTGCCGCTTGCCACCCGCAACCCCCGCCCCGTGGCTAATTAGTCGGGCGAGCGCTGCCGTAAGGTTCGTCCATCTTCTCGCGCGCGCGCCCTTAGCGATCGATCTTACGCGTATACCTAATCATTCGTGTGTGAGTGTGCATTAGTAATTAGGTATGGCTTATCAATACACAAATGCAGAATACTGTTAAAAGTGACCCATTCGTGTTAAATCATGTGAAAGACAATATGCGTAAACGTTCTGAACTGTGTATCACACGAGCAGGAGCTCACTTTGAACATTTGTTAGGTTATTGTAGTTATGTAGGTAAATAGGTAGTTTAATGATGGACAATCGTTATGAATAAGAATGAATATGAATCCATTTTTAAAACAGGATAGGTAAACAGTTCATATTAATTTTTGTCCCAAGTTCGTATCATTTACCTAGTCAACAAATTTGTTACTTAAACGAGTGAAATATCTTGGTATTTTTGCCTGTCCTAAGCCAGGTTAAAAGTATGAAGGGGGGTTGGATCCAGCTTGTTTATCAAAGGTAGCCTGCTACCCTGTTAACACGCGGCGGCGTTTGGACGTAGGTAATTTACCGCGCGATAACTAAATGTACCTACCTGTGTGGTGTCGACGTGTAATTAATGACATAATTGTTGGTTTACTTTACTAAGAAGTTTATTAATATTTATGTTATATGTATTTTTTTTGTCATATATGGTCGTCAAATATCACTAATTAAGTATTGATAGTATTCAAACAGTCACCCTGTATATACATATTATTATATACATTTGGCGATGAGCTCTAACGTCCTATCGAGTTCAATGACAAGATCCTCCCGCCTCTCCTCAATTTCCGCTCGCCCAGTCACTGCACGTCCGTGGTATCCACCATGCCCTGTACTATCGTCTGCATAGCAATGAATGTTCTCGAGAGAGAGCATTTCATTGATATGCAAAAGAAAGAGTGGGGGAGATAGCACAGATCCCTGGGGGACCCCAGCATTCACTACATAGAATTGTGAAGCGCAGCCATCAACTAAAACACGAAGGCTGCGCTTGTGTAGGAAGCTGGCAATCCAGGTGCAAAGCTGAGCAGGCAGACCATATGCCGGGAGCTTAGAGAGAAGACTTTGTGCCAGACCCTGTTAAAAGCCTTGGAGATATCGAGGCTGACAGCCAAAGATTCCCCATGCATATCGATAGCTTCACCCCAGAGGTGTGTTACGTACGCTAGAAGATCACCTGTGGACCGTTTTGGTCGAAACCCGTACTGGCGATCATTAATTAGACAGTGATCTTGTAGGTAATGGATCAGTTGATTGTTTAGTAATCATCCGTTCCATCACCTTACAAAGCACTGAGGTGATTGCTATTGGCCGATAATTTGCCGGGTCAGACCGATCCCGTCTTTTGGGAACCGCTTGCACATTAGCTCTTCTCCAAGCCTCCGTCACACATCCCGAAGAGAGAGAAAGTTGGAACAGGCGCGTTAACACTGGAGACAGCTCGGCCTCGCACTTCTTCAGCACTATGGCTGGTGTTCCATCAGGACGGCTAGCTTTCCGTACATCAAGTGATTGCAGCCCCGCAAGCGATTTTGATGTCAGGCATCGTGTGGCCACATGAAGGTATTATTGGTGGCTGCGCACTACAATCATCGATTACGGAGTTATCGGCAAAGAGTTTAACCAGAATATCGGCTTTCTCCTGTGGACTGTGAGCTAGGTAGTGACTTTCTTGTGGCAGCGAAGGTTGTCAGAAATTGTTTTGCACAGATTTGGTCAAACGCCAGAAGCTACGGGAGCCCCTAGGATGCGAAACAAGGTCATGACCAATCTGTACAATGCGCTGTGCATCCGCTCTCGTGTATGCCTTCCTACAGGACTTGGAAATTTTATTCACATACATACAGTCAGTCAATGTTAGATATCCCGCTAATGCAGCCGTTGGTCCACTCACGAGTGAACCAACGGTTACGCGTACCCTTACTGATAAGATCTGAGCTAGGAATGTAGTATTCCATTCTCTACATGATCTAATCAGCAACAGCAGCGGCAATAGCTGATGGTAAGTGGTCACCAACGCCCTTAGACATTGGCATTGTAAGAAATGTCAACCATCGCTTACATAGCCAATGCGCCATCAACCTTGGGAACTAAGATTTTATGCCTCGTGCCTGTAATTACACTGGCACACTCACCCTTCGAACCGGAACACAACGATACCAAGAGCTGCTGTTTTGCGGTAGAATATCTAATGAGTGGGTGGTACTTACCCAGATGAGCTTGCACAAAGCCCTACCACCATTAAAATATGAAAAGTAAAAGTATTCATTTTCCCCAAAAGATAAGACGTATTATAACAAATATTTATAATTAAATAGGTAAGTATATAAGTAAGTTGTACAGATTTTATTTCAAATGTAACGCATCTTAAAATTGTTTCTATTTTTGAGGTGGGATCTGTTTCGCGTTTGAGTTACTTTTCCCATGTGACCCGATAACTTACTAAAACTGTTATGCTAGCAATACTCTTGAATATCGTTATTATAAATTAGTTGGTTTATAGGAACGTTTTTGTTGTTAAACCACAGTGTCCAAGGCCGTTGTGGGACGCGTTGGTAACGGACACCATTTATGACAACGTAACGGGATCGATAATCTTTTACGTATTTATGATATCGTGTACCGAAATCGTCTTCATACACATCATAATCGTCTGTAACTTTCCTCTTCGCAGGGACCTTTCTTGTTCGCAGGGACCCTTGTGACGGTTTCTTGTCATCTAAAAATAAACAAAACAGTGATATATTAAAAAATATAATTATAACAAAGCCCTACCAACAAGTAAGTATAAATTTATCAGCTTCCAAGCCGCTCTGTGGAGTTGCAACACAACAATACATAGTATTATTGTGTTCCGGTTTGAAGGGTGAGTGAGCCAGTGAAACTACAGGCAGAAGGGCCATAACATCTTAGTTCCCAAAGTGAGGAATATTTAATGTCTCTTACAGCGCCAATTTCTACGGGCGGTGGTGACCACTTAGCATCAAGTGACCCACTTGTCTGTGCGCCTATCTATTTTATATAAGGAAAATATCACATAAATATAGTATATAGTTTGAGTAGACCATAATTTTCGAAAAATATTTTCTGCAAAATAATCTTTAAAGACCTCTAATTCCTCGTGTTTAGTCATTACATAAGCTATAACAGAAGCGAACTTCAGTAGCGTCAGAGGTCTCGCCATGTGTGAGTTGTGTTTTGTTCAATATATATAATAATTGCGTTATGCTCTTTCCTGTTAAGGTTAAGGTATAGTGCTTATTCCACCTCGTTGCTGTAGTGTTGGTTAGAGGATACGCATGTTGTAGATCTTTATCTGGAACAGGTTTATCTTCACCGTTAAGCACACAACGAAAGATCATTGGTGCTTGCCCCGTATTTGAGTCTGCGATTTAATTCTCTAACATACCTTCCATATTTAAGGCCTTTTGCAGTTTTAGGTTTGTCAAAGGATAAATTTGAAGATATAGCTCTGGTCTGGTATCTGTTTCTGTGATCACTGGGTAAGAATGCTTCGGCATAATCGTCTTTACATTATTACTTTTCAATATGGGCACTTGTGTTGATTGCTGTATGAAAATAGGAATAACTGGAAAAAGAGAGGGAAATATGTCTTCTCAATTATTCTCAAACAAACCTTGTACGGTTCTTCATATTAAATTTGAAAAAAGAAGAAATCTGGTTTTAATTTCGAACATGGAACACATCAGGATGTGCTGTATATCCGTTTTTTATTTTCTACGTTTTTTTTTTTAAATTGTCATCTTGCTTTGTCAGGTTTGCTTATGAATCTGGTATTTTTCAAAGGACTATCAAAAAATTTTACAGATAAGATTACATTTCCCTGAACACAAGCGTATTATTTTATATATTTAGATATATTTTTTTCATCTTTTGAGTTTTTATTGTGAGTAAAATACTATATACATAAGTCTTTGTATCGCAATGCCTGCTTTTCCGACCTCGACAACAATATCTTAAAAACAAAATCATAACGTACTGTATTGTATTGTAGTGTATGTACATTGTACTTTATACAAGCATGCTCTTTAAAACGTATGTTTGGTTTTTAATGAAATATTTTTGTAGGCTTAAATAAAATTGAAAGTAAACGAAAACTTTTTTTAAGTATACAAATATTTATCTAATAATAAATAGTGACCTAGTTCATTAGTATATTGCCTTTATTTTAAAAAACAAATAATTTCTTAATTAAAGCGCTTTCTTTGTGGAATTTAATTCTTGATAACACTATATAAGGTATTGAAATACCTATGGGCTATCAAGACAAACTTTAAAAGCTATATAATATATAATACAGTATATAAAGTATAGGCAAATATACCAGATATGCAGGACTCGATACTAAGGATAATATATAAAAATTCTTACCGATAGTTATTAAATGAATGTAAAATATCATTTTCTCGTTTAAATCTTGATTGTTTTATATATGTTTATTTTATTAAAATGTTGGATTTATCGTATAATATAGTCTTAGGTATAGCGAATCCTACGTAGCAATAACATATGAAAAGTTAACTTTTCTTATTTAATCTGATACTAATTATAAACATCGAGTTGAATTCGTTTCAATCGCTTTCAAGAAATTGGTAAAAATAATTTGGAATTTTAATTAAAAACATATGTAATTAATTGGTCACAGGCAACAGGTATTTTCGATGTACGTTCTAACACGTGTATATCCGAGTCTGTTCCGGTTGTTTTGTAATATTATTTTATATATATTTTAAATTTATCGATCGATTAGTCGAATTTATGGCCCTGGACCATTATTTTATAGTGTAGGCGTTACAACGCTTATGCAAGTGATTATATAGTACATAAACACTGTATTAAATACGTTAAAAAAATCATTATGTACCATGGAAGCTCATAAAGTCGGCTCGAAGTGAGCTTTTTTAAAATAGCTAGGCAGACGTGAATGGGCCTCCTGATCGTAAGCGGTGGTGCCAATGCCAATGGACGATGCTGGTTACTTACCAACATTATCAGGTGGCTGATTTGCCAATCTAAATATATAAATTGGTTCATTACGTAACTGTGCTGAACGTTAGGACTCCTCGGCTTATGTAATGTATGTATATATGTAATCATAGACAGGACGGTGTTGGTATTGTCTCGAATTCTACAAACTGCAACGGTTATGACCGCTTGCACGGCAGTGACATTAATTTGTTCTAGAGGTAGGAAGACTAAAGGTCATACAGTAACAGCCTGTGAACGTCCCACTGCTGGCCTACTCTCCCTTTTTGAGGAGAAGGTTTGGAGCTTATTCCACCACGGTGCTCCAATGCGGGTTGGTGGAATTTTCATGTGGCAGAATTTCAGTGAAATTAAACACATGCAGGTTTCCTCACGATGTTTTCCTTCACCGCACGAGATGAATTATTATCCCAAATTAAGAACATGAAAAGTTCAGTGGTGCTTGCCCGGGTTTGAACCCATTCCCAAAATTCACGCTTTCTTACCCCTGGACCATCTCAGTAATTATAATATGTGGCGATGTTAAATTATAAAATGATAAGATGTTAAGTGTTCGGTCGGTAACCTTGTATCAGCCATTCAATTAACTCACAGATTTTGTGAACCGATTCGCTTCACCAACTTACCGTGTTATTACTTTGACGATAATGAGAAAGCTGAGAGGCCGGTTATATTGGAGTCTTAAATTTAAAAGTAATAAATAAAACATATACATATAATCACAAGTATCAACTCCTTACCGATTCCTTTTAACTGGAGGAAAATTCTCATTTAGATTTTTTTTTTGTTGAGAGAATTGCAGGTTTTTTTTTTAAACATTCCGTATTCATTCTTCCTATAAAAGATATTATTACATAAGCTATAAAAAGATACAAAGCTTACAGTTCATAATTAATCTGAATATAATTAAAAACATCTAGAAAATTCTGTTTCAGTTAGTTTCAAGTAATTGATAAAATCGATTTTGAATTTTCTTTATTGAAATTAAATTTAATTAATTGTTCACTCATAAACGCCGTCGAGTTACGACATAGCACGTGTATATTTTGATTAATTTATTTGTTTGTGGAAACATATAGTTTATATCATATAAACTATTTGGTTTATTATTTTCTTTTTCAAAATTCTCGCTTTCAATTGATATAACTGAAATACTCTTGCTATTGGCGTACGTAAGATCTACAGGGCTAGTCTGTAGGTCTTACGTACGCCAAACTTGAGACACCTCAAAAAACGATCGTGAAATGTCAGAAAGTGAAACATAGACAATTATAAATATAACATTTCAAGAATACGCGTTTCGAAATAGTACATTGCCGTAAACATTATATTCCTAAAAATAATAATAAGAATAAACATAAAAAAACTAGATGGGGACAAAAATGCTCTTTTTCCCGGGGACTGGGACGGAGTATTTATCAAAACCGACTCATACGTCGAGAAAGTACAAACGTGATGTACAATAAGTATATTACTAACTACTTACCTAAGTCTTGTTTGTGATTAAAAGTTTTAATAAATTCCATCACAAAGGTGCGAGCAATATTCAACGCAAGACAGTACCTGTTGTTGTAGCGTGAAAAAACGCCGCACCTTGTTCAGAACTCCAAGTTTCCGTGAAGCTGTATTTTATAACAGCCTCGATGTAATCCCTTGGAACGTAACGTAACGTCGCAGCGAACATCCCAAGTCCATCCCTAGCATGGCGATTTGGCGCTGGTGATAACCAGAGGAGTTCCATTTTTTTATTTATTTAAAACTCTTTAGCCCACCACATTATGTAGTTTGACAAAAGGCGGACTTAATGCCTAAAGGCATTCTCTACCAATCAACCTTTAGGCTAAGCGGAAATTCGTGAAGGCGGTAATTGATAATCAAAAATAAAGATACATACAAATATAACAACAAAAAATAAAATAAAAAACAGAGCTATAATATATATATATGAATAATACATATATATATATATATATATATATATATATATATATACATACATACATATATACATATGAATAATAATGTCAAAGATTATAGATGTCAAAGATGAAGAGAACTAGGAGGAGCTCACGAAGATGAGTCTTGAAAGTAAGTTTAGAGGTGGCTTTCCTTATATGCTTAGGTAATTTGTTCCATAATCGGACAACTTGAACGAAGTAAGAATTAGAAACGAAACCAGAAGTATGAATAGGAACAGAAAGAAGGTAAGAATCGTTAGAGCGCAGCTGACGATTGTGATTATCACACAAATATTTGAACCTATCTTTCTAATAATCAGGAGAGAGAGGTTCAAAGAAAATAGAGAAAAGAGAAGACAGTAATCGGAAGTCTCTACGTTGTCGAATAGTAAACCATTTTAATTTGTCACGATACTGAGAAATATAATCGAACTTACGAAGACAGAAGATGAAGCGCAAAGAGTTATTTAAGAGACTGTCAAGTTTATTCCGATGAAAAAGTTAAGGTCGGAATAACATACGTCTGCATAATCGATTATGGGAAAGACTTGTGCACGCTTTGGTCTTTCCAATAATATCTTGGTCATATCATGGTAATATCTTAGTCTTGATGGGAAGGAAATTTCGAAGTCGATTGAGGCACCTTAACGTGGCTGTGACTGAGCGGCTGATTTCAGAGATATGCACAGACCAGCTTAATGTGGAATCAATATGAAGACCAAGGTCTTTTACATGATGTCGGTAAGAAATAACGATGTCATTGAACAGAACGGGAGGCAAACATGTTAAGCCCAGATTAGTGACAAAGCGTGAGCTACCAATAACGATCGCCTGACATTTAGATGGATTGACCTTTATTCCAAATTTTTGAGACCAAGTATTTACACTAGCCAGATTGTTATTAATAGTTGCAACAGCATCACTTATATCATCAAGCCTGGTTTGACAATAGAGCTGCAAGTCGTCGGCGTAAAAATGATAAGAGCAGTTGATGTACGTTGTAAGTATAACAGGAAGTCATAACAGGATTAATTAGGTATTGTGTGTTGAAGTGTTTTATATTAGTAATAACATAGAAGCCACCGATATAATCATAACTATTACGAATTGCATACGTTACTAGAAACTAAAAAAAGTTATACATATTCAGGAAGTGTGTGTTAAATATAGAATAAGAAAACAATGGCACATAATACAAATAGTACAAAAGCCAAAAAGATAACATTAACTAAATTAAGTTGAATATATTACAAGAAACTTAAGATTATACATATATAGGAGATGTTTGTCAACTATATACAAAGAACCGTAACCGTAACAGCCTGTGAATGTCCCACTGCTGGGCTAAAGGCCTCCTCTCCCATTTGAGGAGAAGGTTTGGAGCTTATTCTACCACGCTGCTCCAATGCGGGTTGGTGGAATACACATGTGGCAGAATTTTAGTGAAATTACACATGTAGGTTTGATGAAGCCGAGATGGTCCAGTGGTAAGAACGCGTGAATCTTAACCGATGATCGTGGGTTCAAACCCGGGCAAGCACCACTGAATTTTCAGGTGCTTAATTTGTGATTATAATTCATCTCGTGCTTTACGGTGAAGGAAAACATCGTGAGGATACCTGCATATACAAAGAAAGCAACAAATAATACAAAAGCAAAAAACATTACATTAACTTGTGTATTATCAATAATTAAAGTATACTATAATATAATAAGTAAATAATTAAACTAGTGCTAAATGCATTTAATCCGAAGAAATAACACTTGTAAGTACTTGTAAGTAGTTTTAATTCTTTAAAAACCTTTTAAAGAATTAAAATTGATACACAAACTGGTAAGAACTTGAAGATAAAATAATAAAACAAATTTTATATCTTTAGATACAACAGTCCAGATCCAACATTGTTATGTTTTTCTTTGCCTACCGCTAAAAAAAATAGCCATAGAGGGAGGGAAGAGGGAAAATGGTGACTTTTTCGCTGTGAGAGCGCATACCTTTATTTTCGTGGCATTCAATTCAACAAGATTATCAGAGCCCCATTTGGCGATGAGCTCTAACGTCCTATCGAGTTCAATGACAAGATCCCTCCGCCTCTCCTCAATTTCCGCTCGCCCAGCCATTGCACGTTCGTGGTATCCACCATACACTGTACTATCGTCTGCATAGCAATGAATGTTCTCGAGAGAGATCATATCATTGATATGAAAAAGAAAGAGTATGGGAGATAGCACAGATCCCTGGGGGACCCCAGCATTCACTACATAGAATTGTGAAGCGCAGCCATCAACTAAAACACGAAGGCTGCGCTTGTGTAGGAAGCTGGCAATCAGATCAGTTGATTGTTTAGTAATCATCTGTTCCATCACCTTACAAAGCACTGAAGTGATAGCTATTGGCCGATAATTTGCCGGGTCAGACCGATTCCCCCTTTTGGGAACCGCTTGCACATTAGTTCTTCTCCAAGCCTCCGTCACACATCCCGAAGAGAGAGAAAGTTGGAACAGGCGCGTTAACACTGGAGACAACTCCGCCTCGCACTTCTTCAGCACTATGGCTGGTGTTCCATCGGGACGGCGAGCCTTCCGTACATCAAGTGATTGCAGCTCCGCAAGCACATTACGTTGCCCGATTTTGATGTTAGGCATCGTGTGGCCACATGAAGGTATTGTTGGTGGCAGTGCACTACAATCATCGATTACGGAGTTATCGGCAAAGAGTTTAGCCAGGATATCGGCTTTCTCCTGCGGACTATGAGCTAGCTAGTGACTTTCTTGTGGCAGCGAAGGTTGTCAAAAATTGTTTTGCACAGACTTGGTCAGACGCCAGAAGCTACGGGAGTCCCTAGAATCCGAAACAAGGTCATGACCAATCTGTACAATGCCCTGTGCATCCGCTCTCGTGTATGCCTTCCTACAGGACTTGAAATTTTTATTCACATGCATACAGTCAGTCAATGTTAGATGCCTCGCTAATGCAGCCGTTGATCCACGCGCGATATGCCGCCTGCTTGATAGATGATACAGCATCGGCACATTCACAAGTGAACCAACGGTTACGCGTACCCTTACTGATAAGATCTGAGCTAGGAATGTAGTATTCCATTCCCAACATTATCTAATCGGCAACAGCAGCGGCAATAGCTGATGGTAAGTAGTCACCAACGCCCTTAGACATTGGCATTGTAAGAAATGTCAACCATCGCTTACATAGCCAATGCGCCATCAACCTTGGGAACTAAGATTTATTGCCACTCGTGCCTGTAATTACACTGGCACACTCACCCTTCGAACCGGAACACAACGATACCAAGAGCTGCCATTTTGGGGTAGAATATCTGATGAGTGGGTGGTACCTACCCAAATGAGCTTGCACAAAGCCTTACCACGATTAAAATGTGAAAAGTAAAACTATTTATTTTCCTCAAAAGATAAGACGTATTATAACAAATATTTATTATTTAATAGGTAAGTATACAAGTAAGTTTTACAGATTTTATTTCAAATGTTATGCATATTTCATCTTAAACTTGTTTCAATTTTTAAAGTGGGATCTGTTTCGCGTTTGAGTGAATTTGCCCATGTGACCCAATAACTTACTAAATGTGTTATCCTGGGTCCAATTTTGAATAGTGTTACCATAAATTTGTTGATTTAAAGGAACTTTTTTTTTGTTAGACCACCGTTTCCCAGGCCGTCGTCGTGGGACGCGTTGGTAACGGACACCATTTATGACAACGTAACCTTCTCGCTCATCTATTACGTATATATTTTGTTTTAGTGTATCGGAATCGTCTTCATACACATCATAATCGTCTGTAACTTTCCAGTTCGCAGGGACCTTTCTTGTTCGCAGGGACCCTTGTGACGGTTTCTTGTCATCTAAAAATAAACAAAACAGTGATATATTAAAAAATATAATTATAACAAAGCCCTACCAACAAGTAAATATAAATTTACCAGCTTCCAAGCCGCTCTGTGGAGGTGCAACACAACAATACATAGTATTATTGTGTTCCGGTTTGAAGGGTGAGTGAGCCAGTGAAACTACAGGCAGAAGGGCCATAACATCTTAGTTCCCAAAGTGGGGAATATTTAATGTCTCTTACAGCGCCAATTTCTACGGGCGGTGGTGACCACTTAGCATCAAGTGACCCACTCGTCTGCGTGTGCGCCTATCTATTTTGTATAAGTTAAATATAACATACATATAGTATATAGTTGGAGTAGACGTTAATTTTCGAAAAATATTATCTGTAAAATACTCTTTACAGACTTATATTCCTCGTGTTTAGTCATTACATAAGCTATAACAGAAGCGAACTTCAGTAGCGTCAGAGGTCTCGCCATGTGTGAGTTGTGTTTTGTTCAATATATATAATAATTGCGTTATGCTCTTTCCTGTTAAGGTTAAGGTATAGTGCTTATTCCACCACGTTGCTGTAGTGTTGGTTAGTGGATACGCATGTTGTAGATCTTTATCTGGAACAGGTAATTTTCCTCTCGATGTTTGTCTTCACCATTAAGCACACAACGCAAGCTCATTGGTGCTTGCCCCGTATTTGAGTCTGCGATTTAATTCTCTAACATACCTTCCATATTTAAGGCCTTTTGGAGTTTTAGGTTTGTCAAAGGATAAATTTGAAGATATAGCTCTGGTCTGGTATCTGTTTCTGTGATCACTGGGTAAGAATGCTTCGGCATAAGCGTCTTTACATTATTACTTTTCAATATCGGCACTTGTGTTGCTTGCTGTATGAAAATAGGAATAACTGGAAAAAGAGAGGGAAATATGTCTTCTCAATATTAAATTTGAAAAAAGAAGAAATCTGGTTTAAATTTCGAACATGAAACACATCAGGATGTGCTGTATATCCGTTTTTTATTCACTACGTTTTTTTTTAAATTGTCATCTTGTTTTGTCAGGTTTGCTAATTAATCTGGTATTTTTCAAAGGACTATCAATAAATTTTACAGATAAGATTACATTTCCCTTAACACAAGCGTATTATTTTATATATTTAGATATATTTTTTTTCATCTTTTGAGTTTTTATTGTGAGTAAAATACTATAGACATAAGTCTCTGTATCGCAATGCCTGCTTTTCCGACCTCGATAACAATATCTTAAAAACAAAAACAAAACGTACTGTATTGTATTGTAGTGTATGTACATTGTACTTTATACAAGCATGCTCTTTAAAACGTATGTTTGGTTTTTAAGGAAATATTTTTGTAGGCTTAAATAAAATTGAAAGTAAACGAAAACTTTTTTTAAGTATAAAAATATTTATCTAATAATAAATAGTGACCTAGTTCATTAGTATATTGCCTTTAATTTAAAAAACAAATCATTTCTTAATTAAAGCGCCTTCTTTGTGGAATTTAACTCTTGATAACACTATGTAAGGTATTGAAATACCTATCAAACCTTAAAAGCTATATAATATATAATACAGTATATAAAGTAGAGGCAAATATACCAGATATGCAGGACACGATACTAAGGATAATATATAAAAATTCTTACCGATGGTTATTAAATGTATGTAAAATATCATTTTCTCGTTTAAATCTTGATTTTTTTAAATATGTTTATTTTATTAAAATGTTGGATTTATCGTATAATATAGTCTTACGTATAGCGAGTCCTACGTAGCAATAACATATGAAAAGTTAACTTTTCTTATTTAATCTGATACTAATTATAAACATCGAGTTGAATTCGTTTCAATCGCTTTCAAGAAATTGGTAAAAATAATTTGGAATTTTAATTAAAAACATATGTAATTAATTGGTCACAGGCAACAGGTATTTTCGATGTACGTTTCTAACACGTGTATATCCGAGTCTGTTCCGGTTGTTATGTAATAAAATTTTATATATATTTTAAATTTATATAATAAGAAGTATGTATGGATGCAAAAAATAAATATCGATTAGTCGAATTTATAACCTAGACCATTAATTTATAGTGAAGGCGTTGCAACGCTTATGTAAGTGATTATATAGTACATAAACACTGTATTAAATACGTTAAAAAAATCATTATGTACCATGGAAGTTCCTAAAGTCGGCTCGAATAGAGCTTATTTAAAATAGCTAGGCAGACGTGAATAGGCCTCCTGATCGTAAGCGGTGGTGCCAATGCCAATGGACGATGCTGGTTACTTACCAACAATATCAGGTGGCTGATTTGGCAATCTAAATATATAAATTGGTTCATTACGTAACTGTGCTGAACGTTAGGACTCCTCGGCTTATGTAATGTATGTATATATGTAATCATAGACAGGACGGTGTTGGTATTGTCTCGAATTCTACAAACTGCAACGGTTATGACCGCTTGCACGGCAGTGACATTAATTTGTTCTAGAGGTAGGAAGACTAAAGGTCATACAGTAACAGCCTGTGAACGTCCCACTGCTGGCCTACTCTCCCTTTTTGAGGAGAAGGTTTGGAGCTTATTCCACCACGGTGCTCCAATGCGGGTTGTTGGAATTTTCATGTGGCAGAATTTCTGTGAAATTAAACACATGCAGGTTTCCTCACGATGTTTTCCTTCACCGTAAAGCGAATAAAATGAATTATTATCCCAAATTAAGCACATGAAAATTCAGTGGTGCCTGCCCGGGTTTGAACCCACGATCATCGGTTAAGATTCACGCGTTCTTACCCCTGGACCATCTCGGTAATTATAGTATGTGGCGATGTTAAATTATAAAATGATAAGATGTTAAGTGTTCGGTCGGTAACCTTGTATCAGCCATTCAATTAACTCACAGATTTTGTGAACCGATTCGCTTCACCAACTTAACGTGTTATTACTTTGAGAGAATTTTAATGAGAAAGCTGAGAGGCCGGTTATATTGGAGTCTTAAATTTAAAAGTAATAAATAAAACATATACATATAATCACAAGTATCAACTCCTTACCGATTCCTTTTAACTGGAGGAAAATTTTCATTTAAAATTTTTTTTCTTGAGAGAATTGCAGTTTTTTTTTTTAAACATTCCGTATTCATTCTTCCTATAAAAGATATTATTACATAAGCTATAAAAAGATACAAAGCTTACGGTTCATAATTAATCTTAATATAATTAAAATCATCTTCATCTAGAAAATTCTGTTTCAGTTAGTTTCAAGTAATTGATAAAATCGATTTTGAATTTTCTTTATTGAAATTAAATTTAATTAATTGTTCACTCATAAACGCCGTCGAGTTACGACATAGCACGTGTATATTTTGATTAATTTATTTGTTTGTGGAAACATATAGTTTATATCATATAAACTATTTGGTTTATTATTTTCTTTTTCAAAATTCTCGCTTTCAATTGATATAACTGAAATACTCTTGCTATTGGCGTACGTAAGATCTACAGGGCTAGTCTGTAGGAACAAACTTGAGACACCTCAAAAAACGATCGTGAAATGTCAGAAAGTGATATGCGACATTGACAATTATAAATATAACATTTCAAGAATACATGCGTCAAACTAGTACATATATTATGTAGGACTGCCTCGTTGGTCTAGTGGTGTGATGTAAGGCCGCAGACCCGGAGGTCCTGGGTTCAATTCACAGGTCGGGCCAATAAAATGTTATTGGGTTTTTCTGTCAGGAAATTCTCAGTAGCAGCCCAGAGTCTGGAAGTTGGAAGTGTGTTCACTCCCGTGCCTCGGAAAGCACGTAAAGCCGTTGGTCCTGCGCCTGAACTCTTTCCGGTCGTGTCGGATTGCCGTCCCATCGGATTATGAGAGTTAGGGAATAGAGAGTGCACCTGTGTTTGCGCACACACTTGTGCACTATAATATCCTGCGCAGTTGGCTAATCTATCTTGAGATTGGCCGCCGTGGACGAAATCGGTCTGGAGGACATTATTATGTAGCCATTATATTACTAAAAAATAATAATAAGAATAAACATAAAGAAAACTAGATGGGGACAAAAATGCTCTTTTTCCCGGGGACTGGGACGGAGTATTTATCAAAACCGACTCAAACGTCGAGAAAGTACAGACGTGATGTACAATAAGTATATTACTATTATTTATTATTTATAAGTCGGTTGTCATAATTAATTAATTAATTTAAGTCATTTCTTGTAAAAGAGCAATGTTCTGAGAAATATAGTATTCATTCAGTATGATATAGATTTAGACAGTCAATTAGCATCTCCTGCCAAAGAGTCATGATCAAGGTACGATTAATTAAATTTAGAATTTTAAACCCCAATTATTAGATGTAGCCAGGCTGAATATGGCGCAGCCGAGTGGACATTCTTCTAACACAGCTACTAAATTCTTTCAACACAGCTACCTGATAAACAGACTTGAATGCGTTCGGAATATATCGACGCAATTTTCTTTCAATTTCGATTGCCGTTTACATAATCGTTATATACGAAAGTCCAATTATTGGGCATTTATTAAATCACGAAGACCCCTTTTTTGGGAACCGCTTGCACATTAGCTCTTCTCCAAGCCTCCGGCACACATCCCGAAGAAAGAGAAAGTTGGAACAGGAGCGTTAACACGGGAGACAGCTCCGCCGCGCACTTCTTCAGCACTATGGCTGGTATTCCATCGGGACCGCTAGCTTTCCGTACATCAAGTGATTGCAGCTCTGCACGCACATCACGTTGCCTGATTTTGATGTCAGGCATCGTATGGCCACATGAAGGTATTATTGGTGGCAGCGCACTGCAATCATCGATGGCAGAGTTATCGGCAAAGAGTTTAGCTAGGAGGTCAGCTTTCTCTTGCGGACTGTGAGCTAGCGATCCGTCCGGATTTCTGAGCGAAGGCAGCAAAGGTTCGCAGAAATTATTTTGCACAGACTTGGTCAGACGCCAGAAGCTACGGGAGCCCCTAGGATGCGAAACAAGGTTATGAACAATCTGTAGAATGCGCTGTGCATCCGCTCTTGTGTAAGCCTTTCTACAGGACTTGGAATTTTTATATTAGTTTGCTTTCAGTGAGTCAATGTTAGATGCCCCGCTAATGCAGCCATTGATCCACTCGCGATATGCCGCCTGCTTAGATGATACAGCATCGGCACATTCACGAGTGAACCAATGGTTCCGCATACCCCTAGTGACGAGATCAGAGCTAGGAATGTAGTATTCCATTCCCAACATGATCTCGCCAGCAACAGCAGTGGCACTAGCTGACGTGTCATTTTCACTAAAGCAACGTTCCTTCCAAGGGACTGACGCATAGTAATCGCGCATACAGTCCTAATCTGCTGACTTATAGTGCCAAACGCGACGTTTGCATACCGCTGGTGGCGGCAGCTTGGCCTGTGGCACTTTGGTAGATATAAGGCTGTGATCCGAAGAACCAAGTGGAGCTTGAACCACAACCTGGTCCAGTAGAGAAGGCGCTTGCCCATTAATGTCTGGGATCCTGGTGGGCTGATCAACCAGTTGGGTCAAGTCATGTGTGAGAGCAAAAGCATGAGCAGTCCTTCTAGCATGGTCAGTTTTGAGGGATTTCAACCATGATTCATGGTGAGCATTAAAATTCCCCAAAAACACCAATTCTGCGTTAGGAAACTGCTCTTGCGCAGCATCTGCCACCCGACTAAGATGATCAAATAATCGGCTTGTCTCCAAGTCACCATTGTGGGATCTGTAGAGGCACACGTAGACCCGACTCTGACGAACCAGATCCACACGTACCACCAACATGGAGAAGGAGGAGTCCTCCAAGCAGCGCAGACGGTGACAGCAAACATCCGTCCTGACGAACAAGCATACTCCGGCTTTCGCTTTGAAGGATTCTTCAAGCATGTAGCCGGGATAATTAAGGTAGCTAGGACGGAGTATTTGTGTCTCCGTGAGAAACAACATTGCTGGCCGTGCTGTCTCGAGATGGTGGTGGACAGCGTTGAGGTTAGCGTGGAGTCCACGGATGTTAGTGAACTCGACCTCAAACAGCGTGGGTATGGTGTGGGTGTGCACCACTGTAGGACCGTTATTTCTGCTTTTTTGCGCTACCATTTGGGAAAAAGATGGAAAAGAGACGTGAAGCGAGCGATTTATTGCCACGATAGGGATGAGCAAAGTGTGGAGTACATTGACCCGCTGGTCCACCTCGAGATTATGCTTGGCCTGGTCGGCAGCCTCGCGAGCTGATTAGGCACGCCCGGGCCCCTGTACTATGCCACGGGCGGCCAGCGAAACAGCCGTTTCTTCGGGTCTCCCTGTCCGGTAGGTCAATACAGTTTCCCCCTGCATTGGTTCAGCAGCCGTCTCCACTGGACGAACACCCATCGCTGCAATGCTCGCTCGGGCACTGGCTATACGCTAGCTGACCTCGAAACACGACTACAAGCCACTTCACGAGATTTTCACCATGCGTACGGTGGCAACAAGCTAGGCGGATGTTTAACATCCTACCACCAGATGAGCAGATGGTCGCTCAGATATCCCTTAGTCGCCTCTTACGACACCCATGGGAAGGAGAGGGGCAGTGAAATGTATTCTTTCTTCGTCATTGCACGGACAATAAGACATATTTTTAAATTGCTTATATAACTTATATGCTTATATAGCTTATACTAATGTGACTAATTTGTGTTTATAATTCATCTCGTGCTCGGCGGTGAAGGAAAACATCGTGTGGCTTTCCTGTTTGTGTTTTTTTTACTGAACTTTTGTCACATAAGTATTTACAGAAATCTTCTCCTCAAATGGTAGAGCCTAGCCCAGCTGTGGGACATTCACAGGCTGTTACTTTACTTTACGTTAAGGTACCTTAAGCGATATCTTGTACATAACATTTTTAAAAATAATTTGTGATTATGAATAATTATTATTTATTGATATAAAGTCAATCGGAGTAGTAATACTGCTGTGTGAGTTAAGGCAATTGACAAAAAGCAAATTTAGACAATCAGCTTCGTTTACAAATATTTTTTCTTAAGCTAGACACTCAATCATGTCCTTTAGGTGTTTTATTAATTTAAGAACCTTTCGTTCTACGGACTTTTGACCTCGTCGCATTTTTTTTTATAGAATAGGAAGGCGGACGAGAATATGGGCCACCTTTTTTTATATTTTTTGGGAGGGCAAATGACTACTCCACCCGACGGTAAGTGGTAGTAGAGTCCAAACGCGACGACGGCCAGTACAGTTCTGAAGAATGTTCTGCACTAGCCGCCCCCGCCTTGCCGGCCCGCAAGAGGCCTCTTCACGCCTCGTTTGAAGGAACCCGGGTTGTAAGAGGAGGGGAACACGTGAGCTGGTATGGAATTCCATTTTTTGGAGGTGGGACAAAGTAAGGAATTGCCAAATTTATTTGTGCGCGATGGAATTCATGTCACAGTTAGGCGGTGACATCGACAGCCAGCACGCGTTGACTTATGAAGGACGGGGGAAGCAGGAATTGGAGAGAATTATTCCTCAGAGCACTTGCCGTGATACAGTTGATAGAAAGCGCTCAGCGTTGCTATCTCTTGACGCAATTGTAAAGGCTCGAGGGTGTTTGTGACCTTTACGTCGCCAATAATGCGGACCGCACGTCGCTGCAACCGATCCAATACCTCGAGTAGGTACTTAGCGGAGCCATCCCAAAGGTGCGAGCGATATTCAACGCAAGACCGTACCTGTGTTTTGTACAACAGGCACAGTTGTTGTGGCATCAAAAAAACGCCGCACCTTGTTCAGAACTCCGAGTTTCCGTGAAGCTGTATTTTATAACAGCCTCGATGTTATCCCTTGGACTAAGGTCCCTTGGACTAAGGTTTTGTGATAAATGAATTTGCTGTAGCTACTTCTTTTTATGTATAATTACAAGCGGTGTTTACCTATAATTAGTTGTTACGCTATTCTAAATATATATGTATGTATATTTAAATGTGTTATATTCCGTGTAAACAACTCTTGGTAAACCTAAATAAAATAAATAAATAATTAAAAGTATTTATTTTCCCCAAAGGATAAGACGTATTATAACAAATATTTATTATTAAATAGGTATATAAGTAAGTTGTGCAGATTTTATGTCAAATGTTATGTATATTTCATCTTAAAATTGTTTTAATTTTTGAAGTAGGATCTGTTTCGCGTTTGAGTAACTTTGACCCGGTTACTTACCAAAACTGTTACTCTGGCAAAAATTTTGAATAGCGTTATTAAAAATTTGTTGATTTAAACGAACTTTTTTTTTGTTAGACCACCGTTTCCCAGGCCTTCGTTGTGGGGCGCGTTCGTAACGGACGTGACCTCTTATGACAACGTCACTGGATTCATCATCTGTTACGTATATATTTTGTTTTAGTGTACCGAAATCGCCATCATACACATCATATTCGTCTGTAACTTTCCTCTTCGCAGGGGCCTTTCTTGTTCGCAGGGACCCTTGTGACGGTTTCTTGTCATCTAAAAATAAACAAAACAGTGATATATTAAAAAATATAATTATAACAAAGCCCTACCAACAAGTAAATATAAATTTATCAGCTTCCAAGCCGCTCTGTGGAGGTGCAACACAACAATACATAGTATTATTGTGTTCCGGTTTGAAGGGTGAGTGAGCCAGTGAAACTACAGGCAGAAGGGCCATAACATCTTAGTTCCCAAGGTGGGGAATATTTAATGACTCTTACAGCGCCAATTTCTACGGGCGGTGGTAACCACTTAGCATCAAGTGATAAAGTGCGCCTATCTATTTTATATAAGGAAAATATCACATACATATAGTATATAGTTCGAGTGGACGTTAATTTTCGAAAAATATTATCTTTAAAGTACTCTTTACAGACTTATATTCCTCGTGTTTAGTCATTACATAAGCTATAACAGAAGCGAACTTCAGTAGCGTCAGAGGTCTCGCCATGTGTGAGTTGTGTTTTGTTCAATATATATAATAATTGCGTTATGCTCTTTCCTGTTAAGGTTAAGGTATAGTGCTTATTCCACCACGTTGCTGTAGTGTTGGTTAGAGGATACGCATGTTGTAGATCTTTATCTGGAACAGGTCATATTCCTCTCGATGTTTGTCTTCACCATTAAGCACACAACGAAAGCTCATTGGTGCTTGCCCCGTATTTGAGTCTGCGATTTAATTCTCTAACATACCTTCCATATTTAAGGCCTTTTGCAGATTTAGGTTCGTCAAAGGATAAATTTGAAGATATAGCTCTGGTCTGGTGTCTGTTTCTGTGATCACTGGGTAAGAATGCTTCGGCATAATCGTCTTTACATTATTACTTTTCAATATAGGCACTTGTGTTGCTTGCTGTATGAAAATAGGAATAACTGGAAAAAGAGAGGGAAATATGTCTTCTCAATTATTCTCAAACAAACCTTGTACGGTTCTTCATATTAAATTTGAAAAAATAAGAAATCTGGTTTAAATTTCGAACATGGAACACATCAGGATGTGCTGTATATCCGTTTTTTATTCTCTAAGTTTTTTTTTAAATTGTCGTCTTGCTTTGTCAGGTTTGCTTATGAATCTGGTATTTTTCAAAGGACTATCAATAAATTTTACAGATAAGATTACATTTCCCTGAATACAAGCGTATTATTTTATATATTTAGATATATTTTTTTTCATCTTTTGAGTTTTTATTGTGAGTAAAATACTATATACATAAGTCTTTGTATCGCAATGCCTGCTTTTCCGACCTCGACAACAATATCTTAAAAACAAAATCAAAACGTACTGTATTGTATTGTATTGTATGTACATTGTACTTTATACAAGCATCTTCTTTAAAACGTATCAGAATGTTTGGTTTTTAAGGAAATATTTTAGTAGGCTTAAATAAAATTGAAAGTAAACGAAAACTTTTTTTAAGTATAAAAATATTTATCTAATAATAAATAGTGTCCTAGTTCATTAGTATATTGCCTTTATTTTAAAAAACAAATCATTTCTTAATTAAAGCGCCTTCTTTGTGGAATTTGACTCTTGATAACACTATATAAGGTATTGAAATACCTATGGGCTATCAAGACAAACCTTAAAAGCTATATAATATATAATACAGTATATAAAGTACAGGCAAATATACCAGATATGCAGGACTCGATACTAAGGATAATATATAAAAATTCTTACCGATAGTTATTAAATGAATGTAAGATATCATTTTCTCGTTTAAATCTTGATTTTTTTATATATGTTTATTTTATTAAAATGTTGGATTTATCGTATAATATAGTCTTACGTATAGCGAGTCCTACGTAGCAATAACATATGAAAAGTTAACTTTTCTTATTTAATCTGATACTAATTATAAACATCGAGTTGAATTCGTTTCAGTCGCTTTCACGAAATTGGTAAAAATAATTTGGAATGTTAATTAAAAACATATGTAATTAATTGGTCACAGGCAACAGGTATTTTCGATGTACGTTCTAACACGTGTATATCCGAGTCTGTTCCGGTTGTTTTGTAATATTATTTTATATATATTTTAAATTTATATAATAAGAAGTATGTATGTATGCAAAAAATAATTCCGATTAGTCGAATTTATGACCTAGACCATTAATTTATAGTGAAGGCGTTGCAACGCTTATGCAAGTGATTATATAGTACATAAACACTGTATTAAATACGTTAAAAAATCATTGTCCCAATGTCAATAGACGATGCTGGTTACTTACCAACATTATCTTATCTATTTTCATGTATGATTTTTTTTTTATAGTATAGGTGGACGTGCATATGGGCCACCTGATGGTAAGTGGTCACCAACGCCCATAGACATTGGCCTTGTAAGAAATGTTAACCATCGCTTACATCGCCAATGCGCAACCAACCTTGGGAACTATGTCCTGGATGTTATGTCCCTAGTGCCTGTAATTACATTGGAGTAAATGTTATAATATGTGTATTGTTCATATACTTAAACTATGCTAATGCTAAATGAATGGTGAGTATGAGACGAGTCCGCCGTGCTATCGGTTAAGACATAGAGTGACTAAAATGAATACATTTGCGACATATTATCCCCTGATAACGAGTGTGCAAAATTTCATTTCATTTGAGGAGAAGGTTTGGAGCTTATTCCACCACGATGCTCCAATGCGGATTGGTGGGATACTCATGTGGCAGAATTTCAGTGAAATTCACCTCATGCAGGTTTCCTAACGATGTTTTCCCTCACCGTAAAGCAAGAGATGAATTATAATAACAATTTTAGCACATTAAAATTCTAGGATGCTTGCCCGGGTTTGAACCCACGATCATCGGTTAAGATTCACGCGTTCTTACCACTAGACCATCTCGGTTTATCTCGGCTTTTTTCATGTGTATATTATAAAGGATTTTAAAATAATATATAATATATAATAAATTATATAATATACAGGGTGACTGGTGAATTAGTATCAATACTTAAGGACGTGATATTTGACGACCATATATGACCAAAAAAAAATACATATAACATAAATATTAATAAACTTCTAAGTAAAGTTAACCAAAAGTTATGTTATTAATTACGCGTCATGTGGACACCCTAGCTGCGCTGACGACACAACACAGTTAGGTACATTTAGTTATCGCGCGGTACTTTACCTACGTCCAAACGCCGCCGCGTGTTAACAGGGTAGCAGGCTACCTTTGATAAACAAGCATGATCCAATCCCCCTTCATACTTTAAACCTGGCTTAGAACAGGCAAAAATACCAAAATATTTCACTCGTTTAAGCAACAAATTTGTTGACTAGGTAAATGATATGAACTTGGGACAAAAATTAACTGTTTACCTATCTTGGTATTTCCGGCGTATTTAAAAATGGAATCATACTTATTTACAACGATTGTCAATCATTTAACTACCTATTTACCTACATAACTACACTAACCTTAACAAATGATCAAAGTGAGCTCCTGCTCGTGTGATACACAGTTCAGCACGTTTACGCATATTGTCTTTCACACGCTTTAACACGAATGGGTCACTTTACTACTCACAGTATTCTGCATTTGTGTATTGATAAGCCATACCTAATTACTAATGACGGGTCACACTCACACACGAAACATTAGGTATACGCGTAAGATCGATCGCTAGGGGCGCGCGCGCGGGAAGATGGACGAACCTTACGGCGGCGCTCGCCCGACTAACCTACTAATACTAATTAGCCGCGGGGCAGGGGTTGCGGGTGGCAAACACCACGCCGCACGCGCCGCGGAAATATGTCCACACTTTATTTATTTAAAGTAAATTTTTTGTAAATTTGGTCAAAAATTAAGTACCTATTTTTTTTACATAATTCGAATGAGAATCATGTACCGATTATGCTCCTAAAATATTGATCCTAATTCACCAGTCACCCTGTATATTAATTAATACATATATAATAAATTTAATTGCGATAATCCATGGTAACATTGATTCCTGATTCCAAATTTCATAGATTTTTTTACTTCTTACTATTCTTGTTTATTGTCTCATTGGCGATCTGGTACTTGAGTAGTATTTTATTATAAACCTCGACGCGTTCGCTGAGGTTTGCGATCGGTCGAAGTTCGGTGTTTTCACCCTCCAGCCTCAGGACATCGTCATCTAACACCCGTCGTCGTGTTATTTCCGCCACACCAGCAGTCACTCTGCGTGTGGCTACACGTAGGCTGAGGACGAGGCTCCCTTTGATATTGCGAGAGCGGTCCGCAACCTTTTCAATCGCCAGGCGGTCGTTGGTAATGCAGACACTTAATTCGTCCGTTTGACGTGCCTGCATTTCGACCCCAAGCTCTTCGGGTCCAGGGAGGCTCCTCTTTGCCCTCCTGGTAGCTGGCGCCACAGAAGGATCGAAGAGCTCGTTCTCGGTATCCAAGTCAGAAGCAGGGTCGTTAGCTTCCAATAACCTTTTTGATGAGTGACTCAGATAACTCATGTCCGAATCCTCACCCATTTTGTCCTCCTCTGCCGTACTCGTAAAGAGTTTCGTAGCTTAGCCACCAATTAAAAACTCCGGCAGACTTTAAGAATTATTTATTGTGACAAGTCAACAATGTTTACATTAGAGCGTACAGTAAAAATAATTGAAATAATTAATTAATTAAAAATAAACAACAACAACAGCGCTTATATAGGCATTCCCCTCTCACGATGACCACCACGCGTGCTTGCCACTTTTGGGACCTCCTCCTAGGCGAAAACAAAAGCGATGCATGCGGCCATCTTGCTGGGGGTGTGGTCAAGCGTGTGACGTCGCTGCGAGGACAATAGATGCGCATGCGACCATATTGCCAAAGGGGTGTATCCATACGTGTGACGACATACATCAGACCACTGCAACATCACCTGATCAATGACGTAGTTGATCAGGTGATGTTTGTGCTGCGTTTAGACGCATTGTGCACTCGCCACACTACTCCCCCGCCGAGACCGTGACTACGGGCGATAGTAGTTTGGGAATCTGACCACTCTACCACTCCTGGTTTTACTGGAAGGGATGGCATCAGACTTCTCCTGAACTTTGATATTCTGGTCTGTCTGGTCCTCAGCGAGTATGTAAGCTGGTTTCAGTCTGTCTATGCTGATTCGCTGCATTTTGCCTTGTACGTCGATGTCAAAGGTTTTCTCCTCGCGTCGCAGCACCCTGTATGGACCTGAATAAGGTGCTTGAAGGGGTTTCCGATGGGGACCCTGCCGGATAAATACGTGCGAGGTAAGCATAAGGTCTTTTGGTATGTAAAAAGTTTGATTAGAACTTGTGTGCCAAGATGATGGTTGTGGCCTTAATTTATTGACATGTGTTCGGATTCTACCAATGAATTCGGTGATGTCCTCGATGGTTGGGGGTGCTGATGAGAAGAACTGTCCAGGTAACCGCAGTGGTTCCCCGTAGACAAGTTCGGCAGTTGAAGCTTTAATGTCATCTTTGTATGCGCTGCGTATACCTAGTAATACCCAAGGTAACACTTCTACCCAGTTCGGGGTAGAATGACAGGCAATTGCGGCTTTTAATTGACGGTGTAGTCTTTCTACCATACCATTAGCTGCCGGATGATATGCCGTTGTGGTATGATGGTTGGCACCGATGAGCTTGACCAGTTCTTTGAAAGCGCCCGACTCAAACTGCCGTCCACGGTCAGTGGTGATGTGTTCGGGGCACCCGAACCGTGATATCCAACCACTGGAAAGGGCAGAAATGCAGCTTTCGGCGGTGATGTCCTGTAGTGGGTAGACTTCTGGCCACCTTGTGTAGCGGTCCACGATGGTCAGGCAGTACCTGTAACCTAAACATAAAGGTAAAGGACCTATCAAATCCAAGTGGATGTGTCGAAAACGTGCGGAAGGGCTTTCGAAGGCTTGTAGCGGAGCTTGAGTGTGTCTGGTCACTTTGCTTTGCTGACATTGTTGACACTCCTTTACCCATTGTCGACAGTCTTTGCGGATACCAGGCCAAATGTAGCGCTCTGTAACTAACTTGACCGTAGGCTTGGCTCCTGGATGGCTTAAATTGTGGAGAGAATCGAATACCTGCTTGCGATATGAAGGTGTGATGAATGGTCGAGGATTACTTTGAGAGACATCGCAGTATACCAGGAGAACTGGCTCTGACTCTAATCGTATTTTCTTCAACCTAAGGGAAGACCCATTTTTCAGCAGGTCCTGTAGCTCGCTGTCCGCCTCTTGTGCTTTGACCAGGGAGTGGTAATCTAAGGGTATAGAAACTGCCTCGATACGCGAAAGGGCATCTGCAACAATATTGTCTTTACCAGCTACATATCTAAAGTCTGTGGTGAATTGGCTTATAAAGTCCAAGTAGCGAAACTGGCGTGGCGAACAGTTCTCTCGGTGAATAGCAAAGGCAAACGTAAGTGGTTTATGGTCCGTGATGATACAAAATATCCGAGCTTCCACCATAAATCTGAAATGTCTAATTGCGTCATACACTGCCAATAACTCTCGGTCATATGGGCTGTACTTTTTCTGTGATAGACTTAGCTTCCTCGAAAAGAATGCTAAGGGTTGCCATTCATTGTTCTTGAACTGTTGTAGCACAGCACCTATTGCTGTATCTGAAGCGTCCGTCTGTATGGACAGTTCTGCTTGAGGATCTGGGTGGACCAAAAGCGTGGCTTCTGAAAGTTGCTTTTTAGACAGTTCGAAAGACTCTAATAGGGCAGGCGTCATGTTAATAGACTGCGATCCCTTCGTTTTAGGTCCAACGAGGAGTTGGTTGAGCGGTGCCTGAACTTTTGCAGCATTAGGTATAAAACGGCGATAAAAATTGATCATACCTAAAAATCTTCGTAATTCTTTTAGCGTCTTGGGTACCGGGAAGTTCTGAATGGCTTCAACCTTCGATTCTAACGGCTGTATTCCTGCTGCTGACACGTTGTGGCCCAGGAACTGGACTTGCGTTTTGCCGAAAGTACATTTGTTGGTATTTATTAGAACTCCATATTCTGCTAGTCTTTGGAACAACAACTTGAGATGCTCCTGATGAAGGGTACTGCTGCTGCTGAAGACTAGAATGTCATCCAGGTACCCGTAACAAAAATCTAAGCCCCGCAGTACCTCGTCCATGAATCTTTGGAAGGTCTGTGCGGCGTTACGAAGACCGAACGTCATGAACGGGAATTCGTAAAGCCCGAAAGGAGTGGCGATAGCGGTTTTCGGAATGTCGTCTTCGTATACTGGTATCTGATGATAAGCTTTAACCAGGTCTATGGTTGAAAAGACCGTACTGCCTGTCAACTGGCACGTAAAATCATGCAAGTGCCTGATAGGGTACTTATCGGGAATTGTACGGGCGTTTAGGGCTCTGTAATCGCCGCACGGTCGCCACCCGTCGTTCTTCTTTTTAGTTAAATGTAACGGTGATGACCATGGGCTGTCAGATCTTCTTGCTGTGCCACTCTGTAACATTTCATCGAACTCTTGCTTGGCAATTTTTAGTCTTTCCGGGTCTAACCGTCGCGGGCGGCTAGATACCGGTGGTCCATCGGTGGTCCGGATATGGTGCACCGTAGAGTGTTTGGTGATGTGCGGCTTTCCAGCAGGACGAGTGATTTCTGGAAATTCTCTAAGCAGGCGATGATAAGATGTATCCTCTAAAGTCGTACGTACTGAGGAAATTGTTTCCGTAGAACGTTGTTTCGGGAGTGCAACAGCAAGTGTGGTAACACCGTCAACGAGGCGCTGGTTGCGACAGTCGACTAGCAGGTTGTAGTAACTTAAAAAGTCGACGCCGATGATGGGCTTTGAGACGTCTGCTACGACGAAACGCCACGTGAAAGCGCGCCTAAGTCCTAGATCCAGCGTTAAGGGGAGGAAGCAATATGTGCAAATGATATTCCCATTTGCAGCGAACAATTCGTATCCCGTTTTGTTTCTAGGTTCTCGAACAGCGGATCTTGGAAAGACACATAGGTCTGAACCGGTGTCAACTAAATATTGCACTTTGGTCTTGCGATCCGTGATGAACAGGCGGCCCGAAATTGTAAGGCAGTCGTTTACCGCCACTACTGGCTGCCTTGAGCGTTTCCCGTCTTCTTGTAGCTACACGGTTGAATACATTTGCGTGCGCGCTCGCCGAATCTATAATGGTACCAACAGTACGGGTAGTTATTTGTTTGTGAGCGGGAACGTGCGCGGGAATGTCGTCGCGATCTGTCTCTGGCGAATCGTGAGCGGGATCGTGGCTGTCTTCGGTTAAGTTGCATGCTAAGTATCTCCATCTGCTTGCTCAGCTCAGCTACGGTCTGGTCCAGGCTTTCGAAACTAGTACTTGGTACTCCTAGAGTGGAACTAGATGTACTAGCTACTTGCCCGGCTACTCGACCGGCTACTGGCACGGCTACTTGCTCGGACACTTGCGATGTTGCTGAAACGATTTCGTTGATACGGTCGGCAAGCTCTGCCATGTCTTCAAGGCTCATCTTCGTATGCTGCGCTGCTATACAGGACAGGATGAATTGGCCTTCGAGCTGTGCGAACCATAATTCTGGATCATCTGGGTTGAATACAGGCACTCTCACTCCAACTCGCATCGTTTCTCCAGTGGCCGGAAGGGCGGTAACAGCTGTGGCGTCACGTGATAATGGAGCGTCTGGCATTGACATCTTGAAAGGTCTTCTTCTTCTTCGTGCTTCAAACGTCGGGGTCACCAGTAAAGAGTTTCGTAGCTTAGTCACCAATTAAAAACTCCGGCAGACTTTAAGAATTATTTATTGTGACAAGTCAACAATGTTTATATTAGAGCGTACACTAAAAATAATTGAAATAATTAAATAATTAAAAATTAACAATAACAACAGCGCTTATATAGGCATTCCCCTCTTCCGATGACCACCACGCGTGCTTGCCATTTTTGGGACGAAAACAAAAGCGATGCATGCGGCCATCTTGCTGGAGGTGTGGTCAAGCGTGTGACGTCGCTGCGAGGACAATAGATGCGCATGCGACCATATTGCCGAAGGGGTGTGTCCATACGTGTGACGACATACATCAGACCACTGCAACATCACCTGATCAATGACGTAGTTGATCAGGTGATGTTTGTGCTGCGTTTAGACGCATTGTGCACTCGCCACACTCGGATCAAGCACAGCCGAGCGTATGAAACGCCCACTCTGATCCCGCCGCAGTCTCGCTGGTTTCGCCATGTCGGCATGCGACCTGCCTCATCTCGCCCGTGCCTTCGGTACCTTTGGGGGCGGCAGTGCATCGTTTAAAGCCGACTCAGGCCCAGGTGGATCTCTTCTCTTTTTGCACAGGCGAGTACGGCACTCTAGCTCCGCTTGTGCATTATCGGATATTTTCACAGTTTCGAGGCTGCGAGAACGTCTGGAGTCTTCTCGACTCTTGTCGCCCATAGGGGCGTGTGGATGGCAAATGCTGCCCGCTGGCTGAGCTTGCGCTAGCTGCGATGCAGCTTCTGCGCACTCAGCAACCTTGGCCAACCGCAATCGTTTCCTCTTGGGTATTTTTAAATTGTTCCACATAGTTACCACGAGTATGGGGGAAAGACGGTCCATCCAGGCGGTGCCCTCTGCACCTGGATAAGCCTAGCGTAACTCGCCACGTGTTTCGGCCGGTACCCTAGTGAGGAACGCAGTTGCAACTGAACTCCCCATTAGCCATGCATCCCCTCGCGCTGCGTCGCCACTTGGGTTTCGGGGTAATTTTTTGTAGAGGTTTTCTTCCTCATGGTTCGGCCAGTTAAGGCAAAAACCTCGGTACCATACGAGGCCGTGAGACATGTCCACGACACCTCAATGCATGAGATTACCATTTGAAGGACGGTGGCATAGCCTACTCGGCGGCAGGGTAAGTGCAGTATGATGATTATGTTCTACATAGCTTATATAATTTGTTTTTTCTATTTTACTTATTTGGACAAGCCAACAGCGTTTTACAAAAATCCCAAATAAAAATCACATTCTTATGTACCTTATTCTTATTTTCTTGTTTCTTATTTATTTATTTGGGATCACCAACATGACATACAGTAATAATTACAAACTTTTCACTTAGACCTAAAAGTTGCCATACTTACGGTAACCACGACATGCAAAAATGACACTAAGTATCTGAAATAATAATGTAAGAAAATAAAAATATATTTGACACAGTTTGGAAGTATAAAATGAAATATAAGCGGTATTTATATTGCAATAGTACTAGAAACTGGGATATCATTGCCCCGAAATTGATAAATAAACATAAACGGCGAGTATCGTTCACACTTGAGACTTGCAGACGATATCGTCATCGTGGCAGAAACTGTGCAGGACATGCAGTATAAGCTGAGCAGCCTAGCTGATTCTTCTGCTCGAATTGGTCTCCGGATGAACTTGGACAAAACCAAAATAATGTTCAATGAACACGTCAACCCGCAACCGAAAACTCTTAACAGAGTTCCTTTCGAAGTTGTTTAGGAGTATATATGTAGTTCACCTGGGGCAAACTTTGCAGTTGGGTCGAAACAACTTTGAGAAGGAAGCACGTAGAAGAATACAGCTAGGCTGGGCAGCATATTGGTCGAGTTTTTTCGTCACCAATACCGCAATGCTTGAAGACTAAAGTCTTCAACGAGATCGTCTTACCAATTATGACTTACGGAGCCACGACGTGAACACTGACAGTAATTTTAGTCCACCATTTTAAGGTCTCTCTGCGAGCTATGGAGAGGGCTATGCTCGGAGTTTCTCTGAAGGATCGAATCCCAAATGTGGTGATCCGACAGAGAACCAAAGTTATCGACATAGCCCAAAGAATTAGTAAGCTGAAGTGGCAGTAGACTAGACACATATGTCGCAGAACCGAAAACCTTTGGAGTAGACGTGTTCTGGAGTGTAGACCACGCCCTGGCAAACGTAGCGTAGGACGCCCTCCGGCTAGGTGGAGTGACGATATTCGCAAATTGGCTGGCAGCGGATGGACATTAAGAGCTGAGGATCGAGCTCAGTGGCGTGCCATTGGAGGGGCCTATGTCCAGCAGTGGACGATGAAGGGCTGATGATGTATGTATGTACTAGAAACTATATTATAACAAAATAAAGACAAATTTCAAAACAGAGATCAGTCGTTATGAACCAACGACGTACACCTTAAATAGTTCAACAAAAGAGTCAATTTCGCAAGCTTATTTATAAATACATCGAAATCTGTCTTATTGTGTCATTGTGTGTGATTGTGGTTATAATCTGCCTGACTAATTTATTAATGGGGGAGTATAAACCTAAGTTAGAGTTTTTAAATTGGTGCAAAAAAACAAACAAGCTAAAGTAAAAAAAACCTTTATGGCTTGTTAATTTTGACACGAGTGTTGACATTCGCAATATGGACGTAAACAATTAAAGTTTTATATTTTGGTATAATGTGCTTGTAACATTCATAAATTATGTATAAATTCATGTCACAGTTAGGCGGTGACATCGACAGCCAGCACGCGTTGACTTACGAAGGAAGGGGGAAGCAGGAATTAGAGAGAATTATTCCTCAGAGCACTTGCCGTGATACAGTTGATAGAAAGCGCTCAGCGTTGCTATCTCTTCACGCAATTGTAAAGGCTCGAGGGTGTTTGTGACCATTACGTCGCCAATAATGCGGACCGCACGTCGCTGCAACCGATCCAATACCTCGAGTAGGTACTTAGCGGAGCCATCCCAAAGGTGCGAGCGATATTCAACGCAAGACCGTACCTGTGTTTTGTACAACAGGCACAGTTGTTGTGGCATCAAAAACCGCCGCACCTTGTTCAGAACTCCGAGTTTCCGTGAAGCTGTATTTTATAACAGCCTCAATGTTATCCCTTGGACTAAGGTCCCTTGGACTAAGGTTTTGTGATAAATGAATTTGCTGTAGCTACTTCTTTTTATGTATAATTACAAGCGGTGTTTACCTATAATTAGTTGTTACGCTATTTTAAATATATATATTTTAAATGAGTTATATTCCGTGTAAACAACTCTTGGTAAACCTAAATAAAATAAATAAATAAGTAAAAGTATTTATTTTCCCCAAAAGATAAGACGTATTATAACAAATATTTATTATTAAATAGGTAAGTATATAAGTAAGTTGTACAGATTTTATTTCAAATTTTATGCATATTTCATCTTAAAATTGTTTTAATTTTTGAAGTGGGATCTGGTTCGTGTTTGAGTAACTTTGCCCATGTGACCCGATTACTTACCAAAACTGTTACTCTGGCAAAAATTTTGAATAGCGTTATTAAAAATTTGTTGATTTAAACGAACGTTTTTTTTGTTAGACCACGGTTTTCCAGGCCGTCGTCCTGGGACGCGTTGGTAACGGACACCATTTATGACAACGTAACGGGATTGATCATCTGTTACGTATATATTTTGTTTTAGTGTACCGAAATCGCCATCATACACATCATATTCGTCTGTAACTTTCCCGTTCGCAGGGACCTTTCTTGTTCGCAGGGACCCTTGTAACGGTTTCTCGTCATCTAAAAATAAACAAAACAGTGATATAATGAAAGATATAATTATAACAAAGCCCTACCAACAAGTAAATATAAATTTATCAGCTTCCAAGCCGCTCTGTGTAGGTGCAACACAACAATACATAGCATTATTTTGTTCCGCTTTGAAGGGTGAGTGAGCCAGTGAAACAACAAGCAGAAGGGCCATAACATCTTAGTTCCCAAAGTGAGGAATATTTAATGTCTCTTACAGCGCCAATTTCTACGGGCGGTGGTGACCACTTAGCATCAAGTGATGAAGTGCGCCTATCTATTTTATATAAGGAAAATATCACATACATATAGTATATAGTTCGAGTGGACGTTAATTTTCGAAAAATATTATCTTTAAAGTACTCTTTACAGACTTATATTCCTCGTGTTTAGTCATTACATAAGCTATAACAGAAGCGAACTTCAGTAGCGTCAGAGGTCTCGCCATGTGTGAGTTGTGTTTCGTTCAATATATATAATAATTGCGTTCTGCTCTTTCCTGTTAAGGTTAAGGTATAGTGCTTATTCCACCTCGTTGCTGTAGTGTTGGTTAGAGGATACGCATGTTGTAGATCTTTATCTGGAACAGGTAATTTTCCTCTCGATGTTTGTCTTCACCATTAAGCACACAACGCAAGCTCATTGGTGCTTGCCCCGTATTTGAGTCTGCGATTTAATTCTCTAACATACCTTCCATATTTAAGGCCTTTTGCAGTTTTAGGTTCGTCAAAGGATAAATTTGAAGATATAGCTCTGGTCTGGTGTCTGTTTCTGTGATCACTGGGTAAGAATGCTTCGGCATAATCGTCTTTACATTATTACTTTTCAATATCGGCACTTGTGTTGCTTGCTGTATGAAAATAGGAATAACTGGAAAAAGAGAGGGAAATATGTCTTCTCAATATTAAATTTGAAAAAAGAAGAAATCTGGTTTAAATTTCGAACATGAAACACATCAGGATGTGCTGTATATCCGTTTTTTATTTACTACGTTTTTTTTTAAATTGTCATCTTGTTTTGTCAGGTTTGCTAATTAATCTGGTATTTTTCAAAGGACTATCAATAAATTTTACAGATAAGATTTCATTTCCCTGAACACAAGCGTATTATTTTATATATTTAGATATTTTTTTTTTCATCTTATGAGTTTTTATTGTGAGTAAAATACTATAGACATAAGTCTCTGTATCGCAATGCCTGCTTTTCCGACCTCGATAACAATATCTTAAAAACAAAATCAAAACGTACTGTATTGTATTGTAGTGTATGTACATTGTACTTTATACAAGCATGCTCTTTAAAACGTATGTTTGGTTTTTAAGGAAATATTTTTGTAGGCTTAAATAAAATTGAAAGTAAACGAAAACTTTTTTTAAGTATAAAAATATTTATCTAATAATAAATAGTGACCTAGTTCATTAGTATATTGCCTTTAATTTAAAAAACAAATCATTTCTTAATTAAAGCGCCTTCTTTGTGGAATTTAACTCTTGATAACACTATGTAAGGTATTGAAATACCTATCAAACCTTAAAAGCTATATAATATATAATACAGTATATAAAGTAGAGGCAAATATACCAGATATGCAGGACACGATACTAAGGATAATATATAAAAATTCTTACCGATGGTTATTAAATGTATGTAAAATATCATTTTCTCGTTTAAATCTTGATTTTTTTAAATATGTTTATTTTATTAAAATGTTGGATTTATCGTATAATATAGTCTTACGTATAGCGAGTCCTACGTAGCAATAACATATGAAAAGTTAACTTTTCTTAATTAATCTGATACTAATTATAAACATCGAGTTGAATTCGTTTCAATCGCTTTCAAGAAATTGGTAAAAATAATTTGGAATTTTAATTAAAAACATATGTAATTAATTGGTCACAGGCAACAGGTATTTTCGATGTACGTTCTAACACGTATATATCCGAGTCTGTTCCGGTTGTTTTGTAATATTATTTTATATATATTTTAAATTTATATAATAAGAAGTATGTATGGATGCAAAAAATAAATATCGATTAGTCGAATTTATAACCTAGACCATTAATTTATAGTGAAGCCGTTGCAACGCTTATGCAAGTGATTATATAGTACATAAACACTGTATTAAATACGTTAAAAAAATCGTTATGTACCATGGAAGTTCCTAAAGTCGGCTCGAATAGAGCTTATTTAAAATAGCTAGGCAGACGTGAATAGGCCTCCTGATCGTAAGCGGTGGTGCCAATGCCAATGGACGATGCTGGTTACTTACCAACAATATCAGGTGGCTGATTTGCCAATCTAAATAAATAAATTGGTTCATTACGTAACTGTGCTGAACGTTAGGACTCCTCGGCTTATGTAATGTATGTATATATGTAATCATAGACAGGACGGCGTTGGTGTTGTCTCGAATTCTACAAACTGCAACGGTTATGACCGCTTGCACGGCAGTGACATTAATTTGTTCTAGAGGTAGGAAGACTAAAGGTCATACAGTAACAGCCTGTGAACGTCCCACTGCTGGCCTACTCTCCCTTTTTGAGGAGAAGGTTTGGAGCTTATTCCACCACGGTGCTCCAATGCGGGTTGGTGGAATTTTCATGTGGCAGAATTTCAGTGAAATTAAACACATGCAGGTTTCCTCACGATGTTTTCCTTCACCGTAAAGCGAATAAAATGAATTATTATCCCCAATTAAGCACATGAAAATTCAGTGGTGCCTGCCCGGGTTTGAACCCACGATCATCGGTTAAGATTCACGCGTTCTTACCCCTGGACCATCTCGGTAATTATAGTATGTGGCGATGTTAAATTATAAAATGATAAGATGTTAAGTGTTCGGTCGGTAACCTTGTATCAGCCATTCAATTAACTCACAGATTTTGTGAACCGATTCGCTTCACCAACTTAACGTGTTATTACTTTGAGAGAATTTTAATGAGAAAGCTGAGAGGCCGGTTATATTGGAGTCTTAAATTTAAAAGTAATAAATAAAACATATACATATAATCACAAGTATCAACTCCTTACCGATTCCTTTTAACTGGAGGAAAATTCTCATTTAGATTTTTTTTTTGTTGAGAGAATTGCAGGTTTTTTTTTAATACTCCGTATTCATTCTTCCTATAAAAGATATTATTACATAAGCTATAAAAAGATACAGTTCATAATTAATCTTAATATAATTAAAATCATCTTCATCTAGAAAATTCTGTTTCAGTTAGTTTCAAGTAATTGATAAAATCGATTTTGAATTTTCTTTATTGAAATTTAATTTAATTAATTGTTCACTCATAAACGCCGTCGAGTTACGACATAGCACGTGTATGTTTTGATTAATTTATTTGTTTGTGGAAACATATAGTTTATATCATATAAACTATTTGGTTTATTATTTTCTTTTTTCAAAATTCTCGCTTTCAATTGATATAACTGAAATACTCTTGCTATTGGCGTACGTAAGATCTACAGGGCTAGTCTGTAGGAACAAACTTGAGACACCTCAAAAAACGATCGTGAAATGTCAGAAAGTGAAACAGACAATTATAAATATAACATTTCAAGAATACACGTTTCAAAATAGTACATTGCCGTAAACATTATATTCCTAAAAATAATAATAAGAATAAACATAAAAAAAACTAGATGGGGACAAAAATGCTCTTTTTCCCGGGGACTGGGACGGAGTATTTATCAAAACCGACTCATACGTCGAGAAAGTACAAACGTGATGTACAATAAGTATATTACTAACTACTTACCTAAGTCTTGTTTGTGATTAAAAGTTTTAATAAATTCCATCACAAAGGTGTGAGCAATATTCAACGCAAGACCGTACCTGTTGTTGTGGCGTGAAAAAACACTGCACCTTGGTCAGAACTCCAAGTTTCCGTGAAGCTGTATTTTATAACAGCCTCGATGTAATCCCTTGGACTAACGTCGCAGCGGACATCCCAAGTCCATCCCTAGCATGGCGATTTGGCGCTGGTGATAACCAGAGGAGTGCCATTTTTTTTTAATTTAAAACTTTTTAGCCCACCACATTATGTAGTTTGACAAAAGGCGGACTTAATGCCTAAAGGCATTCTCTACCAATCAACCTTTAGGCTAAGCGGAAATTCGTGAAGGCGGTAATTGATAATCAAAAATAAAGATACATACAAATATAACAACAAAAAATAAAATAAAAAACAGAGCTATAATATATATATGAATAATACATATATATATATATATATATGTGTATATATATACATACATACATATATACATATGAATAATAATGCATTATAGATGTCAAAGATGAAGAGAACTAGTGACAAGTTATGCTCACGAAGATGAGTCTTGAAAGTAAGTTTAGAGGTGGCTTTCCTTATATGCTTAGGTAATTTGTTCCATAATCGGACAGCTTGAACGAAGTAAGAATTAGAAAGGAAACCAGAAGTATGAATAGGAACAGAAAGAAGGTAAGAATCGTTAGAGCGCAGCTGACGATTGTGATTATCACACAAATATTTGAACCTATCTTTCTAATAATCAGGAGAGAGAGGTTCAAAGAAAATAGAGAAAAGAGAAGACAGTAATCGGAAGTCTCTACGTTGTCGAATAGTAAACCATTTTAATTTGTCACGATACTGAGAAATATAATCGAACTTACGAAGACAGAAGATGAAGCGCAAAGAGTTATTTAAGAGACTGTCAAGTTTATTCCGATGAAAAAGTTAAGGTCGGAATAACATACGTCTGCATAATCGATTATGGGAAAGACTTGTGCACGCTTTGGTCTTTCCAATAATATCTTGGTCATATCATGGTAATATCTTAGTCTTGACGGGAAGGAAATTTCGAAGTCGATTGAGGCACCTTAACGTGGCTGTGACTGAGCGGCTGATTTCAGAGATATGCACAGACCAGCTTAATGTGGAATCAATATGAAGACCAAGGTCTTTTACATGATGTCGGTAAGAAATAACGATGTCATTGAACAGAACGGGAGGCAAACATGTTAAGCCCAGATTAGTGACAAAGCGTGAGCTACCAATAACGATCGCCTGACATTTAGATGGATTGACCTTTATTCCAAATTTTTGAGACCAAGTATTTACACTAGCCAGATTGTTATTAATAGTTGCAACAGCATCACTTATATCATCAAGCCTGGTTTGACAATAGAGCTGCAAGTCGTCGGCGTAAAAATGATAAGAGCAGTTGATGTACGTTGTAAGTATAACAGGAAGTCATAACAGGATTAATTAGGTATTGTGTGTTGAAGTGTTTTATATTAGTAATAACATAGAAGCCACCGATATAATCATAACTATTACGAATTGCATACGTTACTAGAAACTAAAAAAAGTTATACATATTCAGGAAGTGTGTGTTAAATATAGAATAAGAAAACAATGGCACATAATACAAATAGTACAAAAGCCAAAAAGATAACATTAACTAAATTAAGTTGAATATATTACAAGAAACTTAAGATTATACATATATAGGAGATGTTTGTCAACTATATACAAAGAACCGTAACCGTAACAGCCTGTGAATGTCCCACTGCTGGGCTAAAGGCCTCCTCTCCCATTTGAGGAGAAGGTTTGGAGCTTATTCTACCACGCTGCTCCAATGCGGGTTGGTGGAATACACATGAGGCAGAATTTTAGTGAAATTACACATGTAGGTTTGATGAAGCCGAGATGGTCCAGTGGTAAGAACGCGTGAATCTTAACCGATGATCGTGGGTTCAAACCCGGGCAAGCACCACTGAATTTTCAGGTGCTTAATTTGTGATTATAATTCATCTCGTGCTTTACGGTGAAGGAAAACATCGTGAGGATACCTGCATATACAAAGAAAGCAACAAATAATACAAAAGCAAAAAACATTACATTAACTTGTGTATTATCAATAATTAAAGTATACTATAATATAATAAGTAAATAATTAAACTAGTGCTAAATGCATTTAATCCGAAGAAATAACACTTGTAAGTAGTTTTAATTCTTTAAAAACCTTTTAAAGAATTAAAATTGATACACAAACTGGTAAGAACTTGAAGATAAAATAATAAAACAAATTTTATATCTTTAGATACAACAGTCCAGATCCAACATTGTTATGTTTTTCTTTGCCTACCGCTAAAAAAAATAGCCATAGAGGGAGGGAAGAGGGAAAATGGTGACTTTTTCGCTGTGAGAGCGCATACCTTTATTTTCGTGGCATTCAATTCAACAAGATTATCAGAGCCCCATTTGGCGATGAGCTCTAACGTCCTATCGAGTTCAATGACAAGATCCCTCCGCCTCTCCTCAATTTCCGCTCGCCCAGCCATTGCACGTTCGTGGTATCCACCATACACTGTACTATCGTCTGCATAGCAATGAATGTTCTCGAGAGAGATCATATCATTGATATGAAAAAGAAAGAGTATGGGAGATAGCACAGATCCCTGGGGGACCCCAGCATTCACTACATAGAATTGTGAAGCGCAGCCATCAACTAAAACACGAAGGCTGCGCTTGTGTAGGAAGCTGGCAATCAGATCAGTTGATTGTTTAGTAATCATCTGTTCCATCACCTTACAAAGCACTGAAGTGATAGCTATTGGCCGATAATTTGCCAGGTCAGACCGATTCCCCCTTTTGGGAACCGCTTGCACATTAGTTCTTCTCCAAGCCTCCGTCACACATCCCGAAGAGAGAGAAAGTTGGAACAGGCGCGTTAACACTGGAGACAACTCCGCCTCGCACTTCTTCAGCACTATGGCTGGTGTTCCATCGGGACGGCGAGCCTTCCGTACATCAAGTGATTGCAGCTCCGCAAGCACATTACGTTGCCCGATTTTGATGTTAGGCATCGTGTGGCCACATGAAGGTATTGTTGGTGGCAGTGCACTACAATCATCGATTACGGAGTTATCGGCAAAGAGTTTAGCCAGGATATCGGCTTTCTCCTGCGGACTATGAGCTAGCTAGTGACTTTCTTGTGGCAGCGAAGGTTGTCAAAAATTGTTTTGCACAGACTTGGTCAGACGCCAGAAGCTACGGGAGTCCCTAGAATGCGAAACAAGGTCATGACCAATCTGTACAATGCCCTGTGCATCCGCTCTCGTGTATGCCTTCCTACAGGACTTGAAATTTTTATTCACATGCATACAGTCAGTCAATGTTAGATGCCTCGCTAATGCAGCCGTTGATCCACGCGCGATATGCCGCCTGCTTGATAGATGATACAGCATCGGCACATTCACAAGTGAACCAACGGTTACGCGTACCCTTACTGATAAGATCTGAGCTAGGAATGTAGTATTCCATTCCCAACATTATCTAATCGGCAACAGCAGCGGCAATAGCTGATGGTAAGTAGTCACCAACGCCCTTAGACATTGGCATTGTAAGAAATGTCAACCATCGCTTACATAGCCAATGCGCCATCAACCTTGGGAACTAAGATTTTATGCCACTCGTGCCTGTAATTACACTGGCACACTCACCCTTCGAACCGGAACACAACGATACCAAGAGCTGCCGTTTTGGGGTAGAATATCTGATGAGTGGGTGGTACCTACCCAAATGAGCTTGCACAAAGCCTTACCACGATTAAAATGTGAAAAGTAAAACTATTTATTTTCCTCAAAAGATAAGACGTATTATAACAAATATTTATTATTTAATAGGTAAGTATACAAGTAAGTTTTACAGATTTTATTTCAAATGTTATGCATATTTCATCTTAAACTTGTTTCAATTTTTAAAGTGGGATCTGTTTCGCGTTTGAGTGAATTTGCCCATGTGACCCAATAACTTACTAAATTTGTTATCCTGGGTCCAATTTTGAATAGTGTTACCATAAATTTGTTGATTTAAAGGAACTTTTTTTTTGTTAGACCACCGTTTCCCAGGCCGACGTCGTGGGACGCGTTGGTAACGGACACCATTTATGACAACGTAACCTTCTCGCTCATCTATTACGTATATATTTTGTTTTAGTGCATCGGAATCGTCTTCATACACATCATAATCGTCTGTAACTTTCCAGTTCGCAGGGACCTTTCTTGTTCGCAGGGACCCTTGTGACGGTTTCTTGTCATCTAAAAATAAACAAAACAGTGATATATTAAAAAATATAATTATAACAAAGCCCTACCAACAAGTAAGTATAAATTTATCAGCTTCCAAGCCGCTCTGTGGAGGTGCAACACAACAATACATAGTATTATTGTGTTCCGGTTTGAAGGGTGAGTGAGCCAGTGAAACTACAGGCAGAAGGGCCATAACATCTTAGTTCTCAAAGTGGGGAATATTTAATGTCTCTTACAGCGCCAATTTCTACGGGCGGTGGTGACCACTTAGCATCAAGTGACCCACTCGTCTGCGTGTGCGCCTATCTATTTTTTTTATATAAGTTAAATATCACATACATATAGTATATAGTTTAAGTAGACGTTAATTTTCGAAAAATATTATCTGTAAAATACTCTTTACAGACTTATATTCCTCGTGTTTAGTCATTACATAAGCTATAACAGAAGCGAACTTCAGTAGCGTCAGAGGTCTCGCCATGTGTGAGTTGTGTTTCGTTCAATATATATAATAATTGCGTTCTGCTCTTTCCTGTTAAGGTTAAGGTATAGTGCTTATTCCACCACGTTGCTGCAGTGTTGGTTAGTGGATACGCATGTTGTAGATCTTTATCTGGAACAGGTAATTTTCCTCTCGATGTTTGTCTTCACCATTAAGCACACAACGAAAGGTCATTGGTGCTTGCCCCGTATTTGAGTCTGCGATTTAATTCTCTAACATACCTTCCATATTTAAGGCCTTTTGCAGTTTTAGGTTTGTCAAAGGATACATTTGAAGATATAGCTCTGGTCTGGTATCTGTTTCTGTGATCACTGGGTAAGAATGCTTCGGCATAATCGTCTTTACATTATTACTTTTCAATATCGGCACTTGTGTTGCTTGCTGTATGAAAATAGGAATAACTGGAAAAAGAGAGGGAAATATGTCTTCTCAATTATTCTCAAACAAACCTTGTACGGTTCTTCATATTAAATTTGAAAAAAGAAGAAATCTGGTTTTAATTTCGAACATGGAACACATCAGGATGTGCTGTATATCCGTTTTTTATTTTCTACGTTTTTTTTTTAAATTGTCATCTTGCTTTGTCAGGTTTACTTATGAATCTGGTATTTTTCAAAGAACTGTCAATAAATATTACAGATAAGATTACATTTCCCTGAACAAAAGCGTACATGAAAATTATTTTATATATTTAGATATTGTTTTTTTTCATCTTCTTGAGTTTTTACTGTGAGTAAAATACTATATACATACGTCTTTGTATCGCAATGCCTGCTTTTCCGACCTCGACAACAATATCTTAAAAACGTACTGTATTGTATTGTAGTGTATGTACATTGTACTTTATACAAGCATGCTCTTTATAACGTATGTTTGGTTTTTAAGGAAATATTTTAGTAGGCTTAAATAAAATTTAAAGTAAACGAAAACTTTTTTCAGTATAAATTCATTAGTATATTGCCCTTAATTTAAAAAACAAATAATTTCTTAATTAAAGCGCCTTCTTTGTGGACTTTAACTCTTGATAACACTATATAAGATATTGAAATACCTATGGGCTATCAAGACAAACCTTAAAAGCTATATAATATATAATACAGTTTATAAAGTATAGGCAAATATACCAGATATGCAGGACTCGATACTAAGGATAATATATAAAAATTCTTACCGATAGTTATTAAATGAATGTAAAATATCATTTTCTCGTTTAAATCTTGAGTTTTTTAAATATGTTTATTTTATTAAAATGTTGGATTTATCGTATAATATAGTCTTACGTATAGCGAGTCCTACGTAGCAATAACATATGAAAAGTTGACTTTTCTTATTTAATCTGATACTAATTATAAACATCGATTTGAATTCGTTTCAATCGCTTTCAAGAAATTGGTAAAAATAATTTGGAATTTTAATTAAAAACATATGTAATTAATTGGTCACAGGCAACAGGTATTTTCGATGTACGTTCTAACACGTGTATATCCGAGTCTGTTCCGGTTGTTTTGTAATATTATTTTATATATATTTTAAATTTATATAATAAGAAGTATGTATGGATGCAAAAATAAATCTCGATTAGTCAAATTTATTACCTAGACCATTAATTTATAGTGAAGGCGTTGCAACGCTTATGCAAGTGATTATATAGTACATAAACACTGTATTAAATACGTTAAAAAATCATTGTCACAATGTCAATAGACGATGCTGGTTACTTACCAACATTATCTTATCTATTTTAATGTATGATTTTTTTTATAGTATAGGTGGACGAGCATATGGGCCACCTGATGGTAAGTGTTCACCAACGCCCATAGACATTGGCCTTGTAAGAAATGTTAACTATCGCTTACATCGCCAATGCGCCACCAATCTTGGGAACTAAGATGTTATGTCCCTAGTGCCTGTAATTACACTGGAGTGAATGTTATAATATGTGTATTGTTCATATACTTAAACTATGCTAATGCTAAATGAATGGTGAGTATGAGACGCGTCCGCCATGCTATCGGCTAAGACATAGAGTGACTAAAATGAATACATTTGCGACATATTATCCCCTGACAACGAGTGTGCAAAATTTCATTTCATTTGAGGAGAAGGTTTGGAGCTTATTCCACCACGATGCTCCAATGCGGATTGGTGGGATACTCATGTGGCAGAATTTCGGTGAAATTCAACTCATGCAGGTTTCCTAACGATGTTTTCGAACCCACGATCATCGGTTAAGATTCACGCGTTCTTACCACTAGACCATCTCGGTTTATCTCGGCTGTTTTCGCATGTATATTATAAAAGATTTTAAAATAATATATAATATATAATAAATTTATATAATATATAATAAATTATATAATATATATTAATTAATACATATATAATAAATTTAATTGCGATAGTCCATGGTAACATTGATTCCTGATTCCAAATTTCATCGATTTTTTTACTTCTTACTATTCTTGTTTATTGTCTCATTGGCGATTTGGTACTTGAGTAGTATTTTATTATAAACCTCGACGCGTTCGCTGAGGTTTGCGATCGGTCGAAGTTCGGTGTTTTCACCCTCCAGCCTCAGGACATCGTCATCTAACAACCGTCGTCGTGTTATTTCCGCCACACCAGCAGTCACTCTGCGTGTGGCCACACTTAGCCTTTTCAATCGCCAGGAGGTCTTTGGTAATGCAGACACTTAATTCGTCCGTTTGACGTGCCTGCATTTCGACCCCAAGCTCTTCGTGTCCAGGGAGGCTCCTCTTTGCCCTCCTGGTAGCTGGCGCCACAGAAGGATCGAAGAGCTCGTTCTCGGTATCCAAGTCAGAAGCAGGGTCGTTAGCTTCCAATAACCTTTTTGATGAGTGACTCAAACAACTCATGTCCGAATCCTCACCCATTTTGTCCTCCTCTGCCGTACTCGGATCAAGCACAGCCGAGCGTATGAAACGCCCACACTGATCCCGCCGCAGTCTCGCTGGTTTCGCCATGTCGGCATGCGACCTGCCTCATCTCGCCCGTGCCTTCGGCACCTTTGGGGGCGGCAGTGCATCGTTTAAAGCCGACTCTGGCCCAGGTGGATCTCTTCTCTTTTTGCACAGGCGAGTACGGCACTCTGGCTCCGCTTGTGCACTATCGGATATTTTCACAGTTTGGAGGCTGCGAGAACGTCTGGAGTCTTCTCGACTCTTGTCGCCCATAGGGGCGTGTGGATGGCAAATGCTGCCCGCTGGCTGAGCTTGCGCTAGCTGCGATGCAGCTTCTGCGCACTCAGCAACCTTGGCCAACCGCAATCGTTTCCTTTTGGGTATTTTTAAATTGTTCTATATAGTTACCACGAGTATGGGGGAAAGACGGTCCATCCAGGCGGTTCCCTCTGCACCTGGATAAGCCTAGCGTAACTCGCCACGTGTTTCGGCCGGTACCCTAGTGAGGAACGCAGTTGCAACTGAACTCCCCATTAGCCATGCATCCCCTCGCGCTGCGTCGCCACTTGGGTTTCGGGGTAATTTTTTGTAGAGGTTTTCTTCCTCATGGTTCGGCCAGTTAAGGCAAAAACCTCGGTCCCATACGAGGCCGTGAGACATGTCCACGACACCTCAATGCATGAGATTACCATTTGAAGGACGGTGGCATAGCCTACTCGGCGGCAGGGTAAGTGCAGTATGATGATTATGTTCTACATAGGCTTATATAATTTGTTTTTTCTATTTTACTTATTTGGACAAGCCAACAGCGTTTTACAAAAATCCCAAATAAAAAACACATTCTTATGTACCTTATTCTTATTTTATTGTTTCTTATTTACTTATTTAGGATCACCAACATGACATACATAATAATTACAAACTTTTCACTTAGACCTAAAAGTTGCCATACTTACGGTAACCACGACATGCAAAAATGACACAAGTATCTGAAATAATAATGTAAGAAAATAAAAATCTATTTGACACAGTTTGGAAGTATAAAATGAAATATAAGCGGTATTTATATTGCAATACTACTAGAAACTGGGATATCATTTCCCCGAAATTGATAAATAAACATAAACGGCGAGTATCGTTCACACTTGAGACTTGCAGACGATATCGTCATCGTGGCAGAAACTGTGCAGGACATGCAGTATAAGCTGAGCAGCCTAGCTGATTCTTCTGCTCGAATTGGTCTCCGGATGAACTTGGACAAAACCAAGATAATGTTCAATGAACACGTCAACCCGCAACCGAAAACTCTTAACAGAGTTCCTTTCGAAGTTGTTTAGGAGTATATATGTAGTTCACCTGGGGCAAACTTTGCAGTTGGATCGAAACAACTTTGAGAAGGAAGCACGTAGAAGAACACAGCTAGGCTGGGCAGCATATAGGAAACTTGGTCGAGTTTTTTCGTCACCAATACCGCAATGCTTGAAGACTAAAGTCTTCAACGAGATCGTCTTACCAATTATGACTTACGGAGCCAAGACGTGAACACTGACAGTAATTTTAGTCCACCATTTTAAGGTCTTTCTGCGAGCTATGGAGAGGGCTATGCTCGGAGTTTCTCTGAAGGATCGAATCCCAAATGTGGTGATCCGACAGAGAACCAAAGTTATCGACATAGCCCAAAGAATTAGTAAGCTGAAGTGGCAGTGGACTAGACACATATGTCGCAGAACCGACAACCGTTGGAGTAGACGTGTTCTGGAGTGTAGACCACGCCCTGGCAAACGTAGCGTAGGACGCCCTCCGGCTAGGTGGAGTGACGATATTCGCAAATTGGCTGGCAGCGGATGGATATCGAGCTCAGTGGCGTGCCATTGGAGGGGCCTATGTCCAGCAGTGGCCGATGAAGGGCTGATGATGTATGTATGTACTAGAAACTATATTATAACAAAATAAAGACAAATTTCAAAACAGAGATCAGTCGTTATGAACCAACGACGTACACCTTAAATAGTTCAACAAAAGAGTCAATTTCGCAAGCTTATTTATAAATACATCGAAATCTGTCTTATTGTGTCATTGTGTGTGATTGTGGTTATAATCTGCCTGACTAATTTATTAATGGGGGAGTATAAACCTAAGTTAGAGCTTTAAAATTGGTGCAAAAAAACAAACAAGCTAATGTAAAAAAAAACCCTTTATTGCTTGTTAATTTGACACGAGTGTTGACATTCGCAATATGGACGTAAATAATTAAAGTTTTATATTTTGGTATAATGTGCTTGTAACATTCATAAATTATGTATAAATTCATGTCACAGTTAGGCGGTGACATCGACAGCCAGCACGCGTTGACTTACGAAGGAAGGGGGAAGCAGGAATTAGAGAGAATTATTCCTCAGAGCACTTGCCGTGATACAGTTGATAGAAAGCGCTCAGCGTTGCTATCTCTTCACGCAATTGTAAAGGCTCGAGGGTGTTTGTGACCATTACGTCGCCAATAATGCGGACCGCACGTCGCTGCAACCGATCCAATACCTCGAGTAGGTACTTAGCGGAGCCATCCCAAAGGTGCGAGCGATATTCAACGCAAGACCGTACCTGTGTTTTGTACAACAGGCACAGTTGTTGTGGCATCAAAAACCGCCGCACCTTGTTCAGAACTCCGAGTTTCCGTGAAGCTGTATTTTATAACAGCCTCAATGTTATCCCTTGGACTAAGGTCCCTTGGACTAAGGTTTTGTGATAAATGAATTTGCTGTAGCTACTTCTTTTTATGTATAATTACAAGCGGTGTTTACCTATAATTAGTTGTTACGCTATTTTAAATATATATATTTTAAATGAGTTATATTCCGTGTAAACAACTCTTGGTAAACCTAAATAAAATAAATAAATAAGTAAAAGTATTTATTTTACCCAAAAGATAAGACGTATTATAACAAATATTTATTATTAAATAGGTAAGTATATAAGTAAGTTGTACAGATTTTATTTCAAATGTTATGCATATTTCATCTTAAAATTGTTTTAATTTTTGAAGTGGGATCTGGTTCTTGTTTGAGTAACTTTGCCCATGTGACCCGATTACTTACCAAAACTGTTACTCTGGCAAAAATTTTGAATAGCGTTATTAAAAATTTGTTGATTTAAACGAACTTTTTTTTTGGTAGACCACGGTTTCTCAGGCCCTGGTTGTGGGAGGCGTAGGTAAGGGACACCATTTATGACAACGTAACTGGATTGATCATAGAATACGTGTATATTTTTTTTTAGTGTACCGAAATCGTCTTCATACACATCATAGTCGTCTGTAACTTTCCCGTTCGCAGGGACCTTTCTTGTTCGCAGGGACCCTTGTGACGGTTTCTCGTCATCTAAAAATAAACAAAACAGTGATATATTGAAAAATATAATTATAACAAAGCCCTACCAACAAGTAAATATAAATTTATCAGCTTCCAAGCCGCTCTGTGGAGGTGCAACACAACAATACATAGTATTATTGTGTTCCGCTTTGAAGGGTGAGTGAGCCAGTGAAACTACAGGCAGAAGGGCCATAACATCTTAGTTCCCAAAGTGAGGAATATTTAATGTCTCTTACAGCGCCAATTTCTACGGGCGGTGGTGACCACTTAGCATCAAGTGACTCACTTGTCTGTGCGCCTATCTATTTTATATAAGGAAAATATCACATACATATAGTATATAGTTCGAGTAGACGTTATTTTTCGAAAAATATTTTCTGTAAAATACTCTTTACAGACTTATATTCCTCGTGTTTAGTCATTACATAAGCTATAACAGAAGCGAACTTCAGTAGCGTCAGAGGTCTCGCCATGTGTGAGTTGTGTTTCGTTCAATATATATAATAATTGCGTTATGCTCTTTCCTGTTAAGGTTAAGGTATAGTGCTTATTCCACCACGTTGCTGTAGTGTTGGTTAGAGGTTACGCATGTTGTAGATCTTTATCTGGAACAGGTAATTTTCCTCTCGATGTTTGTCTTCACCATTAAGCACACAACGAAAGGTCATTGGTGCTTGCCCCGTATTTGAGTCTGCGATTTAATTCTCTAACATACCTTCCATATTTAAGGCCTTTTGCAGTTTTAGGTTTGTCAAAGGATAAATTTGAAGATATAGCTCTGGTCTGGTATCTGTTTCTGTGATCACTGGGTAAGAATGCTTCGGCATAATCGTCTTTACATTATTACTTTTCAATATCGGCACTTGTGTTGCTTGCTGTATGAAAATAGGAATAACTGGAAAAAGAGAGGGAAATATGTCTTCTCAATTATTCTCAAACAAACCTTGTACGGTTCTTCATATTAAATTTGAAAAAAGAAGAAATCTGGTTTAAATTTCGAACATGGAACACATCAGGATGTGCTGTATATCCGTTTTTTATTTTCTACGTTTTTTTTTTTAAATTGTCATCTTGCTTTGTCAGGTTTACTTATGAATCTGGTATTTTTCAAAGGACTATCAATAAATTTTACAGATAAGATTACATTTCCCTGAACACAAGCGTATTATTTTATATATTTAAATATTTTTTTTTTCATCTTTTGAGTTTTTATTGTGAGTAAAATACTATATACATAAGTCTTTGTATCGCAATGCCTGCTTTTCCGACCTCGACAACAATATCTTAAAAACAAAATCATAACGTACTGTATTGTATTGTAGTGTATGTACATTGTACTTCATACAAGCATGCTCTTTAAAACGTATGTTTGGTTTTTAATGAAATATTTTTGTAGGCTTAAATAAAATTTAAATAAACGAAAACTTTTTTTAAGTATAAAAATATTTATCTAATAATAAATAATGATCTAGTTCATTAGTATATTGCCTTTAATTTAAAAAACAAATCATTTCTTAATTAAAGCGCCTTCTTTGTGGAATTTAACTCTTGATAACACTATGTAAGGTATTGAAATACCTATCAAACCTTAAAAGCTATATAATATATAATACAGTATATAAAGTAGAGGCAAATATACCAGATATGCAGGACACGATACTAAGGATAATATATAAAAATTCTTACCGATGGTTATTAAGTGAATGTAAAATATCATTTTCTCGTTTAAATCTTGATTTTTTTATATATGTTTATTTTATTAAAATGTTGGATTTATCGTATAATATAGTCTTACGTATAGCGAGTCCTACGTAGCAATAACATATGAAAAGTTAACTTTTCTTAATTAATCTGATACTAATTATAAACATCGAGTTGAATTCGTTTCAATCGCTTTCAAGAAATTGGTAAAAATAATTTGGAATTTTAATTAAAAACATATGTAATTAATTGGTCACAGGCAACAGGTATCGATCGATTAGACGAATTTATGGCCCTGGACCATTATTTTATAGTGTAGGCGTTACAACGCTCATGCAAGTGATTATATATTACATAAACACTGTATTAAATACGTTAAAAAAATCATTATGTACCATGGAAGCTCAAAAGTCGGCTCGAAGTGAGTTTTTTTAAAATAGCTAGGCAGACGTGAATGGGCCTCCTGATCGTAAGCGGTGGTGCCAATGCCAATGGACGATGTTGGTTACTTACAAACATTATCAGGTGGCTGATTTGCCAATCTAAATAAATAAATTGGTTCATTACGTAACTGTGCTGAACGTTAGGACTCCTCGGCTTATGTAATGTATGTATATATGTAATCATAGACAGGACGGCGTTGGTATTGTCTCGAATTCTACAAACTGCAACGGTTATGACCGCTTGCACGGCAGTGACATTAATTTGTTCTAGAGGTAGGAAGACTAAAGGTCATACAGTAACAGCCTGTGAACGTCCCACTGCTGGCCAACTCTCCCTTTTTGAGGAGAAGGTTTGGAGCTTCTTCCACCACGGTGCTCCAATGCGGGTTGGTGGAATACTCATGTAGCAGAATTTCAGTGAAATTAAACACATGCAGGTTTCCTCACGATTTTCCTTCACCGTAAAGCGAATAAAATGAATTATTATCCCAAATTAAGAACATGAAAAGTTCAGTGGTGCTTGCCCGCGTTTGAACCCATTCCCAAAATTCACGCGTTCTTACCCCTGGACCATCGCGGTAATTATAGTATGTGGCGATGTTAAATTATAAAATGATACGATGTTAAGTGTTCGGTCGGTAACCTTGTATCAACCATTCAATTAACTCACAGATTTTGTGAACCGATTCGCTTCACCAACTTACCGTGTTATTACTTTGAGAGAATTTTAATGAGAAAGCTGAGAGGCCGGTTCTATTGGAGTCTTAAATTTAAAAGTAATAAATAAAACATATACATATAATCACAAGTATCAACTCCTTACCGATTCCTTTTAACTGGAGGAAAATTCTCATTTAGATTTTTTTTTTGTTGAGAGAATTGCAGTTTTTTTTTTTAATACTCCGTATTCATTCTTCCTATAAAAGATATTATTACATAAGCTATAAAAAGATACAAAGCTTACAGTTCATAATTAATCTTAATATAATTAAAATCATCTTCATCTAGAAAATTCTGTTTCAGTTAGTTTCAAGTAATTGATAAAATCGATTTTGAATTTTCTTTATTGAAATTAAATTTAATTAATTGTTCACCCATAAACGCCGTCGAGTTACGACATAGCACGTGTATATTTTGATTAATTTATTTGTTTGTGGAAACATATAGTTTATATCATATAAACTATTTGGTTTATTATTTTCTTTTTCAAAATTCTCGCTTTCAATTGATATAACTGAAATACTCTTGCTATTGTCGTACGTAAGATCTACAGGGCTAGTCTGTAGGAACAAACTTGAGACACCTCAAAAAACGATCGTGAAATGTCAGAAAGTAAAACATAGACAATTATAAATATAACATTTCAAGAATACGCGTTTCGAAATAGTACATTGCCGTAAACATTATATTCCTAAAAATAATAATAAGAATAAACATAAAAAAACTAGATGGGGACAAAAATGCTCTTTTTCCCGGGGACTGGGACGGAGTATTTATCAAAACCGACTCATACGTCGAGAAAGTACAAACGTGATGTACAATAAGTATATTACTAACTACTTACCTAAGTCTTGTTTGTGATTAAAAGTTTTAATAAATTCCATCACAAAGGTGCGAGCAATATTCAACGCAAGACCGTACCTGTTGTTGTGGCGTGAAAAAACGCCGCACCTTGTTCAGAACTCCGAGTTTCCGTGAAGCTGTATTTTATAACAGCCTCGATGTAATCCCTTGGACTAACGTCGCAGCGAACATCCCAAGCCATCCCCAGCATGGCGATTTGTTCTGGTGATAACCAGAGGAGTGCCATTTTTTTATTTTTTTATTTAAAAACTTTTTTGCCCACCACATTATGTAGTTTGACAAAAGGTGGACTTAATGCCTAAAGGCATTCTCTACCAGTCAACCTTTAGGCTGACTAAGGCGGTAATTGATAATCAAAAATATAACAATAGATACATACAAATATTACAACAAAAAATAAAATAAAAAACAGAGCTATAGTATATATATGAATAATATATGTATATATATATATATATATATACACACATACATACATATATACATATGAATAATAATGCATTATAGATGTCAAAGATGAAGAGAACTAGGAGTTTTCTGTCAAGTTATGCTCACGGAGATGAGTCTTGAAAGTAAGTTTAGAGGTGGCTTTCCTTATATGCTTAGGTAATTTGTTCCATAATCGGACAGCTTGAACGAAGTAAGAATTAGAAACGAAACCAGAAGTATGAATAGGAACAGAAAGAAGGTAAGAATCGTTAGAGCGCAGCTGACGATTGTGATTATCACACAAAAATTTGAACCTATCTTTCAAATAATCAGGAGAGAGAGGGTCAAAGAGAATAGAGAAAAGCGAAGACAGTAATCGGAAGTCTCTACGTTGTCGAATAGTAAACCATTTTAATTTGTCACGATACTGAGAAATATGATCGAACTTACGAAGACAGAAGATGAAGCGCAAAGAGTTATTTAAGAGACGGTCAAGTTTATTCCGATGAAAAAGTTAAGGTTGGAATAACATACGTCTGCATAATCGATTATGGGAAAGACTTGTGCACGCTTTGGTCTTTCCAATAATATCTTGGTCATATCATGGTAATATTTTAGTCTTGATGGGAAGGAAATTTCGAAGTCGATTGAGGCACCTTAATCTGGCTGTGACTGAGCGGCTGATTTCAGAGATATGCACAGACCAGCTTAATGTGGAATCAATATGAAGACCAAGGTCTTTTACATGACATGTTAAGCCCAGATTAGTGACAAAGCGTGAGCTACCAATTACGATCGCCTGACATTTAGATGGATTGACCTTTATTCCAAATTTTTGAGACCAAGTATTTACACTAGCCAGATTGTTATTAATAGTTGCAACAGCATCACTTATATCATCCAGCCTGGTTTGACAATAGAGCTGCAAGTCGTCGGCGTAAAAATGATAAGAGCAGTTGATGTACGTTGTGAGTATAACAGGAAGTCATAACAGGATTAATTAGGTATTGTGTGTTGAAGTGTTTTATATTAGTAATAACATAGAAGCCACCGATATAATCATAACTATTATGAATTGCATACGTTACTAGAAACTAAAAAAAGTTATACATATTCAGGAAGTGTGTGTTAAATATAGAATAAGAAAACAATGGCACATAATACAAATAATACAAAAGCCAAAAAGATAACTTTAACTAAATTGAATTGAATATATTACTAGAAACTTAAGAAAGATCATATATATATAGTTGTTTGTCAACTATATACAAAGAAAGCAACAAATAATACAAGGCAAAAAACATTATATTAACTTGTGTATTATCAATAATTAAAGTATACTATAATATAATAAGTAAATAATTAAACTAGTCCTAAATGCATTTAATCCGAAGAAATAACACTTGTAAGTACAAAAAACCTTTTAAAGAATTAAAACTGATACACAAACTGGTAAAAACTTGAAGATAAAATAATAAAACAAATTTTATATCTTTAGATACAACAGTCCAGATCCAACATTGTTATGTTTTTCTTTGCCTATCGCTAAAAAAAAAATAGCCATAGAGGGAGGGAAGAGGGGAAAATGGTTACTTTTTCGCTGTGAGAGCGCATACCTGTATTTTCGTGGCATTAAATTCAACAAGATTATCAGAGCCCCATTTGGCGATGAGCTCTAACGTCCTATCGAGTTCAATGACAAGGTACTCCCGCCTCTCCTCAATTTCTGCTCGCCCAGCCACTGCACGTCCGTAGTATCCACCATACACTGTACTATCGTCTCATGAGCAATGAATGTTCTCGAGAGAGATCATATCATTGATATGCAAAAGAAAGAGTATGGGAGATAGCACAGATCCCTGGGGGACCCCAGCATTCACTACATAGAATAGTGAAGCGCAGCCATCAACTAAAACACGAAGGCTGCGCTTGTGTAGGAAGCTGGCAATCCAGGTGCAAAGCTGAGCAGGCAGACCACATGCCGGCAGCTTGGAGAGAAGACTTTGTGCCAGACCCTGTCGAAAGCCTTGGAGATTTCGAGGCTGACAGCCAACGATTCCCCATTCTTGTCGATAGCTTCACCCCAGAGGTGTGTTACGTATACTAGAAGATCACCTGTGGACCGTTTTGGTCGAAACCCGTACTGACGATCATTAATTAAACAGTGATCTTCTAGGTAATGGATCAGTTGATTGTTTAGTAATCATCTGTTCCATCACCTTACAAAGCACTGAAGTGATAGCTATTGGCCGATAATTTGCCGGGTCAGACCGATTCCCTCTTTTGGGAACCGCTTGCACATTAGTTCTTCTCCAAGCCTCCGTCACACATCCCGAAGAGAGAGAAAGTTGGAACAGGCGCGTTAACACTGGAGACAGCACCGCCTCGCACTTCTTCAGCACTATGGCTGGTGTTCCATCGGGACGGCGAGCCTTCCGTACATCAAGGGTGAATGTCCCTTCGAACCGGAACACAACGATACCAAGAGCTGCCATTTTGGGGTAGAATATCTGATGAGTGGGTGGTACCTACCCAGATGAGCTTGCACAGAGCCCTACCACGATTAAAATGTGAAAAGTAAAACTATTTATTTTCCCCAAAAGATAAGACGTATTATAACAAATATTTATTATTAAATAGGTAAGTATACAAGTAAGTTTTACAGATTTTATTTCAAATGTTATGCATATTTCATCTTAAACTTGTTTCAATTTTTAAAGTGGGATCTGTTTCGCATTTGAGTGACTTTGCTCATGTGACCCAATAACTTACTAAATTTGTTATTCTGGGTCCAATTTTGAATAGTGTTATTATAAATTTGTTGATTTAAAGGAACTTTTTTTTTGTTAGACCACCGTTTCCCAGGCCGTCGTCGTGGGACGCGTTGGTAACGGACACCATTTATGACAACGTAACCGTCTCGCTCCTCTATTACGTATATATTTTGTTTTAGTGTATCGGAATCGTCTTCATACACATCATAATCGTCTGTAACTTTCCAGTTCGCAGGGACCTTTCTTGTTCGCAGGGACCCTTGTGACGGTTTCTTGTCATCTAAAAATAAACAAAACAGTGATATATTAAAAAATATAATTATAACAAAGCCCTACCAACAAGTAAATATAAATTTATCAGCTTCCAAGCCGCTCTGTGGAGGTGCAACACAACAATACATAGTATTATTGTGTTCCGCTTTGAAGGGTGAGTGAGCCAGTGAAACTACAGGCAGAAGGGCCATAACATCTTAGTTCCCAAAGTGGGGAATATTTAATGTCTCTTACAGCGCCAATTTCTACGGGCGGTGGTGACCACTTAGCATCAAGTGACCCACTCGTCTGCGTGTGCACCTATCTATTTTTTTTTATATAAGTTAAATATCACATACATATAGTATATAGTTGGAGTAGACGTTAATTTTCGAAAAATATTTTCTGTAAAATACTCTTTACAGACTTATATTCCTCGTGTTTAGTCATTACATAAGCTATAACAGAAGCGAACTTCAGTAGCGTCAGAGGTCTCGCCATGTGTGAGTTGTGTTTCGTTCAATATATATAATAATTGCGTTATGCTCTTTCCTGTTAAGGTTAAGGTATAGTGCTCATTCCACCTCGTTGCTGTAGTGTTGGTTAGAGGATACGCATGTTGTAGATCTTTATCTGGAACAGGTAATTTTCCTCTCGATGTTTGTCTTCACCATTAAGCACACAACTTTAACACGATTTAATTCTCTAACATACCTTCCATATTTAAGGCCTTTTGCAGTTTTAGGTTCGTCAAAGGATACATTTGAAGATATAGCTCTGGTCTGGTGTCTGTTTCTGTGATCACTGGGTAAGAATGCTTCGGCATAATCGTCTTTACATTATTACTTTTCAATATCGGCACTTGTGTTGCTTGCTGTATGAAAATAGGAATAACTGGAAAAAGAGAGGGAAATATGTCTTCTCAATTATTCTCAAACAAACCTTGTACGGTTCTTCATATTAAATTTGAAAAAATAAGAAATCTGGTTTAAATTTCGAACATGGAACACATCAGGATGTGCTGTATATCCGTTTTTTATTCTCTACGTTTTTTTTTAAATTGTCGTCTTGCTTTGTCAGGTTTGCTTATGAATCTGGTATTTTTCAAAGGACTATCAATAAATTTTACAGATAAGATTACATTTCCCTGAACACAAGCGTATTATTTTATATATTTAGATATATTTTTTTTCATCTTTTGAGTTTTTATTGTGAGTAAAATACTATAGACATAAATAAGTCTCTGTATCGCAATGCCTGCTTTTCCGACCTCGACAATAATATCTTAAAAACAAAATCAAAACGTACTGTATTGTATTGTAGTGTATATACATTGTACTTTATACAAGCATGCTCTTTAAAACGTATGTTTGGTTTTTAAGGAAATATTTTTGTAGGCTTAAATAAAATTGAAAGTAAACGAAAACTTTTTTTAAGTATAAAAATATTTATCTAATAATAAATAGTGACCTAGTTCATTAGTATATTGCCTTTAATTTAAAAAACAAATCATTTCTTAATTAAAGCGCCTTCTTTGTGGAATTTAACTCTTGATAACACTATGTAAGGTATTGAAATACCTATCAAACCTTAAAAGCTATATAATATATAATACAGTATATAAAGTAGAGGCAAATATACCAGATATGCAGGACACGATACTAAGGATAATATATAAAAATTCTTACCGATAGTTATTAAGTGAATGTAAAATATCATTTTCTCGTTTAAATCTTGATTTTTTTATATATGTTTATTTTATTAAAATGTTGGATTTATCGTATAATATAGTCTTACGTATAGCGAGTCCTACGTAGCAATAACATATGAAAAGTTAACTTTTCTTATTTAATCTGATACTAATTATAAACATCGAGTTGAATTCGTTTCAGTCGCTTTCAGGAAATTGGTAAAAATAATTTGGAATGTTAATTAAAAATATATGTAATTAATTGGTCACAGGCAACAGGTATTTTCTATGTACGTTCTAACACGTGTATATCCGAGTCTGTTCCGGTTGTTTTGTAATATTATTTTATATACATTTTAAATTTATATAATAAGAAGTATGTATGTATGCAAAAAATAATTCCGATTAGTCGAATTTATGACCTAGACCATTAATTTATAGTGAAGGCGTTGCAACGCTTATGCAAGTGATTATATAGTACATAAACACTGTATTAAATACGTTAAAAAATTATTGTCCCAATGTCAATAGACGATGCTGGTTACTTACCAACATTATCTTATCTATTTTCATGTATGATTTTTTTTTTATAGTATAGGTGGACGTGCATATGGGCCACCTGATGGTAAGTGGTCACCAACGCCCATAGACATTGGCCTTGTAAGAAATGTTAACCATCGCTTACATCGCCAATGCGCCACCAACCTTGGAAACTATGTCCTGGATGTTATGTCCCTAGTGCCTGTAATTACACTGGAGTAAAGGTTATAATATGTGTATTGTTCATATACTTAAACTATGCTAATGCTAAATGAATGGTGAGTATGAGACGCGTCCGCCATGCTATCGGCTAAGACATAGAGTGACTAAAATGAATACATTTGCGACATATTATCCCCTGACAACGAGTGTGCAAAATTTCATTTCATTTGAGGCGAAGGTTTGGAGCTTATTCCACAACGATGCTCCAATGCGGATTGGTGGGATACTCATGTGGCAGAATTTCAGTGAAATTCAACTCATGCAGGTTTCCTAACGATTTTTTCCTTCACCGTAAAGCAAGAGATGAATTGTTATAACAAATTTAGCACATGAAAATTCTAGGCTGCTTGCCCGGTTTTGAACCCACGATCATCGGTTAAGATTCACACGTTCTTACTATCTCGGTTTATCTCGGCTTTTTTCGCATGTATATTATAAAGGATTTTAAAATAATATAGACAATTTTTTTTTTTTAGTAACTGTTACTATTTTCCTTTGTTTTTAATTTATTTATACAGTCCAACCATTACTTCTTTTCGTAAATTTAATTGCGATAATCCACGGTAACATTGATTCCTGATTCCAAATTTCATCGATTTTTTTACTTCTTACTATTCTTATTTATTGTCACATTGGCGATTTGGTACTTGAGTAGTATTTTATTATATACCTCGACGCGTTCGCTGAGGTTTGCGATCGGTCGAAGTTCGGTGTTTTCACCCTCCAGCCTCAGGACATTGTCATCTAACACCCGTCGTCGTGTTATTTCCGCCACACCAGCAGTCACTCTGCGTGTGGCCACACTTAGCCTTTTCAATCGCCAGGAGGTCTTTGGTAATGCAGACACTTAATTCGTCCGTTTGACGTGCCTGCATTTCGACCCCAAGCTCTTCGGGTCCAGGGAGGCTCCTCTTTGCCCTCCTGGTAGCTGGCGCCACAGAAGGATCGAAGAGCTCGTTCTCGGTATCCAAGTCAGAAGCAGGGTCGTTAGCTTCCAATAACCTTTTTGATGAGTGACTCAAACAACTCATGTCCGAATCCTCACCCATTTTGTCCTCCTCTGCCGTACTCGGATCAAGCACAGCCGAGCGTATGAAACGCCCACACTGATCCCGCCGCAGTCTCGCTGGTTTCGCCATGTCGGCATGCGACCTGCCTCATCTCGCCCGTGCCTTCGGCACCTTCGGGGGCGGCAGTGCATCGTTTAAAGCCGACTCTGGCCCAGGGTGTTCTCTTCTCTTTTTGCACAGGCGAGTACGGCACTCTGGCTCCGCTTGTGCACTATCGGATATTTTCACAGTTTGGAGGCTGCGAGAACGTCTGGAGTCTTCTCGACTCTTGTCGCCCATAGGGGCGTGTGGATGGCAAATGCTGCCCGCTGGCTGAGCTTGCGCTAGCTGCGATGCAGCTTCTGCGCACTCAGCAACCTTGGCCAACCGCAATCGTTTCCTTTTGGGTATTTTTAAATTGTTCTATATAGTTACCACGAGTATGGGGGAAAGACGGTCCATCCAGGCGGTGCCCTCTGCACCTGGATAAGCCTAGCGTAACTCGCCACGTGTTTCGGCCGGTACCCTAGTGAGGAACGCAGTTGCAACTGAACTCCCCATTAGCCATGCATCCCCTCGCGCTGCGTCGCCACTTGGGTTTCGGGGTAATTTTTTGTAGAGGTTTTCTTCCTCATGGTTCGGCCAGTTAAGGCAAAAACCTCGGTCCCATACGAGGCCGTGAGACATGTCCACGACACCTCAATGCATGAGATTACCATTTGAAGGACGGTGGCATAGCCTACTGGGCGGCAGGGTAAGTGCAGTATGATGATTATGTTCTACATAGCTTATATAATTTGTTTTTTCTATTTTACTTATTTGGACAAGCCAACAGCGTTTTACAAAAATCCCAAATAAAAATCACATTCTTATGTACCTTATTCTTATTTTATTGTTTCTTATTTACTTATTTAGGATCACCAACATGACATACATAATAATTACAAACTTTTCACTTAGACCTAAAAGTTGCCATACTTACGGTAACCACGACATGCAAAAATGACACTAAGTATCTGAAATAATAATGTAAGAAAATAAAAATATATTTGACACAGTTTGGAAGTATAAAATGAAATATAAGCGGTATTTATATTGCAATACTACTAGAAACTGGGATATCATTTCCCCGAAATTGATAAATAAACATAAACGGCGAGTATCGTTCACACTTGAGACTTGCAGACGATATCGTCATCGTGGCAGAAACTGTGCAGGACATGCAGTATAAGCTGAGCAGCCTAGCTGATTCTTCTGCTCGAATTGGTCTCCGGATGAACTTGGACAAAACCAAGATAATGTTCAATGAAGACGTCAACCCGCAACCGAAAACTCTTAACAGAGTTCCTTTCGAAGTTGTTTAGGAGTATATATGTAGTTCACCTTGGGCAAACTTTGCAGTTGGGTCGAAACAACTTTGAGAAGGAAGCACGTAGAAGAATACAGCTAGGCTGGGCAGCATATAGGAAACTTGGTCGAGTTTTTTCGTCACCAATAGCCGGAGGACGCCCTCCGGCTAGGTGGAGTGACGATATTCGCAAATTGGCTTGCAGCGGATGGATATCGAGCTCAGTGGCGTGCCATTGGAGGGGCCTATGTCCAGCAGTGGACGATGAAGGGGTGATGATGTATGTATGTACTAAAAACTATATTATAACAAAATAAAGACATATTTCAAAACAGAGATCAGTCGTTATGAACCAACGACGTACACCTTAAATAGTTCAACAAAAGAGTCAATTTCGCAAGCTTATTTTATAAATACATCGAAATCTGTCTTATTGTGTCATTGTGTGTGATTGTGGTTATAATCTGCCTGACTAATTTATTAATGGGGGAGTATAAACCTAAGTTAGAGTTTTTAAATTGGTGCAAAAAAACAAACAAGCTAATGTAAAAAAAAAACCTTTATTGCTTGTTAATTTTGACACGAGTGTTGACATTCGCAATATGGACGTAAACAATTAAAGTTTTATATTTTGGTATAATGTGCTTGTAACATTCATAAATTATTTATAAATTCATGTCACAGTTAGGCGGTGACATCGACAGCCAGCACGCGTTGACTTACGAAGGAAGGGGTAAGCAGGAATTAGAGAGAATTATTCCTCAGAGCACTTGCCGTGATACAGTTGATAGAAAGCGCTCAGCGTTGCTATCTCTTGACGCAATTGTAAAGGCTCGAGGGTGTTTGTGACCATTACGTCGCCAATAATGCGGACCGCACGTCGCTGCAACCGATCCAATACCTCGAGTAGGTACTTAGCGGAGCCATCCCAAAGGTGCAAGACCGTACCTGTGTTTTGTACAACAGGCACAGTTGTTGTGGCATCAAAAAACGCCGCACCTTGTTCAGAACTCCGAGTTTCCGTGAAGCTGTATTTTATAACAGCCTCGATGTTATCCCTTGGACTAAGGTCCCTTGGACTAAGGTTTTGTGATAAATGAATTTGCTGTAGCTACTTCTTTTTATGTATAATTACAAGCGGTGTTTACCTATAATTAGTTGTTACGCTATTCTAAATATATTTATTTTAAATGTGTTATATTCCGTGTAAACAACTCTTGGTAAACCTAAATAAAATAAATAAATAATTAAAAGTATTTATTTTCCCCAAAAGATAAGACGTATTATAACAAATATTTATTATTAAATAGGTAAGTATAAAAGTAAGTTGTGCAGATTTTATTTCAAATGTTATGCATATTTCATCTTAAAATTGTTTTAATTTTTGAAGTGGGATCTGTTTCGCGTTTGAGTAACTTTGCCCACGTGACCCGATTACTTACCAAAACTGTTACTCTGGCAAAAATTTTGAATAGCGTTATTAAAAATTTGTTGATTTAAACGAACGTTTTTTTTGTTAGACCACGGTTTTCCAGGCCCTCGTCCTGGGACGCGTTGGTAACGTACACCATTTATGACAACGTAACGGGATTGATCATCTGTTACGTATATATTTTGTTTTAGTGTACCGAAATCGCCATCATACACATCATATTCGTCTGTAACTTTCCCGTTCGCAGGGACCTTTCTTGTTCGCAGGGACGCTTGTGACGGTTTCTTGTCATCTAAAAATAAACAAAACAGTGATATATTAAAAAATATAATTATAACAAAGCCCTACCAACAAGTAAATATAAATTTACCAGCTTCCAAGCCGCTCTGTGGAGGTGCAACACAACAATACATAGTATTATTGTGTTCCGGTTTGAAGGGTGAGTGAGCCAGTGAAACTACAGGCAGAAGGGCCATAACATCTTAGTTCCCAAAGTGAGGAATATTTAATATCTCTTACAGCGCCAATTGCTACGGGCGGTGGTGACCACTTAGCATCAAGTGACCCACTCGTCTGCGTGTGCGCCTATCTATTTTTTTTATATAAGTTAAATATCACATACATATAGTATATAGTCGAAGTAGACGTTAATTTTCGAAAAATATTTTCTGTAAAATACTCTTTACAGACTTATATTCCTCGTGTTTAGTCATTACATAAGCTATAACAGAAGCGAACTTCAGTAGCGTCAGAGGTCTCGCCATGTGTGAGTTGTGTTTTGTTCAATATATATAATAATTGCGTTCTGCTCTTTCCTGTTAAGGTTAAGGTATAGTGCTTATTCCACCACGTTGCTGCAGTGTTGGTTAGTGGATACGCATGTTGTAGATCTTTATCTGGAACAGGTAATTTTCCTCCCGATGTTTGTCTTCACCATTAAGCACACAACGAAAGCTCATTGGTGCTTGCCCCGTATTTGAGTCTGCGATTTAATTCTCTAACATACCTTCCATATTTAAGGCCTTTTGCAGTTTTAGGTTTGTCAAAGGATAAATTTGAAGATATAGCTCTGGTCTGGTATCTGTTTCTGTGATCACTGGGTAAGAATGCTTCGGCATAATCGTCTTTACATTATTACTTTTCAATATCGGCACTTGTGTTGCTTGCTGTATGAAAATAGGAATAACTGGAAAAAGAGAGGGAAATATGTCTTCTCAATTATTCTCAAACAAACCTTGTACGGTTCTTCATATTAAATATGAAAAAAAAAAGAAATCTGGTTTAAATTTCGAACATGGAACACATCAGGATGTGCTGTATATCCGTTTTTTATTTTCTACGTTTTTTTTTAAATTGTCATCTTGCTTTGTCAGGTTTGCTTATTAATCTGGTATTTTTCAAAGGACTATCAATAAATTTTACAGATAAGATTACATTTCCCTGAACGCAAGCGTATTATTTTATATATTTAGATATTATTATTTTTCATCTTTTGAGTTTTTATTGTGAGTAAAATACTATATACATAAGTCTTTGTATCGCAATGCCTGCTTTTCCGACCTCGACAACAATATCTTAAAAACAAAATCAAAACGTACTGTATTGTATTGTAGTGTATGTACATTGTACTTTATACAAGCATGCTCTTTAAAACGTATGTTTGGTTTTTAAGGAAATATTTTTGTAGGCTTAAATAAAATTGAAAGTAAACGAAAACTTTTTTTAAGTATAAAAATATTTATCTAATAATAAATAGTGACCTAGTTCATTAGTATATTGCCTTTAATTTAAAAAACAAATCATTTCTTAATTAAAGCGCCTTCTTTGTGGAATTTAACTCTTGATAACACTATGTAAGGTATTGAAATACCTATCAAACCTTAAAAGCTATATAATATATAATACAGTATATAAAGTAGAGGCAAATATACCAGATATGCAGGACACGATACTAAGGATAATATATAAAAATTCTTACCGATAGTTATTAAGTGAATGTAAAATATCATTTTCTCGTTTAAATCTTGATTTTTTTATATATGTTTATTTTATTAAAATGTTGGATTTATCGTATAATATAGTCTTACGTATAGCGAGTCCTACGTAGCAATAACATATGAAAAGTTAACTTTTCTTAATTAATCTGATACTAATTATAAACATCGAGTTGAATTCGTTTCAATCGCTTTCAAGAAATTGGTAAAAATAATTTGGAATTTTAATTAAAAACATATGTAATTAATTGGTCACAGGCAACAGGTATTTTCGATGTACGTTCTAACACGTGTATATCCGAGTCTGTTCCGGTTGTTTTGTAATATTATTTTATATATTTTTAAATGTATCGATCGATTAGTCGAATTTATGGCCCTGGACCATTATTTTATAGTGTAGGCGTTACAACGCTTATGCAAGTGATTATATAGTACATTAACACTGTATTAAATACGTTAAAAAAATCATTATGTACCATGGAAGCTCATAAAGTCGGCTCGAAGTGAGCTTTTTTTAAAATAGCTAGGCAGAGGTGAATGGGCCTCCTGATCGTAAGCGGTGGTGCCAATGCCAATGGACGATGCTGGTTACTTACCAACATTATCAGGTGGCTGATTTGCCAATCTAAATATATAAATTGGTTCATTACGTAGCTGTGCTGAACGTTAGGACTCCTCGGCTTATGTAATGTATGTATATATGTAATCATAGACAGGACGGTGTTGGTATTGTCTCGAATTCTACAAACTGCAACGGTTATGACCGCTTGCACGGCAGTGACATTAATTTGTTCTAGAGGTAGGAAGACTAAAGGTCATACAGTAACAGCCTGTGAACGTCCCACTGCTGGCCTACTCTCCCTTTTTGAGGAGAAGGTTTAGAGCTTCTTCCACCACGGTGCTCCAATGCGGGTTGGTGGAATACTCATGTGGCAGAATTTCAGTGAAATTAAACACATGCAGGTTTCCTCCCGATGTTTTCCTTCTCCGTAAAGCGAATAAAATGAATTATTATCCCAAATTAAGCACATGAAAATTCAGTGGTGCTTGCCCGGGTTTGAACCCATTCCCAAAATTCACGCGTTGTTACCCCTGGACCATCTCGGTAATTACAGTATGTGGCGATGTTAAATTATAAAATGATACGATGTTAAGTGTTCGGTCGGTAACCTTGTATCAGCCATTCAATTAACTCACAGATTTTGTGAACCGATTCGCTTCACCAACTTAACGTGTTATTACTTTGAGAGAATTTTAATGAGAAAGCTGAGAGGCCGGTTCTATTGGAGTCTTAAATTTAAAAGTAATAAATAAAACATATACATATAATCACAAGTATCAACTCCTTACCGATTCCTTTTAACTGGAGGAAAATTCTCATTTAGATTTTTTTTTTGTTGAGAGAATTGCAGTTTTTTTTTTAATACTCCGTATTCATTCTTCCTATAAAAGATATTATTACATAAGCTATAAAAAGATACAAAGCTTACAGTTCATAATTAATCTTAATATAATTAAAATCATCTTCATCTAGAAAATTCTGTTTCAGTTAGTTTCAAGTAATTGATAAAATCGATTTTGAATTTTCTTTATTGAAATTAAATTTAATTAATTGTTCACCCATAAACGCCGTCGAGTTACGACATAGCACGTGTATATTTTGATTAATTTATTTGTTTGTGGAAACATATAGTTTATATCATATAAACTATTTGGTTTATTATTTTCTTTTTTCGAAATTCTCGCTTTCAATTGATATAACTGAAATACTCTTGCTATTGGCGTACGTAAGATCTACAGGGCTAGTCTGTAGGAACAAACTTGAGACACCTCAAAAAACGATCGTGAAATGTCAGAAAGTGAAACATAGACAATTATAAATATAACATTTCAAGAATACGCGTTTCGAAATAGTACATTGCCGTAAACATTATATTCTTAAAAATAATAATAAGAATAAACATAAAAAAACTAGATGGGGACAAAAATGCTCTTTTTCCCGGGGACTGGGACGGAGTATTTATCAAAACCGACTCATACGTCGAGAAAGTACAAACGTGATGTACAATAAGTATATTACTAACTACTTACCTAAGTCTTGTTTGTGATTAAAAGTTTTAAGAAATTCCATCACAAAGGTGCGAGCAATATTCAACGCAAGACCGTACCTGTTGTTGTGGCGTGAAAAAACGCCACACCTTGGTCAGAACTCCAAGTTTCCGTGAAGCTGTATTTTATAACAGCCTCGATGTAATCCCTTGGAACGTAACGTAACGTCGCAGCGAACATCCCAAGTCCATCCCTAGCATGGCGATTTGGCGCTGGTGATAACCAGAGGAGTGCCATTTTTTTTTTTTTTAAACTCTTTAGCCCACCACATTATGTAGTTTGACAAAAGGCGGACTTAATGCCTAAAGGCATTCTCTACCAATCAACCTTTAGGCTAAGCGGAAATTCGTGAAGGCGGAATAGGAACAGAAAGAAGGTAAGAATCGTTAGAGCGCAGCTGACGATTGTGATTATCACACAAAAATTTGAACCTATCTTTCAAATAATCAGGAGAGAGAGGGTCAAAGAGAATAGAGAAAAGCGAAGACAGTAATCGGAAGTCTCTACGTTGTCGAATAGTAAACCATTTTAATTTGTCACGATACTGAGAAATATGATCGAACTTACGAAGACAGAAGATGAAGCGCAAAGAGTTATTTAAGAGACTGTCAAGTTTATTCCGATGAAAAAGTTAAGGTCGGAATAACATACGTCTGCATAATCGATTATGGGAAAGACTTGTGCACGCTTTGGTCTTTCCAATAATATCTTGGTCATATCATGGTAATATCTTAGTCTTGATGGGAAGGAAATTTCGAAGTCGATTGAGGCACCTTAACGTGGCTGTGACTGAGCGGCTGATTTCAGAGATATGCACAGACCAGCTTAATGTGGAATCAATATGAAGACCAAGGTCTTTTACATGATGTCGGTAAGAAATAACGATGTCATTGAACAGAACGGGAGGCAAACATGTTAAGCCCAGATTAGTGACAAAGCGTGAGCTACCAATAACGATCGCCTGACATTTAGATGGATTGACCTTTATTCCAAATTTTTGAGACCAAGTATTTACACTAGCCAGATTGTTATTTATAGTTGCAACAGCATCACTTATATCATCAAGCCTGGTTTGACAATAGAGCTGCAAGTCGTCGGCGTAAAAATGATAAGAGCAGTTGATGTACGTTGTAAGTATAACAGGAAGTCATAACAGGATTAATTAGGTATTGTGTGTTGAAGTGTTTTATATTAGTAATAACATAGAAACCACCGATATAATCATAACTATTACGAATTGCATACGTTACTAGAAACTAAAAAAAGTTATACATATTCAGGAAGTGTGTGTTAAATATAGAATAAGAAAACAATGGCACATAATACAAATAGTACAAAAGCCAAAAAGATAACATTAACTAAATTAAGTTGAATATATTACAAGAAACTTAAGATTATACATATATAGGAGATGTTTGTCAACTATATACAAAGAACCGTAACCGTAACAGCCTGTGAATGTCCCACTGCTGGGCTAAAGGCCTCCTCTCCCATTTGAGGAGAAGGTTTGGAGCTTATTCTACCACGCTGCTCCAATGCGGGTTGGTGGAATACACATGTGGCAGAATTTTAGTGAAATTACACATGTAGGTTTGATGAAGCCGAGATGGTCCAGTGGTAAGAACGCGTGAATCTTAACCGATGATCGTGGGTTCAAACCCGGGCAAGCACCACTGAATTTTCAGGTGCTTAATTTGTGATTATAATTCATCTCGTGCTTTACGGTGAAGGAAAACATCGTGAGGATACCTGCATATACAAAGAAAGCAACAAATAATACAAAAGCAAAAAACATTACATTAACTTGTGTATTATCAATAATTAAAGTATACTATAATATAATAAGTAAATAATTAAACTAGTGCTAAATTCATTTAATCCGAAGAAATAACACTTGTAAGTACTTGTAAGTAGTTTTAATTCTTTAAAAACCTTTTAAAGAATTAAAATTGATACACAAACTGGTAAGAACTTGAAGATAAAATAATAAAACAAATTTTATATCTTTAGATACAACAGTCCAGATCCAACATTGTTATGTTTTTCTTTGCCTACCGCTAAAAAAAATAGCCATAGAGGGAGGGAAGAGGGAAAATGGTGACTTTTTCGCTGTGAGAGCGCATACCTTTATTTTCGTGGCATTCAATTCAACAAGATTATCAGAGCCCCATTTGGCGATGAGCTCTAACGTCCTATCGAGTTCAATGACAAGATCCCTCCGCCTCTCCTCAATTTCCGCTCGCCCAGCCATTGCACGTTCGTGGTATCCACCATACACTGTACTATCGTCTGCATAGCAATGAATGTTCTCGAGAGAGATCATATCATTGATATGAAAAAGAAAGAGTATGGGAGATAGCACAGATCCCTGGGGGACCCCAGCATTCACTACATAGAATTGTGAAGCGCAGCCATCAACTAAAACACGAAGGCTGCGCTTGTGTAGGAAGCTGGCAATCAGATCAGTTGATTGTTTAGTAATCATCTGTTCCATCACCTTACAAAGCACTGAAGTGATAGCTATTGGCCGATAATTTGCCGGGTCAGACCGGTTCCCCCTTTTGGGAACCGCTTGCACATTAGTTCTTCTCCAAGCCTCCGTCACACATCCCGAAGAGAGAGAAAGTTGGAACAGGCGCGTTAACACTGGAGACAACTCCGCCTCGCACTTCTTCAGCACTATGGCTGGTGTTCCATCGGGACGGCGAGCCTTCCGTACATCAAGTGATTGCAGCTCCGCAAGCACATTACGTTGCCCGATTTTGATGTTAGGCATCGTGTGGCCACATGAAGGTATTGTTGGTGGCAGTGCACTACAATCATCGATTACGGAGTTATCGGCAAAGAGTTTAGCCAGGATATCGGCTTTCTCCTGCGGACTATGAGCTAGCTAGTGACTTTCTTGTGGCAGCGAAGGTTGTCAAAAATTGTTTTGCACAGACTTGGTCAGACGCCAGAAGCTACGGGAGTCCCTAGAATGCGAAACAAGGTCATGACCAATCTGTACAATGCCCTGTGCATCCGCTCTCGTGTATGCCTTCCTACAGGACTTGAAATTTTTATTCACATGCATACAGTCAGTCAATGTTAGATGCCTCGCTAATGCAGCCGTTGATCCACGCGCGATATGCCGCCTGCTTGATAGATGATACAGCATCGGCACATTCACAAGTGAACCAACGGTTACGCGTACCCTTACTGATAAGATCTGAGCTAGGAATGTAGTATTCCATTCCCAACATTATCTAATCGGCAACAGCAGCGGCAATAGCTGATGGTAAGTAGTCACCAACGCCCTTAGACATTGGCATTGTAAGAAATGTCAACCATCGCTTACATAGCCAATGCGCCATCAACCTTGGGAACTAAGATTTTTTGCCACTCGTGCCTGTAATTACACTGGCACACTCACCCTTCGAACCGGAACACAACGATACCAAGAGCTGCCATTTTGGGGTAGAATATCTGATGAGTGGGTGGTACCTACCCAAATGAGCTTGCACAAAGCCTTACCACGATTAAAATGTGAAAAGTAAAACTATTTATTTTCCTCAAAAGATAAGACGTATTATAACAAATATTTATTATTTAATAGGTAAGTATACAAGTAAGTTTTACAGATTTTATTTCAAATGTTATGCATATTTCATCTTAAACTTGTTTCAATTTTTAAAGTGGGATCTGTTTCGCGTTTGAGTGAATTTGCCCATGTGACCCAATAACTTACTAAATGTGTTATCCTGGGTCCAATTTTGAATAGTGTTACCATAAATTTGTTGATTTAAAGGAACTTTTTTTTTGTTAGACCACCGTTTCCCAGGCCGTCGTCGTGGGACGCGTTGGTAACGGACACCATTTATGACAACGTAACCTTCTCGCTCATCTATTACGTATATATTTTGTTTTAGTGTATCGGAATCGTCTTCATACACATCATAATCGTCTGTAACTTTCCAGTTCGCAGGGACCTTTCTTGTTCGCAGGGACCCTTGTGACGGTTTCTTGTCATCTAAAAATAAACAAAACAGTGATATATTAAAAAATATAACTATAACAAAGCCCTACCAACAAGTAAATATAAATTTACCAGCTTCCAAGCCGCTCTGTGGAGGTGCAACACAACAATACATAGTATTATTGTGTTCCGGTTTGAAGGGTGAGTGAGCCAGTGAAACTACAGGCAGAAGGGCCATAACATCTTAGTTCCCAAAGTGGGGAATATTTAATGTCTCTTACAGCGCCAATTTCTACGGGCGGTGGTGACCACTTAGCATCAAGTGACCCACTCGTCTGCGTGTGCGCCTATCTATTTTTTTTATATAAGTTAAATATCACATACATATAGTATATAGTTGGAGTAGACGTTAATTTTCGAAAAATATTTTCTGTAAAATACTCTTTACAGACTTATATTCCTCGTGTTTAGTCATTACATAAGCTATAACAGAAGCGAACTTCAGTAGCGTCAGAGGTCTCGCCATGTGTGAGTTGTGTTTCGTTCAATATATATAATAATTGCGTTCTGCTCTTTCCTGTTAAGGTTAAGGTATAGTGCTTATTCCACCTCGTTGCTGTAGTGTTGGTTAGAGGATACGCATGTTGTAGATCTTTATCTGGAACAGGTAATTTTCCTCTCGATGTTTGTCTTCACCATTAAGCACACAACGCAAGCTCATTGGTGCTTGCCCCGTATTTGAGTCTGCGATTTAATTCTCTAACATACCTTCCATATTTAAGGCCTTTTGCAGTTTTAGGTTTGTCAAAGGATAAATTTGAAGATATAGCTCTGGTCTGGTATCTGTTTCTGTGATCACTGGGTAAGAATGCTTCGGCATAATCGTCTTTACATTATTACTTTTCAATATCGGCACTTGTGTTGCTTGCTGTATGAAAATAGGAATAACTGGAAAAAGAGAGGGAAATATGTCTTCTCAATATTAAATTTGAAAAAAGAAGAAATCTGGTTTAAATTTCGAACATGAAACACATCAGGATGTGCTGTATATCCGTTTTTTATTCACTACGTTTTTTTTTAAATTGTCATCTTGTTTTGTCAGGTTTGCTAATTAATCTGGTATTTTTCAAAGGACTATCAATAAATTTTACAGATAAGATTACATTTCCCTTAACACAAGCGTATTATTTTATATATTTAGATATTTTTTTTTTCATCTTTTGAGTTTTTATTGTGAGTAAAATACTATAGACATAAGTCTCTGTATCGCAATGCCTGCTTTTCCGACCTCGATAACAATATCTTAAAAACAAAAACAAAACGTACTGTATTGTATTGTAGTGTATATACATTGTACTTTATACAAGCATGCTCTTTAAAACGTATGTTTGGTTTTTAAGGAAATATTTTTGTAGGCTTAAATAAAATTGAAAGTAAACGAAAACTTTTTTTAAGTATAAAAATATTTATCTAATAATAAATAGTGACCTAGTTCATTAGTATATTGCCTTTAATTTAAAAAACAAATCATTTCTTAATTAAAGCGCCTTCTTTGTGGAATTTAACTCTTGATAACACTATGTAAGGTATTGAAATACCTATCAAACCTTAAAAGCTATATAATATATAATACAGTATATAAAGTAGAGGCAAATATACCAGATATGCAGGACACGATACTAAGGATAATATATAAAAATTCTTACCGATGGTTATTAAGTGAATGTAAAATATCATTTTCTCGTTTAAATCTTGATTTTTTTATATATGTTTATTTTATTAAAATGTTGGATTTATCGTATAATATAGTCTTACGTATAGCGAGTCCTACGTAGCAATAACATATGAAAAGTTAACTTTTCTTAATTAATCTGATACTAATTATAAACATCGAGTTGAATTCGTTTCAATCGCTTTCAAGAAATTGGTAAAAATAATTTGGAATTTTAATTAAAAACATATGTAATTAATTGGTCACAGGCAACAGGTATTTTCGATGTACGTTCTAACACGTATATATCCGAGTCTGTTCCGGTTGTTTTGTAATATTATTTTATATATATTTTAAATTTATATAATAAGAAGTATGTATGGATGCAAAAAATAAATATCGATTAGTCGAATTTATAACCTAGACCATTAATTTATAGTGAAGCCGTTGCAACGCTTATGCAAGTGATTATATAGTACATAAACACTGTATTAAATACGTTAAAAAAATCGTTATGTACCATGGAAGTTCCTAAAGTCGGCTCGAATAGAGCTTATTTAAAATAGCTAGGCAGACGTGAATAGGCCTCCTGATCGTAAGCGGTGGTGCCAATGCCAATGGACGATGCTGGTTACTTACCAACAATATCAGGTGGCTGATTTGCCAATCTAAATAAATAAATTGGTTCATTACGTAACTGTGCTGAACGTTAGGACTTCTCGGCTTATGTAATGTATGTATATATGTAATCATAGACAGGACGGTGTTGGTATTGTCTCGAATTCTACAAACTGCAACGGTTATGGCCGCTTGCACGGCAGTGACATTAATTTGTTCTAGAGGTAGGAAGACTAAAGGTCATACAGTAACAGCCTGTGAACGTCCCACTGCTGGCCTACTCTCCCTTTTTGAGGAGAAGGTTTGGAGCTTATTCCACCACGGTGCTCCAATGCGGGTTGGTGGAATTTTCATGTGGCAGAATTTCAGTGAAATTAAACACATGCAGGTTTCCTCACGATGTTTTCCTTCACCGTAAAGCGAATAAAATGAATTATTATCCCCAATTAAGCACATGAAAATTCAGTGGTGCCTGCCCGGGTTTGAACCCACGATCATCGGTTAAGATTCACGCGTTCTTACCCCTGGACCATCTCGGTAATTATAGTATGTGGCGATGTTAAATTATAAAATGATAAGATGTTAAGTGTTCGGTCGGTAACCTTGTATCAGCCATTCAATTAACTCACAGATTTTGTGAACCGATTCGCTTCACCAACTTACCGTGTTATTACTTTGAGAGAATTTTAATGAGAAAGCTGAGAGGCCGGTTCTATTGGAGTCTTAAATTTAAAAGTAATAAATAAAACATATACATATAATCACAAGTATCAACTCCTTACCGATTCCTTTTAACTGGAGGAAAATTCTCATTTAGATTTTTTTTTTGTTGAGAGAATTGCAGTTTTTTTTTTTTAATACTCCGTATTCATTCTTCCTATAAAAGATATTATTACATAAGCTATAAAAAGATACAAAGCTTACAGTTCATAATTAATCTTAATATAATTAAAATCATCTTCATCTAGAAAATTCTGTTTCAGTTAGTTTCAAGTAATTGATAAAATCGATTTTGAATTTTCTTTATTGAAATTAAATTTAATTAATTGTTCACCCATAAACGCCGTCGAGTTACGACATAGCACGTGTATATTTTGATTAATTTATTTGTTTGTGGAAACATATAGTTTATATCATATAAACTATTTGGTTTATTATTTTCTTTTTCAAAATTCTCGCTTTCAATTGATATAACTGAAATACTCTTGCTATTGGCGTACGTAAGATCTACAGGGCTAGTCTGTAGGAACAAACTTGAGACACCTCAAAAAACGATCGTGAAATGTCAGAAAGTGAAACATAGACAATTATAAATATAACATTTCAAGAATACGCGTTTCGAAATAGTACATTGCCGTAAACATTATATTCCTAAAAATAATAATAAGAATAAACATAAAAAAAACTAGATGGGGACAAAAATGCTCTTTTTCCCGGGGACTGGGACGGAGTATTTATCAAAACCGACTCATACGTCGAGAAAGTACAAACGTGATGTACAATAAGTATATTACTAACTACTTACCTAAGTCTTGTTTGTGATTAAAAGTTTTAATAAATTCCATCACAAAGGTGCGAGCAATATTCAACGCAAGACCGTACCTGTTGTTGTGGCGTGAAAAAACGCCGCACCTTGGTCAGAACTCCAAGTTTCCGTGAAGCTGTATTTTATAACAGCCTCGATGTAATCCCTTGGAACGTAACGTAACGTCGCAGCGAACATCCCAAGTCCATCCCTAGCATGGCGATTTGGCGCTGGTGATAACCAGAGGAGTTCCATTTTTTTTATTTATTTAAAACTCTTTAGCCCACCACATTATGTAGTTTGACAAAAGGCGGACTTAATGCCTAAAGGCATTCTCTACCAATCAACCTTTAGGCTAAGCGGAAATTCGTGAAGGCGGTAATTGATAATCAAAAATAAAGATACATACAAATATAACAACAAAAAATAAAATAAAAAACAGAGCTATAATATATATATATATGAATAATACATATATATATATATATATATATATATATATACATACATACATATATACATATGAATAATAATGTCAAAGATTATAGATGTCAAAGATGAAGAGAACTAGGAGGAGCTCACGAAGATGAGTCTTGAAAGTAAGTTTAGAGGTGGCTTTCCTTATATGCTTAGGTAATTTGTTCCATAATCGGACAACTTGAACGAAGTAAGAATTAGAAACGAAACCAGAAGTATGAATAGGAACAGAAAGAAGGTAAGAATCGTTAGAGCGCAGCTGACGATTGTGATTATCACACAAATATTTGAACCTATCTTTCTAATAATCAGGAGAGAGAGGTTCAAAGAAAATAGAGAAAAGAGAAGACAGTAATCGGAAGTCTCTACGTTGTCGAATAGTAAACCATTTTAATTTGTCACGATACTGAGAAATATAATCGAACTTACGAAGACAGAAGATGAAGCGCAAAGAGTTATTTAAGAGACTGTCAAGTTTATTCCGATGAAAAAGTTAAGGTCGGAATAACATACGTCTGCATAATCGATTATGGGAAAGACTTGTGCACGCTTTGGTCTTTCCAATAATATCTTGGTCATATCATGGTAATATCTTAGTCTTGATGGGAAGGAAATTTCGAAGTCGATTGAGGCACCTTAACGTGGCTGTGACTGAGCGGCTGATTTCAGAGATATGCACAGACCAGCTTAATGTGGAATCAATATGAAGACCAAGGTCTTTTACATGATGTCGGTAAGAAATAACGATGTCATTGAACAGAACGGGAGGCAAACATGTTAAGCCCAGATTAGTGACAAAGCGTGAGCTACCAATAACGATCGCCTGACATTTAGATGGATTGATCTTTATTCCAAATTTTTGAGACCAAGTATTTACACTAGCCAGATTGTTATTAATAGTTGCAACAGCATCACTTATATCATCAAGCCTGGTTTGACAATAAAGCTGCAAGTCGTCGGCGTAAAAATGATAAGAGCAGTTGATGTACGTTGTAAGTATAACAGGAAGTCATAACAGGATTAATTAGGTATTGTGTGTTGAAGTGTTTTATATTAGTAATAACATAGAAGCCACCGATATAATCATAACTATTACGAATTGCATACGTTACTAGAAACTAAAAAAAGTTATACATATTCAGGAAGTGTGTGTTAAATATAGAATAAGAAAACAATGGCACATAATACAAATAGTACAAAAGCCAAAAAGATAACATTAACTAAATTAAGTTGAATATATTACAAGAAACTTAAGATTATACATATATAGGAGATGTTTGTCAACTATATACAAAGAACCGTAACCGTAACAGCCTGTGAATGTCCCACTGCTGGGCTAAAGGCCTCCTCTCCCATTTGAGGAGAAGGTTTGGAGCTTATTCTACCACGCTGCTCCAATGCGGGTTGGTGGAATACACATGTGGCAGAATTTTAGTGAAATTACACATGTAGGTTTGATGAAGCCGAGATGGTCCAGTGGTAAGAACGCGTGAATCTTAACCGATGATCGTGGGTTCAAACCCGGGCAAGCACCACTGAATTTTCAGGTGCTTAATTTGTGATTATAATTCATCTCGTGCTTTACGGTGAAGGAAAACATCGTGAGGATACCTGCATATACAAAGAAAGCAACAAATAATACAAAAGCAAAAAACATTACATTAACTTGTGTATTATCAATAATTAAAGTATACTATAATATAATAAGTAAATAATTAAACTAGTGCTAAATGCATTTAATCCGAAGAAATAACACTTGTAAGTACTTGTAAGTAGTTTTAATTCTTTAAAAACCTTTTAAAGAATTAAAATTGATACACAAACTGGTAAGAACTTGAAGATAAAATAATAAAACAAATTTTATATCTTTAGATACAACAGTCCAGATCCAACATTGTTATGTTTTTCTTTGCCTACCGCTAAAAAAAATAGCCATAGAGGGAGGGAAGAGGGAAAATGGTGACTTTTTCGCTGTGAGAGCGCATACCTTTATTTTCGTGGCATTCAATTCAACAAGATTATCAGAGCACCATTTGGCGATGAGCTCTAACGTCCTATCGAGTGCAATGACAAGATCCCTCCGCCTCTCCTCAATTTCCGCTCGCCCAGCCATTGCACGTTCGTGGTATCCACCATACACTGTACTATCGTCTTCATAGCAACGAATGTTCTCGAGAGAGATCATATCATTGATATGAAAAAGAAAGAGTATGGGAGATAGCACAGATCCCTGGGGGACCCCAGCATTCACTACATAGAATTGTGAAGCGCAGCCATCAACTAAAACACGAAGGCTGCGCTTGTGTAGGAAGCTGGCAATCAGATCAGTTGATTGTTTAGTAATCATCTGTTCCATCACCTTACAAAGCACTGAAGTGATAGCTATTGGCCGATAATTTGCCGGGTCAGACCGATTCCCTCTTTTGGGAACCGCTTGCACATTAGTTCTTCTCCAAGCCTCCGTCACACATCCCGAAGAGAGAGAAAGTTGGAACAGGCGCGTTAACACTGGAGACAACTCCGCCTCGCACTTCTTCAGCACTATGGCTGGTGTTCCATCGGGACGGCGAGCCTTCCGTACATCAAGTGATTGCAGCTCCGCAAGCACATTACGTTGCCCGATTTTGATGTTAGGCATCGTGTGGCCACATGAAGGTATTGTTGGTGGCAGTGCACTACAATCATCGATTACGGAGTTATCGGCAAAGAGTTTAGCCAGGATATCGGCTTTCTCCTGCGGACTATGAGCTAGCTAGTGACTTTCTTGTGGCAGCGAAGGTTGTCAAAAATTGTTTTGCACAGACTTGGTCAGACGCCAGAAGCTACGGGAGCCCCTAGAATGCGAAACAAGGTCATGACCAATCTGTACAATGCCCTGTGCATCCGCTCTCGTGTATGCCTTCCTACAGGACTTGAAATTTTTATTCACATGCATACAGTCAGTCAATGTTAGATGCCTCGCTAATGCAGCCGTTGATCCACGCGCGATATGCCGCCTGCTTGATAGATGATACAGCATCGGCACATTCACAAGTGAACCAACGGTTACGCGTACCCTTACTGATAAGATCTGAGCTAGGAATGTAGTATTCCATTCCCAACATTATCTAATCGGCAACAGCAGCGGCAATAGCTGATGGTAAGTGGTCACCAACGCCCTTAGACATTGGCATTGTAAGAAATGTCAACCATCGCTTACATAGCCAATGCGCCATCAACCTTGGGAACTAAGATTTTATGCCACTCGTGCCTGTAATTACACTGGCACACTCACCCTTCGAACCGGAACACAACGATACCAAGAGCTGCCATTTTGGGGTAGAATATCTGATGAGTGGGTGGTACCTACCCAAATGAGCTTGCACAAAGCCTTACCACGATTAAAATGTGAAAAGTAAAACTATTTATTTTCCTCAAAAGATAAGACGTATTATAACAAATATTTATTATTTAATAGGTAAGTATACAAGTAAGTTTTACAGATTTTATTTCAAATGTTATGCATATTTCATCTTAAACTTGTTTCAATTTTTAAAGTGGGATCTGTTTCGCGTTTGAGTGAATTTGCCCATGTGACCCAATAACTTACTAAATTTGTTATCCTGGGTCCAATTTTGAATAGTGTTACCATAAATTTGTTGATTTAAAGGAACTTTTTTTTTGTTAGACCACCGTTTCCCAGGCCGTCGTCGTGGGACGCGTTGGTAACGGACACCATTTATGACAACGTAACCTTCTCGCTCATCTATTACGTATATATTTTGTTTTAGTGTATCGGAATCGTCTTCATACACATCATAATCGTCTGTAACTTTCCAGTTCGCAGGGACCTTTCTTGTTCGCAGGGACCCTTGTGACGGTTTCTTGTCATCTAAAAATAAACAAAACAGTGATATATTAAAAAATATAATTATAACAAAGCCCTACCAACAAGTAAGTATAAATTTATCAGCTTCCAAGCCGCTCTGTGGAATTGCAACACAACAATACATAGTATTATTGTGTTCCGGTTTGAAGGGTGAGTGAGCCAGTGAAACTACAGGCAGAAGGGCCATAACATCTTAGTTCCCAAAGTGGGGAATATTTAATGTCTCTTACAGCGCCAATTTCTACGGGCGGTGGTGACCACTTAGCATCAAGTGACCCACTCGTCTGCGTGTGCGCCTATCTATTTTTTTTATATAAGTTAAATATCACATACATATGGTATATAGTTGGAGTAGACGTTAATTTTCGAAAAATATTTTCTGTAAAATACTCTTTACAGACTTATATTCCTCGTGTTTAGTCATTACATAAGCTATAACAGAAGCGAACTTCAGTAGCGTCAGAGGTCTCGCCATGTGTGAGTTGTGTTTTGTTCAATATATATAATAATTGCGTTATGCTCTTTCCTGTTAAGGTTAAGGTATAGTGCTTATTCCACCACGTTGCTGTAGTGTTGGTTAGTGGATACGCATGTTGTAGATCTTTATCTGGAACAGGTAATTTTCCTCTCGATGTTTGTCTTCACCATTAAGCACACAACGCAAGCTCATTGGTGCTTGCCCCGTATTTGAGTCTGCGATTTAATTCTCTAACATACCTTCCATATTTAAGGCCTTTTGGAGTTTTAGGTTTGTCAAAGGATAAATTTGAAGATATAGCTCTGGTCTGGTATCTGTTTCTGTGATCACTGGGTAAGAATGCTTCGGCATAAGCGTCTTTACATTATTACTTTTCAATATCGGCACTTGTGTTGCTTGCTGTATGAAAATAGGAATAACTGGAAAAAGAGAGGGAAATATGTCTTCTCAATATTAAATTTGAAAAAAGAAGAAATCTGGTTTAAGTTTCGAATATGGAACACATCAGGATGTGCTCATCTTGTTTTGTCAGGTTTGCTTATTAATCTGGTATTTTTCAAAGGACTATCAATAAATTTTACAGATAAGATTACATTTCCCTGAACACAAGCGTATTATTTTATATATTTAGATATTATTTTTTTTCATCTTTTAAGTTTTTATTGTGAGTAAAATACTATAGACATAAGTCTCTGTATCGCAATGCCTGCTTTTCCGACCTCGACAACAATATCTTAAAAACAAAATCATAACGTACTGTATTGTATTGTAGTGTATGTACATTGTACTTTATACAAGCATGCTCTTTAAAACGTATGTTTGGTTTTTAAGGAAATATTTTTGTAGGCTTAAATAAAATTGAAAGTAAACGAAAACTTTTTTAAAGTATACAAATATTTATCTAATAATAAATAGTGACCTAGTTCATTAGTATATTGCCTTTAATTTAAAAAACAAATCATTTCTTAATTAAAGCGCCTTCTTTGTGGAATTTAACTCTTGATAACACTATGTAAGGTATTGAAATACCTATCAAACCTTAAAAGCTATATAATATATAATACAGTATATAAAGTAGAGGCAAATATACCAGATATGCAGGACACGATACTAAGGATAATATATAAAAAATCTTACCGATGGTTATTTAGTGAATGTAAAATATCATTTTCTCGTTTAAATCTTGATTTTTTTAAATATGTTTATTTTATTAAAATGTTGGATTTATCGTATAATATAGTCTTACGTATAGCGAGTCCTACGTAGCAATAACATATGAAAAGTTAACTTTTCTTATTTAATCTGATACTAATTATAAACATCGAGTTGAATTCGTTTCAATCGCTTTCAAGAAATTGGTAAAAATAATTTGGAATTTTAATTAAAAACATATGTAATTAATTGGTCACAGGCAACAGGTATTTTCGATGTACGTTCTAACACGTGTATATCCGAGTCTGTTCCGGTTGTTTTGTAATATTATTTTATATATATTTTAAATTTATATAATAAGAAGTATGTATGGATGCAAAAAATAATCTCGATTAGTCGAATTTATGACCTAGACCATTAATTTATAGTGAAGGCGTTGCAACGCTTATGCAAGTGATTATATAGTACATAAACGCTGTATTAAATACGTTAAAAAAATCATTGCCCCAATGTCAATGGACGATGCTGGTTACTTACCAACATTGTCAGGTGGCTGATTTGCCAATCTAAATATAGAAATTGGTTCATTACGTAACTGTGCTGAACGTTAGGACTCCTCGGCTTATGTAATGTATGTATATATGTAATCATAGACAGGACGGCGTTGGTATTGTCTCGAATTCTACAAACTGCAACGGTTATGACGCTTATATATACGGTTATACGCTTGCACGGCAGTGACATTAATTTGTTCTAGAGGTAGGAAGACTAAAGGTCATACAGTAACAGCCTGTGAACGTCCCACTGCTGGCCTACTCTCCCTTTTTGAGGAGAAGCTTGGAGCTTATTCCACCACGGTGCTCCAATGCGGGTACGTGGAATACTCATGTGGCAGAATTTCAGTGAAATTAAACACAGGTTTCCTCACGATGTTTTCCTTCACTGTAAAGCACGAGATGAATTATTATCCTAAATTTAGCACATGAAAATTCAGTGGTGCTTGCACGGGTTTGAACCAACGATCATCGGTCAAGATTCACGCGTTCTTACCACTAGGCCATCTCGGCTTTTTTGCATGACTTTTCAATTTTTTTAGTAACTTACTATGAGTTTATTTTGTATTAATTGCATGTTTTTCGTAACTTTTACTATTTTCCTTTGTTTTTAATTCCTTTATACAGTCCAACCATTTCTTCTTTACGTAAATTTAATTGCGATAATCCACGGTAACATTGATTCCTGATTCCAAATTTCATCGATTTTTTTACGCTTCTTACTATTCTTGTTTATTGTCACATTATAAATTTGGTACTTGAGTAGTATTTCATTATTATTATTGTTAGACCTAACTCTTTTGCCGGAATTCAGTGCATATAAGTTGTATGTTAAACCATCGTTTTCGCTATGCGTTTTTCACTATTCAAAATTTGTCCGTGAATACTCTCTATTGGTAATTGGAATGTTTGTCGTTGAATTCGGCTCGTGTTGTACATACCGATGTTGCTATGACAACTGCTATGGAACAGAGATTAATTGTGGAATAATTTTATGCTTAGAATTAAAGTACTAAAATAAATCTCGGTGATTCAAAGATCATTTTCTAAAATGCGCATAGATTTATGGTGGCTGTGAAGATTAAACTCGAATAGGTCAGTAGTAACATGCGAATCTTAGCGATGTATACGGGCTTAAAGTCCGTGTTTGTAAATTATTTCGTGGAAGAAAAATACAGGAAACACGGACACACACATACGTGTTTATATGTGTATCTATTTATTTATTTAAAACTTTTTTACCACTACAATATGTAGTTGGAACAAAAGGCGGACTTAATGCCTGAAGGCATTCTTTGCCAGTCAACCATTTGGCTAAGCAGAAATCCGTGAAGGCGGTAATTAGTAATATACAAACACATATATATATTAGTTAATATACAAACATACATATATTTTATTTTGTTGATATTTTACATATAATATTAACAAAAATTATTACTGAGCTATAATATAATAATCTAATAATGTATAATAATAATCTATGTAACAGCATGGTGGATTTAGAGGAAACTAGTAGGTCTTTTGTCCATTTATTAATATTTAAAAGGTTAACAGACTACTTTTTAAATTTACCAAGTATTAATAAAGTCATGGCGTTTCAGAATATCTTACAAGAAAATACGATCGATCGCGTAAAGATTCACGCGTATATTTATTTAAATGAAAATTAATTGTTGATAATTGTATAATTATATCCGTGAAACGATAATGAAGTAACCGTGAAGGCGTTGCATTGCTTGTGCGTATAATTATATTGGTATAATCGTATAATCAATTTCTGAACGAGCGTTCATTTCGTGCGTTCATGTCGTGTCATTTCCATTGTGTCGTTATGTTTTGTTCCAAACATATAACGGAGTTTTCGAAATTTGATTTGACATTTTAAAGATCTTTGAAATAATTATTTAAAAATCTATCATTCTAAATGATTATCCAATCAAATGAACATTTATAATGTATTGTAATGTAACTGGCTAAAGTCGTTTTAAAAAATTTCTTTTTTAATTATTGTTATAGATTATATAATAATATAAAAAAATAAATACATACAAAAAGTTCAAAAATATGGAACAGAAATCAATCATCCTTAAATGTTTTTGGTTTGTATCATCGTTAAGCAGGTGGTAAATTAACGTGAGGGTTCACAGTACCCTGGTAATCCTCCGTAGAGAATGGAGGCCCGCATAGCCGGCCCTGCCATCAGAGCGTCACGGTAGCATGCGAAAGCGATTCCGTGGCGCTCCTCACTAAGACGGAAAGGGTACTGCTGGTTTTTTGGTGGGTATTCCAATTTTCGGGGTGCACTCGGCGCCTTGGACTCCGGCGAGCCCCACTGTTCCCGTGGGGGAAAAGCGTAATGCGTTTTTCCAGCGTTAAAAATAACGTCGTAAATTAACATATAATATAAATGAATATATGTATTTTTAATTTAAAAAAAAACAAGGGATTTAATAATTTTAAGTTTTTTTTTTAATTCAACTAAGTAGTAATATATAATCAAATAAATAAAATTAAAATGCAAAACCGACTTCAAGTAATATTCGCCCAAAAAAAAAAGCATAGTTGATGATTTTTTAATAAATGACGGAGGTCTGACGTAATAAACATAAAAAAATACGACCGAATTGAGAAACTCCTTTTTTTTTAAGTCGGTTATAAATTACAGGTAATTCTTCAAGTTAATACGGCACCAGTGTTAAAGATTTCTAATAGTTTGAGAAAACATGTGACGTTAATTTTTATATTCAAGCTCCAGCTAATGAACAGTGTACATACTGTCCCACTGCCTGGCCTCAGTTACCAGTTAAGAACAAGAAAGTGTAATACTGAATTGAATTTGATTCATTTCATAATATATAATTATAAAATAGGATAGTTCGGTTGGCGTATAAAATAATAAAAAACTCGAATTGTAAAAATGTGTTTATTTACACTTTGGCAGTGATGGCATGAGATTCGCTTATGTACAAAGAGAGTTACTTTGAGACCTTTGCGGTGTTTTCATTGAGCAATCGGGTACCTTTGATACTATGAGGTGATCGGAAGACTAACTGGGATGACAATATCCATGGTAAACACAAACATTGCCATCGACAGCTAGCCGTGTTCGGACGCCCCCTCAACCATGGTCGAGGCAACTCCCGAACGACGACATCACTATCTAAGTGATGCTATGATCGGAAAATTACCAAGCGCGGAGACCGTGGAGACCGTGGAGACCGTAAGCTCCGTACGCGGCGTAGCCGAGGGGAGCAGCGGCGTAGGGGAGGGCAGCGCCGTACGCCAAGGGAGCGGCGTAGGGGAGGCCAGCACCGGCGTACGCAGCGCGGACGGCAGCGGCGGCACCGTCAACGGCGGCGGCCTGGGATTGAGCGGCGGCGACGAGGTTTTGGGAAGCGGCTACGTTGCCCCAGTAAGCGTTCTCGTGGATGTTGCGGTTGGTCTCGGCGACTTGACGGACTGCCTCGGTGTTGTGCTGGATGACGGCTTCAGCAGCGCGGGCCTGGCCTTCACCGATAGCGCGGACGGTGTCCTGAGCGGCTACGGTAGCGTCGATGGCCGCGGCCTGGACGTCACCAGCGTTGGCTCCGTATACCAGAGGGGAAATGATGGCGCTAGCCGAAGCATAGCCCAGGATGGCAACGAAAGCAATCTGTTAAAAGAAAAACACAAAAAATTAGTCTATATCTGGTTCAGAAATTTACAAGATTTATAAGGGGCTATACACATAAACAACAGAAAATGAGGTATTTTTTTATACATATCGAAGTAAGCAACAAAATATATTATGAAATACTACAACATCTAAAAGCTCTACTAAGTTTTAAAGTTAACGACTTTAATTTAAATATCAATTGAACTGCCAATGTCATGTGTATGAGAGCGATTATTTTTAATTATTTTCGTACATGTTCTGAATATATTTCACAGTCTATGACCACAAATCATTCATAGAACGACCTTGCGTACGTTTGCAAAACCATATCGACTTCAGACCTTATGAAATAGTACTAATATGGTTTCGTATATCCATTCAACGCGTTTAAAGCATACATATTATATATTAAAATATGTTATGTCAAATCGTCTATTCTATATTTGATATAACAAACGAAATCTATACAGAACTCGAATAAATTGTCTGTTGTTAAAACCCCGGCTTTACAAGAATTATAAAGTAGTATGTACTCATTTTGACAATATACGTTTTCAAATTATTTTATTTATCGGTAAAAGAATTGGCGCGTAAATGGCGATTCGGACAAATGTCACAGCATTGGTTCGGCGATATTTTTATTAAAACTAAATATTAAAGATTTTAAAATAGAACACTTTTCGTCATTCGAATGTATATGAGAATAAAAAAAAATACTATTGAATAAATAAGTACGTCTGTTGAATAATCTTTGCTAACGCCCTTGACCACCAACAACTAGTATGCAGAACGCGTACTTGCAATGCAGCTTGTAACGATCTGTACACCGTATTACAATAACGTATTTGGACTTTATCACTATGTAATAATAACCATTTTCCTATAATAAAAAAAACTTTAAAAATAGCAAATGTATTTGGGCTAGAAATATATTCTAAAAATGTAAATCAGCAAATTGGAAATCAAAATGAAAATTCACGTTAGACGTTCAAATCTAAAATAATTACTACTTTCAGCCTACACCACATACAATTAAATAAAATACCTATTTTATTGCGATTGTTTTTAAAATTAAAATAAGATCAAGAAAACGGAAGAAAGTATTTACACTTGTAAAGAAAAAATTCCTAACATAAATAAAATTTACATCTTAAAATGTTAAGGTTTTGAAAAGTACTATTAAACATGCAAGTCAAAAATCAATTAAAAAGTTAAATTTGCCACTCAATTGCACTAGTTGTCAAAATCCAAAACAAATTAAAAATTAGGTTCTTTATAAAGTAAAATATTAACACGGCATATCATAAAATAAACGATCGTTTGAAAACTTTTTTTTAATTGCTTTTTTTCCAAGCTGAGCTATTTCGTTTATTTTATGATATATGGTATACTGATAAGATGATGCCTTACCAGAAATCTCATCGTGAACTTCTTTGTCAGACTACTCGTGAGCTACTGAATGTTGTCCTCATGCTGGCTGGGTCTTTTATACGCGTGGATTATTATTGAAAGTTCCCGAGTAATCATTGATACTATAAAGTACCTGTTCGTTGTATTAAAAATATACAGAGGCGACATTTCGTCTTACGTTGGTAAAATGTCATTGTCAGTGATTTTTTTTTTAATAAGCGCGAAAAAAATGTCTCTTTGAAATTGGACTAAGAAATAAGAGATGCTATTTTTTTTTGTCGTAATTTATCGGTTTATTATTAATCTGTATTTTCTTTTTATTGTTAATAATTTCTATATTTTCTATTTTTTTTTTCATATGAAACTAGTTTGAGGTCGAATGTAAAGTAATTACCTAAAATATATTTCATAATTAATATTGACATTGAATAATTCGCACGAGAATTTTTTTGCGTAAATTAATTTACTAACAATACTGGCTTTAAGGTTTTCTAGTTAAATCAATTATTCGTATTAAATATATTTAATTTAACAATTTAACAAAATTATCAACGAAATTGTGTCTAAAATTATTAAAAATTATTTTAAAAAAAACATGGTAAATATGTTTTTTTTTTAATAATTTATAATAATATATAAATATGTATGTAATCCTTTTGTAACAAATGATATCCTTGAATGATAAAGAGTAGTTGAAATATACAATTTGACTTGAAAAAAAATGTAACATATATTTTATTTTAACTAGATTTAATTTCAACGAAAACATTTAAACGGAATGTGATTTGTTTCGAATATATAAGTTCGTAAATGTATAATTACATTACTATAGTAGCTATGCTTTAAGCAATTAATGTTATCTGTTATATTTTCTGTAATTGATGTTATTTTATCTAATGATAAATTTAAATAATATATAAACTTTTTGTTACGAAACTTTTTAATTCATTTGTATTAGTAACTAGTAACAGTTTTCGATCGCGGTTTCGCCTGCGTGTCTGGAGATGGCGTTGTTAGCTATACTATATATTTATCTGTACCCTTAACAACGTGTATGAAAAAATTTTCTAATGATCGGTCGAGTAGTTAGAACGTAAAACTGTAACAAAATATCTTTCGAATTTATAATATTAACAAGAATTATCGGTCAATTCGTTCACAAAAGATGAACATAGACACTTCTTAATATATTTGATTTCACTTATCTAAGATAGAGTTGGATATATGAGATTGTATGCAGTTCTTTCCGCAAATAGTTTTTACAATAATGTTGAAACTTTCTCATGAGTGATGTTAAAATTTATATATAACTTATTTGTAGTTAATATTTAACAAGACAGTATGTTCCGTTTATAGTCACAAGTAAGCTAAGTAGCCTATAAACGACCCACTGCTGGACCAATTCCTTTTGAGAAGGCTTGGATTAAAAACAATTGAAGTACATGAAAATTCAGTGGCGTTTGCTTTTGAACCCGTTGAGTACTGGTTCCCGTGTGTGGTGGGTAGAAGAACCAAAATACAGCAATCTAGATTATTATCAGTGTTTGGTGTTTAATAATTGGGGACTGTTTACTACCAAGATGAGGCTAAGGCTTATAGGTCTTCTATATTAATAGAAATATGATTGTGTTCTTGTCCCGTATGCGTACTTCCGTGAGGGTTCCTAGTCCAAAAAATATCTACACCCGTATTCTTTCCGTGCAAAGCCGGGACGGGTTAGCTAGTTATTTATAATATATTATACATGTATACATGACGTTGTTAATTTTGTGTTTATTACCATATCAAATGATTCTTTATACAAGTAGGTTCATGAGGACATTTTTGAATCCTCATTTTACAGTATTGAATTAAACGTAAAGCTATTACCGGTTAGGAATTATTATTATTATTATTAAATTCTACCGATAACAGTTCTTCTCGGTAGAATTCAATCCATATCGTTTTGATTTTAAACTTTAGGTGTAAACTTTTAAGGTCTAAATTGAGTGTAACGTTACTATATATACATATTACGTTTCATTTCTATAACATGCACTGGAGTTTAACCCGCTTTATTGTTTTTAATTAAGGTACTCAGTTAAGCAAAGCCTGTCACCGTAGTTTATTATCAATTAAATAGGTAGTAACTTTTTAATAGCATTTGTTTGTATTGCATTATTCGATATCAATTATAATTTTTATTTAATTTTAGTAATATTCAAATTAAATTTAGTCTAGTGTGGATTTGGTAGTAGGGTTTTGTGCAAGCCTCTCTGGGTAGTTTCTATCCACTCATTACCTATCTTACAGTCAAACGTCACTACTCAGTATTGTTGTTCTCCGGTTTTAAGTGTCAGTCATGTTAGTTACCTATATTTGTGTATTGTTAATATTTCTTACAGTGGCAATGTATATAAGCAATGATGACGGTCCCTCTGACGGTCCAATTACCGGTTCGCCTATATTATTACCTATTTGAAATTTAAAAAAAGTGTTGGCATTAGACGGCAACATGAGAATTAATTCAAGAGATATTAATTGAACTTTTTGCCGGGCAATGGGAAATACTCGGGTTTTTAATTTGTCATTTGTGTTACAAATTCTACGAAAGGAATTAAAACAATTAACTGGTTATTTCCAGTATATAATAACGAGATAATACAAATTTTGTCAACCTATCGCGAAGAATTCGTTACATGAGAATTGTCTCCGCACTGCAGGCGGCAATACCAAGTATTTTTGTGTTACGGTACAAGGGACGTAACACCTTTGTACCCAACGTTGGTGGCGCATTGGCGATGTAACAACACCAAGTGCTTAAAAGGAAATCCCAGCGGTGAGAAACTCGCAACTTTCAGTAGATCAGTCAGAAATAACAAATGCCATGTCTAAAGATTATTAAGTCTTCATTGTCGATGATAACAAGTGATCAGCTAGGCGGAGCAGGAAGCTTTCGGTCAGCGAAACAAAAAAAAAACTGTCTCATACCACGTGACATTTAAAGGAGTTGTGATGTGGAATTCGAGCCACGTCCTTCTGTCACACCGTAGAGAAGTGCAAAAAAACGATAAAATAATATTTTCGATAAAAAATATTACACATTTGAAAAATATATATTTTTTGTCCTGTCGTTATTTCAAACATATAAAAGAGATAATAAACGAATGTAAGAATGCAGATAAGCGTGTACTATGCTAATATTAATACCATTTTTATCTCTATTAGCGCTAAGAATTACTAAGTATAGATTGTACCTAGAAATAAATATTAGTCTTGCGATATGAATTATATTTAATATGTAATATGGTAACGTTATTTACAGCTGTTTTTGCGTTACAAATAAGGGTATTGTCGCTTGTATAATCGCTATAAGCGAGGCTAGTGACTTTGACTCTAATCGACATATATTTGTGATTATGATAGATATCGGGTGAGGATATATAAAGATTAAATTTGGAATATGTCCATACGTCATCTATAAGTTCTGGCATTATAGTATTAATACGTTTATATATATTACTGCCTGCCTCCTGTCTTGTGGCTAGATGTAAGACCGCAGATCCCGATGGCCTGGTCGATAAAATATTTTTTGGGTTTTTCTGTCGAAAAATTCTCAGTAGCAGCCTAGAGTCTGGAAGTCGGTAGTGTGTACAATCCCGTGCCTTGTAAAGCTAGTAAAGCCTTTCCAGTCGTGTCGGATTGACATCCTATCGGATTATGAGATTGAGGGAGAAACTAGTGAATCTGTATTGGCGCACACACTGGTGAACTATAAGATGTCCTGCGAAGTTACCTTGAAATTGGCTGCCGTGGTTAAAATCGGTTAAAAGGACACAGTGAGATACTTAGCAGGTAAAAATATTTATCACTGAACACAAGATTAAATAATAAAATTATGAAGTCGTACAAACGACGTGAAGGCACAATTGACATTTGACAGAATTTGAAACTACGATTTTCCGTCGATATTTTATGTTATATCGACTGAGCTATCTCGGCTTCTCGTCACAACCAAGCAATTACAGATACGTAGATATTTTTCTTTAGCTTTTGAGCCATCATTTTCATTTGAATTTGCTATCAACTGTACAATAATGAACCATAATATAAGATACAGTGTAATATTTGGAAGTCAGTTTATAAATATGTCTTGTAAAAAAAATCTTGAAAATATCGACATGTGACCAACCGAAGCGGAGGCGATTACACGAATTATCCGTAAAGCTGCGGCCATATCACTGTTTTGTATCAGACGTATATTATAGATTACTATACTAATATAATAAAGCTAAATAGTTCATTTGTTTGGGAGCGCGAATCTCTCAAACTACTAGGCAGATTAAAAAAAAAGGTTTTTTGCCTGATGATGAAACCTGAGATGGTTGTAGAATATTTTACATCAAGCTACGGTTCACGAGGACCGAGCAGAAATGCGCAAGCGATCCCGGGGGTTCCTCGTTAAGACGAAAAGGATACCGCTGGTTTTTTAGTCGGTGTTCCGATGTTCGGGGCGCACTCGGCGCCTTGGTCACTGGCGAGCCCCACATAAACCCCCCACTGTTCCCGTAACACGCGTTAAAAGAGTAATGCGTTCTTCCAGCTTTAAAAAATAAATAAAAAAAGTACGGAGCAGAAACAGAGTATGAAACCGCGCAGAGTAGTTAGTCTGTATAAAGATTAATACTTGCGTGTGTTCATATAACCGACCAAATAAAAACACAGGAATGCACCAGGCTCACCCCTAACAGGGAAATATGGCAAAGGCTCGTGAGGCAAATAACATTTGCGCCGAACAATTCATAATACTTCATGGCGACCACGATCGCTCTGACAAGAGTCTCACGACGAAGAAGGAGAAATGTTCGTAGTCTGTGCGTTCTCGCATCGTTTAAGCGATTGAATTAAAGCTTTAAACATCTATCATTGGCATGTGTTTGAAGGTTTCTGACTAAAGTATCTCGACATAATTGACATTCGTTTATCATACTTTATTACGCTTCATGTTTGGTGGTAGGGAATCTTCATCGGTACACTTAGTAGCCACAAAACATTGCATTATCAATGTAAATGGTCATCTTCCCCTATAAACATTCGCATGATAGAAATACACTCATAATAAGTCGTGTGGTAGAATAATTTAGGAGTGGTTGGTGACGGTGTAACCCACTCATCTTTGGACGAAGGTGCCAAGTAGACTGAATATGCACATATAATTCAGAATGAATATTCTAACGAGACATTCTACTCGATTATAATCTATACAAGAGCTTATTATATACATAGAAATTAAATTTACTGGTGGTAGACCTTTGTGCAAGCTCGTCTGGGTAGGTACCACCCACTCATCAGATATTCTACCTTACTTGATATTGTTGTGTTCCGGTTTGAAGGGTGAGTGAGCTAGTGTAATTACAGGTACAAGGGACATAACAACTTAGTTCCCAAGGTTGGTGGCGCATTAGCGATGTTATCGATGGGTAACATTTCTTGCAGAGCCGATGTCTAAGAGCGTTTGGTGACCACTTAACATCAGGTGGCCCATATGCTCGTCCGCCATCCTGTTCTGTAAAAAAAAATACCTTTGTTTTTTCATTCATATATTTATACTTCATATAAAACCATTTTGATATTTTAGTGTATTTGAATAATAATAAAATTTAAACATATAATTTCTCGACCGTATTTGGACATGTCAGCCAATTTCAAGGACGTGCGTATGTTTCCAGATTGGTCCTAATTTTATCAAAAATCAGTTGTGGTGATGGGATTCCTAGGGAATTTAATAGTTAGAGCCGTAACAGCCTGTGAATGTCCCACTGCTGGGCTAAAGGCCTCCTCTCCCTTCTTGAGAAGAAGGTTTGGAGCTTATTCCACCACGCTGCTCCAATGCGGGTTGGTGGAATACACATGTAGCAGAATTTCAGTGAAATTAGACACATGCAGGTTTCCTCACGATGTTTTCCTTCACCGGAAAGCACGAGATAAATTATAATCACAAATTAAGCACATGAAAATTCAGTAGTGCTTGCCCGGGTTTGAACCCACGATCATCGGTTAAGATTTACGCGTTCTTACCACTGGGCCATCTCGGCTCATAGTTAGAGCGATTAAGCTTTATTCATCAAAAAAGCAATTTCATTCAGAAAGTATTATTCATTAAACTCGGTTATTGTTTTATTAAATTTAAAATGTTATTTATTTATTAGATGTTAAATATTGGTTCGACCCGAGATTTAAACCCTGACCACTAGAACAACGAACACGTAAAATATTAATGTTCTCAAATGTAAGCCATAACATAACCACATTTAATAATTCACGCTCTGGTTTTCATAAGTAATTCAATACATTAAAAGTCGATACGATACGTTGCAAGGTGAAGCTGTTTTGTATGTATTTAGTTTTCAAAAAAAAAAAATGTTATGGTACTTATATTATATATATAAAAAAGCTGCAATTGTGTTTGTTTCGATGGAGTTTACGTTACATACCTTTTGTAACAAAACAAACATACAAATTGCCTTTTTGTTTATATATTTTCTTCGTGTTTTGTTTTTTTTTTTGATACAGAAAAAAACTCTACATTAATTTTGTATGTAATTACATCGGCTTGCTCGCCCTTCAAACAGGAACACAGATGTGCGAAGTACTGCTGTTTGGCGGTAAAAAATGATGAGTGATATCATACTCCATACAACCAGTCAAAAGTGTCGTTCGTTTCGTTATAGCGAATGTTGATTGTGAATGAACGTTTTTTTACGTTATTCCTGGATTGAAGAACTGGTTGAGAAAATGATTGCTCGTCAGAAATTATTAGGGGATGAAAATGTTTCCTTTCATCAAAAATTAATATACTTTATTCAAACACATATTAAGAAGCGAATTTGGATCTTCACTTCAATTCAATTTATTTAAAGCTAAAACTTCAAAGGTTCAGCCGCAAACGCGTAACAGACAGACTGAGTTACTTTACCATTTATAATATTAGTATAGATGGTAAAATATATTTCTAGCCGATTATATTATTACGTGTATAATAGCCGAGATAGTCCTGTGAAGGATCAAGTTATTCATGTCCTTAACTCGTGTTTATAATTCATATCGTGCTCGGCTGTGAAGGAAAATATCGTGAGGTAACCCGCATGCGCACTCGCAAAACATGCATTGCAGTAGTCTGGTGGAATAAGCTCCAAACCTTCTCATTACATTTGAAGTAATTACAACGCCAAAAAGCGTGTCATATTTTACGTTACTCGAATGAGTGACCATCATTTTAAAATTCAGTTGCAATATTTGTAAATACGAACAAATGAATTTATATTATATAAGCATGTAAGAGAGGAAAGGCTTTTGCAATATTAACTAGAGTTATATTAATTATTTTGTGCGGAAATGCGCTACCAACCTTGGGAATTAAGATGTTGTGTCCCATGTACCTGTAGTTACACTGGCTCACCCTTCATACCGGAACACAACAATACTAAATAATGCTGTTTAAAAGAATATCTGATGGTACCAATATAGGTGGTACCTACCAAGATGTACAGAACTAAAGTAAGTTATCTGTGCACATAAGCATACAATATTTTTCTACGTCATAGTATATCGAAAATGTGTGATTTTACATTTAAAAAGAAAGCATTTAAAAAGAAAATTGTTTTATAGTTTTCCGGTTGGCGTAGTTGGTAGATACTTGCCTTTCACGCCGAAGATTGTGGGTTCGATTTCCACCCAGGGCAGACATTTGTGTACATGAACATGTCTGTTTGCCCTGAGTCTGGGTGTAATTATCTATATAAGTATTCACAAAAGAAAAGTAGTATATGTAGTATATCAGTTGTCTGGTTTCCACAGTACAAGCTCTGCTTAGTTTGATTTGTGATAATATGGTTGTAATTGTAGAATAAATGTTATATAAACGACCATTAAATATTTTCTCGTATATTTTAACTTTATATATAATATTATATATGTAGTTGTTTCAAACTTTAGTTACCTTAACTGGTCTTTGTGAAATTTGGCACGCGGATAGAGATACGGTGACTCGCGTGGAATTGATAACCGTCGAATGAGTAACATAAATTCCGTGCCAAGGAAAGTAGGACGTTCATAACGAAGACCTTGAAAATTTGTTCGTAGTGATTTATATGAAAACCATCATCGAATCACTTGACTAATGTAAAGGCGGAGATAACCAAGTGGATAGAAAATTTAGATCATAACTGTGATGTTCAAATCCATGCAAATAACACAGATTTTTATGAGCTTCATTTGATTTTATAATAATTTATCTCGTGAAGTAAACTTGCATGTGCTGGATGTAATTCTTACACATGTGTGTCACCTGAACCGCATCGGAGTAGCGTGATGGAATACGATTCGAATCTTCTCTCTGAGATAAGAGAAGACCCGGCCAATGGAATATATAAGTTAACAAATTACTTACTTCAATATATCTATACATATAAATTGAAGGGTTTGACTGGTATTTTAAAATAAACTCATGTGGCTATATGCGAGCGAAAAACAAATGTCCTTTTTTTGTTTGTCCGTCTATTTGACCTATATCTACATAACGGCTGAAAATACGAATGCAAAGTACTGAATTATTATAAGGATTATACAAATGTACTGCTTAGTCTCTATTACATCAAAATAGGTTGATCCTATCAAAAGTTACTTAAACTTCGCGTATATCTTTATTCTAGAGTTATCTCGTTAAAAGGGCAGATATGAAGAATTTTCGTCCCTAACTAAATTTCTCGCTAACGAAGCCGCGGTATCAGCTAGTTGAACAATAATATCTGAATGTCAGACATCAAAACCAATTACGATACGAAAAAATCGTGACGTCGAGTTTTACTTTCGACTTTCGAGTTTTTGCCATATTTGGAAATGGTCTTTTTTTTCGAAAAAAATATATTTCGAAAACTCACCGATCGGATCTTAATCGGAGATATCATTCTTCCGCCGTAACTTGTATCATTACGTAAGAAATTCCATAAATGGACAACGCCTTTTATGACATATATTTAAACCTATAATAACCTACTTTGTAACCTTCAAATTTTGGTGCAATTTCATAACATACAACGATCATACTTAAACTAGTATAGGCCGTGCAATTCCGTAAGAATTCGCTTCGCATCTCATCCGTGAAATGTTGATAAGTGAATTACGGTGATACGGTATTTTGACGCGTGTATCCTTTAAACGCTATACATATTATAGTCAATGTCGCATATCAATGTCTGATGTTTAACAATAGTTTTCGAGGCGAATTACGACTGTCTTAAAAAATAAACTAGTACACTAGTAACAGTACTAATTACTTTTCGATGTATGTTGAGATTATTTACCTGAAACTTTATATCGCAACGTATTATATTGTCTTGCTTACGCATTAAAACTGTTTTTTGAATATCGAATTTGGTTTTGCTGAAACGGTTCCCATGCGAAACGTCAATGCGCCACCAACCTTGGGAACAAAGATCAAAGATGTCATGTAACTTGTGCCCGTAGTTACACTGGTTCTATCAGCCTTCAAACCGCTACACAACAATACTAGATATTGCTATTCCGCTAGTGTATATGTGATGAGTGTATCGTACCTCGAAGCCGAGATGGCCCAGTGGTAAGACCGCGTGAATCTTAATCGATGATCGTGGGTTCAAACCCGGGCAAGCACCACTGAATTTTCATGTGCTTAATTTGTGATTATAATTTATCTCGTGCTTTACGGTGAAGGAAAACATCGTGAGGAAACCTGCATGTGTCTAATTTCACTGAAATTCTGCCACATGTGTATTCCACCAACCCGCACTGGAGCAGCGTGGTGGAATAAGCTCCAAAGCCTTCTCCTCAAAAAGAGGAGAGGAGGCCTTTAGCCCAGCAGTGGGACATTCACAGGCTGTTACGGTATCGTACCTACCCAGACGGGCACCACACCTAAACGCTATACTACCGAGTAAAAACTCGTATTTTCGGATTGTTATGTGTAATTCTTTTGCAAATTCCTTAACCTTCTGCTTGATACAATTTTAAATTACTGACTAATAAGCAACGATTTAAAAAGTGTGTAAAGTATAATACTTTAGTAATTTGATTGAAATTGTAATTACATTTGTCAGTACGATTATATTTATATAACTGTATAAATTCCACGTTAAACATATTTTGTTCCTAAAACCGCGCCCACAACCCTCGCAATGCGACCGAATTATTTCATCAGCAAAATTCGATGTTGACGACCTTATTCTCAGTTAATCAGTGAGTGACTTTCCATTGACATTATCAATACGTTGTTGTGTCGTTGTTCTTCATGTTTATGTTAATGAAGGATATGCTATGCCCTTTGTTTCGCCCTGCGTGTCTTCTGATATTTTTTTATTGAAATCAATTAAGATAAAATGATATAAAAATAAAACCCGCTGTGATTCTTTTTCCGGTTCGTCTCAGTTCAGAGTATTTTCTTTGACTTTGATTAATTATTAATAAATCAATAACATGCTTCTACATTAAATAAAAGGATTTGAATTTCGACTACGAAACAAATAATAATGCGTTATTCTTTTTATTTGTAGAATATAATATTATTAAATAATATGCCTTATGTATTATATGTAAGGTTAAAATTGACCGAATTTAACCTTTACATCGTACCTTTTCTATAAAATTAACAAGTCACTAGGTATATGACGTCACAAATAAATCAAAATGGCGTATCACAAAGGTCTCGGAAATACACATTGTATAATGTTTTTGACAACACAAATGGTAACGAATTCTTAACATACCGTACGCGATTGTAAATTATATATTATTTAATTAAACACGATGCCCTCGTACGTGATGTAGGTAAACGCGGTTTAGTTATATATAAAATAATTGTACATGTCCGTCTGTTTAGTTCGAAAAATTGTGTTCGCGATACATTAAGAGCTATACAACACGTTCAAAATACCATTGCAGTACTTTCATTTAATTGCTTTAAATCAAATAATTTTTACACAGAAAGCATTTTTGTTATAATTTATTTTTAAAGTTTTAATGACAGTCGGTTAGTTTCGGAATCAATTTTATTTATATCTTTTTTGTACTAACATAGTACTTGCTGCTGCTTTATAGAAGGCATCAAAGCCCGTCTCCGTTCAAATGGCGGGTTGGGACAATAATTTTTTTTGTGTTTTGCTCTCAATGTAATCTTAAAAGCAGCCCAGAATTGGAAGTTGCCAGACTGTAAAGACGAAGTTTTGCGTCAGTTCGTATCAGAATACGAGAACAGATATATCATCCATGTCATCCAGAAGATGCACCGGCGCCTGCGCACATATGTGCGCATGTAAATAAAACTTTATGAAAAAAGAATAAAGCGGGTGGTACCGCAATATTGACATAGCAAATAATATGAAATAGCTTTGAACTGTTTCCATGTAATAAATAATTAATATTTCCAATATTGTAGAACAGAGAGTAACGAGTTTTTAACTTTAAAAGGTCGTATATGTTTATCCAATACAAGTTCGTTACCGCGTCTTCGTTTTCATGTTTATGACTATAAATATGTTTCTTACAAAATTTGTTTATAATTCTATCTAGATTTTATTTATAATAATATTTATATATAATCTTTTTATCTATATTTATATATAATAATCGATCTTTTTACAACAACTTGAATGCGGTGACAATCGAATACGGGACGGGATGCTCGACAGATCATCGAAATTGTAGTGATGGTTATTAAAAGTTTTTTTTTTAAATAAAAAAAAACAATATATTAATATGAAATAAATTTATAAATACATCGGCTATCGTTGATAAAATAAATGTGCTTTTCTTATTATTAAATAAAGGAGTGAAGTATATATATTGTATACACCCAAGGGAGTAAAGAACGGAGCATGACGACATAGGAGAGCTTCGTATCCAAAAGAAATGAATCCATCGAATCGCCATGGCAGTCGCAACCCGGTCCCCGTACCCCCCGGTTTTGAGAAAAAACAAGTTTCATAGCTAAATTCAGTTGGTCAGTCGGAGCCGGGTCATTTGGTACTGTTTGAAGGTTCCAATTGCGTGAAAAAAAAAGTTTTATACTCAAAGTCAGATGGTCGGTCCTACCCCCAAGTCGCGCCAATGTCAACGCTATATGTTTAAAGTAATACCCTACGGGACTTGTGCTCCACAATTATTATTAATATTTAGTCAAAATATCTCGTTCCGTTTACTATTAGTATTACATATTTATTTTTGTATTTTGTCTGTTTATTGTTTGCTACCTCCGTCTTTTAAAGATATTCATTTAATTCAACCTATTATTACATACGTGGATCAGACTTTGCCCTAAAATTTAAACTAGTTTAAGCTTCGTTGTGATTGTAAATTTGGAAGTCGTAAAGGTAGGAAGAGGTTATATAAAACCTTTTTGTTCATTAAGTCGTTTTTTTTTAATTGTCAGATAATTATTATTCGAATGAATTCGTTTGATAATAGAAAATATTATTTTTATTCTTCAGTTAAAAATTAATTAGGTGATTAAAATATCTACTCTTATTTTTTAATAAAAAAAAAATTACATACAGATAAGAACTTAACATGTTTTATATATATTTTATACATATATAATAAATAGATTGCTAAGCAGAAAATGACATGATTTTTATAATCTTTAAAAGGTTTATATCATCTTTAAAAGGTATATAATCATGCTTATTCATTATAATTATTTAAGGTAAGATATTTATGGTAATTAAATATTTCGTTTTAAAAGGTAATATGTCTTTGTTCCTCTGTTAGTTCGCTTTTGGATAGGAAACGGATACCGGTTCGGCTCGAGGCGGACTACTTTCATTAAAAATGCTATCATAGCTTTAAACATATATGTAGGTATTGTAATGAGAGCGCGAAACATATATATATATATATATATATATGTATGTAGGGGCTTAATACTCGCGTCATATTATAGCCCACTAGCAGCTGTGCTGGCGATTTTATCTTTTTATACAAGTAGGGGAGCTTAATACTATAAAGACTATAAATTTATACGTTTTCTTTGTTTAAAGGATTAACTAATATATATTAGGTCTATTGTTTAGTGTTGTAACAATACAAACATATATACATATATTTGAATAAATACAATATGCAACATACATAGAGAAATATAAAAGAAATATAAAAGATATATGTACGTTCTGCACACTCGTATCGTGGAGACTAAAATATACACAATGAATGATTTACACCACGCCAAACAGCAATATTTTAGTATTTTTGTGTTCCGGTTTGATGAGCGGGTTAGCCAATAATATTTATTCCAGCTCCAATTTGTATCGGTGGCGGTGACCACTTACCATCAGGTGGCCGATCTGCCAATACAGGTCATCCTGGTTACAGAAAAATACTTATACTCGAAAGACCATAAACCCGTTGAAAATTCTTACAAAATTCGATTGTACGACGATTAGGCTTTTTTAAAAGCTCCCTTTGATCTGTTAGGTATTTGTAAAAAAAAAAACATATTATTCTTGTATTTTATTCATTCACATTATAAAATCGTAAATCATAATATAATTGTTATTGATGTAGAACGAGTAATAGAGAAATAAACGTTACGCGTTGTTTAGTGTTATTAACGATAACATGTTATAAATGTGGTTTTTTTTTTATTGCGAATTAATAAGTTTCCTGGCAAAGGTAGTATTACTTACTGTACATGGAGAGATATTCTTATCTTTGGTCTCGTAGCTGGTTTATAAGGATGCAGATACCGACGTCTAGGTTCAAACCCCAGCCCAGGTAGATCTCCATACACTTTTTTTTCAATACAAAACATCTACATGCGAATTTTATTTGGACTTAGATATTTTATTTGTTGTTATTTTATGGTATAACACATTTTTTTAAATATATGCGAAAGTGAGTTTGTCGCTTTCACGTCTTAGCTATTCCGTCGTTTCGTAGTTTTATATATATTTATTATGTATACCTTCATTTCCACGCAGCATCATAATCAAAATTATTGCATTGCAAAAATCGTTTATTTTTCTTGTTCATACCTGGCCCAAGCATAACTGTATTTTCATGTGTTAAAATCGTGGTTAGCATTGAAGGAAAACATCGTGAGGAAACTGGCATATGGCGAATGATAATCCACCAACGCGCATTGGAGCACCTGATTTGAGTTTCCTTCTCTTCAAAACGAGAGGAAGTCATAGCCCAGCAGTGGGACATATGCTAATCCGCAATCACTCATAAAACAGAAGATAAATAGTCACTGACCGCGTTTATAAGGATAATATCTATTTTGGAATCAGATGAATTCACTTTCACCTGACTCACTAATATTATTCCCGTCACGACGTTCAGAACTAGGTGACCGGGGCGTTATCGTAACAGCGCATGCGTCGAATCACTCAATGTTACCATTGTTATTTAATTTCCTAATTGTATCGTTATAAACTTACTTGTAAGTGTGTAAGTTTTTTTTTTTTGTTACACACATGTTAGGAATGAGTCCCGTTTTTTTTCATAACGTAAGTAAGCGAACGGGCAAATGGGCCACCTGATGATAATATTCTTGATGATAATGGTCATCACCATGCAAAATTTTGCCTGTATACTGTCGTGTAAACTTAGTATTGTTGTATTCCGGTTGAAACGGTGTTTGAGCTTGTGTAACTACAGGCACAATGGACATCTTAGTTCCAAAGATTAGTGAACCATTGCCAATGTAAGAGCTGGTTAATATTTTTTACAGCGCCAATAAATACGATGGTGGCCACTTACTATCAGCTGGCTGATTCGCCAGTTTGCTTGCCTATTTAAAAAGAAAATACACCTTAGCCGACTCGTCATTCCGCGTCATTCCGCTTTAAGACGTGTAATAGAAAATAGTACCATAAATAAGTATGATATTCTTACACGAGTTACAAGATTTTTTTGTGACTAATTTATTAAACTCAATAGTGCTTGCAATGAAAAACTAAATACGATTTGGAATGTTGTAAAACGAGGCAACCAATGTCGAAGATAATGATCTGCAATATAGACGTATGTACATAGTTACGATAAACGACTAATTGAGACATAAAACTTTGTTATTATATATTTTATTTTATTTAATCAAAGACATTTTATACATACTAATATATATAATAGATATATGTGTATATATGATCGGACTATAGGGTTCTCTATATTGCATGGATATATTAATTTTATTAATACAATCGTAGTTTGTTCAATTGATAATTTTTAAGTCGTTATGAGAGTTGAATTTCAAGGTCGAATTTGGGAGTGTTTGTTTTTGTAACGTTTTTGAAGCACAATCGTTTAATTTCGGTCGGTTTTCCTTTTTTATATATAGACTGCGGTCTCATAACGATACACTACATTTGTGACGACGCAACAATGACACAAGTCATTGGCGTTTACTTTCCCAGAGAGTTTTAAGAGCATTTTTTATTATTCGTAATCCTCAATATAATGCTATGGTTCTCTTAATAAATATATAGACTTCTTTTAATCAGGGAATATATAAGCGTTTCCAATGCCTCGGAAATTCACATTTCAATATTTAGTAACAATGCGAACACGGTCGCTGTTTCACAGCGTTTTAATAATAATAATAATAGAGTTTATAAATCATTAAAGTTAGATTACATAAATTATCTGATAAAACAGATTTTGACGCTATGCAGGCAAAAAGCTCGTGCACGAGAAGGCGCGTGCACGGCCGCCTTGTTGCCTCCGCTTGTAACATTTTATCACACCAGTCAATTATTGTCTACATATTTCAAATATTTACTGCCTTTGAATATATCACGTTAATGACCGTTTTATCTTTTAATGTTTATGTAATCTTTAAATAATATATTCGTACATAAAAATACCTTTGATTTTGAATAAAAATTGCCTATATTTTTTAAACATTCTCTTTGAAACCAAATATACTTAATTCAAGACAGTACTTATTTTTTATCGTTATTTTATAGGATTCCATTAAACGTACTTCACTTATCACCCGTAATAAAGATTTTCCGAAGAGGAACTGACATGCAATTTGGTTATAAATTTCGATTAATTAGTTTATAAAATGCAATCATTAAATTTATGCATCTTGTCTGAAATCAAACATTACTAACTGGAGCTTTTTTATCATCTACATATATAACCCTCTATTGAGTAATCCTTATTTACTTATTAGCGATTTCAATTGTCATTTTATTAAAACAATTAAGTGTTTCTTTAATCTATCGAAAAAAACGAGAAAGGTACTCAGTAGTTTTTCTTTTAATTTCCTAATAAAAATACATAATATACTAACTATATTACAGTCGATATAATTATATATATTATATAATTATATATTATGTTGGAATTATAGCAATAACTAGGCGGATAGGAGGTAACTAGTTACCGCTCGCTGTTTCGCCCGTGAGAGGGTGCAGTGACGTACGCTGTCCTTTGTCCTTTGTGTCCTTTTCTGTAGACCTGACAGTGAGTTCAGGGTGAATTGCGTATTTATGACGTGAAACGTAAGAAACAGCAAACTTACTTTCACATTTGTATTATTAGTATGGATTTAACGTAAACATGATTGGAATTTGAGTTGTTATATGTGTATAGCAATGATTAAATTTTGATTAATATACAAACTATTAGTGTGTCTCATTGCACATATGCAACTTATAGTCAATTTTTTTTATTGAATAGGTAGACGTACGAGCATATGAGTCACCTGTGGTAAGTGGTCACCAACGCCCATAGACATTGGAATTGTAAGAAATGTTAACCATCGCTTACATCGCCAATGCGCCACCAACCTTGGGAACAAAGATGTTATGTCCCTTGTGAATCTTTATCAGTTTTTAATCCACATAAAAATGTTATCTAATTTTTTACAAATATGGTAACCAAAAAGTGTAGTGTACACTTGTATGAGACATGTGTACATACACTTATGATCAATTTACAGAATCTATTAATTAAGAATTTATAAGAAATAGAATGAAAATAGTTCTTTAATAAGATAAAGAAAACAAAATGATATGAGGTTCATTTTTGTTATAAAAACACGGAGATTATTAAATATTTTTTTATTAGTAGGACGTTATCAATCCATCAATCACCACAGGTTTCCAACGGGGTATATTGGTGCAGAATAAGGGTGAATTGTGTTAATGGGAAAACTTCTGAATGCTGGTTGGTAGGAGATCGGTGCTACAAGAGGTTGGTAGTTGAAACCAGGAGCAAAAGCTACAGGTGCTGGGAAAAGGGAGGATTTCAATTGCGACTGTAAGGCAGCGGTTTCAGCTTTAAGGGCTTCCAAAGCGTCTGATTTGAATTCAGCAGCGGCTGCTTCTGGTTTGTTTTCAGCTTCGACGGGTTTCTCAGCTTCGGCTTCAGCTGGTTTTTCGATTTCCGCTGATTTAACAGCTTCCTTCTCTTCTGCTTTGACTTCGGATACGGCTGCGATTTTGGCAGCTGCTTCGGATTTCTCGTCATTGGAGGCTGATTCAATAGTAACTCCGGGGGCGATAGCTGCGGCGGGTAATCCACTTACAGCGGGAGCAACACCAGTCAAAGCATAGCTCTTGGCGATAGCGGCAGCATTTTCAGCTACGGAAGCGTCAATTTTAGCTTCGGCGATTTGAACGTCGCTCACTGCCTGCCATTTCTTATCCTCGGCGGCCCAGAAAGCTTCTTCGGATTTTTCCTTAACCAAATCATTGGCTTCGACAACTCCTTCGTTTTGATTTTCAACAGCATGCTCGGCTAATTCCCTGGCTTGGTCGGCAAAGAAGCGAGCCTGGTCTTCGGCTTTTACCTGAGGAATAGGTTTTTCTTGTTAAATTTCGATGTGTTTTATCATAAAATATAACGTTTTTTGAGTAGTTAAATTTTTTAACTATATATTTATTTTATCCTTTTTGTCTGATGATATACTGTAGCAGTTAACATTACCTGAGCATCGATAGCGGCTGCCTGGATGTCGCCCGGTGGCACGGTAGGAGCTACCGCGATGGTTGGCACAGCTACCGCGGCTAGTGGTACCGCCGCGAAGTACGATGGTGCTGCGGATACGCAAGCAATAAGGGCGGACAAAACCTGTAATAATAGAAAAATTAGGATTTAATCATACCGCAACACTACATGCGTTCTCGATCACTATCGGGTCCCTATATTTAACGACTCGTTATTATCCCACATAAGAGTCCGTTACAATCTTTCGTACACGTCATATATGAGACTTAGAAACAATGTTTTTTAAAAGACGCTTTTGAATTACGCCTAAACAATCCCACCATCCGTAAGCAAAACGGATTGTTTCTTAAACATCTTAACCGCGTATTACCTACCCCCACCCCTTACCCTCTGTATTCCGTTTTATTCTAAGAAAATGTTCCATGTTTGTTATATAACATAAAGAGGTAAATAATACAGAAGGACATATTAACATAAATATTTGCAATGTTAATTTTTCCTTTTCTTAAGGTTAAGGAAATAAATGTACAAATTAGTGCTCTAGTTATAAACCAGTTAGATTAGCTTCGCGAGCTATTAGAAGTGAAGTAGTTTCTGCCGCAACTTTGTCTGCGTCGATAGCAGTCCAAGATTAACAAACTATACATTTTTTTTATGATGATATCCTCTTGACTTGCTGTTTCCATGACTCAAGTTGGCTCGAATATGGTCGACTACTCTCTATTTTCTCCTTCATAATCTGATGACCGCAAAAAGTTCACGGAACTGTAAACACTACCAACTAACAGACCATGAGTTACTTCTGAGAAATCCTCAAGGAAACTTTTTTTATAGCCCGACCCGGGGTTCGGACCTCGTGATCTGCATTCAGCAAGCCACTAAACATATGAAGCAATACAAACATACATACATAGAGACAAGTAATATATACATATGTCGGAATGTGCTCATTATTCAAGTATTGATAAGAGCAAGTAAGCATATTACAAGTTCTGAAGCGTAGGCAGTGAAGTGGCAACTGGTTAAGTGATTAACAATTATAATGTATGGTATGCGGCAATGAAGGTCGTATACGAATCGAGTTATCATAATAATGATTTGTTCTTTGGTTAAAGTTTGCTCTTTTTATAAAGGAACGCAACATTTATGAATCAAGTCATTAATGATAATTTTTTTTTTATACAATAAGTAGTGATCTGATGGTAAATGGTTATCAACGCCCTTAGACATTGGCACTGTAAGAAATGTTAACCATCACTTACATCGCCAATGCGCCAACATTGGATCTAAGGTGTTATGCCCCTTATGCTTGTAATTACACTGGCTCACTCACCCTTCAAACCGGAACACAAACAATAACAAGTACTGCTGTTTTTCAGTAGAATATCTGATGAGTGGGTGGTACCTACCCAGACGAATTATCCTATTTTCTCCACAATAATACTATGTTCCTACTCAAGGAATGTTGACCTTATACTGTGAACAGGCCTTGTTAAGTTGGTAAAAAAATTATATACAGTCTTGTGTCAAGGATTTTTTTAAGAATAGCAAACACAGAAAGTGCTAGTTTTGAAATAAATTACGCGTTTAAAAGGAGATAGGAGTTTATGCGTCAAATAGAATCTTGATTAGACTATTGATGAAAACACAAATAACAACGAGTTATTTGCGTAACTTTTTTAATATATATTTACTATAATATTTTATAAGTGTTTGTTTATTGTAATTTTATTGGATCTGAGTTAAAAAGCCCATTAAAATTAAGTTAGACTAAAAATTATTATCATGAGCAGTTTTAAAATAAGTATTTGTCAATTTTATATTTTTGTTTAGTTATATTTTATTTGTTAATGTTTACATAAAACAAATTATAATTAAATTTGTTGTCGAATTGGAAGACATTAGTAGATACAATAGAGTACATTACTACTGTAGTTACTATCGTATACATATGTTGTTTATGATACGTATAAATTGTTCGAAATAAATGAATAAGATGATTAAAATGAAAATTTGTAGTAATATTGAAAATTTAAAATATTTCTTTTTTTTTAATTATTTTCGTACGATTACTTATATAAAGCATTTAATTAACTGAATTGTAGCAATGTAGATGCGTAAGACTATATTTAAATAGTACGATTAGTAATTCTGTTTGTGTGCAATGTATAGTCAAAACTCAGACGTACTGCTTACCATTGACTGACATTTACAACAACAAAGGAGACAAATGCAAAATGATATAATAAAATAAGTATCTTGTTGCAATTTGAATATGAAATCTCTTTGGTTACTTTTATATAAGAAAAATTTTAATAGTGACGTCTTAAAAAATAACTTAGACAAACATTAATGGCTTTCGGTCTTACTTATATACGATGATTGTTAAACAATGCTGTGTCTTCTTCTTTTGAATCTCAAATCAACAATGACAGAAAGAGAGAAACAACAAAGCAACTAAATAGTTAAATACAGTTACTATACTAGTTTTATAATTAAGGTATTTAAAATTGATTAAGCTATTTAGAAATAACAGTATAAATAATAGAAATAAACTGAGAAAGGCTCGCACGAGATTCTTTGGAGATAAAAATAAACGCAATTCAAATTAAGAAGGATACTTTTTTTATATTTTCTGTAATCGTACTGACTCGCTCACAAGACCAGGACTATAAAGCTTAGACAAGAAAAAATAAAACTTGGAAACTTGTTTCCAATGTTGGAAACACAGAAGTTGGCTTCTTTCAAAAGAACCGAACTATAATAGTTCAATAAATTATCATGAATCACCGAAACGGGGTGGAGGGTACCGATCTGTAGGGATATTCTGTAAAAACAAACTCGAAACTCACCTCGTAAAACGATCGTGTAATGTCAGCAAGTGATATGCGACATTGACAATAATAATTAGAACATTTTAGGAACACACGCATCAAAATAGTATATCACCATAAGTCGGTTGTCGAAATTTCACGAGTGAGTTATGAAGTGATATGCAAATATGTGAGACGGTAATAAAGATATATATGTATACATATAGGAATATATGTTATGGAATATAGTGGCAACAATAAAAAAATTAATAATTGACATTACCACACCAATAGAAAATAAGAATATCCTATCGTAGCAAAACTTCGTATATAAAAAATAACACAAACAATACTGAATTAAAAAATATTAATATTACGCGTATTAAGATTACCTATGTATGTGTTAATATCAAAATAATATATGGTATATTTTTAGAATATTCAAAATGTTCATTTAAATGAATATATGCATACAGATTAACAAAGTGACTTAAATAGAATCGCTTGTTATCTACAAAGGTTTGAATATTAATTTGTATTTTGTACGAAATCTAAAAATATGAGTTAGTTTATGGATACGAATGAATATGTCAGTACACTTGAGAATAATAGCTTAATAAAAAATGTTAAAGATGTATTTTTAAACAATTTTTATATAAATATTTTACATAAATACAATCTAATAAAATCATTTTATAGAAACGAATAAGAAGCTTTGTCTTTATGAAAATTCGCATGAAAACACAAAATAAATAATATTTTAAATAAATAAGTATTTATAAAATTGAGAAATTATTATATCGTAACATATTTGATTTATTTATATTGCCTTTTCAGTTTTCACTAATAAAATTAAATATATAGAAAAAAAACTAATTTCCACAGATAACGTAAAATCACTTAAAACAAAGAAACTATAATTATAAAAGAACTAACCAGAACTCTCATCTTGATGTCTTGTAAGCTACTGATTGCTCTCATCACAGCACGAAGCGTTTTTATATACCGTTTTCTATACTATAGAATATAGAACAGGCTGAATACTGGATTTTTCAATAAAAAAAAAGTAAAACGTCACCGCCCGAGGGCGGGATGGATGCAGGAAACGCGCGCTTTTTGTCAGCTGATGGCAGCCATATTTGATTGAGGTTCATGTGGCGCCAAGACAGATACATGATCTTATACACTGATTTGTGTGTGATTACATATTTATTTATATATTAATTAATTTTCCTCAAAATAATTTAAACACAGATAATATGCTTTGAAAAATTTCTTTGCTTTGTTAAAGATTTATTTTAAAAAAAATAACTTGTCATTTTAATCAATGAAGATGTAAAAGAATGTTTAAAAAAAGAATTTTAAGTCCAGTTCCGTTTTATAAATACTCGACGTTAAAATATTCTCGTTTCGAAAATTATACAATTGGTTTTTTTTTATTTACTTTTGTTCAGTAACGTTCGTTGCTGGACAAGAAAATTTAAAAAATGTTTTAATAACACACTTAATTGTTTATTAATACAGCTTGTTTATATATATAGTATCAAAATATTTAATACATAATCTATGTAAATATAATATAACATTACTGCTAGAGGAGTTGATGTTTTTAAAGATAAATATTATCATTGATAAGTGTACCTAATTACTGAAATTAAATTAAAAACACATTATCCGAAATGGTTACTGAGCTATCTGGAATAAAATATGACTTATTTATCTTAACTCGAAGATAGTTTGAGTCTAGAAAATAATTACTGTGTTTTCATTTCCTCAACTCAATTATAATATAGAAACTAAGCGTTTAAAAATAAACAAAATTTTCATTTCATTTCACGTATGTACATTAGCTCGCAGTGGAACAGCGTATAAACTCCAACACTTCATCGCTCAAACGTTTATTCGTTTTATTAAAATTTTACTAATATCATAAATGTGAAATATTTAATGATAAACTTTATAAACAAAACAATAACGCATATATAAACTCAATCTTCTGCCAGTTACTTTGAGGAATGTTAAATTTTCTGATTCGAGGGTAGCTTTATAATGCTCGATTAATATGTGTAATAAATTGTAAAAAAATTTGAATGAATAAATATTAAGGTCTAGTGAAACGGAATTTGGTATGACGTCATGATAAATCACTGGATGAAAAAATAGTCTTAGTTTATGTTATCTAATCACAATTGCCATCAATTGGTGGTAGGGCTTTGGGCAAGCCCGTCTGGGTAGGTACCACCCACTCATGACATATCACATATTCTGCTGCAAGGACAGAATACTTGATATTGCTGTGTTCAGGTTTGAAGGGTGAGTAAGTCAGTGTAAGGCGCAATCGGTGTCTTAGTTCCCAAGTTTAGTGGCACATGGGTGATTAAGGGTAATTAATATAGGATATTATGGAGGATAGTTAATACTTATTACAGGGCCAATGTTTTTTTTTATTTTATAAAATAGGTAGGCGGACGAGCATATAGGCCACCTGATGGTAAGTGGACCAACGCCCATGGACATTGGGCATTGTAAGAAATGTTTACCATCGCTTACATCACCAATGCGCCACCAACCTTGGGAACTAAGATGTTATGTCCCTTGCCCATATGCTCGTCATTCCACAAATATATTGATATAATTTAATAATATGTACCCTTACGAACAAACGGACAAAGGCTATCGGTTTAAATATTACACGAGCCTCGCGTTTAAATGTCAAAGTATAAGCTTTTTTGTCAGTTATAGATTTTGAGAATGTCAACCAGATTCCCCGCATACTTTTCACATTCTCGCTTCCTAACTTCTTCTTTTTATTTAATTGAGGAAATTACTTTGCGATAATAATTAACAATTTGTCTAATGCAAAATAACCCTTAAACGTTCTTACATTTATGATTTGAAATACAAGTACTTATTTTTAAAGTTCAAGGTTTCTCTTTAAATGCCAATGGACCTCGTTCGTTAGTACGGTGTACTCTACTTATTATTTAGTAATAAGTACTTTTTGAAATAATTATATACATATACAGTAACAGCCTGTGAATGTCCCACTGCTGGGCTAAGGCCTCCTCTCCCTTTTGAGGAGATGGTTTTTGAGATTATTCCACCACGCTGCTCCAATGCCGGTTGGTAGAATACACATGTGGCCGAATTTCAATGAAATTAGACACATACAAGTTTCCTCACGATGTTTTCCTTCACCGTCAAGCACGAGATGAATTATAAACACAAATTAAGCACATGAAAATTCAGTGGTGCTTGCCCGGATTTGAACCCACGATTATCGGTTAAGATTTACGCGTTCTAACCACTAGGCCATCTCGGCTTATATACATATATGTATATTAGTTGAACTAAGCTTTATTACGAAAACAACATTATAAGGATCCTAACTAACGAGACGAAATCACGATCCAATACAGTATTTAAATAATAAAAATATGAACATTTAGTTCTATTTAATTAAGGTAGGCTCCCTGCGTATAATCATTATATAGGAATATAGCAGATTTTAAATCTATCTATATAATAAATGAGGAGATATATTTTTATAATGCATATCTAAAAAACAACTGAACCAATATACATGAAACTTATGCCAGACGATGCGGCGCGTTTTCGGAGATTGTTTTAGTATCTAATATCAATATAAAAGTAATTTGCCGTTTCAGTTTATAGCATTGACGTGTCAATTATACGTTCACGTATTAAAAACACTATATATATATATATATATATATATATATATATATATATATACTAGGAATTGCTTGAAACGAATTTTTAAATGATTACTTTTTTTTTAATTTTTTTTTTGTTATATTTCCATTTATCTCATATTTGTTATACAGCCAAGGAAGTATGGCAGAATTATTTTACGTCTCGCTGTAAAAAACGATTTGCGAGAGTGTGGTACACGCAAATGGATTTGTTGCGATGTTTAAATGTATATGTCTGTTCTCATTGAAAGTTTAGTATCTGGAGATGGGCATGGAATTAAGACGTGTTTAGTGTGTCCCCTCTTTTCATACACGACGGTCAAATTATTAAAAATCACAGTTGAATTATGTTCTCGATACAGTTTGAGGTAAATCCTATTGTTTAATTATTTTTATTATACAATTGACGTATTGTTTTATTATATTTTAATTTTAATAATATCGACTGTTCGGTTGTGACTGTTGATGGTTTGCGGTACCGATCGCGGGTTTGATTTCCGTAATGACAAATATCCTCGATTGGATGTCATAGTATTTTCTAAGTTTAATTTTTTTGTAAGGTAGAATTTTGTTTTCGATATTTCATCATAAGTCGAATTAATAAATATTGTTAGTTAAGTTATTACTTAAGTTACTTTGTGTGATGTAATGTCTAAAATTCAACTTTTCCAATTATTTAGTCGTTAGTAAGCGAAACTTTAAGATATTTCATATTTTAATGTACAATGTAAGAGGCACAGTTCTTTGTATTTGTTTTGGTACGTGTTTTAAAATAAACCAACCAATGAAATCGTTCTTGAGATACGACACGACCGCGGATTTGGCGTCCCATCGGATTGTATAGGCAATAGAGTGTACCTGTGTTTGGGCACACACTTGTGCACTATAATATGTCCTGAGCTTTTAGCTACTCTCCCATGAGATTGACCGCTGTAACCAAAACGTATAATTTATCTTTAATTTGGATTAACGCTAATTTACGCGTACATGTTTTTATTAATAGACTACCAAAACGTTAATATGTACTATGTTTTTTACTTTTAACGTAATTTTCATACGTCCGAATAATTGAAGTATCATATACATTAATTAAGTAACTAACTGCCTATCCCGTATAGGCCGTGCGAATTCGATACATAAACGTTTATACTTGCCACTGTTTTTTTTTTGAACAACCCAATAAAATCTCATCTAAATCAGATAAATAGTTAAAGACAAGATACAAACATTGCAACATATTTTCTTATATATTAAGATGAAACATATGACACATCTCGGAAGTGAATCAGATTCACTTTTGAACGAACTTGACCTCGTTGCGGTCGTTCACCTCACCTCGGATGAGTCGTGACGTAGCTACTAGCAACCATCCGTTGTAATGAAATCGTTGAAAATTCTGCGAACATTTATGGCTTTACATTTAAATGTTATATAGGAAGGCTTTCGTCCAGCAGTGGACGGCGATGGGAGAAGTCTGAGAGAAGTTATTTAAGGGATGATTAGTTAAACGACGCTGTGAATTTGTAAAATCTATCTAAAATATTTCTTTGTGCCCGTCAAATAGTGTTAATTATAAGAGTGAGCCAGTAAAACTACAGGCACAAGGGACGTATCAACCTAGTTCCTAAAGTTGGTGGTTCATTGGTGATGTAAAAAATGATTAATATTTGCTAAAGAGCCAATGTCTATGAGCGGTGATCTTTACTTACCATCAGTTGGCCCAACTGCCCGTCAATCTATATTATAATCCAACACCGCGAAGGCTGATACATCCTTCCTTGGGCATGGTATGATTTCTTATAATAATATTCCTATGTATAATTTTTAAGTGATATTAAAAAATATATTGTTTAATGAAAACATCACTTTAAAATATCTTAAACACAGTACAGTTTTTTTTTTCTTTTTTAAATACTCAAGTGAGAACATCTCGTATCGGGAGCTTAATTTTGTAATTATCATAAATTACAAAGAAACCTTAAAGAAACAGTTATGAGGTAACAAACCAAAAATAGGTTGATGTTTTTGAAAAAAAGATGAAAGAATTTTCAGTACTAAACCAACTTTCGATTCGTTTTGGTATAAACAATTATTTCACAAAAAAACTTACATGAGTAGGAAATAGTTATCGAAATAGACTGTTTAGATATTTGTTCAACATTCATTCAACAATTATAAACTCTTGTTTTTTAAACGCTTTATCAGCACAAACTTTATATATTTTAGGTTTGAAAACGTTGAACGAGATATTTGTTTCTTAATCAATGATTGGGTTTCGTGCAGGTCCGTCTGAGTTGCTATAAAATTAAGAAATTTCGTTATAGTATGTATTCATATACATATATTTTAGACAAACTTACTACATAATTAATTTCTACTTTGTTCATTGTTAAAATCGCGTGTAAAATTAAATGTAACTGCCTGATTTTATATTATAGCAATATTATTAATCTGCGTATTGCAATTATTAAAAAATCATTTTATGTTTTTTATATTTTCTTGTCATTTTTAAATAAATAGTTATCTTTTTACGATTGATTGATGCTCAATTGGCATTGATATAGTGAAAGTCTGTCACATGTCCAATCCGCATTAGAAAAGTGTGGTGGAAATAAACTCCTAACTCTCTTTTCAAATGGAGAGCAGCAATGCGACATTAACAGGCTGCAACAATAATTTTGCTTTTTTAAAGTGTTAATTAACCATAATTTATGTCATGCAATATAATATTAAATTATGACAATATACTTAACAACAAATTAACAAAAATAATAAATTCAAAATTTATACATTCCTTGAAGACTTTTCCAGGTCTACCCATTCGACCGTCAGACAATAATAGATCGCTTGTGTGAATGAACGCTCAGTGTAAACGATTGTTGTAAACATAGGAAAGATATCTGCGTTAGCAGTGATACTAATTTTTAGCAGCTTCCAACAATATTTTGAGTTTTAAATAAGGTCGATTATTGATTGTCGATTACATCTTGTCGGAGATATTATTTAAATTTCAATAAAAATATCCATTCTGTTTTTTTAGCAGAAAATATTAACACCGATGAGTGTATTTATAGAAAAGTATGGTTCTCTGAATAGTTTTTTGCGTGATTTGCTTAGAAGTACCTACCATATATTTAATATGCAAACTATAAAACGTATGCATTACGAAATATTAAAAGAAAAAGTAACTTGTAACGACGATAAAAACTTGTCTCGGTTTTGTTCGAATAATGCAGACCCTACTTCAGACGAGCATCGAAGTCGCAATATACACATAATACACAAATAATAACACGCAACTACATGATTGATCGCCCGTTAGAAACGTAATTACCGTAAACACAGACCGACCGACCGACGGAGTACATTACACTGTGTATGGTCCATTTCATTAGATTTTCTACGTAATGTTTTTTTTTTATAGTATAGGTAGGCGGACGGGCAAATGGGCCACCTGATGGTAAGTGGTCACCAACGCACTTAGATCGCTTACATCGCCAATGCGCCACCAACCTTGGGAACTAAGATGTTATGTCCATTGTTCCTGTAATTACACTGGCTCACTCGCCCTTAAAACCGAAACACAGCAATACAAAATATTGCTGTTTTGCGGTATGATGAGTGGGTTACATACCCAGACGAGCTTGCACAAAGTACCCTACACCAGTAATGTTAAGGCAGAATTTTATATAATACATAAGGGTGTTAGTTATTGCCCAGAGCGAATTGTGGGTTTGAACCATACAAGTATCAATTAATCTCGTGGGAAATAGCGTGAGGTAACCTGTCGAATTAAATTCAATGATCCTCCCATGTGATGCAAGTTATATCTTGTGCATAATTAACGTTAATGCGCCACCCACCTTGGGAACAAATATGTGATTTCCGTTGTGCGCAAGTTGCACTGTCTCACTCGTTCTTTAAACCTAACAATACTAAGTACTGTTTGGGAGTACAATATGTCAAAGGTTGGAAACACACCTGCAAGTGCTTCGGTTTTGCAGGTGTGTTGTCACTTACCAGTAAGCGAGCTTACTGCCCGGTATTACATAAATAAAGTATAGGTGGGTGTTGGTTGGCGTGCTTACACAAAGCCCTACCACCAACTAAATATCTATGGTACTATAACGACTCCTGCGCATATGTTTCGAGATTAGACCTTGAGATTTACCGCCGTTGTATCGAAATTCGATCGAACGAGCCTCGTGTATGTAAAAAGCAATCGATTTAATTTTATTATCATATTTATTACTTTATTTTTATATATTGCCGGAAATGATAAGCCATTACATCTAGGAAATATATAAAAACCCGAATCGAAGTACGAATACTGATTGAAATAATAATTACATATGTTTATTAAAAATGAATGTTTCGTCTTTGTCTTCTAAGCGTTGCCAAGTCATTTATCCCATCGTAAAGAGTTTCCTGAGTGGATCTGCGTAAGCGCAAGATTTTTAGCTGAAAACAAACAGGAATTTTCCTTTGTATGTTTGTTATTTAATATTAACGTTCTATGTAGACCGTTATTGTGTTCGTGCGTAGTATATATTGAAGTTGTTTCTATTTTTATGACAACTATTCTGCAACTTTGATCTTTTATAATGATAAAATTTTGTTTGAATTATTTTTATCTGGAGGAGAAAAAAAAATTATACAATTTTTAAATGTAGAAAGGCAGAGGTGCCTTGACTAATATTAACCATCCATTATGTACAACATCAATGCGCCACAAAACTTGGGAAGTAAGATGTTATGTCCCTAGTGCCTGTGGTTACACTGGCTCACTTGCCTATCCGACTGGAACAATACCGTGTACTGCAGTTTTATGGTATAATATGTAATGAGTGGGAGGTACTTACTATAAATGTATTGTTGGTTCGTACTTATATAAAGTTTTAGTAATATATCCATTTTGCTATTATTCTCCTACAAAACGCTCAGACATGATTAAATATAACTAAATTCCTTAACTAAAAACGATAACCTATAATAATCTCAACGTTCCATAAAAATTGGATTAGTAATTTTTATATCATCGAAAATTTAAACAAACGAAACATCACCTCTTCACATTACAAGATTGAATTACAAATATCATAAATGCGAAAGCGAGTTTGTTCGTTTGTTACCCATTAATGTAAGAACCTAATGTTTAGGGGTACAGAAAAAGTCACAGAGTAGTTAGCTGGTTCCCTTCTTATTTACATCGGAAACAATTGTAATATAATTACAATATATTTATATATAACGTAGGCGAAACTTTATAATTATGATTATACAACGACCGTTATAATTATTTATACCGGTATATATGTAATGTTACGTAAGAGTGTTTTAAAACAATCTATCATCGTTGTTCGTGTTTTAAATTCAGGCTTATAAATATGTGTAATACAAAGAGTTCATTCGATTTTATTTTTAATTGTTTAATTTATAGAATATAATATAAGCAATGATAATCGTTCAGTACCTTTATTCCTTTTGTTTGAAAGCTATTCCGATGGAGCTTTGTATCACAAGAGCTTCGTGCTTATCATACATATTGTACTGAGTAGCAGAGCAATATTTATTATCGTTCATGATTAACGTTTAGAGCAGTACGTAAAGATGGAAATTTCGACCATTGGGAAAACAATAGTATATTATAAATATATATATTTAAACCTCATGTAAATATGTAAGTCGAATCAAATCAAATAATCGTTATTTTACAATATTGAATTAAATGTAAAGCAACTAGATTCGGAATGTAGATTTGGAAAGGAACCAGCAATAAGCTAAGAAGTGATTCTTTTTTTTTCACCTTTAGCCTTTAGTAAATATCTCTCTGTTATTTGATTACTCGTAAACAGTAGACTTACCTAAGAGACGTCCTAACTTGATACTGTGTTGTACTTGAAGCGGGTATCAGGGTGTGACGAAATACTGGTGGTATACAGCTTTTTGCAAACTCGTCTGGATACGTACCACCCACTCATCAGATATTCTACCACAAAATAGGCAGTACTTGTTATTGCTGTGTCCCGGTTTGAAGGGTGAGTAAGCCAGTGTAATTACAGGCTCAAGAAATATAACATCTTAGTTCCTAAAGTTGGTGGCGCATTGGTGATGTAAGCGATGGTTAACATTTCTTACAATGCCAATGTCTATGGACGTTGGTGACCATTTACCATCAGGTGGCCCATATGCTGGTCCGCCTTCCTATTTAATAAAAAAAAATACTCGATGATGTTTTCATTAATTTGATTCAGTTCATTTACACCCAATCATTAATTTAGTAGTCACCTACACGTGGCGATCAACAAACCTATTATTGACTATGAAAGAACATTTTTTTTTTAATAATAGCATAATGAAAAAATTGTTTCGGAACCATAATGCTATACGAATAAAATTATATTTTTAAATCGGATCCTTGAGTTTAAAGTAATTGAATGTGAAATATTGTTATTTCCATTTTATTACCAGGTTAAATGGATTTTGTATAATTATATACTTCAAGACCGAATTAAACTGAATGAACCGAATAAATCATGACTGAATATATAGCCTTAACAATATATAGCCTTTTGCTTTCATAATTATTAACTTAATATATATATATATATATATATATATATATATCTAATATATAATAAACAGGTCTATAAAATTATAAAATATTTTAACTATAACAATGAAAGACATTAATCTGCGTTATATAAACACGATTCAATTTATATGTTATTTAAACTGAATGTATATTATTAATTTATAACTATATTAAAGACCTATAAAAGTACACATTGTTATGTTAAAGTTTTAATAAAAGTGAGCTTTTAAAAGTTTATTTCTGAGAAAAGCTCCACCTGACCTTGGTATAGTTATTTATTAACTACATGACTTGTTACATTCGATATAACCAATAAAAAAGCTATCGTTTAATGGCAAAAGCAACTTCCTTAGTGCCAGATTAAAAATAATTCTGTAATGGAAGGTTTTTTATCATCGATCGATTAAATACCACGATCTATATATTTTTTTCTTAATTGTACACGTCAAGGTCTTTCATACTTCCGCTTTTGTTGTAAGCGTAATTTATTAATTATGTTATAGGACTTAAATTGTTTACTCAGTAATGTCAAGTTGACATTACGTATTAAGTACTCGTATTAAACATTGTGACATTTTAACGATCTGAGAAATAGAATGTCGTGTGAATTTCTTGCATATATTATTATATTTCGTGTCGTAAATCGACATTATTTATTTTATCATTTTAATTTCGTTTTTAGGTTAAAAGGAAACATAGTTATTTATAAGTTAATTCGTTTATTCACACATCCTCGCCTTCTGTATGCTCTGTACAATTTTTTTTTTACATTTAAATTACATTCCAAACATGAGTATTATGATTTTTTGGCTAGATATCTATCACAGTTTACCATCCGTGCGCAAGTCCGTGTCCGTAGGCACCGTGCGCAAGTCCGTGTCCGTAGGCACCGTGCGCAGAGTATGCGACGGGAGCGTGCACGATCGGCGCGGGATGGGTCTGGGAGAGAGAGGAGGTGGCGACGGAATGGCTGCCTCCGACGGCGGCGATACCGTGTCCGGCCAGAAGGGGAGCTGCGACGCCGTGACCGGCGATACCGTGACCGGCGTACGCGGCGATACCGTGACCGGCGTATCCGGCACCGTATCCGGCGTGACCGACGAGGGCGGGAGCGGCGGCGTAAGCGGCGACGTGACCGTGACCGGCGAGCTGACGGGCTACGTTGGGAGCGACACCGGCGGCGGCACCGTCAACCTGAGCCTGGGCGGTTTGAGCGGCATCGACCGCTTGCCATGCGTGGTCTTCGGCGGCGTTGATGGCTTGACCCTGGAGCTCGGAAGCCTGGTCATGGTATTCACGAGCGGCGTCACCAGCGGCACGGGCGTGGTCGATGGCGTCTACGTGAGCGTCGATGGCGGCACCTTGGATGTCACCTGGGGGGATGGTGGGTACGGCGGGAGCGTGGGCGACTGCGAGAGGTGCGGCGTGAGCCAGACCATAGGCAGCGCCATGGGCTACAGCCAGACCACCATGACCGAGAAGGCCACTATGACCGAGAAGGCCGTGGGCGTAGGGTGAGCCATGGGCCAGCAGGGCTCCGGAGGGAGCGGCTGCGGCGCAGGCGAGGACGGCGGCGGCAACAATCTGTAAAATAAATCCACATTATCGACAATCCGATTCGGCACAGCACTAGTAAAGCACGGCACTGGTCACGTTACACAATGCTTCTAATGACCGGTTCAACTAACCAGAACTCTCATCGTGCACTTCTGTTGTAGACTGCTCGAAGGCTACTGATTGCTCTCATTTCGTTGCCGCCCGTTTTTATACTCGCCGGCCGCGTGGTGTGAAACGGAACGCGCTTGAAAAAAGTAAGTGGTCGCTCTCAAGGGCGGGAAGGGTGCAGGAAGCGCGGTAATTTTGACAGATACGTGTTCGAATTTTGAATCGGGCCTCGGGCCGTTGCGGCCAGTGCGAGTGACTTTTTAATGACGCATCAGTTTAATTGTATACCACTAATTCGAAAATTACGTAATATATCCCGATAGGTATTTGTAAACCCGAATCGATTTACCGTTATGTTGAATAAATGCGTAATAGAACATCAATATGGATGTGTTAGGTTCATGAAAGTATAATTGTTTGTTCTTAAGAATATATTTACATGATATTATGTACACACGATGCCGTCTCGATCTGGTTTCATGGGAAGTGACAAAACGCCTAATAATCACGTCCTTTGACCCAAATTGATGATTCAAAGGTTAATAATGACGAAACAGAAATTTTATTTGCGTCGTATTTTATTACGTCGTAATAGAAAACATTTTTTTTCGCTTTTATAAAACTGTCTTTAATATGTTGATATAAATAGTACATAGACTTGAGTTTTTCTTATTAATTGAACTTTAATAACTGATATATTTTGTCAACATTATAATTCCTTTGTCTAATAGTCTTTGTTCTCCAAAATAAGTGAAATTTATTTTTGAATCTTTTTATATCAAATTGGTCGATAGAAAAGATTTAAAAATATATATTTACTCTGATTAATAAGTCACATAATGTTTTATATAATTGGTTTTAAAATAAGAATTATATACATTTTTTTCCTATTGTATGTGGAACTGTTAGTTACAAATTTATTATTTGTACGAATCCCACTTAGTCGCAAATACAAGTATATACAGTTTCTATTGAACTATCTTAATTAATATAAATCAAAAGGAATTATTATAGATTACAAGAAAGGTAGATAGAGATACTAAGAGCAGGGCAGAGCTAATTTAAAGAGGAGTAAGAATTGGCTATTGTCAAATTATATATGTGTATGTATTTTTCGTTCTGAAATTTTATCATACACTGTAACAATATTTTCTCTCATAAACTTCATTCATCAACTTCGCGGAATAGAAGAATGGAATGAAACCATGACTCAAATCAGATTGTGAATAGTTGAGGAACGTTTTCAATCCTTTGTCATTCAAATGTTTTAACATTATTCAGTTGGTTAAAAGTTTCAATTACTTTCAATTAGTAAAGTCAAGTCAAATAGTTAGTTTTAAAATATTTGTTTCAAGCTTAATGATTTTTTTGCATCGTTTCATTATCTAGGTCATGAATTTTGCATTCTAATTGTATACATAGATATAATTTTCGACAGGGCGTTGTGATACTAAATATATTATCAACATTTTAACTCCCCGGAAACCTAGTTGCAACAATTACTAAACACAGAACTGGACCAGCCTATAGGATACCTATTTACAAGTATCAAATATCTGCGTAATAAGTTTATACCTAAGAATCTGAGTTCATTGGAAGAGCCATTACTGCCACTCATGAATTAGTTTTAAGTGTAAACTTGATTGGTGTGTGAACTAGTTAATTGTTGTATAATGTAAGTGGTGTTTGCAGTGTGTTTCTCAATTATAATAAAAGTAAAAATTAAAATAAAAAAAAATAAGAGGCATCGAACTGTTTACGTTTTTCAAAATACACGCTGTAATTGTACTTAAATACTTGACGGCGTTTCAAAGTAATCTTATATTTACAACAAATATGATAGAAATGAAATTAAAGATAATGAACTCAAAATAGATGCTTCTCGATTCGTCGCTGTCAAAATAAGGGTCTGTGACAGCTATGACGTGTAAGCTGCCAGGCTCGTTCTCCACAGATAATCGCGAACAATGTATTAAAAAAAAACAAACAATTTTGCAAATTTATCATGACGTCTTTAATAACTTTTAGTATCGATTGAAAGTTTTATTTTCACTAACTTTATTTTTAAGACAGTGAAAAAATGTTTCTTACATCTTAACCTCATTTTACAATCCTAACGTAACCATTACTTTTTTTATAAACCATGATTTATGTTTGTGTTAAACCCAGAGCTGATATAGGATTAAACCCAGAACCTAGACATGTGCACCCTCATAGCCACTAGATTATCGAGGCAGTTATAACATTAGAATATATAAAATATGTATAGCGATTTAATATAATTATTATTTAGTTTTTATATTAGTTTCATAAACAAACGTAAGTGTTTTTGATGCTACTTCCAAAACTCTTTGCTCTGTATAAGTAAATTTATAGCTAACGCAATCATTTCAACACATGGGATAATCGACTCTAATTTGATAGTACTTTGGCCTAATATTGCGTAAACGTTCAACAATGACTGACACATTAGAGCGATTGAACAACGATACTGAACGTTATCTTTTTGACAGTAAGTTTGAAATTCGTTAAATTCTATTTGATCTATTTCATGCTAGGACAAAATACATAAGATAATGAATCTTATTTCAATAGAGTTATGAGTGAGTTTTGCTTAAAACAAAATGTAGTGTTATACTTTAGGTCAATCCGATGACCAAATAAACGTGACCCGCTACGTATGTTGATTGTATGTGTGTTTGTTTGTGTGTCACGAGTCGTATTGTGACATTTGCTTTGATGGGATTTAAGCTTTGTTGTAGTATGTTCGATTCCGTAATTTTTCTACATATAGTCATCAAGTCGTTTCAAGTAAACATATAATGTGATTCATTTTATAATAAAGCAAATTATTGATTAGATAATTATATACAATCCCGTTGAGTTTTACCGGTTTTTCCAGTATTTCTTTCGAATCGGGAGTACATTTTTCCCAATCAATAACAAAATTATATTTTGTAGTAAATAAATATTAGAATTTTCTTGAAATTTGTCTTAAGCTGGCCCAGCGGTTCATTTATTTATTTAATCTTTTTGAACACGTGTATCTTAACCGAAGATTCAACCGGGCAAGCACCACGAATTTGTGTTATACATACAAATTAAGCACATAAGCCTCTTGTCTTAATAACGCTAACCAAGTTACTGCAGATCGGGATACAGTTCGAAGTGCCAATATTCTTGTTACTATAAATAATTGTCGATTTCAAATAACGTGCAAAATAACTAAATTCTAAATAAGTGGATTTAAATGCTTTTTTAAATACGTTAAGATTAAATAATATATTTACCTTTTTTCTCTAAACCTTTTGTTCACAACCTCTTTACGATGACCTCACGGTATTTTATAATCGTGCTTATAATTCGTCTCGTGCTCGGTGAAGAAAATCATCGTGTGAAATTTTAATTTTAAGAAAAGGAAATTTGATACAGGTGTAACTCAAAACCCCGTATTTAAAAAGGTTTGTTTTTAATTCGATTTATTGTTGTACCTTTTTCATCCCTTACGGCATAGAAAAATATTTTTTGCATGCAATAACTATTTCTATCAATTTGTTTTTTTTTTAATATTTCAAAATGGAGACCTCGCATATAAAATTTAACAAGCACCCACACTCCTGACCTCTCTGATTTTGAAGTCTCGTATTACCACCGTGAAGATGCATTACCACGGTCAATTGTCTATTTATAGTTGCAAAGATCTCTGAAAACAGATATTTCGTAATCTTGTGTGAAAAGACAAGCAATTATAACATCTTTTGTAATTTTCCTTGCGCTTTTTGTTGTACATTGTCTTAGCGTTGATAGAAAAATGTAGTCAGTATGCTGTGTATTCGGTCTTATATGGTTATAGCTGGTTATATCTTGTTCTTTCCAGATATTTTAAATAGTGTTTTAAGATATTTATAATACGTGCAAGATTCAGATATGTCATTAGTGTCTTGGAGTTACTTCGGTATACTCTTTCTTTTATTGTAGTTAGGAAAAGATTTATCAATATGTTGCCTATATTTACAGCGCTGATCTTAATGTCTGCTTGTAATATATCAATACAAATATTGTCGTTCGATTTTGAAATACTCAGTATTACGCGTTAACCAAAAGGACACATGTTCTAGTAAAACAGCTTTTTAAAAATATATGACTTGTGAATATATATAAACTTTTATTCAACTTGCAATGTTTGCTTATGTCAAATCTTGAAAGCTGAATAAGAACCACTTACTCTTTATTTATAACTTAATTAAAACGATGCTTTAACATCAATTTTATAAATATGAACCATTCAAATTATGTTTTAATATTAATGTTTCATAATTAAACGCCTCACACGCGTTGAAATCTTTTATTGGCACATAGTTCCTACAAAGTTACGAACCGTTTAATAACTTTTTTGTCGCTGAGGACGGCTTTCTATGTACACGGATTTCTTTGTCAAACGCTGGTGTGCGTTATAGTTATGTCAAGTGTTTACAATTTATAATAAATGTCTATATTTAGGTACCATTATCGATTTTCAAATACCGAATTGTCCCGTCATATTTTAAAGTCAATAATATACGGTTGCACCTATAATTGTTGTTTAGGGCGCGATTAGTTAAAAATATTGTCTCTTTCTTTCGAATGTTAAATCAGTGATGATAGATAGAGAGAACTAAAGATCAGCTAAACGACGTTTATTAGTAAGGCGGTTATTTTTTTTTTCAATTTAAAGTAACGATAAGGGCGCTGAAAGACAATCTCGCTCTATCCTGATCAAGGCCACTGGTTACAATATGTGCTTTTAACGAATTACTTATACAAGTATATTCAGGTTAAAATCTGCAGTTTGCAAAATTGTATACCATAGAGTTATCGGAGCTCAGTATTATTATTTTTAGATCACTTCATTTTAAGAGATAAAATCTCAAGATTGATTAATATAACAACAGGATAGATATGAATTCCAAAAGTGACAGGTCCAAGTTAAATGGTCAGCAGTTTGAATTCCGAGCCGTGGCCAAGTGACCTTTGCAGTGTATTATTATACCTGAGTAACGAAATCTAGTGTATGGTGATATAAACGCGGGTTTATGAGCAGAAGCGTTTTTGAGTCTGGTCTCTGTGTAGCTGACTATAGTGCTATTAAGAAGCATCCATAGGTACTTACACACACACATATGCATACTTTCTGTTTTTACATTATTTAGTTATATATTACGTAATTTTATTATAGTTTTACTGAAATTGTAATTAATGCATTTCAAATGAAACTGCTTGTCTGGTGGATGAGCGAGAGACCCAATAACAGATCAAATCAGGTTTCCAACCTAGTGAAGGTTCCTTGCAATCCTGTGTATATTAACATTTGCAAACGAATAAATATTTTTTGTTTTTTTTATACGTTTATCTGTGTATTTTTACGCCCACGTCGTCACTCTGCGCATTGACGGCTATGAACGTCTCAGATTTTTTTTTACACTGCGATGCAATATTTCGCTTAGGTGTATATCTTCACCGAAGACTTTCCTATCTTCGTTTAAGACATTGTATTCACTACGCCAAAATGACTAGTTTTGAAAATATATAAATTTTTTTTTTAAAACGCTCACAATGACAACGTACATTAAAAACTTTAAAACGCAATTACATTATACTGTAATAGTTATTTTATGTTCTTTATGCGAAGCAAACAATTGTTGGATTAGCTGTGTCTAGTGGTATTTTTATTATTTACTTTTTAAATCGCTATCATTAAGGTGGGAACACTATAAGTTATTATAACGCTGCCTTATATGTGTGGAATGTACGCACACCTTATTATTATTTTTTATCAATTAATAATAGTACATACTGTTACTATATAAAATGCGGTCTTAGTAATAAATCTTAACCGATAATTCACTTCCATCCAACCACCATTTCAACCATCTTAACCCGGGCAAGCATCGCTAAAATTTCATGTGCTTAATTTGTATTTATAATTGAGCTCGTGTTTGGCGGTTACGGAAAACATCGTGAGGTAACCTGCACGTGGCAGATGAAAATCTGCCATGTGTATCCACTAACCCGCATTGGAGCGTAGTGGAGTAAGCTCAGCCCAGCAGTGGGATATTTCAAGGACAATTACTTTTACTTGTCCTTTATCCGTTGTCCCTTACACTTGTTACACTGGCTCAATCACCTTTCGAAAGAGAACAAAGCAATACAAATTATTGCTGTTTTGCGGTAAAATAAATATGAGTGGGTAGTATCGACTCAGAGGGACTAGTGCTGTAAATATATATTATTCAAGACTATTAGAAGTTTAGTGTTGATTTGATTCCCTGTCTCCTTCTTTCGAATGTCAAATCAATTTTGACAGAAAGAAAGGAATCAGTGTTTAACTAATGCCCCTGCTCCTCCCCTCCTAATAGGTGTGCGGAACCGCGGGCGAAAACTAGTATTTTTTTGAAAATGAACTTGCCTATCATTATGTGTTGCGTAGTTAGCTTCTGTCTTAATAATAATATTCGCAATTAACCCAGTTCTACCGTGGCAAAATAATATAAAGTTATTATTTAGGCAAATTCATACAATTAAAAAAAAAAAAAGAATTTAGCAACTATTCTTTCGCAGATTTAACGCCTTCTAACCTCGATGTAACTCAGTTATATTTCTCAGAATCATCTATTTGTTCTAATTAATCCTTGATACAAGGCCGCGATAGTGGTTCCGTACTATTTCGTAGATTGGAAGTTAAAAATTACTTTCACGAATATATTATGATAGGAATAAATTAGATTAATTTGACTTCATTTTTAGTGGTCATTGGTCGATGGCTTCCGATGATGGACAATGTGCGTTAAGTAAATAATCAGTCTGCATTTATTATGTTTCTACATTTCTGTCTGTAACACGACCAAATAGATTGATAATAATAATTACATATGACTGCCTCGTTGGTCTAGTGACTTGATGTAAGACCGGAGACCCGGAGGTCCTGGGTTCAATTCCCAAGGTCGGGCCAATAAAAACTTATTGGGTTTTTCTGTCAGAAAATTCTCAGTAGCAGCCCGGAGTCTGGAAGTTGGAAGTGTATATACTCCCGTGCCTCGGAAAGCACGAAAAGCCGGACCAATCCTGCGCTTGAACTCTTTTCGGTCGTGTCGGATTGCCGTCCCATCTGATTATAGTGTTAGGGAATAAAGAGTGCACCTGTGTTTGCGCACAAACTTGTGCACTATAATATCTACTGCGTAGTTGACTAATCTCTCTTGTGATTGGCCGCTGTAGCCGAAATCGGTCCTCCTGACATTAATAATTACATATATTCCGCTTTTACTACGGAACCCTAAAAATTTTATATGTATAGTTAATTCATAATTATAATTATTTTGCACAGTTTTAACTGTGATTCGACATATTATATATATACTTTTACTTGCCTTAATAGCCAACTAAAGTAATGCATAATGCATGCTGTTATTTTACTTACTATCTAGATTGCAAATGTAACAAAGAGAAATTTATATTAACAGGATTTGTGACGTCATCAGTTTGATAGATTTTTTCATTTTATTTAATACGTAAGCAGATAGAATGGGCCATCTAATGATATGTCACTACCCATAGACATTGGCGTTGTAAGAAATATTAACCTAAATTTTAACCTTGCACCCCCAATCGCCAACATCCTTGGGATCTAAGATGTCTTCCTTATGTTGGAGATTATGTATCTCGGCTCACTTACCTCTGAACACAACAATACTAAGTATTGCTGTTCTTTGGTAGAACGTGATAAGTGGATGGTACCTATCTCCTACCACAAAGTATTATGTTTGTCATAAAGTTACTTAAAATATTTAATCGATTTTCTTTGATCGCACCAATCCATCACACTCGTGTCTTCTAAACAAAACTAAAATCCATTTAATTAAATCAAAGAACTACGGCCTTACCTATAAACGTTACTCAGCGATTTATAACAGTGGTGACCAGTTGCCATCTGTTTGTCCACCAACAATGTAGGAAGTATATTATACATACTTTTAAATATTTTGTAATGTATTTATTAACTACATACTTAATTACCGTTATATTCTACATAAGCTAGCCATGTGTACAGTCAGCGCATTGTAATTTCATTGTTTACTATGTCTGGACTAGATTTTGATCACGCCGCGTCACGCCTCTTGCCATTCGCTTGTCAGGTTCCAACAGAAAGGCGGCAAGCGGGCTAACTTAACGCTATCGCTTATGGAAATCGTAGTTGGATTTTTATTTTATAAAAGAAAATGTAATTTTTTTATGAAATAAATGTTTTGACCGTTAAACTTTGATATAAGACAGTAAATATTACATTTGAATAATTAATTTTAATGTTCCATATTCCTTTTTCTTTTTATTATTTTTGTCATGTTGTAAGAAAACCTATGCTTATTTTACATATAAAGTGCTGTTTCTTTTTGCTTAATTTAATATTGTTATGTACAATGAAAGCTAATGAGATCCAAAGTGGTTTCAATCCGTGAATATATGTATATATTGATAGTCGCCGGTTAATTTGCTTAATTTGTGTTTATAATTCATCTCGTGTTCGGCGGTGAAGGAAAAAAATCGTGCGGCCTGCATGTATGTAATTTATTTGTAATTCTGCTACATGTGTATATAAACCGTCTCTTCAAAGGAAGGCCTTAGCCCAGCAGTGGGACATTCACAGGTTACTTTATGTGCAATAAACGCTAAATAATGTTACCATAAATATCAATATATATTTTTTTCAAAGATACTTTTACTAGCAGTTTTCAATTATCATAATATAATATTAATTGTAAATCAGCCACCATTTCAGAAATTAGATTGTATAAAGAAGAACCGTACATAAATTCTAATTAATTTATTTCACTAATTAAAATTTTACTTCAATTAGTTAAAATTAAGTAATAAAAATCCTTTATTATTCATAAATATTTATATATTCTTGTCTTTTAATTAGGCAACATTGTATTGGTGTGTGAGTGAAAAATAAGAGCAACCGACCTTTAAAATATTTTTATATGTATGTATATGTATGTATTATAGGTAGGCTGACGAGATGGGCCACCTAATTGTAAGTGGTGACAACCGCCCATTAACATTGGTACCAGGAACCTTCGAAACTAAGATGTTATGTCCCTTGTGCCTGTAGTTGCATTAACTCGTCCTTCTAACTGGAATACATCAATACCAAGTATTGCTGTTTGGCAGTAGAATATGTAATGAGCGGGTGGTATTTACACGGACAGACTTACACAAAGCCCTACCAACAAGTGATAATAATGAAGCTTTGATTTTTTTGTAAATTATATCTCCTATCTTTATTTATTTACTGGCAATAGGGACATAACATCTAAGTTCCGAAGGTTCCCAAGGTAGTGGGCGCATTGGAAATGTGAGAAATAGTTAATATTGCTTACAGTATCAATGTTTATGGGCAGTGATGACTTACCATCAAGCCCATAATTTCTTTTATCAATTTATAAGTGTTGTATATGTACCCTTCGAAATTAAAACATCCCATTTTAGGATCACGTCTGCATTATTTTCTGATCCTATAATCTAGGTTAAGATTATATTATAGCTGGAAAACAATAGATAAACACTTCGTGGAAAATCATTATCTAAAACATTTGTATTTTGTCTCATTAATGAGCCAAAATAATTGAAATGCTACATAACACCGTAAGACTAAAAATATTCGCTCGTATTAGTCACAAGTAAGTAATTGGTGTTGATTCAGTCAACTTGGAAACCACTTTCCGCGTCATGTATTGACATTCACTTATGTGGGCGAATGTAAGTTATACGCTGTAGCGATTATGATGCAATGCAAATGATTTATATAGTCAGATAGTTCCGGTTGTATTATTGTTGTGAGTATTTGTATTTAATTAAAGTACTAATTAATATAAACTATTGGCCGATTTTTTCGGTAGTTTTACGTTGTAAAATGCAGTTAGTTTTGAGACATCTAAGTTTTATATTTTTTTCAAGATTTTATAAAGCGTCAGCACTTTGTATGTGTGGGTTATGCTTTTTTTTGGTACTGGTGACTAATATACGAAATTGTATACACTTACATTTTTATAGTGTTTTTTTATTAGTTATTTTGAAATGAATCCGACTTTGAGCGTAACGAGGTTAAAATTAAACAACAAATATAAACAGCTCTTGGTTTCTAGCTAAGATATTATCTGAACAACTATTATGATTAATATCATAATTAATTCAAATTATTGAGTAAACATTGTTTTTCAACTTATTCATAGTTCCACGTCCGCTTCCGCTTATGTCGACGACCACCTTTCACAAACATTCCTCAAACCACGGCCACCGGACAATATAATGATATAAGTTGATATAATAGAACCTTGACCAGGGACAGGATCTCGACCAATGTTAAAAACTTCCAAAATAAACCTTATTGCATCGTAATAAGCTCTAGTAATGAAAACAAAAAAGGTCGTAACTAATTAGTCGTAATTATTACACTAAATATATCAATTTAAATTTATAAAAACATACGAAATCAAATCCTATTGCATTGTAATAAAGTCTAAAAATCAACACAAAAACGGTGAAAATTTATTAGCCGTTTATTACAATATTAAGTATTATTTCATAAACATAAAAAAGTTGTAAAATAAATCATATTACAAGGCAATAAAAGCTACGAACGAATGTGGTAAAAGGAATAAGATTGGCAATTCATATAGAACCTTTTTTTTTATTTACTAGTCTATGTTTGGAGTGTCAATGTAATTTGGTTGGTTAATATCACGCCAATTTAAAAAGTTACAACAGTTAAAATATTTTCAAAGTAAATTGAAGCATACAGCTATTGTAATAGATACTAAAATATAATTTCAGAGTTTCGTACTCTGTAAAATCTCTTTGTTAACTTTTGCCACTTATCTTGAAAGGGTTTAAAAGTAAATCGTCTGTGTTTATATTTAAGGTTTTTTTTTAAACGGCATAATTAAATCCGTAACGGTTGGACTTGATTGATTGTTACTCCAGTGTTTTTCAACGAAAAACCAGGAGTCAGTTGGTATTTCTTGTACCGTAAATAATTAGGTCATGGACCTCTAATATATAAGATATTACGTACATTTAATAATATTACAACATACATAAATATTAAATATTATTAATATATTTCTTACATTATATGCATCTAAATCCAGGTATATAAATAGTAAAGAGAAAACATATCTTGCTCGTAGTATAAATGCGAAACGTAAATATTTGCTAAACAATAACGCTCTAAGGATTGCCTTATTCTAATAATTTATTAAACTTGGAAAGTCGTGGAGAAAAATAAATGACATATTTTTTATTATTATTATTCATAAAAAAAATATTATGAAAATTTTATTGTGGTAAAGCGTCTGAATTTAAATAAACACTAGTAAATCGAAGTTAGCGCGTTTGCTCGGATCTAGGTTGATCTTATTCAATCATACCTAGCGTACTGATTGGTGACCGCTGCATGTATCGCAACGATGACGCTGCTACACGTCATCATCAGTGGTATTTAAAACAACGGGCCTGGATATGAGTGTAACACAAATCCTTCGTCATAACCTCGGTAATTTATGAGCCTCATGGTTTATTGGTCTATCGGTTTCAAATCCCGGATGTGTTAAAAGTTGTTAAAATTTTCGGTTAAGAACTTCTCAGTAACTGCCCGAAGTGATGGATTGGTCTAACCTGGGGTTTGAACCTAGGACTTCGCGATCTGCGGCTTTATACCTAGCTACAAACCAATCGCCAGTCATCTGTTTAGTAATCCACGTGAAATATATCTTTATCGAATAAGTACAGTTCGTGCTTGGCCTACATTTACGTAACTTAATATTTTATTCAATGTATAAACTGTTCCCTAGATCTCGTAATACTTAAGATTTTATTATCTGTGCTAAGCTCAGACAATGCGAAATAAGTTTTTATATTTGAACGTGACCTTCGTTTCTTAATGTAGCAATTAACCTTTTCAGTTTACCCAGCACATACTAAGCTGTTACTAACTTACTAGATGGTAGGGCTTTGTGCAAATTCGCCTGGTTAGGTATCACCCACTCAACGCATATTATACCACCTAACAGCAATACTTAGTATTGGTATGTTCCAATTTGAGAGGTAACTGAGCCAATATAGGTATGACAAATAGGCCATTTGATGGTAAGTGATCATCGCCCATACACGTTAGAATTGTAATAAATTACCAATGTACTATCACCCTTGGGAATTAGGATGTTATGTCCCCCTGTGCCTGTTATTGCATTTTTGTATTTTCCTTTCCGAACATAAGGTAGTATTTACTCTGAATAATTAGTACGTGTAACGCTTATACGTTATTTAAAAAAAATATATTTAATATATACTAAATTTAAACTTATATTCTGTTTCGTTTATAACCTCATAAAGCGTCTATCTCAGCCTTATATGGACCTCAATTTGTTAGATATCATCTTAAAAAACCATTATGTGTGTGAAATGCTACCTTTACAGTGTTATTGTGAAATCATTTTTGTTAATCTTGATAACTTGCTCGATTGCTGAGCAACAATGATAATAATGAGTTTACACTTTGTGTATTTTTCTTGTTTTTAATGTTTAATTATTTTGAAATACGACAGCTTGTAGTTTACTATTTAATAACTGTGATTAGTAACGTCCTTAGAAATTAATGATGGCTTTGTCAGCGATTAACATTTGTGACTATAAATATTGTTTATAATACAGTAAATTATTCTGGAATAATCTTTTATTTGAAATTGGAAAATGTATTCAATTGTTATTTCGTTTCAATTCAATTTATTTCTTTCTTACAACAATTATTTTTACAGAGAAACCGTAATGCGAAATATTCGTTTTAAATAAATTGATGGCGCGTATTATAATACAAATTCCATTTTTAAATGAAATTAGATTTAATCTTTCGAATCAAATGGAACACTTTCAAATGTTCCAACAGATTAAAAATCTAGTACACAGATAATGATATTAAAGATATGACGTGAGATAAGGTAGAATTCTGACATTCAATAAAACTGACAAGAGAACAAAAGGAACAGATTAAAAATGCTATGTGTTTCATACATAATGTAATACTCCGTAAATAGCCAATGGACAAGGGCCTCTCCTTTTAAAGGAAAGTTTCGAAGCTTTTGCCATCACGCTGCTCAGCTCCGAGTTGATAAATATTCCTTTCTGCAGATGTTTTATGTCAAAAATGACATTATAATACAATAGCAGCTATTTTTGCCGCGAATGCGTTTTTATTTAGTACTAATTTTATTATTATTATAAATTCGGCTTATTAACTGAAAAACAATAACTAAGTACCGACGTAAGCTTATATTCATTATTTATTAATTAATTAATGAGCGTATACATGAAACAACATGAACAAACTGGTGGTAAGGCTTTGTGCAAGCTCGTCTGGGTAGGTACCACCCACTCATCAGATATTCTACCGCAAAACAGCAGTACTTGGTATTGCTGTGTTCCGGTTTGAAGGATGAGTGAGCCAGTGTAATTACAGGCACAAGGGACATAAAATCTTAGGTCCCAAGGTTGGTGGCGCATTGGCGATGTAAGCGATGGTTAACATTTCTTACAGTGCCAATGTCTAAGGGCTTTTCGTGACCACTTACCATCAGGTGGCCCATATGCTAGTCCACTTTCCTATTCTATTAAAAAAAAAACAATTGCAATTCGTGAATTGCAGTAACGAGTTAACGACAATTTTATTTTATTTAATGTTTTTAGGACTTAATTTTTTTTTTATATAGTTTAGATAGACGGAAGGTCAGATGTACCACCTGACGGTAAGCAGTCACCAACGCCCAAAGACATCGGTGCGGTTAAAAAATATTAACCAATCCGCACATCACCTATGCGCAACTAACCTAGGAAATTAAGATGCTATGTCTTGTGCCTATAGTTACACTTGTTCACTCACCCTTCCAATCGGAACATATTATATATGTTAATAATAATGTCTTCCGGACAGATTTCGGTCACGGCGGCCGACCTCAAGAGAGATTAGCCAGCTACGTAGGACATATTATAATGCACAAGTGTGTGTGCATACACAGATGCAATATTTACTCCTTCGCTCTCATAATCCAAAACACTTCCAACTTCCAGACCCCGAGCTGTTACTGAGAATTTTCGACAGAAAAACTCAATATTTTTTTATTGGCCTGACCGGGGAATTGAAGGACCCAGGACCTTTAGACCAACGAGACAGTCGCGTTATATATGTTATATGTAATATTAATACAAATAATAAATAATAATGTCCTTAAACAGTTCCGTATGGAATGACCTGACTCATACAGACATTAATATAACTAGTCCACTTATTATAACTTGCCAGTAGCAATTCACTCGTACAAGGTTACGGAGACTTAACTATATAATGCCCCGGCTGTACGTGTGTCACGATATATATGTTATAAAATATTTCATTAAAAAGATCTTAATGCAAACAAAATAAAAAACATTTTATTATCTTTGGTATTAATCAAGTTCTCTTTATTAAATATCTCACTTCTGGACAAAAGCTACCACCCTTCTTAAAGAAAAGCTGGTCTTAAGGGTGTTGATTGATAATGATGAAAAAATAATAAAAAATGTATGAGCAAGTCAATAATGAGCCGCTTAAAGATTATATATATTTTTTAAATGTTATATATAACTTTATTACTATATTTATTTACACAAAAATCTGTGTATCTTTAGTATGTGTTTTTCTTGATGCGCTAAAACATATAACTCGTTGAACAGGTTGATTGGATGATGAGTGGATTACATCAATTGCACTGTTATATATATAAAAAAAAACTACACGAGGCTTATGTACCCCTGGTCATTGGTTTTTGACATTTCGCGACCCTCGCTACACTGGCGGCTAGATCGATCGCTCTTCTCGCTCTACCTAACATCCGGAGCTGTATATTATTACTAAAGAACAAAGAGAGGATATTTCTACTTCACTTAAGTATATTCAGCTAGTATGTCATTAAATAGTCGAAAGGTCGAATAAGAAAAATCAAAAACTCTTTTAAACTTTTACAATATAAATTATTATTTAAAACAAAGGCATGACCTCCCCGATGTAATTTATACATAAGAAGATGAGATTATATTTTAAAAAGGTAACTCCTAGTCTCGATAACGGAATGTTAATTATTATTAACATCGAAGGAATTTCTATATCAGCGATCCGCTTCGATCTTCGAGCAGTATCTAACTATTATATATATGTATCTAGATAACAGACAGACAGACATAACCACATATACATGTATGAATGTATAAAGTGAAAACACTACTGCTTTGTGTTGTGATCAGGCCCGGATTTAAAGAGTCAAGGCCTCTTGGTACTTTTGACATTAAAAGTATATAATTTTTGGCTGGTTGGCTCCTCGGCTGGCTGGACCCCTAGGCAGGTTTGTAGGCCTAGGCATTAATCCGGGATGGTTGTGATAAATTTAAAAATACCATAAACTCCGATGATGTAGGCAATTCTAGTAGGCTAGCCTAGTATCTAACTAAAAGTACAAGCTGACCGAATTTCAAAAAAAAAAAGCTATTACCGATTTTATTTATTGTCTATAATATATCTGCTTGACCTATAAGCATTTTGAAATGGATTTATTATATGGTGGTTTATATAAGGAGATAAGCGAGGTTGATTTCTCGTATTTATTGTAACTAAAAGATCACTTGCTAAGCCTTTCCGACTCTTGCCTTGTTATTATTATTTTCATTAAAAAAAACTAACAATAATTAAAAAACACGTTTTTATATAATCTATAAATATTTAATTTACTAGTAGTTTTATTAACGGATCAAACAACTCAATCGTTTGAGCTTATTTAACCTTTTTAATAAAACCTCCCTAAATATCGTGATGTAAGGTTGGCAGCATTGAGTAGTTTTAAATGAAAAGGTCTGTTGCAATAGCGCCAGCAGCTTGATAAATGATTACTAAAGACAATCTATTATTAACTTAATAACCATTTAATTTAATTATATACTGTTTTTAGAATTTAACTTGAAAACTTATTATAAAGTCTGAGTATGACGGAAGGAATATACAATATTGCCCCAGCGCCCGCCATCTTAGATCTTGAATGACGTCATTTAACTGCGCCCTAATTACTTACCGAATAATCGAGAAAAAACGATAACTTCACGAAATCTATTGAAAATTCGTTCTCAGATAGACTATATTTTGAACTCATTGTTAGTAATTCAAATTTTATCTTTTATTAATAAAAAATATTTTTTTGCCGATTTAATACTGGTTCAATTAGGTAAATAGGTGGGATTTTTATATTACTAAAAATACCGAGAACTTAGGATGGCAATACCGCATTCTGGCATATTTTTTTTTGGTTTTATCTGTCAAAATATTTTCTATGACAAATCCGACTTTCGCAATAATTCAAAAACCGCACATAAATTCGTTAATTGCTCTCCGAGAGTGTGGGACGTAAAGTGCTTCTGTGTTTGAACTCATTCATGCCCTTCGACTTTATCTACTTGGTTGTCCACGATCACTTCAGGCGTTAACAATATAATAAAAAAGACAGCTTGATGCTTGTATTTCGAAGATTTACTAATTTATCCGAACCAGAACACCCCCTCGCCCCGCTAAATACGCACAAAGCTTGTATCAAGAACGGAATCAATAATGGCTCTAAAATATCAAAATCCGATGTATGTATTTTATTTATGTATTGTAAAAATACATATACACGTGTTTTATGGGTGTGTGTGTGTATGTGTGAGTGTGTGTTGAATATGAATTGTTATTTTTAATCCGTACGTATAACTTCCGTCCGCACAAAGCGCGGCATCGTGCAGCAGTAACAGATGTTAATACCGGCGACTATAACGTTCGTACCTTTTACCAATAACCAGATCTCAAGGTTCAAAACCACGCCCGAGCATTCTCTTAACTACATAGAAAGCACCGGCCGCCCTCTTACCGACCTGTTTACGAATTAATTAATATTCTATTGTGTTATTATTGGTAAATCCAATTGAAATAATGAAATACTAGCTTTCAAACGCGACATCGCCTGCGTGTTTGAGGCGAAGCATGTGCTAGGTATAAAGTCGATGTCCTTAGGGCTTTAAACTTAATTCATACCAAATTTCATCAAAATTGGTTCACTTGTTTACCTGTGAAAGCCTAACAAGTAGACTGATGACTTTCGCATTTATAATGTTAGTATAGATTTGTTACCTACAATAAAGGGTTTTTAAATTGGATCTGCCAGGATAGACGACTCTATACACAAATATATATTTTTTCGTTTGGCAAAGAACACGTACACTGGTACGTACGTTTACTGGTGGTAGAGCTTTGTGCAAGCTCGTCTTGGTAGGTACCACTCACTCATCAGATATTATACCGTAAAACAGCAGTACTTGGTATTGTTATGTTCCGGTTTGAAGGATGAGTGAGCCAGTGTAATTACAGGCACAAGGGACATAAAATCTTAGGTCCCAAGGTTGGTGGCACATTGGTGTTGTAAGAGATGGTTAACATTTCTTACAGTGCCAATGTCTAAGGGCGTTTGGTGACCACTTACCATCAGGTGGCCCATATGCTAAAAAAAACATTATATGATGAGTTGACGGCCGACCTTCTATGGTGGGGAGGCACACAAAGAAGGATAATTGACTGGCTGTTATGTTCTGGTTTAAGCTGTGAGTGAAGCGCTGTAATAAACGGTACAAGAGACATTACATTATTATTATCTTTCTTATTACGCAAAGATTAAAAATATTACAAAACATGCAGAATACGACAGGCAACCTTATCGCTACACAGCAGATCTCTTCCAGGCAAACATGAAACAATGGCGTAAGGAATTACTCATCGGATATTAGGTAGGCGGTGCTGTAATAAAAACAAACAAATAAATATATGTCAATAAAAATATAAAATTAAATACATATATTATATCAATAAAAAATATATATTATCAATACATACTAAAATTACAAGTATATATCACCATATATTGGTGATAAGGCATTTAAGACAAAAAGTGATCTTTTACAAGTTTTTTTTAGGACGTAACATCTCAGAGCGCCACGGTAGCATGCGAAAGCGATCCCGTGCGCTCCTCGTTAAGATGGAAATGGTACGTGGAAGTTTTAGTGGGTAGGACGGTGGCCTTCTGCCCCGTGAGTCCCACATAACTGTCCCGGTCGTGGACCGGGCGGTAGCCGTAAAAAAAAGGACGTAACATCTTAATGCCGAGTTAATATTGTTTACTGGTGGTAGAGCTTTATGGAAGCTCGTCTGGGTAGGTACCACCCACTCATCAGATATTCTACCGCAAAATAGCAGTACTTGATATTGTTGTGTTCCGGTTTGAAGTGAGCCAGTGTAATTACAGGCACAAGGGACATAACATCTTAGTTCCCAAGGTTGGTGGCGCATTGGCAATGTAAGCGATGGGTAAAATTTCTTGCAGAGCCAATGTCTAAGAGCGTTTGGTGACCACTTGCCATCACGTGGCCCATATGCTCGTTTCTTCCTATTCTATAAAAAAAAATAATAATAATATTGTATGTATTACTGTGTAGCAGTGGTCAATATCTATATAGATATGGGTGATGGTGACCCTCGGTTCCATATCCCAGTCCACTTATTAAATAAACTAAGCCTAACGTTAAGAAATAAATATTAACTATCTAAATATTTGTTCTCAGAGAATAGTTAAATTGATACCAATAAAATGATATTACACCTATAACCGCAATATCAAATAACATATTCTAGTAATAGTAATATTGACCAATCGGTGTACATAACAGGACAAATATGCCATTCAATGAGCACCTTTACTGCATCGTTGGTGTATTAGCTAACTCATATGACTGTATATCCAGAAGGAATGGGAGATTCAACCCCGATTCTGGCCAGTAACAAACTCAGTAGCAGCTGGAAATTGGAAGTGTGTACACTCCCGTGCTTCGGAAAGCATGTAAGGGCACTCCTTTGCCCGAACTCTTTAGGATCTTCTCGGATTTTTCATCCTTTACTATAATAGGAAGTGCACCTGTGTTTGTGTGCACACTTGTGCACTGCAATATGTGTAGTTGAGAATGGTGGCTGTAACTGATAGCGGTCAGGAAGACATCACGGTTGACATTGTAACAGCATCGTTGATCTAATGACTACTTATAAGGCTGTAGATTTTTAGGGCCCGAGTTTAAATCGGTTCGGGTAAAATAATATGGGTTTTTCTATCAAGTAATTCACCGATGCCGACATGCCGAGTGGTTAGAACGCGTGAATCTTAACCGACGATCGTGGGTTCAAACAAACAAAGTTTCAAATTTGTGTTGATAATTCATCTCGTGCTTGACCATGAAGAAAAACATTGTGTTGTTTCCTTAATCACTGAAATTCTGAAATGACATGTGTATTCCACCAAAACGCAGCGTGGTGGAATAAGCTCCAAACTTCTCCTCAAAAATGGAGAGGAGACCTAAGCGCAGCAGCAGCAGTGGGACATTGACAGGCTCTTATTGGAGTTCTCAGTCACAGGCCAGAGTTTGGAATTATCAGTGTGATCGCTTTATTTCCTAAATACTTAATTGACAAGATGTTTTTCAAGTTCATGGTTCATATTTATTATATAAATATTACATAAACTCTTATGTATTCACAATACATATAAAATATGATGTTATTAAACTATATGGCTATCAGCTCTCTTTTATTCTATTTTAAAAAACTTAACATCTTATTTATATAAAAATATCGTATCTATACGAGTTCCTTCGTTCAGACGAAGGTCTTGTATACCATATTGCATTGTAATCGGAACTGAACCGACATGTTAAATTTCAACTCCGTGGGTTAAGTGGAATTTGTTCTGAGCCAGCATGCAATATTTTATCTAAAAATACTAACAAACATTGCAATTTACATTAAAGCTTTTAAAAATACCTTACTACGCATTTTTTCAATGTGTTATTTATAATAGTATATAGCGTATTTATTGCAAGCACAACTGAATTTTCATGTGCTTAATTTGTGATTATAATTCATCTCGTGCTTGAAGGTGAAGGAAAACATTGTGAAATTCTGCCACATATGTATTCCACCAACCCGCATTGGAACAGCGTGGTGGAATAAGCTCCAATATATTCTCCTCAAAATGGAGTGGAGGCATTAGCCCAGCAGTGGGACATTCACAGGCTGTTATGGTACATGGCCTTACTTATATAGGTTGGTTTGCGGGTCATTAGTTAAACAATGTTGTGTCTTCTTCTTTCGAAAGCCGAATCAATAATGAGAGAAAGAGCAAAATCGGTGTTGTGTATTGCGGTGGTGTGTATTAAAATTATATAATAATTATAATACAAGATTATAATTATTATATAATTCATATACAACAATATTGTTTTGTGTGGCTACTTTAAACGGTGACATGTTTATTATGTATTCAAACGAATTTATTTGTTATCAAGTTAAAACATATAATACAATTTCATGCCTACAACAAAGTATAATAAATTAAAATAACTGCCTATTATGTTGGTAATTTGATTCCTATAAGTAATAAGGAAACGTTTTTTTTTAATAACGAAATAAGTTTATGCCGACCAATACACCTTGACGTTCAGCCGGAAGTGACATTACCAATTTAATTCGCTTGCCGATCGGATATATTTAGAGCAAAAAACTGAATACTTTGTGATATGCTAATTTGTTTATTTTAAACGTCAATTATTGAAATAATTTGTTCTTATAAGGATTATTTTATCTGTGTATACATTTTGTCAACGTCCGCCATTTTGTTTCGATTACGATTTACCTAAAATGGCGGCTACAAAATTTTGCAATCATGCATAGTTCAGTTTAAATTTAAATAGAATTGTCAACATGAATGAATCATCATAATAAGTTGAATTTCATTTATAAATAAATGATGATTGCGCTATATGTATTTTCTGTGGTTTTTCACAAATATATTTTTAAAATGTCCATGTATTAAATTATCTATGATAAAATTCTCGATAACAACTGCTTCTATGGAAGTTGTTAGTATTGACGTCGTAAGATAAACAAAGAAATTGGATTTTAATTATTATTGCCTTTTGTTCTTTTCTATGTCTATAAACCTCTTAAACTTATGTTCCGACCAATCAGAATGAAGATGTGATTAATCAACTCTTAGATTAACCAACCAGCATTCGAGTTACAATTGACCTAAATAAAACAGGATTTTTCGCAATGATTCTAAAAATAGTTCAGATGAATGTAAAAACCTCAATCGTTCGCGATTATCCGATTTTTTCAATTATCCTACGATATTTATATTCCTTTGCGTCGGAAAATCACGTAAAACAGCTGGACCTGTGCCTGAACTTTCATAAGTGGATTCGGATTACTCTTCTATCGGATTATGAGAGGTGTAAAAGCTTATTGGTGGCACTTGCCCCGTTTAAATCCGTTAAGATCGTTCGTTACCCACCGAGCCATTTTGAGAAATTTGCAAAACACGTTGTCCTCAAAAAATCATAAAAAGCTAAACAGATATCGTTAATGAAAATCTATACATAAAGATTTTGTTGTGTACTTATCGGAATTCCCTTGTATATTTATCTAAAGTATTTATCAATTGCGGACAAATAATCAATGTTACTATTTATAGGGGTCAGACGAATGCGTGCGGTTTCCGAGGTGAACGGCGTTCTGTGCGATCATAGTTGGACCACCTTGTCTATAGTTATTTCTTTATTCATAACTGGATAAACAATTATAGGTATGTTACGCACCGATGGCCCAGTGGTTAGAACACGTAAATCTTACCCGATGATTGCGGGTTCAAAATGAAACGCGAGGAAATCTGTGTCGATAAATCTGCCAGATGTACCCACGTACCAGTTTTGGAGCAGCGTAGTGGAATAAGCTTTTTATGACACGCGTGCCAATTATTGTAATACGTCAGATACATTTACGCAAATACGGACAACATCCGTGTATATAGTTTGACGTCTATCGAATGATAACATGATGAAAAGGACACGTGAACGTATAGATTACGAGAGACAAAAGTACCCGATATCCCATCGTAAACATTACTCATCGAATTTCAAACATTAAAAAAGGCGAACTTTAAATTAACTCTATATTAACTTTCATTCCCCATTTAACTCTTCTGGGAGATTACATTTGAAACATCCTACGTTGCATAAGCATTTTCTGAGCAAATTTTCATCCCGTTAGAGTCAGACCTAGCGGCTTCGGCTGTGTGTGGTATGATATATGATAAATTTATCGATGACCTTCTGGCTTAGGAATTCGAATAGTTTCAGAAAAAAAAACTATTAATTTAGTGCAAGTCATATTATATTGCGACCAAAGATTAGCAGCCATTTTCAGTAACAATAATTTTGTTCTGAACAAATCAAAGGTGCATATCAATTTAAATGATAAATGCGTTGGCTTATTTTCGGACAACATGTATTGCTAACTGCTCGTGTAACGAGATATCGTCCCGGTGACCTCTGCTAGAATACACACACATACACACAAATTTCCCTTTCAATTGTTGATACTCATGTATACATTCCTGATATACGCTTGTGTGCGTAATATATGTACACTTCTGCATATTCTTAATGTTTTCAATAGCAGGACCTCTTTGGTGCAGGCATACTAATTTATGATGTATTTCAACTGAAATGCATAACATTGAAATATTTTTTATAACACACTCCACTAGGACTCAGGGTTATAAAAAGTCAGAACTTTAGGTTTATATGAATCATAATAAAAGTAATTATTGTTTAGATTTTTTCCTAATTGTTCTATTTTCAAATTTCATTTTTATTGTTACAGATGGCACGCCAACGAAACGTCAGCGTCCTCGCGACATGTCGCTCGCGGAACCGCCGCATACAATGGAGATCGCGCAGATACTCATATCGTTGCTTCACGCTTGGGGCCTGGACCCGGACTTGGATAGGGTCTGCGAGTCCAAACTTGGGTTGCTTCGACCAATGGTATGATAATTAATTGAACACATGATTAAATATACTATATATATTTGAGACGAGTAGATAGAGCAAGGAAGATCCCAACTAAAGGTCGCAGATACAAATCTAAGTTGAAATAAGTCATTATTGTTAAATTTTTATTTACATCTTATTTCGCGGAAGGTTGTAAAATAACACATCCCGAGGAAACCTATTTGTGTTATATGATGTTCAGCGATGTGAGTATCCACATCCACGAATAACCAGGTGGAATACTCTAAATCCCTTCTCCTAAACTTTAAGAGGATGGGAATAATAAAGAGTTATTATATCATTTTAAATATATGTATATAAGAAAAGATCGTCATATGTTACCTGAACTACTGTAAGTTATATAATGCCAACTTGTACAAACATTGGAAAAACTGTCTGTTGAAACTGGCATTATAAAACTACTTATAGTAGTAGCATAATGCATAAGTAGTTTAAGTAAGCTAGAACCTGGTTATCGCCACCACTGCTACCGACTAGGTGAATTGTCATCAATACTACTACTAAACATCAATGCTTTGTTAAGTTAGCGAAACGGTATAACCTTTAGCATCCATGAACGCTGTGTTTTTTCAACAAAAATGCAAATCATCAATTCGTTTCGTGTAATTTTAGGTGCCCGTATGTTTCGGCGTGGTGTCTCGTCACGGCCACATGGCCGTGCAACTACCGACCAGGTTAGGAGGATGGGCGGAGGCTTGCGCGTCAGCACCTGATGATCCATTACTCTTGACATCTGATCTTCCCGTAGAACTACTACGTCAAGAGAAATTGACCAGGTACTTATCCTTACCACTTGGTTCACCTTATAACTTCTAAAATATACGAAAGATTGGAATCGTTCTTACAAGATACTTTTTATCAATAATATCAATTAATCTTCAAAAAAGTGTATATCTGACAAAGTTACAATATACATTATATTGTAACTTTGTCAAAATGTTTATAAATACTACAATAGTTAACGATCTACAGATTGTTCACCTCAAAGTTGCACTGGGAGCTGAGCACGACCCTCACAACAAACCACCTGCTGTCCATCGTGGCGCTCGCCAACACCCTCATGTCGATGAGCAATGCTAGTTTCATTCCCGAGCAAGAAGTCGCTAGAAGGCTACATAGGTACAACGAAATTAGTGACTTTTAATTTTTGACTTTAATAAGGCTTTCGATTAAGTTGACCTTTTAATATTAACATACTTATATATAGGTTTTGCTTTTAATTATTATTGGTTGGTAAATTTGATTTGTATTTCGAATATAGATTAAAGAAAGTGTCAAAAAATATATAACAATTATATTTTTTCTTATAATGTAAAGGTGTTCTACAAGGTTCGATTATAGGTTATTTTTATTGTTAATAGTTCTAATATTGAGTGAATAATGAGAACTTGTTTTTTAAAAAACAGCTAATAAATTATCATTCTATGAAAAAATAAATGAAATGAATTATCTTTACTTAGTTTGTAGCAAAGTGTATTTGAAGTTTACTACTAAGTATATATTCGTGTTATATCAAATGCAAACGCACAGACCGACAACCCGTACATCGTCATGGGCTGGTGATGAAGAGCGCGAGGAACAGTTGGCGGCTCAGCAAGCGCACATCAAGCAGGGCTGGTCGTTACTCGCTACGCTGCACTGCGTGTTGCTCCCCGACAAAGTTGTTGCCGCTGGTAAAGTATCTGAGAATTTAAATTTTATTATGGTATATTTATCAAACTAAAACTAATTCACTTTTAAAAAAAGAACTGCGCTAACTGAAATAAATATCTGGGTCGGGCCGACAATAAACTTTTTTTTTTATATATATAGAATAGGAAGGCGGACGAGCATATGGGCCACCTGATGGTAAGTGGTCACCAACGCCCATAGACATTGGCATTGTAAGAAATGTTAACCATCGCTTACATAGCCAATTCGTCACCAACCTTGGGAACTAAGATGTTATGTCCCTTGTGGCTGTAATTACACAGTTATTGAATTTTTCACTGTACTAAATTGTCAGTAGCTGCCGGGGGAAAATTGGCAGTGTCACTTTGCTAATTTAGTATATAGCGTAATTACCGTACCGTAACAGCCTGTGAATGTCCCACTGCTGGGCTAAAGGCCTCCTCTCCCTTTTTGAGGAGAAGGTTTGGAGCTTATTCCACCACGGTGCTCCAATGCGGGTTGGTGAAATACACATGTGTCAGAACTTCAGTGAAATTAGACACATGCAGGTTTCCTCACGATGTTTTCCTTCACCGTAAAGCACGAGATGAATTATAATCACAAATTAAGCACATAAAAATTCAGTGGTGCTTGCCCGGGTTTGAACCCACGATCATCGGTTAAGATTCACGCGTTCTTACCACTGGGCCATCTCGGCTTTTAAGCGTAATTAATACATTGAATATGATAGAGATATTTTATAAATTGGCTATGTTTAAATTTGGTACGATAGGTGCAAAGAGCTTCAAGCGTCCCCAAGTGGAGATGCTCGCTCGCAGATGGCAGCACCATTGTCTGGAGGTGCGAGACGCGGCGCAGGCGCTTCTACTTGCGGAACTCGGCAGGTTGGTGACAGGCTGACTTCTTTGCTGATGCTGGGGTAATGCCTCCTCTACTTTTTTAAAAAAGGTTTAGAGCTTACGCCACCACGCTGCTCTTATGCGGTTTGTTGACACAGATGGTATATTTTTATTTACCACTTGAAACTTACAATGTTTTCTTTCACCGACGAGCGCGAAATGAATTATAATCACTTGAAATCATCATGCAAGTGGTGCTTGTCCAGGTTTGTACCTCCAATATGCATCTTTGATTAAGTATTCGTGTTAGAACACGAAGGCATACAAGATATATAAAGATTACAGAAATACAAGATATATTAAGTTACAAGATTGACTTCGAATTGTGAAAATAAATCATAGAATGATGTTAATTGTTTTATTTTTATATCCTCGTCTTTAATTTACATATTTTATAAATCAAAGTCGTTTACAAATAAACTCCAAATTTTCCAGGTTAGGTCCGAAAGGCCGCAAATCGCTAGTTGATAATTGGGCGCAGTTTCTTCCTCTCTACACGCACACGGAGAGCATAAACCCTCACGCGGCACAGAAGGAGCCAGCTGAGAAGGTTGCTAGAGACGTGAGTCACAAAAACAAAATATTATAGAACACTAGTGTTAAACCGCATGTTATGTCATATCGACATAAAGTCGAAATTTGATTTAAAACAATTACCTTCCAAAAAAATAAAATACTTGCAAGTTTTCAAAACGAACTCCATAAATATATCTATTTCACTTTTTCAGCAAGAAGAAGAATTCGAGGAGGAAGAGGAGGAGATAGTTCGCAAGCCCTCATCTCTAGCCGAGTTGAAACGCAAGCAGACGACAGCTGTAGTGCTCCTGGGTGTAATTGGAGCTGAATTTGGCCAAGATATTGCTAGTGAAGGTAACAGTATGGTTATAGTTGCCTAGTGGTAGATTTTTTTTAGTTCAATGGTTCGCTTATGAGGCTGTAGATCCTGATGCTTATAGTTCAAATCTTAGGTCAGGCTAATCAAAATATTTTGTTTGGATGTAGTCATTCCCGTGTCTCGGATCGCATATCACAATGCTGGTCCTGCCGCCGAACTTTCATACTAACTAACAATTGTTATTCATATATTAAGTATGACAACCATATTACAGGTGCGGCTGGTAACAAAAGACGCAAAGATGGTGACAGTAGGAAGAGTTCTATCGTTGAAGGTATAAAAAATAGATAGTAAAAGAAGTAGGAGTATTAGAAATAGAAGTTGTTTTCTAATTCATAGTTTAAATTTTTTATTTGAAAAAAATAATTCTTTCTTGATATTTTCCTATTTAGTTAGAATATAATTTTAAATAGTATAGATTGCAAACGGTACATTAGAAATTCGTAATACACGTACTATAAACAAGAAGTGCGCGTGCGGCAGGCTTCACGCTGAGCGCGTCCAACAACCTGGGCCGGCTGACGGCGCTGGCGCTGACGCACCTGCTGCTGGCGCCGGGCTGCGCGCGCCTGCCCGCGCACACGCCGCTGCGCCGCGCCGCCGTCGACCTGCTGGGCCGCGGGTTCGCCGTGTGGGAGCCCTACCTCGACGTCAGCCACGTGCTGCTCGGCCTGCTCGAGATGTGCTCCGACGCCGACAAGCTGGTGCCGTCCATGACCTACGGCCTGCCGCTCACCCCGCAGGCCGACTCGTGCCGCACGGCGCGCCACGCGCTCACGCTCATCGCGACCGCGCGGTGAGTGACGCACGCACACACACACACACACACACACACACACACACACACACAGGCCGACTCGTGCCGCACGGCGCGCCACGCGCTCACGCTCATCGCGACCGCGCGGTGAGTGACGCACGCACGCACACACACACACACACACACACACACACACACACACACAGGCCGACTCGTGCCGCACGGCGCGCCACGCGCTCACGCTCATCGCGACCGCGCGGTGAGTGACGCACGCACGCACACACACACACACACACAGGCCGACTCGTGCCGCACGGCGCGCCACGCGCTCACGCTCATCGCGACCGCGCGGTGAGTGACGCACGCACACACACACACACACACACACACACACACACACACACACACAGGCCGACTCGTGCCGCACGGCGCGCCACGCGCTCACGCTCATCGCGACCGCGCGGTGAGTGACGCACGCACGCACACACACACACACACACACACACACACACACACACACACACACACACACAGGCCGACTCGTGCCGCACGGCGCGCCACGCGCTCACGCTCATCGCGACCGCGCGGTGAGTGACGCACGCACGCACACACACACACACACACACACACACACACACACACACACACACACAGGCCGACTCGTGCCGCACGGCGCGCCACGCGCTCACGCTCATCGCGACCGCGCGGTGAGTGACGCACGCACACACACACACACACACACACACACACACACACACACACAGGCCGACTCGTGCCGCACGGCGCGCCACGCGCTCACGCTCATCGCGACCGCGCGGTGAGTGACGCACGCACGCACACACACACACACACACACACACACACACACACACACACACACACACACACAGGCCGACTCGTGCCGCACGGCGCGCCACGCGCTCACGCTCATCGCGACCGCGCGGTGAGTGACGCACACACACACACACACACACACACCTATAAACTCGTATGTACACAAACAAACACATCCAAACACAATCTCGCCTACTGTACCGTGCACCGCGGCCCGCAGGCCGGCCGCGTTCATCACGACGATGGCGCGCGAGGTGGCGCGCTGCGCGGGCGCGGCGGCGGGCGCCCCCCCGCCCCCCGCGGCGCTGGCGCTGCACCGCGGCCGCGCGGAGGTGCTGCGCGGCATCGAGCTGCTCATCGAGCGCATGCACGCCGAGGTCGCGGAGCTGCTCGTCGAGGTCTATCATGTTTACAGTCTTTAGTTTACCTCTCTTCGTATATCTTCGTTGCTAATAACGTAAATTCCGAACAGGTCATGGACATAATCCTCCACTGCGTGGACCAGTCGCACCTCAAGAGTAAGGGTCTGAACGAAGTGTTCCCGGCGATCTGTCGTTACAACCAGGTGTCACACTGTCCCGCGACCAGAAGAATCGCAGGTAAATACATATGCAACATTCAACTCAACGATTACGTCAACAAATAAATATGTAAATCTAATATGAATCAGTAGCAAGTTACCTGAGTTACCTTACACGACTGAAACTTACCTTGTCTGTAACAAACAATTGTACAAATTGCAACGGCCAAAAGTCATAGTCCAAAATAAATGTAACCACACAAAAAGGAAAATTTCAACAATATATGTGAATCGCTCGGCGTGACCTCGCAGTGGGCAGCCACACGGGGCAGCTGGCGATCTACGAGCTGCGCGCGGGGCGCTGCCAGTCGCTGGCGGCGCACTCGGGGCCGGTCACGGCGTGCGCCTTCAGCCCCGACGGGCGCTACCTCGTGTCGTACGCCACGGCCGACAACCGCCTGTCCTTCTGGCAGAGCACCGCGGGTGAGCGCCGTGTTCATGTTACTAGCGTTTTTAAACAGCCACGCATCCATCAATAATCTCTTCAATTATATTTATTCAATGTTGTATGAAAAAATGCTTGGAATACTTTTATTGGTTATTATATTATAGTCATAATTGTTTTATGCTTCGAAAACAATGGTTATGATTTATCTTTATAAATTAGTCAAAAGATGTATTCTTTGAATATATATAAAAAAGGTGATCAAACGTAACACATAATGAGGTGTATACTCGATCGATTTGTCACTTTTGATCACAAACATGACCACGCCTACATGGACAGGTATGTTCGGCCTGGGCGCCGCACAGACGCGCTGTGTGAAGTGCTACAGCACCGCGCCCATGGCGGACGTGGCGCGGCTCAACCCGGCCAGACTCGCGAGGCTCGTGTGGACCAACTCCAGAACCGTCACGTTGATGCTGGCCGACGGATCGGAGACCAGATTCAATGTATAAATGTTGTTTATTATTAGAAGTTATAACCTAAAGCTGTTTTGAAATAACTTACCCTAATATAACGTAGCATATTCGTACGTGACGTATTCAGAAAAATGTAATTACCTTATAATACTAACTTACCTTTCAATCAAAGCTTACCTAACATTTTATGTCGCTAGCTTACATTATTATTAACATAATCGTTAATAAAGTATAACTTACCTTTGATATTTACATTATATTCTTTAATACAAACTTAAATTATATGGAAAAAGTGCGTTAACTCTAAAATCTAAAATCCTAATTCATATTTTAATATGATTGAATAATTTTCAACTTCATCATAATCGCAAAAGATTTCATTTGGTAAAAAACACTACTTATATTAAATATATTATACTGTGTAATAATAATGCTAGTTTATATTTTAATATAATATATAAGCTAAATACAACACACAAACATACATGATATGAACATAACATATGACCATTTTTTTATACATAAAATTCCATCCACACATAACGCTATTGATCGCTTCCTATTTAACATTATATTTTCATCACATTCCAGTGTGAAAAAAAAATGCATTTCCAAGAATTAATAACATTCTATAGTCGACTCTAATGGTAGGAGTAAAGATAAATAAACGTTGACCTTGAAATGACACGACATCATTGGTCGAGAAAATAATTATTCATTATGGTTTCGTGAAAAAATGGCGACCTTATGTTCGGAATTGTGGAGTAAAATTAATGTTATAAATGAATATTTATTATTCTAGAATTATTTTTAGTTCGTAATATAGCAGAGTTATCAACAAATTACATGAAATATGTAATTCTTATTAGGTTTGTTTATCTGTACTCCTTCTGTCATTGGAACATAGTATATAATATAAAATAAATAATGGTAATTGATGAATACTAACGTTAAAAAGGAAATTAACTTTTCTATAACTTTAAATATCTATGAAATTGTTAACATATATACATACATACTTAGTTATGTCTAATAACATATACTTATTTGTATTAAAAAATCATATTGTTCACTTCTTTTAAATTAACCTTAAAAGGTTAAAGTCTAAGGTTAAAATTAAATGTTTATCGAATTGTTAAAAGGTGTTTAGTTGAAACGTTTTAATTGTTGTATTTTATTTCGATATAATTATTGTTGTGACTAATGGTGTAGCCAGGTATAGGAGTGTTGAAGGACACCCTCAATTAAAGATGGTGCCAGAAACACGCTCCAAATTGATTATAATAAATCGATCAATAAATTATTATTTTTAAAATATCTGACTCAAAATCGTCACACGAAGGTACATAACATACGTTTTACAACAAAAAACACATTTTGACATTTATAAGTTATATTAAATATAAAATAAAGTTATGTACCGATAAAAGTATAATTTTATCTAAACCCAAATTTGTATCAGCGACCTTCGAGACCCTGACACAACCCTTTTCCCCGTTAGCAACACCCTTGCTACACCAATGGACTCATGTGTTGAACCAAAAGTATTACTTAGTCCACTTCGTATTGTTTATTACCTTGTGTAATTAATGTTGCTAATGTTAACGAATAAATGTATTATTGAACTATTTTTGTTTTATTTTACTCCATGATACTTTAAAGATGAAGATAGATAGAATGATGGAAGAAGAATAGAAAGATATATTATTGCTATATTTATACATTTGATTAATATATTGAATATAAAATAACTAAATAAGATCTGTGTTCAGGTTAAATTACACCGTCCTGCAACGAGTGGTTTGCGTCTTTTTTAAGGAGTGTGCCGCTTGTGTCCCCAGTGCCTAGTCGGTGAAGATCTCTCGCTACCGAGCGTGATAAATGCTGTACTAGTAGACGAGAGGTGCTGAAAGGACTTTATCAACGAAAAATGAATATATAATAACCATATACAACGTTATTTATGTACATATGTGCGTATGTATTAACGTTCATAAATACAAACTTACACATAAATCATAGTCATATCATTCAAAACGTAGCGATAACTTTCAAAAAGGAAATAAAAAATAACTTCAGCAATTATAATACCACACGCCTTCAATATAAAGTCGTGGTCACACTAGTGCAATGTGTGGCATCCGTATGTATGTCCTGTACGGTGTGGCGCCGAGGGTATCGAGTGAAACTCACGAGTACCTGACTATAACTGCGTTTAATTCAAATAATATTACGATTATATAAGATTGTTACATTATTATTGATATAAACTTATACCTACACATCATATCTCTCCTTAAAAATAAAAATAAATATAAGTATTACACCTACGGGAACGCATTTGCTGACGTTTTCATATACACGGGTTTTTATTTTTATAATCTCTTTCCTTAACCTTTCCATACGCTCTTCCAGGACATCATCTTATTTTTCCATGTGATTAGACCTATGAGCTATATCTTTTGTAGACGTCTTTACCCGGCCTCCTTCGGCGGAGCGAGTCAGCGAATCTGATCCTCACGCTCCCGGTCTGCCGAATCTTTTGAACCCCAGCGATCGCGTTATCCTCATAGTAAAGCTGGCTATGGAATTACCGTAGCTTAGTTACTAGAAAAACATAATAATAAGAGCCCTAAAAACTTGTGCCACATCCGGAATAAATATACGCATTAAAATTATAGTTATTAAATTATCTTAATGACCCCAAACATTCATTGTAGTTAAAATTTGTCTGTTTTTTAATTTATTAATTCATTGGCTTGTATATTATACAGAGGCCAGTATCCGCCAGTGGTTTCGTCACGAGGCTTGGACAAATCTCTACGAGCATTTAGCATTAAAATATAATATATTATGAAATATAACAACCACTATCATACCTGAATAAATAACATAAAGATTAAATTACGATGATGCATAGTTTTAATGCGTATATTTGTTGCGGATATTGCACGAGAATATTTAGAGCTCTTATTAAGTTACGTTACAAATTGAAATGTAGTTTTTATGTTGCTCCAGAGTGAGCTCTGGTAATTTGATAATTTTTAGCCCTAAAAGGAAACACCTTAATTGCCTTCTACAAAGACAAGCTTCGATTATTAATTATACATAATGTTTTCAGGGAGTTGAATAGTTTTGTTTTTATATTTGTACACTATAAATACATTTAGTCAAACTACAGAATTCACAGTAAGTTCACTGATGATAAAGAATAACAAAAAAATATTTTTTTATTTAAAAAATCACCTTAACATTTCATGCTCCTTACTTTAAAATCACAGACTTCCAAACAATCATTTATCCTTTACTTATATGTAAGCGCGAGCGAAGCCGCGGGCAACATCTAGTTGGCGTAATAAAACCTACAACGAATGGTTGTATTTTTTTTTTATATTTCCCGGAAATGACTCTACTCCACCTGATGGTAAGTGGTAGTAGAGTCCAAACGCGAGGACGGCCAGTACAGTCGGGAAGAAGGTTCTGCACTAGCCGCCCTCGCCTTGTCAGTTTGAGATAAACTTTGAATAAGTTTTATCTGAATGATTTGTCAAATTAGACCAGCTTGACAACAACTGGCTTACCTCGAGGAGGATGAACCCTCACTTTTCTTTTGTAAATACATACTTATATAGATAATTACGCCCAGACTCCGTACAAAAAGACATGTTCATGCACACAAATGTCTGTCCTGGGTGGGAATCGAACCCACAACCTTCGGCGTTAAAGGCAAGTATCTACCAACCACGCCAACTGACCCGTCAAATTGGTAGGTGCATGTGTGGAGAACGCGATAAAAAAAATACAAATATATTTTTTTAAATCTTTTTATTACACCAAATTTATGACCATTCTCTCTAAATCTAAACATTGAACTAATATTAAGCAAAAATAAAAGACCAATCATAATGCCTTTCCATTGGCAATTTCTCTGTCAGCATCATTTTGCAATTTAAGTTAATCAAATAAACTTGTCACCAACAAGTGTTAACAACACAAAAGTTTCCCATTTACCTTCGGTAACGAGACAGAGACGCAACTTAAAAATTTTAGTAACAAAGATAGCTTAACTAAAGATAAATTTAAACAAGTTTTTTTTTTTATATTGGCACAAGAAAAATTTCCTTAAAAACTAAAATATCATATACTTACAAAATACTCGATCTATATAAAGTAAATGTAAAAATTATGTATTGTATAAGTATTCATGTTTTATATGAGCATATAACTGTTTATATAATACGACAATAAGTAGTTATTACCTACATTTATGTATAATTTGTTCAGTAACAATGTTTTTTATATAATTATACCAAAATACCCTTCTCAAAAAAAAAAAAAGAAGTGGAAGCCTTAGCCCAGCAGTGAGACATGCCCAGGATGTTACTGTTATACAAAATAGTGTTTTAGGGCCGAAATATTAAATACATAACACAGATATACAATATACATACATTATATGTTAATTATAATTTGAATCAAATCGATGCAATACAGCGTGGGAAAATTCGTATACATTCATAATCTCGCCTACTAGTATATATTGAACAAATATCTTCTATATCTTTATTTTATGCAACGGCAGTCATTTTTCAGCTTAATACAAAAGTAGAAAAAGAATACAATACACTGATAATAAATGTATAAAAATACTGACTACGTATAGTGGCCGAAATGGCCCAGTGGTTAAACAGCGTGAATTTTAACCGATGATCGTGGGTACGAAACAAACAAAGGTACAAATTTTTGTTGATATTTCATCTCGTGCTTGATGGTGAAGGAAAACATCGTGAGGAAACCTGCATGTGTCTAATTTGTGGATAAGCTCTAAACCTTCTCCTCAAAAAAAAAGAGATGAGTATATAGTCTTGTTTCGTGCAATGAAATACAATATAACTAACCCGCCTGAGTAGGTCACTCACTAATATATTATAACCCTAAACAGCAATACTTAGTATTGTTGTGTTCCGGTTGGAAGCGTGAGTCAGCCAGTGTAACTGCTGGCCCAAAGGACATAACATCTTAGTTCCCTAGGTTACCTGATAAGAATATGAGATGAGTGGTACCTACCCAGACGGGTTTTCACATAGCCCAACCGACAAGTGGTGCATTAGCGATGTACGGAATGGCTAATATTTCTCACAGCGCCAATGTATATCGGCGGTTGCGGTTATGGACCGGTTACTGTATTCAATAAAACGATTCGTTTTTCTTACGGATAGTACATATGGTAACTGTCGACAAGAAATAATTCAGAAGTTGTTTAACCATTGTCATATTACTTACGGATCAAAAGACAACGGATAACGGATACCAGTGTAAATGTATGAAAATGACAGATACAAATAAAGTACAATACAATATAAATACTTTTTGTAGTATACCAATATACATAAGAAACATAAAAGAGCGTACAAGAGGTCTAACCGCTAAGACAAAGATCTCTTTCAGGCAACCTTAAGGTAGAGGAAATAAATAATCAGGAGGGACCGAGGATGCACTATATCAACACGATCCCGCAGCCTCTTCGATCCGTGCCGAGAACGGCCATGGCAGTAATGTTAGTGGGTAAGAAGGGATTCTATAACCCCACCCCTCCCCAAGGGATTTAAGTACCTTTCTGAAGGTTTCGACTGCGTGAAAAAAAAGAGGAAAGGAACGTTAAAAATGGTGTAAGTTCACGAGAATTGATGTGTACATAATAAATCTTACTTTTACTCTAATCGTCTGACGCTCGAAATCTTACGCTGACGTCATCTGACGCTCGAAATCTTACGCTGACGTCATCTCACTCTCGAAATCTTACGCTTACTCGTCTGACGTCTGAAGTCTCAATTAATCGTGTACCGAGCGTGAAGATGTTTACATATAAAAAAAATAAAGTTGATAGTTGTAAATAGGCACATACTAGTGTTTAAACAAAAAAAAATAACCATAAATTAGGCAATTCTACGACCCGTTAGCAATATTAGGACCTTATATATATTATATACGCTATCAAAATATGTATATGACTAGCTAGCATTGTAATACATATGTATAACACAATTGGTTTGCGCAGCACACAACAGTAAAGCTACCAGCCTTTATGATTTTTTTCGAGATCTTTAACAATCATCGTCGAATTTCAGTCAATTTAAACTAAAACAATGAATCATACACCGAGACCGTCCACATGAATCACTCCAATAGTTCAGATATCCGTAGTTTTTGAGTATATCGCGTTCAAACAGACGGACGTGACAGGTAACTTATTTTTACAATGTTTTTTTTCAAGTATCCGAGCTTTATATATTAAAATAGTTTATTCACATCCAATACCCTCATAGTCGAATTATTATATAAGGAACATATTATGTATCTTTTACCAAATAATTTATTCATGAATTAATTATAATGATGGCTGAAAAATAGTGTACCTAGCTGAGACACCTACTTTTGCTCATTAACTATTACTATTTAATTTTCATGTTCCTAATATATATGGCAATAAAGAATTTTATTATTATTATAACGGATAATCATCAATCAACCTAATAAATTAATAACGACTAGTGGTAAAGATTATGAAATATAATAACGGTAACGAAAGACGATGTATTCTCGAGATATGTAAATCTAATATAAAAATTAATAATAATAATAATATCCTGGGACATTATTCACACAAGGCCATCTGATCCCAAACTAAGCAGAGCTTGTACTATGGAAACCAGATAACTGATATACTATACTACTTTTCTTTTGTAAATACATACTTATATAGATAATTTCACCCAGACTCAGGACAAACAGACACGTTCATTTTATTTTTTATTTTATTTATTAAGATCCTCCAGGAGTAAATACATCAACACAATATTAGTAACAATAACAACATATAGCTTAAAACTAAATGCATTACCTATAAAGGAGAATACTTCATGCACACAAATGTCAGTCCTGGGTGGGAATCGAACCCACAAACTTCGGCGTGAAACGCAAGTATCTACCAGCCAACCGGCCCCTCCCGTCCCGATATGTAAATCTAATATAAAAATTAATAATAAATAATTACTAATTAAAGTTTGCATTTTAGCGAATGAGTGGGATACGGTAGCTACAACCTGTTCCAAGGTAACAGAGACAAACATACATTGACCTTGAATTAACGAGACGTCATTGGTCGACAAAAAATTATCTATGGTAGTCGTTATGGAACATTGAAAAATGGCGTTTCGTATGACGTAGAACCGTTTCCGTTTTTAACGGTACTTTGAAATTAAAATCACAGAATATATTAGATATTTGTTTTCTCTTTACAGAAAGATATAATTTTATAAAAAATATAAAGCAACTTCTAAAATTTGTTACAGTAGTAACTTTTATTATTCTAAGACTAACAAAATATTGTTCTTTGAACCGATACATGCTTATAAACTAAACTAAAAACTAAATTCGAATAATCTTTTAATACAAAACTGTTTAACAATAATATATAGGATATTATGTATACAATATATATTTAAACAAAGTATATTCTTTATAGGAAAAATATATCCTTTATAATACAAATACACTTATAAGATATTACAATTGTAATTCCAAAAGAGATTATCGATCAGATCATCTAACTGTAACGTACGAGTATTCGCGCACAAACTATCATTTGTAATTTTCATATATAATTCTGTAATGTAATGTAATATGTATATGGCAAGATGAATTTCTATATGATTTGCTCATGTATGAATTTTTAGTAATATCTATAGCCTTTTCCAACCGCAAGAGGAATAAAGACAAATAACATTTTTAACATTGAATTGTCGTGATATAATTGGTCGAAATCTTGAGTTATCTATGATATTCACTATGGATTGTCCGCGAAGTTGTAATCTGAACTTCAGAAGTTAAATCAAAGTGGTTATAACCAGTTAAGTGGAATAGTGTTATATTATAAATAAAGGTAAATTAATCAAGAACTGTTTGTAGTTCATAATACAGTATTTTATTAGCAAATTCCATGGAATTTTTAAATATAACGTTTACTCCTTCGTCGAATGGAATAGAGTATATACCAATATAAGGTGAAGTTTGTTGGTTTGTATAAACGCGGTAATATAAGGATCCATCGATACGGTTTGAAAATGTTAATAAATAGAACATTTATTGTTATTTAGTTTAAAGTTGAAAAAAGCCGAGATGGCCCAGTGGTAAGACCACGTGAATCTTAACCGATGATCGTGGGTTCAAACCCGGGCAAGCACCACTGAATTTTCATGTGCTTAATTTGTGATTATAATTCATCTCGTGCTTTACGGTGAAGGAAAACATCGTGGTGAAACCTCCATGTGTCTAATTTCACTGAAATTCGGCCACATGTGTATTCCACCAACCCGCATTGGAGCAGCGTGGTGGAATAAGCTCCAAACCTTCTCCTCAAAAAGAGGAGAGGAGGCCTTTAGCCCAGCAGTGGGACATTCACAGGCTGTTACGGTGTTACGGTGTAGTTTAAAGTTTGTTATATAACGTCAAGCTAAAACCCACGAGGGCGAAGGTAGGTACGTAACGCTCAACGCGGATGAAAACCAGCTCCAAGCGGTTTCGCAAACATACAAACTCTTCAGTTTCATATAATAGTATTATGTTATAAATTTACTGGTGGTAGGGCTTTGTGCGAGCTCGTCTGGGTAGGTACCACCATATCAGATATTCTACCGCAAAACAGCAGTACTTGATATTGTTGTGTTCCGGTTTGAAGGGTGAGTGAGCCAGTGTAATTACAGGCACAAGGGACATAAAATCATAGGTTAGGTTAACATTTCTTACAGTGCCAATGTCTAAGGGCGTTTGGTGCCCACTTACCATCAGGTGGCCCATATGCTCGTCCGCCTTCCTATTCTATAAAAAAAATCTGATATATTACGTCATTTGATGTGTACAACAGGAATAATTCAGTTTAGTGCTGAGTATTAACTGACAGCGTTGTAATTTTATTTATAATGTAAATGAGCATCAGCGTTGAGGCAAACGTGAATGATTTAGTGCTCAATACGGCTATTCTGTAAGAACAAACTCTCACCGCAGACAACCGTCGACAAATGTCAGAAAGTGATACGCGAAATTGACCATAACGATTATAACATTACAAGAACACACGCATCAAAATTGTATATCACCATAAGTCGGTTGTCAACATTTCACGGGTGAGTAATGAAGTGAATTTTTACAGATCAACATTGCTGACTTTTCACATTTTTTTAGCGCTGTAACACAAAAATAGAGCGACGTAAGACCATAGTTGACTGAACCTAACCGAGTCGTAACAATCTTACTCCCTACTAATACCACATATAAAATAAAATATCACACTATTGGACGTCTATGAGAAATCAGTTATTAAATTAAATAAAATCCGTAAAATTCAGGAATTAACGTGATTTCGTTCTTTATGCGAAATAGCTTTGTAATAGCCTGTCCGTTTAGGAATACAGTAATACTTTATATCGCTGTATTCCAGGTGAACCAGTGTAATTATAGGAACATGGCACGTAATATCTTAGATCCCATAGTTCACTACTTTAGAGGTAATATTGATATACTTTGCTAAGATACTTCTTTACTTTTAACCATTAAATAATTATAAATAACAAAAATATACAATGAAAAAGCATAGCATAGCATCTATTCTTACAGTGCATTACTTTGGGGTAACGCTAAATATATTGAATCAGTTTTAGTTCAACAAAACGCTGTCCAGTCTATTTATATTCTCAGACTCCCTTCAGAATAATTTAATTACGTAGGAATCATTGACGCTTATTAATATTATAAAATGTATAAATACGTTACATTGTTTTTTATAACTACATTAAAAAAAAAAAACAATTTATGTCGATGGTCGACTGTCGGCATTTTGCAGAGCACAAAGGAGCTGACTGATGTCCACCATCAATGAGGTTTTAATATAATTTCTCTTCAGTCTTCTTCTCATAATATTCGTATCAATAGATATGTATAGCACCGGATCGTTCTACGAAATACTAAAAGCCTCATAAATGAGATTATATATAAGATGCTTAGCTAATTATATACGATATAATACGCAATAAAGCATTTTTCTTTACGGACAAATTTGTCAGTTATAAATTAAAAACTATAAATAAATTATACTTATAATCTCACTCTGAGATTTTTTAATTTATTTATCACAATAGCGGAATAAATCTCTATAAATAACGTAAAAATGAACAATATAAAAGATGAGAAACATTAAAACCTGTGAATCTATTTTAAACAGGCAAAGATCAGCAATTCTTGCGAAGAGTGGTTAAATAAAAATTTGATCTGCGGTCCTTTAAAAAAATATTTGGAATTCAATCCAATGCGACTCTCTTCAAGACTTTGGCATATCTGCTGCTCATTTTTTGAAATGAAATTACTTAACTGTAGCATACTTGATTAGTTTTGGGGCTTTGCTTTTAAATAATGCACAAACCATTCAAATTATTGCAAGTGTAGTGCGGCTTCTATATGTTTGTGTGACAAATGTTAAATTATAAAATTCGTAACAATTAAGTGCCTTAAACTGTACTTGTCGTTTAACTTATAGTTTTATTAATATCTGACTAGAACATCTTTCATCACAACATTAAGACAGCACTTTAGTAGGTTTGCAACACGGTCAAAATGCAATTAGTTATGTTTGCCATATTTATAATTAACATCGTCCATAAACTCATCATCGTCAGATTCATCATCAGTCCCATGCATCTCCTTTATTATATTTTCCATAGCGCTTCTATCAACTTCTTCTTCATCAGACGATGTGTCAATTGAATCTACATCATATGCAATCCAATTTTTTGTGTCAAACGATTTTGTTAACGACACCCATTTCGTTTTCAAAACTTTTACCAGTTTCACAATTATATTGAGCCCGGTTTTGACATGAGAAGATTTATCTCTATCGATCACGCCGTACAATTCAATATCAAATTCATATGTAGCGTCATTTAAATCACAACTAAATTTCAAATTTCGAACGTCAAACTCGAGATCGTAATCTTTAACGTCAATCAATTCAATTTTTACAAAGACAACATTTTTAGTCTGACGCCATAGCAGTTTTGGTCGCCTTTTCTGTTCTACAACTGATAACAAATTTGGTTTATCGTTACATACGTTAAATGTTTGTGAGGTCTCTGACGAAGTAAAATCATCAGAGTCTAATTCTTGTGGCTCATTTTGTGTACTTTGTATATAATTATTGTGTTTAACTTCTGAATTAGTATCTCTTGAACGAAAAGGTATAACTTGTTTTTCATCTGTGCTGACGGCATCATCAATATCTTGAGTTACGTTAGCTTCGACATTTGAATTTAATCTTGGAAATAGAGTACTTAAAACACTTTGGTCCAAATTAACATCCCATCGTTCGAAGTCACTTGAATCAGAATCAACCAATGGAACAGATCTGATTGGTTGCGGTATTTGAATTATACTATTCCCAGCTCTAACTATGTCCTGATTAATTTTAGTCATCTTTTCATCATCATCTTCGTTTTCCACTTCTTCAAATGTTTCTACGTGATCCGACTCATTTGTATCTGGATGCAAGTTAAGGTACGAGTTTTCTTCTTCAAATGTCTGGACGTGACCAGACTCTTTTGCATCTGGAAGCAGCTTGTTAAGGTACTCTCTTTCTTTAATATTCTCTTTGGCCAGATTAAGGTCAATCATGAGTTGATTTATAACGACATCATTATCCGTATTTGTGTCTATTAAAGCCACTCCATATTTATACCCACCAGTAAATTCAGCCGCTTCCTTTGTAAAATATTTAATGTACAAATGCTTCAAATCACCATTTTTATCTTCGAAACAATTATTGCAAAACCAATTTTTACTGAAATCCGACCACTCCTCACCAGGCGGTTCGATTCCTATCAATCTGCATTCAATTGCTTGGAATGGTAGTTTGTTTATAAATTTCTCTGTTATTGGAATAATATTATTCATAGGTATTTCTATCCAGTCTCCTTGATCTAAAAAGAAACATTTCGCTTTGCCATCACTTATACCATCGATTCTTGCTCGTTCGTATGTCAAATCGTCGGGGAATTCAGCTAAAACCAAATCACCCTCCTTTACTTTACTGAGCTCGTTATTTAAGATATAAGCTTGAGAATATTCTTTAATGTCTTGCAGTAAAACGCTCATACAAGATTCAAACTTATTGAGACGCACAAAGAACTTATCAGGACTTTTAGCAGAAGATAATAATACTGTGCTTAATATACCAGACTCTAAATGAGCCCATGATCCTTTTGGAAGATTTTTAACTGGATTTTGAATTTCGGGCTCCTTTACAATTTCTGTACAGCATATACCGCTTTCAGTACATAGTTTTTTGAGTTGTTGTAAACGTTCCGGGTTTAGCTGAGCATGATTCTCTAAGAGTTCTTTTTTTAAATTATGTTTCACAACAGTTTCATTTAAAGATGTTAACTCTTGGCACACTTCCAAGGTGTCAACGAAAACACAGTTACCAAGCGTCAGAGATACGTGTCCTTTGATAAATATATCATTATTATCAGTTATTTTCTTAAATTGTTCAACTGCTAGATTTGAAAATGTAATGTCTTTGTCTTTAGGTTCAACGTTGGCTAATCTGACCTGCACGACAGGCGTTTTAATTTCTTTCAGCTCTTCAGGTAGATAATAAAGATAAATATCTCTTGTTATTTCATATTTCTCTTCATCTATCAAATTCACTAGTACACTATTAGGATTACCATTTTGATAATGGCTTAAAATTTTCACAATTTGACATCGCACGTAGAAATTTAATTTCACGGAGGCTGCACAAACATCTCCAATTTTAGGAATACCGTGAAGTCTCCTATTCGACTCTTTGCTGTAATACATCCCCATCTTTATGAAAAGAGAACTATATGACTGTGGATACTTAGTGACGACACCACTAACAACATTAGCCAAAAGCCTCGCGGAATATAAAATGGCTGAGTGATAATGGAGGATTCTAAACGTAATAATTCCATCTTTAGGCATCCACTCTTGCGGTGAATCGTATTCCTTTATAATCGTATGTCTTTCTTTGCAATTGAAAATATCTGGACAAGTACCGAACATAAGCAAATTATTGCAAATGGGGATATAATTTTTAGCTTTGATCAAATCTTTGTCTTTGAGAATTTTATTACAAACCTCATCCAAGAATTTGGGGCTATTGTTTGTACAGCGCTTAATAAAATTCATTATCTTCGGTAGCTGCTCAACATTTGATCCGTCCAAGATAATTTTGATTTTAATACCTTTCTTCTCATCTTTGAATATAGATGGGTAATTGTCATTCAGAACACAGAAACGTTTGCAGAACATTGAAAATAACTGTGGCAAAGAATAATGAATCAAATGATGAGCATCCGTTATGTTCATATGGGTCAAATTCCCGTCACAGCACACAAGTATCGGACCTACTAACGGTTCTTCGAATTCTGCCCACGAAATGCTAAGGTTGTATAGATCATGAACTGTCATATTATTATTACACGCGAATACAACACGTTTAGATCGCTTCAAAGCCGCCTCTAATAAATCGACTTCATCATCCGATTTGCAAACTATAACAGTTTTCTTAGATTCATCAATACCCTGTAAAAACTCGAATACAACATTTATCTTATTTTCAATTTCGACGAAACTAACAGATGTGTCCGCTTTCGAATATGGAACACATTCTTGGAACGCACTAAAAGATATCACCGTATCCGGTGTTTTCTTTGCTAGGGGTTGGAAAAAGTCACACCACACTCGAGATGCGAGTATGTATTGAACTTTCAACTCATTATTAGCTCTAGACGCGACGGTCTCTTTAATTTTAAATAGGAAGAATTTGATTTCATCCGCATACGTAACCGCGAGACGTTCACAATCATCGAATACAAAAACTGAGAGACGACGCAGATCAACTCCGAATTCGCAGAGTTGCATTAAGCGGATGAGAGATGCCGGTGTAGATATCAATAAATCGCAGCCATTCAACAACTTTGTCGTTATATAAAAATCATCGACACCCGCATAACACGCTAATATTTTATCGTCTAATCCGAGGAACATTTTCGCCATTTCTTCAACGATAATTACCGATTTTGCCGTTGCACAAACGATAATGCAAAGTGGGCCTACACTATCAACATTACCAGAGTACACATCGCTTATAAGGCGACAAACAGCTGGTAAATAGCCCAAAGTTTTCCCACTATTGGGAGGACTTATCATGAACAGGCTGTGACCTCTTAATATTGTATTCCATGATACACTTTGCACCATCATTGGATGTTCAATTAACATATTTTTGAGTACGAGATGAATATGAGAGTTGAAAAATACATCTCTCATCTCAAAAATCGGTTGGATACGTTTATTCTTTTTGGTATGTACTAAAAGCATCGGCGCGACGAGTTTATCAACGAAAACGGATATGTTGGGATCGATATTTTTAAATGGATTAACATTATTTTTCAAACTGGTTGGTGTTACATCATTTTGTTTCTTTTTATTTTTTACGGACGGTATAGCTTTGTACTGTTCGGCTATTCTTTTAATGACGTCATAATTTACATCTTTGTCCGAGCAATTGTTATTATCGGAGACACTCGACGAGTCTTTATTGGATGTGTCAGAGCCGGACAAACTACGGTTTCGTTTGGACATGTTGCTGTACGCTCTTAATTTTTTATTTAAAAGTAAAGAACTTGTCGATGACTTGTGTATCTCACTTGAATCGTCATTGTCATAGCTTAATGCAACTTCTTTAGTATCAGCTTGTAAATTTATTTGTCTATCACTAGTTACCTCTGATGTAACCTCATGTTTTAGTTTAGTATTACAATAGTCTGACAACGTTTTCTTATTTGTTATTTCAAAACTAAATTCAGAATCAACTTCACCTACGAGATTGCGGCTTTCACTTTCCATTTCCTCACTGACATCAGCAACGTTAATTACTTCTGTCACATCACCTCGACCGTCTTGCTTTACTTTCTCGATTTTCCACAGTTTAGGGTCCATCCCTGGAGGTCCGTAAGCAACGTTTTTCACATGGGCCTTATCATCAACAACTTGCATTTTTCGGTCTTCAGAGGTTGATGATGCAATTATGAAAAAGAAAAATATATAAGTTTTAATTTAAATATTCCAGTTGTTTATCGCTTGCTGACTTTTTTTTTTATTGAATTATTAGTCTTAGTAAAGATCTGTATTCAAATAGTTTTTTAATTGTACCATATAATATCTACTATCAAAGAAATAAATATCTATACTATCTCTATATATAACATACACAGGCTGTGTTACTATGCTTTTTTATATTCTATATCTTTTATTGAGTAATTGGAATAATTACCAAATGTATTTTTAAATAGATCCAAATGTACTATTTACTCGTACTTAACTTTTTAATTGAATCATAATTGACTTTAATTAATTAATTTAAATGTAAAAATGCTTACCATTACTTTCAATAGCTCCATGATTGTTTCGTGGATTCCGTTCTATGGGCTTCACGGTACTGATTGATGTTTTATCAATTTGTTGTTCAATATTTAACTTATGTTTCATTCGGACTTTGTTGATTTTATCTCTTTCAGCCTGATTCATTATTTTTAATTTCTTAATTAACATGGAGCCTTGAGGTTTTTTAACGTCAACACTTATTTTGACTGCTTCAGACACATTTTCTGATGGTTTATTATTAGACTTCATATTTGCGTCTAAGAAGACTTTAATATCTTCAAAATTCTGATCAAGTTCTTGAGCATCATTACATTTAGAATTAATTGTAACTGACGATGATGACCGTGATTCAAGTGTCCTGTCTTTTGATTTTCTAAAACCGCAGCCTACAGATTCATCATCAACGTCCTTACAGAGTTCCAAGTCTTTCATTTTGTTTTCAAGCACAGTGTTTAACATTTTGTTGTTATGCCTTTCAAGATTAGATACAGTCAGTGCGGACTCTAGGCCTTGACCAATTTGAAACACGGATGTTTGTTTTGCGATGGATTTCTTGAATGTTATCTTTGAATTAGCCGTCCTTGTATAATAATTCTCAATTTCTTTTACAACGTCCTGTGTTTTAATGGAGCAAAGTTTGGTTTTGATCTCCCCTGAACTTAGTTTTTGATGGAATTCACAGACATCAAAATGAGCGATGTTTGAATTAATTAATAATTTTGATAATTGCTTTAATTCACCATTTTTAGATTTAATTATCAATTCGCCATATTTATGAATGTTGTCATCGAATATAGATGTTCTGGAAAGTACAAATGAATTAATGGTACCTGAAGGATACAAACATTCTGGAATTTAACTACTTATCTATATAAATGTTTGGTAAATAAAAATATGGCACAATGCTTAATAAGCTAAATTATATTAGCAATAAATATTTTCAGATAAAAAATAATAGAAACATCTTACCTTCTATCTATGTATGTTGGGGTAAACCACACTTCGGAAGTTTCTTTTAATTCATTCATCATTAAAGTTGTGGCTGCTATTACCCAATCATCACATTTTTGAACCTTAATCTCTTCTTTCTCAATATCTAAGGTTGATTCGAGAGGTAAAATACCATATAAACCAATTTGCTCAAAAATATAATCATCCGTTGTAACATTAGGATCACATACTTCAATCCATATTAAATGAGGATTTAGATAATAGATCACTTTCACTTTGTAACCATCGGACGGCATTTTAATTTGTTTAAGCATTTTGTTTTATAAAACATACACGTATCGTGAAAATACAATACTTAAACTCGCCGGTCAATCAAATCCTTAAACATATATACCATAGATTATTAATATTAATTAATCTATACTGACTTCTGACTGGGGCTACAGCTACAAAAACCATAGACATATACTCCAGGGAATTAGATTTTCACACACCCAAATTTCATTTCAATACAAATTCAATAATATCCGTAGAAAAAGAAACGTAATAACAGTATTATAGACTTTTAATTATTATATCAATGATGATGATTTAAATCATTGTTGTTATCCGTTACTTTAGCTACATTATTTAAATTAAGGGACTAAAAAAGTATATCTAATTATAAAAAAATATAATAAAGTATAGTAAAATATTATAACATAAGCTGCCTATTGTTATCAAACATAATACAACAAAACGTAAAAACTAAAAAACTCAAAATAATTAATATTTGCATTTCATTCTGACATAAGATGAAATTTAAAAATTAAATTGACATTTGTCAAGTCTACAATGAATTCGTGGCTAAGGGAAATAACATCGCGAAAATTTAATTAAAATTATAATTAATGATAACAATACAATAATTAATACTTAAAGCATAAGGTACGTTGTGTTTACATAAAAAAATTGAACAGAAGTATCCTATCCTATCCTTAATAAAATAATTAATGTGACTCTCATGAATCAATTATTATCTATCACCGGTCGAAATAGAAGATAATTTTGCATATTACACATCGTTATTTAGGTATAGAACAATTTTAAAACATTAAATTTACTTTTATGATTGCGTTATTTTTATAATACAATAATAGAAACAAGTAATGTGATTATTTCTCAATAGCATTCAATATTTATTTTGTAATTTATTGTCTAACAAAAGTATTAATTAAACTAAATAACGTTATCCTATGGTTGATGCTTATACTTTAAATATTGTTTGTCCATAACAAGAAGAGTTTCTTGAAATATGTCTTGTTATCATAATAATACAGTTTTGTATATCTTTAGTACTTTAATTCTTACACAAGGTGTTCAAAACTTTCAAAATGTACTCCTGGACATTGAATGAGTAATAAAATAGTTTCAAGTGAAATAAAAATCATGGAATTAAAACAAATGAATTCAATCTTCAGTATTGAGATTTGATATCCAAATTAGGGCAGCATTGGATATTAGAGATATGAATTTGATTAGTTTTGTTTTCTAATTAATGTGCAATTTCTCACATCTTCATATAGGGTATAACAATGATATATATATTTACTTTTAAATTTACAGGAAAGATGGGGATCGCTGTAACGAAATATTCAGACATATCGACCAATGAGTTAGTGGCAAGATTCTGTTCAAATGAAATAATATGCCCCAATGACCCGTTTTGGAATCAACTTCTTGCTTTCAATATACAGATACCGACTAATGCGTAAGTCTTTTTTACAAGCTTTAATTACATTAACTTTTTGTATGTGTGTGTCAAATCTTGCAATGGTACTTTAAGCCAGGTGAAACCAAAAATTTTATCATAATATAAGGATGAATAACTTTAACTGAAATTTGTTTAATTTCAAGTCAGTCAGATTAGTTATGTTTAATTTTTTTTTAATTTCTAGTGAGGAGCAACTGATGTTAGATTCTAGTGCAGAATCTTTGCTACAGAAATTCTTACAAAACAATCCACAGACGGGAAATTTGGGTTCACTAGTTCAGGTTTTTATAACACGAGCGACAGAACTCTTATCTGCACCAAATTCGGACAAGTAAGTGACTGAATAATGAATAATGATATTTGAAAAAGTACTAAAATACTATATTTTAGAGCCAAGCTAATATGGACTCTATGGTTCTAACCCAGGCAAGCACCACAAAATTTTCATTTGTTTAATTTGTGCTTATAATTCATCTCATGCTTGACGGTGAAAGAAAGTATTGTGTGGAAACCCGCATTTGTCTAATATCGCTGAAGTACTGCTACGTGTGTATCCATCAACCTGCATTTGAGCAGAGTGGTGGAATAAGCTGCAAACCTTCTCCTCAAAGGGAGAAGACCCTAGCCCAGCAGTGGTACATTCACAGGCTACTTTACTCCATTTCTTAAATTCCAATGGCAGGGAGAGTTAATATAAACAAACCTTAGATTTACGTATTCCATACGCTTTTCTAATAGCTATGCAATATATATAATGTACTACAAATAGTTCTCGATTAATAATTTAATATATCTATATTATGCATAATACGTACTGGTGGTAGAGCTTTGTGCAAGCTCGTCTGGGTAGGTACCACCCACTCATCAGATATTCTACCGCAAAATAGCAGTACTTGATATTGTTGTGTTCCAGTTTGAAGGGTGAGTGAGCCAGTGTAATTAGGCACAAGGCACATAACATCTTAGTTCCCAAGGTTGGTGGCGCATTGGCGATGTAAGCGATGGGTAACATTTCTCGCAGAGCCAATGTCTAAGAGCGTTTGGTGACCACTTACCATCAGGTGGCCCATATGCTCGTCCGCCTTCCAATTAAAAAAAAAAAAAACTATTGCACTTGAATCAGTAACTGATCGTTTTGGAATTTGATTAACTGGTTGGTAAAGTTTTCATGTAACATACATGCGATAGTAACTTATGAAAGTATTTTTATTGGGATGCTTTTTAATCACACTTAGTAGACAATTGCACTAACTGTAACAATCTTTTACAGTGTAATGTTAGCATGGCAAAGTTACAACGCTCTGTTTGTGATACGGGCGGTTACCAAGTATTTGGTGGAGCTGGTGCCTGAATATGAATTATGCAAGCATTTGGATGTGCAAGGGAGGACATTGAATGTAAGTTATATAACGTTAACTTCTGGGCAAAAATACGTACGTTATGTAACGTTAACTTCTGGGCAAAAATGCTTATCCCCTCCTCCTCCATGTGGATTCATTGTGACTGGGTGGATATGTGTCAGTACTTGGTATTGTCGTGTTCCGGTTTGAAGGATGAGCGAGCCAGTGTAACTACAGACATTATTATTCTCAAGGTTGGTGGTGCATTGACAATGTAAGAGATGGTTAAAATTTCTTACAATGCCAATGTTTATGGGCGTTGGCGGCCACTTACTATGCAGTGGACCATATGTTTGTCTGTCTACCTATACTATAAAAATAATAATGAAAGGGTGGACGAAAATTCACCAATCCGCATTGAAGCTATGTGGGCGAATAATTGCCAAAACTTTACCCTTAAAGGAAAGCTGTACTGTAGTGGGATATTTACGGAGTTATAATTTACAGTAATGTAGATACTTTTGAAAGAAACAGCGATATCAAACATAAACACGAGGAGTAAATATAGAATTATAACATCTAGTTTCCGAGCTTGCAAAGTCAATAAACCCTTCCTGGGCCACGGTATTCTTTTTTATAATAAGATTCCGCAGCTATTTTTAACTTTTCCTATTAATTAATTTAAATGTCACGTCTAAAAAAAATTTTGGTAAATAAACAAGGCATACTACTGAACACAAAATTATATGAATGATAAAATTGATTGTTGATACAATACTGTAATATGACAATATATAAAAGTGTCCTTATGGTCTTATTCGAATAAAGAATTCTTCGAATGAATAGTCTATAAACAAAAATAAATTATTCATGTTAATAGCTAAGCAAAGCTAATATTATCTATGTACTACTTTCAGTCCCCCACCCCACAAGAACATTCGCCGTCGTCATCCCCCACACAAGAGACCAGCTCGCCGGACCTGCAGACAATGAAAACAGTGAACGGGGAGAGTCGAGTTGAGATGCTCATTGATGCCCTGATTGGACTAATCATTGACATCCCGATCACGTATGTATAAACACTTTAATTTATATTTATATATAAATTCGATGGTTACCTCTCGCTATATGGTGGTAGGTCATCAGCAAGACCGTCTTTTTTTAAGTTATGGGTAAGTAAGGCACAAGGGACATAACGTCTCAGTTCCCAAGGTCATTGCCGCATTCGCGATCTCAATGGGCGGCATTAACCACTTACCATCAAGGGACCCGTTTGCTAGTCTGCCTACCGTTATTTTATTTTTTACATTTTTTAATTAAATAAATAAAAATCGCTTACATGTGTTTTGACCCAAGGACAGTATAATAAACTCCCTGTATACTATTTATAAGATATTTTAAGCACAATATGCTTAAACCTGCTGATAACTCCCAGCGACAACACGTACTACCTGCACCTGGAGTGCCTGAACACGCTGCTGGTGCTGATGTCGGTGTACATGTTCGCCGGCGCGCACGGGCAGGCGCAGCTCGTCGAAACGTCCTTGATATTCAGGTGAGCCCTTTGTGGTGCAACACGCCGACAGTCGATTACGGGTTGAGAATGTGTGTGTGTTGTCGTAATTTTTTTTTTTACTTATATAACTGGCCGTGATCGCTCAGGGATTAGGAGATTTGAATCTAAAAACATTAAAAAATTGTGAGGAAACCGCCATTCCGCATGGAGCAGCGAGGTGGAGTAAGCGTCGAAATGTTCTCCTTAATAAGGCGAGGGGAGCCTTAGCCCAGCTGTGGGAGTTCATTGATCGATGTTTTGATTTTATTTTATTTTTAAAATGTATTATATAGTACTTCTACTTACCAAATAAAATAAAAATAAATATCGTTCAAAAGATTGTATAGCAAATTAATGTACCGGTTATTACTGTGCACTAGCAACACCCGATACTAGATATCTTAATTAATTAACGATGAAGAGGGACTCTTCGGTTTCGAAATGGTATAATCACACCATAATCGTGAAACATTGCGTTGTTGAAGAGCCAAAAAAAACCAAATAGTTTCTGAAATATCATGGAAATGCATACGTAAGGAAATCTGTATGACTGTATGTAGCAGAGGCTATATATATATTACTGGTGGTAGGGCTTTGTGCAAGCTCGTCTGGGTACGTACCACCCACTCATCAGATATTCTACCTCAAAACAGCAGTACTTGGTATTGTTGTGTTCCGGTTTGAAGGGTGAGTGAGCCAGTGTAAATACAGGCACAAGGGACATAAAATCTTAGGTCCCAAGGTTGGTGGCGCATTGGCGATGTAAGCGATGGCTAACATTTCTTACAGTGTCAATATCTAAGGGCGTTGTTGACCACTTACCATCAGGTGGCTCATATGCTCGTCCGTCTTCTAACAATATATAAATATATATATATATTGTTAGGACGTGAAATAAAAAATAGAATATCGGTTCTAATTTGCTTTTGTTTCCATTTGACAGCAGACGAGCAAAATAGCTTACAATGGTATTTATAATATCGGCTTATGACGTCATGGTGTCAGTCGTTCAACTATTTTAAGGAAAGTGAATTACAACGCCATCTATTAGCAACATATTGAATTAATAAATTTAATACCATACTGAGAGGCTGAGTGGAACTAATGACTTACAGCGCCATCTGTTGGTATAATGTAGTGCAAAAATAATACCTAACAGTATATATATATATATAGCTTATTTTGTATCACAAAAAGAATAAAGCTAAATAAACAATTTTGGCATTAAATTTGACGCGATATCATTGGCCGAGATCTCGAATAGTGTTTTCAATGTCGGCGTTTTCGTTATCGAAACTTTGAAAGTAAAATTAAAGTTGATATAAGTAGTTAAGTGTAAAAGTAATGTATTATATGTAATGATATATTCATTGAGAACTGTTATTAGTGCATAATATAACAGAGTTATTAGCAAATCGTATGGATTATGTAAATCTCAGGTTTGTTAATTTTTACTCCTTCGATTTGATTAATTTGTTTTGTATTAACATTGCAATCATTGTTTCTTGTTCCAGAACACTTTTCCAAGGCAGATACAGTATGCATGCGCCTTTACTAGTGAAGACTCTGCTTACTAATCTTTCTGTGATGATGCCGGCCCCCCCACAGTTCGGGGCCCAGGGGCCCGGCAGCTTGTTGATCAATATCGCTTGTAAGTTTTTTTTTTTTTTTTTTTACTTTTTTTAGTAATTTATAATTGTTGCATATATTCCGATTTATTATTCATTCTAGACAAGAAATAATTTATGTAATAATTAAAGTTAACAAAGACATTTTAAATTACGTTCTGGTTATTTTAGCTAGATGATGAGAATAACCCGTGTTAAGTATGGCCAGCCAGTGCCGAGTGCGATAATAAGCTTATAGCAGCGAGCCATTTATTTCCAGCCAGCTTATGGAGTATGCTAACATTCAGCCCGACCGCTCGCCAGACGATATACACGAACCCGCCTGCGGACAGGCACGAGCTGCTGGACCGGCTGAAGAAGGAGCACCCGGTGGCGAACCAGTCGTGTCTGCTGCTGCTGGCGCTGGCCAACCACTGCATCCACGAGGACAACTTGTATAGAGTCGCACTCTTGCAGTGTGAAGATTCGACCGGTAACACACTTGTGGATAAACAAAAACCCTATTCCTATTGGAGTAGGAATAAACATAAACAAACCGTTGATTTACAAATTGCATGCGATTTTCTAATTATTCAGACGTATTATGCACGAAAAACAGTTCTTGATTGAAATCAAATTATTTATTTGCAAAGTTGTAGGTTCATATTTGATATTAGAATGGTTAAAATCCCGTCACGACAACCATAAGATGGTATCCAAATGCCATATATATGTCTATATAAGCAAAAATATACATTACATAAAAATTATATATATATAAAAAAAAAGAAAAGAAAAAAACATTTTTTAATTGTCTCCAGCTATAAAAACTTACTACCGACTTTCAAATTTTTTAATTTACCAGTTATTTATAATACAACACTATTCCACTTAACTATTTATAACCACATTAATTTAACTTTCGAGTTCCGATGACGACTTCGCGGACATTGTTAACGCAATTTTTTCCCGAATCCATAGTGAATATCATAGATGATTCAAGATATCGACCAATGATATCGCGTCAATTGATGTTGGTGTCAAATTTGTTTATTTGGGTTTACTCCTCTTGTGGTTGGAATATGTTGGTTTTTACTGGTGGTAGGGCTTTGTGCAAGCTCGTCTGGGTAGGTACCACCCACTCATCAGATATTCTACCGCAAAACAGCAGTACTTGATATTGTTGTGGTTTGGTTTGAAAGGTGAGTGAGCCAGTGTAATTACAGGCACAAGGGACATAACATCTTAGTTTCCAAGGTTGGTGGAGAATTGGTTATGTAAGCAATGGTTAACATTTTTACAATGATAATGTCTATGGGCGTTAGTCACCACTTACCATCAGGTGGCCCATATGCTCGTTCGCCTTCCTATTCTATATAAAATAAAAAATAGGCTATAGGTAGCATGGTGAATTATAATAATAATAATAATAACATCCTGGGACATTATTCACACGCGGCCATCTGATCCCAAACCAAGCAGAGCTTGTACTATGGAAACCAGACAACTAATATGTTACATATACTACTTTTCTTTTTTAAATACATACTTATATAGATAATTACACCCAGACTCAGGACAAACAGACATGTTCATGCACACAAATGTATGTCCTGGGTGGGAATCGAACCCACAACCTTCGGCGTGAAAGGCACGTATCTACCAACCACGCCAACCGGCTCGTCATAATTAAACTCCAAGTCTTATTTTTTTTTTTTTTTTTTAATATAAGCAAGCGCTTAAACTGGTATCACACCTGATATTATATTATCTTCGTCCAGCAGTGGGGCATATACAGGCTGTTACCTACTACAGTTTGTAACAATAACATTATTTTCAGACACATCATCGACCACACCACACCGGGACACAAACGGTAGCGTCACTCATCTCACTCCACCCCGGATAGATTTGGCTGCTGTGAGTTGTAATATTTACTTATATGCATTTACCTAAGATAGCCCAGTGGTTAGAATGCATGAATCATAACCGATGATCATGGATTCAAACCCAGGCAAGCAGCACTGAATTTTCATGTGCTTAATTTGTGTCTATAATTCGATCTCGTGCTGGACGGTGAAGAAAAACATTGTGAGGAAACCTGCATGTGTCTAATTTTACAGAAATTCTCCCACATGTGTATTCCACCAACCCGCATTGGAGCAGCGTGGTGGAATATTATTGAAACCGTCCGTAAACAGCATACATACTATCAAAAAAATATATATATCACAAAGTGATCAAATTTAATTGGGTGACCAGTGGAAAGCTCTTCCTTAGTTTTATAAACCATTTATTCCCCAGAATATATATGTATTTATTTAAAGAACATATATAATAAATATATATATTCCTGAGTCGGTTGCAATTCGGTTGTGTACACATAGCGATGAGAACAATAATAAATAAATAAGTAAATAGGAAGGGTATGAGTACATAATGTATGTTTTTATATTCCAGCTCCACAAGGCTCTGTGCGCGACGGCGGGCTGCGAGCACTCCACTCTGCTGCTGTACCTGATGCTGCACTCGTGTAAGGCTTACAAGCGACACGTCAGCAACGGACCTAATATCGAGAATTTGGTAAGTTACCCTTCGAAAGATTTGATAAAATAAGCGCATATAATGAGCGCACAATACAAAATTGTTACGTTCTTGTATTCATTGTATAATAAATAAGAATGTATAATGGCGTATGTTATTGTTAGGTATCGATAGATGGCGTTGATTGAATCTGTCACGTTCCTAAATCGCGCATAATTCAAAATTGTGCGCTCATTATTTGCGAACGATTTTGAGACGCTGAGTGTGTATCTTGGGTTTTTTTTATATATCAATGTGTAAACCCCGAGAAAAGAAATAAGCTATACTTTTTTATATTTAATAACACCTCCTCCCCCTCCTCCCGTATGACGCGGGCGGAAGCTCTGTTAGGCTATGTGCGTTGCTAATAATGATATCGTCTCAGTTAGTTCCGATCCTGCAAGTGCTGTACAACGCCCCGGACAGCACGTCCCACCACATCTACATGTCGCTGATAGTACTCCTGATACTGACCGAGGACGACGCTTTGATTAAAAACGTGCATCTCATCGTGAGTATATATTCATTATGTACGTAGTAGGTAGCGGTGACGGGTTGAATAACCCAAGGTGATGATTGAAAGATGATGATGAGCTTCGAAGGTGTGGAAAAATAAAAGATGCGTCAGGCTCTCAATTCAAATTGCATGTAATGTCTAAACCAAAGCCCAGAGGTCAAGGAGGACGGGTGCGGGTACAATAGCTAAATTAACCAACCGCGGCCTATAGAAGGTATGACGTAGTGTTCGGTATGGGGTATGTAGTCAATTATCTCTACCCGAGATGTCGCCACCCGTTCGAAGCTCGGGAGGATAGTATGGTATGTCGCGCCCGCAGTCGCTGCGGCAGCCGGCGTGGTACGCGGAGCGCGCGCTGTCGGAGCTGTCGCTGGGCGGGCTGGCCGTGCTGGTGGTGCTGCGCGCGCTGCAGTACAACATGGCGCGCGTGCGCGACAAGTACCTGCACACCAACTGCCTCGCCGCCATCGCCAACATGAGCTGTGAGCGCCACACCGCACCGACATATACAAATACATTATATTAATACTTGTGAAATAATAATAATAATATCCTGAGACATTATTCACACACTGCCATCTGATCCCGAACTAGGCAGAGCTTGTATTATGGAAACCAGACAACTGATATACTACATATACTACTTTTATTTTGTAAATACATACTTATATAGATAATTACACCCAGACTCAGGACAAACAGACACGTTCATGCACACAAATATCTGTCCTGGGTGGGAATCAAACCCACAATCTTCGGCGTGATAATCAAGTATTTACCCACCACACTAACCGACTCGTCAATATATTAATACTTATATGTATAAATATTGTAGATAAAAAAAACGTTTCCACCCAAACCGGATCGATTACATTTGTCTTATAGCAGTACTGTTTATTTTTACTGTTTACTATTTATTTAACTCTAAATTCATTTGGCAGGCGAATTTAGGAATCTACATCCGTACGTCGCCCAACGTCTCGTGTCATTGTTTGAAACGCTAACGAAGCGAAGAGCAAGACTGTGTAGCGAAATAGAAGGTGAGCCCTCTGGTGTTTATTTTTAAATTATAATTATACAAACAAATAGTGATAGGATTACTGTTATTCGTATAAAGCTCTCTTAGTTATACTATTACATATATAGTATTAAAAATCCCCACTTATCCTATGTATGTTGAAAAATATATTCAAGGTCAAAGGTCGAAGAAAAGTAAATTTCTGTTTTTGATTTTTTTTTTTTTTTTAAATCCAGCGTTTCTAATTGTGACTCTTTTTCTTTATAATATATTTCTTACAATGTCTATGTATATGGGCGGTGGTGACCACTTACCATTCGGTGGTACATTTGTTCGTCCGCCTACCTATTCTATAAAAAAAAGATTAAAACTTTTCTTACCCCAAAAATTTTTATCTGTTTTTTTTTAAACTTAATTTTATTAATGTATGTGTGTATGTTTTAGGGGGTGACATAAATAGCATAGAATTACCGCATCACGCAGAAGAGAAGACAGAGGAAATTGTAAGTTGTTTATGGATATTTCATCTACAAGATGTACGTTTAAGTTAAATGATTGTGACTGTAATTGTATTTGTACTGTATAGTACTATTTTTATAAATGGATTTTTATCTTTGCATTGTTATGCAATCAATTATTAATTTCTGTGGCTCGTGTAAGTTTTTTTTTTGTTATTTATTTATATCCTTATATATAATATATCCTTATATATATATATATATATATATATAATCATTTGAATTTAGAATGTTGTTTACATGTGTAGTATATAGATTCCAAGTACATATATGTTGCATGAGATAAATCACATAATAGTAACAGCCTGTGAATGTCCCACTGCTCTGCTAAGAGCTCCTCTCCTTTTTTGAGGAGGAGTTTTGGAGTTTATTCACGCTACTCTAATGCGCTTTGGTGGAATGCACATGTGGCAGAATTTCAGCGAAATTAGACACGTGCAGGTTTCCTCACGATGTTTTCCTTCACCGTAAATCACGAGATGAAATATAATCGCAAATTAAGCACATGAAAATTCAGTGGTGCTTGAACCCACGATCATCGGTTAAGGTTCGGGCATTCTTACCACTGGGCCATCTCGGCTGTTATTATTATTATATAAGATTATATAACTATCCCATTTCAGCGATGTCCATCGGCTTTACTCTCAAGCGTCATACAAGTACTTATTAATTTTCATAAATGACATATTCCATTCCAGATGGAACACATAGCAGTCCTCGACGAAGTTCTGAGGATGCTCCTCGAGATTATTAACTCGTGTCTCACGCATCAGCTCTCGAATAATCTGAACCTGGTGTACGCGCTGCTTCACAAACGGCAGCTGTTCCAGCAGCACGCTCATCATCACATCGCGCAGAATATTGAAATGGTGAGTGTATACTAATAAATATTATAAATACGAAAGTGAGTTTGTTAGGTCATTTGTTTGTTATGCTTTTACATCTTAACTACTCGATTATTATCTTGATTTTTTTATACAACAACGTGATACTACTAACGTAACACATGACCCCCCCCCCCAAACCCTTCTCAAAAGCCGGCAAATCCGCGGGCGTAATCCTACCTTAGAGCTCAAAGTCACGCTATAACAATGCTTAAACTTAAGTCTCTAACTTCCATTTTTTTCCTGGACATTTCAAATTTATCTAGTTTTTTTTTTAACTGTAACCGTAAATTTTATCGAAATAAGCGTCTGTCATCAGTTTTGTGAGTTGATTACTCCAGAGAAATAATGATCAAGGCGGATGAAATGATTTTGTCATTTTCAACACCGTCTCCTGGACTATAGCACAAATATTTTTAAGGTTAACGTTGAACCAAAATGTACGTTGATTAATGTTGTTTTTAGGTTATCGGTTATTTCTCGACTCGACTGCAGAGAGTGCAAGAGGGCGCTGGCAGTGACCTCGGAGTGACAGAAGTTCTACAATGCATTAAGAAGGGAGCTGAGCAGTGGTCCAGTGATAGGCTTAAGGTGTGAATAATAATTATGCCATTGTTACATTGTTTTATTCAATTGAGAAACTACCAAGTTCGTTGTGCTAAAATCTACATTCCAAAGCTGTGCTAGTTTTACTTTTAATTCAATACTATAGCATAATGGTTTAATAGTAAGACCACATAATATTAGCCACTCACCAGTCTGCTTACCAAAGACAATTTTAAAAAACCTTCAATTTGCTCATTCGCATCTGATCTGTTATATTTTTTTTTATTAAGGAAAGAATGTCGTAATTTAATTCATAATGCCCAGTGAACACATCCGTTTCAGAAATTCCCCGACCTGAAATTCCGCTACGTGGAGGAGGACCGGCCCGAGGAGTTCTTCACGCCGTACGTGTGGGCGCTGGTGGCGGCGTGCGGCGGCGTGTACTGGGCCAGCGAGCGCGCCGACCTGCTCGCGTGATGGCGGCCCGTCCGGCTGCAGAGGACCAGCGCCACCCTTCCGCTGTATCTCCCTTAAATATACTTTTATCCTAGTTCGTATTGAAGTTAATATCGATATTATATCGAAATGTCGATACCTCCAATGTCCTTAGGTTTGTTTGCCCGTAATAGATCTCCACTAGATTTATTAAGGCAAAGACAAAGTTGGTTTTTTAATTATCACTAATGATGTAAGCTTCGGGCATCGGAGGCGGCATATATGAATGTCATGAGATATGACATAATATATAAACACAGTCACACATGTCTATCCCGAAAGGAAATGTATAAATAATTCAATTTAAAATGAAATAAATAATATTTTATTTATTTATTAAACTTTATTCATTATACATAGTATTAAGAACATTTTTTTTTAAATGATTAAAATTATCTGGAAAAACCATTTCTTCTTTCTTATCTTATTAATATGAAATATATTTTGGAATATATTCGTGTCTGTTCAAAAAAAACAGTTCATAATTGTAACATATGTTTAGAGGAAAATGGTTCTTATCTATTTTGATAGTGTTTTGAACCATCGACAAATTTTCTTTGATGGTACAAAGAAACTATCAATATGTATTAAAGTATTGAATGGAATAAAATGTTATTTATAACAGCCGGTCCTGGACCTTAATCAGGGTAGAGCGAGATTGTCTTTCAGCGCCCTTCGGTCAACGCTTACACTGCACATAAATTGTATTTCAGTTAATGTTATGTGACGGGCCGGTTGGCGTGGTTGTTAGATACTTGCCTTTCACGCCGAAGGTTGTGGGTTCGATTCCCACCCAGGACAGACATTTGCGAGCATGAAAATGTCTGTTTGTCCTGAGTCTGGGTGTAATTATTTATATAAGTATGTATTTACAAAAGAAAAATAGTATATGTAGCATATTGGTTGTCTGGTTTCCATAGTACAAGCTTTGGTTAGTTTGGGATCAGATGGCCGTGTGTGAATAATGTCCCAGGATATTATTATTATGAATAATAATTACGTCATTTATAATTTTAAACGACACATATGTGCGCCTGGAAATACAACGCTAATGTATGGCGGCTACTCCAGGGCCGTCGCTGTTTGTACGCGCATTGATATTAAAAAAAAAAAAAAAAAAAATAAGATGTGAAAAAAAAAAACAGAAAATAAGTTACATTTCATGCGAGTCACAATAGTCATTCAACTTACATTAACAACTTTGTCGAAGCAGGAAAACTTGGCAACTCTTGAAAAGGTTGAGTTTAATAGTTCTATTTGGGTAATCGTTATTTCCATCCAGACTTGTATAGTATTTTTTCAAAAAAATAAATAAAAACAAGTTTAGTTTTTGTTCCAAATTTAAATTAGACGACAGAAATTTAAATTTACAATTTTTTTTTTTTTGCAAATGTGTTTTTGAAATGCCTTTTCTTAAAAAACTAGAGTTTATTTCAATAGAACTAGTACTAAAGTTAATCAACACATTTTTTAAATAATATATAATTTTAACTTATATATTATATCAGAAAATAGTTTGATAATGTTCCTTCATTTTAATTTAAGCAAATTTATATGCACTATACATTTCGCGTCGTATTTTGTACATATAAACACAAGCTATTGGGAGCACAGCGAAGTACTACTGGGAGGAGAGGAATGACATCATCGTTAATATATGACATACAAATAATATACATACATGTAACTTGTGAAGCGATTATTTGTACCGAGAATCAAGAAATTCGAGACATTAATGATTAAATTTTATTTATATAATAATAAATAATATGCTAATATATAACTGTAAGTATCTGAAGTAAATTTTATAAAGTATAATCTTTGTTTTATTTTGTACTACGCGCAAAATAAGTTGGCCGTTCCGAAGTTAGTTGAGAGTGGTAAATAGTAGAAAATTGTGATAATCGTTTTTTTTTTTTACACTTTGTCAAGCTCATTTACTAAAACTATAAACTACGACGTATGCCGCTAAAAAATGAAGGTTTATTGTAACGGTCGAACAATGCCGCTATGCCCACAACTGGTTTAATGCTTACATGTATTATCTGTGGGTTCACGCACCAGCGAGAAGGGTTGTCAAAATTATTTACTAGATTTGTTTATGCTACTTTGTCATTTAGAAATTTGTTGATAACATAGTAAGTACATTGTTCTTTTGTTTAATTAATTTATAATTATGAACACAAAAAGTGGATATTTAATGTTTGACTTAATATATAATGTTATTTTTAATTACGCTCGTAATTAATTTTAAAATTCTTTGATAGAGGGCCGACGAGAAGCGCAAACCAATCCCGTTCTTTGCTTTTTTTATGCTGTATTTGAATCTAGAATTATTCAATTAAATATTTTATTGTGTGTGTTAATCACCTACTTTTATAAAATTTTGCGGACGAAATAAATATAAATTTTACATTTATAGTTAGTTTACCAATCCTGCTAGCTTTTTGCTCGTTATTGTCGCATCTATAGCCACGATTCGGAAACGAGTCGTGAAGCATCAGGACAGAATCAGTACAAACCAGTCACAAAGAAAGGAGTTGCCAAATTTCTTTGTACGCGATGGAATTGATGCCTCAGTTAGGCGGTGACATCGAGCCAGCACGCGTAGACTTTTGAAGGAAGGGGGAAGCAGGAATAAGAGAGATTAATTTCTCAGAGCACTCGCCGTGATATAGTCGATAGAAAGCGCTCAGCGCTGCTATCTCTCGACGCAATTGTAAAGGCTCGAGGGTGTTAGTGACCTTTACGTCGCCAATAATGCGGACCGCACGTCGCTGCAACCGATCCAATACCTCGAGTAGGTACTTAGCGGAGCCATCCCAAAGGTGCGAGCGATATTCAACGCAAGACCGTACCTGTGTTTTGTACAACAGGCACAGTTGTTGTGGCGTGAAAATACGCCGCACCTTGTTCAGAACTCCGAGTTTCCTTGAAGCTGTTTTTATGACAGCCTCGATGTAATTCCTTGGACTAAGGTCGCAGCGAACATCCATCCCCAGCATGGCGATTTTGTTTTGTATCACCAGCGGAGTGCCACAGAGGGAGGGAAGAGGGGAAAATAGTGACTTTTTCGCTGTGAGAGCGCATACCTGTGTTTTCTTGGCATTAAACTCAACAGGATTATCAGAGCCCTATTTAGCGATGAGTTCTAACGTCCTATTGAGTTCAATGACAAGATCCTTCCTCTCAAAAGCCTCTCCTTAATTTCCGCTCGCCCAGCCACTGCGCGTCCGTGGTATCCACCATGCACTGTACTATCGTCTGCATAGCAATGAATGTTCCTGTTATCATTGATATGCAAAAGAAAGAGTGTGGGAGATAACACAGATCCCTGGGGTACCCCAGCATTCACTACATAGAATTGTGAAGCGCAACCATCAACTAAAACACGAAGGCTGCGCTTGTGTAGGCGATAGGCGTATGCGAATAATGTCCCAAGATATTATTACACATACCATAATAAATTATATCCCATGGTTGATACCCATAACACAGCTGTTCACTGTTCAAGTATTGTTGTTTGTCTGGGGAATAACTGATGCAGTTATTATACTCCCATAGACAAGATGTGTTTTATCTGTGGATACTAGGTACGACACATACATAGACACAAGTTTATTAACTATATTAATAATATTATTTGACACGAATTTCAATTAATAGCCAATAAAAAACGTATTTTTAAGTAATTTCCGTCAACAGCTTGATCTATTTAAATTTAATGATTGTATCATAACAATAAATGAGTCATAAATTATTTAGCTTATTTTTTTTTCTTGGTTTGTTACAATGTCAATATAAAACTGTACTAATATTATAAATCTGTATAGCCTATCACTATCAGCCTCAATTAGGAATTAAGGAAGAAGTTAACAAACAAACTTTAGATCGTGCACTAAAAAAAGTTTTTGATTTATATATATCTTTATGTTTAATTCAACACTTCCATTTAACTGATTACATCCGTAATACTTTAATTTTACTTCAAACGTTCCGCCAACATTCAAAAAGCCATTTTTTTCATGAACCCATAATTAATACCATAGATCATTCAAGATTTCGACCAATTATATCACTTCAATTCAATGTCAAAGTTGTTTATTTGTGCTTACTCCTTCTGTAATTGAATTAGGCTGTAAACTTGTAAAGCTAGCCATAGTAAAAGCCATGAAAATAAAAAGCGGAGTAATCATGACACCCGCTGCGTCTGTCTGTTTCTGTCTGATAAACTCAAAAATTACTGAACGTATTTTTATACGATTTTACAACGGGGTGATTTAAGAGAAAGGTTTAGTTAAATATTGTACAAGCGTCTATTATTTTCAGTGTTCCTATTTAAATTTTACTTTGAAGCAATAAAAAGTCTTAAAATTCTTAAAGAATCTTTAGGGATTTTTGTGTTATATATATTTTTTAATATTTTTACAATTTTTAAAATCACTAAATTAAGAAAATAATATGTTTGTCATTACAAAGTTATGTCGATCAGAAAAATTTACATCTGTCAAAAAGATCAAGCTAACTTGTACAGGGTATAGGTATAGAATTCATTATAGCTTTTGTGTGAATTGGCTGAAATGTAAAGATAGCAGAGAACATCACCTCAACTTATAAGATACTATTACGAAATAAAAATTTAATGTGAATCTTCTTATAACAGTGCCAACCAAACTTCCAGTTCAAACTTAACAGATTTAACAAAGCAACACAGTTTTCAAATTAAAATCAAGTCAATAGAAGATGTTATCCGTGTACACAATTAGTGTTATTAAAAACGTGTATTAGTTATGATGATGATAAGAATATTTTAGAACATTTTACAAAATTACACTTTTATAATTATTTATATTTGTTTGTCGCTACTCTTTGTGTAGTAAATACATAATTAATAACTAAACTTTCGAATCATTAATTTCTAAATAAAAGATAAACATACGATTGTTTACAAATGTTTTATTGATAAATTATTTAAATGATTTTTACGTAACATTCAACTTTTCGAGCTTTTATCTTAAATTCGAGAATGGCAACACAGTTGCTGAATCAATCAATCGAGTCATGAAGATAATAAGCGCGTAACTAAATGTTTATTTGTTAATATTTAAAGTAAATAAGTTTGTTATAAAATTGTGATATGTAAAAATAATCATTTTATTAGGCTACGAAATATGATATAGGCTGTGAATTAAGCAAATTAAACATTTGTACCGGCGGAGGGCGTGAGGTAAGTGTGATGTTTTTATTTTTTTTTCAAGTTAAAACACCTTGTTTTATTAGTTCAAGAACGTAAATCCTTTGTTTATTACTTTAGACATACGTTAATGTTCAAAAACTTGAAAAATATTGTGCCAAGACGGGTTTATTTTAATTTGCATATCTTTGCCATTTTTAAAGTTTTTTAAACGTAAGGCGTTGTTTATTGTTTATATTTTAATATTATAAGTTTAATCATTCGCCCTTTTTTACGTAGAAATAATTTATTTAATGTTTTAGACGAGCTAAATTTTAATCGTGAATCTAAATACCCTTAATTAGTTAGAAAGTTAAAATACAAGTATATATTTAAATAAAAATTAAATATGTGTACACACGAAATTTGCGCAAATTTTATTTATTTAAAAAAAAACTGCTACTCATTATTTCAAATTAGCTTAATAAATTCATATTAATTTGCTTTAATAATAAGTAACATAAAACAAAAACATACAAAAAAATATAAGACAGGTTTCACTCAACTTTCTCCTAACAAAAAATAGTTGAATACATTTTCAGTTATTGTACAAATACAAATTGAAAAAAATAAAACAATTTCTCTATTAATATATTTCAACAGTCAACATATTAAAAAAATGCCATTATGTCCACATAAAAATTAAAAAAAAAATTAAACAAGATTATAGTTCTGTGAAACAAATATGCATGCACATTTTTTAGAGGAAAGTAAATATATACAAACAAGTATGTCACAGAAAAAATTCTCATCACAATTTCTACCACATCATGCTAGCTTAAGCATAAAACGGTTTTATCCCACATACAATATGCTTATTCATGTATAACTAATACCACAGATAAGCTAATTAAAGTATTATGTGATAATATCGTTGTTAAGAATTGGTTCTATGTAATAATTTTATGTGGCCACATTTTTCTTTTTTAATAAATATTGTAAAATAACATAAAAGGAACTTGGCCTTAGGCCAGCATTGGGACTTTCATAGGCTGCTACATACTTATGATGTAAATTTTTGGTATATATACTATTTGTATATATTAATCTTAAGCATATTTATTTATGGCAAACAACCTTTTTATCTTTTTATGCATAAATGCATTTGCACATCAATAATAAATTAATATATATTTTTTATTTAGATCGTTTATTAATGACATGAAAATCATTAAAATTATAAAATATATTTTTTTTAATCTATGTATATATTTTGAATGTAATATAACCAACATTTTCTATATATTTACATATAAATATAAATGGGGAATAAACAATTGAAAAAAAAATCACAATAAATAATATCATCTTATTATTTTCTTCTTTTTATTAGATAATGGACAACATAGGTAAATCTTAATGTATTTAAATTACTAAAAGTGATAGACACTTCATCGTTATCATTCACGGGCCCTATCCTATTTATTTATCCTGACTGCTTGTTGGTGTAGCGGTTAGGTATAATGCCGCAGATCCCAAGCTCCTCGTTTTTGTTCCCCAGGTTGGATCAATAAAAAGTTTTTTTATGTTTTGTTCAAAATTTCTTAGCAGCAGCCCGAGTCGGTAAGTTGGAAGTGTGTAAGTTGGAACCTTATCTCTCATAGATAAGGAAGAGAGAGTGCATTTGTGTATCTACACACATCTGAGCTATAATATGTCCAGCATAGTTGGTTAATCTAGATCAAGAGCAAGTTATCCTATTTTTTATAGCTAACGCAGTGCAAAGCCTCAGTGGTCCACATCAACCCTCATTAGTCTATCAGTTGTTAACATAACACAATTTGTCTTGCGTTGTAACTGGCCCATTAATTTTGTCACAGGACTGGACCTTATTGACCGATGAATCACAAATTTAAAATGAAATTCCTCTAAACCGAAGTGAATTGATGTAAGTAAAGTGTCTATTTTCTTAACCCCCTATCTGTTTAACGAGTCGATAGCGGAAATATGTTATCTGTTGTGTAATGGTCATTCCAGTTTTATCTGTGTAACGCATTTCTTAAAAATGTCACTTTAAATTTAGAATTCGTGCGTCGAATCTAAATATATTTCTTTTTTTTTTATATTTCATGATAAAAGATCTAATGGCTAAATACGTTAAGGGACTATTTAATAAAATAATAAAATATTACAGCTATGGTGCTAAATATTTAAAAAAAAATTGCATTTCTGGAAAGAAATTCCCACTAGCAGCTGAAAGTCCAGATGTCGAAAGTTGCACTTCTATTTTTACTCTATTTTTTTTTTAGTTTCAATAAATAGACGGACTGGCGTATAAGATACCTGATATAAATGATTACCACTGCCCGAAGACGTGAGCACTGTACGAAATATTAACCATCCCTTACATGCACCTCCAACCTTATGAAAAAAGATACGTTTCTTGTGTTCTAAGTTACACTGGCTCACTCATCCTTATAGCCGGAACAAACTTTTGTAGATTGGCGGTAGAATATGTGATGATTGGATAGTACTTACCCAGACGGGTAATAAAAGCCTTACCACCATGTTAATCCATGTATCGCAAAGCGCTTAAAGTCATTAATACTGCGTTTGAACCTCTCCCCGCCCTTCCATGGTGTCAAATTGCCTTTATATATATATAATTGTATTCATACCTATGGCTACACTTGTGCACTATACTATTTAAAGGCCGCAACGCACCTGCAAGCTCTCCGGTGTTGCATGGTCCATGGGCGGTGGTGGTAATTTTCCATCAGCCTCATTTGCCGCCTTCTTACATATATATATATACCGTTGACAATAACCACCGTAGCCTTAATACGTGAAGACGACGTATCATCATTTGAGTTTTTGTCGAGTTATTACAAAACATATATAAACCATCCCTCACAACGTGCATGCGCTGAAATGGAAGCTTACCGTGTAACCGGAACCCAGCGACAGTTGGCATTTGCTGGTAGAATAACCAATCAATGGGTGCTGTCAACGGTCACGGTAAAGAGCCTTAATACCATGGACTATTAGGTCAAGCTATCCATATTGTTTCACAACGCCATATTATTGTGTCGATGGAGACGTAGTGTAAATATACGCTATCAAATTAATTGACTTTCACTGATATGATACTAGTATCCGCCCACGGCTTCGCCTGCGTTTGAGGGGTTGGGGGTTTTGTGTTAGGTACTCTATGATATTTTCTATATACCTATGTATGTATGCAAAATTTCATATGATCGGTTGAGTAGTTAAGGCGTGAAAGCGTAACAAACGAACTCACTTTCGCATTTATAATAGATGCTAAGTTTTATATTTGGTTCTATTTTGCGTAAATGTATCCACGCATCAAAACTTACTATGTCCCGTACCAATGGACTTATAATGAGACCACCTTGGAGCAATACTAAAGCTTACGCAAAACGAATCAACAAAAACTAAACAAAATCCTTACAAAAACAAAAAGATGAACAAAACTGGTGGTAGTACTAGTACACTCATCAGATATTCTACCGCAAAACAGCAGTACTTAGTATTGTTGTGTTCCGGTTTGAAGGGTGAGTGAGCCAGTGTAATTACAGGCACAAGGGACATAAAATCTTAGGTCCCAAGGTTGGTGGTGAATTGGCGATGTTAGCGATGGTTAACATTTCTTACAGTGCCAATGTCTAAGGGCGTTTGGTGACCACTTACCATCAGATGGCCCATATGCTGGACGAGCATTTCTATTAAAAAAATATATATATAATGTGCAAAATCTTTGTTAAGTAATAAGACTGAATGAGAAAGATTTTTAAAAATTACAGTGTTCGATTTTTGAAAAAATATCGCTCCGAAAAATAAAGTCGCCAGCCTAGAAAATTCTATTTTGTAATTCGATACAAACGAAAAAGGAGGTAAGAGCCAGTTTCGTAATTTATCACTCGTCTGATGATTGGTGACAGCTCAATTATTTATCCAGTGTGCCATTTGAAAGCGTTATTAATTCATAAAGCATTACTTAGACTGAATTGGTCAAGTGTACGACGTGAATCTTAATAGGTATCAACTGACTTATGTCAAAGACGCGGCTTTGTCTCATGATTATTTTTTTATTTTCAGTTGGTTATTGTAAGCTTTTTTCTAATTTTAAAAGTCTACATTTTGACATTATCACTACGTGTCGTGAGTTATAGAGCCTAAAATTTTATTCTGAAGTTAATGGAAGTATGTTCCATTTTTGAAATTGTGTAATTTTGACATATCCCTGCTTGTCGCCATGACTAGAGTTTTATTCTGTTTGGAATTATTGTAAATTTTAAAAGAATTTGACGTTTTTAAGTTCTTATAATTATGTATATAGGAAGGCAACTATGCTGACCATTATACACTTTACTAGTTCACACCAGTCCCCCCCCCTCCCTCGGGAATCTAGTATGCATACAATTTTTATTGTTTCTATAAATATAGCTGAGTAATATTATTAATTATTAAGTTTGTGAGCAAAAGGTTTTCTATTAAAATGTGTTAGAGTCAATTACATCGTTTATATTTTTTAAATTACAATTCAAATCTGCTTGTTAATAGTTACTAATAATAATTTTTAAAAGTCTATTCAAGCCAATTAAACATGAAGCTATCGGGTCTCGGGAATGTCTTACCGAGAATTATAACCGACAACAAAATCAAATCACTTTGGTATAAATTACAGTGCTTATAATTTAATTGTAACATTTATTTGACTGATCTGTGGTCAGCAGATAAAAAAAAAAACGAAGTAAGAGGCCTTTCTAAGACACTGGTCAATGATTCTGGTGGCCAAAGTGCTTACTTGGGTCACTAGAAGTTACTTAGTTACTTGGCGGCTTTGTGATTACTTGGCGGTAGGACTTTAGCCCGTCTGACTAAATGAACAAATATTCTACCGCCAAACAGGTTTGAAGGACGGGTAAGCCAATGTAACTACAGGCACAAAGGACATAACATCTTAGTTCCCAAGGTTAACGGCATTGGCGATGTAAGGAACGCTTAATATTTCCTACGGCGCCAATGCCTATGCGTGGTGAGATCTTACTAACAGGTGATTCATTTGCGCGTCTGTCTACAAAATAATTAAATACTAAATATATATTTGTCGCTGGCATGGTATGCTGGAGACATTCTTTTTAAAGATGGCTGCCTCTCTACCATAGACGTGACACTCCGCTAGAGTACCAGTAACAAACTAATCTTAACATAGATGTTTCATATACATATTTACAAGAAAATTAGTATAAATCATTTCGTTTCTCATGCACATGCGCATAACCGGGAATATCATTTCCACATCTGTGTGCATTGCAATCCGGGTATATTTTAGACAAGAGTGAGTATGTATTTGTAACTTCTAGGCAAGCGCGTTCCATCTTAAGCTAGTTTACGCAGGTGGCTTTGAATGCGTGCGGAGAGGAGGGAGGTGTTAGGTTAGGTTGACCATGTCCTTTCTGCACCCATAATAATGTGTACATGCAAAATTTCATGATTATCGGTTGAGTAGTTAAGAACTCACAATCTAAGGATTGTGTCCAAGAGTTAGTCTATTAACACTAAATAAATCTGCTTTCTACATTTAAGAAGTCATCCAATATAATTTTATTTATATTCTCCGTCTACGTAATGTTTAAATACACAGAATGACGGTCTGAATCATTTCTATATTATTAATTATATAAATAAATTTATTACTAACCTTTTATGTCCACCTGTCATCGTTTCCCGCCAAGCGTTTTTGACAGTGCATGGCGCGAAATGCGAAACAACGCCCGTGAACGCGTTCGATATTTGATTTTTTTTGTATCTGGCCAGTGTTTGTTTTAAAAGGACTTTATGCTTTTTTATCTATTTGTTTTAAAGTACAAGTGTCAGTTTATGGAAAAATTAAAACTATAAACGATTTAGTAAATAAATTAACACATAAATTAATTTAATATATTTCACATAGTTTAAATAAAATAAAAGTAGGTATACATAAACATGGGTCACAATTATTTTATTGCGTTGCTATAATATGTAACAATGTGTAGGGTTGCCATCTATTAAATTAATTTTCAAAATAGAATTAGAATTAGACTTTATCCACTTACGTCGTAGTTAAATAACCTTTTTTTTATACTTTTGCAATAAACGATATTTTTCGCAATTTTTATTATTAACACGACAAATTTTTGATTTTGTGCGAGTGTGTATGTTTTTAATTGCATATAAATTTGAGAGGGTAATACGAAACAGATATACTTGTAAGTAAACACAATGTATATACGAGTGTCGTCACTAGGGATGGGACCCTAGGTGTTTTTTTGTGTAGCGGATTTTTATTGAAGCTTCAATAGCAGTGGTTTACGGGACGTTAAGCGATGTAAAAAGTCGCAGTTTTGATCTTTCCCCTTGGGCCAATGTTCCCACTCCTATCACAACAAGCTTTACGCGTAATTGGAGAGGTAAATTCTTAACGGGTTGAAAATTCGTAGGGTATTTCTATCTACACACAGATCAATCTGTACTCATATAGTATTATTTATCTCAATTTTAAATTATTTAACATTTTAAAATAGGTTTACATGTTTTATGTGTCCAATATATGTATAAAACAGACACACACAAATGCATATACACAAAACTTTAACACAACTTGTTTATATTTTCTTCTTATTTCTTTTATGTAATTGCAATGTTCTATAAATTAATTCGTACAATAAGTTGCAATTGCGGATAACCTAAGATACAAGTTTTGAAATTTAATTCAGGATAGCCGACAACACTGTGAAGTGACGTACGATCTAATAACAACATTTCAAGTAATTGAGTTTCACGCAATGCAATTTTCATCACTGATTTGTAAACGAAACATGACAAAGATGAAACCCACTGAGTTTCTTTCGCCGGTTCTTCTCAGGAGTGTTTGTTACTTTTCCGAAACGGTGATAGTTTCTAATTTGACAATCGATAAGCAAGTGTAATGCTTCTATGTTGAATAAAGTATTTTGATTTGAATAACTTAAGTACTAAAAAGTAAAAATTAAATGAAAAAAAAAATCCGATTCAAATAAACTCTGCAAAGTATAAAAGAAATTGTCGAATTGGTTTTACATTTTGACAAATAGTACTAATATATGTACATTTTGACAAAGTTCGATAACGTAATATACGTCCTCGCGTCTGGACTCTACTACCACTTAACATCAGGTGGAGTAGAGCCATATGCCCTCCCGGCAAATAAAAAAAAAAATTTTGAATATCGATTTTTGCTATTGAATATCTTTTTTTTGCTGGCTGTTTTAATACCTTGTGCTTATTATTAATAAAAAAAATGCCGCTTCGTTCACTTATACTGTATTCATTTGTTTGTCGTATCTTTATTACGTTCAGTGAAAATATACTGTAATACATTTAGAATTCAATTACTGGCTTAATATATAGTTAGATCAGTTCTTTTATTTTCAATTCCAAAACACCAAGTCATCGTCTAGATCGCCTAGACTGCATTTGGATTTGGACATCAGCCAGACGTGAGTTCGATGAACTATCGTGTTTATTTATTTTTTTGCATCACAATCTTAGATGCAATGCGGATTGGCGAAATACTTAATGTTCTGTTAGGCTTTGTACAATAGAAAACATCAATACAAATTCTACGATTTATTTCCACGTCGTTACGGATTACAAATCCAAAATAAGAACGCCTTTACTGGCTTCTTAATTTGGGTTATGATGAGACTGAATTATTACTAAAACGATCAATACAACATGACCCAACTTATTTTTCCTTTCTATTCCCTTCCTCCATCCCTTCCTTTATAGTATATATATTTAGATGTATATATTATATTTTGTTAAATTAAATGATATTTGATTGTTGTTTGCAATTAACAAATAATAAATGATATCGAATTGGAGGGCATTAGAAGCTACGACACAGTATTATACTATTGTAATTACTACATATACATTGTTTAAGATATGTATGATTTGTTCAAAATAAATAAATAAAAAAAATAAATTGTACTAAAATTCAAAACTTAAATGCATTTACATAAATGGACTATTATACTAAAAAATAAAGGGTATTTTGTATTATTTACATTTATAAATGAAATCAAATAAAAATATACTTTATTGAAGTAGGCTTTAACAAACAATTTTGAATCGTCATTTTGCAGAATATATAATTCTATCAAGCTACCGGTTCTGAATGTAGATTCTAAGGATATGAACCGGTAAGGACTTGTAGTTGTTTTCTAACATTTCGAATTAAAATTTATATTAATCAAATACATTAAACATAAATAAAGTCAACAAGTACCAACTCTATGATATTTTGTCATTTAAAATTTTGTGTTGAGTAATATACTGTATATATTGATATATATTTTTATTAAACGATTTCAATTTATTATTTTATAAATAATGTTTTTTTAAAACGATACATTGCTTGCATTGAATTCGCTTTTTATGTTTTACAGAAAAAAGTTTGCTGTAAAAAAGGTTACATATTGATATAATTTCGATTAAGACGTGTGATTAATTCAATTTATTTTTTAATTCATAATTGAAAGGCAGTTGGGAAAATTGTTTCACATATTCTCTCTGTTATATAATTTGCTATTTAGCCTGCACTGGCTACCTCGTTGGTCTAGCTAGATGTTAAGACTCGGAGGTCCTGGGTTCAAATCCCAGGTCGGGCCAATAAAAAGTAATTCAGTTTTTTGTTGAAAATTCTCAATAGCAGTCCGGAGTCTAGAACGTAGAAGTGTGTACGCATCCGTGCCTCGGAAAGCACGTAATGCTGTTGGTTCTGCGTTTGAACTCTTTCCGGTCGTGTCGGATTGCCGTCCCATCGGATTATGAGAGCTAGGGAATAGAGAATGCACAGTGTTTGCGCACACACTTGTGCACTATAATATCTCCTGCGTAGTTGGCTGTGGCCGAAATCAGTCGGGAGGACTATTATTACTATTATTATTTAGCCCGTTAATGTGTCTCCCTGCTGAAATGTTTCTTTTCTCGAAGATATAGAAGCTTTTACACAACACTCCTTCTATGTGTCTCCAATTTTCGTGCTAGGCGGTGATGAAAACACTGAAATACTGCCACACGTGTTCTATAACCTTTTCAAAGGGAGAGGCCTTAGCCCAATGATAGGCTACAGGCGGTTATTTTACTATTCACTATAAATGAAACTTTTTTAAATGTTGCCACTTCATTGAATATTCAATGGAGTAATCTCGCAACGATCTAAAGGAGTATTTCCAGTTTAAGAAAGTCGTAAAATTATAAATAAAACGATGTTATACTTGACACGTGTTATTTATCAAGGCTATAAAAGTTATTTGTACGTATGTATATCCTTATTACGACGTATATAATTTTTATAATATAATTATTATACTTAAACTTTAAACAGTAATCAGTGTAAATTAAACCTTAAAAATTTCGACCACCTGATGGTAAGTGGATACCGCTCATAGACAAACAATTCTGGTGGTAGGGCTTTGTGCAAGCTCGTCTGGGGAGGTACCACCCACTCATCAGATATTCTACCGCAAAACAGCAGTACTTGGTATTGTTGTGTTCCGGTTTGAAGGGTGAGTGAGCCAGTGTAATTACAGGCACAAGGGACATAAAATCTTAGGTTCCAAGGTTGGTGGCGCATTGGCGATGTAAGCTGATGCGATGGCTAACATTTCTTATAGTGCCAATGTCTAAGGGCGTTTGGTGACCACTTACCATCAGGTGGCCCATAAGCTCGTCCGCCTTTCTTTTTTATAAAAAAAAAAAAATTCACCACCAGTCTTACATGTTTTTTACTAAGATGTTATGTCCCTGGTGCCTTTTCAGTTTATAAACATTTATTTCTTCAAAAAGACAAAAACAGTCTCTTATATGAGATATGTTTACAATTTTAAAGAAAATGTTATGCGGGTAGTTCGTCGTTCTTGTAATATTAATAGTTTTGTGAAAATCTATATTAAGTATGTTAAATAAGATTAATCTATTTATAAAAAAAAGTAATATCGTCACGAGTTTAAACAAAAGAAAATAATAATTAAACTCGTAAACAATACGTTGGTAGTAGGTTTATAACATGTGCTAATTTGGATTTAAATATTTGCATTGAGTTACAATTTTTAATTATTTGAGATAATTTGTTATAAATCTGCGCACCATCGAAGTTCCTTTAATAACTTTAAGGAATCTTTTATTACACTGGCTCAACTTTCCCTTCCGGAATACAAAAATTTGGAGGATCTATTTGGTGGCAGGGTATATCTGATGAGTGGGTAGTACCTACCGAGCGGGCTCGTACAAAACCTACCACCAATATTACAAGGATTCGTTTATTTCCGTATTTTATCCCTATTTACTAATCATGACCAACTGACAGATGACCACAATACTTGCACAAAGCCCAATCCCCAACCTTCCAATATTGGTTCCATTTACTAATTGTGTACAGCCAACTAAACAACACCAATATAATCATCTATGATAACAAACCTTGGCGACGTTTGCCAAACAACGTAATATTAAACAATAGTCACGGCTCTGAGTGAATATTTAATGCCAATTAAGATTTTGTCAGAATAATTTCGCAATGTTTTTAGTTTGGTCTCTAATTGATTTGTTCGTTTATTTTTGCATCAAGAATATATGTATTTTTTTTATTGTGATAATGACAAGGTATCGTTCAGCTGAGTCTCATACTACTTTCGAAAAAAAAAAATATTCTAATTTTTTCATAAAAATTTGGATAATAGATATTATTACAAAATATATCAGTGATACGCCTGGCCGTATTTCGCGCTATTTCCCGCCAATTGTTAAAACCAATCTGACAGCTTGACGTAAAGAAAGCAGCGGAAAGTTCGACTCATTCTGCTCATAATATCTTATATTTTTATTAGCAACTTCAAATTACGTTCGAATTTCGAACGGGCGACCACTAGTATATTCAAAGTCACGTGATATACGTTTACACAGCTTTGGATGTGTGTCATTCGCCCTTCAATATAAAAGCGAATCATAAGCACCATGCCAAATGTTACAGGAAAGAAGCGAAGACCGAAACTGCCGAAACTGAATCATCGCGCAGTATACGTTAAATCTTCAGATTAATCAATTTATTGTAATACTTGGTCACCGAGGCGCATTTGGCTATATGCTGGATCAAGTAACCGCCTATTTTGTTTCTTGCTACAAAATTTATAATATTATATAATAAAAATGAAGGTATATAGTAAGTTATGGAAAGGTTTATTAGGGAATAATTGCAACGAAACTTTTTTTAGAAAAATGTTTTGATCTAAATAAAAGTCAGTGGCCTTGGAATAAAAATCTGCTGAACATTTGTGGGAAAACTTAATATTTTATTCTATTCTATATCTGCTTCAGTTATGACTCCGTTCATTTGAATTATAGATATAATATTTTCAAAACATAAGAACTTTTTAAAAGCAGGACATAACTTTTTAATAATCGGTATTTGGAAATTTATAATACTCAGCGATACTGACGAATAAAATCGATCCCTTATTCGTACATTATACGTTAAGAGCCAAACATCAAAGGTTCTGATAATTTATGTAATAAACGACCGTCTACTTTAATACGTGTGAGTTCATTTAATGTTTTTAAAATAAAACAATTGAAACAATATTCAAAATTATCCTCAAAAGTAAGTACATTAAATAATTTGTAATAACTTACGATAATTTAGCTTAACTTTAATTAGTCGTTTCTTAGTTTGTGTCTTTTATGGAAAAAAAAAACTTTAAACCAATATAAATCGTCATTATAAGAAATAATAATTAAACGTAAAGCACTAAATTCGCTTCATCTCCAAACTTTCCGTGTACTACACATTTCACGGCATACTATAATTAACATAACGTTCCCGGAGTAAGTATTCCCAAGAAAACGTCAGTTAGCGCGTTAACGTGATAAGCGCTCGTGTCTGACACGGGACTCGAGATAGTGGCCGATAACACAACGGTATAGTGCATTCCGAGTGACCGTGGTTCATCCTGATTGGTTTATAGTCAGTCCGGATCCCGGGGCTTTCCCCATTACCAAAACTAACTGTCAAACTAATTTTTTACATCGTTAATTTAAACCTAAATGGCTATGGTGATGTCCTAATGTTTGTTTGTGTGTCAGTTTGTGGTGTGTCATACCGTAGCATGCGCAAGCGATCCCTTGACGCTCATTCAACAGACATACACCCCCCACTTATTGTGGGGGAAATGATTTTTTTCTAGCGACATAAAATAACGTGGTATACAATATCAGTCAGTTGTCAAATAGTGCATTTTAATAAAAATATAATCCTGCTCACTGACGCTAAGTATATTTCCTGTTATCATCTGTGATAGGGCTTTGTGTAAGCTTGCTATGTATATGATATATGCAATGTTTATATGAGCTTAGTAATCATTAGTGCTAATCGATCCGTACTAATCTCTTAGTGACAGGTGAATTATTATTGATCGGACAGCCAATCTAAATGGAACCCCGCCACTATTTTACTAAGCTTGTAGTTATTTACGCGATGAGCACCGACAAGAGCTTGGTGAATTATGGTAGAGGTCGTGGACTTGTCACTAAGCAAAACAAAGTAAATAATTTACACGACGTTAGTTACTAATGCTAATGTACTTGTCAGTTACATTAATATATTTTGTGTTAACATACTGAATAAGTGCTTAGTACGAGTGCTAGTGCAAGTGAATATTAAAACGAAAATCTCTATTCAATATAGAAGCGTTACACTTGCGTATTGATTGTCATAAATCTACCACCGGTTCGGAAATAAACACCTCAGAGCTGAGAAAAACCGGTGAAAGAAATTCAGCGGGATATATTTTTTTGCGATACTATCGCAATACTATTTACTTATCAGCATGGTCCTGTATTTTTTTATTTTTTTCACTGGAAAAACGCGTTACGCGTTCCCCTACGGGAACAGTACTATTACTAGGGGGGGTATGTATGGCTCGCCGGTGTCCAAGGCGCCGAGTGCGTCCCGAACATCAGAATACACACTAAAAACCAGCGGTACCCTTTCAGTCTTATCGAGGAGCGCCACGAGATCGCTTGTGCATGCTACCGTGACTATCGGCAAGTCCCTCATCAATATTCACTAAGCACTTATCGCTTGCTGACAGTGTAAACAGCTATGTCATGTGCTCAGTGACGAATTGAAACTTCAAATGCATGCCTGGTCATTAATACCATTCTGCTAATACCAACGTCTTAACGATAAGTTACTTATCATTTGTCACTAAGCAGGTTATACTAGGCGATTAGCACTAATCACAAATACAAAGCTGGCGTGAACTTAGCGTTACCTACCGCCAAGCAATACTGTTGTGTCATGTTTCAATTTGAAGGGTCGGTGAGCCAGTGCAGTTATACAAGTGATATAACATTGGTAGGACTGTCGTTAGCTTCTAAATCATAATATATAAAACGTGTTTATCATATGGAAGCAGTCTCACCATCCAGGAATAAAAACATTTTATTCTTTAACTGTAACGAATTTAATTTAATTCAATATAATTATAATCTATACACACAGACATATATGATATATTTTAATGATAATAAAAATCGATTTGCAAACATAAACAAAATTGTAGAGAAAAAAAAATTATACTTTTCATAAATATTACTACGAGTATTTTTACAATCTTAATGACGATATAAAACTACAAAATAAATATATATTTTTTTTTTTATAGAAAAGGAAGTCGGACAAACATTTGGGCCACCTGATGGTAAGTGGTCACCAACGCCCTTAGACATTGGTATTGAAAGAAATGTTAACCATCGCTTACATCACCAATGCGCCACCAACCTTGGGAACTAAGATGTTATGTACCTTGTGCCTGTAATTACACTGGCTCACTCACCCTTCAAACCGGAACACAACAATACCAAGTACTGCTGTTTTGCGGTAGAATATCTGATGAGTGGATGGTACCTACCCAGACGAGCTTGCACAAAGCTCTACCACCATTTTATTATAACAATAAATTTAAAAAAGCGAGATCACTTTTTTAAAATTTCTTAGGCGCTTCCTTATCGTCACGTGCTCATGAATCAATGTAAGATTAAAAAAAGTGTTACATAAACATTGGCCAATGCTGGCCAGTGTTTGTTTTGAACAGTATTTGAATATAGAATGTTTTGTTTCGTTTTTCGTTTGTGCGTTTTCGGATGTGCAAGATCAAAGAGATTACAGCCTATCCTTTTATTGTTTCGTCATTTATAACTGATCGAAAGACAAGATGGTTTTAAAATGTGTATCTTCATTTTAAGTGATTTAAATAAACATTATTCAATTTTAAAGCATACCAGATATGGAGTTCCAATAATAACGAATTAGGTATCAATCGAAGCTACCGTCAATTTAATTAATTAACTTTTATTAATTATTTTCTTTTTTCTTAATTTTGGGAGCGTTATAAATTATGTAGGATAAGAGCGAACGCTATGCAAGATATTTTTACGGATTAAAAGCTAAATGTCAAATTTACGCGCCCTTTTTGAACTATAATGGCGGCAATAATTTACTGAGATGTGTCACAGATTATAATTCAGCCTAATTATGAAGATGCTATATTTTGCTTCCTCATTCCTATTAAATGTCGCACTGGCGCTTTGCCAAGCCATTTTGATTGTTACATCACAGATTCACGGTCTGCACGATCTGTAAAAAAAAGGGGATCATACTTAATCTTTTACATAAAATGGATGTTGTTACATAGTTAGGAAAGTTGGTACATATGTATTAGAATTTTTTCGTGCTAAAAGTTTTTTTTGTTTTTTTTTTTAACACCAATAGTGTTGTCGTCATACTATTAGTAATTTTAACACAAACGCACGCAACTGGGTACGTGTTTGTTTACGACTCGAAATAAAAACTGTAATAGTCAGTTATACTACAACTGAGTTCGAAGTGTATTTTTTTAAATATTGGGTTAAAAATTCTTATATCCCATTGTTGGCGTCGCAATATTGGCGTAGAGAGTTTATACTTCTTACAGTACCAGCGAATCGGGGAAGGTGACTTACCATCTACTTTCTCATCTACCTCGTTGAAATAAATAAATAACGTTACTTTTCATAACTGCAAAGTTGGCTACGCAACGCGCAGACCATCTTATAATATATCTATGGTTCTAACAAACGATCGTACTGTTATTGGTAACTTGCCAAACGATCGCTCGCTACGTCAAAACTTTAATGACGTAACATTTTTGGGATGACGAGCATTACCGTGAATTGTATCTTTATTAAAGATGTCGCTTTTCAATGGTCACTTTTATTATTATCAAACAAATCGTGACTGCGTGGAATGGTGGCTGGAACGCTAGCAGCATTTCCTCTTTGAAACTAAAACTAAACTAAACTTACATATATATAACTGAAGGTAGCTTTCAAAGGTACGTGATCCTACGCATAATTTACGCACGGACAGCTACGCACCGCACCGTGGCTCTTCTAACGGTGCGTGTCAGTCTGTGTCGGTTTTGAGACTCGAAGACATTTTGACGTTACAATATGTAACGTGAGAGATAACGAATCGCTGCAACTACAGCTTTCGCAACGCACCTTTGAAGTCACCGACTCGCGGCAGATCCGACGCACCGTTACGAACTTGTCTGCGATTCCACAGACAATACTATTGAGTGTCGGTGTGGGCTGATCGGCGTCCGTCCGTAATATCACGCACTTTTATATATAAAAATAGATATTGGTAAATCTGTTTAAGATTCATAAGTTAGTTTCTTACCTCTTTTTTTGCAATAGGCTGCCTGACAGAGTTGAAATATTGATGATTCAATAGGCTTTATTGTAAAGTTTACTTTAATAATAATAATATCCTGGGACATGGGACATTATTCACACACGGCCATCTGGCCCTAAACTAAGCAGAGCTTGTGCTATGGAAACCAGACAACTGATATACTACACATACTACTTTTCGTTTGTAAATACATATTTACATAGATAATTACACCCAGACTCAGGACACAAATGTCTGTCCTGGGTAGGAATCGAACTCACAACTTTCGGCGTGAAAGGCAAGTATCTACCAACCACGCCAACAGGTCCGTCAAAAAAATATGAATTTGAAATACAACTGAATTGCATCGATTACTTTAAGACTGCTTGTTCTCATGGAAGCTAATATATATTTAAGAGTAATTATTGTGCTCCGAAAGCCTGGGAAAACCGCGTGTCGTTGGTGAATGGGTGTCCTTTTTTTTTAAATACATTTGACAATAATACGCAAAGTGTGATGCAAAAATAAAACTAATAAAATCATTAATTATACTTGCCACCGCAAAGAAGAGCTCCAGGTTAATATATGCATGTCTTGCGTTTCCCGTGCCTCAGTAAGGAGCTACTCAAACTTTTAAACCAAAAATATCATTAGTTGTATCATTCGATAAAACTCCATCGAGTTTTACACCAAAAAGTTTTCATTACCGCCATCACTTTATCACATTTAACACTTCGATAGTAACCATAGCTCCGTAACGAATATAGATCGGTTGACTCAGACACAAATCTCTTCGTTTATTTCTGTTATGGGTAAGGCAAGAGCCCTTTTGGTCTTCTTATACATCTGTGTGTATTTTAAAGATTTATATTTAATTTAAATTTTCTATTTTTTTATCTGTAAACATTTTATTAATATGATTGTCATTTTTTTTTATTGTCTTGCGAGTTGTCACTGGTACAAAATATTCTGCCAATGAAATTTATTAAGTCTTCTAAACATTTTACTTAATATATGAATGAAGTGATAATAAAGTAAAATAAAAGAAAAGTCGCAGGTTCGATTCTGAACCGTTGGGCTATTGTCGTCCCGTTTCGCTTTAATTGAAGGGATAAATAGGAATATTAGTAATACCATAAAAAACTGACATTGCTTTTATTTGCTTATAAATTATTTTAATACAACTTTTGATACCTGGCTTAAGTTAGCGACAATTGACTTATTTTAAATAATGTCAAGTTTAACTTCGTTAAGCAAATAACTATGTAATGTATGTATATAGAAAACCAGTTAATGCTATATTCGTACCATAATTTGATTGAGGTTTGAAATTCAATGAGAGTGAACTAATTATATTAATTAATTATTATTCCTGTCATTGCATTACAGAGGTAATTTATTACTTAATAGCTTATAATATAAAGGTTATGTATATATATTATTTTAGATACATAAGCCGAGATGGCCCAGTGGTAAGACCGCGTGAATCTTAATCGATGATCGTGGGTTCAAACCCGGGCAAGCACCACTGAATTTTCATGTGCTTAATTTGTGATTATAATTCATCTCGTGCTGTACGGTGAAGGAAAACATCGTGAGGAAACCTGCATGTGTCTAATTTCACTGAAATTCTGCCACATGTGTATTCCACCAACCCGCATTGGAGCAGCGTGGTGGAATAAGCTCCAAAGCCTTCTCCTCAAAAAGAGGAGAGGAGGCCTTTAGCCCAGCAGTGGGACATTCACAGGCTGTTACGGTTAGATACATATTTATATTAGGGGTAAACGTTATTTAAAAAAATAGAATAATATTTGAGCTACAGTTAGAAGTAAATATTCAAAAGGTTGAAAGATATTAAGGTATATAGGCAGGTATTGCGTACAATAGGGTCCATCTGTACCCATAATTTCATAATGATCAAATGATTAGTTAAGGCGTTAAAGCGTAACAAATAAACAAGCCAACAAACTCACATTCGCAATTATAATATTAGATTAGGATTTCATTTATCATTTCCATCAAATTGCGATTTGTACTAACGTTAGGATATTTTTGTGGTACAAATATAACCTGAAAACAAAATAAATGTCACACCATAAATAATCACGCACTCGCAGACGGACAACGAAAATAAAACGAACGCCCGCTGCATTCTCGCGATGCAGTGTTTTTTTTTTTTCAGCTTCTAAATTTGAACGTGGCCACGCGCCAGTATCGGCGCGTGCGCTCCCCAACGCGCATTACTGTTATAAAATAACCAATTTAAATATTGATTTTTTTTTTTTCGGTGGCAACATTCTTTTCGGTAAATATCGTTACCTTTTTTCGAAGATATTATAGATTTTATCCTGTTTTAGCGTGTTTTCTTTTGTGATTAACAAATTAAATTAAATTATAGTATTTAATTTTATGTATTTTTTTTTTTTATTCATCTAATAGAGCGTATTTTTAAACGTTTACATTAAAAATGTTTTATAGAGCCCAAGCATAGAGTCCTGTGTCGGCCAGAGCGTTCCAAATTTAAACTAGTGCTGTTCCATGTATAAATAAAGAACTAAGTGATGAGTTGAGTGGCAAACGTTTCTTGTTCCATGTTCGTACTGTGGACATAGACAATTATATAGATTTTAAGTGAAAAGTTTTTATGGTTAAAAAAAATGGGAAAGAAGAAAAAACCAAACGGAAAGAAGGGCGCGAATAGATTCTTTCGCTGGATAAGAAGGTATTTATGAAAGTGTAAAAATAAAAATGTTTTTTTTTTAATATTAAAAAAAAATAACATGATGCATGATTTTTTTGTGTTTGTTGTTATAATATACATAATAAATAAGGGTGACTAATATATTATATATTTATGAAATACAAGTATTAACGGGCAATTTTAGATGTTATATTTTTTAAATGAAATAATTAAATAACTTATACAGGCTTTCTTCTTAAACTTGTTGTGAATCCTTACGATTTCCTAGATTCAATTCAAGGATTAAATAATAAGTTTATATTTTTCTTGTAAGATATTCTTAGTAGCAGCCAGTTTAGAAGTTAAACATTTCGGTGCCTCGGAAAGCACGAAGTTTTCCGTCATGTGAAATCTTTTCGTTCGTATCGGATTAGCGATCGGATTATAAGAGCGAGACAATAGATAATGTACTGTTTTGTCACACACATGATGACATGTACACTATATGTTCTGCGCAGTATTCCATTGAGAATTCGGCCAAAATGACGTCACGATATAGTGGTCTTTTATTGACATTAAAATATTTAAACGATAATAAACAAAAGGTAATTAAGTAATAATACGGTAATTCGCGACTGCTTATGTCTAATAAACAATGAGATATATATATATATATGTTACGGGAGTGCGATATGTAAACAAAGAAACGTCAAAATATAAGACATAATTTTAAAATTTAAAGAAAATTTAGCAGTTAAAAGCTTTTGTTTTGAAATATGAAGGCGAAGCAAGACCGCCTGGGAAGGTACCACATCACATACACATTTTTGCGTTCTGGTCGGAAGAGTGAGCAAGTATAACTACAGGCACAACTATAAGCGGTGGTAACCACTATGAGGCTATTTGCTCGTCCGCCTACATATTTAATATAAGAAATAATAGACATTGGTGTTGTAAGAAATATTAACCATTCCTTACACCGCCAATGTGCTTCCAACTTTGGCGCCACTATATACAATTAGAGGGCAACTGTGCTTAAATCGCAGCAAGTCGTTTAGATTGGGTAGAACAAGTGATGAGTTTGGTACCTACCCAGATGTACCAGCACAAAACTCTTACACCAATTTCTCTCTATTAATGTCGAGACGAAGTTCTTACCAACCCTACCCGTTACCTATCTACTACCTACCTACCCGTTTGTCAGCCTTCCTAAAACGAAAATGGCTATTCTCTTTGCATATGTTTTGTACAGATAATAAAATACTCATATTCACATAGTCGGTATGTTGATAACTAATTAATTCTGGAACTTTCCGTCTGACTTTCTAAATAGCATTAGCCGCATAATTTCCTTTGGAATACCTGATATATATATATATATATATATATATATAAAGAACTGGTCACACCGTATCAGGTATTCCAAAGGAAATTATGCGGCTAATGCTATTGTTTGTTGTTTTTATACATTTTTGTATCGTTTGTATTTAACTGAACTGAAGTGACTGACTGACTGATAGTTATCACCAGACTATCCACTATATGCTACCAACGAGTCTTTAGTTATTTTGGCCATATTTCCCAGAGACAACCAGACAATCTAGATAAACTGTACTGTAACTGTGTGTAGTAGGGAAGGTCGAGGTCGATTACCTAGCCGCTGGTCCGACCAAATCCAAAATATAACGGGACTCAATATTCCGACTGCCTGAGACAAGCAGAGGATAGAGTAGTGTGGAGCAAGCTAGTCACATCGGTGAAAGCATTTTAGCACAGGACAAGCACGACCTTCAGTAATGAAGCACACGAAGAAGAAAATGTATCGTACATATATTCGGTTTCAATAAAGCCGAGGTGATTCAGTGTTTTGAACAATTGAATATTAACCGGATATTGCGTATTCAAACAATGGCCCGAGCCGGGGTTTATGCCCAGGATATTGGGCTCTACAGCCTTATAAACTTGACACTGGACAACCAAGTCAATCAGAAATAGAATGCATTATAATATATATTAGTGAATTAGATCTTGACGAGCCGGTTGGCGTGGTTGTGGGCTCGATTCCCACCCAGGACAGACATTTATGTGCATGAACATGTCTGTTAGTCCTGAGTCTGGGTGTTTATCTATATGAGTATGTATTTAGAAAAAGAAAAGTAGTATATGTAGCATATCAGTTACCTGGTTTTCATAGTGTAAGCTCTGTTTAATTTGGGATCAGATGGCCGTGTATGAATAATGTCCCAGGATATTTTGATCTATGTTTATTCGACCAAAAGGTATGTATATTAAATGTTTCACGGTGTTATGACTTCTGTTCCGTTCCGGATATATACAAATTCCGTTCAATAAAGGTGGAAATATAAGCAGACGTTCTTGATTAATATATCTTTATTTATATTAAGCAAGCCCCCCCCCCCGGCTTCGCCAGCGTGGATAATCCGCAATCTACAGTTTTAACGTATGGAATTTGAATTATACACGTAAAATTATCAAATTATTAAAATGGCTGATAACTCGGAAGCAGATATATTAATTTTAAAAGAAGCAGTTTTTAAATCACAAGCAAATGCATCAATTTTATTTATTTGCATAGATACAACACTATTTCAATTCACTATATTTTATATCTACATACATATGTCAACTATGATTTCACTTCCAAAGCTTCCATAACAACGTCGACGACATTATTCAAAATCTCGACCAATGACATCGCGTTAATTCAAGGTCAAAGTTTGTTTATTTGTCTTTACTGCTGTAGTTTTTTTTTTTATTTCGTTTATTTATTTTGGGAAACATACATCATAATATAATACATAAACATTTGGTAACAAAATAAGTTTCACATAAGCCAACAATGTTTCCACTTTTACATTCAAACATGGAATGAACCTAACAATAACAAGTTATTTAACAATTAATTAAAATATATAAAGTATTAAAAAGTAATTTAAAAAACAGAACAAGACAATATTCCTTATTGTACTTGTACTTTATATTATAGTAGCTGCCCGACATCGTAGGGTAAAATGAAAATTTTATACCGTGATATTTTTAACCTATAAGATATAAACATTCGCGAACCGATCTATTCGATCATACTGTACTATTTTGTTCAACTGACTGCCTCGTTGGTCTCGTGGCTAGATATAAGGCAGATCCCGAGGTCCTGGGTTCAAATCTGGGATTTGTCGGGCGAATAAAAAAGTTATTGGGATTTATTCTTGAAAATTCTCAGTAGCAGCCCGGAGTCTGGCAGTTGGAAGTGCGTACACTCCCGTGCCTCGGAAAGCACGTTAAGTCCTGCACATGAACTCTCCGGTCGTGTCGGATTGCCGTTCCATCGGATTAGTGCGCGTGTTTTTGCGCACACACTTGTGCGCTATAAAATGTGCTACTGCGCAGTTGGCTAATCTCTCTTGAGATTCGTCGCCGTTGCCGATATCTGTCGGAGGACATCATCAACAGTATTGCGTGCCACAACACGGTGCGTATTTTTTCACATCTTAAACTACTGATTCGAATTGCAAGGGGCGACATAAAACGTATAAAGTTAATATGTTTGGACTCTACTACCACTTAACATCAGGTGTAGAGGAGTAGAGGCATTTGCGCTCCCGGCAAATGTAAAAAAAAAGGTTATTATTTAATAGAATATATTTTTTATTTGAATTTGGAAAAATATATGTAATATACATACTTTGATCTGATTTCGACAGTTTCTGGCATGATCACATATTAATTAAATAAGTAACATATATTTATGTCTATACGAATATTATAACGATAAATAGTTTTTTAGTTTGGATGAAGCCATGATGTGTGTCTTCTACGTCTATAGTCCAGTGTGCCTAGTGCGAGTAATTCCGAGTATTGTCTCTAGATGGCGTTGCTTTCATTCCATGCAAATCGCAGTTAACATTAACGCTGAAATTGATTTAATAATTATATAACATAGATTAGAACATAAAAAATATTTAAATTAAACTTTATTATTAAGAAGTTTTACTAAGTAAAACATTTGCGAGTTGATATTTTATGGAATGATATACTAGTCACCTGAATAGTTGCTGAATCGTTAATTAATAATAATTTAGGGGAATTTAAAATATAATTTCGAAATGACATATAGCTTAGTAATATATCTTTTATAATGCGTAAAGATCATACGTTGCTATATTTTCTTCAAAGATTAACACTTCGTTTGAAATACAAAATGGCGGTTCTTAGACGCTCAAACAAATCCAGCCTAATTCTTTAATTGGCTTAACTGTTTATTTCATTAGACGTACCGAAAACAAAATATTAGTTGGAATTTAATGTTATGTAAAGAAAAAATAGCTTATATATAAAATGTATCAGATTTTTTTAACCCCCGACACGAAAGGGAGGTGTTATAAGGTTTTTTTTTGTTTGAAACCTGATGTGATTAATGAAGATCCATTAAGGCGTTTGAAGCTCATCAGCTCATTTCCTGTTTGAAAAAAAGGAGCAAATTTCAGATCCGATTGATTTGAAATAGCGGTCCCGGTGCGCGCGCTTGTATTAAAACATACTAGGTACTCATAATACAATTAAATGTCCAACAAACATATATCACTTTTGTGGTACCTAAACAGACGGCTTGCCCAAATAGTAGGGACCATTAAGTCTATATATTATTTGTAAATTTGAAAAGAAAAAGTTTTAGTGAGGTAATCTTCATATATCGGATGAATATCGCCCACGCGGTAGAATCGAATCGAAGACTTCTGAAAAAGCAGAGGTGACCTTGACTCGATTTGTTTGTAAGTTTGTTTAATATCCATAATTGCCAGTTCTAATAGACAATAGGTCTGTAGCTCGATAACCCCGGTCCCCGGTTTCCCGCCAGCATTCGGAAGATGTATTAGATTAGAAATGAAACAATGACTATGACATAAGCGTGTAATTGACTATTGTAATGCATCCGGTCATTCAAAACGCGATTATCTCCCGGCTGTTACGTAGACAAGGGCTCGGACCAAAGAGCTCGAAGTGCTATAAATTAAATTGATACTTTAATTTATGCCGCAGGAGTTCTACAGCTGTAATCGTTTGTTTTTTTTTTTTAACTTAAAATGAATGTAGAGTTTGAAAAGTATAGAGCTCCGTGTGTTGGTATGTGCGCAATTATGTCGGGAACTAAACAATTGAATGTTATGATTCTCGGTGTGTGTGTGTATGTCGTGATATTAGTGATTTTATAAAATATATATATTTTTTAATATTCAACATAGTGCTGAAATTATGACTGTGTTAGATACATTTTATTTAATCATATTTTTGTTTCAGACCAGATAGTATTACTAATTACACATAGCTTACAAAATTAATTTAAAAAAATATATATTTGGTCGTAGAATCCATCAGTACTCATATCATTACTCACCCGTGTAGTGTTGACAACCGACTTTTGGTGATATACTATTTTGATGCGTGTATTCTTGTTATTTTATGATTATAATGATCAATGTCGCATATCACATACTGACATTTCACGACCGTTTATTTGCGGTGAGTTTCGAGTTTGTTCCTACAGAGCTTACAAAATTAATCATATAAGCAATAATAATTATAAATGATAAAAACTAGTGCACTTGACGGCATGTAATCATATCGGGCTAACATCGCTGAGGGTGTGACTCCCATTGTTCCCCCAACGCCACCCACTGATCCCATTTTCTTTTTTGGCATTAAACCAACATATATTACGAATATGACTCATTTTCGTATATAAATATAATATTTGTGAACTCGACTACAGCGTCACATATCGGATCCAAGCAAAACAATGTACCGTCCTCTCAACATAACTAATGTATAGTGTAACTATTCCTCATCGGTTAGAACAGTGATTCTCAAACATTTTTTTTTTGCGCCACATTTTAACGATTTCAAAATTTGGCTGCACACAAAGAAACTTATATTTAGTTTAAAAACCTGATGGTAAATGGTCACCAAACGCCCTTAGACATTGGCACTGTGAGAAATGTTAACCATCGCTTACATCGCCAATGCGCCATCAACCTTGGGACCTAAGATTTTATGTCCCTTGTGCCTGTAATTACACTGGCTCACTCACCCTTCAAACCGGAACACAACAATACCAAGTACTGCTGTTTTGCGGTAGAATATCTGATGAGTGGGTGGTGCCTACCCAGACGAGCTTGCACAAAGCCCTACCAGTAAAAATATAATACATCTTCAACTTATATTTCATTTTACATATTCTTATTAGTTATTTTTCGTCTTGTTCTGTTATATAAGCTGTTTATTAAGCGAGGAAACATGTAAGAGCTAGTACGCTGTACATATTTATTGATAGCTGATATAGTTACTATTTTTTGTTGTCACAAATTATGCCACACGTGTATTCCACCAACCGGCATTGGAGCGTGGTGGAATAAGCTCCTCAAAAGGGAGAGGAGGCCTTAGCCCAGCAGTGGGACATTAACAGGCTGTTACTGATATATTAAACAGGATCAATAAACGTGTTCGTTATATTATATTATATAAAGCATATATATAAATAGAGTGTTTATTTATGACATAATGATATCGATGTCGTTCAAGTGTTAACATAAGCCGATTACATTATACGTAATCTTGTTTTTTTTTATCTTTGATATAAACGGTCTTATATCGACTACTGGCATTGAATTAAATGTTATATCATACTAATATTACAAATGTTTAAGTCTGTTATGCTTTCACAGCTAAGAATTTGAACCGATTTTGATGAAATTTGAGCGAGATTGATGAATCAAGCTTATAGCGGTACATAAATTTAGTTCTGAGGTAATATAAAAGAATTGCCGAATTGAGTACCTTCTTTTTTTGATTGGTTAAAAAATATGTGTTTTTTTTTCTTAAATGTATAGGCTAGCGCTTGACTGTTATCATACCTAATGGAAAGTGAGATACTGTCTAAGATGCGCGCTTGCCTAGAAGATGTCTATTCACGCTAGACTTGAAGGTACCCATATTGTAGGTGGTGGGGAAAACGGAAGTCGGGAGGGTAATCCAGACCTTGGCGGTGCGTATCAGAAACGAGGAAGCAAATCGTTTCGTACGTGTCTTAAATACGTCAACGTCAACTACGTACCGCGTGTAGATCTTTTCGATGCCGTTTGTGTGACGTTTGACTTATGTCGCCTATACGTTTCAACATTAGAAACCGCGAACCGATATTATATTTCGAGTGAGTCTTAGACGCTTCAAGATATCTAGACTTAAAGAATTTCAGAGAATCATCGAACTCGGGGATCTATAGATCTCTTACAGGCAAAGTAGAATTGATCGTCCACTCGTTCAATCTCATATCATCTTGTATCTCTTAACTACCAATTTAAGAACATAGTATCTTTAACATATGTGAAAACTAAGTTACTATTATGTATTTTGCCATAACAGGGGCTGACTTTAAAAAAAATGCCGATATCCCTTCCCACAGTACAAACTATTATCAAACTAAATGTTATCCAAATAGGTTCAGTCGTAAATACTAAACACCGATTTTTAGTCCAAGATTATAAACGATTATATTTTACATAAGACTTAAATGATCCGTGAATAACAAAATAATTAACATAGACGAATTAAATGTCAGGCAATTTAACGCCTGATCTATTTCAATGCACGCTGGCTATCGGGCTATAAACATTGTGAAGACGTGTAAACCTTTAAATGAATCAAAAAAACAATAAAAGTATCGTTAAAAGAAATATAGTAATTGTGTGAACAATAACAAAACGAAAGCATCTGGTAAAGTAAAATCATCACATAGAAAACTAAAGCACGTGCCAACAGTAATAAAAAAAACAGCCATTGCGTCTGGGCTGTCCCCCCTTCTTTCACTTCCCTCTAAGTTGGCCCATCAAACGACGACATTTTACAAAACAAGGCATACATTGACGTTTTTAAGTACAAAGGCCGTTTAATGTCGATTTCAGACAAGCGTTGGACTTTGTGTAACGTCGTTCGTTCGATATATTCAATTTGTAAGAGCGATATTTGGTTAATTCCAATCGTACGGAGACCACGTCATACTGTTGTGCCGCCTACATGTAACAGGACGTGCGCGCGAGTTTAAAAGAATATTTAACAAGTGAAATTGTTTGGGAGTGTCGCTGGGAGTTATTCTAGGGTCATAGTGCTTTTGAATACATGAATTTCATGTTTTGTGTCTATACTGTGCTAATCTCTCAGTGATAGTATTACTATTTATCCAGTTAATATATTATAAAGTTTGTGTTTTTCTGAATGAAAATCTAGTTTCATTGAATCTAAACGGCTTAAGTTGTTAAAATGATTTAAAGTTGGTTCTTTATTTGAAATTCAAAATGCATGATATGTGTGAGTATTTTTTCATTTTTGTTTTATACGTGAGGCTTTTTTGAAATGTATTTTAATTATTTTCATCAAACTAATGACTAAGCGGTAAAAAATAAGTGGGTCGGTTTATTATTTATTGCAACGTGAATTTTAATTACAATACAAATACGGTTCAAATTTAAATGTTTGTTTATGTTGAATCATTTATGCATAGATGAATCTATACGATTGATTTTCTTACATTTTTTGTTTAGTTTTCTTGATTGTTTTTTTTTTTTTTTTTTTGAAAAGGCAAATTATTTTGTTGAATAGATAAATATAAAATAGCTTTTAATTATATAATACTAAGGTACATATTTATTATCTGGCAATGGAAACTGTTAAGCTGTTCAATGGTGACGTGATGTTGATAAGAGAGATTTATTCTTATCACATTTTTTATGTTTTTTTTATGAAGCGAATGAATAAATTAGGTCTTAGAGAGATGGGAGAAAGAGACAAGACATTATCGACAAAAAGATGACCTATCGCTTCGATCTATATTAGTGATCTAAGATCGTCATCTTTAATCATGATCGAATCCGTTATGTGATTAATTTGAAAATTAGAAAATAAATAACAATTGTATTATAGATTGGCAGTTTTATTTTAAAGAAAACTGTGTATACGAACAAAACCAGCCTACCGTTAAAGCTTATGTATGTACTTATGTATATTATCACCAACCTTTATATATCAATACATAGGTTGGCGAGATTCTACTATAGGGCTTTGTGCAAGCCCGTCTGGGTAGGTACCACCCACTCATCAGATATTCTACCGCAAAACAGCAGTACTTGTTATTGTTGTGTTCCGGTTTGAAGGGTGAGTGAGCCAGTGTAATTACAGGCACAAGGGACATAACATCTGAGTTCCCAAGGTTGGTGGCGCATTGGTGATGCAAGCAATGGTTAACATTTCTTACAATGACAATGTCTATGGGCGTTGGTGACCACTTGCTATATTATATTAAAAAACTATAACTTAACCTCTCAAACTAGTGAAACATTTTGTGTATAATGTTTCTAGTATATTTGACGGGCCGGTTGGCGTGGTTGGTAGATACTTGCCTTTTACGCCGAAGATTGTGGGTTCGATTCCCACCCAGGACAGACATTTGTGCGCATAAACTGTCTGTTTGTCCTGAGTCTGGGTTTAATTATCTATATAAGTATGTATTCACAAAAGAATAGTAATATATGTTGTATATCAGTTTCCATAATACAAGCTCTGCTTAGCTTGGGATCGGATGGCCGTGTGTGAATAATGTCCCAGTAATATTATAGTAGATAATGTGTCTATACATATATAGTGAAATACCACTCACCGACAGACTCATCACGAGATATTCGATACTATATTTAAGAATCATTCGCGACATATATACTACTTCAACATTATTTACCTACATATTCTTATATACCCGTGTGGAGCCTGCGCGGTCAGCTAGTAAAATATTATGTTAACATGACGATGAATATATTTTAAAGTATCAGTGCTAGGATTTTTTTCTAAGTGAGTTACTGAAGATATTATCGCCAGTATTATCAATATAATATTTAAATGCCTAATGGTCAAAATAGCTATTAATCCAAGTCACATTTCAACATATCCGTGAGACACGATGTGAAATTTCTAATAGGCCAGTGGGCAAGTGTAATTATAGGCACAAGGGACATAAAATCTTAGGTCCCAAGGTTGGTGGCGCATTGGCGACGCCAATGTCTAAGGGCGTTTGGTGATCACTTACCATCAGGTGACACATATGCTCGTCCGCCTTCCTATTCTATAAAAAAAAAATGAAACAATGCATGTGTTTTACAAAGAAAAATATATTTAAAAAAAATATTAAAAATTATCCAGTTACAGACCGCCAGACCAATAGTCATATTATTTATCTAAAATCCAAAAGGTAATAGCGTGTATTTGTGTACTTTTATATGATTACCATCCTTTACGCGGTCCCCGCTTACGTTTGGACTTAGGATGTGCAAACACCTTTCTCAAGGAAGGAAGTTGTCGGCAACTTGGTTAGTTGACCTTAAAAACGTGTAAAAAGAAACTATATAACGTGACAATGAAACAAAGTGTGGGAAATATGATAGTTTCAATAACGAAAGTTTCCGAGATACGGTCGTAATGTAACGTTAGATCGTTCGCCGCGGTAATACTTTCTATCGTATCATGTTACACTTATCGAGTTGTTTTGTCGTTTTTGCAAAATTTCTACGTTAAGTAGAAACAAAGTATCAGCGGTTTCATCGTGTGAACTTGTCATGTCATTCTCTATCACTAATGTCCTCCAGACCGATATCGGCCACGGCGGCCAATCTCAAGAGAGATTAGCCAACTACGCAGGAGATATTATAGTGCACAAGTGTGTGCGCAAACACAGGTGCACTCTCTATTCCCTAACTCTCATAATCCGATGGGACGGCAATCCGACACGACCGGAAAGAGTTCAGGCGCAGGACCAACGGCTTTACGTGCTTTCCGAGGCACTGGAGTGAACACACTTCCAACTTCCAGACTCCGGGCTGCTACTGAGATTTTTCTGACAGAAAAACCCAATAACATTTCATTGGCCCGACCTGGCAATTGAACCCAGGACCTCCGGGTCTGCGGCCTTACATCAAGGCACTAGACCAACGAGGCAGTCACATATATCGAGCTCTATCACTACACACAAAGCTCGCACAACAATAACAACAATATTTTAAATAGTTTGTTTGTTACCCTTTCACGGTTTAACCCCTAAACCGATTTTAAAAATTCGTTCATCAATGGAAAGCTACATTATCAGCGAGTAACATAAGCTACATTTTGTCCCCGTATTCCCACGGGAGCAGGAACTACGCGGGTGAAACCGTGGGCAAAATGCTAGTATTATATATGCGAAGAAGAGTTTGTTTGTTACCCTTACACGTCGAAACTACTCACCTGAGCATCATGAGATTTTGTATACACATTGTTAGGGATACACTAAAGGACATAGGGTACCTTAAACCTCTCCCCCCCCCTACAATGTTGTTACACTGTACGAGAACGTTGATGCATAAATCCATCTGAAGTGGAAACCGTATGTTTTCTCACGATATTCACTTTCACCGTCGATCTCGAGATGTATTATAAACAAAAAGTACATAAATTAAAAAGTATTAGATTTCCTATAATTATTTAACAAACAAACATACTCTCGAATTTATCATATTAGTAGGAGTTAAATGAAATATTTAACTTCATAGCTTGTTTACGACGTGACTTTGACCACGAACAGCGAAGCTAATTCAATTACGGCTATCGACGAAATGGTAGCGGATTGTCCAATTGCCTTCAATAAAATTGTGCTGTCCAGCTGACGCTTGAGGATGTGCTAATTTCAAAATCATACGACTTACCTGACAATGAAGTGAAAATAATACAAACGTAAAAAGAAACGTAATTACAATGGCACGATGGCAATAATTAAAAAAAAAACTTATTATATCTTTTTTTTAAAGTAAGGTTTTTAAAGACCGGCTTTGTAAGAAATATTAAGTATCCTATATTACGCTTAGGAACTAAGATTATACGTCCCTTATTGCTGTTACACTCTCACTCACCCTTCAAACCGAAATTGTGAGTAGGTGGTGATCATCTCTGTTTATAAGAAGAGTTAGTCTATAGTCCATCAAGCCCAGATCCCTTCACGGTGCTTTCCTTCCTTTTCGAAATGCCGGAAGTGCATGCCGTGGAATCGAACTTTTGCGTTGCAGTGTAACGGTCTCCAGACCTATCTTTCGACATATCAGCAGACGACTCTATCGCTGCTTCCTTCCTATTAAATAAAATACTTTCATTATCTTTCATATTATCTTTAAAAAAAATAACGAGAATTTTTGTCACAAACCGAATTCAACTCGTGCGATATATATAAGTAAGTTCATAAAACAAATATTGTTGAACGTGAAAATCATAGTCTTCTTATTCTCAATTTTACTAAAAAAATCTCTCTAATTCATAATAGCGTTAAATGCTTCTAATCAAATCAAAACCATTCGTCATCCGGAGAAATGTCGATCGTAAAATCTCATATCGTTACGACCTTATGCTGAAAGTTTTACGGTTCAAAATTGATAGTAATTATTTAAAAAACTGACAATAAAAATCACCTGCAAGTCACGAAGCCAATTACGAGTTCAATAACCTCACCAAACTTACCATAATCCGTTTTCATAAAAACATTACAAAGTGCAAACAGAGAAACGTCAAACGTATTATTGAGAATGAAGTCTAAGGAATGATATTATACGTCTTCGTATCCTTCCGTAATTATTTGACAGGGAGATGTAAAAAATCCATTAATTAAAAAAAAACTATATTTACACAAGGTGAAGGTGCTGTCCCATACAGATATAGATTGTTATCTTGAATTTAATTGTCATCTAAAATATTTAAAAAAAAATCCTTTTTTCAAATTTCGAATAAGATTGGTTAATGTGCAACAATAATAAAAGTTTGAAAATAAATAACATGACCATTAAACGAAATCAAGATCAGGCTTATAAACGTGTGTGCGTGTACACGGGCGCGCGCTTTTGTATGTGTCTCTATTATTTAAGAATGTGTAGCAAATCTCATATGTCGTGAGCTACATTTTTAATTGTGTTTTTTTCTTATAATACCAAAGATTAAAATTCTTATTTTAAATATTCGCTTTTTTTTAAGTAAAAATAGCTAATAAATATTAACGCAACAATTATCAAACTATTATTGTTTATTTATGCAAAATGAAATATAGAAATTAATATATATTTTATTATTGTATACGCTCTCTGTATGGTCATTTTAATTAATAATAATTAAACGTAAAACTTGCAACGATTTTGAATATAGTTTCTACTTAACACCAGCAAAGAAACAGAGGTTATTTCTTTTAATGATTATATTGATTGATGATTATATTTAATTGATTTGTTATCAAGGCTTTTCTTATGACAAAGTCGGCCATTATTGTTAGTTACACCATTACGTGTGCTATAAAACAGTTAATTGTAATTTGATTACCGAGCAAGAGTTTTACGCAATAACGTCTAGCAAATTGCCGCGAATTATTGATTAATTGCAGAAAGAAAGCATTTGAATTATCAACGGCTCATGTTATGTTGGTTGTATGGATTCGTATCACGAATAGTTGATACTATCATCAGGGCCAGATTTAGAGATCTGGAGGCCCCTGGACAACAAGTGGGGGCCTTTTTCCGACAGGTCTTAATAGATTATGGAACACAAAACAATAATTATTCTGGTATTTTAATATATTACTTATTGTACTCGTCGGAATTGACGTGTTTTTCCTTTAAGAAATCTCTATTATACGGGCTCTTGGGGGGGCCCGTGGCTATAGCCACGTATGCCTCTAAATCCGGCCCCGACTATCGTCGTGTCTTCGTTGGTCTTGTGACTTATCAGCCTGTAGATGTAGAGATCGTGAGGTCAAACCCAATAAAGAGTTATTCAGTTTATCAGTCAAGAAATACTCAGAAGCAGCCAGGAATTAGGACGATGGCAATGATAACCCGTGCCTCGAAAAGCACGTGAAGCTGTTAAAACTTCCCCTGATCTCCAGGTCTTTTGATTAAGATGAGTAGTGGAATAGAAAATGCACCAGCGTTTGTGCACACACTCGAACTCTCTACTATCGCTTGATTATTTCTCTTCTTGACTGTTTCTTATTGAGAATGGCTGCCGAAGCCAAAATCAGTATGAATGATATCATTATCACATAAAAATGTCATGGCTGTATGGGCTATACCTTTGCTTTCCATTAGAATAATAAATTAATAAAAAATGAAAATAATCAACCGTTATACCGTTATATAATCAATAGTTACCGTTGTTTACCGCGTGGTCGTCGTCTGTACAAGCTCTTCTGGGTAGGTACCATCCACAATTAATAATTTATTTAATTTTTATATATATCGTCATTGGACAATTCTTATGCGATAGTGTGTTCTTTATACTTATAAAACCGTTTGCCCTGAATTACGGTCCATTTGCCGATCTTCAATTTTTTTTTTAATTTAAATAATCTTACGATGTTAATAGCTATGGCGTTGGAAACGTACCACCAGACTCATGTGTTCATCAAGATTCCTAATTTAAATTAAAAAAGAAAATGGTGTTTAGTATAACGAAGTCTATAATTGCCAATTTCCATCCACTTCATTGCATGCGTCACTGCTTCCGACTCGACGAAAATGTCTAGACAGGAAACAGACCTTGGCTGTATTCTCTGTGCCGCTTCAGGCTTTGCGGAATTTAAATAAATGTCTGTCTTGATTTCACCTATTGCGAAGTTACGTAGGGTAATATATGAAAAACAAATCCAAGTTGGTTGTCACTTTTTCCAGGTAGTTTTTTTATCGTGATTTTACAAAGATATTGAAACATTTTTGATCGTTAAGATTAAGCTACACGGCAGTACCTGTTTGGTGTCAGATTTTAGATCCGCGTTAAAGTGACTACGTACGTATTCTTGACGTTTCGAGTGTACATATATAGCCATGTTTTACGTGCGAATCGCGACAAAATTTCGCGGCTGAGTGTAAAGCTTTATATGAAGTAAAAATAAAAAATTATCTCATGTTCTATTTTTAAATTCATGAAATTTATTATACTCGAGTTAAGCGTTATCGAAATCCGTAAAGTATTCTTGATTAAAAATTTAGTGTCAAGATGTGAACCACAGATACTAACATTTAAATAAAAAATTAAATTTGTATAAAAAAAACTATTCATTCTATATTTGAATATTGAAAACATTCACCAGCTAGCCTTGTATAGGTGCTTGTGTGTATTTAAAAACTCATACTCATTGTTTCAATCACGAACGAATGCTTTAGCCGTCGTTCAATCATCGTTGAATAAGCAACGCTTAACATGAAAAACATTACCAAGCGATCCGTTTCAGCTTTATTCACGACAGCACTAGTGATGTGATCTATAACGATATATGTCGATACATTTATATTTTTAATCGTGAAAAATATATACCATAAATTATCTCTAAGTGCGATGGAAATAAATTTCAGCAAGAGGCCGATTTAAGCCAATCTCAAGAGAGATTAGCCAATTGCGCAGGACATATTATAATGCACAAGTGTGTGCGCAAACACAGGTGCACTCTCTATTCCCTCCCTCTCATAATCCGATGGGATGGAAAACCGATACGACCGGAAAGAGTTCAGGTGCAGGACTATAGGAAGTGTTATACACTTCCAACTTCCAAAGCCCAGGCTGCTACTGAAAATACCCCACAGATTTTTTTGGGGTGTTTCTGTTTTTATTGGTCCGATCTGGGGTTCGAACCCAGGACCTCAGGATCTGCGGCCTTATAGCCACCAAACCAACAAGTTTTATATGTAAGTGAAACTTAACGCTTAAATGAAACCTTACTAATTTTCATACTGATATTCGAATCAGATAGTGTTACCATTAGCATTTTTAAACGAACGTATATTTAAATAAATATGATTTGAATATAAATTTATACAACACTCTCACTGCGCCAACAGGTGTCGATGTTTGTAACCATTATTCAACAAGGCACTTCGATTTCCATTTGACCTCAGCTACCTGTGCAAACCTCTATACAAAATACATAAAAATCAAAAGTATATTAAAAAGAAATCGACCAGAATAAATATATAACTGTGTTCAATTTGATGAATAAAATTGACAGTTGTGACGTAATTTAATTTGACTAAGCGTCAACCTCTGACGGATATGACAGAAGGAAATTCAATGTTACTATAGATTAAAAAACATAAGAATATAGAAAAAACCATGGTGTCTCAAATCTGTTCCTTTGTTATATATTATCTATTGTTTTTATTGGTTTAATTTATAATGTGCATCCACAAGAATGGTTATACTTAGATATGTGACGTCACAGTTGACATATACGAATAATTACTATGTAAATTGTATGTTGTGTGTGAACTGTGATTGAGTCAATGTTACAGGCACAAGGGACATAATATTTATCCTATGGTTGAAGGAGCATTCACGATGAATGGTTTGCTTTTTCTATACAGCCATTGTCTATGGATATAAAAAAATATAGTGCCTGCAGAAGGAGAATAAAAAACATTCACTTTGAATTGACATAACATCGATGGTCGATATCTAAAATAATCTGTGGTATTCTTTATGGATATAGGATTTAAACTTTAGAATTTAAAATAAAATTGATATAAGTAACTAAGTGGAATCGTGTTGTATTATAAATAAACATAAAAAATATATATGTATGTAGTGAAATATAAATTTAAATTACCGATATCGATTGAATATATCCAATCACTATAACCCGTTGATCTGACAAAGAATAAATTGCACGCAATAGTGGATTACAAGCAAATGGTTCAACGGTCTTCTAAGAACAGTTTCAGTACCCTCGACCGTAACGCATTACCTTGATATTTATGTACAATGTAATATGGACCTTATGTTTTTATTTTTATAGCTCATATTGGTATACGTGATTTTTTTTTAATTTTCTGGTGCTGTACTAAGACTAATGGTGATACATTTTTAACATTATTCAAGCAATTTTCGGTCTTGTTTTTATAAAAAAACGATATAAATTAGCGTGTGTTATTTGTTATTAAAGATTTTTCTAGTACCGTTTGTTTTCATTAATACAAAAGAACGTACCAAAGCGCCTTATGAAAGCACCTGAATTATTATTTCGTTTTTTTTTTTTTCTTTATAGTAACTTTAACTAAGGTCAATAATATAATGCCAACCGATTGAAGTGGTTGCAATACAGATTATTATTAAAATGTTTTAGCATTTTTTTTAAATTAGATATATATTAATGAACTAATCATTCGAAAATATTTGTTACTTCGTTGGCCTAGTCTCTATAATCGGGTAAATCCCCGAGTCAGACCACAGAAAAGGTTTTGGGTTTTTACCGTCGAGAAATTCAGAAAAACAGCCCGCGGCTTGGAAGTTGAAATATAGTGCACTTGTGTTCACGGACACATTTTTAAAATTATTTTAAATGTTTCAAATTACTTTAATTAATACTAAGATAATCATGAAAATAAAACCTATTTTTTTAACTTAATTACTTACTAGTAACGGATTAAAACAAATCTAAAAGATTCGACAAAATACAAATAAAAATAGAACCCATAAAAAATCATTTCTATTTTGTGCTAATCCCCAAATTTAAATGGACTAAACGAGAAGTTTACCTTCCCAAACAAAAAAAAATTTCCAAATCGGTTCATAAACGACGGAGTTATGAGTTAACAAATATAAAAAAAACAATTGAATTTAGAATCTCCTTTTTGAAAGTCCGTTAAAAAACAATGTCATGAAAGTGCAGAGCAGATTTAATCACGTTTCTATTCAATTCGATACTTACGTTAAATAGCAGTCAAAATAGTAATGTTCATAACATTGTAAAGACTTTTAGTAAAGACCAAATGAATAAAACCACTCATACACTCATACTGTACTATTGATTCGAATTATTAAAAATAAAAATACCCGGTGCCGTCCGGTGCCTGGCACACACACACTGTTCCGGTTTATTCCCTAATCGGGAGTAGCACGCGATTTTGTTTACAGTAAAATTGATTATTTCTACGCTGTCGCATTACACTGCGTAACAATTAACCTCAGGTATTTACACATATTCTATAGCGTTGATGTTAACTGATATGTTTGGAATTCCAATTATTGTCACGAGATGGCACTGTTTTCATTCCATACAAACCGCAGTTAAGGTCAAAGCTATCGAATAAGTAAAAAAAATCGCACTGGACGCACTGATAATTTCTTTGAGTTACTAGCGAAGTATCGAATCTTTTAAAGAGGATTCTTTTGTCGATGCCGACGATGAAAACGATGTCCATAACGACATTATTGTAGGACACATAGATGGTTAACGGTAGCATGTAGAAGCGATCCCATGGGTTCCCCAAAAATGGAGAGGGTATCGCTGAAAAGGTACCATAATACCCCTATCCTCCACATTACCCCGTGACGCCGTCATTGACTGTTCGGGCCAACAGCAACAAGTCGAGCCGGAAAAAAGACATAACCCATTTCACGCGGTTTTCCGGCGAGAACAAGGAGGTTATATAGATGAGGATGATGAAAAAATACAATATATTACGCCTTTCAACTACAACAGTTTTTAACTTCCTATGTTTAAAATTGCTTGCAATTCGATACAAAGTCACCACCAATCATGCAATTTTAATATATTGTTGACAATTTAAGGAATTTATAAAAACTCTTGTTACCAAAGCATTGCCAATTTTCCTTTTGTAAACATTCAGCTTAACAATAAGATTACGCGGTTCTTAATCAGGAAATCAGCAGTTCTTGAAAGTCATAAAGTTGGTCATAAGATTTTATCTTATTGAGGTTTAAGAGAATTTTCTAACTTAACCAAACTTAACCGAAGTATTAGGTAAGAAAATTCTCACGGTCTAAATATGTTATTTCCGAGGTTAACATTTACAAATATATAATGTGTATATAACGAGTGTGGGATTTTTGTTTGAAATGCTTTTTTTGTTATGTTATGTAAGTATTTTTTTTTTAATTTCCTAACATATTTTAACGTTTTGTTAACACTTTTTATTTCAATACCCCGTTTTGTTTTTACTAATTTGTTTAATTAATTCTTTATCATTGAGTTTTATTTTTCTGAAATATATGTGATATTAATAATTACATATAATATATATATAATAGAAAATTATAATTCATTATAACTAAATTAAAAATATATTTTTTTACAGCGATTTGCCCGATGAAGAGGATAAGAAATCGCCCGTTCTCCTTTTAGGGGTAAATAAAATATCTGATTCCCCATTTTTCGTCAGAAGACGAGTAACTGACCCCCATGCTTCCGGGTCCATTAGATTCTTCCGGCCACCAAAATCAAAGTACACAAGAGGCTTAAATGGAGACGAGAGATTGGAGAAGATCAGACAGGACCTCCTTGTCCACAAACACAAGCCGGATAGATACATTCCAACCACAAAACATGAACCTTCTTCTGAATCAGATACAAAACGTCATTGTATCAAATTAAGCTGCGGGGGAAATTGCATCTGTGACCGGAACAAGTCCTCATCAAATAGAGGTTCTTTTTCCTTCCACAGGCCAGAAAATCGACAGTCATCCCTATGTCCGTCAGAACCATACGGTAAGGTTGAAAAAAGAGACAATTCGGAAAATGAAATAGAGTTTAAATACACCGAGCACATTCCAGACAATCAGCCGTCTAGCAGCAAGCAAAATTCGTACAACGTGACCCCAAAGTCGACGGAACGTAGACACTTTCTGCTCGCTAACCTCAATGAGAGATTCCGGAAGACGCTCAGCTTGGATTCTCGTAAAATTGAAACGAACCGTGTCCTAAGTCTGCCACAGGAACCTCGTCCTAAATCACTTGTGAACACGAGCAATATATGCGTGCAGCAATACAAATCCGGTGATCCATTTATAACACCAAATTTTGACAAAGCCAGTCAGCCTAAAAAGAAAAGGAAATCATTTTTCTCATTGGATACGTTTTTCGATTCAAAAAAATCGGATACCTCGTCCATAGATGACTATTGCTCTTCTAAATACAAACGTTTCGAATTGGAAAGCGATGACTCGCCGCTATTCCGACGAGACCTATCTAACGGCGTAAAGACGCCAGATCTTCTGAACTTACCCGTAATCATTGATTCAGTGCGTAAAAAGCAATCAGACACGAAAAGACAATTGGAAAAGTTAGAAAATCATTATTATAAAAGCTTAAGTAAGACACGGGCCGTTATCGACGCCATTCCAGCTGACGCGACGGACGTACAAGGACCTAGCGGGCATTCCAATCACTTATTCGTATATGATGACGACGTGGAATATATAGAACCTATACGGAGTAACTTTACAAGTCAAAGTACTTTGATACTTGATAAGAATATATCCGGTGAAGGCACCCTCAAACCGGATTCAATTTTGACTATAAATACAGACGAAACTGATATAAAACTACCTAGTTCCACGGTATCTCCTAAATCGAATGATATCAGAAACTTGGAGAATGATTTTGATAGTATAGGTGCTTATGAAATAGAAGTCAAGGAGTCGGATTTGTTAAAGGATTGCTCCAAGAAGTTGGTGGTTAAAGTGATGGATAAATCAGTGGATTCAATTGGTAGTTGCTCCTTGGACGTGGACGCGAGCACGGATTATTCAGGTACTCGATATTATTACCAATCCAATATATACAAAGTACATTAAACTACAATAAATATTTATTGTATTCTCCAATAATAAATTCTTTTTAAAAAAATCAATATAATAATTATACATTTTTGGCTTCTAGTGTTAACACCATTAGCATTTTATTCTTTTATGAAAAATTAAGTTCTATTTTTTTTTAAAGAACAAATTAATTTCCATGTTTGAAATTTGTATATATTGGCTTGGAATAAACAAATCACAGTGTGTTTCTTCAGCATGTTCTGTAGTTTAATTGTGGCGTTTCATTCGTTTATCATTACTTTATGCCTTGCATGGCGTTAAATGTATAATTTAATAAAAAAAAGTAATGACATAATCTCTTTTTATTTTACTTTCATATCAATAAAATAATTATGTTTTATTGTTTTAATGCGTTTTACTTTCTCCTCTTATTTTTAATGTGATGCTTAATTGTAATTGTCTTTGGTCGTTGTTAGTTATTACTATTCAAATAATTAAGATATAATTATTGCTTTTTTTATATATTTAATAGCAATTTTTAATATGTGTATTATATTTATTTTAATTAAGATTATATTTTTTAATTATTCTTAAATATATTCCTAAACAAGATATTTCACTTTTTTAATATATGAGAAATTAATATCATTTTACATGACAGTTCTTTTACTTCGAAGGCGGGAAAACGATAACAAAAAACATACGTTCTAAAGCGAAATTTGAATACACGTCAGTTAAATAACTTGGTCAGTCATGGTCTAGTAATTCAATTGCTTATTAATTAGTCAATATTTTTGCATAACATCAGCATAACTCATATTATGCATATTGTCTTATAAGTACGTATGCATAATATTTGAATAATGTTTTAATTGTTATAAGTTAAAATACAAGCGAATTACCTTAAGCAACAAAAAATATATCTAAATTGCTTATTAATTATTGAGCTAACTATTATTAGTGGTTAGTTTTTTAATATATAATTATTCCGTTAAGGAAGTCACTACATATTTTCAACTATTTGTCTATAACTTGTTAGTTATGTACGTTCCTTTTTACGTCTGATTTACGTCAATACATAGCTATTGCAATAAATTTAAATATATTTCTTTGAAACGGTTAAGAATGAAACAAAAATAAGGAATATTTATTTCAAGGAATTATATACCCTATTAATTATATACGTTAATGATTAAAAATACCAATAAGGTCGAATGACGTCTCATTATTCACACAACCTTTTTTGTTGTTACATAAATTGTAAATCAATAATGAAGTATTTAAATAATTAATATATAAATATTCTTTGTTTTTTTTTTACAATAATACAATTTCTTTATGTAATTTGTCAAGAAGGTAAGTAACCAATTTTATTAGTAGAATCACATAATACTTAATCGTATTTTTAGTACTTTTAAGAGTCCAGCGACTCCTCTTATGACATAAAATATATAAGAATGTTATATAGTTAATAAATTAAAATGTTGATATAGTTTTAACTAAAACATATTTTTTCTGCCTTATTTTTATTGGTACTCGTTCTCAATCACTTTTTATGCTACTTATATCTTAAACTTCATTAATTAATTAAATATATTTTTCTTTAAATGTATCGCTTATATATTTTTATTTAGAAGTCGCGATCGCCATATAACATGTCACATAACCCAGGCACGATGATGCAAGAGAGAATCTAGAACACGTTTGCTAAAATTATTCTAAAACAAACGTGTTTTACATTTATAGACAAGTTTATACATACAAACATATACGATATAGTACCTATAACAATATACCTTAATGGATCTACATAGAGAAACCAAAATCCATAATAATTATGTTTTTAATGTTAAAAAGGTATTCGATGTTACATCATATGTTCGCTGACATTTAGAATATTTATTTAGAAGTCGGTAAGATGTTGCGTTACTTTTTTTAATTTACATAACGAAGGCTGTTTTTTTTTAATTTTTAAGTGAGTCTCGTGTTAGTTACTACTCAATATTGCAAACATAAGTGTCGATATGTAAAAGTTTAGATTACGATTACAATATTTGGGTCGTATAGAAATCGCGTACAATGCAAATTGAAAATTGCATATTGCTAACAAAAGATCACATATACTCGGCCACATTAACACATCGGCCTCGATTGTGCCTACGCACTTCTCACTAGTACGGTCATTGGCGTCGAAACACTTGACGGATACGCGCGTACACATCATAATAAGCTATTCTGCGAGGATACACTCATTAATACTATGTAATCTATGTATAAACGGTTCTTTGAATGAAATAATTATGAAGATTCACGTGCGCCGACCGTGAAACGGAACGGTCCAGACCGGCCGTAACTTGTCCAGTACACGGGTGACGTCTCGAAAAAAATAAAAAGTTTGACATCTCGGATTTCATAGGCTTAGACGAGTTTTGTGGAATTGTGCTTTCGTAAATTCTATGTAAAATGATATGAAATGTGAAAAATAAATGCGTAAAACCCTTTGTCGCCTGTAATTGTTGTGTAATTTGCGTCTTTCGTTGACCAACACCGGTAAGTTTTTTCTATTGTTTCATATCAACATTTTAAAGTGAGCTATAAATTCTACCTACGATTTTCCTTGTCAAATCATTCGGATTTAGACTCAGATTACGATGTTAAAAGTTATTCTACTATATTAATGTTTCTATTCTGCCTTTTAACATAAGCAATGATTCATTGACAATCACTCATTGTTTAAAGTTCTCGTAACTACGATTTAAAAAGTAAAAGTATTTCTTTCTTTACGGTCAAAGTTTATTTTAATTATAAATAAGCTAAGAAATCGAAAACGTGACATTATTAGTATATTTATTATTAATTAAAATTAATGATTACAAATGCGTCGAAACTAAAGTTGAAAATAGGAAAATTATCCATTGCAATAATAATTATATACACCACACATTATTCAAGACTTATTTACATATCATAATTAAATTATCAATATTTTAATATATTTAGAATAAACATATTTATTAAAATAAAATCTTTATCAACTCGTAATTTAATTAATTAAATTGTTGATTTAACTTTTAAATCTTATTAATTTATTAAGTGTATGTTTATCATAATTAAAAGGATTAAAGCCAAACCATGATGAGCATTTTTATATGATTGAAGAGAATAACCCTCCTGTATTCTCTATGGCCCTTATAGCAGATACACTGATAGGTTATAGAAACATACCGTTTTTGATATATGAAAAAAATAATTAATTGATCGTTTTTTACTTATACCGAGCAGATTATATTGATTGACTCACATTCCAAATTAAAACAATGTTAGCTGGTTGGCTGTAGAATGGTTTGTGCTTGGATAGGACCCACCCAGATACGCATTTACCAACCATTAAATAATATAGAATAAAGGCCTGGCGTTAATATTTATCATTTTGTATGCACGAAGCTTTGAAAACTTAATATCTATGTTTTCTAAGATCAGAATATTTGATATTGTTTTCGAGATGGTCCATGTGTATTATCTCTTTATTAAAATATATACAAGCACATTAAAGTAAATCCAAATTAGTGACAAGATATATATGTTTATATGTATATATAGAGTAGTAGTATAGTTGTGTCACGAGATATAATAGAAATACATAATGATATACAAATTTAATTATGATAATATATAGTCAAACATAAGAGCAATAACAAAAACATTAGTATAAACGAAAATTTAAAAATTATAGCCTTTTTACGGTCAACAGCAAGTGGGCATTGCAAAATTGCATATATTGAAACTGTGTGGGTAAACTTGTCTTTTAAATCTAAGGCCGAATTGTTGCTTGAAATATTTGCTAAAAGTCTTAAGCAATATATACTTGAGTTTTTCTAAATTTGGTAATTCTTCTGTTGCTAAGAAAAAATATTGTTATTATTACATTATGTATGTATTATATACTTGAAAAGTTATAATTATGTAAGTACTCAAATAGAAATTTAATGTAGGATTACTTATCTTGAATTAAATGTGGGACACCAGTTATAGTTATTCCGTGTAAAAGTAATATAAATACATAACACTTTTAACAAACTCAAATGACCTTATAAATCTGGACCTGCATATTTTTTCTTAATTTAATCTTGTTATGTATATCACTTCGTCCTTATACTGGACATCGGACCTATTCGGACTGCCAGACAACTTTTTTTTTTCTATAAATATATAATGTATAGTTTGTTTTTATTTTATTTTTAGTTTACTTTATTATTTAAAATAAAGAGTATAAGATGTACATAGGACTCCATGTCCCCAACCAAAATCAAAGCAAAATATTCTTCAATCAAGTAGACTCATCATCGTATCACAGTATTGAATTAAATGTTAAGTCAATGGATCGGAATTTAGATTCTACTAAGAACTGGCAAGAAACTCATTAGTTCCCCTTTTTACTAATTTACATAGTTCTGTTAATTAAATGCAATTATATTTATCATTTTTCCTGCACGCAATCAACAAACACTAATTTATAATTTTATCAGCGACATAGTCCTTTAACGAGTAATAAACCTTATTAATTAATGTTTTTGCCATGAGATTCAAATAAAAAAAATGACATAAGAATCATTAAAAAATACTGTAGAAACGAATACCATTCATCAAAAGGAATTCTTTGACTTTGCGAAATCGAGAAACTTGTATAAGTCACCTTTACACATGTTCATATGATGATTGTCAATTGTTTATAAAGATCTAGGTTATTGTAAATATATAATATTCTTGTAAACATATTGTGATGCAATTATACGTATAACCAAATTGTTAAATTGTTAAACGTCCCGATGGAAGTCTTGAGTAACAAAATCTTGTTATTCTAATTTAATAAGGTAATTAAGTAAATTAATAAGTCTTGTTGTTTACAATAATAAAGACCAACTTTGTATAATTTCTCAATCAAGTTATATATGTTAAGACAATATATAACCATGATATTTATTTATTTATTTATTTGAATCTCCAACAGTTGTACATAACACACATTTGAAAAACTTTTTACATTAACTTAAAACTAACTATGCACAACCGATTACAGGAGAACACACCATTCCCAAAAACAATTACAAAATATACAAATCAAAAATAAATTAAAACCAGAAACAAATGGTAGTAACTAATTAAATTTTTGAAACAAATTAACAGTTTAATTTATTTGGTATATATATGTTTTTTCATGGAGTACCTTTTTACTCTATCCACTTCGTTGTAACTCATGCTAGACGGTGCTGAGAATAATTTGCTGGTGCTAAGTTATTTTATTTCTGAGGTACTGGTGATAGATTTTTGACAATCAATACAAACATTCTACTAATATTATAAATGTAAAAGTTGGTTTGTCTATTTTTTACGCTTTCACATTGTAACAAATCAATCTATCATTATGAAACTTTGTATACACATCTACTGTACTGATCTAAAACCTCGCCTCTCACTCACACGCGGGTAAAGCCCTATTATTATTATATACATACATATTATTCATTGCATAAAGATTTTAATTTTTAATATAAATACAATTACAATTAAAGAAACGTCCCACTGCCCGGCTGGTGCTAGGTTTCGAGATATACAAATAATTTATATAATTTTAACCACTGTCATATGTTTTGCATAATATTGTCTGAAACTTGGCAATGTACCAAGAAGGTCAAGGTTGTATACAATATATACATATATGTATACAGGACCTGTTTCAAACAGTCAACATACTAGTTAAGTTAATATCTCAATTATTCGTTAAAAATGATGGTAATATTCGTTTTTTTTTTATATTCTTCATATATGTAGCGTTTAAAATAGTCTGTGAATCTTAAGATTAAATTTTAGTGTTTGTTTCTTTTCAATAATAAATACATAAATGTATTATATAATGTATTATATTGCCTTACATATATTTATTAGTTAAAATTTCAGTACCCAGAGGAACTACTGGGTATTAAAGTGATAATACCTCAGTGGTTAGAAATTGTCATCTTAAAAAATGATTTCAAGTTAAAACCTAATGGCAAGCTTTGAGGCAAGCTACTGAATTTTTTTGTGCTTAATTTGTTTTTGTATCATGGTCAGCGATGAAGGAAAACATAGTAAGGAAAAATGTAAGTAGTAGGTAAAAATCTCCTATATATATCCCGCATCACCATGCAAAATCTTCTCCTCAAAAGAGGAAGGAAGCCTTAGCCCAGCTGTGGGACATTCACAGGCTGTTACTTCTTACTAACAGTATAGATATTTTTTTCTTTTATTTATAATTATATATTTTGACAACACAATCACAATGACCTTGGTGTGATAAGAATTATCAAATAATCTATTAAGATAAAAAAAAATGATTGACTTCTTAGTAATTGTAATTTATGGAGTTAGTGCTCATTGATATTCATTCAGGATAATTATATTTGTTGATAAATATTTCTTATTTATTTAGTGATATAAGAGTTATTACTAAGTTAGTAAGTTTTGCGGTTAAATCTGGTAAAATGACGTTTCATAAGTGCTTATAAGGGCTTATTTTAATAAAGTATTTTATTTGAATTGCATCAGTATCTAGTGTAATTTTAAAATGTGTGACTACTTCCTTATGTTTGCTTGTAAGTTAAAGTGAAGCTTGCCACAAAGTTTTCCTTTTACAATTAGATTTATTTCATTTTATAAATTGCTTTGTTTTGTGAATGTTTTCTTGATCTCTTTTCTTTAGTTTTTGTCGTTGTTTGATAACAATTACTATTGAAAATTTAATATTTTACATAAAAAAACCTCTGAGTTTCATTCACCGGTTCTCAAGTCTGGATTTTTTCATTACTAAACCGGTGAAAGTTTTTTCATTAATTATATATTAATAAATGATATGCTTAATCTATTCTAATACTACAAATTCGAAAGGAACTCTGTCTGTTTGTTACGCTTTCACGGTTAAGCCAATCAACTGATTTTGATACTTATATACCTAACACAGCCTCCCTCCACTAAAACACGCGGGCGAAAACTAGTATTTAACAAAATAATTTGTCTTGAATAAAACAATTCGTTCATATAATTATTGCTTATACGTGAAATACTTCGAGTAATGTTAAATTGAAGAATATACTAACAATAGTTGTTTATTGTTTCAGATACAACATCCGGCAGTTTGAATCTCCTGACACCGTCGTCAACGACCAGTCGTATTAGAGATTTCACGTCTCGTATACAAGAACGTGCGGCGTCCAACTTACTTCCCAACACTGCAACACCATTAGCACCCATCTCACCAGCCAGGACACCGGACGATCAAACACCAACACCGAGAAGGTCAGATAACCTCCTCAGACCGCCTCCCAAGATCCTCGTAGACACATCAAGCCATAGATCGCGAAGTCAACAAAGGAAACGTGACGAATTACCCCAGAAGAAACCTAGCTACCTTAACTTGGCGTGTTCAGTAAACGGCTACACAAATTTAACAACATATGATTCGAAATTGCGCCAGGATATAAACAAAAGCCGCGAGGCATCTCCCATTAGACCGATCACACATAATTACCAGTACAGAAGCGAAAATAACTCTCTACTTGTCCCAGTTCCTGTCAGTGCTAACAAGCTGCTCGTGCCGACCTTCGGACCTCATGATACTCGCACGAATTTGACACCAAAAGCGCCTTCCAAGGCGCACACCGATCCTCACCTAGCTTCACCGGTGCATGCCTTCATGGCTGCTGAAAATAAACAGCTTAAGAACGATTTTTTAGGCCCCAGTATGACGACCACGAGTCGTCCATATATATCGAACGACAGCAAGACGTTCGCTACGTCGATGTTACATCAGAAAGACGAGGTGGATAATGCAAAAGAAGTGACGTTCAAATCGAGTTATTCGGAGACTAATTTCAGACAATCCGTCACGACGAATGGTAAAGAAACGAGGTTGACATCTGAGTCGTACACGATATCCTCAAACGGCGTGTCGAAACGGGTCGAAATTACGAAGGAAAATGGCGAAAAGTTGACAAGTCCAATGAAAAGTTTTATACAGCAACGCGTCGAACGCTTATACGGACCGGGCGCGCTTGCTCAAGGATTTTTCAACCAGAAAAGGCACAAATTGAAGAGTTCCAGCGAGGACGATGACCCGAAAGTGTTGACGGAGAAATCTCTGAACTGTCCGAGTGAAAGATTCGTCTCGCCCCGCAAATCGAACGAGAGCTTCGACAGCGAGAACATTTACACGAGAGAGAGTCCAACGAACGAGGACCCGACAGTTCTGCCCGTGCTGAGGCATTTGAGGCCGGAATTCCGCGCGCAACTACCAATTCTATCTCCGAGGAAGAGTTTGAAATCTGACCTCTCCCCTCAAAAAATAGAACAAGACATTCCGGAACCATTGAAGACTGAAGTCGAAGAGAAGAAAATTAGTGATGTGACAAACGGTGTTTCTGTGATAAATTTAGACGATTCAATTAAAGAACCGGTAAACGGTGTGAATGGTGTTGATAAAGCCAACGGTGAAGTGATTAAAGACGCGTATTATTTCATTGATTTGGAAAAGAAAGAGACTGAAAGGTTGATCGCGTTGGCTGTTGGAGCAGAGAAAGAGCTGGAGAGCTTACAGGTGAGCTGCAACTATATATTTGTAAATGATTTCACTCTTTCTTTCATAATAAACTTCCCATTCGAATGAAGAAGACAGAGTATTGTCTAAATAATCAGCCCCTTGTAAATGTATAGCCAAAAAATCTTCTAATCAAAAAGTCCAATACAGTTTTCCATTTGATATACTTTACTCGAATATCGTAATCTGAATCAGAGAGCTCGGGACTACTACGTCAACTGTGCAAGCGACGGGCAAAATAATAATATGATCGCGTCTAAAGTTTTAATACAATATATGAAATTGATAACATACATATATAAAGTTTAATCATTGGAAATAAGTTTTCTTTACCTGATCCAAACATCGACTGTCCAAACAATTCTTAATAATTATTGAAAGAGAGAAATCAGTGTCGAACTAAAGCGGCTCCGCTTGGCGACGTTTATAAGTGAGGCCGCTACGCCGCGGATAATCTTTGATGAATATAATTCAATTGTTTTTTTATAATGCATTTCAGAATAATGAGAATATAAGCGAAGAAGTGCTTGGACTACTGCGCGCTGCTTCAGGCAAAGCACGATTATTGGCGACGCAGAAGATGCAACAATTCGAAGGTAGGATTAATCTTTTGACCAATCTCTATGGGCCACATGATAGGTAGTCACCGCCGACCATAAACATTACCACTATAAGTAAATATTAACTATCCATTATATTTCCAATGCGCTACCAGTCTTAGAAGCTAAGGAGTAATGCTATACTAAGTATTAAACAATACGCATTGAAGTAGCATCATGTAATAAGCTCCATAACCTTCTCCTCAAGAAGGGGCGGATGCTTTTACACAGCCGTGGAATATTTACAGATAGTTACTTATTTACTTATAGATATCTTACACAATGTATGTTGATTAACTCCATTTCATTTAGAATTTGATCCTTTAATACTAATTGATAAATAAATATCAAAGAAGTCTTTTTTTTTTCTTTTAAACACTATATAATTGTCATTTTTTTTCCTAAAATGTTTCAAGGGTATTGTCGGAACTAATTAAATGAAAATCTCTATTAAATTAATAGGATCAATTTAAGTAGCTTAATGCTCATGTTCATAAATACTGAATTGAACTTACAGGCCTCTGCTACAACAATATAAACGAACGTGGTGACGAACAGTTCCCCACCACGCTCGAAGATCTCCAGGGTTTCTGGGACATGGTCTGTCTGCAGGTCAGGAATGTGGAAGCGCTCTACGAGCATTTGAATTTGCTCCGTGCCAACAACTGGCAGGAAGTGAGTGGAAAATTGAACATAGTTTTAATGTCGTGTGTGATTTATTTTGATTTATTAAAAATCACATATATATAATGTTAATACTAAAATATAAATATAATAAGATCATTGCATTGTCCGTCCGTATATAATAATTATAAAAAAAATCCAAAAGTAACGTTTCTTTTTATAAAATAGGTAGGTGGACGAACAAATTGGCCTGATGATAAGTGGTCACCAACGCCCACAACAATTGGCATTGTAAGAAATGTATCGCTTACAACGCCAATCGCCACCAACTTTCGGAACTAAGATATTATGTCCCTTGTGACTGTCATTACACTGACTCACTCATCGCTTACATCGCCAATGCGCCAGCAACCTTGGGAACCGGCCCAAGTACTGCTATTTTGCGGTAGAACATCGGATATCTAATCTACGGGTGGTACCTACCCAGACGAGCTTGCACATAGCCCTACCACCAGGAATATAAAAACCAATATGTAATATGCAAAACTATAACGTTTAATTTGTATGATGTATTTCCAGATAGCGGCGCCGGCGGCGCGGCCCGCGTCGTCCCCCGCGCGCCGCGCCCGCCCGCCCGCCGCGCCCGCGCCGCCCAACGAGAAGGCGCGGCTGGCGGCGCAGAGGCGCGAGGCCGACCGCCGCGCCATGCTGGAGCACCGCAGGTCCGTGCCCAACGAGATGATACACACTCATAGTGTGTTTACAGATTAGGCTTATAATGCCCTAGCCCAGCGGTTGGACTTTTACAGTAAAGTATAGTCGAGATGGCCCAGTGGTAAGAACGCGTGAATCTTAACCGATGAACGTGGATTCGAGCCCGGGCAAGCACCTTGGAATTTTCATGTGCTTAATTTCTGTTTATAATTCATCTCGTGCTTTTCGGTGAAGGAAAACATCGTGAGGAACCCTGTGTCTAATTTCATCGAAAATTCTGCCACATGTGTATTCCACCAACTCGCATTGGAGCAGCGCGGTGGAATAAGCTCCAAACCTTCTCCTCAAAAAGGGAGTAAGAGACTTTAGCCCAGCAGTGGACTTTTAATAAACTGACATCTTAATGTTATATGGTTCTTTCGTTTGAAATTCAGTTACATATATTTCTTCTAAGACAAGAAAGGATAAATTTTCGGATTATAATCGTATTATTACACTTATTATTAAAACTATAATCTTTATTTAGCTGTCTTTATTTGGATTTCGAAACTCGTAAGAATTTTAATAATGTTTCAGTGTTGCCCCGTTGCATGTTTTTTTTTAATGTTATTTATCCAGGATGTTATAAAAACTGAGCATGATGATACCGTCCATTAATTGTCTAATTTGATAAACGATTACTGATAAACATTGTATTCGATTTACAAATATTAATTACCCAAAATGTTACTTATATAAAAATAAATATATTATTAATATATATATTTATTTTTGTATAAGTATACTGGCCGTAAAAAAGTGCTCCCCTCTTATCCAAAACAAATAAAATAATTAGTTTAATTCCACCTTTTATTAAGATCAATTAGTATTTGGCTCCATAAACTCAATATTGAAAAACGAACAAAGTTTCATCTAATAATTTGTATACAAATAAATAAATAATGTTAATATTGTTTTCAGACGTGTAGCGCGTGAGAGACAACTTGCGACGCGCTCGTCTCCGTCTGCGAGTGAGCGAGACAACGACACTGCAGTTGAGGGCAGTCAGGTGAGACAGACTATTGAATTTATATACAGACGGGCCTCTATAGGCTATGAAAGGCCTCTATAGGCCTACTGGTGGTAGAGCATTGTGCAAGCTCGTCTGGGTAGGTACCACCAACTCATCAGATATCCTACCGCAAAATAGCAGTACTTGGTATTGTTGTGTTCCGGTTTGAAGGGTGAGTGAGCCAGTGTAATTACAGGCACAAGGGACATAAATCTTAGGTCCCAAGGTTAGTAGCGCATTGGCAATTTAAGCGATGGTTAACATTTCTTACAGTGCCAATGTCTAAGGGCGTTTGGTGACCACTTACCATCAGGTGGCCAGTATGCTCGTCCGCCTACCTTTTCAATAAAAAAATAAATAAAAAAAAACATAGACAATATCTATGGATACAAGCACTGTAATAAAATTGTATATTAACAATCCTTGTCCAATTAAACTACCTCACATTCAGAGACTGATGTAGGATTCAGGATATTTTCCTTAACATCTAAGAAATAAAATAAATAATATATAAATTAATTTCAATGACTATAAGTGTACAAGTACAAATAAAACATGGTACCATAGTAAGTGACTTGTATAGTTAATTGTATGCTATTACTGCGACACATAATGCTTTATACATTTTTTTTGTTTATTATATTATATGTTATATTGATTGTAATATTTTGGCTCCCTTATGTACTTACTTGTACTTAACTGAGATGAGTAAAAAATAAAAAATAACAAAATAGTTATTACATAAGTAGTAACAACTCAGTTTAGTCAATTCAAACTTTAAACCAATTTTAAAATATACATCTTCACACTTCTATGCATATTAAACATTTTTTATTTAACATTGTACTATACATACTGCAAAATTATATACACTAAATCTCATTAGAGAACTAGCTATAAAAGACTTGCTTACATCTTGATGTGATTTCTTAAAGCATAGAAAAAAAACAAAAGAAAAAAGAATAAAAAAAAAATTTAGACTCTCTTAATGAGATATATTGTCAGATATATGAATCTATGTAATACTTTACAAGAAATTACAGTTGTATTGAGTTTCGTATTGTCGCTAAGAATTATAACCAATTCGAATTTTTCTTTACAGGAGGTAGAAATCTTTGTAGGCAAAAGTGCAAAATCAATGGTCGCCCAAGGAGACTGTGCCAGTCATGTCTCCGAAGAATCCATCGGACAGAGCTGATTTGCTTGTGACCTCATAGAATATATTAACCGTCTTAAACATAATCAGGGTCATAATACATTCATAATTGTGAGTTTTAATTTGCATTTAAAAAAAAACAATCTCGAATTAAATTTAAAAAAAAAAAATTAAAAATACATCATATAAAATGTATCGTTAATAAAATATTCACTTTACTTATATATATTATGCATATTAAAACTGCAATATCAATCTGTGTAATAATGTCTCATTCTATATTTATTTTGCTAACATTCAGTTAGGTCCATTTTGAAATTAAGTAGCATAATATTTAGGATCGTTGCTTAATAATCAAATAGAATAAAAGCTTTACTGCCATTTACGTCACTGTCACAGATTATTAATGTCAGAATGGACAAGACTGAAACGAAAAATCATTCCTATTAAAAAAAAAAATGACAATCCCAATATTGGCATAATTATAATCTATATAAAAATTAATACTCGTAGCGTCTGCCTGAATTTATTCATATAGTTAAAATGCACCTTACGCTGATGAAATAAGGTTTATTATAGATATAGCTTAAAGATACTATAACGCACCCATTGTCAACGCAATATAAGTTCTTTTTGTATAGAAGTTAACCATATTGTAAGCGCTTTTTAATAATGGAAATATATGTAATTTTTCTTCTTTCAAAATACATATTAACGTTTACATAATATATAAGGTATAAATTGAATACAAAAGTATCTGATAAATGTTTAGTATTCTTTTTTATTTTAGATTATGTAATGGCCAAGTGTAGAAGGGTTTTGTAGAAGTTAAAGCTTAGACAAGTTGCTTTTATAAATTGAAAGTGAATTTATATGTCTGTAAACAGACTGTCAAACAAAATGAAATAACTAAAGTCGATTCAATAAATACTTCACATGTTTTAACCTTTTTTTTTTCATTCAATTTGAAATGTTATTTTATGTTGACCAGCATTAAAAAAAAAAGACCTTTACATTCTGCTATAAATGATTTCTGCATATATTGTTCCTTGTGAATTTGATGATATAAATCAAATATGTTTAGAAACGAAAACAGATTGACTGATTCAACATAATAAATATTTGATATACTGAATAACAAGGTCATTTTTATACAATAACTGCATTACTAATAAACATATATATATAATAGTGGTTAAAAGCTACATACAAATTTCTCTCTTTCTGTCATCAGGAATTTAACATTAAAAAGAAGAAAACAAAACAATCGCTATACAACATTTATTATTAAGTAAATACTGTAAATTAACTCTTCAAATAATTATGTTACTTTGTCTGAGCTCGCTGATCCCAGTACTTGCTTGCATGTTATAGTATACTTAGAAATTGTAACTAAATTCATAATAGAAGAAAAATCTTACATATGTTTCCTATATTATATGTATAAAAAGATATGACAACGGACTATGATCTCTAACTATCAATGTTTATGCTTGATTCAAAAATTGAACATGTTTAACGAATCTTCTAATGTTGCTAGCACATAATAGTAAATTATACTAAAGTTGCCAGATCAATAAATTGAAAATTTAATAGCAGTATTATTTGTTAATGTATTTTTTATTGACAGTTATTTCTTTACACAAGATACTTCAATGAAATATAAAGACTAACAGATTAAAGGTCGAAGCGTGGGAGATTAACAAAATGTATATATCTGATGGGGAACCGATAGAAATTGGTTGTTTGATGATGACAATGAAATAGAAAGGCTGGTCCGAATTAATTTTCTTGTGATTGACATTTTGAACATTTTTAAACATTTTTTTGATGTACAATGTATATGTTTTTTCAATAATTAAAATATGATAAAAGTAAATTTTGCTCACAGTGTTGTGATCAATAAAAAATCAAACGAATTAATATTATTTTGAATACCTACTCAATTATGAAATATTAAGTCTTATTTTACACTAATATCTTTGTTTAAAATTGATAATAAATTTGAATAAATTATTGTTTAATTGTATTTTTGTTTTTCTTTTCATTCAATAAAAAGTTTTTGCTTACCAGTTATTGAGCTGTCAGTAACTGAAACTACTTTTCTTTTGTTTGCTTAATTAAAAATTATTATTTTATCATCCCATAAATCACGTATCTTAGTGATAACTCGATCTTATATTTTATTTAAAGCTTCGTCACTACCTCAAAATTACTTTTGCCCTTCAATAGAATATTTATATAAACAAACATTTCTTCATTTGCTTATAGTCAAGGCATTAGTTTTTTCCTCAGCTAATTTAATTATAACATAAATAATAAATGAGACATTTTGCGACTCAAATTTTTACTTTCCTCCATATATTATGAACGAATTAATACGAGGCACATGGTTACTAGCGCAAAGTGGTTTATTTAAGTTTTATTCACCTGTAAATATTAAATTTACAGATAATATATGAATTATTATATAGCAGTATGGATAATATAATACTAGACACACATGTAAAAAGAAGGGTAACATGTACTTATAAATCGTAACATCCATGCTTAAGAATACTTCCCTTTAGTTATCTACCAGTTACTGAAGGAAAAAATGTAGTAATTAACGCAGCTAATAAACAAAAACTGTGCACATTGTGGGAATTGGTTTCTGATAACTGCCGGCTGATCCATAATACCTAAACCACGTTCGAATATGAGGCGCGATGTTTTCGTTTATAACATTTTTTTTTGCTAAATTTACCATTCAAATATACGTGAAATTAATCCCTTAATTACAATTAAAGATTAAAGAAAAAACAAAGGATCTCTGAATACGCTAAAACACAATCAGTCCTAAGTATTAGAAAACTGCATTAAGACCCCATGTATGTCGCTTAAAATTATTATCTATTTTTTTTTAATACTTCGAACTTTCTCTTGTGTAAGCACCTTCTACCAAAGATAGTGTTCACACGACAACATCTTAAATTCTTGTGGCCTATTTGGTAATATAACAAAAATATGTAGTTTTATGATCTCTGGTAAAGATTTTACATGGTACAAGACACAGGCACAAAGTTAATAAAAAATATAAGAGTATCCATCCTTTAGAAAATGAGACCACTTTTCATAGTTTACATTCAAATTAACAAACACTAATATAATTATCACGCAAAAGACAAACATTTTAACCAATGCAAATAGGTTTTTAAAAAAATACAAGCTTGATTGAATTGACACTAACATTTATTTTAATCAATTAGATGACAACCCTGCTTTACAATGTTATCATTTTGTCTATTTGAACACAAAACTTGTAATGTACGCGTTCAGAAAGGAAATGCATTGGGTCCTGCTTTATTCAGCGTAGTATGCCACTAAATCGTTTTAAATATGCCAAAATGATGAAACCATTGAAATTGAAAAATCAGCCACTTTTAGCAACGGAATTGTTCAATAAATTGCACCTAGTAAATTTCAGTTTATGTTTCAATTTGCAGCTGAAACCTGGACTATAGAGAAATTGTCTATCTATTTTTTTCCATTCGGGAGAACTGAGAAGGTAGGTTCATTTTTCTCCCAGATAACCGGTAAATTTCAATTCAAAAAAAATGTTGCTAGCATCCTTGCCAAAATTTTGATTTGATTTATTGAGTTTTTTTTTAAATAGTTGTACTTGTTCTTTACATAGTGTGGCGAGTTTGAATGTATCAGAGTTGTTTAACGAATTATCGATTTGCCTATAACGAAAAAAAATACTTAAGCCTTTCAGACATTTAAATACAAATCTTGACTGCTATTAGCACGACTCGGAATATGAACTCAGTATCTTGAGTTCAAAATATGAGCATCTAAGCTAACAACGTAATTAAAATAAGGTGCTTTTCAAATATATTTGTCGCGAGGCAAATTTTATTGAAGTTGACATAATATACTTTTTAAAATATAAAACAAAGGTAAGGATGTAATTCTAGAATATTTGTTTTAACGTCAAAATAAATAAATAAATCAATAAGTATTTTATTTATCAATAAACATTTTTTTTATTATTTATATCTCAATGCTATATTATAATCCTAGTTAAAATTGTTTAGTTTTGCGTGAATAAATATATATTTTTATTCAACTCAAATTAATTATATAACCATTATTTCTTTGGAGGTTTTAAAAACCTTCTTCTGGGGGCGTCCAGAAAAATATAACCATTAGCTAGTAATGAATATTAAATAATTATAAATTAAATTGCTAAAATACTGGACATTCGTTCAACGCGTTCGTTTAATCCAAAGACAATATCTTATTTTTTAGTGAACGAAATTTTATAAAATATTAACATAATATGTGAGCTCGTAAAAAAAGTAATAGGATTAAATACATAACAACCCTAATATAAAAGAAAACTTGATTTTGAAGCAATTATAAGTTAGAAGACTATGCACGTAAATTATTTTTCTACCACTTTTTAATTATACTTAAATTATTTCGTAGTCTGTGGTTAAGTTTTACTTACAAAGGTACAATAAAATTATTTTTATAATGCTTTCAAGTCAACAGTAAGTCGTGGTATCTATTGCTATTTATATAAAAAACATCATTTTCGTAAAATGAAATGCATTTAGAAACAAAAATCTGTTGTCTATGGGTTGACAGCCTATCTCCGACGTCATAATCATAGTTTTATTTTTGCTTATTTTAAAATAGTTATTTAAATATAAGTGAATATAGCTAAATAATTATTTTATAATTATAAATATTTTTTGATACAAAATTTAGTATATTTTTAATAGTTAAACTTTAAATAAGATATAAAAATGACGGATTTGTTCCCGCGTGTTTCCTTCCCGCGCACGTCGCACTAGGTGGAAGTTGGTCATGGTCGTCCGCCAAACGGAAAGCCGCCATGATGGCTTTCTGTAAAGTACGCTCAATATGTAAAGTTTCGTTATTGTTTTTCATTAATTGTGACTGAGTGTGTGCAAAAATTAACCATGGGAACGAACTAGAGTGTGCAAAGTGCAGTTTACGGTCCTTTGGGACCTCCTGGAGGAGCTATAAAGTGATTTATTAGTGCATTTTTGTGTCGACGCTAGCGTGTTTTGTTCTGTCAACAAAATGTCGAAGCTCTCGTTTAGGGCGAGGGCCCTGGATGCGTCGAAACCAATGCCCATATATCTCGCCGAGGAGCTTCCGGATTTACCGGACTACTCGGCGATTAATCGTGCTGTACCTCAAATGCCCTCTGGTATGGAAAAAGAGGAGGAAAGTGTGAGTATTTTGCGCATTTAGGTGTTAAGTCATCAAAACTACTGTGTGTCGGCCATCATGTTTCAGTTTCGTATTCCTACCGCTAGGGGCGGTATATTTATTCGTAATAGAGGATTTTTAGCGAATTTATTACTCTGAGTTCATTGCGTACGTAGAAATTTGATTATTGTGGCTTTTACAGGACTAATAAAGAGAAAATATTACTTATATCTGCACTATTTACATTAGTATATAGTTGTCAAAATTTGGCGCGATAACACCGCATGGTGTTTTCGTAGGTCCCTTCTGATCCCATAGCTCATTCAATTGCGTTTTTCTCAGCGAATTTGCGCCATACGATTCTGATATTTTGGAATTTGTAGTTTAAATATTTTTAGATTATAAGAAAAATAAAAAAAAACGGTGCCGGTAAATGGATCATATGTTATTTGTTTACAAACAAACTCGTACGCCGGTACGCGATGTTTGACAAATCGCACTTCGACTTTTTAATTAAATTATAATGATAATATTTACTTTTAAAATCGATCATCCTTCTTTAATATTGGGATGCCTTATTTTATTAATTTTTATTTAATTATCTGTATGAATAATTAAATATAAAATTATTTTAGTCTGAATATATGACCATTTGCTTACAGATAATAATATATTTATGAATTACTAATTCTTATGCACACATTTATTTCAATACAATTCCAACTTATATACGAAAAAATCATAGTAAATTACATATGCAGTTCATATTATTTTAAGTTATTTTTACCAAAAATATAATAAAAGCAAACACTATTAATAAAATCTTTTAACTAACATCTATTTAGTATGAGTTATTATTACTAGAAATATAACATACTTTTAATTACACTATGACATTACATAATATAAATGACTAATATAGTATTATAGCATAATTATAACAAATTACACACAGCTTAAACATGAATCTCTGTGAATATTTTTCATATGGAAACAATACAATTGCTCTTTAAAATACATATTAATTAGTTTAAGGTACTTATGTTTATGAAATATAAATCTCTTCAAGGCAATATGCATGCCGTTTGTATGTACTTAGTTCTGTTTTTATCGCTTGTTATTATGTTGAAAAAAAAAACATTGGTATTGACTTAAAATATACTTCACAATGTCGTTTATTTTGTGAATAGACCATTTGAATACAATTTCTTCAATGCTCTGTTGTATTCTAATATTATCTTGTTCTTTTCTAAGGCTACTTAGTTCTTTACAGTCTAATTTATGAAGTATAAAATCGATTTTAGTGTCTATAAGTTATTTTGCATTTTTACATATCATTGACTGACTTTGCCGATTCATTAATAAATAAGGTACATTACTCATTATAATATACAAGGTTATATAGATGATAATGAATGTGGAATTGGTATTTATTGATTTTCAGACAGGATAAATTAAATTGTATTTTATAACTATATCTGTTATTTAATCGTCGAGTTTCTTGCCGGTTCTTCTCGGTAGATTGTACATTCTGAGAGTGGGCTACCTTAAAATTTTATATAATCTTGTAAAATGATACAAAAGAAAGGGCATTGAATAATGTATACTTTTATTTAACATTGACTGTCTGCGAGACATGACAGAATGAGTATACTTTGATTGCGATTGTGGATGATCCCTTGGCACACCAAGCTACCCGTGTACAGTAACATAGGATTACACAAAGTACGCATGTCATTGCTACTATTAATATGCAGAGAAACATGTAGCATAATATTGCTATATGTTTCTCCGCATCACATATAACAGGATCTACAGGTATTCGTTCCGCTTACTGGTCACTTTGTACTACACTTGTAAATAAATACTTTTATTTTATGATTTCTTATCCAATCAATTCTTACCAGAATTTTTTCATGTGCTTTATTAATATCTATCATATAAGCGGTTTTAAGTGGTTTTAAGTAGATTTTATGGATGTAATGTTACATTATTTAAATATTGAAACTGCTAAATAGTAATGTAAGTAGTTTTTGTAGAGTTGTTTTTATAACTATTGAATATATTCAAGGAATTCGTTTATGTAGCTGTCAATGTACAACAAAAGTAATTCTGATTTAAATCGATGAACAACAAGCTTGAAATTCTACTCATGCATATAATTATTTATAATATTCAATGCAATTAGTTATATGCGTTATAAACAGTAAGTAAATTTGAATAATAAGTAATGTTCCACTGATGAGCTAACACCCTGTCTCCTGTTAAGGTGTACGCAAAATTTCATCACACACAATGCTATGATTTTGTTTTCTGGCACCAAAGACAAACTAATTTGACAAACGCACTGGCACTTGCCTGGATTATAACATAGTTAGGTTAAGACCCTCTGCTCATTTGAAATAAAACTAACTGCTAGTGGAAGAGGTTCATAATTTTTTTATTTTGTCTCATAGTCTTCACAAGTGTGTTGTTTGTACATTTGTTGTAAATTTCTATCAGCTTAAAGTGTTTGAGTGTGTGTGTTTGTGTGTGTGTTTGTTTGATGCTCTGCATGTTTTTATTTTCAATAGCATAAACAATATTTTTGTAATTAAAATAAAAACTATTTTTTTTCGTTTTATCTTTATCTTCTTATTTATGGATTCCAAGGCTGGTCTAGATTGGACATAATTTAATATAGTTTAGTTAAACGAAAATATATTAGTGATACATAGGAACCTGTTAGATGGTTGTTATTGAAATCAATAAATCACCCACGTCATCAACGTTACGAACTAAATGCAGACTCTTGAATAGAATAGGATGTGATATAATACGAGCTATATTCCGTTATTAAAATTTTATTATCATTTCGTCGAATTTCTCTATTCGATATTCAAAATACATTATTCTGGATATTTAATATTTTGCATATTTCGTGTCGTATATGATCGTCGACGTTTCGACGAATTACAATTTGTGACAGAGATTCGCTTTATGTATGTTTGTTCGTGGAAGTAAATATTACGATTTATGTATTATTTTATCAATATTATAAATGTGGAAGTGAGTTTGTTTATTTATTCGTTTGTTTGTTACGATTTCACGTCTTAACTACTCAACGTGAAATTTTGCGATCACATGCGAACGGTATCTATTAGTTTGTATTTTTTTAGAGTATTTATTGATTTTTCCATTGATCGCGATGAGCCTTCGTGCAAAACGATTCTGATTATAAAAATGTTTTATTTCTGTCACATACTGAGTCGTATGCCCTTTTATTTTTTTTTAAAGGCTTTATAATATAGACCTAAGTCATTATGGTGATTAAGACATATAATGTTACATGAAATTAAAATGTCTATACTATTACTATATATGCGAAAGTGGCTCCATGTGTCTGTTACGCTTTCTCCTCTAGAGCACTGAACGGATTTCGATGAAATTTAGCTTATGTTCTTCCTTGGGGTTCAGGCTTAATTCATACAAAATTTTATCAAAATCGATTTATTAACTTAAACTTGAAACAAACAAACAGACAGTTATTATCGCATTTATTATATAAGTGTGGATATAATAATAATATATAAAAATAACTGTGTTACTATTTTGAAAAGGTGAACCGTTGAATCGATTTTGATATCATACGTATTCAGCTTAAGAACGCAAAAGTATTACTAATATTAACTTCGATCACTAATGATAAGTTTTTATTAATGATCGAAGATTATTAAAGAAAATATCTCGTAGGTACAGAAAAAACCTATTTACTAATTAAACAGAGCTAATTTAACACTTAACGAACTAAATACCGGTCGTATTTAAGAGCTTGTCATTTACACAAAACACTTAAGTGTTTAACGTTTAATGTTAAATATAGGTAAAATAGACACATTATTAAAATATACCATAAATTGTAATAATTACATTTCTTTTAAATAATTAAGATCTTGTAATTTTCTAAATGTATTTTATTTTTATAGTTAACTATTACTAAATAGCTGAACTATTTATATTGGTGGAAAATAAAAAAAATATCATAGTTTGTTTCAATACCATGTGCAAGCTTTAGATATCAGTAGCTCAGTAGTATGTAGGATGGCAAGGAATTTGATAGTCGCACGTTCTATTTTAAACCTTTGGTTGGCATGACTGAAGGTTAAAGTAGGAATATAAGTAATTCCAACCATGGCAAAATTAATATTAGAATATTCTTATTAGAACTGGCGGCCGAGACTGAATGAAAATCGAAGCGAAAAAGAATACAAATAGGTATTACATACAATGTAGTAATTAAAAAAACAATTACGTTACAATGTGCTGCTAATGCGGCTTAAAATAAACTTTTTTTTATTAAATTTATATTAATCGATAAGGGAGATATCCCGTAAAGTTTAAAAAAGTAAAAAAATATATTTACTATATTATATTTAATATTTGTTCTACGTCTATCCATCAGAAATTCACGCGTTCGCGTGGATATGTAAATATTCGAAATTATTTTTGATATTTAAATATCTCAACGTCACACGTCTGGCAATATCGATGACGCAGATTTTATCTATACCCATAAAAATATAATCGTACTGGAACAAGTTTGCTATTTTAGTTTTAGAAGAAATTAATAATATTTCGAATATCATTAATGAAGTAAAAAAGTATTGCTGGCATTAGAAAGACGAAAAAGGTTTTATTGAATGAAATAATATGTGATGCAGTGTAAAGACTATCAATCACTACGTCACGCAAGAACAGATTATAAAACTAGAAAATAATTTCAACGTTTAATATTGTTCTACACGATCATAGTTTTAATATAAGATCGAAAAAAATAAAAACCTAACAAATACTTTACGTTTTAAATAAAAACTTAACAATGTTCAATCCCAATGCAATTGTAATGAGACCACCTTGGAGCTATACTGAACTTAACGCAAAACGAATCAACAAAATCGTTTCAAAAACAAAATATATATTTCCGAACATATGTACATAATATATTTATATATACGGACGAATTGAGGTCATCCCTTTTTTGAAGTCGGCTAAATAGGTTTTGTTATTATATTGCGGCTTTCATAAACATACTTCAGACACAATATTATTATTTTTTCTCTGCCTATAATTTACTCGAACGAGACGAGATGTCTTATTGAAGTTTAATAAGTCGTATAATAAATTATTGTTTAATATGAGATACGTTCTATGTGTCGTTTTCACGCACAGCCTAATTAATTGGCGATCAATTTTAATGCTTATTATAATAGTAATAAGGTTCATAAAGTAATCGATGTTATTTAATATCGTTATTGAATCTTTTGTATTGACTTACTTTTTAAAAGCCTATATTAACCTGATTGGATTTAAACCTATATTTATATATTGTTAAGGTTTAAAATGTGTATAAAGAAAAAATAGCTTTTGAAGGGTTTTAGTTCTATGAATAAAAAAAACGGAAATGGTACAATCGTTCAGATTAGGTTTTAGAGCAGTAAATAGAAGTTATTATGGTCGAATTTCGACGACTGGGCAAACTTGTTAAAAAAAAACTACGATTTAAAATTATAAATACACCTTTTGAATTTTTATTTTATGTCTACTTAGGATATAAACGAGTATTCTACCGGTAAAAACCGACTCCTACCATATATATATATATATTGAATGTATGAATTTAATTTTCATAAATAAATAAATAAATTAGTAAAAATTTAATTCATATATTCAGCTTGAAAATACACGGCTAATAATTCAAAGCTTTTTTAAAGAAATACATAATCATGTAAAAATATTTTTGCTTTTTCAGTCCACACTTTTTATTATGAAGCTAGAGATTTTTGCGATAGTGAGCTCTAATCTCAGAAAGTAACGTAAAATAGTCCATTTGTACAGAAATGCTATTGGCTTTATAAATACGCTATCCTTTTTTAACGCCGGACAACGCTTTATCCGTCTTCCATCACGAGAGAGCACTGTACGCTTTCGTTTCCTTTTACCGCGCACTTTCGCACCAGCAAACTACACGCTTCAGTGCCCCCTGTTAATCGTTCGCCATGGCCGGCAAACTGCAACCTCAAGTACTTTATTTTGTATTTTTAAAATATGAAGGCAGACTTGAAAATTGACAATTGGGTGTGGACGTTGCCAATGTAAGAAAGATTATGGAAAAGTAGTGGAAAGTAGTAGCCTGTTCTTTATCTTGCGTCTGTTGGCACATTGGCTACCCTACGTGTAACTATAAAGATCGTCAAATAATAGAAACGGCATGTATGAATCATTTGAAGCGGATAAAAGAGCAGGGCACGCCTCGTACATATAATATAAGTTTTTTCTATATAAAATTGGCGTTTACTGCAAGCAGCATTTGTACTCCCAACGTACAACAAGATGAGTGACGTATAAATTTGTGCGTGTAACTCCCTTGCTTTATTGTTAGTGATTTTTGTTCGTTGTTGTTTAAAAATTATTGAAATAGGAAAATTAAAAATATTTTTTGATTATTAGTATTCGACTTAGTTTACTCTACCATCGAGCATGAGATGAATTATAAAATAATCATATGATAATTCAGTTGTGCTTGCCAGGGCTTGAACCTGCAATCTTCCGATAAGATCTACGTGTTCTATCAACTGGACCATCACAGCTCTAAGACCGTCTATTTATACAGCTCTTTAAAGATTGCATACTTTGTAACATTCTTCTTTTTTTACCTTTTTGTACAATAAATTTATTGTACAACAAGTACATGCTGTGTGAAAAATCGATTTTTTTCTTTTTGTTTCTTATAGATATTCATATGTAGTTGATTGTAGTAAAATTATTTTTGTCTGAAGTAGCTCTAAAAAAAATTAGAAGACATCGAAAAAAACTCATCCCCCGGTTTTTGTCGGCACTCAAAATGAATAGTTGATTCTTGAACCGAATCGCTTGAAGTTGATTGTAGTGTAGTAAAAGTCGTTTAAAGTTGACTCATAAAAAAAATTCAAAGTCGTGTGCCAAGTTAACACAGCCTTCCGAACCTGCTTTACATTATAATCCTATAAAATGACAATTCGAAAGTGCTTGTAAAAACTTAATTGAATAAAGTATATTTTAATTGATTATCAAAATTCAATAAATTTGATTATAAAATAATTGAATTCATTAATTATTCAAAACCTTGCAACTCGAAACAGTAAGCTATGGGACAAACGATATTAATGCATGTAATGGCGTTAAAGCGAAAGGGTTCGGTACAATATGTGGGGAGCTGAATTATGTAGCGAGTTCACCCCTAAAGGCAGTCAGCGAGGCGTATTATATAGACACGAATATTTTACGAGGGTTTTTTTTTAATTCACCTGTTCATGTGTGTGTGTGTGTGTGTGTGTGTGTGTGTGTGTGTGTGTGTGTGCGCGTGCGTGCGTGGGTCAGATCTTATAATTGAATTTTGAACCAGTTCCACACGATGGAACGAAAATTGACAGTACAATCTAGTACGTATATAAAATAACATAAGTGTGCAAAAAAACATTTGTTGTAGTACATCGATTATCTAATAGTTGATTGTTATTTTTTTTTATTCTATTATATACTATTCATTCTAAACAAGGTCTTTACACTCGTGTTTAAGATTATTTCTCTCTTGTCGTAAGGTGATGCGCATTAATTGACTTTAATTTAGTTTTGGAATATATGTAGTAATAATTGATATTACAGGTTGAAAATTAAACAATAATAATTATGTGTGTGAAATCAAATGTTTTATTATTTCATTATAAAATTTGCATTTCAATAGAATAGCGCTCGAGCGAGCGGAATTAAAGGAATTGTTACGTGTGCCTCGCGGGATATGTTACCCTAGCAAAGTTTTCGCATCGCGGATGCTCCGCGTCGTTTGGTTGAGCAGGTGTCTGTCGATCCCTTAATTGGATATGGTATACTATAATTTTAAATATGTTTATATTATGATCGAATAAAAATATATATTGTCACATTAAAATGGTTTACGAGTATGTATATTTGTTGCACTGCCTGTGGACAATTCCGACCCTTGCAATCATAATTATTTTAATTTTGTACTTGAAACAAAACATAAATAAACGAATGGATATGTAAAAGATCTACGTTACAGCCGAACCGGCCCAGACAGAATTAAAAGATCGCGGTTCCTAGCAAGCTTTTTAGAGGGATTTTTCGTCAAATGCCTCGATCATTTTGCTCACATCAAATTATTTAAACCTTATATATAGCTTATTACATATATTCTTAATAAGGACATTTGTACAGAACTTGCGCTGTTTCTGATGTAGGGGGATAAGAAGCCACGCCTTTTTTATTCACCTGGCTGTACTATAGCAACGTAAACTAAAAAAACTTTTTAAAGGGAGACGGAAGCACTGCTAGCAACGGGACATTTAAAGACGCTGTTATGTAGTATTTATTATATAATAATAGTTCATGTTAAACTAGTAATTAGTACATATGAAAGGCATTAATGAATAAATAAAACGATATTATTTTAAAGAAAGATAGAATCGTAATAAGTAACAAACGATTGAGATAAAAAAGATATATTCTATTATAAGATCTAGTTATATTAGCTACAGCGTATCAACTTTCACAGCCGTACTTATAAACGTTGCTTAGCGACTGTTTAGATAAACACAGATTTATTTCTTTCAGACAATATTGATTTGACATTCGAAAGAAGGAGACAACAATGTTTAACTAATCACTTGCTAAATAACCTCTGTAAGTAAAACCGTCAAGTATATATATATATATATGTGTATTAAAAAAAAGTACTATTCTCAACAATAATAATCACCACACCCCTCGATTTAGTAATTTATTACCGACATGTATTTGTTATCAGTTAAAATCTTATCGATATATCACTAAATAAATAAACGTAATCGTGTTATATACCTACAAGGGATATGGTTTTAAAAAGCAATTCAATATATTTTTTAATTTAATTATAACTATTTAGAATAATTTGTAGCGATGAACCGGTAGTAGTTTTTCATATAATTCAATACATGCATACAAACAATATGGCGATTCAAAAGTGTGTTTATTTGGCCTTTTTGAATACAGAATATTTTGTTTTTGTAATAATAATGTAATACGTAGGCGGACGAGTGTATGGGCCACCTGATGATGTTAAATTTCACCAACGCCCATAGACATTGGCACTGTAAGAAATGTTAACCATCGCTTACATCGCCAATGCGCCACCAACCTTGGGAATTAAGATGCTATGTCTCTTGTGCCTGTAACTACACTGGTGGACAAATAGTTAGGCGTACGGGCAAACCCTGACCTCCAGTAGACATTGGCACTGCATAAATATTAACCATTCTTGGAATCGATTATGCGCCACCACAACATACCCTAGGTTGATGTTAGGTCTCTTCTGCCTTCCGGAACACAAGCATATTAAGTATTGCACAACTAAAAGTCATTCAAAGTGTGTTTCGACAACACTAACATTATGAAACCGGTAACAAAAAAAGGTGGTATAAGAACATTTCTTTATTAAAAAAAAAAAAACTTAAGTTTCAGCTTTAATACTATAATCTTATTTATCATCATAACATAAAGTGTGTGCTATTTTATACTAGAATTGAAGTGCCGTTTGACCCAAATGCGTTTGTAGACCGGTGACCGACAATAATGAAGGCTTGCCTTTTTCGGTCAAGCCTTGCTTTGTAGAGCAAGTTTAGATATCGATCTAGATAACTTGTCAATTAAATTATTAATTATACAATTAAGTACGAGTTGTAGTTGAAAAATAAATAACATTTCAACATTTATGTCTGTAATAGTTGCAATGTATATTATAATACTTAAAATACAAATTGTTGTAAATAATTTTTTTAATAGTTGTCTTCGTATCTACGTCGTAGGAAAGTTTTGAACGTATTTATTTTTAAATGCTCACTTTAAACATTTAAGTTCGAATGAGAGCATTTAAATACGAAGTTTTTGTTTCGTTTTCGTTTATTTTTTGTAAGAGAGATGAACAAATAGGCCAGTTACACAGGGTTACAAGCGGTTCTTCGCCCATAATAACTGGCACTGTTAGAAATGCCTGTAATTACACTGGCTCACTCACATTTTAAATCGAAACAGAGCTGTTAAGCAGTAGAACAATACTCAATCATTTATTGCATTACAAACTGTGTACTTAGTCGGTTAGCAATGAGTTAATTGTGTGTGATTCCGAACCAGACGGGTCTTCACAAAGCCCTACCAACCGGTCATAATATTGAAATTTATATGATGATTTCAGAACGTTTCAAATTTAACAAAAAAAAAGAAATAAATATATGTTCCATTTTGAATTAGATTTGTATTGTATGAGCTTAATTGTTAATAACCATTGAGTTTAATTATCATTCTTCTGCTACTTCCCAATTTTATTGAGAAATATACTTTTAAGAATAATGTTTTTTATGATCAGAAGTCATCGCTCGATCTATAATGCCTAATTGTCTTGAATGTTTAACGTATTGTCTCTATCGGCTATTTCCATTATGTGTTATAATATGAATATATAATTTATCTAAATATATATACGTACATCGATCAATATATATAAGATAAGTATCATATCAATTTTAATAATATCATTCAAAGAGAACTTATTGTATTCGTCTCAGGTTTGAGGTGTTACTACTTTCCGAACTTTAGTGATATTCTGTAAGAATAAACTCGAAACTCACCGCAGGAAACGATCGTGAATTGTCAGAAAGTGATATGCGATATTGATCACAATTATTAACATTTCAACAATACGCGCATCGATATTGTACCATCCCATACTCGTTCGTCAACATCTCATCATGGGTGAGTAATGGAGTTAGTTCTTAAAACAGCAATGTTGATGTTAGATTTTTTGACAGTCCGTAAGTGTAACGCTTCTTAATTGAATTAAGATTTATACTTTATTTTGACTTGACAAAAATACATATTTATTTATCAGGTAGCTAGGTGCTATTATTATAATCACATAATAATAGATTAGTTATTTACTAGTAATAAGTCTTTGCTATTCCCTACTCACTAAGTATTCCGCAAAGAGAAGTTTTGTCGATGTAATAATGTGAATGTATTGAATGCGTTGACTCATCACACATACATAATTCATGTCATATATAATAGACGCGAGGGACATAACAATTAAACTTCCACGGTCGAAAGCACGTTGTTAACGTAAGCTACGGTGAATATCGATGGCAGATGTGATCGTTCACCATCCTATCGATTTGTCACCTGCCTTTTAACGTAAAATAACCCTTAGCTTCACTTACGTTTTGTAAATGTTTATTCGAAATTCCTATATTTTTTTAGCGAGTGTTTTGTTTGTTAAACATTGATTTCTCTCTTTCTGTCATCATTGATTTGACATTCGAAAGAAGTAGATAGCATTGTTTTTACTCATCACTCCCTAAACAACATTCATAGGTGGTGTTTATGAACTAAGTACCGATTTTACTATTTAATAACGGTTACGATACGTTCTTGATTCAAATCCAATTCAACTTTGACTATTTTATAACCATTCGTATCGGAACCAAACCGATACGATGCTATCATATACCGTAATGTTAAAACTTATTGTCACAAACAAAAAAAAAGGCTTTGCCATTAGACTTAGGTTAACGGATGAATAAGTTATCGGTACATTTCTTTTTGTTTTCACTATTTTGACATTCGAAAGATGAATATAAATCATTTGAGTAAAATATGAATGCAAAACATTAGCGTGTTTTATTGTAAATAATAAACTCGCGAAAAATAAAAATATATTTGATTTCAATTTTCCTAAATGTGTATTATATTAAACAAACATCCGCGCAAACATAATACTTGAAATTGTTGCTATATTAAATTTAAAAAAATTGGTCCTAGTATTTGTTGATTTTCAAACATGGTATGTAATTTTAATATTATTATACTGTTAGAAATATTATACGAATTATTACCCTCTCTATTGTGATTGTAATTGCATTGGTTCATACACCCTTCAAACCGGAACGCAGCAATTCAAATTGATGTTTGTACCGTAGAATAGTTTGGGAGTGAATATGTCCCACCTAGACGGGTTTGCACTAAGCCCTGTTTATCAAATAAAAACGATATATATATATATATATATATATATATATATATATATATATATATATATATATATATATATCATTGTATTGGTAGACGTAGGTAGTATTCGACAATTATTTTGACATTAATTTGCTATTTTATTTTGTTATAAAACAAAATCTTATCTAAATTAATTGAGTCAAATCGTTGAGAGTCGTTTCCTTTTCTATACTTCATATACTATATACACAATTATTGTACATACAAGAATTGATCATTCTTTTGGTTACTATATAATCCTGTAAAATGACGATTCAAAGGTGGTCATGTAATACTATTTGAATAAGTATATTTTGTATTTGGTAGCTTTGTTATGAAATATCAGGAGAATTGGTATTGCTTACAAGCTGTTCCACGTGCAATGGCTCTTAAAACAAATCGTTACGTCTTTATACCTATAAACTTCGACGCTAACACGCGTCGAATGATTCTATAACGCTCCGTTTATTCAATTGCATCAAGGTGACAATAGATAAATAGATTTTTGTGTTGTATAAAATTGTACTATATTTATTGTATAGTTACATTATATAGAGGTTACTCCAAAGAGAAGATACTGGTCTTGGGGGATTTCAATGCTGGAGTTGGACGGGATTACAACGCCTGGCCTAAAGTCTTGGGGAGACATGGAGTTGGCAATATGAACAGCAACGGTCAGCTGCTGCTCAGCTTATGTGCACAATTAGACCTAGCGATCACGAACACAATGTTCAGACTTCCAGCCAAGCACAAAACTACATGGATGCACCCAAGATCCAAACACTGGCACTTGATTGATTATGCTATCGTGCGCCAAAAAGATATCCACTGTTGGACCGACCACCGGCTTGTAGTCACTAAGCTACATCTCCGTCTTCTTCGTTCCCGAAGATCCGAAAGAGCGAAACCTGCATCTTTAGATGTCGAGAGGCTGAAAGATTTCGAGACTAGGAAGAAATATGCTGAAGCCTTGACCAGCGCACTTATGTCACATGAAAGAACCGGTGATGTTGAAGCTGATTGGGGTTCTCTGTCTTCTCAAATATTAGACACTGCCACTGCTACTATAGGTCTAAAAGTCCGCAGGAACGAGGACTGGTATGATGAGAATGACGGAGTCCTTACTGAGGCAATTGACAAGCATCGGCGTCTTTTACAAGTGCGCAGCAGAACACAGCCAGGCCAACGCGTAATGGGGATCAAGCAAGGTGACGTGGAGCTGCGTAAATTATCTCGAGAGATTAAGGATAAGTGGTGGCGGGACAAAGCGCGTCAAGTGCAGTGGCTTGCTGACACTAACTAGCTAGGAGAGTTCTACAGTGAGGTTCGAAGGTTGCTCGGTACATCCCGCTTAAGAAAAGTGCCACTACGTCCAGTAACTGGCGATGGCCTTATTAAAAGCAAGGAGGAAGTACTCAGGCGTTGGGCAGAACATTTTAACTTCCTGCTCAATGTAGACCGAGAATTCAACCTGGATTACATTTATTCCTTACCTCAACTCCCTACTTTTATCAAGCTGGATGAGCCACTGTTACGTGATGAGGTTGTTTCTGCCATCAAACAACAGCAGAATAAGCGCACGGTTGGTGTAGACTTTATACCAGGAGAACTACTCAAATACGGGGGTGAGGAGTTGCATTCGGCTCTATGGGAACTTTTTACCCATATGTGGGAAAAAGAACAAGTCCCTGATACGTTCAAAGTATCTATCATCAGGACACTGTATAAGGGAAAGGGGGACCGTTCTGACTGCAACTCCTTCCGCGGTATTTCACTATTACCGGTCCCCGGAAAAGTCCTCGCCAGAATTCTTTTAAACCGCCTTACAGAACTTTCAGAAAAGATTCTGCCTGAAACCCAGTTTGGCTTTCGACATGACCGGGGTACTTGTGAGGCTATCTTCTCAGTGCGTCAACTGCAGGAGAAAAGCAGAGAGCAGGGTCGTAACATGTATCTTTGCTTTGTCGACCTTGAGAAGGCATTTGACAGCGTGCCTCGTGAAGCTTTTTGGGCTGTGCTAGGAAAATTGGGATGCACGGAGAAGTTTGTGCGACTAGTGAGACTACTGCATGATGGAATGAGGAGCTGCGTCACTATTGACGGTGAACAGTCGGACTTCTTCCCCGTTACCTGTGGGGTAAAGCAAGGGTGCGTGCTGGCGCCCACACTGTTTGCCATGTACTTTGCAGTAGTAGTCCGCGATGTCCTACAGACGACTCCCGAGGGAGTTCGCGTCCGTTTCCGCACTGATGGCAGCCTTTTCAATTTAGCCAGGTTAAAGGCCCGAACAAAAGTGTCTCACGCAATGATTACTGAGATCACTTATGCGGATGACTTATGTTTTGTGGCAGAATCCGCAGACGGCCTGCAAAAGCTCATGTCCGAGTTCCATGTGTCCTGCCGCAAGTTCGGCCTAAAGATCAGTGTCAAAAAGACAGAAGTGATGTCTTTGGATATCCACGGCAGTGAAACACTGGTCATCAAACTTGGAGATGATGTACTAAAGCAGGTTGATCAGTTTCGTTACTTGGGGAGCACTGTTACATCCAAGTGCGAATTGGATGCCGAAATCAACAGCAGGATCAGTGCTGCAGCCGCGGCATTCGGCAAGCTGAATACCAAAGTCTTCCGCTCACATGACCTAAAACTGGCTACCAAAATTTCCATATATATGGCGGTCGTGCTACCTAATATTCTTTACTCTGCCGAAACCTGGACCGTGTACCGACATCATATTCGCACATTAGACCGCTTCCACCTTAAATGCCTACGCCAAATCCTGAATATCCAGTGGTCTGATCGTGTGCGGAATTCAGAAGTGCTGCGAAGAGCTAATGTGGGTGGCATTGAAGCTTACCTTATGCGGCGACAGCTTCGTTGGTGTGGTCACGTGTCAAGGATGGCGGATCAGCGTGTCGCTAAGCGCATCTTTTATGGTGAATTTGAGGAAGGCAAGCGTAAGCATGGCGGACAACTCCTTAGATACAAAGATGTGCTTAAGCGGCACATGAAAAAGTGCAATATAAAAATCGCGCAGTGGGAGCAGCAGGCCGCCAACAGGGTACAATGGAGATCCAGCATTAAAGCGAGGATCCAAGAATTTGAAGTGAGTCGCCTTGCTGAGCTTGATGCTCGACGCGACCAGTTGAAAGCCCGACCACCCGCGGTAATCAACTACAATTATATCAATGGAGTGCTCACATGCCCGCTATGCGCGAGGATCATCAGTAAGAAGATTGGCTACATAAGCCACATGCGAGCACACGATCGACAGGCAAGGAGTTGAAGCGGTCGCCGTGGCCGAAATCGGCCGGGAGAGTATTATTATTATTATTATAGAGGTTACTGGTGGTAGGGCTTTTTGCAAGCTCGTCTGGGTAGGTATTGCCAGTGTAATTACAGGCACAAGGGACATAACATCTTAGTTCCCAAGGTTGGTGGCGCATAGGCTATGTAAGCGATGGTTGTCATTTCTTACAATGCCAATGTATATGGGCGTTAGTGACCATTTACCGTCAGATGGACCATATGCTTACAAAAGTATAATATATAAAGTGATTTTTAAATTACGTATGTGTTTAACACAGTTAATCATAAATTAAGATATGTAAGGTCGCTGACTTTTTTGTAGAAATTCCGGAGATATAAATATCTCATGTAAAGTTTTCGTGTAGAGGTATCTGTAATAAGTTACAGCAGCGTTCGTTTCGTAAGTGCATGGACCGACAAATTTATCTCAGACTACAGGCGACTACGCTACGCTAGCATACAGCGTATTAAGCTAGGGATATCTCTAAAATCATTGAATAAATGAAATAATTAATATAATATGTAAGTTATATAACAATCCGAAATTAGTAGTCTTTGCTTGAAATCGGAAAATAAACAAATAAAAATTACTTCTTTATAATGGATACTAGTTTTTTTTACTAATATAGCTATATGCAAATTACAAAAATAAACATTATTTTTCGCTGTCTGAAATCGAATAAAAAATTCATGTTATTATTATAATGTCAATGTATCATTTTGTCGTTATTTCATCAAAACCGATTAAGCATATCACGTTATAAAATTTTGCTTAAATATTTATTCCATGTAACATCGCGGAGTAAAAATAGTATAAAATAATGTTAAAATAGTGAAACTAGCGATATATTAGTAAAAACCTGTGTATACATTTAGAAATAATAATAAAAAACAGCTTCAAACTCATTACCGAACCCTTTCTCGAACTATCTAGCATTTTTATTCGCTTATAAATATAAATATTTTAACAGTCGACTGCGTTGTAAGCAACTCTTCAATACTTACGAACGATTATCGACTTTAATATCAAATGTATAAGATCTATTATCGCATGAATGACTTATTGCGACCTTGTCGTTATCACGAATTTGTTTACAAAGCGTACCACGGAATTTCGTAAATCGTCCCATTACTAAACGGACATAGTTCTTAAATAAACAGAGAAATTGTAAAATTAATGAATACCCAATTAGTGTTTTGACTTTTTTGTTATTTTACCTTATATTTTGATGTTTCGTACGACGTCGCGTCGTGGAGTATCGCAAGTCTAATTAGGTTTCTGAACGTTACGGCTCCCTGTCTTCAAAGTCTATCCGTCTGTATTCAAGTAGACTTTTAGAGGCACTCGAGAATCGTTACTATACAAATGTATCATATTCAAGAATATTCTGGAAAAAGCCGGTAAGAAACCGGATAGTTGATACTGTTTTCATTACATCGATATGTTGTTGTCATATAATGTACTATGATTATATCAATATATATTATACTTAATCCAGGCTGTATTTTTTGTAATGTATTACACGATAAGAGATTATGTGGAAGATAAAAAATCGTGGAGTTATTTTTCCTTGATTTTCATGCAGGATAAATAATAATTTCATTGTATTTAATTTGGAGCTAAAGCTCCAAAACCTTCTCCTCAAAAAGGAGAGGAGGCCTTAGCCCAGCAGTGGGACATTAACTTAAATTATTTGTTGGCAAAAGGTAAACTATTAAGTTTTAGGCCGGTTCTCCTTTGTGGAATGTACTTTTCGTAGCGGTGGAAGTTTTACATTTAACTGAATCCTGTAACGTGATCATTCAATATCACTTGGGTTAGCGGTACTGACCACATACACTTTAATACAAAAAAAAAATACAAATATTTTGGTTATTGTGTCTAATTTTCATCCAATAACAGATTGAGTATTTACATCGGTTGCTGGTTTAACTCTTTTCTTCGTTTGAAATGGAATAAACTGCAATAGTCAAGTTTTCTTAGTTTTTTTACATTGCTTAGCGGCTCTTTAGTTAAACACTTAATTCTATCTTTTTATCATTATCGATTTGATATTCGTATGGAGTAGACGCATCTTTGTTCAATTAATCATATAATACCGCTATACAAGATTTTTGAGTAAAGTTTACGGTCGTTATCATTTATCGAAAACTGACTATAAAATTAATTCTTAGCAGATTTTACTTAAGTGTGAATGAACCCTAACTTGGAAAGAAATAATTAATTAAGTTTTTATGTACAAAAGTTCGTGTGTATGCTGTTGAATAGGTAATGTGCAAACTTGCAAATATTTTTATTAAAAAAGAGAATGGAATTCAATTTAATGTACCATTACGTGTGATAACAGTTTAAAATGCGCACAATCGCCGTATGCCTCCGCAGTTATCACTTAGTCACCAGGTCACGTGCTTCGCAGCGTGGCGCTGTAGATTATCGTAGCGAAATTGTATATATTTATGTATTATCTAAAGTAATACTTATAAACGAAATATTGAGTCGGTGTCTTTAAAAACCAAATTTTTTTTTTTAAGTAATTTGTTTTATCCCGATTAATAAAGAATTAGAGATTCGATTTCTTAGTGGTAAAGCACTGTGCAAGTCCGTCTCGAAAGGTTATCCACTAATCATAATATATTCATTCTACCAACACACAGCTATCTTTAGTGTTGTGTTACGGTAAAGATGAGTGAGCCAGTGAAACTACAGGCACAATAACTTGTTACCCAAGGTTAGTCGACGGATTGGTCGACGCATTGGCGATGTGCGAATGCTATGATGACAGCTTACCATCAGATGGCTTTTTGCTAATCTGCCAGATATGGTACCGAACATGTGGTACGTCAAGAAAATCTATTTCATCTAGGAATTTTAAAAGGATATATTTATAAAGCAAAAATAGTAGTTCATATATTTTAACTTCATTAACGAACTAACAACTTTCCGATTCGGAGAGACCTTAATTTGATTTTTCTTGATTTAAGCCCCTATTTTGTCGAGATTGTTTGTATTGATCGACTAATATATAATACAATAAATATAAGTAACAAAGTTTGTGCCGGATTTTTTTTTCAACGGTCGTAATAAAAGCTGGCCTCCAATAGTACTAACTTTTACAATCTCTCGTACCGAAGCTTTGTTATTCGCTGTGACAGATAGTATTTCAATCTAAATTGTGAAGTTCGAAATTAAATTCTAATTCAAACGAATAGAGTATGTTTTGGTAAAGCAAATATCGCAAAGGTCGCTAATTGCATGATAAATCAACACCACTTGGTTCCGCTGTGACGTTTCGCAATACCCAATAACGAAGCTATATTTATATAACAAAAATAGTCTTTAGTACAACACGTTAAAGTACATAATATCAACAACGTTAATGCCTCTGATTGACAGTTATATTTTTGGAACAATGTCTGTATATTTTGTATAAAATGTTAATGGATTCTCGATGTACATTCCGAATTTAAAACATTTTTAACGGATTTAATTTTGTCGGTCCTGATCTAGTTTCTTGCGAGGAAGTCTAAAATTATGTTTATTTAAAAATATATAAGTTTATAAATATCATTTTCATAAGAACCTTTTTCTTAAAAAAGTGAAATAAAATGTAAAGAATAAAATATGATTAATACTTTTTAAGAAACTAAAAAGAAAAAGAAGCTTGTGTCTATTCTAAAAATAAGTGACTCCCGTATTCATTCATTATTAGTAGGCAACGTTTAAAAGAAAAAATGTTTATATATTTTTTAAACTACGAATATAAAAAGGTCGAATTTGCGACGTATTCATCGTCGGACGAGTTAAAAAAAGATTTTTTTTTTGTGCACGTCTAGGCTGCTGTCGTATTCCGTAGGGCGCAGAGCCATTTTTAAAAGAAATAAATGAGTTCGTATATTTCGTTTTCTATATAGATGTAACAAATCGTTTTACTGTTACTCGTGTTAAAATATATTTGTGTTATTTATAATGTTAATAAAATTTGATATTTTATGAATTTTAGACGATTAACTAAATTCCTTGCAATTGTCATGTGATTTGTGAAATTATTCGACATTATATGAACACGTCATTGAAAAAATCTTGTGACACATTTTAAAAAAAAAACTTTTTTAAACTTCAGACCCGAGATGATCCAAGGTTAGAAGAATGCGTTATCGAAGATTGCGATTTTCTACCCGGGCCGAAACCAATGAGTTCTGATGTGCGTAATTTATGTTTATATTCCGTATCTTTCTCAGTGGTGAAGGAAACAATCGTGGGTATATATGCATATATCGGATGAAAATCTACCACATATCCACCAACCCGCTTTCGAAGGATAACCCCCTTAGAAAAGCAGGGAGTCATTTAATGACTCACATCACACAAAACACGTATTATTAAAAAAAACAACATTTTTAAACATCGAATTTAATTATAAACTTTATTTGGCGGGTGATTAGTTAAACGATGCTGTGTCTTCTTTTTTCGAATGTCAAATCGATAATGACTGAAAGAGAAAGACAATGTTTAACTAATGACATGCTGAACAACAATTATAAGTAAGGCCGTAAGATACTGTTCTGTCAAATAAGAGAATTAATGTTACGACATTGTTCCACGATTACATTGATATATCGCAGTCGAGGGACAGAAAAGGGATGGAGGAAAAAATGTACAATGTTTACGTATTCGTTGTTTTGTTATTTAAAGATATACGTTCCATTTTTTTTTTTTTTTTGGGAAGTATAACAGCCTTATGCGACCAAGCACTGTAACAATATAGAAGCTCACTCACCCTTCAAATATATACCCATAGTTGAAGGGTGAGTGTAATTACGGGTATAAGGGATCTCATATCCCATGGCTGGGGGCGCATTGACTGTGTGAGAAGTGGTTTATATTTCTAACATTGTGAATGGCGATTGTGACCCACTTATCAGAAATATATATTTTTTTATACAAAAAGGTTCTTATGAGCACTTTTGTATCGTGATTTTATAAGAGGAATGAAATTGAAAGCTTCCACAAGAGAACAACTGACAAGAAACTTAGTACTTTTTCATTAATCCATATATGTATTATATTAAACAACTTTATTGCACACTCACAAGGGGAAAAAAGACAAATACAAGTAAAAAAAACAAAAGCGTAAGAATAGTCATGTCAAGCAAGCAATATAAATTTAACAAGAGAAAAAAAGTTAATTGTTCTTAGAAAATTAACGCTTATGATCTATGACATAATACTTAAATTAACTTATTAAGTGAATATTCGAATGTAGTATACGTCATCAGATTTTAATATAATTAACAGGCATATTTAAAGAATAAAAATATTACTTCGACGGAGTACTACAACTTATAACATATGTATTGTTTGTCGAAAATCTGCGAATGAATGACAAAGATATGGGTGGTACCAATCTAGATCTGTCTGCACAAAGCAATATCAGTAGAATACGCTTGAAGGTCGACGTTTTTTTAGGTAACATCTACTTGCTTTTCTAATAAAACTGGTATTATTTATTTTTAAAAATAAAATCTCCTGCATTCGTTTTATTTAAAAACGGTCCCAGACTTAGGAAAACAAATGCGTCATCAGACCGGGAATTCCAATGTAAACGAAACCGGCTTCTGGATTTTCCGATGAAAAAAAAAACACGCTAATACCAAAGGGACTTAATGGTAAACGTAGGCGAACGGCGGAACAATTATGTAACAAATAGATTTGTAATTCGAAGTGGAATTAGGACACTGAAAACTGATATAACAAGTAGGCACATAAAGGAATTGATACTAATCAGATATAAATAGATCTATATCAACATAAGTCGGTTGTTAAGATTTCACGGGTGAGTAATGAAGTGAGTTCTTACTTGCTGATCGTAAAACGCGTCTACATGTCCAATAACATTAGTTCCAACTACGAGTTTTTTTTTATTATCGTTCTACTTTTAAATGCTAGAAAAATCTCTGTATATTATTAATTCGAATACAAAAATATGTACCGTGAATTATGCACACATAACCAAACAGTATATGGATATCGAAATACCGTCTTAATTTAATTCATCAAGCGATTGTTTGTAAAGTCAAAGCGTTGCTCATTCAATTACCGGATTAATTAGACTAATAGCTAAGGGCAGACCGAATGAATGGTGTTCGCTCGCATTATACATTAACTAATTATTGTTCGTTGGTATAATAATAATAATTAAATTTTTAACAAGATAACTCCCAATATGCATACACTTCACATGCTGGTAACATGAATAGGAGGATTAGGTATATTTAACGGAAATCTTCGAGACTTCTTTAATCGCGAAATAAATACAAAAATATTATTTAAATATATAATTAATATATAAAGCTCGAGTTCTATATTTAAAAAAAATAACGATTTCTTTTTTTTCACGTATCATAAGTAGATCTGTCATCATATTTAATAAATTTGCCTTGCCTTCTGATCCATATGTAGAATGCTTTCCTCCAGGATCAAAGCAGATTCGATATAAAACTCTTATCGATTCGATATAAAGGCTCTCAAGACGGCACGAGATTTTATTTAAAGATTTAATAATAATAATAATATCCTTGGACATTATTCACACATGTGCAGCTGATCCCAATATAGCGGAGCTCGTACTATGGAAACCAGACAACTTATATCCTACATATACTACTTTTCTTTTGTAAATACATACTTATATAGATAATTACACTCAGACTCATGACAAACATACATGTTTATGCACATAAATGTATGTCCTGGGTGGGTTTCGAATATACTATTTACTTTTGAAAAAATAATGTGACTGATATTAAACATAAAAGGACAAAAATAGGTATTTTTTTTAATTAACGAGCTGTGAGTTTTTCGGTTGTAAACGATTCGATAATATTGAGTAAATTATTTATGTTTTCAAATGTATATTAATATATTTAATTTAAATGTTACAACGACAAAATAAATCTAAATGTAGGGTTGGCAAACAGATTATCCAAATTCCGTTCTAAAATAGGCGCTATCGTTACAACACTGCGTAGATAAAGTCTGCTAGCTTTAAGGTTTTAATCCATAGCACTGACGGATATGTTACGATTTTTCAAGCGATACTATAATAAAATATCTAAAGAAAACTTAATTTATTATATGTTGTTGTTTTTTTTTCTTTTCATAAAGAGTGCATATTGATAACAATAATTTTTACTAAAAAAAAAAAAAATCTTAGCATTTTCAACTTACTTTCCGAATTGATTGACGAATAATTGTTTTAAGAAACTAAATGAATAATTTATATTTAGATTTTGTGCAGGTATATTTTTTCCACACGTACTTAGAAACGTTCCGCGTAGGTAGGACTTAAGGTTGGCTGGCTGTCGGAGTGTGCATTAGCGTTACGCTAACCTTTTGTGCTTTGTTTTTGTGCATTAACAGGTTCCCTGTTCAGACAGCGGTTAACGATAGCTAAACAATGACCACGTGTGATTCACATGAAAAGAAAATGTTTAAGCGTTAAAAGAAATTCGCTTCATATCTCTTTATTCATTTAAAAGTTTATTATAAAATGTATTTTACAAATTATTCAACGGACCAGGTAATTCAATTAATTAATAAATTTGATTTGCTTCCTCGTTTCTGATACGCACTGCCAAGGTCTGGAATACCCTCCCGACCTCCGTTTTCCCCACCACCTACAATATGGGTACCTTCAGGTCCCGATTGAATAAGCACCTTCTAGGCAAGCGCGCTCCATCTTAGACTGTATCTCACTTTCCATCAGGTGTGATACAGTCAAGCGCTAGCCTATAAATTAAAAAAAAAAATTAAAAGAAAACATACAACTCACACATTTACATAGGAAAATATATATGTTTATGAAGATTGATAATCTTAGTGATGATCACGTTAATTTCCCACCAAACGGTACGCTCGGTCCGTCTGCATTGTTATATACGAGTCAATGCAATTATCCTGGCTAATTTTTACTAGACAATGTAGACATAATTGTTGCCTCTAAGTGGTTGTTTGTTATTGTTGAAATGTCTGTGATGTGACAACGTAAGATATATATATTTATATAGTAGTGATATCATATCAACTATCTCTTTCTAACTTGTACAAGGGAATGTACAACATACAAATTTAAATGAACAAATAAATAACATTGATGTATGATGTGTATACGTGATCTTGAATAGTTTGTGGTATCGTGATGTCTTGAAAAATTGCGTTTTGAAAGTTGTTGCCGGCAAAGTTGTTATCGGTACTTTAGAAATATTAATATATATATGATCAAAGTAATAGCAGATAGCATAGAATAAGTTAATATTATGTAAGAATTGCGTCGTTACTAACGTTAGTCCTTCTTTTGGTTGTATGTTTGTTGCGATTTGAAAGCTGTGTTGCGGTTGATATCTTGTGTGATGGTAGCCTTATGTTATATTTTGTAACCCTAATCATCTAGTCTGCTTTGTCACTTATATTATTGCGTATTTAAACAACTAGTTATCGACGATGGCTTCGCCCTCGTGTTGGGGATGGGGGGGTCATGTATAAAAAAGTAGCCTATGTCCTTTCTCCAAGAAGTATACTTCATACCAAATTTTATCAAAATCGGTTCAGTGTTTTAGCCGTGAAAACAGAAAGAGTTACTTTCACATATATAATATATAGTATTATAGTTTAGTATGAATCACTTTACAGAAAAACTACTAGCGGTTTCAGAATTATTTATTCACGTTATAGCATGCGAACAGTAAAATATTTAGAACTTACTAAGTACTTAAAATCACTTGCTAACATTACATTACGCGATTTACTTTAATAAGCGGACACATGCAGGATTCCTCACGACATTTTCCTCTACCGTCTAGAACGATATGAATAACATTATTATTTTATATACTAAGGTACTTACTTGCCCGGGATTTAACACGCGATCGGCTATATTAGTAAAGACTAATATGCCAATTGATATATAATATACAAAAATTGTCCAAATGATTGATTACATTGTCACAACTTAGCAACATTTCTAGCTTTGAATCAGATGTTGCATTACGTATATTAAGACGCATGAGAAGTTATCTGCGCAATAATTATTTTATATCCCTTACATTATATAAATAATTATCAATTAATAATTAATAATATACGATAATTAACATGTATAGGCCAATGGGTTGAATGTAGTTTGTAGTCTGGGCAAGTTTAAGTAAATGATTTGTGATATTTTGTTGTTGCATGTGTATAAGGTTTCGGTTGAGCAGATGCCTTGTATAGTATTACTAGTTTCCGCCCGTGGCTTCGCCCGCGTTGAGGGGAACGCTCGTGTTAGGGTATCCCTTGTCCTTTTCTGTACCATCTTGACAACGTCTATGTAAATTTAAAAAAAAATCATGATGATCGGTTGAGTAGTTAAGGAGTATAAGCGTAACATACAAACGTACTCACTTTCGTATTTATGATATTAGTTAAGATTAGGATATAATATTTGTATTGAACTTTTAGAAGGGACAGTGTGTGTGTGTGTGTGACGAAAAATGATTTCACTTCTGTCACATACTAAGTAGCAAGAATTTTAAGTCGTTACTAAAAGTAATACATTTCATACAAGAACACGAAATTCAAACATGTCAAGTCAATGGTCTAAATTTAAAGCGGGTGTCACTGCGAAGCTCAGACACTTATGTAACTATATTATATATTGAAATCTTAACCGCATCTTCTGTTACATATAACATTTTATTTATACTTATATAATAAATGTGAAAATGTCTGTCTGTATGTTACGCTTTTACGGCTCGACTTTTGAAGCGATTTTGATGAAATGTTGTATGTAGAAAGCTTGAGCCCCAAGGATAGGTATTAGCTTTTTTATAACTAACACCCAAGACCTCCCAACACGTTGGCTAAGTCGCAAGCGGAAACTAGTTTTCCTATTGTTTAGTCGTTTTCTCAGTATGGGCCGAGATGGCCCAGTGGTAAGAACGCGTGAATCTTAACCGATGATCGTGGGTTCAAACCCGGGGCAAGCACCACTGAATTTTCATGTGCTTAATTTGGGATAATAATTCATCTCGTGCTTTACGGTGAAGGAAAACATCGTGAGGAAACCTGCATGTGTCTAATTTCACTGAAATTCTGCCACATGTGTATTCCTCCAAGCCGCATTGGAGCAGCGTGGTGGAATAAGCTCCAAACATTCTCCTCAAAAATGGAGAGAAGGCCTTAACCCAGCAGTGGGACATTCACAGGCTGTTATGGATTTCTCAGAAAGGCATTTAAAAAAAAATGTCTTCATTTATTATAGATAGATTTATTAATCGCTTCTCGTTGGTGAAGGCAAACATTGCGTGCGGACGGATCTATGTATATCGGGAGATATATTGAAACACGTGTGCCGTCTAATCCGCGTTCGAGATTCGTGATGCATGCTCGGATCAAGCGATGTCGCATTTTCCTTAATCAGACTACTCGTCTCGTTTACTTAGGATGGTTTTTTCTTCTTTAAGTAAACAAATCTCCGAAGACGTGTTTTCCGTTCCTTTTGTGTATCTATTACTTTGTTTGAGTTAATTATTTATGTGTCTGCATGTTTTTATTTGGCTTGGTTAAGTATATAATATAATATATATATATACTATATTTTTTTTTATTTAAATGAAATTTTATACTATTTATATATATGCGTTATACTATACATACAATTCTAAACCGCTTATCACCAAGCACAACTTCTTCAAAGAAATATTCAACATACAACGAACAAAATTACTTATATTAATAATGATTTGACAAGCTGTAAGATCTCCATGTTATAGATCATTGTTAATGGATAGGAACCACCCACTCAATAATTATTATTATACCACCAAATATGAAAACACTTATATGGTGGTCACGTATTATGGTGTGATTTGGAGGTTGATTGCAACCGATGTAATTTAGATCCAATGATTTGTGACGAGTTGTTGATGTAGTGTTTTTTTTTCTGTAACTAAGCAAAGGAGACCAGAAACGATCACGTGGCCTATATTCTATAATAAAAAACTATACTCGTAATTCATATTATTACAAATACTTCGTCAAGTATTTGTTCAAGTCAAGTAAATCATAGAAAGAGAGCTTGCATTCGTTTCCCACTGTCCAAGATCGTTTTTTATAAAGAGCGTGCTTAGAAACCGCTTGTATTATATACACGCATATACTCGGCAGATGCGTGCCCTTGACTTTGTATATAATTTGATAAACAGTTTGGACAAGTTGAGTGAAGTGGCACTCAGTATTTATCTGTTTGTGTTTTGCGTGTGTTAGTTTATTTTTTTAATTAGAGCGATTTAAGAGACGTTGTATATACGAGACTATACGAGACACTATATCATGGTATTTGTCAGAATGCGAGAAATTTTCCAGATCGGTTCACAAATGTCTAAATCTGAGGTAACGAACATTAAAAAAAATTCAACCAGATTGAGAATGCGAATCTCCTCTTTTTGTAGTCAATTAAAAACAGTGTTAATTTTTCAAACGTTATCGTTAAGTCTATAAATCTCAAACAAACACACCGACATCCGTTTTTATTATATTTCTACTTGAACACAGTAAAAACCTAACAAAATTTATATTTTGTGTGGTATATTATATTGAGTTTTATTTAAGTACAAGATTAGGAACGTTATAAGAGTCAGGGGTGTCTGAGAAGAGCATAGAATAATAATTGGTAGGGTTGGGTGGGTGGAAATTGGGGCGTCTTATTGACTTTTTATAATACCCTACAAGGTTAAAAACGTTATTGATAAAGATAAAAAAAAAACAGACACCGTTCAAGCTCTTTAATTCTAAATTTAAAAATTTAAAATTAAAAGAAAAATAAAATCGTCTATCAAAATGTGGATGACGTCAATAAATGTATATTTTTAAACGTAAACTATATAATGACGAGGCGTGATGCCGCAGTGGTTAGAAGACGATCTTAATCGATGATTCCGTGTTCGAACCCGGGCAAGCGTGAATTCTTACCTGCTAAATTTGCGTTTATGATTCAAAACCTGTGTATGGAGGTGGAGTAAACTTAGCAGTGGAATATTAACAGGCCTTTTTTTTTTAATATTATGATAATGTAATTTTCATTGTTATTTTGATTCGAAAATATGAATGTAAAAAACCGACGCAATGATGGCTTATAACAGACGATGATAATATTACTCACACACTATATCTAATAATTGCGTAGGCCATTTTTTTTTCACATAACCTCACTGTTCTCTGCATTAGGTAGTTGATGTCATCAATCTAAATAATTACAAGTTTGAACTGCAAAATAAGAGCATGTCATAATCACGTGGGCAATTTCGAAATTATGGGACGGCCCGGTTCAATAATGAGGCACTCATGGACGTGAGACTCTTTATACGACTCTTTATTCCGCCCGTGGCCGCCTGCCCACGTGTGAAAGGGACGCTGTCAGTTGTTAGTTATCCCATATTTTCCCCCTTTCTGTATCCCTGATAATATGTATGAAAAGTTTATAGGTAAACGCGTAACAAACGAATAACCTTACTTTCGTATTTATAATATTAGTTACGAGGAAGAGGCTGTATAATAATTAGTTATCAACGAGAAGTTGTCAAAACCAATCATATACATATATAATGTATGTTTTATTTTAATAAGATAAATACAAGAATGCTATCGAACACATTATATAAACAGTTATCTGAGAAATATATATACAAGAGATCATTTGCAAGACACGTGGTATTTATACACCTTTATGATAAAGACTAATTTCGCTATACGTGTAGATATGTCACTTATGAACAAAATCCCTTCGTAAGAACGACACTTCTTAAGAATATGTTCGAGATTATTCGTGTTTCTCTAATGCGGATCGGTGGTTACATACGTAATATACTTTCATCTTCAGATGTTTCCATTCACCGCCGAGCAAGATATGAATTATAAACACGAATTCAGCACATGAAAAATCAGTGATGCTCGCCCGGATTTGAATCCGTAATCGTCAGTTACGCGTCTGGCCATATTGAGCCATCTCGGCTCGATTTACACGTGGATGGGATGGGACGCCTAATCCTTTTTTTAGGATACCCACTAAACTCTAGATGAAAGCATTGGGATTACGCCTATATCGATTTAACATGAACGTGGATAAAAACTTTTTATTATTCCATAAATTTCAATAGCTTATTTTAGCGTAAAGCTTCATCAGCCTATTAGTATTATTAAAGGTAAAGCTCGACGATTTATTTATTTTAGAATATTTTGTATTAGTACTTGTCAGTGGGCTATCTGATGGTAATTCGTCATCACGACCCATAGGGATTATTAACCATCCCTTAAATCTCCAATGAACCACCAACCTTTGTTGTTGGATGTTATGTCCATTTTGCCTATACTATTACTACTATACTGGGTATGCTGCTTGGCGGAAGATTGTGATGAGCGGGTGTTACCCGGACGAGCTTGCTTAAAGCCTTACCAACAAGTAATAATTCAAAGAGAGATTCAGAGATTCTCGTTTTCAACGTAATCTGCTTAGAAAATATTTTAAATAAATATATCCAAGCAGATTACAAATAATATAAAATCAACTTATAATAAAAGGTACTTTAATTAAGCTAATTTATTTTTAAGAACTGTTTAACGACGTATTGCAACAAATTGTATTGATTTTTTTTTTCATATTATAAAAGATATTAACTAATAACTAATTATCTAACGTAATTTACGAGCGATAATAAACATCGATCGACTTCGATAATGATGGATTAATAATGCGATACGGGTTTAGTAATTACTTTTACTTTTAAGTTTTATGATTTGTTAATGTCATAATTTCTCATAGATTTTTGTTATATAATTTTGTTCCCGTATAAATTGTACGTGCAAAGCGCAATTTATATATATTAGAGTGTAATTTAAAATGATTATGACGGACCATTTGTTATATTTATTAGGTTGAACAATATCGGCCTTACGTTGTTTAGCTGGTGTTTAGTTAAAAACTGTTTTTTTTTTTCTAAAATAATTGATTTGATTTTCGAAAGTGAAGACACGAAATTGTATTAATTAATCGTCCCAAACCAGTATTTATAGATAAAACCGTATGTCTATTAATGTTTTATCTAAATAATCAAAAAAGGTTTCGTTCAATTGTTACAGTACGCACTATATCATTAGATATTATTATTATTCCAATTATTTCCGTTTCTTATATTCAGCAACTCAGTCAACAACAGTCAGCAACCAATCGTTTTTGAATAACGGGTAACACGTCGTAATAGTCGTTTCTATAAATTTTTACATTACATTTATTCGACTTCTAACTGTAGGTTTTTATTGCTTTTGAATTACGCCTCGTCTCGACATTTAGTAGTAACCCGACGTGGGTCCGCCGAGAAAAAATTTAGTACAGGATACATTTTTTCAAGACTTGAAGCTTGGAGTGTGGATTTTTGTATATATATGTATAGCTGATTCCAATTACAGAAGGAGAAAAGACAAGTAAACAACTTTGATTTTGAATTGACTTGATATAATTGGCTGAAGTCTTGAATAATCAACGGTGCTCGTTTTATTGCTTCGTGAAAAAATGGCCTTTTGATGTTGGCGAAGTTGATATCGATACTTTGGAATTAGAATTAAAGTAGATATAAATATTTAACTGTGTTTAATTGGAATAATAGTATATTAATCGTAAACTGTTCGTTGTAATACTGTAGCAGGACTATAAACAAATCGTGTGGAATATGTAAAACTAAGGATTGTTTATCTTTACGCTGAGTTTAGAATAAACGATAGATAGATATAAATACGAATATGCGGTATGGAAACTTTGCGCGGCAAATAGTGGATTATCGTTTTTTTTTTTTTTACACACGTGTATATCATAGAGAGTTCGACTTCAGACCGGTTGTAAGTCGAGTCGATAACGTGTATTGTTCGCGAACAATATTTGAAGTTCACGATGAGTAATAAAAATAACATAAACGACGATGTCGAGTGCAAATGATAAGACGTATGTATGAATTGTTTTCGTTATTGTATGTCGTCGATTCAACGGAACACTTACACATACTACATTTGTAGGTATTTTAAATGAGTAAATAAATTATAAGAGTAAGAGCATGTGATAATTATAATAAACGCTACACTCGTATATTTAACGAAAATTTATTTAAGTTCATAGAAGCTCTAAAAAACTGTTGTTGTCAGTAATATACTTATCGTTTTTTTTTCTGTTTTAAATTATTTTTATATTTAGTTTATATATTTTAATAAATTGTTAAATAACTTGTTATCGTTAGGTTCACTCCATGTTTGTTTGCATAAGTGGAAACTTTGTTGGCTTAAGTGAAATTTATTTTGTTACTAAATTTTATGTATTATATTATGCTGTATGTTTCCCAAAATAAATAAATAAATAAATTTGCAACCATTATAAAAGGAGTTTTATAAATGATATATTATACAAATAAAAATTGCAGTCGAATTAACAGTTATATTTGCTCATTGTTACGAACTTTTAAGTTATTTATGTGTGTTAAATATTATTGAAGTGAAATATTTCTTTGGCGCGTTGCGTTGGTTTATCGTAGGGGATAGAGTCGTGGCTTCGCGTCACCGACATGCTAATGTTAATATAATGAAATCGTTTCAAGTTTTCACTTCTATCCGCTGTACCTATGATCGCCTGTTTTTGTTACAACTGTCTCGTTAGGCTATTAACTGGTTAGGACTATAGGAGACCGCGGAGGTCATTCATATCCCGTATTGCATAAGAATTTCTTTTCTTTTTTGTCAAGTAATTCATTGTAGCATACAACTGTGAATTGCTTGCTAGAAAAACTCAATGGCTCTGGTATGCTAGAGCCGTTGCCTCTACATCTGAACTTCCTGCGGTATCGGATTGCTGTCGCATCGAATTATTATATATAGTTGGCTAGGGTCCGTTTATATATTTTTTGTTGTATAAAATATGAAATATGTAGATAGGCTGTTAACCTAACCATAATTGGTTACCAATAACCACAAACCATTACCATAAACACTGGAACTGATGATGATGTTCATTTAACTCCAATGTTCTTGACTCCCGACTATACTGGTAACATCTCGGCAAAAACACTTGATAACTTTTTCGTTAGTCGAACCCGGAGTTACAACCAGAGAGACCTCGGGATCTGCTGCCTTATAAGTAAGCCACTACACCAACGATGCAATGATATAATAGAAATATAAACCATTAATTAATCCGCCTATATACCAAACGTGGGACCCATATAATTGTAATATAGTACTGTCTCACTCACCCTTCAAACGGGCACACAACTATACAATGTATTGATTTGGAGCGGGTCTAACGAAGTGTGGGTTAAAAGCTGTATCCATATTATTTGATAATAGCTGTATTTTTTAGATACTTATGAAATTAATAGGATTATTCTTTTGCAAATATGCAAATCTCCACAAAAGTGTTTTCCGTGCCTTTGTCGTATCTTTATATAATTTTTATATTTAACATGAAATTCACACTTGTCGCGTTAATAGTTTCAATTTCAACTCGGCGACACTGCGAAGCTACTTATATGTAATAATATTTTATACTGAAAGCGTCTCGGAATAGTGCTGAATTTCTAGTATAAATTTTAAATATATTTGATTTAATAGGAATTACACGAATATATCTCTTCATTTATTAAAAATATCAATGTATAATGATGTGTTTGTCTTCAATATTTTATTGCCATAAAGCATTACAATCGAAATTATATGATTACAATAATTCGGTACCATCGGTAAGGAGCATTTGTTTTTTTACTCCAAGCAAGTATTCATCCTATTAGGTATTCATACAAAAACTTGCTACAACAGTTACCGTCGAACGGCATCCTATACAGCTTGGCTGTTGTGAGGACTGGTTCGATGGAATTTTGTTTTCGTTGTAGATACGTTTAGACTTAATAAATTGCTAGAATTTTGTCAATACGAAATTCATTTATGAATTTAAGAGTTAGTATTCTTTTTTTTTAATTTTTTTTATTAAGGCTTAACCAACAGTTGTATACACTGAATGTAACACTTAATATATTTAAAAAATATATATTTATTTTATTTATTTTTACTTGTAATCAACAGCGTTACAAAAATGGTTGTACAGTTATTACTCATTACTGATAAGGCCACATAAAATTAGAATTTTATAATACAAAGCTTCAGAAAAAATTAAAGTAAAGACACAGTATAAGTATTAATATTTACAATAAAAAAATAAAACTAAAATTAAAACATTCTTGCTTAATATTAATGCGAGAATTCGTATGAATTGTTTGTGTTTGTGTTCATATATGTACATAGAATAGCGTAACAACTAATGTATTGATTATACATTAAAAGAAAAAAGTAGCTACAGCTAAGTCATGGAACACTAAATATAGTTAAACTTAATAACAACAATAGAAAAATATCGGAGACAAGAAAAAAAAATGTGTGACAAAAATATGTATATATGAAAGTGTCTTATAAAAGTAGTTATTTTACTAATCAAAGTGGTGTAAGGCAGTACAAGTCGATTTCAACTTAGTAAGGGAATCATAATTATTATTATTATTGCACCTTAAATCTGCATCAATAGTTTGTTAATTAATATTTTATTAACTAAGAATCTTGTATCGTTTATATAAATAAATATATTTATTTTTAGACTTATGAAGCAAAACCTTATCAAACACAAAATTTGAGCCAAATGGTCACAGCCGTCTGATATGTGATCATAAAATATTATAATATTAATAATATAAGATAAGATATATGTACATTTGCGATTGCGTTACGTAAGTTAAATATAATTATTCGTCTTTTTTATCTTCGTAGACATTTGAATGAAATAAAACTAAGATGAGATTATGTGCCGATGACCTTATACAAGTATTTTTTATTGAGAGTTATTTTTAATATTGAACGGAAGTTCTTTCTTATATTATAGGTAGACGGGCAATTCGGCCACCTAATGAAGTGCCACCCATAGACATTGGCGCCGTTAGAAGATATAAACCATTCCTTACATCTCCAATGCGCCACTAACCTTGAGAACTAAAATGTTATGTCCCTAGTATCTATACTTACACTGGCTCACCCTTCTAACCATACAAAAATAACCTACGGAATACTGTTTAAAATTGAACAATTTAACTCCACGCCATTATATAATCTATTCATCTAATCTTGTATGGGATAAAAGTGCATATCTTGATTTCGGCTGTTAAGACATTATTAAAACAAGTATCTTTCTGTATGATGGCATTGTTGAATGTAGCAAGAATTTAAATGTAAATGTTGCTCCGTACGTAACGTGAAGGTATGCTTAATTAAAGACAATGGGAGCTGTATTTTTTGGCACAAGTATTTTTTTTTCAAGCTTCGTACTGGTTTTTTAAATTATCGTCTAGCTGTGAATTTAGCTTCTTGAACGCTACCAGATATATCTTTAAAAAACTATTTTTAAAGATACTCCGTTGGTCCCGTTTCTTACAATGCCAATGTCTGGTGACCACTTGCCATCAGGTGGCCCACATGGTCGTCCGCCTTTCTATTCTATAAAAAAAAACCTCTCAGTAAAACAAAACCGCGGCAGTCGCCGATGTTAAATATGTTCGGAGGGCACACAGAACCTGTATTACAGATATGGCACTTGATTATACCTTAATGATGTAATACGCTAGTGATACTTAATAATTTAAAAAAAAAAGTAGTATCAACCGAAAATCATCTTTCGCTTTGAAAGAAAATACGTAAAGGAAAAGTTATCTAATAACTCAAACGCAAGCTTCCACGTGTTTCAGATTCACTAGCTCTTCTAAGCTCTTCTATCCGCTTTGTTGAGCGTTAATTAATTCCTGATTCTCTACTACTACTGTTATAATTGCGATAGTATATATGTTATTTTGATACTTCACACTTGATCGGCTTGATTATATGTACTATGTTAGTTTATTGATCGTAGATTGTAATTTATTCTGGTAATTTTAATGGTTTAAAAATAGCCTTCGATAATGATTATATATCATATATAAAATATCATGCTTTCAATGTCAAATGTTCGTGTAAATCCGTAAACCCACGTATCAATTATTCAATCGCCTAATGTCAAAGTTTTGAAAGAAGAGTCAGTTCTTAATAACAGGTACAAAGTCATATTATCTTAATTCCCAAGGTCGGTGGCGCATTGACGATGTAAGGGATGATAATTATTTATTACGGTGTCAATATTACACACTGGCTTACTCACACTTCAAATCGGAACACAATAATACTGAGTACCGCTGTTTGGCGGTAGAACATTTAATTAATCATTTATTTGTAACGGTGCGATAAACATACAAATTGTTATATTTATTATATGAATGAAATACTATCGCGTCTATTGATAACGATGTTATTGTTTGAGTAACTATATTTAAAGCTATATTTAATACAAGTTCACTTTCACGCGACATCTAGGAATTTTTCAAAACAATTTACTATCTCCAAGTTATATAAAGTTAAGATAATGCCATCAACCAGTCACTTAATTGAAGTAGCCTCTTCTACGGTAAGAGGTTTTATCGAGAAGAACTAACAATTAACTCGATTGTTACTATTTTCTCAATAATTCAATGAAATATATTACTTATGTATATGTATTACACGTATATAATATTAAATCAAATCAAATAAGCACGTAAACCCGTTGGCCCTGCGCCTGAACTCTATCCGGTCGTGTCGGATTGTTGATTATTAATATGAAAATTATAAAATATATGTGAAATTATTAAATGAATTATTATTGCACTCAGTATGTTTAAAAATGATAAAAACCATTTGTTTTACCCTTAACTTTGAATTCGCGAGGCCCCTTTAACGTCGAAGTCGTAGGCTGTCGCCCACGCCGTATAGCGCCTCTGAGTGTAGCTTATTGCATCGCGCTGATCCGTTGTGGGTCGATGGGTGTATGTACATTGTACATGTGTTCAGAACTTAGACATATTCAGTATTCCTTTTCTAGATATAATATACATACATCTCAAATGCTTTGTTCCTTCGGATTGGAATCTGCGATCCTTTCAAATTTAAAAACCACGTGTTCTATCCAAGCGGCCATCTCGGCTAAATCTATATACAATAGAAAATTATCAGTATTGTATCAGCAAAGCACTTAATGGAATCAGTGACGTATGATTTTAAACCGGATCATACTGGATCTCAGAAACGCCTGTTCTTTTTAATAGTTCTTCTATCGGGTAGCACCCGTCTAAACATGATAGACTTCACACAAATCTATCATATAATTATTGATGATTTAAAATTGTTTTGTAAGTGAATAAAGTATCGTTTGCTTAAACCACCATGTCAAATAATATTAAAATTAATATCGCACGAACAAAAGTGTGTGATGCATTGCATTTACTACATCATGAAACACGATAATAAAGTAATAAATAAATACTTCGGAATTCCTTTTTAATAAAATGGAAAAATTATATAAAAAATGTGTATTTTATAGGCCGCAAGGAAATATGTCTTAGAAATATGACTTGACTTAATTATATCATTACGCAAATTTTACTAATTTAATAAAATTATACTTACGATAATATCACTATGTGAACTGGATCGTTATAACATTACATGAGAATTAAAAAAAAAGTAGTTTCTTAACAAACACGTTTGGAGTGTGATAAGTAAAGTCTATAGTAATCTTACGCCGGCCGACCGGGCCCCGGTCATTGAACCGGCCACATTGCGTAACAGCCAAAATTAAGGAATTCGCATCGCTATTGCCATGTCACTAGGGTTGCCATCAGAATTTTTTTTTACCTTACTATGTATAAATGTTTTTTTTTTTTAATTTTTTTTTATCTGTATTATTTATAAAATGATGAATGATGAATGAAAGAAAATCTTCATCCGATAGTAATGAAATTTCGGTCAGTAGTTAACGTACGCCAATAAAAACAACAAAGATTTTATTCTTTATATCTTCGTCCTTCAATAATAAATGTTTTATGTGTAAACCATTAAATCTACCCGGGCGTATTCGGGACGGTTAGCTAGTACTATATATGTTTGCGATTGTAACAAAACTAACAGCAGCTAAGTGGCTAATTTGCTTGTATGACATCTGTTACAAAAAACAGTTCGATTTTATACGTGTTCGAGTTTACTGCTGGTAGAGCTTTGTGCCAGCTCGTCTGGGTAGGTACCACCCAATCATCAGAGATTCTACCGCAAAACAGCAGTACTTGATATTGTTGTGTTCTGGTTTGAAGGGTGAATGAGCCAGTGTAATTACAGGCACAAAGGACATAACATCTTAGTTCTCAAGGTTGGTGTGGTGCATTGGTGTTGTAAGCGATGGTTAACATTTCTTACAATGCCAATGTCTATGTGTGTTGGTAACAACTTACCATCAGGTGGCCCATATGCTCGTCCGCCTTCCTATTCTATAAAAAAATTAAAAAATACATACAATATACTATATTGACCTAAGAAATATATATATTATGGCTCACCTACACGTAACATATTAAATGCGTAATTGCTATTAACATTATTTATTAAACGAATGTTTTGTAAACGTTATGCTGAATATGAAAAGCGAGTTTACGAAATCGTGTTGCTTATTTCGCTTTATTATACAAATGTCGACAAAAATGTTTTATTATATTTCAAATACGATTATCAGTTCTGTCTATATATATATATATATATATATATATATATATTTAGTTCGCTTTTAATATCTCAGGTCATTAGCGATCACAATGATATAACAACTATTATATTAATTTATTTAAACATTAATTAATTTCAACAATTTAAAAGTTTCTTTATATACTTGATTTAAGTATTATTTTAAACTATTATGTTGGTACATAAAATAATCGTTTTTCATAATTGTAAGCTGTACATTCGACTAAAAGACGAAAAGCTGTCAAGTCAAGTCCACGTTTATATTCATATTTGTCCATTTTCGTTATTAAGTTTCATGCAATATTATAAATATGAAATACATAGAATTTGTTTATACAAATAACACGAGACCGTAATGGTCCAATTTAAATCTGGGCAAGCTTTTCTTTATAATTCATTTCATCCTCGGCAATGCCTGCATCTTTCGGATAGCTTAAGAGTGGGAAGTCATTTGCAGCAGTTGAACATTTAAAGGCTGCTGTAATTACACGAACATATCATTGACTGGTGGTAGACTGTTGTACGAGTCTACAGTCTAAAGCCAGTTATTTGTAGTACTAAATTCTATTTTGAAAGGCCGGTTTAATTAAATGAAATAAGATAAGAGGCTTAATATATTTTCTTTTCTTTATGACATTCTGCACTAGTGTGGTATAATAACTAAGATTCACAAATGACCTAACCTTGAAGTGGTACGCTCACTTGCTAAAAAAAAACGTTAAGAAACGTTATTCACGACTAATATATAAGACTTTGTTCCTAAACTCGGTATACAGTTTTGACGCGAGAGGGCAACGAACTTTTATGTTTTTCAGCGGTCAATATTTTTTATCGCGCTGAGTACATCGTATAACCATTAAAGGTATAAAATTTGGGCGATATCCTCGTTCATTTAGAAAGCGGTTAAAATGTAATAATATGTATATTTTTTTATTTTATGTAACCTTTATGTTCAGGCATCAAAGCCTATACGTATTAAATCCATTGTAATAACCTAAGTGTTATTAAAAATGATTTTACAAAATATGAAAATATTGTCTTGTCTTGCCTTAAAATTTGTTTGCAAATGGCAAACATTGTTTATCATAATGAGTTGAGAGTGTTTATCAAATTGTTTGCTTTATATTTTATTTATTGGCAACTCATCTTTACTGCAGGAGCTGAGACTGAATTTATGAGGTTTATTTTTAAATATAGCACTTTCTTTTTTTTTTAATAATGTAGCCTTACATTCCTGTATAATCACGGTAGGTGCCCTTCATATAATAATTATATTCTACTGCCAAACGTAAAACGTTGATTTGTTGTGTTCTGGTTTTAAGGAGTGTATCAGTGTACATGCACGACATATGTACATGTTGGATGCCATGTTTAGCGGCGTTATGAGTGTACAGAATGATTCATGTTTAGATCTCATCACTTTATACAGAGATAACAAATCACCTGGTACTTCATTTTGGATGCACAAGGTGCAGGCCTTCGTGTACTAAATTAATAAAAAAAGTAGAACTAACTTAATATAAATTAAATATTTCAAAAGGCAACAAATTATCTGACTTTAGTCATCAAATTGAAATTGTCATTATTATGAAGAAGCAAATGTGCAACCACCAAAAGCCTCGCCAATATAAATATATAGGTAATATTAACATTCATGCGTCTGCTACAATTTTTATTTTTGGATTTATTTTTATTTTTATTGTATGTATGTTATCGCATTGTAGTTACAGATTTATCAAAAAATAACCATCTCAAGATTATAGAAATTTTGCAGTTATTATTACTATATAAATTTTTAAAGAAAACCGTCAAGTGGTACGAATGTAGCCAAATAATTGTTTAAATTTAAGATAAAACATTTTAATGATGAAACTTAATAAATCCCCTTCGTCTGCTTATGAATGATATACCGACAATAAAAATTTGTCAGCTCTCAGACTATTTATATCGGGTTCGCGCTAATTGGCCGCATTTTTAAAAAGCAACCCCCGCAACGCGAGGGATGAGATTGTACTTTATATTAATATTCATTTCTTCCGTTTATTCAGAACGGTAATTCGTTTTTAAATTCGCAAGCAAGACAGATAACGAATGCAATGTACGTTTATGTTGAGAAATTTAAATTGCCTTGGCTTTTTATTTTTTTTAATTTTGTAATCTAATTAACGTCAATGTGAATGAATTAAGTTAAAAATGTAATTAAGGAATTTTTTTTTGTATTATGCTTTGATATATTTTATATGTTTTCTTTATAAAGAGATATTTTTCGGAATCGGTTCGGATTGTAGATTCTAAATCAAATCAATCAAAATCGGTTTTATTATGATATATTACAAAAAACCGCCTACCTGTTTTTTTTATTTTATTCAATATTTTATACTATGTATAGATGACGAATGTATCTTTAAATGACAATATCGTTTTTACTGCGATCCAATTTCAATGAAACAAAACCATATATTTTGCTCGAAGTTGAGCTCAATCCACCTATTGAAACTGCAAGAATAATCCGTTCAATAGTTTTGGAGGTAGGCGTGTATATACAGACAGTCAGGCAGATAGACAAAAATATTATCGCTCGCACTCGTTTTTGGATAAATTTATTCAATGTACAGACACACGGTTTCTATTGCTTCATTATACGAATAGATGTATTTTTTAACGTGAGTGGCGCATACATTTTTTAGCTTAAAAAAAGGCTTTTATTTGCGCCCACGTACTATTTCGCCTATTCTTAAATCTTCGTGTCTACAATCGTACACATGATTATAAAGACACGAAAATTTAAGAATTGATTTCTGCGACCTTTATAATTTTTATATATGTTGAAAGATAATTGTATTATGTCCTGGGCTGATGGTATTCGGAGAGCCTATCTATGATAGAACCGTCTCTATTATAATATTTCACATTTGAAAGAAAGAGACAAAGCATTGTGCATATTCCTATATATTAATATACTTCCTATAGGTACTTACGATCGCTAGACAACGTTTATTGCTAACTAGCTTCCACTTTCGGCGTCGTCCACGTGTAACAGGGGTCGTAGCTACCCTTGGTACCATTTGTATGATGATCGGCTGGGAAGTTAGGAAGTGAAAGTAAAACTTTGGCATTTATTGATGATGATGTATATTCTTGTTGTACATTAAAATAATATTGTTTCGAATTATATGGCTCAACTTATAGACGTTGCTTACCGTAACCGTAACAGCCTGTGAATGTCCCACTGCTGGGCTAAAGGCCTCCTCTCCCTTTTTGAGGAGAAGATTTGGAGCTTATTCCGCCACGCTGCTCCAAGGGTGGAATACACATGTGGCAGAATTTCAGTGAAATTAGACACATGCAGGTTTCCTCGCGATGTTTTCCTTCACCATAAAGCACGAGATGAATTATTATCCCAGTTAAACACTAATTTCTCTCTTTCTGACGTTACTGATTTGACATGAAAGAAGAAGACACAACATTTTAATGCTCTACGATACATACATCCTACATATATCATCCTATATATATTCTACTCATAAAATCTTGAGTGTCTTATGCAACCGATAAATATCGTATAGTGCAGCGGTAAGAATTATTACGAAAACATTGAAATTGTTTTTCAAATTAGGAATGTGTTTTCGTTTTTTAAAGGAAGTTTTAACTTTTTACGTCTAACAAAATATAAAAACATTTGTGTTACACATCGTTAAGTTCTCGTATTATTAACAACCTGAACCGAAACACAAATGCCGTGTGAACAGCACTTCGAAATTGCAATTTTTCTGGAACTCATCGGCCTTTCGGAGAAAACGTAACAAGTGTAGGATTACCGTAACTGCGAAACGTGATGTGAATGGTATTGATTTTATCATTTATCGTGTATTTTTATACGCATTTTATTTAAATGTAGGTATGAGTATTATGTGATATATATATTATAAATATTTACACGAAACGTTTATATCCTATCGTAAAACATATAACCCTATTGGTTTAAACGGCAAACGCCACTAAAACTCCCAGTCGACATAATTTTTTCCGATGTCTTTATTAATAATCATCGTCACATTTCAGTCAACTCACATAAAAACTTAATGAGTTATACAGCTAAACCTTCCACATGAAACACTCCGTCCATCGGTGAAAACCATATGAGTGAGTGAGTGAGTGAGTGAGTTCGGTAGTTTTTGAGTTTATAGCGTTCAGACAAACGCGGCGGGGACTTTGTTTTATATTATGTAGTATATACGTGTGTATACATTTTTTTTATTTGTCATTGATGAATGCGTTTCTATAGAAAACGTTTAAAAATCACAATTTTATAATAAAGGGTTCAGCTATAAATCAGGGTTGCCAGTAGTTTTTCATCAACTGTTAAAAAATAACGCAACTTTGTTTCCTTTATTCCAATGTTTAATTCCGATTTTGTATCCAAATAAATTAGTTGAAAGTTTCTTTTGTATTTTTAAGTGTTGTAAAGATAACATCACTTTGGTTTTTCTTCGCAAATAATTAAACCTTTTTAAAGTTAATTAACACCAAGGCTAAGGTTGTTTCAGACGAATAATTGCATTAAAAGTTTCGTCATGGCAAGCAATTACACGTAATTGGTATTACACTATGGTCGCGTCTGAACAACGCGCTTAGATGACTTTAAAAAATACACTATCAATCACGGTTACGTCGAGTTTATTAAATATTTAAAAAAAAACTGCCAATCTCAATCATTTCAGTTTTCACTTTTAATTTATTGAACAAAAATGTTTCATAAAAATTTGATTCGATTGAAAATTCGATCAATTTGTTTTTTTATAAAGCAGATTAAAAATCAGTTGTGTTTTTAAAAATGTTATCATCAACGACTTTGAACGTGTCGATTTGACGAAGCTGATGAATAGGGAGGGAGAAGATTCAATTTTTTTTATTGTTTCTTAACCAATACTGTTCCCTGTACCCAGTACTGTACCCAATCTCTGTACGTCAGGTGAGAATAAAAAAAAAACTTCCTGCGTTACTAAAGACGTATACGGTAATATTTATTTATCTTAATGCCATAGAAAGTTTGAATGGTTTTTCGCCCCTACATTAAGAAACGAAGATCTGTACCTAATCAAGTCTCCATATATTATGATTTAAGATGTGTCTTGATAATAAATGAAATCAGTAAGTCAGGATATTGCTTTTTATATTATCGTATGTATGAATTTTGTATAAAGACAGATGAACAAACGCACCACTTGATGCTTGTGATCACTGCCGCCTTCATTAGAACACTGTAAGAAATATCACGCAAGTAAAAACTAAGATGTTATGCCTGATGTCTTCGTTATGACTGTAATTACTTGGATTCACTCACGTTTCCCAACCACACCTTTAAACACAGTAAAATAAAGTGTTGACCCCGACGAGCTTGTGCCAAGCCCTATCGTCAATTCGATATTTTATATTGAGTGAGCCAGTGTAATTTCAGGCACAAGGGACATAACATCCTAGTTGCCAAAGTTGGTGGCGCATTTCTTTCAATGCCAATATCTATGGCCGGTGGTGACCAATTACCATCAGGTGGCCGATTTGCTCGTCCGCATACGTATCTTATATAATATATATACATATGTAACTATACTAAGAATATATAATAATAAACTTCAGACTGTTAGTATATTGCGAAGTAAACTTAAGGTCAAAAGTTCAAAGACATGTATCGCGTGCATTATACCTAATAACAAATCCTTAAAGTTATTAAGTTAGTTATATACATAACTAAATCATGTCGCAAGTTTAAGTTAATTTACGAAACTATTTACATTTTCAATCTAACTTTATTAGTATCGGAATTAGATGTATGAGGCTTATGCATAAACGAGTTTGGTCTAGTGTCGTTGGTTGTTTAAGTTTAAGGAATATGCATGCAGTAAATACAGAAGTGGGACTGCTAGGGTGATACCACATCTCCATTGATCTCCTCGTCTCATATTTGAAGATGAGAATGTTTGGAATTCGACCACGGTGTTCTAAAGTGGATTTTTCAATACAAATACAGCGGCATATTATTCCAGATGAATTGAAATTTATAGGTGGTTGCTGCCTAAAATCCAATGGTACAATTATACTATTAGTAAGCAAAACGAATCGTATATTAAATATATACTATAATAATGTCCTCCAGACCGATTTCGGCCACGGCGGCCAATCTCAAGAGAGATTAGCCAACTATGTAGGAGATATTATAGACCACAATGTGTGCTCAAACACAGGTCACTCTCTATTCCCTAACTCTCATAATCCGATGGGACGACAATCAGACACGACCGGAAAGACTTAAGGTGCAGGACCAACGGCTATGCGTGCTTTTCGAGGCACGGGAGTGTACACACTTCCAACTTTCAGACTCCGGGCTGCTACTGAGAATTTTCTGACAGAAAAACTCAATAACTTTTTTTATTAAATATAGTAACAGTGTTAGTAATCAGTGTCGTTGAACGGTTTTTAACGAGTAAAGAAAAATATACCTTTTGTATCAAATATACCTTTGCTGTCTTAAAATTAATTTTAATCTTGTAACAGTTTTATGGAAACGGTCGTCTCATGTCCTCGATAACATTGTACAAAATTGTTCATGCAAAACAGATCACACCGCATGCAAATAGCCAATTACCTTCCGCTTCGCATTATACAGGGTTGACCATTTCAAGGATATACAGCACCTAATCTGCACATATATTAAAACTATAATAGAATCGTATCCGTTATATTAACATTTTGTCGGATTAATCATTTCATGTAGAATATACAATTATGAAAATTTATGAAACATTAAAGCCTGTAAATGACCCATTGAGGGGTTAAGACGGCTCTCTCGGAACTCAGTCATTGCAGTTTGAACGGTGCCTATAATTTACACTAATTCACTCAGAGTTAGTGTAAATTATAGGCACAATTATATCATAGCATCTTAATATGATGCCAGTGTATTTGAAGTGGTCCGTTTAATTTCCATGTCGTAGTAGTAATTTGTGTTTAATTTTTAATGAAAACACAGCTTTATTGGACGTTGTCCCTAAAAATTACCAGTCCGTGAAATTACCTGTATCTGGATTATAATTAATTCCATCCCCGCTGTAGACTCGCAAGGTATCCTCTAATGTATGTTCGTGATTCGAATAATGTTAATAAATAAACATTGTTCAAATTATGTGTACATTGTTATTTAATATAAACAAAAAAAAAAAAATTCGCTCACACATTTTATAAAAGCAGCAAGAGAATGTCTTTTTCAATCGACCCTTAATTTATTAGAGAAAAAAATGAGCAAACGTACACGCAATAGAAACCTAATGATGAAATACAAGAGCAAATAAAGAGCAATACGTACTGTTCTTTTGTTCCGGTTGGAAGGGTGAAAGTCAATGTAAGCAGGCACAAGGGACATAACATCCGAGTTCCCAAGGTTCGTGGTGCATTAATGATGAATGGGATCGTTAATAATGTTACCATCAGGTGGTGTATTTGCCAGTCTGCCTAAACCACTTGGTTTATTAGAAAACAAATAAACAAATGTACACACAATATAAAACTAACGATACAATACAAATTATAAAGATAAATCAAAACTAAGGAATAACTAAAATTACGAAACGTGAATGAAAGACGATATTTAGGAAGGTTGTGAGAAAAAAAAAACTTTTAAAGAACTTAATACTAATTATACATTTAGATTTTTATTATGCTGATATTACTTTGCGTGGCCACCACCAAATTCTATTTTACTGCTGAACGTCATTACTGGTAAGGTTGCTATACAGTTTGAAGGGCAAGTGAGCCTGTGTAAGCATCAGATATTAGTATAATTCCACAGACTCAAGTCTGTAGAGCTATTCTTCGTCAGTCAGACTTCAGCTATCGTGGAGTTATATTATTAATTACTGTATATTGTATTTATATACTTAGTATGTATTGATAATATAATTTATTAATTGGTATATGTGTATTTTATATTTATTTATCAGTTTGCTTTTGTTATAGATTTATCTCACTTCCTCATATCATATGAGTAATTCGTTACTCCGTTGGTTGCCTGGAAGAGATCGCTATGTAGCGATAAGATGGCCAAAATTGTATGCTACCCTTATTTACGTTGTATTCATGTTTTGTATTTATCTTTGTGGTGTACAATTAAGTATAAAGTAAAGTAATTACCAACTTATTAGTAAGTGAATATAAGATTCTGTCTTTTATAGGTATAAGGAATGGTTTATATAAACGAAAGTATGAAGTCCATTATTGAAATAAAAAAGGCGTGTTACGTTATGTAATATTTTATGCTAATATTTTAGTCTTGAGCCAGATGAAATATTCCGGCGTAAAATATTCTAAACTTAAATCAGAATTCTCTAGCAAGAATACCGTCCTTCGCAGTTGATCCACAGCTGTATCGGTTTTCAATATTTAACTAAGCTGAAACAGGGCTACAGTCTACAAACGAATGTCAACTTTACAGTGCATTATTTGTAGCTCAAATCCCAAAAGCATTTATTTAATTCAACAATTCACGCTACATAAACAATTACCTACATATTTGAAATTTGGATAAAATGTTTTGTTCCACTTTAAATTCGACCTAAATATCCTATGCTTAAAGGTCATTGTAAAACGATCGTATTGATCATATGACCTTAGAAGGTCTACCGATTTCCCATCCAGGAACATCTATATACGAATATGATAAAGCTTCAGTCGAATATAAACTTCATCTTCATAGCCTTTAAATTCATTTTAGTTTGCAGGAAAGAGACAGGACAACTCAGATCCACTAGAGGTTAAGACAAACTTAGACCTTAACCTGTTGCTTTAGAGACGTTTTTTTAACGTATGTCGTAATAGGACGATGTATAGCAGTGTAATAGGAAAGTAGCGTCCCAACGATTCTGCGAAATGAGTTGCGGGCGTCAGGGGCTTATAGGAAGCGAGTTAAATTAAATATTTAAAAATGAAATATTATGTTTTACCTTCTAGGTATAAGTACGCTAAATGCTCACGTTAAATAAAATTATAATTTACTATGAGGTATATAGTAATATTCATTTAAATTTTGTTTCCTAGACTTTATAAATACTTATCAGTATGAAAATATAAAATTAAGATGCACATATTAACATATATCTTATGTGTATACAATCTGTGACTAAAATTTAAATGTATTTTCTATTTAATAAAAACGTATTTTATGCGCACTTTTAATAGGACAATATCTATTAGACATATTACAATAATAGTAGTTACTCGAATAAGCAATTTCGATAGATTTGATAAACTAAAACTGATAAATATTCTTAATTTATAATTTTAGTGTGCACTAAAATTAAATTTGAACATGAAAAAACACTGTTATAATTTTTCACTTCTGTCCCAATGAATATCGATCGGTTTTTTTTTTTAAACTTTAAATGTTCATTTGAAGTTAGACAAAAAAAGCTGCCAATTTACGAACGATGGTCTTCTGGGAGTATCCAATCGAAGCTCGTTTAAATTCCTATGCCGTTGAATCCGGATAAACCAATTCGGATAAAGTGAAAACAGGGACATGTGACGATCTTGATTTATTACACACGATTCGTTCCTTGTTTATACAGACAAGGTAATACCCCTGAGTTTCTACATTTGAATGACAATTGCTTTATGTAAACATACAATGTTTTTGTTTATCTATCTATTGTTTATCTTTATTATTATTATAAATGCGAAAATAGCTCTGTATGGTTCTTACGGCTAAGCCACTGAACCGATTTTGATAAAATTTGATATGTAGCATTTTCGAACAACTCACACCAATTGAACGCAAGCAAAGCCGCGGGCGTGTAGTAGTATCATTTAGCTGAAAGGCAGATTGGGTACTCCGTATTATCATCATATCAATAGCTCTTTGGAAGCACCAGTTGAGAGTTAATTTATTTTATATATAAGAATAACATTTTAAAGAAGGTATATAATCTTTGTTTTGTTTATTTCTATAATAAAAGTTTTCGATTTTTTTTTCCTCAATAAATTTAGAAAACTTAGCGATTCCTGCAAGTATTAAAACTCTCGAAATATATTAACCGTTTGCGTGCAACGAATTTTCAAAGTATAGTGTTCCCCGACTTTATAAAGATTTTAAACTACAGTAAAAGAGATTTACCTTATATTGTAATAATAAAATTTCTTGAAAGATTTTATTCTCGGCAGAATCTACAATCCGAAGCGTTAAATTACATTTAAATGACGTTTTCACAATCGAATCGAAATCGCTTAACTATTTAGATTTATCAAGATAAATTATTTAACAACCATTTAACATACACAAAATTATATATTTGTTAAGGGTGGTATGATCATTGGGTATTTCCCAAGCAACTTACTTAAGTTTATCCTTAACGTCAAACATGCAATTATTATGGATTTTAATTAATAAAATCATAGTCGCGCGGTTACTTCTCATGAATCCTAACTGAAGGATCAAACTATGAATAATTTGTATTCAATTCGTCGAAGAGAAAACTCGTGAGAAAACCTGCATTTGTCGGATAAGACTTTTTCCATATGTGTATCGACTAAACCGCATTGACTCGATCGGAGGGCTTTGTGTAATAAAAGCGTTTGTATGCGTAAAGAGAGCGAAGGCTCTTGTAGGATTTTCATAATACATTTTTTTATGCAGCATCTTATACAGTATATTAGAAATATATTACAGCATCTTCTGTAGAAAGTCTAGACTAATGAGGCTCGAAAATAAAATCGCGTGGTGTGTGTTGCATTTACAAAGATATACTTTGAAATTTATAGTTGTCTCTTTTTAACAACCGATTTTTTATACTTTTGAATCTGCGATAGATAGAAATATTACTTGTTTTTTTATTTATTCTGAATATATTATGAATTGGTTTCGATTTTGTTTTTTTTTGTTACTATACACTCATCTTGAATTATAATAACGTTAACATGGAATGTTTTAATATAGACAGCTATTTTGCTACCGATGCCGCTACTAACTTACTCATAATATAATAAGCGTTGTTTAGTGAGTAAATAGTTAAACAATACTGTCTTCTTGTTTCGCACATCAAATCAATAATGAATCAGAAAGAGATAAATGACTGTTTAACTGACCAGCCGCTAAGCAACGTTTACAAGTAAAGTGCCACACGATAGCTAACTCTTTTATAATATAAAAGCAACGCCTACGCACAAATGTTATTCTTATTCGTCAATGTGTTACCGTGGGTTGAGTTATCGCTCATGACATTACAGAAAAACACCAACGTTGGTATCTTAATATATTTATAATGTAACGTCGAATACACTTGAAATTCGCTACTTATATCATTTCAATGAATATTGTTTCATGTAATATTGTTTTTATAATCTACCTATTTTCTAAAAATAAAATGTTATAGTCTATGATTTAACTCAATAATACGGGCTACCTAACGCAAAAAAAGTTTTTTAATAACTCTGCTAGTTTCTTAGATTAGCGCATTCAAACAAACAAACACTTAAGCTTTATATAATATACGTAAACGTTATCAGCCCTATATCTCGTGAGGCTCATGGAAGATTTATTCAATGTAGGCGATCTTACGGCTAACCTCCCTACTATTTATTTACAAGAATTATCTATGGGATATAGAGAATGCGATCTTTGTTTTTCTGTGTCTTTTCAATCGAATAAAACAGTTTCACTGCAAAATCAATGTATTCCCTTTGACTCTAAATATATTTTAAAATATATATTGTAGAACGTTTATTATTTTGTAATATATATATATATATATATAAAGTACTAGCGGACTCGGCAGACGCTGGTCTGTCTGCCATACAGATATTTTTTTTCATTTGGTGACAGCGGCGCCACCTAACGGGTCCAATTGTGTTTTTGAACCATCCTTGGGTTTCTAACCATCATTGGGTTGGTGGAATACACATGTGGCAGAATTTCAGTGAAATTACACAAATAAAGTTTTCCTTTACTATTTATTATATATCACAAAAATTCAGGCCCGGGTTTGAACCTATAATCTTCGGTAATGATTCACGCGTTTTAACCACTGGCCCGTCTCGGTCAAGTTAGCTTCGTATCAAATTTTAATCATTATCGGTTCAATGGCTTAGCTGTGAAAGCCCAACAGATAGAAAGATTTACCATCACAATTATAATAGTAGTATAGGTGACGTTTCGTTATTTAAAGTACCAACTCTCATTGATATGCTATTTTGACACGTTTATTCTTTAAATGCTGTAATTATGATAGTCAATATCGCATACTCTCTGATATTTCACGATTATGATCATTTTCGAGTTCGCTTTTATAGAAAAGCTCTACGTTCCCACGTGTTTAACGTTTATATAACCCAAAGGATTATCTTATATTATATAGTAATAGAGTCCCGCTAAACCGGATTTTACCGGCTTTGCTCGATTAAATCCGGATTGAATCCAAACCGATTAATTGGAATTTATATATTTTCAAACATGTTTAGTTTTGTTTTGCAAATGGAATTCGACAGGAAATTTTCGAAGGTCAAAGCTTTGTATGATATTGATCTAAATTAATTTATTCATTTAGAGAACATTTTTAAATTCCTGTTAATCCGGATGGGGGCTAGTGGACTTATCTCGTTCGAATTAGCGGGATTTTACTGCAAAATATATATCGATACACATTATATGTAAATGTATTTTATTTTTCTTATCTATAATATGTTTATTTGTAGTATTTTATTCACATTGCTTAAGATATTTTTTATATAGATTTTTGTTGCTTTAATTTACTCGTGAGCTAAAAATACTCATCACATGTTCGATATACGGATGTATTATTCTAATCTAAGGCGTGGAAAACCGTGCACGAAGCTAGTCCTTCATTATATAATCATAACGTACCCGAACTTTTATGCAATTCTTGGTAAGGCTGGCCGGTAGAAAAGCTTTAAACATGAAATTTAATAACATATAAACTTTATTTTTGAAATTATATATATAATTTGTTTTTTTATTTTAAAATTTGAATCAGATAGTAGTTTTATTATATTTAATTAAAATTTGTTAATATAAGCTTTTCAACGGGTTTGCGGTTATTGGTAAATGAACTCGAAACGTACGTGAAATTAATATTTTATATGTTATACAATCATATCATATGACGATATCTTGATCGATTTCGGCCACGATGGCCATTCTCAAGGGACTAGCCAACTGCGCAGGACGTATTGTAAAGCGAAAGTGCAAACAAAACTGCACTGGTAATTGCATCAATTCCATAATCCAATGTGACGACAAATCCGACTGGATACAGTTTAGACCAGCGGTACTCAACCTGCGGTCCCAGCGAGCCGCGGCTGTGATTGGCCCACTTGATGCTACTTTTAAACTATTCTTAATTTCAAAGGTTTTTATTTACACCGTTCTATAAATCCGTTCATAGATGTTTCATACAATTGTAAGTATACCCGTAACCTAAGAAACCTAAATAGGTACTTTGTTTGTTTATAACTAACACGTATTTGTGGGCCCTTTAATGAAAAGTTTGAGTATAGCTGGTTTAAACGAATAAATGACGGCTTTGTCTGCCGACACGGTACTGAAAGCGGTGCCAGTGAAACTTCGGGTTGATACTGAGAAATTCTCAAAAACTTTACAAACTCGTCCCGAATTTTAAATCCAGGGCCACGGGATTTACGGCCTAATGAGATATCTTATCTAAGGCTAGGTTTACATAAGCTTTATAAATATATAATTTTATTTAGGTAGATATGTATAACAAGCGCCCAAAGACATTCGCTGTAAGAACATCTCTTATATCGCAATGCGCTACCGACTTTGAAATATGTTATCTCCCTGCCTGAAGTTGCGCTGGCTTACTCACCCTACAAACTGAAAAACAATACTAATATTGCTGTTTGGCGGTATATAATATATTATGAGTGGTTGGTACCTATCAAGGTATGCTTGCAAAATGCTCTATCACCAAGTAAATCTACTAGATATACCAATAGCTAATGAGAAGTTTGTGTTAGTTCGTCGCTCAATGGGGGGGGTATTTGCCTTAGTCACCACGCTTGGCAGGCATGTTGGTGACCGCATTGCAGCGGACTGCCCAAGATCGGGATGGTTGGCGTTCTATGGGGAAAGCTTTCGTCCAGCAGTGGACGGCAAAAGTTGCTATATGTATTGTAGATTATTTACTGTCACATTTCGTCAACAAGTCGATGGAAGGTAGACGCCATACAAACCTGTTATAGAGGTTTAGCAATTTTTCATGCAACTACGTAACGTAACATGGCGTGGGTGTTCTATGATATAGACAGTTTTGTTAAAGGTCATCGCGTAGGAGTGAATCCAATGGATAGAATCAAAGATGGAAAATGATAATTATCTCTTATTTTCAAACGTTAAATTATAGTTGCAATTATATTGAAACAAAAGCACGGTCGCTGCAAACTTTTAAATCGAAATTTATGTGCTAGTAATCATTTTTATCGCATTATCTATACAAATAAATAGAATTGAAGTGTCTCTCTTATTGAGTTTTGAGTTATATATAGTAATAATTTAAATATTTTGTATCATGAATTATTCATACAGGTATTATGTACGTTAAAATAGCAATTTTTGTAGGATTCTCGTCACAAAATCGGATTCGGATTATTAAAAAAAGTAATAACTATTTTAAAATTAGAAGCTGTCCCTACCGCGAGACTAACAAGAATAACCAAACTTATAACGCTTAAGTATTTGTATAGTTTTGAAAGTAATGTTTCTGATATCGATTCTGATGCAATATATTTATGCATCTCAACTACAGACCAAATTTCCGATCCAAACATTACTGTTTAGTTATTTATCTTATCGCAATCCGTTCGTGATCACTTATCGATAAAATATTGTCGCTGTGACGTCACTGTGAATACGATTCGATTGTATAGATAGTGACGTAACTATGCGGATTATTTATCGTGGGAAGATGGTGAATTATTTTTTTTTTATTTTTTATAATCTAAACCGGTTCTATCGATCATAAGGTTCGTGGTAAAATCGTTTGAGTTATAATTTGATAAGAATGTGTGGGATTCTTTTTTGACAGTTGATAGTTTAATAATTCCTAAGTCAAAAAAATCTATCTTCTAGCTTTAAACGTTTTCCTTTTTTTATTTAATAATAATGACAAAACTAACTTGTATATTGTACTTGTGAATATCTAGAATCACTTGGTGATAAGGCTTTGTGCAAGCCCGCCTGCGTAGGTACCACCCACTCAACAGATATTCTAAGGCTAAACAGCAATAAGTGATATTGTGCCCTTATAGTAGACACAAGGGACATAACATCATAGCTTCCAGGGCTGCTAGCACATTGGCGAAGTAAGGAACAGAGCCAATGTCTATAGTCGGTGGTGATCACTTAACAACACGCGCCAGACCGCCTATATATTATATTATATATTTTCACTCCTATGGTTCCGTTATACTTTTCCGCGAAACAAAAATACTTTCCAACGATACGATGATATATATAGTGTGAGTGAAACAACGTAATTAAAGGCACAAGGGAAATAAAATCTGAATTCCATTGTTATTTGTGTACAGTTTCAATGAATTTATATTCTCTGTATAAAAATAAAACATTGGATATTAAATTTACATGACACACTATAACACGAATTGTCATATATGTGGATTATATCATTGCAAAGTATAGTCATTAGTGGTATGAGTATATGTTATGTGTGGTACCACCCACTGTTTAGTATAACGCTACGCATCAATGAAGTCGAGTTTATTTTTGTTACGATGTTTAAACTTAATTATACTAATAAACAATAAGTTTATACCTATAGTGAACATGTTAGAACCCTGGAAATTTTACAGGTGGTAGGGTTTTGTGCAAGCCTCTCTGTGTAGGTACCACCCATTCATCAGATATTCTACCACGAAACAGCAAAGCTTAGTATTGTTGCGTTCCGATTTGAAGGTTGAAGGAGCCAGTCTAACTACAGTCACAAGTACATAACACCTTCGTTCCCAAGGTTGGTTGGCGATGTAGGGGATGGTTAATATTTCTTACATCGCCAACCTCTATGGGCGGTGGTGACCACTTAATATCAAGTTATCTATTTGCCCGTCCGTCTACCTATAACATAAAATATCCGAAGCGACCCTGTCGGCTATTCACGTACCCGTGACACCTGACTATGTTTTGTTATTGAGTGCGTTGTAAATTTGTATTGCTGTGTTATCGTTTTAAGGAGAAGTTTGCCAAAATTAATACTGACACAAGGAACATCAAATCTTAGATTTAATTTAAATGTAACGACTGGTTTATATTTCTTAACGTGCCAATGTCTATGTACTGCGGTACCACTTCCAACAGGTGGACCATTTGCTCGTCTTCCTGTGACTAATAAAAAAAAACATACATGGCCATCCGCCATTTATAGATTGTCGTTACGACGAAATATTACATTTATAATCTGAAGAACTCGTTCAACAATTTAAAATGAATACATAATGTAGATAAAATTTATATTTGGGAATTCCAATTATCCGTGTATGAATACGGACGAGAGAAAATGTTTAAATATATTCATTCGGTCATATATCGTCGATTGTTTTATTTATTATAGAAATATTTATCGAACTATTGATACGATACTATTGAAGTTAAGTTATAATTATTATTAAATGTTATAAATTTATAAGTGAAGAAAATTTGGATTGAGAATAAACTGAACTTATTATTTAATATAATAATAAATCATAACAAGACCAAACAAGCAGAAGCATTGAAATTAATACTTTTATTTATTAAAAAATAAAACAATATGTATACATACATATGAACTAAACCAATTTTTTAAACAGTAATACTAACGAGTTGAGCCGTATGTTGCATAAGTTTCTACTTATTAGAGATACATTATAAATCGTATTGTCATGTATTCGTAATTTATACTGGGACTGGTTCTTAATTCTGGAATACAGCAATACCTTCGGGGGTTAGAGTACTTATTGCATTCAGAAGTACATACACAGATCTCGTACTGAGTGATACTACAAGTATATAATGAAATAAGTTTATTAAGCGATTTCATTATACAGTAACAACTGTTTTTATTACAGTATCTTAGGTTAGCCCTCAAACTCACGAACCTTAAACAGCAATGTTACACGGGCACAAAAAATCCTAAATAATTTCGTTTTCTGAGGTGTTTATTACAATTTTAAACTCATATCATATATAATACTGGTATAATCATTGGTGTAGATTTACACAGGCACTGGTTTAACATTTACAAGTAGTGGAAAAGTTTTAATTTTTTTATAAAAAAAAATTAAACGCGTATTTTATTAACTTAGGGCGTTATATAAGTGAAATCCGTTTCTGCTTCATATATCTATAACGGATATCTTGTTAACAGGAGCATCACCTCCAGAGGGCAATATCGGGCACGGGGCTGATCATACCCACACCGGAAGTATGCCAGGTTTCAGACGTCGACTTCTACGAGAGATGCTACCCGCCCGACTACAAGATGCCCAAGCAGCATATACATATGCAGCGTGAGTGCGATCTTTTTTAATTATAATCATTATCATTACGATTAATTTATTCCTGTGTTGATTCGTTTTGTTAATAGTGTAGCTTTCAAGACTTATTAATTTTAAATATGATTATTATTTGAATACTTAAGGAAGTCTCTTGGGTGTTCTGCTGGGTATTATTTTCGACCCTGTTTTATTATTCATGTATAAAAGTGACTTAAATCTGTATAATGTGTATTGTATTTTTTTAAGATAATGTAAAACCAACTAGGATTTTTTATTATTAAATACGCACACTATTTATAGATTCTATAACCTTTTTGATGATAATGAGACAGAATAATCCAAATGTGACTTCTTATTTAAATACACTACCGTAAACAATTATCTGAAAAACTTAATAGATATGATATAAACTAAAAATACTACATAAAACTTAATAAAATAATTTTACATAAATTGATATGAATAAAATTGCTATTAACAAGAATAATATTGTATATAATCTGATATTTACATATATTCGATTCATTTTATTTTTAATAATAATAAATTCTAGCATTCCATTTAGATTGTATATACGACGAATATCTACCAGTATTGCATCATTTATTAATTTTGAAACTTTAACGAAATACATAGCATTAGCTTGGGGTCATGTTTATAAATAATAAACGTATTGAGCAAACGCTTACGTCACTCGGTAAAATCAATGTCGTAAAGCGGTGATGTCGAGCTGAATAGATTTGCTTGAACTGCTTGCGACGAATGCGAGCGTTATGACACAGGATAACATTATCAACAGCGCAATAACTGTATTATTATTCGACGAAAGTTTTTAACTCCATCAAGATTTCAGTTTCGTATTAATAAATCGTTTAATATATATTTTGGTTTCGTTTGTTTCGATTTGTAATTTAAATAAATTTAGGGTTGCCAGGTCTTGATCAAACATGTTTGACTTTTTACTTCTGTGTTTAGTCAAATATTTACAACTTCAAATGTGGTAGGTTTTGCTTTTTTAAACGTGATGCACTCGCAGTCCCTAGGATGGAAACGAAACGATGGCGAATAATATTATAATACTTTCGTACGTCCACGTACGTTCGTACATAACCAAAAACGTTGGTTTTTTAAGATTTATATATTTTCTGTTAAAAATATGTGTCCTGTGCTAAGGTCGTAATATTTGACAAAATATAACGCAAGTCCGACTTTTTTTAAGACCTAGTTATAGGTAGTTAATATTTTTTTATTAAAATACATTATCCTGTAATTTTTTTAGGCGATGATATATAAACAATCATAGCCTTAGCCCAGCAGTGGGGCACTTACAGGCTGTTGCTACTACTACTAATTTCTACACTTCTTCTGGACGTTAAAGTTTGTTCGTTGGTATTATTAATAATAACACCTCTTAAAAGCTTATGCAAATTTAAAAATTCAAATCTGCCTTTGCGATAATACGGAGAAATAGATAAGGAAAAATATTATGATTATAAATGTTATAATAAAGTTAATGTTATTTTTATAATGAAGAGTGTTTGTTATACTAGTAAGCTGGACGAAAATAATAAAATTTAATCGGATGCGATTTTAGGGATAAAATATTTTTTATATAATACTATTCTTTGCTCGCGACTTCGCGTGCGTGATATTTATAAATTGATATTGATAAAGATTCAGGTTTTAGTTATAAAAAAAATAGTCTATGTCCTTCCTTGGGGCTCAATCTTGCGTCATACCAAATTTAATCAAATTCGGTTCATTGGTTTAGCCGTGCAAACGTAACAAACATACAGAGTTCCTTTCTCATTTATAATATCAGTATCGATAGTCGAAACGAACATGTTTTCCTAAGCCACATTGCTCAACAGAGCTTAATATTCATTTTAACATCTTTTGTATATATAATTTTAATCCGCTTATAATTACATAAAATACTTTTTATTATTTATATTAATCCAGTTTTATTCTTTATGTACTTATCGTGTGTTTTGTATACACACGTCTCTTGTTGAAGTTAATTATTATAATTATATTCCCCTTTTATTTTAACTATTCACTTCACCAAATTTCCTTATGATTATCCGGTTAATTGAAAATTCCGAACCAATATCAATCACTAGTAAGAGTGTATTGGAATGAAAATAAATTGAAACGCAGAGTAATTTTCGCTGCTGATTAAATAAAAACAACGCATGCACGTTTAAATAAAATTACATATCAATATGAAAAATACGCACAGATGAACCAGAAATATGTGCGACATACTTAGGCATAAGGATATCAGCAATGTCTGGTTTTAAAGAATTACTAATATTCCTATTTATACTTCGAATTTAGCGTACAGCTTGTGTTAGACAAGTCAAGACAATAGCCCAATGGGTCAGCAACGAAGCTGTAACGTTTAACATCGCTAGGGGGGCCGTAAAGCGCGATATCGGCTCTGTTAATAAATCACCCACCCGCGCGCTTCCTTGAGCAAACACACATGGATTTGAGATCTGCTCTCGTTAAGCGTGCGCCGGCCTTAAAGATGCGACAAAAAAAATCAAACAGTAGACAGTTAAAACGGTTAGATTGTTATATCGAATATATTTCTTTTTTTTTTATTCTCTAGTTGCTATCCTACCATTTCGCTCGACGTAAATTACATTTTAATAATTAATGAAGTCCATTATATTATATTCCACGGCATCTTTCTACATTTTTATGAGGACTTTTGTGTTTTTTATTGGAGCGTGTCCAATCCAATTCCAATTAAGTAACATCAAAATACTTTTCTCTTATTTTTTTTGTTTATAATATTAGAAAAATTATTATATATACTATATAATAAAGTGTAAGATTAAATAATTTTAATTATTTATTAAAAATAAAAATATTCTTGAATATTAAAGTTACTATGCATCAAGAATTCTTAGTAGCGGCCTGTAGATAGCAAAATAGCTAAAGCAAGTAAAGCTCTTTAATCCTACGCCTAAATTCTCCGCTCGTATCAGTTTGCCGTCCCATCGGATTATACCATCAGCCATTATTATAATCGGCAATAATACATTATATATTTATTATATATTCCGGTAAAGAATAGAGGAAACTTATGTCAGTGGGGAGGTGGTTTTAAGCACATACGTAAACACCATCGACAATATCGTGGCGAAAAAAAAAACCAAACAACAAAAGCGTTACAAGAAGGGTTCTCGTTAGGCTTGTCGGCTGGCCATAAAGTTATACTTCCTTTTAGTAATAAACAATAACAAGTCTAGCAATAAACAAAACACTGCTCCGGTCCCAAACATCATAAAAGCTAACAAATTATTTGTTATTTTTATTCTTTGCTTACACTAGATTTTTTTGTTAATTTCCTTTTTTTGTTTTAAAGTCTTATCGTTAAAGTTTCTCTGGAAGACATTATTGAATGCAAGAATGCCTTTGCGCACTCAATAGAAATTTTTAATCTAAAATTTCTAAGGTATTCAAACAAAACTTGTATTCTATGTATCCTTTCTATTGTATTCCTCTTAAAAGAATTTAATTATACAGGAAACCATTTACAACACGGTTGAATCGTTTTTTTGTAAGGGCAGTTTAGTACTGTAATAAAATTGTTTATAACTATGCAAATTACTTCATTATTCATTGTAAGATTCTAACTGATATAAATAAGAGAGGTTCTGCAAATATTGATATTTATATTATTTCGTTTATATAATCTACTAGTAAAACTCTCTAGTTGCCTTGTCAGTTTATAGATATTTACTTATTTTTACATATCAAATGTATTAGCGAGTAACAAAAACTTTGAAAGAGCTAAAATATTATCTTCAAATGTATAACAACTATAAGGGCGATCGGTTGAAAAGTTAATGTATGTGCTTTAGCGCCATCTAACTTCTATATATAAAGAAGTGACCATAAATACATACGATTACATATATACAAAGAGCCATCTTTTTAGTAATCAGACAATAAAATGATGTATATAAATATATATTTATATAAAATATTGCAGTAGGTATGACAAAATGTATTAAGTCAGATCTTTTATAAAAATAAAATTGAAAGCTGCCCCGTCCCGACTTCTTACGGGTAAAAGTTACACCTCTCGTTTTCCTTAAAGTTTTAAAACCTCCAAAAATCCTTACTCAGCGGATGCTTACGTCGTAAAATAAACTTACCTATGTTCAAAATTTTAACTTTCTATACTTTTGTTGATATTTCGTTGCGTCAGTCAGCAAAAATTACTTAATATGTATGGAGATTGATTAAAATCACTATCATTTTGCAATGAACGAATGTATGAATTGATCGTTAATATTGCACGCTCTAAACCTTTTTACTAAGACTCCATATAACGTTTTAGCGAGCTAGAAGATGTAGTAATTGCATGGCATTGAATTGTAGCTGTTCGTGACGTGAATAGAAAGGACGCTTGAAAGGATCCAATATGTCCATCTGATTTAACCTTTATGTTTGTTTTTTTTTTATTTTTTTATCTCATATTTAATTTCGAATATCACGCGATATTTAGTTTATTACGTATGTGTGTATCGGTATTTGTATGTGTGTGAGTAACGATAAATTGTTTTGCTCTTAAAATTATGTTTCTCTTTTTAAAAACTTTCTTATCCGGTTCCTAAAATAGGATGATGCTTTAAGCATTAAGCTCGCCTTTTTTAAACTATATATTGTGTTCTGTAATATATATAGTATTAACATTTTATTTATATTTTATTTCAAGTGTATTGATAATTCTTGTTTTATTACGTATGAAACTTGTAATTTGTAGTTTTTACTTCGACTGATGAATAAGTAAGTGTAATGCATAATATTACATTAAATTGATAATTTAAATTTAATACAATTACCTCAATGTCCGAGTTAAGTGATGATCTTTGATATCTATATCTTTCATGATAATATCTCTCATAAAAATAAAAATAAAAAGTTCTTTATTGTTTCCGTATAGCACAAACATTTATATTCACGTTATTAAATATTATATGATGATATAATAATCTTTGTATTTATGTATGTAAGGGTCCAAGGAAGCGTGATATTCGCATATAAATATATACGATTAATTTGCTATCGACTACCGCTATGGCGTGGTGGTGGGTGGTATGGCTGTCTGCGTTCGATCGTTATTTTGATTAAATTCGCTAATTTGAACGATCGCATTGATACTACACAAGCTAGCGGTGAGAGACTGGGGGAGACAGGAGGGTTAGTAGTTTTGTACATAATGTGCTTTGAACAGGCTCACTATATACACTATATACGAGAGAGAGGCTTTGAACATTGTCTGCGAGAATATTACTTAAAAGAATAGCAAACATTTTTCCATAAAACATATATTTTGTATCAATATATATTGCTTTCATTGTATAATAATATTTATAATTTTATTTGTATATATATTTTTTTAAATATTATCTTAATATCTCTTGTATAATGCATAAAGTTTGACTGGTAGGAAATCCTTTCAGGCATTAAATCCGCTTCTAATCAACTTTAAGAACTTTCACTACTTTAATTAATACATTTTTAAAATAAATATATGAATACTTGAGCCGCGATGACTAGAATACATAAATTCTAAACGAATATTATGATCGAAGACTCATGATCATTCTTAAGGAATTCACAAAGCGCAGTATCCGAGGCCGTTGATAAGTTGTATTTTTCGAATAAGTTTGATGCAATTAAAACTGTATTAGGAATATTGAAAGTAGCTTCATCTTAAATATCTTCTTGGTATTATATTTTTTAATGCTTATTGTTTTTCCACAGACTAAGCGTTCGTATCCTTGTTTAACTGATTGCTAAATATGTCAACAATAAATATACATAGCAAGCATTACTTATAACTTGAAGTATAAACGCAATATTATTCAAAGAGTTGCCCATATGGACGCAGAACTAATTCAAATACATTGATGTTCGTACAAGTCAAATAGTTCGTGAAAAGGGCCTTAAATCGTATGAATCTGTAATGGGATGACCGTTATCCGCACGAACGACTCATCGAAATAGATACGTCACGAAGATAGCTTACGTCATATGTAAATCATATCTGTTTTTGAGGTTTTTTTTTTACCATCAAAACGTTCGTGGTTCGAAAATTAAACTACACGACATAAAACTGTCTTCATATAGAAATAATGATGATATCATAGCGTTGATACCTGGCTGCTTATGTTAGTTGGAGAATTTGTCGTTCGTGATAAAAATCTTTATATGCTTTAACGTGCCTCGAAATATTTCTTCTAATGTTTGACAAATAAACGTATGGCCAGTAACCAATTTGTGTAATGTTGTGAGAAACAATTTAGGTGACAAATATGTGATTCTGCAAACATATCGTTCTATATTAGATCATTTCACACACTCAATTCGCAAATGTTTATTTTGCTAATGTGCTGAATGACGAATCAATATAATTATTTTGTATATCAAATCATTTTATGAAACAGTAATTTGTACGAATATGAAAATAGCATATATTTATTTATAATTTTGCCAAACGTAGTTTGTAATATTGATAATTTCTAAAAATGTCTTTTGTTTTGTATCAAATGACAGGACCACCTCGAAATAGCTATGTGACAAATTTGACGACTCATGACCATCTATGTAAGGCATTGAGGCGTGTAATAAATTAAAAAAAAAAAACATGATTCTATTTTTAAAATGAGTAAGAAATCGAGTATAATTTGTTGAATAATATTTTACGATCATTTAGTGCGTAAAATCGGTTTTAAATTACGCCGGTCACCGGTTTCGAATGTAAAATTTTACAGAGAACGAGCAAAAAAATTATTAATTAACTCTTGAAACGAACGGTTAGTTGTTTTTAAATATAAAATTAAAAGTAAACAACTGCTTATTTAATTACATGGGACATTAATGGTATGTAAACTTCACTTCACAATTGGGTACTGTAAGAAATTACAACGCATTCCTCTTAATCCATGCGATCGTAGATGTTATCTCACTTTCATATCTGTAATAAAACCGTATACAGCCTTCCATTCGGAACACCGAGACGGGTCAGTATGAAGCCCTCTACCCACCGGTAAAATCTAATGATATGATGTGTATATGCCGGTAAAATCTCATAATATAATGCATATATGCTGTTAGCTTGTATGATGCGCGAAAACTATTTCGTAATCTTTAAAAAGTCAGGGTATAATGTAATATAAATGTATATAGAAAACAATATATACTTTAATAAAATGTATAATGAGACTTTTAAAAATATGCGTCGTAAAGCTTGAACGTAGTCCAATAACGTGATTAAAATTTATTTATTTAGTTCGAGGTAGCTATTTACAAAATTTAATATAATATAATATCCTGTTACATTATTCACACACGGCCATCTGATCCCAAATTAAGCAGAGCTCGTACTATGGAAACCAGACAACTGATATACTACATATACTACTTTTCTTTTGTAAATACATTCTTATATAGATAATTATACCCAAACTCAGGACAAACAGTCACGTTAATGCACACAAATGTCTGTCCTGGATGGAAATCGAACCTACAACCTTCGGTGTGAAAGGCAAGTATCTACCAACCACGCCAACCGGCGCCTATAATAATGAAATTCGATTGAACTCTCTTGTTTCGTCTGTATATGAACTTGCATTTGTCGTTAATAGCTACCAAACCAAAAAAAAAAAACAAGAAAAGAAAATCGCGTAACAAACGAGTTGAAAGAGGTACTGAACTGTTTTGTACTATATACTATATTATTACTACCATCGTTTTAGTCGATACCGTAATTATTGTATTCAATACGACGTCTCAAAAGAATTCGTCTTTTAAATGATCTTAAAGAATAAGCAAGACTATGTAAAAACCGAAAACGAATTCAGCAAAGAATAACACTGCCCCGTCGCATTTCCCGCGACCGTTAACGATAAGAAATGGCGAATGTTCCGTTACTTTAATAAAACAATCGATTGCACCGTAATCCGTCGACGCAAAGTCCATAATGCAATAACGGCTGCAGTAGCAACTCGTTTCGTTAAACTGAATTGTTTCAAAATTATCTTTATTTACTTGTAATAAAGTTTAATTTGCGATACGGCTTCATTGATACGGAATGCGTATGAGTCAGTTCAAATTACCCTCGCCGAGTCACAGCTGATTGTACCAGCTGGTTTTTATTTTGCAAGTGATTTAGCACTTTATGTATTTGCAATAAAGATTGTTATTGCTTGTGAACATTGATTTTAACTTGAAGGGAAGTTAAAAGGAATCCTGTACAGGGATCGAGTACAATTTCCTTTGGGTCTCCCAGGTTACTGTACTTAATATACTGAGAGCATATATATGTTTTTCATTGCATGTACCTTACATTTGTTTTGATACTATTACTATATAGTACATTAGATTAGCCGAGATAACCTAGTGGTTAGAATACGTGAATTTTAGGCGTTAGGTTGTGGGTTGAAATCCTTGCAAGCGACATAATTAAAGTCTTGTTTCGAGGAGGATCTTTGACACATGTTTCTGAATTTAATCCGACAAATGCAAATTTCCTCATGATATTCTCCTTCGCCGGCGAGCACATGCCAATTCAATTAGGCTCGACCGGATTTTATCCGCTTTGGTTCAGAATCACGTGTCCAAACCACTGGGCCGTTATTGAAATGTTATAATTATTTGCGCAAACAAAGGATTTATGACACTTAAAGTAACTAAAGCTACAAGTCATCGTCGAAGAATTGACCGATCGAGTTTCTATTGATATAATTTGACGAGGTTTATTTACAGTTCGACAAAATTTAACTGCATTTCTTTTGTCATCATTTATAACTTTAGAGGTAAATTTCAAGAGGCACAGCTTACCATATATTAACTAGCTTAGTGAGTAATACATTTCAGTATCTCGGCTTAAAAAATAAACATTTAACAAACTCCAAAATAACATATTATAGCTATAATAAAATAACCGCACAGGATACGCTCTAGACACTCAAGCCGCATGCTCCTAGACTACTACATATATACTTTTATACGTGTTATACATTTAAAACACACGATACGATTGTCTGACGCTATTTTTCATATAATATTTTATATAAGTTAATCGCGGTTTTTAACGCTGCGCACATGGTTTAGACTAGATTTATTTTATATGACTAAAATATTAGCTTAGGTCAAATGTTCTCTTATCGATCACCTCATAATGCATTAGTGTGATAGTTAATTCTCTTAAGTCTCTCAATACAGTGGTAATTAACATGATGCGTAAATCACATAGGACTCTAAAAAACTTATACATTAGATTATCTGGAATTCATACAACAAACACAATTAATAAAGTTAAATAAGTCGTTGTAATAAAAACATTTTTAATAATGTTACAATATTATTTTGTATATAAAATTATTGTTATTATTTTATTTTATATTTCAAAATAAAAACTGAATAGATAAAATAAGCCAAACTTATAAAAATGTTGATTCGATTTTTCAAACGTATATCAAAAATATAAGTCGCGACTTATTCTGTAATTCTCTCCGTAAATTAATTCTAACGATAATATATTAAAAGATATATATTTTTTTATGTCGCAACGATATCTTACCGTATAAAGTATCCTTCTATTCGGGCCACGTGACCCGAGAAACAGAACAGCTATTTGTTTTCTCAGTATTCCCTTCACAAATAGAATGCATATCATATATGTTTGTTTGTAATAATGCTTTATTGAATCAATAAAATGTTGTTTAGTAGTTTTACGTATGTGTGTGTGTGTGCATGTGTGCGTATGCGTGTGTGTACGTAAAATTTATGACGTCTGTCGCTTGTTAAAACATATAAATACCACACACAGGTATATATATATATATATATATATATATATAGTAATTAGTAAATTATGTAACAAGATTGGCTTTGTCAGCGACCGAATGAATTTTTTCTACGATATTTTTATTAACACAACTAATGTTATGAAAGCACTCCGACGGTTCTTATTTAGATTAAATATTCATATATTCAATACGCAAGTCTTTCTTGCAAATCAATTCGTCTATTGTTGAATACGAAATATCAATCCACGCATAGTTCAGTTTAGTTCCCGAGATTACCTCAAACAAACAGACATAGAGACACGGCGGATGTCGTCAATTTATATAATTATGTTCCTAATTTAAAAACGATTGCTGTACGGGTGTCGTTGTAGTTAAAGATTAATGAATAAAACGTATCATTATTTAAATTGAGCCACAGCTATGAATAATGTTTTGTAACGCTGTGACCTCTAACATGTTGCATGCACTTACTTATAAAATTACCACTGTAATAACTAATAATAATTAGAGCATGTGTTGAATTGAAACTCGATGGTACGGCGATTTTCCGTTTCGTCTGTTAATGACCCATAGTAAGTTACGTAACGCCGAGATGGTCCAGTGGTAAGAACGCGTGAATCTTAAACGATGATCGTGGGTTCCCGGGCAGGTACCACTGAAATTTCATGTCGTTAATTTGTGGTTATAATTCATCTCGTGCTTGACGGTGAAGGAAAACATCGTGAGGAAACCTGCATGTGTCTAATTTCACTGAAATTTTGCCACATGTGTATTCCACCAACCCGCATTGGAGCAGCGTGGTGGAATAAGCTCCAAACCTTCTCCTCAAAGAGGGAGAGGAGGCCAGCAGTGGAACATTCACAGGCTGTTCCTGTAAGTTACTTAAAAAAACCAGTGCAAATTCGGTTCCAATAATTATTGAAAGTACAAGGAACACATACGAGTTTACATATTTAGTTTTTGCCAACACAATTTTGTTTTTATTTTTTATTGTATTTGCGTCGTTCAATAATTAAATAGTAACTGTAAACGTAATTAATTAGATATATACAAAACAATCAAAAGGTTTTTTTTTAACTAAAACATCGTAGACGTCCATTTGTCTAGATATTCGGCCAGGCTTGCGATACGAATTCTCTTCGCAGTACGATTTCGTAGTTTATCGTTGGGAGTCAATTCCGAATACCGGTTCTCGTAACGGGCACAAAGCCAGATCTAGATTATTTTAATAATAAAATGATACCATAAAATAAGTTTCATATTATAATATGCCGTTGGTGCTGCTGTTATACCAGTAACTATACTAGTGAATCGTTTTGCTAATAATAATAATAAATAAGTAATAGTATAGCTTACGGATAGTAGAAATTATTTATTATTATATATTATTACGTAGTTCGAGAATATACAGATATAGACGGGCCGGTTGGCGTGGTTGGTATATATTTGCCTTTCACGCCGAAGGTTCGATTCCCACCCAGGTCAGACATTTGTGTGTATGAACATGTCTGTTTGTCCTGAGTCTGGGTGTAATTATCTATATAAGTACGTATTTACGAAAGAAAAATAGTATATGTAGTATATCAGTTGTCTGGTTTCCATAGTACAAGCTCTGCTTAATTTGAGATCAGAAGGCCGTGTGTGAATAATGTCCCAGGATATTATTACTATTATTATTATAGAGAATATAAAAAATGGAGGTCGTATACCCTGATTTCCTCACATGATATATGCATATTTATATATAATATAATACGTACATATATATTTTTACTCAATTTATAAATTAAAGGCGTTTTATTGTTCGCTTATACGTCCCATGCGACTACGAAACTTACGAAGCGAACTTTTTATAAGGACGCTTTTCAATAACGCCTCGTGGACAAATCCGCCATCCGTAAGTTAAATTAATTGGTGGAAAAGACTAAGTGAGTTTCTTGACTTTTCTTCTCGGTAGAATTTAAATTCTGAACAGGAAATTCTGCTTCACATTGTTTGATCCGGTGACTTGACGATCCAAAAGTGCTTCCAATGCTTATGAGTGTCCACTTGAACGAAGAATATTTTCATTTTTGTTTTGATAATTCGTACTATACGACTGGCGTGTCACCCATCCGTACGTTATGGTACTATGCCAGAAACCTTCGGTCGAGTGCCAACGATAATTGTATAAAGTTTCAACTCGAAACGATTGAACGATATTCACGCATAGATTAAGAAAACAAGCATTGTTTTTTTGTTAATAAGAATAGGAATAACCGACAGACTTTGTCCAGACTGTTTACACGTAATCTTGGCGATCGGTCTTGTGTGTTGCAACGATATCAAACGCCAAATTATGAAACCGAAAATATAAAAATAAAAATCTTCACATATTTCTCTTCATTTCTTGAATAGATAACTAGATTGTAATAGACATATGATGGTAAGTAGTCACAAAGGCCCAAACAAATATCAATTTATTAGACTTGGAAACTAGCATGTAATGGACTTGTGCTTGTAGTTACACTAACTCCAATCATCCCTCAAACCGGAACACAACAATACTAAAGTATTGCTATTAGGGCGGAAGAATATATGTAAAAAATGTTATTGACATTTACAAATCTGAATTAAATTGACGTTATTACAAATTTCTCAAACAGAATTTCAAACTGTTTCTGTAAAGGGTTTACAGTATTTGAAAGCTCATTTAAAATACAAACGTATGAAATATAAAACTAGCCTTTGATTACCTAAAAGTATAGCTTAAAAAATACTTTGAAGCTTTTTCACTACACAAAATTCATACGACACTAAATAAAATTCTCTTGTGTAATCTACTTAGTGTACTTTAAACTGTATTAAACCTTATTACGAAGTATTAAAGTTCATATTGTAATGTAGCAATTATCAACCCTCCATACAAATTGATATTCAGCCAACCATAACGCAGGGTTGCCACCAAGCGAATAAATATAAAGTTCTTTTATAATGTTAACATTATAAATGGTTTGGTTTGAAATTGTTGTAATTGTGTATTTCTTTATTTAATGTCTGCTATGAACGTAGAGCCGAGGTGGCTCAGTGGTAAGAATACGTTAATATTACCCGAAGATTGCGGGATTAAACCCGGACGAGCATCAAATATACTGAACGCATGTCGTGCTTGACCAGTATGTTTCGGACTAAAATCGCACTGGAACCGCGTGTGTCATAAGCTTTATCCTTCTCAAGAGGAGAGGAAGCCTTATAACAGAATTCAGCATGTATATATGTATATATTGGAAATAGTACAAGCTGTTACTTTGAACGGAAGCTATATAAATATATAAATGACTCAATATTGTATATAATAATAATCGTTTTGTGATTACAATTCTCAAAATCGTAGTGATTCGAAAATATTATAAAATTGGTTCGATTTAAGTATTTGATAAGATACATATCTTAATGCTATAATGCAAACGGGGAGATAAGGTACATATTTCGTAAAAACACATACCTAATATATGTAACAAAATGGCGATTACTGTCCGTCATACTTCAGTCGATTGCCTTGTTTGTTGTGTATAGCCTGGCCGTCTACATATCACGAGATAATTAATAAAAAAATATTTAAATAAAAGTTTAACATATTTCGTTTTCTTTCAATTTTCACTGGTCAATTAAAATCAAACCACGTGGTTTTATATAGAAATAGCTGAATAACGCGAAGGCAGCGAACACATTGATAATAATTATTAACATTATCAAATGCATTTTGTTCGTAAGTACGTCTGTATGTCGCTTTCGTGTTCTATCGATCCACTCTAATGAATTATCCAGCTAAAAATTAAATTAAATTGTAATATATATTTAATAATACATAAAATAAGTATTTGGTTTCTTTTTATTGCTTAAAACGACATGAATTAAATACATAAATTAATTAAAATAAATGTGAACTCGACAACCCTAGTCGGGAACCCTTTGGCGGGATGGCGTTGGCTTTTATTTTCAATCAAGCCCCGTTCACGCTGTATGGATTTTCGATTCGAAAACAAAATTATTTTTATTTAGTTTTTGTATAAAATTTTACTGTAACCAACTTATTCCCTGATGTCTGGATTCTGGTTGGAAATATCGAATTACATTGGAATTTTTCTTCCTCACAGATTCTTATAATAACGAAGCTATTATTATTTATTTAAGAACATAAAGTAAACACTTTTTAGTTTCAATTTAAAAGCGGGTGATACTGAGAAACGAAATTACTTCTATAATAATATAATAAACTAAAATCTTCTCCGAAACGCTTTACGTATTCTGGTATACGTTTTATGTACATTTGATTTAGTCGTTTATTTCAGTTACCCATTACAAAAAGACATCGCATCATTAATTACTATGGATGATAATATATTACGGTCTCCTGAACACCGGGAGCTAATTACCTACAGTCGTTCAATGGCAGAATCTGTTGGTCTGCCCAAGCATAGCCATCGTCCTCCGTGCTTTATGTAATCTTGTAATTAATTCTGTTTGATTATAAAATGCTGTCAATCTCGGCGGATTTTTTATATTTCAAAATTGGTGTTATTTGTTATATCGTGCGAATGTTTTTAATGTATTTATCGAAATAATAGTAAATGTTTAATATTAATAAATATTCTTTTTTAATATTCATGTGCTTCTGGGTTTTCTTATCTCATATACAAAAAAAACTGGCGCAGTGTATACTTAAAATATATCTCTTTTTAGTGGAATTAACCCAACGTTCTTCCTATGAAGAGAGAAGGTTTTTAGCCGGCAATTATGATCTGTTTTTTCAATAAATAAATATTGATTTTTACTAGAAATTATACTAACATATTTTAAGCTAATATTATTATTATTAAACTATGATGATTTGAATGTTCTTTCCGAAATATCTCGAACATTCCACGATAAATAACATTGTCGAATCCCTTTAGTTAATAATTATAATGTCGAAATGACTAATTAGATATTTTTTTCAAAGTCAGGCACTCATAGGCATCAATTCCTTAATCAGAAAAACAATCTCCTTGATATTTTTCCCCGAGTATTAATATACGATATGATGAAGGGTTGAAAGTACCCCTTACTGTGTACAAAGGTTTCCAACGAGATCAAATTATGATAGTATAAGGTGTCTCAAGTGTGAGGACGATACCCTTGACCGCAGCTCAGTGAGCCGACCTCTCGACTCATTTTCCCACACCGTGTTTTAATACTATCAACGCCCACGACTCTGTCATAACTCGTCAGTCTCATTAATTGTCCATCAGGCAACGTGACAACATTATTTATATAAATATAATGCAGTTACATAAGATAGATGCATAGTTCTATAGCCTCGTGCTTAAAGGGCCAATATCAATAACTTTATACTTTTGGTAATCAGAATAGAAACATTGAATGAACCACATATTGGTCGATACCTTTTTGCGTGTAGAATGTAACCAATTACACCAGAAAGGTACACGTATAATTATTGATTGTCATAAATCTACCACGCACCGGTTCGGTCCGTATATAATGTTATTGATACGATGCAACAGTTGGACGAAAAAAGTGACTTGTCTATGGAATTTAAAAAAACGCTTCACTCGATGAAGACCTAAAACCTCGGACCGCAAAGTGACTTTTTATTTGTTAAATCGATCCGGTCTGTGATGTTTGTAGTGCAGACGCTAACGAGCTAATCATAAAAAAAAAGTAATAGATATGCAGATTACGGAATATTGCGTTTCATAAAATATAAAAACTGGTCGCATCTGTGATTTGTTTAAAAAATAAGATAAATGACATCTTATAGTAGACTTTATATATGTGTTATAATCAATTTATATTATGTTATTATTATATTATCTACAGCAGCAACAGCCTGTTAATGTCCCACTGCTGGGCTAAGGCCTTTTCTCCCTTTTGAGTAGAAGGTTTGGAGCTTATCACGACGCTCCACCACGCTGCTCCAATGCGGGTTGGTAGAATACACATGTGGCTGAATTTCAATGGTATTAGATACATGCAGGTTTCCTCACGATGTTTTCCTTCACCGTCAAGCACGAGATGAATTATAAACACAAATTAAGCACATGAAAGTTCATTGGTGCACATAACGTGTATGCAAAATTTCATGATGATCAGTCGAGTTGACGTGAAAGCGTAGCAAATAAGCTAACTTTCGCATTTGTAATAGTAGTCAGGATAGGCAAAAACGAAATAGTTCAGTACCCTTTTCTCATTTGTTTATCAATTGATTCACTTTTTTGTGGTTGGTAGATGTTGATGAGCTTTGGTTGAAAAAAATAAAAACAAAATTTAAAAGTATTTTTTTTATAAAGGTAGGCGGACGAGTTTAAGGACTGATGGTAAGTGGTCACCAACGCCCATAGACATTGACATTGTATACATAAGATTTATGTAAGTAGGAACAAAATGTTCGAAATTCATATATGTTTTTCTCAATTTTTCAATAATGATTACGGTCGAATTTCAACCACTAGGCAAACACTTATGTATAATATTAAAATAACTATGTTATGTATATTTACAATTCCATTACGAAAAGTGAAAATAAACTTACAATACCGAGTTTCCGACTCCGCAGTCAGTATATCCTTGCTGGGAAAATTTATTCGTTTCTTGCATTTAAGTTTGTCAATTCATAAATTTAAATCTTTTGCTTGAAGAACATTAATATAAAGTAAGGAATAATACTGAATACGAGATGAATGGGATAAAAAGCGTGGTTTATTCCTGGATATAAGGAATAAAGTTGATTTTTATATAGTTCTCTATATAATATTCGTTAATAAAAAGAGAGGCACCTTAGCAGTTGTGCCAACAGGTGGTCCATTTACTCGATTGCCTTCCTATGCCTTCTTATTATAAGTATAAAAAAATATTTGTGTGCGTTCGCATCTTATGCGTTTGCGTATCGTTTATGAAATAGGTAGATGGTAAATGGGCTGCTTCACTGTTGGGCAAAGGCCACCTCTCACGAGGATAAGGTTTTAGTTCTTATTCCAGAGACGTGATATACTTTCACCCGGCGAAGGCAGGTCATCGGATACTTGCTTTAAAACGTAAACGAAAATACTTTAGACGGATTAGCCAGTTTTAAATAAAATCTTGATCGCACAGTAGACCGTAAAACGTTATAGGAGGATTTTGTGATGCGGCTAACTTTCGCTTCGCTTGGTCGTTCAGGCGTGTTCGACGCTTCAATCTTTTTCCGATTTAGTTCAGTGGATCGGATACAAACCGATCGTAAGGGTTTTGTTACTATGAAATCTCGATAAACGTTATCTGTTCACGTTAGATAAGTGCGCGCAATACTTCCTTTTTCATTTGAACTTTTAAAATCTCCACAGACTATAACCGCTTGCTTTTTATTTCGCTCGAGTTTAGTAATATGATGTGGCTGTATGTTTTTTCATTTTTCAGGATTTCAGGATTACAATATTAATCGCCTTTCGTAGTTGTTTTTTTTTGTATTCACTTTATTGTTGTGTGCTAGTTTGTTGAGCAATTGGATCTTACTGGATTTTTCATATCTACTACGTATCATCGTTTCAATATTGTCGTGTTAAGTTGTAGTGTGGGTAAAATACTTCTCTTCATCTGTGAAGGCTCGATATCAATAAGCTTAATTTCATCTTATTATGCTGCGTCTGTTTCAATGTAAATATTACTTATTACTTGACCACTTTGCAGGAATAAAGCACCGCCCTCCTCCTCCTATTTTGCTGATGGAATGGTTGATATTTCTTACGGCGACAATGTCTATGGGCGGTGGTGACAATTCACCAGATGGCCCATTTGCCAGTTATGTTAAAAAAAATATTTTGTGGTAATCGGTTGAACGCTCTCCAAGTATTTTATTTTTATCATTTTACTTGTGGTAGGACTTTGTGCAAGCTCATCTGGGTAGGTCTACCCACAGATATTCTACCGCAAAACAGCAGTACAACCGTTTGAAGGGTGAGTGAGCCAGTGTATAATTACACTTTCTCGTATTTTCACATATATATATAGCGTATAGGTATGAGAAAAGTCGAATGCAAACGTAATGTTTAATAATTCATCTTTATAATACAATATTGAGTCAAGATTACTCATACAGGTAGCTCAGGTGATGCTTAAACAATATGATTCATTCACGTATAAATGGCATATCGATAAATATAATATAGTGACGTGTTTTTATAAAAATAGCTCGTCGATCACCAAAAATGTTTTCAAAGATTACAGTGACTATGCCCTTTTGGAGATAGTTTCGAGTTCTTATGAGTAGCAGTATTTCATTTAGTTTTTTGTCAAAGCTGGAATGATTTTATGGATAGAATACGTCTTAAACCGAAAATTATGGTTTCAAGTTATCCTTGGTTATCCGGGCAGGCTGAACAATATCATCATGATTTTAAATTGCGTTTATAATACATCATGTGATCAGCGGTGAAGGAGATTATCGCGAGGAAACCTTTTCAGATATTTAGCCGCGGGCAATGTTATTTGGGGCTTTTAAATGTAACCATAAATAATTCAGTTACTATAAACATTTTAATGGGTTTTCTTTATGAGAAAACGTGCGCGCTACAGTCTGGGATGACAGGATCGATCCTGGCCGAGCCTCGTTGGTCGAGCCTTCGTGTTTCTTCATAATTATTATCAGACTCTTCATAATTATGTTTATAAATATTTCCGGCCTAATAAATAAAAGCTTTTATAAACTTTTCAGTGTGTTATTAATTAATCGCTGATCTTTGATTTGGTATTTCAAAAAAACACACCATCGTTTAATTAATCAACTTAACATGTACCTATTATAATAATAACTAAGCTCGCGACTGATCTTTATATTGTTTTGTAGCCATATGCAGCATTTGACGATGTATGAGCCGAGATGGCACAGTGGCTTTAATACGTAAACTCAACCGAAGATTGCAGGTTCTAACCCAGACAATGTGACTAATTTATACGTAAGATGAAAGAAGACGTCTGTATCCACCATCCTTCCACTAAAGCTTTCACCAATATAACTCTAATCCTTCTCAAGAGGAAAGGCCATTGCCCAGTTGTAGGAATTTGATTTACAGAGTTCCTTTTTTTTGTTGATGTTACTTTGCATTTTATCAAATTAATAAATAAATATAATTAGTTAACAACACAACATATTAATTAAATTTGTTATTGAATGAACTATCATATTTTATTAAACTGTTTCGACTTTTCTAAAGTCGTTTATCGAGAAAGGCTTGACATCTTTATAATCATAAATAGAGTATTAAACCGGGAAGGATAATAATAAAAAAATGAACACACACACACACATGGTTATGGAAATTGAATCAACAAAAGTTGAAAGTCAGCAGAAACAATAGATCGTTGAATATTAACGATGGCTCTGCGGTATTACTTTATATATCAGCGACAATTTTAATTACGTATCTGTCGTTATAGTATCGCGTTCTCGTCCCTTGAAATACCACAATAAATCATTACTCTATGTTAACGTCGAACTAATATGAACTTAGTGCCGTTAGTTTACGGATTAATTTCGATTGAATTGTTATCGTGCAAGAGTAACGAAGAGTTACGTTTCATTTCTTGTACGTATACGTAGCGTGGAATGTCGTAATGAATTTATAGTTATGTGTTAACACACCGACGGCGGTTTGGACGCGAGCGTTTATTTTTATTGTTCGTCTGTTAGAATAGTAGAGTAACCGCTGGGCTAAGATCTACTATCGCTTTTGAGGGGAAGATTTGGAGCTGGATGACAAGATATCGCAATGGTAGACAAGTGTGGCAGAATTTCACTAAAATTAGGCACATGAAGGTTGGTTGGTCACGATGTTTTTCTTCACCGCCGGTACGTGTAAACACAAATTAAGCACTTGAATTTTCATTAATGCTTGCCCGCGTTTGAATCCGTAATCATGCTGACGATTTACGCGATCTAACCACTCCGTCTTTGCTCAATTGGTGGAAATTACTAAACAATACACACACGTTATTTGATTATATAAGTATATAATGTGATTGTATTCTATTCTTAGCGTTTCTCTCAATAGGTAATATGCATAATTAGGTTATATATATTTAATAATAAATAAATATTATTGTAAATATAATAAAAAAAATAACGTGTCTATGTGTGTGTTTTTATAAGACAGTAACTTATAATACATATAAACGGTGAATAATAAACGCGTACAGTGTGAAGAAACTTAACCGACGCTCGCGCTAACATCCTTCCGTTACAGCGGCGCTTTCAATAAAAACTGGGAACACGCCAAGATCTTAACATTTCCTATGTGAAAATCGAAATAAGCTCTTTATACATTTTATATGTCTGCGTCAGTATCGGTTACATAATAATATGTAGTAATGCTTATAAAAAGCGTCCTACGACTACAAACAGCCGGGATTAGAGTGGAAGACGAATGTATATATATAATATATGTTATAGTAAATGTATCTTGTGCCCTTCTAATCGCCACATAATCAGTCTTTATTTAATTTAGACGCATTACACGTTGATTATTGGCTGGAAAGAAATACCACAGACCTAAGAAGAATCTGTGAAAGATTTTATTCCGATTATGAATTTTTACTAAAAATTTAAATAACAATTTTTTTTTTATACTATTCATCCTTAGTGGGGATCTTCGTTTAACGAAATGAGGATGCACATCACGGACGAATATCGCGAAATTTCTGACCTTTTCGAATTAATATAAAATAATTAATTAACTAATTATTCGAAATAAAAACTAATATATATAAATAATTATTTTCGATGTATTTAAGAGAGAAGTAGCACATGTCTATTCTCAGAGGTGACCACCTACGACGATATAGTTTATTTGCAAATTTAGATTCTTATTATGTGATATATATGTAGATATCTAACACTATGTAAAAATAGTGTCTCGAACAAATTGTATGATTCTATGCACCAGTAATAGGATTACACGCGGCCTTCACACAGCTATTGTGGTTGACGTTTATATTTATAACGTAACAAGACATCGTATATGTATCGCTCGCGAATAGTACATAGGGATTGGTTTAAACGAAACGACTTTTTAATTGATAAAAAAAAATAAACGACATGATCAAATAGATATAATATGAACTGTTTTAAATTCTCTGCTGGCAGCTAACGATCGAATGTTCTTTAATTGAAAATTAAAAAAAAAAAATTGCATTTTCCTGTGGAAAAATTCGATTGTTTAAATTGAAAATGATGAAATTTTATATATCTATTGCGCAATACTGTTTGATGTTAAGTGTTGTACAAATTTTATAAGTACCTACTTTTGAATCGCTATATCACCGGTTTAGAATGTCGATTCCACCGAGAAGGACCGTCAAGAATCTGTGCATTTTTTTTTCAATCCGTAGATATCTATTAGATATAGTATATTCTGGTGAAGCGTAAAGGCTTTATAAAGATTATGCTTAATAACAAATCGTAGCATGCTTAGCAGCAGTTCAAGTATAGAGTAAAGAAATTTTATTACGAATACCAGCTGTTGCACGCGGCTCTGCTCGCGCTTAAGTATTAGTAAAGGATAAATGATTGTTTGGAAGTATGTGATTCTTACTTTAAGTAAGAAGCATGAAATGTCATTCTCGTTAGATAAGTATATTTAGGGATTTTTTTTTTTTTTTAGATTGATTACTATTCCTTTAATAATCATCAGTGAACTTACTTTGAATGCTTTAGTTTCTCTTAATATATTTTATAGTGACATAAATGTGTTGAAGAAAAAAATATTTATATATACTTAAATATATCATCAATAGGTCATCTATCCACGCAGTTTGGTATAGTTATATACCGAAAATGAGCAAGCGTACGAATATATTTTTTTATTCTATCAAACACAAATTAAATAAAACTATTCAATTTACTGAAAATTTTATTTGTAACTAATAATAATTATAATCAAAGCATCTCTTTTTAAACGATAGTAGGGCTTTGTGCAAGCCCGTCTGGTTTAGTACCTCACTCACTCATCAGATATTCTACAGTATTGCATAATATATTGAAAAGAATAGTACTGAATTCTTGACAAATCACGAGTGGGGTGTCTTACTAATAGTTGGAATAATAAGGGCAGCTTTTGATAAATTGCAAGATTTAAGCTGTACTGCCTTCGTTTAAATTTATTACGGTATATGTTACCCTTTTCCCCCTTTCAACATGGCGTCAATTAAATCACGGGCTTAGTACGATTGGTTTATGAGTTTAATATTTGAAAACGTCTTATTCGATATTTAAATAAATTATGTTTTCAGATGCGAACTCCCAGCTATAAAATAAGGGCGTAACTCCATATATAAAATAAACTTATCATTTTGAGAAGAAAATTGTCCGTTACGACCTTTTATGTCCGTTTACTGTTTTCCAGAAAATTATTCGTTTTACTTATTACTTTCTGGGACAGTGGACGCCTATAGACGTCATAACAATTACTTAGCTATTGTGAATAGTGTACTGTCCTTGAATTGTTATATAGTGCATACTGTACTTGTATTAAGGTCGGTAGATTTGTCTAGGAGGCGTAGTTGAAAATAAAAATAAAAACTTCGTTTCGAAGTCGTATATATGTGACGTAATAGGAAATAATACCAAGCGCGCCTTTTTCCCTGATTCCGTCTTTGTATATGTATAACTCTTTATTGGAAATATATTGTCGCAATACCAGTGTCTATGAGCAAAAGTTAGGACATTTACCGTTAGGCTATTCTGTAAGAACTCACTTCATTAATCACCCGTGAAATGTTGCCAACCGACTTGTGGTGATATACTATTTTGAGGCGTGTATTCTCGAAATGTTATGCTTGTAATGGTCAATGTCGCATATCATTTTCTGACATTTCACGACCGTTTTCTGCGGTCAGTTTCGAGTTTGTGATTACAGAATAGCCCTACTGTTCAGGCCATCGGCACGTTTGCTAAATGAAACAAAAAAAAAGGGGGTTGATAAGTCAGTCGCGTCAGAAATACTTTCTAGTATTACGATTCAAGAATTACAGTTATAATTTAAATAAGACAGTTTGACGTAATCTCGTCTCCTGGAAATTTCCTTTTAACATCATACGTTACAATTAATGGACACGTGACGCCATCTAACGTCGAATAACTAAACTTTTTCGTTTATCGTTCTCCAATATTTTTTGTACGAATATTCGAAGTCGGTTTATATCTATCCTGCATAAATTTATTGTGTTTTATTATTTGTAATATTAAAATAGTATTATCGTTTGTATTCAAAAATAAAAAGTCAACCCAAAAATAACAAAACTTAAATATTTCGATGTCTTAATCCGACTTGTACTTTATTATACAACATTTATGACAGATCTGAGACAGGATAGCCCAGAATGCTATTGAAGGATCTATATCTATACTTAATATTGTGGTATTATATTATATTAAACACCATTGTGACGTTACGAAAAAGTATTCCAACCATTCGTGTAAATTGATACACAATCCGCAACGATATCGCGAATTATGAAACAAAACTACAGCATTTCGAACCTCCTTTGCGATAAGTCGGTTAACAATAGTACAAGATACATCGTAATCCTAAAATTAAATAATAAAATCGTAATAGTCGTGAAGTTAAGTCACGTTCAAACATTTATTATAAAATAATACGAAGTAAAACAGGATATGAGAATTTATATTGTTTTCATTTATGAAGGAAGCTTATAATAGGGATAATACTCGAATGTTTCCTGTATGTGAGCGAACGTTTTGAACGTAAAATATAATTGAATTGAACTGTATTTGGACGAAGTAGGAATACTTACGGTAGCGTCATGACATTATGTAGATATGTATGTATATATGCATGTCTTCGATATAGTTTTCGGCTTGTTTGGTTCCAAATCGTTAGGTACCAGGTTTTAATCAGGTGTCAAGATTATAAACGTCATTGGGTTCTTTTGTCGAGAAATTCGTAGTGTTCTTTGGTGGTCCAGTGGCTAGTATATATGGACGCAGATCCCGGGGTACTTGTTTCAACCCTGGATCGGACCAATAAAAAGTTTATACTCCAGTGCCTCCTCAGGCTAGGCTAACAGAGATGGATCTCTCGCCTAAACTTTTAATTCGTGTTAATTTACCGTCACAACCAACGACGAGAGTAAGAGAATCGAGAGTGCACATATGTTTGCGCACACACTTGTGCACTATATCTCCTGCGTAGATGGCAAATCTCTCTGGAGAAGGGCCGACATGAGCGAAATCGGCCAGGTTGATCACTACTATCCTTAAAAATAATTTATCAATGTTTTTATATGAAATTTTAATGATTTTTTTTTGTTGTTGTTACAGCGCTGTGGGAGGAACAAGAGGCGCCGGAGTACGACATCGACTCGGAGGATGAGAGGTGGCTCAAACAACAGAGGCGTCCTGAGCTAACAGGTGAGCCGCTCAGTTTCCCACGTATCTGAAAATGTATGTATATTTATTTGTTCTATTTACGTGATCTATTTGAAAAGATTGTAATTAAAGAACATGCTTTCTACATTGGTTTTAATTCAATCTTCTCTATGTCATTTTATATTTATTACTGATTAAATTCTATTCTAGAACCAAAGTCCAAATATAATTATAATTTGACAAGATTTTGTTAAATTTTAAGCAGTATTTATGAAATTGGTGTACCTTCAGAATTTGTTAGAACAGCTCCAAAATTATGGTTACGTAATCACTAGATCCTTTATATATAGCTTGTATTGGATATATTATTTATATGTATGTACTATTACTATTTTTTACTTGTTGGCTTTGTGCTAGACCGTCTGAATAGGTACCGTTCACTTATCACATATTCTACCGCCAAATAGCAAGTGTAGTTGAATTTCGGTTCCAGTTGGTGGCGTATTGACCATGTAAGGAATGGTTAATATTTCTTACAGCGCCAATGCAGCCGAGATGGCCCAGTGGTAAAAACGCGTGAATCTTAACCGATGATCGTGGGTTCAAACCCGGGCAAGCACCACTAATTCATCTCGTGCTATACGGTGAAGGAAAACATCGTGAGGAAATCTGCATTTGTCTAATTTCACTGAAGTTTTGCCACATGTGTATTCCACTAATCCGCATTGGAGCAGCGTGGTGGAATAAGCTCCATACCTTTTTCTCAAAAAGGGAGAGGGGGCCTTAGCCCAGCAGTGGACATTCACAGGCTGTTACTGTACTGTACAATGTCTAGGTTGCCCGTCGGACAATATATGTAATATTATTAAAAAAATATGTAAGACATGTATTTATCAGTGATTTCTAAGTAGCGATTATATGAATTTTTGCGAGTTAACAAACTCAAAACGTACGTGTAATGATAACAAATGTTTATATTGAGATTATTAAAGGGAGTATTCCAAGGTACAGTCTACCTCTTAATTTTATCAAAGTCAATTTGACTTTGACTGCCTCGATAGTCTAGTGGCTTGATGTAAGGTCGCAGACCCGGAGGTCCTGGGTTCAATTCCCAGGTGGGGCCAATAAAAAGTTTTTCTAAAAGCTATTTTCAAAAGGGTTTTTCTGTCAGAAAATTCTCAGTAGCGTCCCGGAGTCTGCAAGTTGGAAGTGTGTACACTCCCGTGCCTCGGAAAGCACGTAAAGACGTTGGTCCTGCGCCTGAACTCTTTCCGGTCGTGTCGAATTGCCGTTGGCTAATCTCTCTTAAGATTGGTCGCCGTGGCCGAAATCTGTCTTGAGGACATTATTATTATTATTATTAACAAATTATAATTTTGCGTATACATCTATTACGTGTGTACAAAACAATAAACAGACTACTTGAACTGTTCTTATGGAGTCATTCTCCTTCGCAGAGTTAAAGTTCGAACAAATGATGGACAAACTGGAGAGAAGCTCGGGGCAGACGGTGGTGACCTTGAACGAGGCCAAACTGCTTCTTGAGAGACACGACGATCTTGTCATAGCGGTCTACGACTACTGGCTCAACAAACGGCTCACCACTGTAAGTCGAAACACGCACCTTTCATCTTCCACGTAGTATCTCTGGACTTACGGCTATTTTATAATATATGTATAATAATTACAATATCACATAATTTCGCTTCAACAATAAATTCATTAAATTGTATTAATTTAAATTAAATATAAAAAACTCACTCCACGAAACAACTCACACTGTAAAAAATGCACACTAATTATATTAATACATCTCGTTAATATGATATAATTTGATAAAACAAACACACGGTGTGACCTACGAGGCTATCCTGTAGTTTTAATATTAAAGCAATACTCGAGTAAAATATTTTTCTTTTTCTCTTCTTTGTAGTGCTTAATTTGTTTGATGCCAGCAGAAATTATAATCTCTCATGATTTAAATTTCTTATATTAGGAGTTCATAAAAAGCCGAGTCTAGTGCAAAATATACAAACTTATTTCTTAGTATTATATCTTTACTAAGTGCATGCAATAGATTGATTCAATTATAGTTATCAAAGGTAACCTTCCAGCAACATCCACTAGTGCTGTCAGTGAAGACGGACAGTCGGCCCGGTCAGTCCACAAACAATCCGTACCTTGCGTTCCGACGTCGCACCGAGAAGATGCAGACGAGGAAGAACAGGTTAGATCCGAATTATGTGGTCTAATTGTAACAGACACTTAAGTAGCAATAGAACATTACGTCATATGTAGGATTCAATAAAATTTGAGTTGAGTTTCTCCACGAAGAAATTCTTATACGTAATGTCCCACTAGATAATTAAAGATTGAGACTGGCCGTCGTAGCCGAAATTCGGTCACCAGTCGGAGAATGTCGGTCTGATATACCATTCGTCAACTGGCCGAATTTCAATTGATGCGTGTCCTCAGAAATGAAAATTAAGAGTAATTACAGAAAAGTTTTGTACGTTCTCCGCTAATACATTTACAAATTATCTGTTTTAATTTCTAAATTTAAATTACTTCATTCATAATGTATCCAGGAAAAACGACGAGAGCTCGTACGAGAAGATGCTGAAGCTCCGGCGCGACTTGGCGCGCGCGCTGACGCTGCTGGAGCTCGTGGCGCGGCGGGAGCGCGCCAAGCGCGAGCTGGTGCGGCTCACGGCGCTGCTGGCCGAGCGCCGGTACGTGGCCGGGGACTTCGCCAACCAGCTGCTGCCCGACCCGCCGCCTAGGTACGACACTTGCGACTTACTTCATTGGAATTCAAATTAATTTCTTATTTCACCATGATTGCTCATTCATAATAAATAGTAATCTTTTCACAAGAACTTTCATTAGATGATATTCTCAGAACTAGTTTTAACTTTTAATAAATGACGATTAATCAAAAGCGCGTATCTCAAGAGATAAGACCAAATTACTTTTCCCAAATATAATTAATTCTCTGCGAATTTTATTTGTTAATAATTTAAACTATATAAGTGCCTGATGTCTTAATGGCATAGAATGAATGACATTTGACAGAACTATATTAAAAATATGTCTCGTACCTCCAGGCCGCAGTACACCGCGGTGCCGATAACAACAGCGAGCTTTCGTCGCGAGTACACAGTTCAGCATTACCCGCCTCGAGCGCCCTCCACACCGATCGAGCCGAGACAGGTAAGCGATGCTCTTAACGAAGCTACTGCCCTGATTTTTTTTCGAGAACATTCACTTTGAAAGATCAAAGGAGAGTATACCTATGCCGAAATCGTTTACATACAATTACACTATTAACAAGCGCTATTCTACAAGGGGTGATATGGCTTAGCAATATTAAATAATATTCAATATCGAATTATTTTTTTATCATAGTTACGATCATATATTTAAAACCACTTAAACCAGTGATCAACTAAACTACAATAGGAAGACACTGTAATAGTTACTCCGATTGGCTCATTTAAACGTAAACATACACAGAAATGAAACCGTCCAACTATTTCATAGTTTTCGTAAACGTAGACGAGACGTGATTAGGTATAAATGCATAGAAAGCAATAAGCCGGTTGGTGTGTGTGAGTAGTGTTGTACTGTACCGTAATCTTTCAGCGCGAGAAGCGACCGTACAAGCGGCGGAAGCATCGCCACCACACGCCCGCCGCGCACCCGCACCGAGGTCAGTATGGCGCCCAGACGGGGACACTGTGGCGCCCGAACTGGGGCGCATAGGGCGGGACTTAGATACACGCTGATTACTTACCCCTAGAGTTTTGACTAGACCAAAAAAACTTCATAAAACAATATTAGAATAAACAATTTGTCGTTATTTATCGAAGTCATATTTATTGAAATGACGATTTTTATGTCATTTTTTTTTCATTTTATAATGTTTATCGATTCTACCTTTACATGTGTAATTTTTATATATTTTTTTCATTGATTTATAAAAGAATGTACGAAAATACAAAATCCTTGATGACGTTTTCAGATTCAGGCGTTTGTACATCATCGGAGGAGGAGTCAGCTCCGCCGGACGACGGGCCCTTCGCCTTCCGCCGGAAGCCTGGCTGCTACTACGAAATGGTGAGACCATTAAAGTTACTAGTACTTTATAGTGAAACTGTTATATTAGCAACAAGTTCAAAATATTCGATATTTATATTGTATAATATAAAATCATAATAGAGATTAGATCTAAAATATATAATCAGTAGTATTATTTATTATTTCGCGGATATGGGGATATGTAAATCTAAGATTTGTTTATCTTCTCTGTTATTGGAATATATTATACTTTTTTACTTGAAGAGACCACTTCAAGCTTATGTAGTTTCTTTACCCTCCTTTTATAATAATTATTACAAAAATCAAAATTTGTTTTCAAAAAGTAATTTTTTTATTTTTATTTATTTCCAGCCTACAGCGACACTGTACGGTGACCCACTGGACCCGGACAACCCCTCCAAGGACGGAATGTTTGAGCACGAAATGGACGAGAGGACTAGGTAAGAACGTTGATAAAGTAAAGTCTGTTACTTTACTGCGCATAGATGGACCGCTGCGCAATCAGCTGGCAACAGCATCGTATAGTGCTCGTGTAAATATGCGTCCCGTGTGGCAGGTTCACGCTGACGTCGGTGACGCGGCCGTACCCGCAGTGCGTGGGCTTCGCGCGGCGCCGCGTGGGGCGCGGCGGGCGCGTGCTGCTCGACCGCCGCGCCTCGCCGCTCGACTCGCTGTGGCCGCGCCTCCCCTTCCGCCACGCGCGCGCCAGCGACGAGCGCGAGCGCCGCGACGAGGAGGTACGCACGCACACGCGCACGGACACACTTGTGAGCGCTAGGCGCGAGGAGGTACACACACATACGCGACCAAAAACAGATGTGTGCGTGACTGAGGTGAGGAGGCACACGTACACATGCATGTATCAAGCTGAGATAAACACATTCACACACGCGGCACTCACACTTGTATACGAGAGTTGTGTTGAATATATTTTATTTATATATATATTTTTTTTAAGCCGAGATGGCCCAGTGGTAAGAACGCGTGAATCTTAACCGATGATCGTGGGTTCAAACCCGGGCAAGCACCACTGAATTTTCATGTGCTTAATTTGTGATTATAATTCATCTCGTGCTTTTCGGTGAAGAAAAACATCGTGAGGAAACCTGCATGTGTCTAATTTCACTGAAATTCTGCCACATGTGAATTCCACCAACCCGCATTGGAGCAGCGCGGTGGAATAAGCTCCAAACCTTCTCCTCAAAAAAAAAGAGGAGAGGAGGCCTATGGCCCAGCAGTGGGACTTTCACAGGCTGTTACAATATATATTTTTTAGTTTTTTATTGGAACACAAAACAGTTAACATTTACAATGTGATTGTTCACAGTTACATTTGTCATAGACTGTGTCGCAGCTATTATCGTTACTTATGTTATATATCCAATAAAAAATATTTCAAAATATCATACAATACATTTTTTAAATAACATCACAAACAAACACTATGTTACTCTAAAAGTTAGAAAAGCTAAATATTCCGCTTCTTCACAGGTGGACCTGGAAACAAAACCTCACAGAACTCCAAAGGAGATGACGAGAGACTACCACACGGGAGGAAAGTACCCTTGGCGACATGCGTTCCGACGACATTTGGCCGAAAATCCTCACCTATGGACCATTCCCGTCAAAACGGACGTCGACGACGTCAAACTAGACGTTACCGATGTAAAAATAGACGTTGATGACGTCAAACTAGACGTCGACGACGTTAAACTAGACATCGATGACGTGAAACTAGAACCAATGGACGTGGACAGTGATTCGAAAGTGTTACCGGACTTGAGTGATAGTGCTACTGATAGTGTTAGTGATAGAGCGAGAACTATAGACAGTTTTGTGAGAGGTAATCTAGAGAGGGTTATCAGGAAGAGAACGTGGAGCGAATGCAGCGACAGTAGCTACGACTCGGATGAAAGTTTGCAACCCGTTGAGAAGGAGTTTGAGAAGTTCATCAATGAAGTTAATAAGAAATGGTGAGGCTGCATTTTAAGAATAATATTATTACTTTCATAGGACTAGTTTGGCGAATTGCTTATAGCTCTGCTATATACACATGCTATGCTCTAATTTAATATATATATTTATTTATAATAAATAAACAGTTTTATTTATTTATTATTACTATTCGACCGAATCCACAGATTATTTAGATCTTAACCAATTATGTCAATTGAAGATCAAAGTTTGTAGTTATTTTTTATTCATCCTGCCGCTGAAATCGATTGAAGAAATCGTTTTAGGGGGGGGCGATGAGGTACAGAAAGAAAGAATTTGTGTTTTTGTAAACACCGTGGGTGTTTATAAGTAAAGTTTTTGCATTCTTGGAGTAAATTATGACATTTTTTTATTATTAATTTATTGCTTATTGTTGACTTCATGGTAACCAATTTTTATATTAAATTAATATGATTTCAATGTTCTCTAGCTTCAGATATTGAAAATTGATAAAAATATGTTTAAGACATGGAAATATATATTATATACATTGTTAGCTAAAATGCTTCTAATATTAATTTCAGGTTACACTTCCGACCAAAAACACCGCCGCCCTCACCACCCTACGTAGATAAACCATCAGACGATCAGTTTCCAATCGCGCTCGACACACCGATATCCGTGGAGCTGACGCTGGAGCCACCCTCGGGGTCGCTGGACACGTTTACCACCTCTGAATTCACTCTCGGCGACCTCTACGGAGACATCAATCCGGAAATCGACAACAGCGGCAGTCTCGACATCAGCGGCGATGATTTACTTACAGAAAACTTCACAGGACTGACCGAAGCACAAGTCGAGAGCATCCTCTCAGAAACCGATCTCAAAGCGCTAGCGGACGTGGACCTCACGAAGGACGATAAAAAGATGGCGATCACGGACGACCTGCTCGACGAACTAGTGAAGGACGTAGACGGAAAGGATTCTTTTTTATTACATGGCCAGAGCTTGGAAGGGCGTGCCGGCTCTGGCCAGAGGAGAAGAAGGGCGGAACATTTCGGTTCGAGCGTCGTACACGTCACCGGGCCGGGTAGGGAGCCGGTGTACATAGAGAGGGTCGTCCCGCCGGACGAAACGCCCAAGGAAGTCAAGAAGCCGGTCGTGAAGTCGCCGGTGCCGACCTCCAAGATCATCGTCGAGGAGGTCAATGAGGTGCCGCAGGTCAAGGTCGAGAGGAAGAGGAAAGAGGAGACGGAGGAGGTGCAGATCGCGCACGGGGTCCAGCTGAAGACGGTGCAGACGAAGCACTCCCCGTTGAAGAAGCACATCATCACGTCGGCGCACCGGCGCGGTGACGTCACCCTCGTCACGTCCGAGGCGCCGCAGCCGCAGATCGTCACGGTCGCAGTCTCCGACAGCTTGAAGGTAGCATACACGTTTTAATTATTTGGGCCTTAACAGAATTCAAAGTAACACTTGTGAAAATGTTAAAATATTAATAAATAAATATTTCTAGGTTCGTCTGCAAAACCAAGGAGCAACGGGCGCATGTTCCAGCGCGGGGACGGTCGTGGGTCTACTACAGAACGGACCGTTCACCGCTGTCGCTTTGCCTATGCATAATGCTCAGCATAGGGAAATCGGTAAGTTTATGGATAAATTTATACAAATAAATATGCAAAACGTCATAACCAACGTTTACATTTTAAAGGATTATATAATGTTATTTCAGGCTCAGCGACCGTAGCGAGCGTGGCCAACGTTGTGACGGCAGGCAGCGCCGGCAAAGTGGCCAGCGTGGCCAACGTGGCCAGCGTGGCCAGTGTAGCCAGCGTGGCCAGCGCCGCGCGTCGCGTGTCTGCGCCGCTCGTGCAGCTGGCGCCCGCCGCGCTGGGCCACAAGCCGCTGCAGCTGCACCACCACTCGTCCATGGTGGTCGCGCCGCAGATGCACCACGTCACCCCCAGCAAGCTCAAAGTGCTCCACGCGCATCCGCTCTCGCACTCGCAGCGGGCGCAGCTGCTGGCCCAGAACCGCTCGCTGGCACAATTACCGGCGGTGGTATCGCTTGCCACGCTGGGCGACGCGTCGAAGCCTCCCGCGGCGGCTCTCCTGAAGGCCGCTCAGGGTTCCGTGGCTCAATTCTTCGAAATCAAGAGCGGGCAGTTGGGTAAAGGCCCCCATTTAGTGAACGTCCTCCGCCAACCGCCGCCGGTCAAGGCGTCGGTGGCGAGGCTGGACTTCAACGATGCGAAGAAGCGGCAAGTCGTGTTCGACAGCACGCTGAAAGGAAACGTGGCGACGGCGACCAGACCGCATCGGGTCAGCGTCAGTCTCGACGGGCGGCAGATAGTTCGCGCCGCGTTACCTGCAGTGAGAGCACCTCACGTGCGACATCAGATTCAATTGAAGAATCGGACACTACAAGTGACAGCACCATTGGCTAGAACGTCGTCGGAGCCTTCGACGAGTATAACGATAGCACCGACGAAAACCGCCTCTATTCCAAGCTCCGTAGTGGCGAATTTGTTGCAGAAGAACGTTCAGTTGCCCAAAGGACAGAAGATCGCTATATCGGGACCTGGCGGTCAAGCGTTGTCAGCGAACGTGCAAGCTATTGCCTTCACCACAGCACAGTTGAAAGCGAGACAAGGGAGGTTAATAGCCCAGCCGAGACCGACGCCTGTTGCGTAAGTTTTTATTATTTTTCAAATCAAAAATAATATTTAACTAAGACTAATTTCAGTAACTGTAATATTTTTGTACTCATTTGCGATTAACGCAAAAAAATATAAAAACTTCGGATCTTAATCATAATCTTTCGATTCTTCGAAATAGTTTAGTAAGAATTGTATTTTTTTTGTTTGAATTATTGAACGTTACAGTTGTAGGCAGACTAAAAATTAGAATGTATAATTCCAGCGAGATCGTGGAGGCGTCGACGGCGCCCGCGTCGGCCTCGCCCGCGGCCGCCATGTCGGCCGACGACGCCGACGACGGGCCCGCCAACGGCGTGCGGCGCCGGCCGGCCGACACGCTGCCCATGGAGGTCACGTGACAACCGGGCCCGTCCACCTGCGGTCCCAAGTGTGCGAGTGTGCAGTGCGGCGAGAGTGCTAGTGCTAGTGGCCCCGACATCAACCTCACGCTGACGTTACGAGACGCCGACGGTGCCGAGCGGCCGGTCGACGATGTTTCACCCACCGACTTGCAACCCAATATATATTTAGTACCGACTAATATTGATGCTTCTTCGTTACCCGTTCTGGTGTTCTAGCGAAAACTGTAATACAGGCATAAGCCGTCGATTTGATTGAATCGTAAGAAACTTTATTGTGCACTGTGTTGGACATACTGGTGTGGTATATTTAAATTATAAATTTCTGATTGTTATAAACAAAATATAAACAGATTGGAATCATTTCGTCTTTTTATATATTACAAAGTGGATTTTGAGTGTAGTAATCATTATATGAAGACTTATTAAATATAAGCTGTTCTTTTTCTGATTATTAAATAATAAATACTATTGTCAAATACTAAAGCTATACTTTTAAAGTTCTTGTGTTGTAAAACACAGACTATTAAAGTTATTTGAAAGTGCTTCAAACTTTATTAGGAAGCATTTACAGGACTTGTGAAACAATTGAGTGTCAACGGTACTAAAATATAAAAGATCATCTGATTTGACGATGACTCTGCTGAGTCAATATAAGAAATCTATGTGTAATAAAGATACTTGATGTTAAACTAAAGCTAGAAACAGATCATTAAAATTATTAAAATTTGTTAATCTAACATTTATAATATCCAGAATTCTCTTATATAAAGAATTTGCTTCTTTGCCGTCAAGGCTTTCTTAAAAGCCGAATAAAACGGTCAAGACAGACTTATCTCGTGACATCATAAACGTACTTTATAAGAATAGTTTGTTTCTAGATTTAGTCAGTAATACTTTGGATTTGTAGTCAACAAAACATTGCAAGTAATCGATTGATGTTCGTGGAATCGTTAAATACTATTTTAAACGCTAATCCCTGAGGAACATGGTCCATTTTAGTGTAAAGCAAGCTTCATTAAAAATAATTTAAGTGGCTGTGACATAGTTAATACATGTAAAATGTTTTACATAGCAAATGCCAGACCGTTTAAATTTAGTTGGTTAGAATTATGATAATACAAATAGACAGTGAACTTTTGTATCAATCACATTCTCTTGATCTTCATGGCCATGCGCATGTTCAACGTGCCGTGTGCATGTTTTATAGGTTTAATTTTAGTAATATCATTTCTGTACTAGTGTATTATTACTTGGAATAAAAGTTTATTAATAACTAATAAAGAAATATTTAGACATGGCTGGCATTATGCGCTTAGATTTTTTTAGCAATCATTCTTTAGTTAATATTTTTCACGCGAATGAAAAAAAAACTAAAAAAAAATTTTAATGTACGATAAATCCTCGTTCAGTGTATATTTAAAATGTATGAATTGTAATATAACTGCATTGATGTATTATATAGTTTTTATGTGTATAATATTTACTTAATTAGACTGGCCGGACCAGTATGAATTCAAATGTACGTTGTAAAACCCTCGAAGGCTTAGGATTTAATTTCTTCAATATCTGTACGCAGACATTGTATGGTTATAGGCTTAAAAATTATTGTCACAAGAAATTAATAATTTGTTACCATTTTATATATAATCTTAAAATATTTTGTATTGATATTTCAAACGCATTTCTCTGTTCGATGTTAACTTTAAATTGTAAATAACAATTATATTACTATATATATAAATTGAAACCATACAATTGTCGGCCTTTGTGTCAAAATCATACACTCAAAACTATATCAGACTACGGGAGTACTTTGAGAATTTTTTATTATATGACCAAATGTAAGTTACAGTCGTTAACCCATAGACATGAAACTGTATGCATTGTGAACGTATTTATTGTAGTTTTTATATAGTTGAAAAAATATATATATCGCTATCCTATAAACTGTTTCATGTCAAACTATATTTTTTCAATTGAATAAATAGCCAAATAAATATTGTAAGTAGAATGCGAAGACACTAAATGTTGCGATACAGGCATATTGTTAATATGATATATGAACATTTCATATATTATTACAGCTCACAGCATATGTCCAGTAGTACGAAGGACTAAGTTTTTTTTTTTAAGGAATGGCATATAGTCATATAATCAGATCTCATAGTTCACGGCATATTAAGAATGTCTTTCCTCTTACACTTAGAATTATAATGTTCTCAGAATATATGCTGGCATATTGGTGTCCCATATATAACCTATGTCTTGTAAATATCTTTGATATAGGTGGATTGGGAACTAAGCTGGTGGTTATATAATAACAGATTTCTTTGATATGTTTTTATTTACTAATTTATTTAAATGTTGTAGATATTTTAGATACAAAATCTTCAAATAACAATTGCAGGCCATATCACTTTTCAATTAAGTGAAATTTTGTATCGTTTCTTTCTAAAAGTGTATACTTTTATTAGTGTATATTTTTAAATGAGAGAAACTTTCTATATTTGAGAAATATTTGTCGTTTATATAAATTATATTATGATTTTAAGTCACATTAACAATATGTCTATATCGCTTCTTGTGTTTATAATCTTATACCAATTCTGTGTGAGTATCTTGTTAGTTTCCAATTGAAGCCACTTTAGTTCTTATTGTAAAGGATTACAGCATAAAATAGCTTGAAGTGTTTAAATCATAGATATTTAATGCAAATGATACCCGTTTTTTGATATCAACGAAAAAAAAATAATTAAAAAATGTCTCGTCTAGAAAGCTATCCATAGAAAGTGCTGTATATTGAAATTTGTCTTTATATACTTAAAAACTGTCAAAGAAACTACAATTAACAAACCATCGATATGTGGGACTCGCAAAAGAAAATAACTAATTTGTTGATAATGACGTCAAAGTGAGAGTAATTATATAACTTTTTATGTATTTTTGGAAACGTTTATATAATATAAACCAGTATTCAATTGTTAATTTTGGTCTTGAATGTTCAAAATCTGTCTACATCGCTGTTTCAATAATAATGTATGGACCTGAAAATTCAAAATATAAAACAATATAATCGATGTGTTATTGTAGCTGTTAGGTATATTTGTTGTTAGGTTACGTAGAACGAAGCAAGTTTAATAATATAACTTAATACACAATATCGTAGACAATTAGGTCTATATTATTGACGTGCAAACGTAGAGAAATTATATATAATGCTACTAATTTAAAAAGTTGTTCCGATGTTAAAGTGTAGTTTCTTTTTCGGATATTTAAAATTCAATTCATTAATTCTCGTTAGAAATTTGCGCAGATAACGGCAAAATATTAATATCTTAATATCGTGGTTACGTATCTTAATGTAATTAAAACATTGGGGTTTTAAATATAGCTGTGCGAAACTTATATCAGTGTTTACGCATATTCTGTCCTGTTGTTTCAACATTCAAAAAATTTGCGATTTTTCTTTTTCACATCAGCTCACCGCGATGGCCTGGTGAGTAAAAGAGATCGCAACCAAAAAAAATGTAATGGTTTTAACTATGTCTATACATATATAATTAGTAAGTATCATATACTGTACAAAAGGCTGCAGATTTGGAAAAAAAAATGTAAAAAAAATTGGCCTCATTTTTGGGGCTGTTAACATACGCTTAGTAAAGTGGATAGGAAGATGTGTACCTCATAAGTTTCTGATTCTTAGATTAGGCTCGCGCGGGTGTTTTGAATGCTTCCCGACAGAGGGCGGTGTATTTTTTTCTTAGCTTTCTCTTTGGGCTGCCTACGCGAGCGCGTTCGTGCGTTGTACTTTATTTTTTGTGTAAATATTACTTTTTTATTGTTTTTTTTTTTAGTTACTTCGAAGTTAGTCCGTGTGACTTTCCTTCGGTCGGGTACAAGCCGAGGGAGGCATTCAAAGAATCCGTATTTATTATTAAAAAAAAATCGCTGTAAATTGTTTGTAAAAATAGTCATGTTCAGAATTTCAGTGTAGTTTTGTTGATTATTTTTTTTTCAACCGGAAATTGCTGAATAAAGCGACGATTCTGTTTCACACTATGGTTTTATTTATTTCATTCCCCCAAAAGCCGTTTTGTAATACAAATTACAATATATACTACATATTATTCTAGCACTATGAGTCTGCCAGATGTCAGGAAGTTATGCAATGACTACAAAAAACTTAACCTTTAAGCCCCGTCTTCAGTTGTTGAGCAACAGTTGATAAACATTGTTCATGAACAGTGACAAAGTTGCTGGAAACTATATTTACATAAATATTTCTTGCCTTTCTTGTATAGGATTATGCTATCGCTAACTTGAATATTATCAGCAGATCTACGAAGACCACAGCAGTTTTGAAGTATTGTAGACCTGAGTGTTCTCTTTTTACTAAATAAAAAATAATCTGCTCATACCAGGCTATCAGAGTAGTAAGTGTACAAAAGAGTATTACTAGCAGATTTTTTGGATAATCAGACAAATCTAGCCTGCTTTTGTTGTTAGCATCAAAATAATACTGCAAGCTTTCAGGGTCAGTCGGGTCATAAATTACATACCATCAGTATAAAATTGAGAGAGCAGCACAGTTTATTAGAACATCAAAAATGTTCACAGAGGAATAATAAATTTATAGCAATACAGATGCAGTATTAATTGTATAAAAGTTATATCTTATATTTTTTAACCCCAGCTTTGTATGTTGCAAGTAATCTTTCTCCAAAATAAAACAATGTTTTATCTAATAGAGAACTTTATTCAAAGAGTAAGAAAACTACCAGAGCCCTACTTTAATTTTTAATTGTTACAGTGAATATTTTTACATTGGGATGCATGAAATAGAATTTTCACATTTACATAAACTTGTTTTATTAACCATTTTTACAATTTTTTAATAATAAGATTTTAAACAGTGTTTACATATAGTAGAAATTGGTTTTTACATAGATTATACTTTAATAATTATATATCAGGTACTTGAAAAAGCTTTATATCTAATAAAAACATTTGTTTCATCTTACATATTAAAGTTTTTGAAACAATGTTTACGATAATCGGTGCACAGCGGCTTTCAACACAGAAGCATATAATTACTACTAATCTTATATACCAATACATTTAGTAAAATTAGACACATATTGGAAACTATATGAACAAATTTCTGATTTATATTTCCTTTAAATTTATACATTCCAGAATATACTTTAAAAGCTTAAGCCTATACCCAATTTTTCTCTTCGATAATAATATTTACATTTAAATATATTTTTTGATTCCAAATAAAGCACATGCAGAATCTTTCAAGTCAAAAAAATGAGGTAAAAGAATTGCTATATATGTGCTATTTGCTTGTATTCATACATGGGTTGAAAATCGACACATTCTGTTTAGAAAAATTTAGTACATCTCCATAAATTCAATGTGGGCTTAATTAATGGATAAAGTTTATACAGCTATCTTCCTACCATTCCTGCCTTCTGCCAACTGTCTCAGCGCAAGAAATGAATTCTTTAGGCTAGTAACACGTATTAAAAGCATCAACGATATCTATTTTTTGGTATAACTTTACGTCGTATGCTCTTTTTTACTTGTTTAGAATTTTAATTATTAACGTCACAACATAATAAAATAATACCACAACATATGCACACACGAAGCTGTATAGCTCTATTCCTTTGCCTGCGAATGTTTGCGATAGTTTAAAAACAAACAATATATTAATGTATGGCCGACCGCTTCGTTGGAGGTTATATCTGTTTGTATTCATTGGTAAATACTGATAAAATATTGAGCGAAATTGAAAAAGTATGTAAATCAGATACATATATTATCTTTTTCCTAACTGTGAGTGAATGAATAATTTAAAAAGTTTATATCACCTGATATTTTTAGTAGTTCCGTTTTTCGATATGGTTTGTTATGTCTCACTTATTGAATGAATTTATTTTATACAAACAATATAATTACGATACTTTTTGAAATTATGAAGTAAATACATAAAAGCTGTCGGATTCCGATTGAATATAGTAACAGATTTTTGACTACCTACTTTATTTGTTTATAGTAATGGGACATGATCTATCTTTGTATAGAAATTTATTTTCGTCTTGATTAAAATAAAAAAAATATATAACAAATATATTTTTTGTTTTAGTCACTTCTCTGAGACACTTAATAAATAAAAGAAAAGTTAAGTGTGGAATTATGGATGAAAGAATATATATAAAGAAAAGAATATACATATAGCAGAAGAGTTCCTTATAACGTGCAACGATTGGGAATTTGAAAATAACAGTCCCTGCTGTTGGCTTTGATAACGCCGAAAATTTGGTAAGCCATTGAAATCGCGTTTGGATAAAACAAGCACATCCTTGTTTCGCCCACACGCTGAATTAATTGGCCCAAAATATTTTACAAATTTATGAATTGCAAAACATACTTTCAAAATTTAAGACCACTGATGCCTTCTTTAAACAATAAGGTATGGCAAGTGACGATTAACAAAAGCCAGTAAAAACTGGAACAAAACTAGCTGGAACAGCACATACATGTTATATGGTTCATGGAGCTTAAAAATTTATAAGTGATATATTGATTTGCCATAAAACAGCACCTGTAATGTTAACTGGCTGAGAATTAAATACAGAATACTAACACACTACGACCTCTTGAAGCTGCAACGAAATAAATATCTGGTGATAAATACTATACCAGCACATATCCACAAAGTTGGGACAAGAATGGAATTGTGAATGATGTGAATTGTGAATTATGAATTTGTGGCTGGTGATGATTCACCAGCCACAAATCACTCAAAGCATCGCAGAAGCGACGTCGATTTAGTTATCTCTAGCAAGTTAAAGACTTTAACCTACTCTCGCGAATCATTCTCAAGAAAGATTCTATGAATTGCTGAATTTACAAATAGAAAAACCTTGTTATGATCGCACCTGTTAATGAAACTGGAATCCAAACGTCAACAAAAATACCATCCAAGGTTCTTTCCATCAAAGGCAAAAAGCAGGTTGGCATAATTTCTAGCACAGAACGTAAGCAAATTACTGTGGGTCGCTGCAATGCTGCCAGGTCGTTCGTTTATGATATTTCCGCGTAAAAAAAAGCAAGATCGCTTGTTGGATGGTTCTCTTCCTGAGAATCGGAGAACTGGCCCAACTTCAGGATGGATAACATTAGAAATATTTTTGGAATGGCTAAAATTTATTGTTAGCTACGTTCGGGCAACTGCAGAGAAAAAAAATCTTATGCTACGAGACAACCATGAAAGTACAAACATTTTCTAGTTCTGAAGTATGCAAGACAAAACAATGTCGTCATCTTGTCGTTACCACCTCATACCTTGAAAAAACTACAATCATTAGACGTTGCTGTGTATGGTGCACTAAAAATATACTTCGAACAAGAAATAGTAATGCTATAAAAGGGTTTCAATCCCCTGGGATTTGGTCGATCAATATAAATGTAGGGGACGAAAGACTGCACCATCTTTAACAACGTTGACTGGCAGTAATGCCGCGAATCAAGAGGTAGCTTTTTAGAAAACGGCCAATCAAGACCTGGCTACAACGCACAATTATGCCCGCCCGATGTCGAACCCACCCACTGAACCCATGATTATAACAGTTCAAGATGACAGGGAATATCCAAATGAGAGTGATGGATATATCTACAGTGGCAGTTTCTAGTTCTGGAACGACCGATTCTGGAGCTGTTTCTACTTCATTAGTTTCAGAACTACATGCAAAGGACCAACTCAAACAACAGACCCAAAGACCCAAGATATCTTACTCTTGCAATTCAAGAATTATCCTTACAAAAAGAAAACACATCTAATGACCATGAGAATATAGCAATTGAAATCGAAGAGTTCAAAAAAAAATTCTACTGGGCACATAAATCAGGAAATCCAAAGAGTCGATAATGAAATGGTGCGGATTTTTTTTTTCAATCTTTACTTATTTTTCGATTGTAGACTAAACATTGACAACAAGTCTTTAAAAAACACAAGATCAGATGATCTATTTGGACAATAACAATGCTTATGTGGTATGTTAAATGGAGATCTCATTTTTGTTTCTCATCATTATATTAGTTTATCCCTTGAATTATAAGTAATAATTTAACCCATTCATTGCCGACCAAGACAATAGATACATTGGAGCGCGCTATGCTCGGAGTATATTTGAAGTATAAAATCAGAAATGAGAAATCCAGAGAAGAAGACTAAAGTGGCAGTAGATTGGAACCGATGGCTGTTTGAATACATAAGTCATCGAGTGGAGCGCTATAAATAAATAATAAGTGTAATCATAATTGTTTGTTTCCCAAATAAATAAATAAATAAATAAATAAATAAATAAATAAAGCTATGCACCCTACGCAAGAGACCTTTGTCCAGCAAGGATTGAGATTGGCTGATAAAGACGATGAAATATATTTTAAGTTGCTTGAGCAAACATTGATTTACCTTGCTTTTGAAAATACATCCTAGAACTTATTTGAGGACATTAGAGGCAACTTTATTGAATCTTGTCAATAATCTCAACAAATTTGACGTCATTCTAAAATATTAGCAGGGAAAAGTAAAAAACAAGTATTGAAACAATACTAAATTGATTACTAAAATAGTTTATTGATAATTATGTAATTGCTAAGAGAGCAATAAAGGAAATCATAATTCAACTATTTCATTTCAATTTCATATCCTGCCACTTTCCTGTAACTACTTAAGTTTCTTGTCAATTCTTATCATATCTCAATAAAATCTACATTTTTATTGGTAATATTTTATTTATTTCCGTATCAGAACCCTTGAAGATTTTTTAAAAATCCACTCGAATAATGAATTTTTTGATTTTGTTTCTGTGTAGTAAATATTTCTTGCATTTTAAACACAGTATAAATTCTAGTCAGCATTGGTTCATAGCTCGTGTCGATATTTCTTATTAATTTGGAAATTAATTAAGACACTAAGAATGTAATTACGTATCTATAATATTAAGGGAATGTAATATTTTATCTAATCTTACTATATGTTTGTGTTGTCCATTGCTTACCATATTCGGGAAACTTGTGCATCTTACTTATATTATTAAGTCGTAGTCACTTTAACTTCACTTTCACAATTATTCACTTAACTCATTACGACATACATAAAAATGCATATTGTCTTATTAATTTAAAATCTAATTATTATAATATTCATGTTTACTTATTCAAATTTTAAACACTTATTTCCAATTCAATGAAAATGAATTATCGTTCTGCAATTTCTGTCACATGTTTGATGATTAGTCATTCATTTATCACATAACTTCTGGATTGTACATAGTTAACTAAAAACATTATTTGCGACAATAGCAATTGTATATATAATATACATATATTATAATAGTTTTCAGTTTATTTTTATTTTCAGCAGTGTCAAAATCCTTTGATGATAATGTTTTCATTGTGTCCTCACATATACACATCAATATAGATACATGAATGGTAGTGGAGACACTCTTGTATTGTCCATTATTATTTGAAATACATGTTGTCATGCATGTGTCAGTGTTGAAATTGTATCAATTTCGATGTTTATTTGCACTTCTTAACACTAATCATAATTTCTTTGGCTGACATAAATTATGATAGCTGTATATATTGTAAACTCGCCTCTCATTCGGCAACAAGCCTCTTCTCGTGAACTGGAATGGACTCAGATATGAAAAATATACTGTTTCCTTATCATTTGAAATACTATTCAAATACTGTACATTTGTCGGTGACGATCTTGTTAGGGCTGGTTTCACTTTGACACCAGTCAGGCCAGTAATCTTCTAATACAGTATGACTAAAGTCCAAATGTCAGTCATATTGCATCTCGGACAGCGGTTCAATTTCATTGATGGTCGGTTTGTCCTCAGGTGTGTGGACCTCTGTGTGGGACAGGTCCGAGCTCGAATGTGATTCCGACTCGCTTTCTAATCCTTCTTTCTGTAAAAAAATTAGTAAGTATTAAAATATGCTAAGTAAAAATCGAAAGCCACCATCAGACCCATATCGTGTATATGACAATTATAGTGCTCGTCAACTCTTAGTGTATTACCATAACGACACCGAAGGGGCAGTACCTTGAGCGTGAAGGCGGTGTAGACGGGCGGCGCGGCGTGGTAGCGGCAGCGCGCGGACGGCAGCGGCAGCGCGGCCAGCGCCTCGCGACACGCCGCGCCGCCGCGCGCGTCGCCGCACGCCTTGAACAGCACCTGCGGACCACGACGCGTGGCGTCAATTACATATGGACAGCTGGGCTTACAACTATTCAGAGAAATTAGAGTGATGGCACCACCGGGCCAGAGCCTAGTCTCTCTGATAACATATTCTCACACTACTCTACCTGTTGCCTGTCGTGCAGCACGTGTTTGAGGCAGTGCTTAGCCGCGGGTAGTGCGTGCGTCGAGCAGCGAACCCCTCCCTCGACGAAAGTGCAACGACCTTGCGATGGAATGTGTCTGTTCAGTATATCGTTAGCCTGAAATAATATTTTATTTTATTATTAGTACAATCAATACCAAAAAAAATTAACCATTTAATATATATATTATTTTAAGAACTCTCTTATTACTTAAGTGGAAACCTGAGAATAATTTTAATAATATATTTTTAATAATTAAGGTTATCTTAGCTACTAATATTATATAGACAATATCATTGTATGGAATTTAAACCATTCATGTAGTCAAGACATTGCATTGTGCCTTTAATTACACTGGCTAACACAGTATTTAAACTCACGTCACAGCTATAGTCTATTCCAATCGAAATTAACGAAATATAGAGTACTAACAACTTTGTCATTAAATTGGTAGAGATCTTGAATAATCTATTATATTCATTATGGATTAAAATGAGTTTTGAATATCGGTGAAGTTGCTGTCGGAAATTTGCAAGTAAAATTAAAGTGGATATTACTAGTTTAGTGGAATAGTGTTTTATTATAAATAACGGTATATTAATCAAGAACTGTTTGTAGTTCATATTATACCAAAACACATGGAATATGTAAAGTAATAAATTTTTAATCTAAGGTTTGTTTATCTTTACCCCTTTAATAAGAATAGGCTATAGATAAAGTATTGATGTTTGGAAAATAAGTTTGGTACATTAAGGGATGATAATTGTCGAGCTATTTTATCTCAATTAATTGAAGCAACTTGCAAGCTCATCGCAATGCCCATAACATTTATTATGAATTGAAATTGTAGATCGGTGTTCGGGCGCACTGTGAGTCCTTATATTATGACACTTTTTGTGAATATGGGCCTACTTGTAAAAAAAAAATAGTCCATACCCTAGCCCGTTTATGATGTAACTTTCTAGCCAGCACAGCATCCACGCCATGCTTCCTGTGGTAGCCGGCGTACGCCTTGAGCTTGCGGAGCTGTCTTCTCTCCCGAACTGTGAGTGGACCGCTCCTGGCCTGAGCGTTAATTGAGCCTGGAAAACGATATTAAACAAAATATAATTCTTGATTGTTATTTTAAATAGACAGTGTTTATAAAACTAATAAATATGTAAAAGATTGAGAGCTTAAGATCAAGCTCAGCGGCGTGTCATTGGAGAGGCCTATGTCAAGTAGTGGACGACGAAGGTTTCATGATGATGATGACGTCAAATTTGCCTATTTGGTTTACCTAATTCTTGCAAATACTCATAATCCAACAGAAATTTAACACTCAATCAATTTTTTTTTATGTTTAGTATTTACTTGTGTACTTATTTGGTCAGGTTGGGTGGCACCTAAATATCAGATATTCGACCGCCAAAGAGAAATACTGGTATTTTTGTGTTCCGGCTTGTGAGTGAGCTCTCATGGCTCCCATAATTAATATTTTTTACAGCATCAATGTCTATGATTGTAACCACTAACTATCAGGCGGTCCATTTGTTAATACACCTAAAAAAGAACATGGTGTGTTTTATTCATTTACATTAGTTTTTAGACATTTTTTCTACTAATAAATTCGAAGTACGAGTGGTATAATATAATATTGAATTGTACAAACTTATGTTCTTAAATCACTATTGTATTTTCAATCTCTAATTATGAATAAAGTAAATTTCTATATTATTATTATTCAAATTGACTTTACTTACAATATTGCTCTTTTTCAGATCTTAAAGACTTCACATACTGCAACCTTGCCGTTTGCAACAACGTCCTTAGCCGTCCCATCTGTCTTATATATGCAGACTGCAGCGATCGAAGCACATTCTTGGCCTCACTAACTGCTTCCTCAGCGGTGAAGACACCTGCCTTCCTGCAGAGAACATTACCAGATAGTTAATAAATATTCATTATATGTATTAGTACTTAATAAATGCTGGCACACGTCGCTCACCACAGCGGTTGCGTCTCGCAGGGCGCCTCCTCGTTGTCGGAGTGGTCGCGATGTCGACAGTCGCCGCCGGGCCCGAGGGTCACGCTGTCGCAGTCACTGTCGCTGGCGCTCGCGTACTCCATTATAGACGCTGACACGCTCCCATTCACCGCTGTCGCGTCGATCTCCTCTGTAAACGAAACATATTTTTTATTAAATAAAATAAACTTACTGCGTTAAGTCGTTTTAAATTTAATTTGTTTAATAAGATAAGTGTATGTAGTATTTATTACTTCATCCCAGATTGTATTAGAGATGACTAACCTTGAGGAATGTTTATGATGGTTTATCAAAATTTATAAATAATATACTCACTGAACGGATCCACAGCGTGTGTGGGCACTTGGTCTTGCTCAGCCGGATCACTAACCACTGACACTGATGAAGCACAAGACGTCGTGCGCGTGCGCTCGGGTCTGAAAATACATATGTATTTACTTTAATTTATACACGAAATCAAAGTGTTCTCACCTTAGATCATTTAATTATAAAATTAGTTAAGTCAAAATTATATTCTAATTGTTTCTATAGCAATATCTTTTGGCCATTTAACATTTTAAAGTATTCTATAAATTTAAACAAAATTTTAAGTTAGTATTGAGACAAAAATGTTCAAAGGTTTCTTTTTATTTCTATAATAGCAATGGTACTATATATATTTATTACAAACTAAACATAATAGCACATATCCTATAATGGGAATTGTTTTTAATAGAATATCTAAAAAGCCATGTTTGTGCATTATCGAAGTGATTCCTAATAAGAGCCTACAAAGATTATTTGTAAAGCGCATCCATTCATCAAGCACGTAAGCGCTTCAACCGCGAGTAGGTCGTATGAGGGGTGGCGAGCCGCTCACCGCACGTAGTGCTGCAGCTGCTGCAGCAGCGCCTCGGGCGTGGTGACGGGCGGCGGCGGCGCGGCGCTGCGGTGGCGCGCGTGCAGCGCGGCGCGCGCGTGCTCGAAGCACAGCCTGTAACATTACGTTAAGGAATATTAAGTTTCTTTCAGTCTATGAAAAATATGTTTTAACACTATAACACTCAAATCATTAATAAAATAAAAACATTGGATTATTAACCCATGAGGTCTAAAAGTAGGAGGAATCGAATAACAAAATCATTTTTTTTATAATTCATAATCAATCTACAAATGACCTTCACACGTGGTATGTGTGCCTTTAATAATTTCCCAATTACAAAAGTACAATGTAAGTATTAATAACCTATTCCCACCGCTTTTTCCCTGGACTATTCCACCTTCCCTCTGACACATATATTTTAAAATGAAATTAATTTACATCGCATTTTTCGCATAAACTCGCCATTAAGAATACAGTTAAAATAATATTACTTAAATTAATAAAATAATTACCCCGGCTCCCTCTCTATCGGTGCAGGCAAGTTGCATCTCGACCCTGAAGGTGCAAGATGAGCGCATTGCTTGTATGGAGCGGTTGAGTCGTTCAAAATGTGTCGAGCGCAGTACACCCTGCCCCCCACTACTGGAAGAGTACATTCGTACGCCCTGTGGGCGCATGTACGGGAACGTGAAACTATTTCCTTCTGCAACTGTAACAAGTATTCACATTGACATATTTAAATAAAAACTTCTATTGGTGCAATAATATATATATTATTATTATTATAAATATTATTGCATATATATATTTAAATAACATATCAGTCTATGATATGTAAAATGCTATTGGTAGGTTTATAAATATTCCTCTTTTTATATATATATATATATATATTCATATAAGTAGTCTCCACCCCGCAGGGGAGGGCAGCGGGTTTTAGGTGCCCTATGTTCTTTTCTGTACCTCTGACTGTATGTATACAAAATTTCAGATTTTGTAGTTATGATGTGAATGCTTAACAAACAAATAAAACTTTCGTATTTTACAATATTAATGAGGTGTTAAGATTTTCTTGTATTTGTTAGCCAAATATAGCAAGCCTTTACACACCTGCGCTCTGAGCTTCTCTTCTTCCTGTTTCTTCACCAGCTCCGGATCTGGTGGCTTGATGGACTTGACATTGGTGATCCTGATGGATGATGAACGGGACCCGCGGCTGAGCATTCTTACTTTTTCTAAATGTATCACCTTACTAGAATCTGACATATCGTCAGAAGTTGAATTCACTGGAAAAAAGGGCCAAATATAAAGACTGGAGCTTATACTATACCATACTGCTTTAATAGGGGTTATTGGGTACACATGTAATATTTTCATACGACACATGCATGGTTCCCTGACTGTTTTTATTCACCACCAAGCATGAGTTAAATTATAAACACAAATTAAAAACTTAAACATTCAGCAGTACTTGCCCAGCTTTGATATTGCATAGGTCTACAGTTAAGATTCACATTATCTAACCTCTGGGCCGTCTATTATAAACCGTGCATGTATGAGCCTTCTCACAATACTTAAATACACAGTTCATAAAGTTTACTAATCATTTATAAATAATATAAAATAATTTTTTAACATTTTAGTATAGCTGAATGCATTTCATTGACATTATAATCTTGCAAACATCAACAAACCCACTTGTGTGGTGTGAGAGACTGCAGTTCATACATTTATCGAGCAACAACGCTTATATATCATTCATGTTTTTTTTTTTGTTTGCGTTACCAACAAAAGCTCATATAAGAAATTGGGTTTCAGCCTGTCTGGAATGTAAGTTATACATGAACATGTAATTTTATATTCTTTTAATGTGATAAACTTATACATTATATAATCATAGTATTATTTTAAAAAAAACAAGACTGTAAAATAAGTACTTTTATCGGGTTGGCTTTAGAAATTCGCAACAAAACTTTAATCATGAATTTCTCGGTAACCATAGGTTTCTGCGGGGGGAGTGGTACAGGGGGGTTGTAAACGTCCCCCGTAGCTCTCAACCCCACTTCCCACCCAAAATCGAGATGCGAATTTCTAAACCATTCCCCTGTTATCATGTAAAAAGAAATCTGGCTGTGTGTTCTAAAAACATTCCTTTTTTTTATTTTAATTGATTAGCACTTTGCGTCCATGCTGTGCATTGAATACTAAACACACATAAACACAAATAAATTCAACATTTATTTATCAGTATTATATCTCTAATAAATTAATAAGCAGACAATATATAAATGATATAAAAACCATTTTTGTGTTACCTGGTTTTCATATTAAGACATTTTTTTAAGTACAGAAATTACAATTATTCCATATTTCTAATAGACAAACAAAAAACCATAACTCAAATAAAAAAATTGTTGATAATATATATTTTTTTGTTATGTTAAATAATTATTTTATTATTTTTATATGTATTTATTCATTAGTTTCATGTGACAATTATAAAAAAAAATATTATTCGAGTCTAAAAAAATCTATTTTTTATGTCGGTTAACAAAGGCAATTTACAGATATTGTGCAATTTGTCTGTTAATATTTAATGGTAATTATGTTATTCAAAACTAGACCTTATTGCTTATTACTTAAAAAATATCAAGAAAAATATAAATATATTTAAATACTTACGTTCTGAGATTCTAATGTTATGTGATTGCAGATGGCCAACATTTTCTTTTTTAATCGGGAACATTGTTTATATTTAAAAACGAACTAATTAGAAAACAAGTAACTTCGAAGTTTTATCACGTATTAATTATAATCGTCAACAAAGTTAATTTTCAATTTTAACAATAATTTTCGACCACATAAACAGTGAATTTGCCTTTTTTCCGGGAAAAAGAAACCCACGTACACAGATTCCGAATATTCACCACGAACTACGCAATAGGCCGCGAAAAATTCATTAGCATTCACATTGTCAAAATAATTTCTTGTTTATAATAAATTAGTTAAAAATAATATTTAGTAATTTTTAATTCAATGAAACAAAACCAAAAAAACATTAACTAATTATCAAGTCATTAGTAGAGCTTTAACTAAGGAGATAACAAATTTCTACGAAGTTAATAAAAAAGTGTATTGTTCTTACAGTGGTGGTCGGCCATTTGCACCGTGTGACAGAGTCTTTAGGTCCGTATATTTAAAAGCGTTTATTTTTCATGAAAAGTTAATAACTCAGTCTAAAAATATGCACAAGTGAAAGTATACAAAGTATATTACAAAATCTAACATAGTGATAATGTGAAATGTACCTGGAATTGTTGCAGATCTTCATTCTGTCACCGGAGTCCTCACTGTGAAACCACCAAAAATTTACAATGGCGACGGTTTGATTATAGCTACGAAGTTATACAAAAAGTGATCAAATTTTTACATAACTTTTCATATAAGTGATAGTTGTGAATAACTTAATTTTAATTTAGTTTTCATTTTGTGAATAATTTTGGTGTTGTTAACTTCAAAATGGTATTTAATATTTTGTAAATCACTCAAATGTTAACGTGGTCTGCATCCGTTCGTCGCTGTCATAGCGCTATCCTTTTCCCACTCACGCACATAGACGGAGCACAGCTCTCCGTCGTGCTTCTTCGTGGGCAGTCATTGGAATATCCATTCAATGGCTGGAGGACAAGAAAAATGGTATTTTACAAAAGAGCAACTACAGAATTCAGCAAGCCGAAAATGCGGCTTAGATGCGGATAAAGAGCTAGCCTATCGGCAGCAGGCCGCAAACCTCATACAAGACATGGGCCAGCGGCTTCAAGTGTATCCTTTTCAAAGTGAAGTGCAATGTTTTTGTCGAGTCATGTGGCTAAAACGTGTATTGAAAGCATCGAAAGTGTTTCATTTATGAAAACACCATATATTTAGGGTAATCGTAGTTCATAACAAGTGTAAAAGTGGGTTTATTAAATTTGGTTCGTTATGACGAAACATCGAAATGTTGACGGCGTCAGGCGGGTCACTTTCGCTCCGATGTCTGGGAAATCCCGTGAGTAGTCTCGATTTCTAAAGGTAAGCGTTGATGCTATGAAATGTTTCATGTTAAACGTTGTTATATATTGTTTTATTTAGGTTATGGTCGCGTGTTGCGTGCTATTTTTTAGGTCAGTGCACTTTGACAGCTGTGTAGGACGCCTGCGCGCTGACGTAGGGATCGACCTGTCTGGTTCTAAATTTAAACGGTTTCATTACGGTACCAACAATTTGCGCGGCAAATTCCGCCGCGAAACGTCAGAGCCTTTCATTACACGTGTAAATTATACTATATTCGACCGTAGCTGTGTGAAATTACGATTACAGTAAATAACTCATTCTAGACGCTATGAGTCACGTATAGTCGGTTCACGACGATTTCTGTTGTTAGTGAGAAAGAGATGTCAATATCGATAACCTATAATTCTGGGAATTTTAAACACAACAACACTCCGACACTTTTAGGAAGCTTTCCTGTTTACATATAACGAAAGTTAAAAAGTCGATGCTATCTGGTTACTGACCTACAATACTATTTTGTACCTTTCATTTTTGCAGTGAGTCGATTCACTCCAATGACATTGCTTCATGAGATCAAAATAGTTATTGATTAGTTGGTGGTTAAGTATTTCCCCGTTTAGTTTGTTCTTATTTAAATGCTATATCATATAGATGTTTAATACTTTGTTTCTTATGAACTGAAAGTTTTTTCTTAATATTTACATTATATTTTGTAATTATTACAAAATTTTAGTTTTATGTAAATAAATATTGAAAGAAATGGTAATTGAAAAACTATTTTCTAAAATAGAAGACTTAGAAAATATAATGTTGACAATATATTTGTATAAATATGAATTGTTGCAGACATTATAGTTATATGCAGTATTTTTCCATCTCTTAAACAGAATGGAGATGTTTCTGTTAACCGAAATCTAAGTAAACTAAACTGCTTTACCGGTACTAAATGTACACGAGAATATAAATCCTAAATCTATGTTCATTTTATTTATTTTCACTGCCAACAGTGTATACACAAAATACATTTCAAATTCATTATATAAGCAAAACAAATATATCTAAATGTATTCCGTGCATTACATATTCCGTGCGATTATCTAATAGCTCTGTTATATTATGCGCTACAAACAGGTCTTGATTAATATATTTTTATTTATAATACAATCATAGTCTACTTAAATACTTCTGGTGAATCCTAGTGTACTTAAATTTTCCCGGTGATGCCGTCGAGGCCAATTGGGTCAGTAGCAACATATCCATACAAAAAAATAAAAAAATAAATACTTCACTTGAATTGTACCTCTAAAGTTTTGTTAACAATTTTTCTGACATTCATAGCACAATTTCTTATGAATTTATAAGGAACCCCATAGATTGACAAATTATATCATATCAATTCAATGTTTAAGTTATTTGTAACAACTCCTCCTGGAATTTTACATAATTTTGGAACCCAGAATTATGTAAAATTATATGTTAACTCACCCAATGCCATATCAAACAGTACATAACCCAATTCTTTTATGTATTTCATACACCTGTTTAGATAACAATTGATTGAGAACAAGGTTACTTTTTCATAGTCATTACAAAAATTTGGTATCTAAAATATATTTGTTTTCGTTGTACATTTTTGTGAATTATAAAATTACATTCTTTTTTTAAACATAACCTATTTAATTATATTTTTATTTTTTCTCAAAATTATATTTATTTGGAACAAAAAGCTATTTTTAGCATTGTTCAAAGTATATATATATATCTGATTGATTGAATTTGTTGAACAAACAAACTTACATATAGAATTAGTAAGGTAAAATTGTTATTGGCATTGCAAATATGGAATTTAGCTTTATGCTTTACTAGCTATAAAATATAGTTATATATAAATATTAGAATTCTCTGTAAACAAAAGGCCAATTTATATTATGCTAAATTTAAAGAAAAAATTGTTATTTCGTGATAGTTTGAAGTCTCTGCCTAAAGTTTTTAGAATAAAACTCATGTCAACTTCTATAACATCCTCGTGCATAGTATTGACCATAAGCAAACATTCTCTAAGATTGTACACATCTCTGTGTCTACTAGCAATCTGAACTGTATTTTATTATAACAATTGTGTAAGAAACAAACTCATTTTATGATGTGCATTATTGAAAACTAACTGCATTATTGAAATTAGTGATTATAATTCATCTCGTGCTTTACGGTTAAGGTAAACATCGTGAGGAAACCTGCATGTGTCTAATTTCACTGAAATTCTGCCACATGTGTATTCCACCAACCCGCATTGGAGCAGCGTGGTGGAATAAGCTCCAAACCTCCTCAAAAAGTGGAGAGGAGGCCTTTAGCCCAACAGTGGGACATTCACAGGCTGTTACGGGTTACGGGATTATTGAAAACAATAATTGTTTGTTATACATTTTCAGTATTTTACATGATTAGGAGTTTTATACAAATATTTTTTTATGAAATCAAAGTTTTTCAAGTAATTTGAACCCAGTTAACAAACCATTTAACAAAAATACATATAATAAGCAGGATTATTTTGACTGGTCATTATTATTATTGTACATAAAACACGACTCCACTGATAAGCCACTTATACAATTAGGTATTTGATTTAATCTGTATTTTCCTCATAAATATTGTTTGTTTTTCATATTATTCAGTATGTACAATGCAATAATATTTTTCATACATTTCTTAAATATATTATTAATTCATTGATTTGCTTATATTGTTCGTAAAAAAAAAACTCAACATGCAATAAAAAACTTTAAAATCCAAATTCATTACTTTATCTTTTATTAATTTGTTTAAGAAAAATTATCTTTGAGATGCATTTAAGGCTTCGCTAAATTTACTAATGGTCATTTCGATTGAAAAAGTTCATTATCAGCTCTCTTTAGTTCTAAATACTAAACTTTCTTCACTTTTGTACCAGGAAGTTGTGTTTTATATTACAAAATACCTATTAATTGTCTGTAATTCTTGCTTTTTTTGATGTAAGAAGACTATTGAAGTAAAATAAATGTGAGTCGAACACATATGAAAAGGTTTCCTTACTATTTATTTTTTAATGGTAATATACAAACTGATAATCTTAAACATATCATCATTTACAACTTAAAGATATTTTCTGACCGATCAGTAAGGTTGTAATTGGTTGTGAAGTGTCTGAGAGTTATATGCGACATCGGTATGGCCCATATAGAAGAGCACTGCCTCTTGTTTTATTGGCTAGTGTAAGTTAAGTTTTGTGACAATTTTAAAATTGTATTGTGAATGAAACATACAATGTTTCTTAGACCAGTAACAAACACGTTGTTATCTATAGCCTTTTTTTTATATAGTGGGGAAATCCTCATGGGTACTCTCCGTATCGGATGATACATGGAGGCTTATGTTGGACTCTCACCGATTAAAACCACCACGGTTCCTGCGATCCACACTAGGCGAAGTTGCAAGTACGCTTGCGCATTCCATAGTTATCTATAGCCTATTCCAACCACATGAGGAGTAAAGCCAAAAGCTTTGACATCGAATTGGTTCGACATCATCGGTCGAGATCTTAAATAATCTATGACATTCACGAGATTATAACGTTTTTTTTTTTTGTGCGCAAAGTTGTAATCGTAACTTTGGATGTTAAAAAAGTAGCTGTAACCAGTTTATTGGAATAGTGTTGTATTATAAATACAGATAAATGAATCAAGAACTGTTTGTAGTGATACAGATGAACTATTATCAAATCGCATGGATTATGTAAATCTTAGTTTTGTTTATATTTTGTTATATTCAAATTGACAAATGAGTAAATCATTTGTCAATTTGAATAGTGGATAGATTTATAATCTATTTTATTTTATTACAACGGCCTCAAAATTGTGGATACATAAAACAGTAGAGCTGTTCTGTAGGAACTAGAAAGTCGTCGTTATTTGAACACCTGACGAGCTTTGTGCAAGCTCGTCTGGGTATGTACCACCCACTCATCAGATATTTTACCGCAAAAAGCAGTACTTGGAATTGTTGTGTTCCGGTTTGAAGGTTGAGTGAGCCAGTGTAATTATAGGCACATGGGACATATCATCTTAGTTCCCAAGGTTGGTGGCGCATTGGCGATGTAAGCGATGGTTAACATTAATTACAATGCCAATGTCTATGGGCGTTGGTGACCACTTACCATCAGGTGACCCATATGCTCGTCCGCCTACCTATACTATAAAAGCCTACGCGTTAAAGTCTGTTTTCAAAATTTCTCGTGTGAGTTCTCATAAAATCAGTACCAGCAGTGGGTGGATGGATATAGGTTGATGATGACGATAAAAGAAAGTATTCTTTACGTTCGTGACTAAACTGACGAAAAAAAAACATAACAAAACATATTTATCATTTACAGTTACATACAAGCCTAAAATAAGTGTACATAACTGTTTAAATGAGTCATACTTTAGTGGTAATATCGAGTTTAGTATGACTCAAACGTTTAGCTATTGTAGTTTATTTTTGCGTGACTTTTTAAAACTGTACATAGCATTTGTTTCGCATATTCAAAACTATAATTAATATTCATTCTCAAAACTTAGCCGATCGAAGTTTATTGCCGAACATAGTTCTCCAAACGTGCGACAAAGTTGTAGGTTTTTTTTTTTTTAATGTATAGGCTAGCGCTTGACTGTTATCACACCTGATGGAAAGTGACATACAGTCAAAGATGGAGCGCGCTTGCCTAGTTCTAACAGCGCAACTACTAGTTAGTTTAGCCACGAATTTCATGTCGTTCAGCGTGTTATAGAACGAGCTATTTTCGGATTTTATGATAAAATCGGGGAAAAGAATAATTACCGAGTTCCTTGTCGATTATTTCAGTAGAATGTATCCGAACCAATGGTATATATACGCTTACGACTACGACTGCCTCGTTGGTCTAGTGGTGTGATGTAAGGCCGCAGACCCGGAGGTTCTGGGTTCAATTCCCAGATCCGGCCAATAAAATGTGATTAGGTTTTTCTGTCAGAAAATTCTCAGTAGCAGCCCGGAGTCTGGAAGTTGGAAGTGTGTTCATTCCCGTGCCTCGGAAAGCACGTAAAGCCGTTGGTGCTGCGCCTGAACTCTTTCCGGTCGTGTCGGATGCCGTCCCATCGGATTATGAGAGTTAAAGAGTAGAGAGTGTACCTGTGTATGCGCACACACTTGTGCACTATAATATCTCCTGCGTAGTTGGCTAATCTCTCTTGAGATTGGCCGCCGTGGCCGAAATCGGTCTGGAGGACATTATTATTATATATACGCTTAATTCTGTAACATAGCGGTTCAAGTGTTCTTCTAAGAGAATATTTGAATTGAATTATATTATTAATTTATTAGAGAGTATTAACAATCTTAGCAGCCGTGACAATTCGAACCGAAATGTCTACAGACGTGTTCTCCGTGCCTTATCTTTCTATTAATTTGATTGAGAGTAGCTGATATGCCTGCATATTCAAAATAAGTTTCTAGATTACAATTTTAATCGACTTCTGTAGTTTTTTTTTTGTTTGCAACTGGTTCTTGTTGTGTGTGTGTTGAAGGGATGTTATTTATCTTCGCGGGATTTTAATTTGACGATAATTAAATGGCGAATTTCTTAATGTAAATATTGATTTCATCAAATTAGTTTTTTTTTATACGAGCATCGTGCCACATTTGTTACCAAATGTAATTAAATTACTTCTCATTAAACAATTTCATAGTCCTTTTTTGTACGGTAATGAAACCGCAATCTTTATAGTATACGTTTATATCAAAAGTGAAAGTTGCAAATTCGGTACGGATTTTGCGCCTGTTGCGGTATATAGGTATATAGGTATACAAAGTCAATTATGATGAGACTCCGTTTCATTGGTAGATAGGAGACGTATCCGGGTGTGGATGGTTTTTATTGGTCGATAGAAAACGAATTTGGACCGCAGGCGATTTTCGAAATATACGTCGTAGTATGTGGTATGGCGGACCACTTTCATTGGTCGATAGAAAATGTATTCAGAGTAAAAGTGATTTCGTTTGAAATAAAACTGAAACTGAAATAATATATAGATATCGCACGCGGTTTCGCTCGCGCGATAGGGGGAGGGGTAGGGGGGAGCAGGTATTACGTAAAAAAAAGTAGCCTGTGTTTCGTTGGGGTTCAAGCTTTCATACCATTACTGATACCGTTTATAAAATTAGTATTGATTTGATATGAACTACATTACTTGTAAATTTTGTATTAATTTTATACAAATAATTTCATTAGCAATGTATATATTGTATAAAATTTTATTTACTAATGATTTCGAATTACAAGATGTGTGTTTAATATGTATTTCTATATTAACATCAATTATATGACCTTAACGGCACCACAGTTCTCAGCTATGTATCAATACAGCAATAGTGTATATGCATCGGTTCTACGCGTTCCACTCCTTCACACAGTTTCACAGGAACGCTATAGCCGCTGCAGCACTGTTCCTTGCCGCAAAGGTGAGAAGCTCTTTTTTTTTTTAGATATATTACATAATGAGGTTTTATATTGGTCTCTTTAATATCATATACTATCATATTACTTATGTTGGATTTAATCATGTATCATATTAGATTAATTCAATTTATGTTAGCTAGCTGGGCTGTCAGACCAGGCCAGAGCAAGCACCATATGGCTTATCATGAGTTAAATTTATTTAATTCATCTTCTATTCTACTGAGAAAACACATCAAAGCCAGCATGAGATTAGAAATTTACTTAACTAAATTCTTTTTTTTTTGTATTTATATTTAAGTTTTTTATTTCAGGTGGAGGAGCAACCAAGAAAGTTAGAATATGTAATTAAGGTAGCGCATGTCTGTCTCCACAGAGGTGAGGGAGTGAACGCCCTCACCTCTGAACAGTATCAGGAACAGGTGAGACCACGTATTATTATTTTCATTCATCATTGATTTGATGGAATTCATTTCTATTATATATACGTATATATCAAAATCTGTATTATAATACTGAAATAATAAATATATAATATATTTATTGCGTTGTATGAATGAGTGGTGTGATGTGTGTACGTCAACTTTTATATCAGTCACAGATAGTCATATATAATATTATATATTTAATAAAGATTAGATAATTCTAGAATATATATTATATATATCTAGATGGTGTTATAACTGGTATGATTTCATATTATTTACTCCTATGTAGGCTTGTTAGTAATTTGTTTGATGTCTATTTATTTAGTATCTTTGCAGGGTTTTTTTTTAGTTTTAATTAAAAGTTTAAAAAAATGTTTTTGTTGAAGAGGTTTTATATTTTCAAGTTCTGAAATTTTATTGCCTTGTACAGGTTTTTAAATAATTGTACTTAGTCATTAAAAAGGTTATTATTTTAGATGTCATTTTGTTTGAATTTTGTTACATATTGTTTATAATGTTTATATGTATATTTTCTTGTTATAAAATATTTCAATTTGAATGAAAACATAAAATGACTGTCTATTCCAGGCGCAGGACTTGGTTTTCAACGAGAATGTCCTGCTACAGACATTAGGTTTCGATGTAGCGATCGACCACCCGCACACACACGTGGTGCGCACCTGCCACCTTGTAAAAGGTGAGACGCGTTACGGCCATGTTGCACGGAAGTTCGTGCGCGACTCCGAAATCCGAGCATGTTAACGCGGCACGGTAGAGTCGCTTTTAAGACGCGGGTGGTGGGGGGGACGGCCCGGAACGTTCCTGATTTGAATTGTAACGGTTTTTTTTAATGTTTGATTTTCATTGGCGACGATTAAAATTAGTTAAACTTTTTTGGATTGGAATTGTTTCAAAAAAGTATTTATTGTTTTATATAAAAATTAGTGCTTGCTCGTATTCTATGGGTACACGCATCGTTTATTCGATTGGTTTGAAAATGTGTACAATTGTTGTAGTCATTAGCGTTTCTATTAGGTTTCTGGCATTACATAACAACGCATGCATGAATTAGCTTATTCCAATGTCTGAAGGTATAGATTAGAGATAAACAAACATTATATTTATATATTCCATGCTATTTGCTAATAGCTCTGCTATATTGTGACAGCTAGAGAAAATATAACAGATCAGAACAAATAATTGTTTTTTTTTTTACATGAGATTGACATTGACAGGCAAAGGTGTAAAAAAATCAAACATGGAGCTGTTACAACGTTATAATTTTTATTTTATTAAATCGAGGTATCCGAGAAATAATTATACTCATAACATGAGAAATTAATGATTGAAAGATAAAGAATACATGTTAGTTCCCTTGTAACAAGTATCAATATTAGTTAATTCTTTATGAGTTGAATTGATTGAATTTTTTTTTTATTAGTTTGGTAGAACTTCTAGTTGTTCAAGGTGATTCCGTGTGTTCTAATCAGTAATAGAATTAAATCCATGATATCAGGAAATTGTAAGAGTAATGAATAGACAATGTCGACATTGAAATGAAATGACGTCATTGGTCCAGATCAAAAACAGTCTATGGTACTTATATGGTATGGGATAGTTGAAAAAAATTACATTTTGAATGAGTCAGTGAAAATTTGGTGTATGATTGTTTGGTTGAAGAATGTGTGATAAGGGGGGGTACCCATATGGGCTGGCACAAAGCTACCGCCAAGTATAAGTGATTTAATGATCTAATTATAAACGGATATATTAGTAATAATAATAATAATAACTTTATTCTTCAGGTAACAAGGCCCATACTTTTGGTACATGAGAATTAGACATAACATTAGATAGTATACATTAATACTTAGAATCACAATCACAAAATAATAATAATTAAAAATATATAAGAATTAAAAATGAGCTAATTATATGACATAATAAAGAGCAAATAATACATATGTTGATATAAAATAAAATAGGAAATTAAATTGATCGTGTATGAGGCACATGAACCAGAGTATTACATAGTCTTAGCATAATTAAGAACTGTTTTTAGTGCATAATATAAAAGATTTATTAGCTAATCGCATGGAATATGTGAATCTAAGGTTCGTTTATCTTTATTCCTTCTTTCGGAATAGGCTATATAATATATATATATATATTATATAATATATAATATGAAAATCAAACGTTAGTCCGGACCGTCCTCAGTAACTGCGTAGACGAAGCCGTGCCTGCGTGCTATAGCGCGTACCAAGGGGCCAAGTATCTCTATTTACGAACGTATAAGGTATGTGTTATTGTCAATATATGTGTGTCCTTCCCGTTTTCATTTACTCCGTACCCTAAACGATATGATTTTTGGGTTTTATGAATTTCGTCTCACGATAAAGCAAGAAATGTCATGTGTGTGATGAAGTTTTTTTTTTTTTTGTAGAGAATTGTAGCAATGCTATAATGGAGGTTTTTTTTTTAATTTTAAAAAGAGGTTTTAATACAACTTTTTTAACAATAAATAACGTTAGAGTGATCTCGTTTGAAATAATAGAATTCCTAAATCGAATCGTACCGATTCATAAAACGATATTAATATTAAAATTTTTACAGCGCCCAAGGATTTGGCTCAAACATCATACTTTATGGCGTCAAACAGTCTACATCTCACGACGATGTGTCTCCAGTACAGACCGACGGTGGTCGCTTGCTTCTGCATACATCTGGCGTCGAAGTGGAGTAATTGGGCGGTGAGTTTTTTTTTTGACATGAAATAATGTGTAAGCGGACAGGTCACCACCGTCCATATACATTGGCGCTGTACATTTAAAGTTATATAATTGTTCAAAGGCATCAATAGACTGTAACTATTACTGGTGGTAGGGCTTTGTGCAAGCCCATCTGGGTTTGTACCACCCACTCATCAGATATTCTACCGCAAAACAGCAGTATTTGTTATTGTTGTGTCCCGGTTTGAAGGGTGAGTGAGCCAGCGTAATTAAAGGCACAAGGGACATAACATCTTAGTTCCCAATGTTGGTGGCGGATTGGCGAGGTAAGCGATGGTTAACATTTCTAATAATGCCAATGTCTATGGCCGTTTGTGACCACTTACCATCACGTGGCCCATATGCTCGTCCGCCAAACTATATTATAAAAAAAAGGTTAATGGTTTTAAAGTCCCACTTTTAATGGAATGTTTCATATCCTATCAAGGAGAACCAAGCCTACTCCATTGTGTGTTGCCGTGAACTCGACAGATTTGTAAATAAGGTCGTTTATTCCAGATACCGCAATCACACGAAGGCCGTCACTGGTTCTCGTACGTGGACCGGAGCGTGACGACGGAGTTGCTTGAACGGTTGACGGCTGAGTTCCTTCACATATTCGACAAGTGCCCATCGAGGTTGAAGAGGAAGATGATGACAATGTCCAACAGTGAGTATTTTTTTATATATCGTAAATAGTCCTTAAATATCTCGAATTAGCCACCAGCTTTGGGAACTAAGATGTTACGTCCCTTGTGTCTGTAGTTAAACCGGTTGGGAGGTTGAGTATTCACTACAGCAATACTAAGTATTGCTGTTTGACAGTAAAATATGTGATGAGTAGGTAGTACTCATCCAAATGTACTGGCACAAAGACTATTATTAAGTAAATAATTAGTACATTAAACTATCATGTCATATAGATTTATTTATTGTTTTGTATCATACATAATGTATTTTATATATCTACAAGATATCATTGTTTTTGTAAATATCTTTATTGCAAACAAATATTGAGAATTAACGTAACTATACAAGATATTAAAAGTGCACGAAGACAGACTTATTCCTATAAGAGATCTCATCCAGCTAATCTTGTATGTTACTGTGATGAGAATAACTCGAGAAGTAATAGAAAAGTTTAAAAAGACAAAATTAAAATTATTAATATAAAGTTTTTTGATATTGTTTCTTTAATCTACAACTAGACCACCCCCCCCCCCCATTCAAACAGCTAATTTTGTAATATACAAAACAAGTCCTTTCATTTGATACCACACTCGGATATATTCGCTTACTATCATTTATTCATCCCCTCTTCCACCTTTTTTTTTTTGTCGAGGAGGAAAGGCATTTTCGCCTACCGCCCGATCCACGACCGGGACGGTTATGTGGGACTCACGGGGCAGAAGGCCACCGTCCTACCCACTAAACCCTCCCCGTACCCTTTACGTCTTAACGAGGAGCGCCACGGGATCGCTTTCGCATGCTACCGTGTGTGCTTTCCCCTCTTCCACCTACCATAACTATAAAACACAAACATACACTCTCTCACTAAGAAATCTTTCAAACAAAGCAACTAAATGAAAATCGGTTCATCCGTTCGAGAGCTACGATCTCATGTAGACAGACCCACGTCAAACTTTTAGCACCCCTCGTTTTGCTTCGGGCTTTAAAAATATGTATGCTCAAAATTAAAATTATTGTAAATCTTGTGGTGCGCGCTTATATTAATCTTCAATTGTAAAATTCAATTGATCATGCTTTAACGTCTTATTTGTATGTATTGTGTGTTATGAAGATAAGGTATTAGTCATGAAAGATAAGAATTTCGTACATATTACGAAATATTATAATAATGTATTGATAATAAAAAAGCTAAGAGTACACATACTATTCGTTGGTTATATTATAGTTGACTTGAATTCCGATTGATTCTTGTACAATTTACATCTTCTCTTGTATTATTTTGTATTGACTGTAATATATTTTCAAGGTGGAGGTTCCCCGGGAGCACACCCGCCCGGTTCAGCGGTAGCGAACACGCCGTTCGACAAGAAACACTCGCTCGTCAACAGCGATGAAATCGACAAGTCATTTGATAAAGGTAACGTTTATATGAAATTATACTTATAATATTTTATTATATAATATTTTTATATTTAAAGTCTATATATGTATTTATTATAATTAATAAAAAATACAAATAATGATGTCTTTGAACAGAATACGAACGCGAAAGGCGTCGCCAACAACCACCGGGACAGGGAGGCTACGTGCCGGCAACCGCGCCACCGAACCCCACGCAACCACAGAAAATAGATTACAATCTATACAGAGAGAAGCGGGAGAGGGAAGAGAGAGAGAGGCGGGAGGAGAGGGAGAGGCGACAGCAAGCTCTCCAAAGGCCGGGGGCACCTCAACCGAATCCAAGGCCGAACCCACCACCACCACACCATCGACCCTCCTCCAGCCAACACCACAAACCTCACCATCCTTGGCCACACAAGCCACCCCATCACAAACCGCCTCACGATCACAAACCGCCTCACGATCACAAACCGCCTCACGATCACCGTCACAGACAACTTCCCGTACCTTCGACTTCAGCGAGTCAGCCGGCGGTTCCCCATCAGCCGGAAGTCCCCCAACGTACCCGTCCACCGTCTCTATTCTCACCTGAGAATACAACTCCAGCTGTCGCGGCGTCTGCGCCGAGACGACCCCCTTCGAACTCGCAACAGAGGCCTAGGCCGGAACCCAGACCGGTTCCCAATTTACCACAACCCCCTCCGAACGTAGCACAGGAACAGAAACCTCATTCCGCGAGTCCACATAAAAAACGTCCAGACCCGACGGCCGTCGTTCGAGACATGCAACCCCCTGCCATTCTATCGCCATTCTCGTCACCCCCTAACAAAGAAATGAAATCCCGTCAGAGATTGCCCTCAAACTCGGAACCTGAATTAGTACCTGTAGTTAAAAAAATTGACGAAACGCCCGGATACGAAAACGTCATCAGAGACTCTCAACGTGGCAACGCTATCAAAACTAGACAGCCCGAGAGGAAGCCCGACACGAGGTCTCTGAACGGTATCGAAACCGATCCCACCCTTGTTTCGAATCTCCTAAAAGAGAGCTTAGCCAAGCCCGTTCCTATTACCGTTCCAACGGAGAAAAAATCGCCCGTGGAGGTTAAAAAGGAACCGGTTATAGAAACTCCCGCACCCCCACCGGCTCCCCCACCTCAATTGGAGCCTCCTCCCGTTCCTCAACCCCAGCCTCAGCCGATCCCTCAACCGACTGAGGAGTCGGACCATAAACACAAGAAAGAGAAGAAGAAGAAAGACAAACATAAACACAAGGATCGTGACAAATCGAAAGAAGAGAGAAAGAAACACAAAAAGGACAAGGACAAGGAAAAGAAGTCGGAACATCTCCCCCCCGCGCCGGAGACGGACGGAACCCTCCGGATAACGATACCGAGGGAAAAACTGTCGACGAGCCCCGGGCTCAAGATAAAGATCCCCAAGGAGAGGCTCGCCGTCCCCCCGCCGCCGCCGCAGAACGCCGGCCTCAAGATCAAGATATCGAAGGAGGTGCTCGAGACGTCGCGCAAACGGCCGGCGGGCGACCACGCGGGCCCCCCGCACAAGCTGCCGCGGCCCGAGGCCCCCCATCCGAACAAGGTAGGCAACTGGCCCGTCCCGCCCCCTTACAGGCCCCCGCTGCCGTACTACATGGTGCGGCCGCCGCCGCCGCTGTACTACGGCATGCGCATGGACGGCTACTTCTACGGGCCCATGTTCCCGCCGCCGCGCGCGCAGCCGCCGCTGCCCGCCATGCCGCCGCCGCCCGTGCCGCCGCCGCCGCCCGAGTAGCCGCTTGTAACTTTTAAGGGCTACGAGAACTGTTTACTATATTTTTTACTAAAATATTTAATACAAATCTATATTTAAATCTTAATTTTATCTTCCTTAAAACTTTAATCATACTCTTGTTTTCTAAAAACAAAAATATTTTTGTTATAAACTTTTACATTTTATTAAAAAACAATTGTCGTAGCCAGTAGCCTAGTTATTTTATAAATAAGGAATATTATCGATTTGTAATTATTAAATAGATATTTCTATTAAACTTAAATGTATATATTTTATAAAGATCTATTTAACATAGTACATACTATATTACGTATAATTAATATTTACAATTTTTAATCTTTAAATAATTTATCATTCTAAATGTACAAATTTTATACTATACAAAGTTATAGGTGCTTATTGTATAATGCTGCATTTAATTTAACAAGTGAAAACTTCAAATCATCGGTTCTCAAACTTTCTAGAGCCGCGACCCCCATAATCTTAAAATAATACAAAACAATTCAGTACATTTGTCTCGTCTGTTAATCCACCGATTTTCTAATTATTATTTTTTTTTGTTTATTGTTGACGATCATCAACGTTGTCAATAATAAAAATTGGAAGTAAGATTAGAAAAGAAATGTTCGAAACATAAATTTCAATAATGATTAAGGGTCGTTTGTCGACCATTGGGTTCGCCCATATGCTTCAGCTCTATCAAACTGATGACAAAACCTGAAATCGTTTTAAATATCACCAATAAATTAGAATAATTTTAGATATAATATTTAATTATTACATTACACTGATTCTTATTTAAAATAATTCATAGCTCATCATATAAAAAAAAGACTTCAGCATGACAGCTGCCGCCATTTTGCAGTGACGTCATAACATCGTACAGAAGCTTCGATTAAAACCATTTGTTAAATCAATTGCGGTGTTTAGTTTTAGCTATAAATTGTATCATATACATAAATATATATACAGGGTAAATTGCACTAGCAAAAAACCTTGATTACGACGTAGTCGATTAAAAATTTATTATATAAGTATGGCTCCTAAACTTGACTGCTTTGTTACAAAATATTTAATATACATATATACAGTAGTTATATAGTAAAATGGTAAGTAGATGTATATCTATAGTCTATATATTTATAAGTGACTGATCACATCTATGCTATGCAAAGCGATTACAAATGGAGACCGTATAAAGCAACGGTCACATCATTGCTAAGTGTTTCGATAGGTATCTATTGATATATACCTTAAGTTGGCGAGAGATTATAACATAGAGTTGTTACAACATAGGAATATATATTTTTGAATAATTGACGAACATATTTGATTGGTCGGTTTTATTTGGACTTTTTACTTAGTTATTAATGTACTTAATTTGTATGTTAAAGACACTGCTTAATTATGTTGAATTTTTGATATGTGTACCACGAGACGGTAGAGTGGGGGGGAGGACTTGGCTCTAATGATTTATCTGTCGTAGTAGTAGTTTAATCACCAAGTAGTACATTTATAGGTTGTTATTATTGTAACATATAATGAGAAACACTATATTTTATAGATGTGTCAATTTTTTTTAAAATTATTATTATAATTTAAATAAGCATAGAGTACACTTAGTGTCGCAATATTAAAGAACTCCAGCAGTATAGAGTTCTTAAATTAGCCTAATTGTACTTTATTATAATATAAATTAGATATAATAATAATTAAAAAAAACTGACACATACTTAAAGACTATGTACTGTATAACAACATGTGTTATATTTTCTCACCAATTCTCATTTTAAAGAAACGCCAAATCGCTTTGCAATACAGATGTATTCAATCGCACAGAGTAAAAACTTTTGACAGATTATAATTGAAATATTTTTGATGTCTCTTTATTTCTATTTGACATTCCAATGTTATAGCTTAAAGCATTTTTATATGAATCCGTTAAAACACATTCGTTGGTCGTATATTTAATCTGTAGTCGGAATGTATAACATTTTAAATGTCTAAATTACTGATAAATAGTAGAATAAATTGTTAAATTTTGAGAAAAATTACATTAAAAATAAATTATTGTTATATAGTACAACCACAGATTATAAATTATTAAAGATTAAATTAGACATAAAGCCGTTATAAACGTTTTTTTAGCGGGTGATTTATCTCTTTCTTTCATCATTGATTTGACATTTGAAAGAAGAACATAGCAATTGTTTTCTTAGTTACCTGCTAAACCTAATTTTGACATAAACAAGTAAAATCAAATTATCACAAACATGAATAATCGCTCTTTACACACATTATTATAATCACACTTATAGTCTTTGTAATGTTTATAGTTTTATAAAAAAAATCGAGTAATCTAGCTTCGCTTGTAAAATACAACGATATTTGTTATGTTTTTAAAAATATATTTTTAAAATGTTATACGAAATCACGAGAAGAAATTTATTCAATTTTTTTTAAAGTATCTTTTTGTTTATGTAAAAAATTATAATTATTAATAATCACAACGTTTCAAGTCGACCCACACTAGTGTACGTTTGCCAAAAGATATATATTTACGATATATATATAGAATAGCTTTAATATATCTTTGAATAACAAAACTTTATATACAATAATAATAGCACATTATTAAAATATGTAAATAAAATTTTAGTTTAGAAAAACTCGCTTTAATAGTAATAATTGAATTTTGATCTCTCCTCAACAGGAAGTAATTATTTTTTGAAATTCAGACTAACTACACTATCTTTTTTTGTTAATTAAACTTTTTTTTTTAAATCATCTTAGCATGTTTTTTTAAATTAATTTTATGTATAATATCTACTGAATTACTGTCGTTTTCAAATTCAATATGTTTGCTAAATTATAAAGATTATATAATTATAATAATAATATCATTCAGACCGATTTTGGTCAAGGCGGCCAATCTCAAGAGAGATTGATTATATATTTATTAATTATATAACAAGTAAACAAAAGCGTGCTTAAATTTTAAATTTATGTCATTAGTTATTTATCATAATTATTATATATTATAATATAAAGGATTGTTTAATGTAATATCGTATTTGTGCGTTAATGTGGGTTGATAGCAATATACATAGAAAATACTTAATTTAAGCTTATCTGTTAAATATAATCTCATTTCAAATTATTTTAATAAATATATTCTTTATAGACTTCTCTATGTTAATTAAGTTATGTAAAAAATATAAATATTTCATTAATATTATGTTACGTTTTTTCCATTAAAAAAAAAAAAACTTAATTCAGAACACATTACCATATCAGCTTTAATTTAATATAGTTTTAATTTATATTATATACCCTGTTTTTATATATGATTTACTTAAAAAAATGTTGCTCAAAAATGTAGAAAAAATATATTTAAATAATACAGGGTTTTGTCAATATAGTGTTCCTTAAGAGCTGATTTTGCTCTCAGCCAATCTTTAAGTATTAAAAACAAATAAGTTTTCACATAAAAAAAGTAACCAAAAAGTTTTTATGTATTCATTGGTTGTTGTTTCAAATTGAAATGTTTTTGTGAAAGCGTTAGGTTTTTTTTGTAAATAAATTATATCGTAATGGTGCCATTTCTGTTACCATTTTACTGTAGTTTTAGATGGAAGAGACGAATTAGTTGTTTTTTTATAATATGCATATTTTAAAGAGTACTTAATTTTTTTTTATCTGTAGCGTAACTGTTAAGTTTTAATATAAGTTTCATTTAATATTAAATACAGAATTTGTAAATCATTATAAAAATGAGATTATCCTTACGAATTTAATGAATAGAATTGTTAATTTAGTAAATAAATTTCTATTTTGTAAGGTGACTCTTTAATTTTTATAAGAAACGAAAATAAGATATTGTTGTTTTTTTTTTAAATTAAAACATCACGCTGTGAAATGTTTTATTTTTATTTTTGACACCAAAAAGTTTATACATGTTTTTTTTTTTAATAAATAATTTAAGACGATATTTTAAATGACCGTGTTTGACCAGTGATGGTTATTTTGACCATGGTATAAGCAATAATCTAATTGATTTTTAACTATTATATGTGCATGTGTGAAATTTTGCTTAACACATTTACTGTTTCTTTATAATCACATGGTTTATATGGCACCTGTTTATAATGTATTTCTCTATTATTTAGCTGTTGTTTTTTTTTTATTTTTTTATTTTTATTCGTGTATATTTATAACAGCTAATTAATAGCCTGTGCGCAGCTGTGTATATCGTGTCCTGTGGGGCTCCTAAATTACTATTCCAATTTGTTTGTTTTTAACGATATTGGAATAGTACTTTCTAAGGCTTAGGATGCAATTTCACTAAATAACCGCTGGGGTCTTTTTCGCTTCAGAAATTGGTGGCGGGTTTCTTTTTATAGTTCGGATTGCGTTGAAATAATTTTCGATATATAAAGCAATCCCAGCTATATTAACTATCAACAAACCGACGGATGATATTTTGTATCACACCAGATTCAATATATCTACCATCGGTTGGTTTGATGGTGAGAACGCGCGGCGGTGGTATATGATAATTCACGATAAAATCGTATAACACACTAATATATTGCAATGATGTGTCAATTATATAAATCTATCATCTGATTGGTTGACACGATAATCTTTTGTTCACCGATTGGTTGACACACGATTGTAATAATGCCCCGCCCCGCGTGTAGCCTCACTAGGAACGACGACACACGGCTGTGCGCACTCAACGTGGCTCGTATTGCAGGTCGACCACACACTCGGCAACGGGCACCCGGGCAAGTGACAGCACACACCCCGTAGCGCTACGTGTGTCGACGTTCCTCATCAACAAACGGACCTCACTAGTGTAGTGTAATTACTACCGGTTTTATTTGTTTGTAACTTTTTTTTTTCTCCCCACATTCACACACGCGACGTGTCGCGATGCTTGGGCGTTCGATGTTAGTTTCATCATTTTTTTTTTTCTTTTAAATTTCGTTCTTATTTCGAATGTGTTCGAATATTGACTATTTTTGTAATGGAATGTTAGTTTTGTGATGAAAAGTGATGGAACTAGAAGGTTTGAAAATTGTGTTTGTAAATATGGGACGAATTGTCTTTTTTTTTTTTTTTTTTATCGGAGATGTATATAAAATTAATTATATAACCAGTCGCGTCTAATTATTCTAATGCCTGCATTTTGGATATACAGTTAGCCCAATGATTGACTGATAAACATTGTACCCGCTTTGTTCAAAACATTGTTTGAATTGTATTTCAATCGTTTGATTTGTATTTATATATAAAGTGATAGTGAATTTCATATCGATTCTGTAATTGAAATTTTAATTACGAACATTCAATAAAAACATAGTTAATTAAATAAGGCGTCTTATACGTGAGTGGGAGTGGATTTAGGTTTGATAAAACCTCGGGTATTATTCGATATAATTATCTTGTTTCATGTGCTTAATAAATAAATAATAAACTTATAATATTCTTGATAAAAATAATCGATTAGCGGGAAACAGTGAGAAATCTCTGTGAGATAATATTTTGAGTTTTAAAAGCTTTCTAAGTTTCAGAGCTGCTCGAATTAAATATTTTAAGTCTCTAAGCTAAATCCCCTCCCGACTCTTATAATCAACGAAATAATACACAATGTTAAAGTAATTAAAATAAACGTTAAATATTTGGATTCCAAAATCGAAATGAAATGTTTTAATAATCAACAAGTTCCTTGTATGCTTTTTTTAGAATATATCCATCTTAATAAAAATAATTAATGAAACTGATCAAATATTTCTTAAATATTCGAATTACGACAGTTCGCTATGCCTTATAAATGTAATAGAATTACATAAATAAATTCATTATTAATGCCTGTTTAATCTTTCGAACCAGATGGTGCTGTATGAACTTTGAACCGAGCTATCCTATAGATCAAGCATTACTAACCTATCCACCCACTGGCTATACATTATTGCCAAGGTTGATTATCACTGGTCAATAATCAAGTTTTAAAATGATATCCGGCTCGAAGGACCATATTTAATAAAAATAATACAAACAAAATATCCAACTAGTACTTGCCACAACTTTGCTTTCATTGCTTTTCTGGAATAAGAAGTAGTCGTCTTTCTCTCTTCAGTCCATAAATGGAATGGGGGGAAATATGTCGATCAGTTATGATGACTAATATACAGAAGGGAGACAGAATATACAGAAGGTGCATACTAATTTATTACAAAAAATAATCTACACACAATTAATAATACAAAGTCTTTTATCTCGTAGCTTGTTAAATCTTTAGCCGGGAATAGGTAGTGGGTTTTTTTTTTCAATAACTCTCAGGGTTAGTCTGGAGGTTCGGATTCAGCAGTTTTCACAATTCAGGAGTAGGTTATGCATGAACTTACTACGGTTATGTCGGATTTTTGCCCCATCGGATATAGGAAGATCTGTTTTCGAACAAACACATGCGCAGTATATGATTATGATTATATACTTTTATAAAATATATAGAACTAAATCTGAGCTCGATTCGAAGTGCATACAGTGCCTTTAATATATCTATAATCGAAATAGAAAATAAATTATTAATAATATTCACTTAAAACTAAAAGCCTTCTTATATAACAAGCACAATATGTTCACATTTTATATGAAAATAATGTTATATATCACATAGCAATAATAGAATTGAAGTAGTGTTATAGAAACTAAAAGATATAGACTGAGATTATATTAACATATGTATGTACATTTATTATTAAACTTAGAAACCAAAATAATACCCAAAATTACTTAGATGTAAAATTTGCCTCAATTTTTTTTATTGATAAGTAATTTCAATGTTTTTTTTTTGTTTCGTCTCATGAAAATGGCGAAAGTAATTGAATCATACAGCCTTTAAGTAATTTCGAATTGTTTTGTTTTAGTTTTCATTAATGGCATACATTAAAGTTATTTTAATTTTAATATTAGTATTTTAAAAATAGAATATATTTTAGTTGAATTTTATTCGTCATTAAGTGACTACAAAAATAGTTTATAGTTTTAATGTAATTGTAGTGTAGGGGCCGCTTAGTATATTTTTTTTCGTCTCTGGCAGGCCCAAGACATTGAGTTTTTTTTTTTATTAAATTAAATACCATTTGAAAAATTTAAATTATCTGTGGCTGTGAAGACGACCACTACAGTCTTAATTTAAAAATTAGATAACTTTTTTTTTTAAGTTAAATAGTTTATCTGTTAAGAAAATGTATTGAATTTAATTTCGATATGTGACGATTCTTATGATATACTGACGATTTAAATTAGGTGCATCGATGTAAAGTGAATAAATTTAAAAAAATGTATAAAATAATTGACCTAACTAATAATGTTTGTAAACGAAATGTGTCCGTAAATGTTGCAATTATTTTCATAAAAATAAATACTTAATGTCCGTTATAAATCTTACGTCCTCGACCAAGTGGTCACTTCATGTGTTTAGAAATAGCTAGAGAATGTAGTAACTTAAAGATCGTTTAATAAAATCGTTTCTTAATTAAGACTCGATGGAATTAGATCGTTGACACATTTTTTTTTGTTCTTAAGATGAAAAATTAAAAAAAATTATATATATATAATAATTTTTAGTCGTAGACGTTTATCGTTAGAATTATTTCTTTTTTTAATATAGAAATAAGACGTGTAAATTTTGTAAATTATATACGAATCCGTAAGATAGACGATTCTAGTGTTATTTTTCATTATCGAGATGATTAGAATTATGAAGTCGGATAGCCTCGATTCGAGTATTATTTGGGAAAAAAAACTCGAGTCATAATTTTAACAAATAATAAATATTTCCGAACAAAGTGGGACAATGTACATTATTAACATATTTATTATTATTAAAAAAATAAATAAAATAAAAATATGAAAACTGTATAATAAATTATCTAAATAGGGTAACACGGCCACGGTTCTTAATGCAGAAACAAGACATGTGATATAACAGTTTGAAATCAGGTATATAATGGTTGTAACTAGAATTGTTGTCTATATGTGTATACGTATGTTCGTTTTTGATGTAATCGCCTATCGGGTGGCCCTGAGGTTTTTAGCTTTTGTACAATTTAAACGCTTGAATCGTGGTCGACACGATCAGGGCAGCCCTCTTGGATTTTGACCAAAAACCTTAGCTAAAATGTATGCTAACAAAAGTATAATGAAATTTAAAAAAAAAATAGCATATCTATCTATATATTTGGAATTTATTTCGCCGTTTAATTACTTGCTCTTCTAATAACCAAAGTATTTGTTTTAAATATGTACAAAAATATATATATTTCGAATAACGAACAGATACAGTTTATGTTTTTCTAATTCAATATAATGTAATTGTAATAAGTTTTTATGTTTAAAATAAATACTTTGGCCTCAGATTAGATGTTTCTAGTTCTATAAAACGTCTATAAATAAAAAAAAAACATTTGTTTTTTACTACAGTGTAATTGTTTTCTTTCTACCAAATAATTTTCAAATGCAATCAATCGTATTCAGATGACGAAAAAAATCCTATATACCTATAATTAATAGCCCCTTATCTAAGAAGGGCAAATCGACGTACCTGCCCTAGTCTGTCAAGGCGAAATTCATATTTGGGTTAATAAAATTTGTTCCATTTTGATTATTAATCAAGCTTATTGGTGGTAGGACTTTGTGTAAGCTTGTCTGGGTAGGTACTCATCAGATATTCTACCGCAAGATAGCAGTACTTGTTATTATTGTGTCCCGGTTTGAAGGGTGGGACCCAGTATAATTACAGGCACACAGGACATAACATCTTAGTTCCCAAGGTTGGTGACGCATTGGCAATGTAAGCGATGGTTAACATTTCTTAATATGTCAATGTCTATGGGCCTTGGTGACCACTTACCATCAGGTGGCCCATACGCTCGTCCGCCAACCTATACTATAAAAAAGCAATAAAATACATATTAATTAAAAGTGGTTTTTCAAAGTATGTACATACAATAATCCTACCCAGAGTATTTTTTGTTAAATCTGGATACGTATTTGCCATGCATCTGCTAGGAATCATCATAGGTCTGGGAATTTGATATTGGCAGCAGTATTGCGCTCAACTAGCAGAGATAGGCAGAAAAAGAAAAAAATACATCATTTCGAATTTCGCTGAAGTTGTTGTTGAAACTAGAAATGAAATTTAATTCGATGTAAGTAGTTAAGTGAAATGGTGTTGTATGATTTTAAATAAACATATATTCATTATGAACTATTAATACATAAAATAAAGCCACTATTAAATTGCATTTAAATTCTCTTTCTGCCATTGGAATTTAGAAAATTAAGTGACAGAATCGAAGGTGTACACAGTTGACTCGAATGCTCCAAGTGGTCTAGACATCAGAGGGTTGAAAACGATTCGACTCTTAGCAAACGAGTGATTTTTTTTAAACTTATAAATAAATTTATATATAATAATGTCCTCCAGACCGATTTCGGCCACGGCGGCCAATCTCAAAAGAGATATGCCAACTACGCAGGAGATATTATAGTGCACAAGTGTGTGCGCAAACTCAGGTGCACTCTCTATTCCCTAAATCTCATAATCCGATGGGACGGCAATCCGACACGACCGGAAAGGCCGTTTTTATTGGCCCGATCTGGGAATTAAACCCAAGACCTCCGGGTCTGCGGCCTTAAATCAAGCCATTCATATCATATATATATAATATATAGCCTATTCCTACCACAAGAGTAAACCCAAATAAACAACTGACACCGATATTATTGGTCACCGATATCAAATGATGCGATATCATTGGTTCGAAAGTTAATGTGGATTTAACCAGTTAAGTGGAATAGTGTTGTATTATAAATAAAGGTAAATTAATCAAGAACTGTTTATAGTGCATAATACAGTAGAACATAACATAATATTAGAAAATCCCATGCAATTTGTTGTTGTTTTAAATCTACGGTTTATTTTTAGTTTTATTCCTATTCCGATTGGAATGAAGTATATATATATATATAGTATGTAAAAAACACCCTGTCCGATCCGTGAAGGTTTTATTAGGTATCGTGAGTCGATTCTATTTATATATATATATATATATATATATATATATATATATATATATATATATATACATAGTATTGTGACTCTGCCGTCCTTGAAATAAGTACCTACATCTTACCAGTCTCCATGCGATAGGGCGCTAGGGCTGCCCGCCTACAGTGTTTTAATTTCATCTACCTACTTGAGTTTTTTTTCTAATTTCGCGATAGTTAATAAAATATTTTTCATTTTAAAAAATGATATTCATTTGAATGAAATAGGAAGTGTTTAATAAAAATACGTGTCGTGGTTTTTGATTAATAGATTTAATAAAAAAAAAAACACCAAAACATATACAACACTACAATTATAAAATTATTTAAAATTGTATAAATTTTGGTTTAAGTAATATTTGTATAAATTAAATTCAAATATTCACTGATCCCACGCTTACTGCTTATAAAATCACCTCACCGTTCGTTCGTCATTGAGGCGCATTCGCGGCTTTAGTTGAAATTGCTAACCGTACTTTTTAATAATGTATCCTGCTCTATTTTTGGTAAATATACTTCGGCATAAAGCTAGAGTATGTGAAAATACTCTATTTACAATCTTTACTGTGATGCGTAAAGTGAAACACATATGGATAATTACTGAACTATTAATTATATATACTTCGAAGAACATGATATTTATGTTATAGATAGATAGATTGTATAAGCTAAATAAAGAATAAGTTTCTTGTTTATTTAAATTGGGAATGTAAAGAAAAAAAATTGAGGATAATGAAAAACTGTTAGTGTGTACTAGAACACAAAAATATGTCGTCAAGAGGATAAATATATATTTGATACTTTTTTTCTTTCAAATGTTTTATTATTTCCGAACTCAAAATATGTAATACGTTATTTTTCTCAAACAGGCGGAAAACCTTAAAAGTAGTGTACAAGGTCAGCGAAATTAAAGCTGGCACGTTCAACATCGCATGCGTATCATAAAAATGTCTTTCTCTCTCTCTATCGCGCGGTCATGCTTATGAGTATGAAGGGGATAGTTATTGTTAATATTTTAATTTTTTGCATACTTCGTTAGCATAAGCTTTCAATCGATATTGTGTGAAAATATTTAACTATTTGGAGGTAAATTTCTATTACTCAATAAAATTAAGAATAATAATAAGAATTATTTCGAAAAAGAGCAGTCTATTACTCTTGATATGTTGTGGATAATTTCGCTGACTCACTTATAATAACACTAGGAAATTATGACGATACACCAAGTTCTTCGAGCGATGAAAGTTTCAGTAGGGTAGAAGATTTAATTTACGATTCCGATTAGAAGCAATAATGTAATAAAAGATTATAAATATAACAAGTAACACGTTTTTTTATTTATTCACAATCCACCCAATCTTACTAAGACCAGAGTAGACTAACTGCTACTTACATACTTTAAATATTGCATTATAATCAAAATAAATATTTTATAAACATACTGTACTGTAAAAAATTGCATTAGAGTACTGTGAACGTGATAGCTTTAGACATGCGTTTTAAACGTTTGTATATATATTTACACTGTGCTATCGGGTAGCAAGGTCATAAGTTCATGACCTCAGTTGTCAAATCAATCGTCGAGGACGCCATTGTGAAGCTTCTAGCGATATTGTTTCATGTAATTACCACCACCAGCGATACAGGCCTGGCACCGTCGCACATACTTGGCATGGACGTGTTGTAACCCATTTGTGTCCGATTTGATTTGGTCAAAAGCTGCTTCAATCCGCAAACGCATTTCGGCTTAATTTTCACAGATTTTTTTAAAAACTAAATTCTTAATGTGACCCCACAAATAAAAATCAAGACGACACAAATCTGCAGACCGCGCTGGCCACGGAATTGGTCCGCCCCTACCTATCCACCGTTCTCCATACTGTTCGTTTAAGTATTCACGCAAAGGTCGGGTGCAATGTTGCGGGGCGCCATTATGCTGGAACCACATTGACCGATGTGTAGCCACATCTAATTCTTCTAAAACTTTATCTAGATCATTACGTAAAAACGATAAATAGTCAGACCCGTTCATAGTCTGGTTAAAGAATATAGGACCAATGATTCTGTCGCCCAATATGCCAGCCCAAACGTTGACTTTCCAACCATGTTGATTATGGCTTGATTTTAAGACGTTAGGATTTTTCTTTGACCAAACATGTTCATTATGGCTGTTAAATTTTGTTTATTTTTATTTCAGCCTTTTGCCGTCCACTGCTGGACGAAAGCCTCCCCCATAGAACGCCAACCATCCCGATCTTGCAGCAGTCCGCATCCATCCCGTACCTGCCACCTTTTTTAAATCGTCGGTCCATCTTGTCACAGGGCGTCCTACACTACGTTTGCCTAAGCGTGGTCTCCACTCTAACACGTGTCGGCTCCATCGGCCATCAATGCGCCTGGAGACATGACCAGCCCACTTCCACTTCAGCGAGCTAATTCTACGCGCGATGTCGGTGACTTTAGTTCTCTGGCGAATGTCCTCATTTCGGATTCTTCGGATCTTAAATTTGTGGACCAGTCCTACGGTGAGTGTCCACGTTTCGGCACCGTAAGTCATTACAGGTAGGACGCACTGATTAAAGACCCTGGTCTTAGGCGACTGTGGGATCGACGATTCAAAAATATGACGCAATTTCCCGAATCCTGCCCAGGCCAAACGTATTCTTCTTTTAGCCTCCTTCTCAAAGTTGTGCCGGCCAAGTTGTATAGTTTGGCCCAGGTAGATATATTCCTGCACAGCTTTAAGTGGAGAGCCATTTACGACCACTGGTCCCGGGGATACATGATTGTTTGCCATAATTTTGGTCTTTTCAATGTTCATCCCGAGACCTACTCGTCTCGAAAAATCGCTCAGGTTGTTTAGCATCTCCTCTAAATCCTGCAGAGTCTCCGCCATGATGACAATGTCGTCGGCAAATCGCAGATGTGTAATGTATTGGCCATTTATATTAATGCCGCGTCCGTTCCAATCGAGCGTCTTGAAGACGTCCTCCAATGCATTGGTAAAAAGTTTGGGTGAGATTACATCTCCCTGTCTTACCCCGCGTTGCAATTGGATTGGTCTTGTCCTCTGATCTTGTACTTGGACGGTAATGGTTGCGGCTTCGTACAAACACTTCAACACCTTCTGTATTATTTGCCTAAGTGTGTGTATGTGGTTTACGGTACTAAAGCCTTTTCGAAACCCAGCCTGTTCAACGGGTTGGAAGTCATCGAATTTCCGGGCAAGACGATTCGTGATTACCCTCGAAAACAACTTGTAAACATGTCTTAAAAGTGAAATGGGGCGGTAGTTCTTCAGCAGAGCTTTATCATCCTTCTTGAAAAAAAGAAACCAGTTGTAATACTATTATGGAGGACGGAATTGAAGATGTTAGCCAGCTCTCTCAGAACTGGTGTGCCTCCTGCTTTAAGAAGCTCTGAGGTAATTCCGTCATCTCCTGGAGCCTTGTTGTTTCCAAGTTGTCCGAGAGCAATCCTAATCTCGCCCAAATCGATCTCGGGAAGATCGTCTGATAGGTGGCGTGTCAGTCTGGCTCGTGGGTCATCCGCACTGTGGGACTCAGGTGGAGGTACTCGTGATTTATTTTATTTATTTATTTGGGAAACAAACAATTTTAAAAATACTGTAATATAAAACAAAAATAAAAATCACAAATCAAACAAGTTTCCACTTAAAGCTAATACACAAAAAAAAATAACAAATTGAATTAAATTAAATTAAAATTGAAAGTAAAACAAAAATAAAAACTGCAAATACATTATCACTTTAGGTAAAAGAGTTAAAAACAATTAGCATTTTAAGATATCACGAACTGCCCTTTTATAAACACCAATTTTTAAGCAAAAAATATCTAAGTTTTGGAGGTTATTATTATAATTTAGGCAAGAACGGTACAAAAACACATTCTTTGTAAATTTATTTTTACATGAGGGTACAAAGAACAAAGAATTATTTCTAGCACTAAGACGAGGACATTTAAATAATATGTTACTTAGAAGATATTTAGTGTCAACCATGTTATTAATTATTTTATACAAATATATTTGGTCTCTTTATTGTCTACGCACAGTTAATGGGACTATTCTAGATATATCTGGTTTATCTGATAACAAATCAGATAAACCAGCTCTAAATTTTTTAAGAACTTATTTTGTAATCTTTCTATTTTATCTACGTAGATGTTATAATTGGGATTCCAAACTGTGGAACAATATTCAAGTATGGACCTAACATATGCGTTGAATAAAAGAATAAGGGTGGAGCAATGTGTAAATTCTTTACTCAATCTTAAGATGAACCCAAACATACGATAAGCCTTAGAAGTAATATACTCGATATGACAAGTAAACGATAACTTGTGGTCTAAAAGTACACCCAGATCCCTAACCTCTGATATTCTGGCTAATAAGGTATCCTGCAGTGAGTAATTATATGCTATAGGTTTCTTTTTCCTTGTGAACGTTATTATGTTACATTTATTTATATTTAGATATAAGAGATTTTTAACGCAATAGTTGCTTAAGTTATTAAGGTCAGATTGAAGTGATACACAGTCTTGAGTCGAGTTTATAGTTTTAAAAATTGTCATGTCATCCGCATAGAGTAAAATATTGCAATTAGAAATGATTTGGGTAATGTCATTAATAAAAATATTGAATAATAAAGGCCCAAGATGAGACCTTTGTGGTACACCCGACGTGACGGGCACAAATGATGATCAAAACCCTTTAACAGCAACAGCTTGACTGCGGTCTCTTAAATATGATTCAAGCCAGCGAAGCAGATCACCGTGTATACCTAATAAATGAAGCTTTCTGATTAATAAGGAATGTGAAATCTTATCAAACGCTTTTGAGTAGTCCGTGTACACTACATCTACCTGACCACCACTATCCAACACAGCTACAAGTTGATGAGTAAATTCACATAAATTAGATTCAGTCGACCTACCATCAATAAACCCATGTTGTTGGTCAATAATAACCGGTCTTAAAATAGGGTATAAATGGTCATAAACAATTTTCTCGAACAACTTAGCAATAGTATTCAATTTAGATGATGATGATGGTGATGAGTATAAATCGCCATAGCACTTTTCGACTTCAGCTAGAATCTCTGGTTTTGAGGTGACGGTTGTGCCTTGTGTGGTTCTGAGTTTTTTCAGGTGACAACAGGAGGTATGTGACTTTGCAAGAACCTTTGAGCCCCTATTGAGTGCTATGGCATCTTCAATATTCCGGGTATTCGCTCGTCTTGTGTCACGCCTTATTAGTTTTTTAACCTTCCTGTTAAGTGGCTGACACTCAGATGGCGTCATATTCTGCTGTTCTCGTCTCCTCGTCAACTCGTTCAGAGTCTCGCCTGAGAGCTTCGATTTACGTCCATTGCTCTTTTGTCGAAAGTCATTTCAGGCCCACTTCGCGGATGACACGCACCAGACTATTGGTGGCGTCGTCAATGTCCTGCCTGGTTTCCAACATGGCAAATCGGTTCTGTAGTTCCAACTGGAAGCTTTCGCAAGCAGCTTCGACCTAGGGCAGAGTTGGTCTAAGAGTCGACTTCATTAACCGCGATCGTTCGATTTTAGTGTTAATATTCAGGGTGCCTCTTACCAGGCGGTGATCACTTCCAGTGTTTACCCTGTTGATCACGGAGACATCCCTGAATATTTGGTCCACTTCCTTTAGGGCTTTTTCTGGAAAAATGAATTCATCAGAAATAATCCCTGAGCCTCAAAGAAGTTTACCAGCATTTGCCCCCGATGATTCCTGCGCCCATAGCCGAATTTTCCTACCCTCGATTCACCATCTTCTTGTACTCCCACTTTGGCATTGAAGCCACCCATAACAATTGTGTAGAAGGTACTGGTACGAGACATAGCTTTCACTATGTCTTCGTACATGGCTTCGACCTCTTCGTCAGTGTTTGTAGACGTTGGGGCATACACTTGTATAACCTTCAAGGCGTACCTCTTGGTTATCTTTAAGACAAGGTATGCCACCCTCGCCGACACACTGCCAACCTCCACGACATTGCTTCTGAGTGACTTGTGGATCAAAAAGCCGACGCCACCTTGGGATGGTTGGTGTCCTTCTCGGAAGTAGAGTAAGTGACCGGAATCTAGTGTTATCGTGTCCTCGCCCTGTCCTGTTCGGATTTCTGATAGACCTACTATATCCCAGTTAATACGACTTAACTCTACTTCCAATTCTGTCAGGTGTTCGTCCAACCGCAGAGAGCGTCCATTATACGTGGCCAGAAACAGTCGCCGTTTGTGGTACCCTGCCGTAGCCCGGGGATTCTTAGCACCCCCTTCGCATCCCCCCATGGCCGGTACCGTGGCCAGGAATAGTGCGATTACCGGGAATTGGGGGCCGTGAATTTGTGTCGTCGCTCATAGGGGGGTTTTTGCCTTAGTCCCCGCGCTTGGCAGGCGGGTTGGTGACCACAGTGGCTGGAATCTTTCACTAATAGCGCTGCTGCCCGCTATCAGGATTTGCATTTTCGGATTCCAGCATTTGTGTGGTTATACCGCCACGATTTCGGTCGCCAGATCGTTCGTTGATTAGCAGGATGTACCACGAGCACATGTGTTTCATTTCATTTTTCATTTAACATGTTTTTCTTAAATTTTCAATAATGAATAGTTGGAATTGTTGGAGTAAAATTAGACAATTATCTAATATAATAACATTTAGAAGAAAACAACATATTCCACTTTTATCATTAGCAATATTACCATTCTTTCAATCAATAGGATACGATCTGATCAAACTTTCTTTTTCAAAATAGATCGTGGAGTATACCGAGGAGGAAACCACGTTAAAAAAATGCGCCAAGTACATTACCTCAGGTGGTGCGGAAATGTTTGCATATTATGTAAATTATGAATTTTTATTAATATGAATTTTTAATAATTTTATTAAAAATTAATTATTAAAACCGCTATATCTCACGAATGATGAGTCGTAAGAAAAAAAGTGACTGGACCATTTTTGTAGAGAATTGTATGATCTACAACTTTTGTCTGACCTATTTTCACGATAAATTACCGTTTTCGAGAAAAATGGAAAAAACCTTAATTTTGTATGTTTGACCTTGAATTTTTTTTTTACAGAAGTAGGATCGAAGAGGATTCTTGACATTTTATTTATAATGACGTATTTAACGTCTCTGTCAATTTTCAGCTCTATGCGAATTTTGGCTAAGTTATGACTGATTTTTGTCTATTTTCACAGGACTATGAAATGAAATAAATAAGTTGTAAATAAACATATATTACTCGTAACAGTTATACATGGTATGTTCTACATAGGTTTAATAAAATTGACAAAAATAATTACATTTGGCATTTACTTATATATTAGGTAAGAAATATACGACACTGAACGGATCATTTAAAAAAAAATCAAAAATCTTATGTTTAAATTAAATGTAATCTGTACAATAATTAACTTAATATCAGAATAATTAATATTTTTTATCCGTATTAAAACTGTGTTAAATATATGATTTTAGATAAAATTTTCAGTTAAATTAAATTCATTTAGGAACGTTAAAAGTATTTAAAAAAATACAATTATTTTATTTATATCATAAATTTAAAATGCTCAATTTACTAAATAATTTTAAAATTATGTATAAAATATTAAATAGGTAGGTACTGAGAAATAAAACTTATAACAAAGCTTTTTTTATATTACGTAATCGCCACAGATAAAAAAATAACTTGATTAATGAAGTCTTATATGAAACATCAATGTCTATAGATTATATTGACTTTTTTCCACACATTCATATATATATATTTTTTTACAATATTATATATTCAAACATCAAGATAATTTCTCAAAAGTAGCAAAAGTTTTTATATTATATACTTAATAAAGTTAAATGTTTTAATAAAGTAAAATTAATAAAAAATAATAAATTGAGATATTTAAACTAGTTTTAACAAAATATATCAAAAGTCGTTTTACATAACACAAATATTACTTTAAGAGTGGCGCTGAACTTTCTAGAATTAAAAATTAAAAAACAAAGATCCAATTACTAGTTAAGTTTCAATATTTTTTCAATGAAAAAATCTTGACGATTTTATCAAAATAATTGTTTTTTTTTAATATGACCATAGGTAATGTAATTTCTTTTCATGTATGACTAAATTACTAATTTACCGATATTGAAGTCTGTCTATCTATTTTATTTGATTCCCACTAATTATTTTTTAATTAGTAAATATTAGTAACTACTGCAATTACAAGTTTCTTTCTGGTACTTGTCGATGGAACTTTTAATTAATGTTTAGTAAGTATAAAATAAGGTCATTAAAACAGATAAAAATTAAGTTTATTAAAAAATAATTTAATATTCAAACGACATAAAATCATCAACATTTTAACAAAATATTATTGGAATGTTAATAAAATATCTTTGAACACTTCTCGATGTTTAAAATCGGACTTAAATATAAAAAAAAAACAATAACAGATAAAAAATAAACCTATACGTCCAATAACCATTCATAAACAGAATAAATATATCATTATTTTAGATTATAATCAGTCGTTTATATGATAATGCCTGAAAAATATTTTATACTTAAAAGAGAACATATATATCTTTATATATTTAATTCAAATACATATTTCTTAAATTACTTGTTACGTTGTATATAAAATCAAATATTAATGCAAGTTTTTGTCATTAAACTTAACACACATAATAGTAAGTCTATAGTAGTAACCTTTGATCTTTTGTAATGTAAATATATAGACCATAGATTATTTAAGAAAATTATAGAGAACATTTGTTGAAAGTTGGCCCTGTAGTGTGAGCACCAGCTTTATAATTAAAAAAAAGTTTTTGGAGTTCATTTTAGAATGACACAATGAATACATAATAAGCATATTTTTCTAGGCATATCACTGAAGCCGTTCGAATTAAAGGCTTCTTACTTCTTCTTTTTCATTTGCTTCAACTTCTTCTTCTCTTCTCTCTTCTTTTCCTTCTCCTTTATGGATTTGTAAAGTTTATAGCCGAAGAATACTGAAAAAAATAAATTGAGTTATTAGGTGCGAATGTGGAAACAAAAACGAGAACATTAAAAACAACACGTTTCTAAACGAAATAACTCAGAGATCATGTATTACATATGTTTTAAAAACCTGTTAATCGAATTATACGTGATAATAATCTGTATGCATAATAATGTAAACGTGTATGTGGAAAAGTGACGCATATTTTTTAATAATTTATAAAGAGAATAAAAAAGGAACCTTTAGCACGCTTTAGTTTGAAAGGTATAAATAAAATAGGGAAAGTACTGACCATAGACGATAATCGTATCTATAGCATGACCTTAAAATATGGCTTAAAGTACTACAATTTTAAAGCGAAAATGACGATCAGCCTTTTATTATAATATTTAAATATTATTACATAATATACAGTGTAAACTCTATATTGGCGTTATTGAGAGTTGTCGTTGAATGGAGAAAAATAAATATTATTTTACTATATATTATTATACTATAAACTATTTAAACCAGAAAACAACGCTTATTGAGTTGAGTTGATTACGGGCTACAAATAATAAAGCAACAAAAAACACACATACACGCGCACACACGCACGCACTCACATACACACACATACAGCAGTTCTTACTAATCTGGGCAACTTAGAAAGTACAGTTTACTATTTAACAATGAGGTATTGCTTTCGTTATTAAGAGTGTTGAGGATGTGAGGAATTTTAACAACAAAAATATTATAAAATATATATTTATCATATAAACATTATATTAAAGCATTATATTTTATACAGTAAACTGTGAATGGGAATGAGTGAGTGAGCTGCTACATGCCGTTTCACGCGGACACCCAAAGGATGGCGCTTGCAATTGGACGGCAATAATGTACCGATTTTCTTAATCGCCTATGAATGAATTAATGTTAATTCTAGGTCCCCGTGTACTGTAGCGTATATTGTATAATTAGTACTAATATATAAATAGCCGCCTCGTTGGTTCAGTCCTGGGGTTAATTCCCAGGTCGGGCCAATAAAAAAGTTATTGGGATTTTCTTTCAGAAAATTCTCAGTAGTAGCCCGGAGTCTGGAAGTTGGAAGTGCGTACACTCCCGTGCCTCGGAAAGCACGTAAAGCGGTCCTGCGCCTGAACTCTTTTCGGTCGTATTGGGTCGCATTCCCATCGAGTTAAGAGAGCTAGGGACTAGAGAGTGCATCTGTGTTTGCGCACACACTTGTGCACTATAATATCTCCTACACAGTTGGCTAATCTCTCTATTTGGTCGCCGTGGCAGCAATCAGTCTGGAGTACATTATTATAAATAAAAAGGATACAGAAAAGCTTCTAAATAGTTATAAGCATCTAAAAAACCAAATTGTCTGTGAAAATGTCTTACACTCGACTTGTTCTATTCTATTATAAAAACGAAAGAAAACTCCTGTCTGTTTTTAACGCAATCACACTGTTAAACCACTGAACCAATTTTGATGAAATTCGGTACAAGCTTGAATCCCAAAGACGGACATATGCTACTATTACCAAGGCACCCCTCCATTTCACGCTGATGAAGTCACGCGCGGAATCTAGTATTCTATATAACCTTTCAATAAATGAGCTATCTAAAGTAAAAACTTTAAATCGTACTTAAATATGCACATGCAAACAAACAGCTCATTTTTTTTTTTATTTCCCGGAAGGGCGAATGACTCTACTCCACCTGATGGTAGGTGGTAGTAGAGTCCAAACGCGACGACGGCCAGTACAGTCGGGAAGAAGGTTCTGCACTAGCCGCCTTCGCCTTGCCGACCCGCAAGATGCCTCTTCACACCTCGTTTGAACGAACGGGTTGTATGAGGAGGGGAACACGTGAGCTGGTAAGGAATCAATTTAAAAATGTATAAAGTGTTATAAGATTGTGCTCGATCTACTGACATAGAAAGTCATTTAAAAAATAACGAGCCATTTACTTGTAACGCGTCTTTCTATGTTTAAATGATATATTTGTTGAACCTCTTTGATAAATACCTACTACATAATATTTGTGTCTTAACATGGCGGGTGCGGTGCTCATTTTATTTATGTTTATGCTAAGAAAAATTAATTGAGAATAATTTCTTAAAAATAACGTATTCTTTGTACGCAAAATCTGAATTAAAATAACGGACGTACCCAAAATCACAACGAAAACAAATATGGCGGCCGCCACGATATACAGTTGTGACATGACCGCGTCCTTAATGGCGTCTTCGACTCCGCTTAAGTCAATTGGACTATCTTTCAATTTCATAGCCAATTTATTCGCTAGAACTTCCTTTAACTGTTGAACGAATTGAATTTTTTCATTCTCCGGCAAGTTATTGTATTGTGCCAGTATTCCTTGTAATTTCTGACGAATATCCTCAGATTCCTCGTCCTCAGGTGTGGATGCGACCATTTTTTGGAGCATAGACAACACGTCGACATTTTTTATCGACTGGGCCACCTGATCTTTGATCATACTGCCCAAATCCATATCCGAATTTGACATGTCGACGTCAACCATTTTCTTTTTGCACAGGAAAATAAAATACAAATTATAATTACTTTTTATTCTGATTTAAAAAACTAAAAGTTTTATTTCAAAAATTGTAAAAATAAGATAAAGATAAATCAGTACATGAAACGACTTTAGTCTCATAAGTTACAGATAAAATTTAAAAATAATAAAAAGTTTTTTTTTTTATCAGAAAGTAATAAATGAAACTCACCACACGTTATAAATCAACACCTTTAGATAAACTAATAATGTTGTTGAAGGACGTATTTATCTTTGTAAATGCAACTTAATTTCAACTGCCCAATCACATTTCACAATGGCGATAGCGACTGTCATATCATTGCGACCGCGAACCGTATTTGATAAAATTTATATAAATAATAACTATCTTAAACTATCAATCGAATTGTGATTTTGGGTAAATTATATTAAAACGTATCCATGATAAATATTTGTAACCTATTCTTTAATCACATAGCTGAACTAAACATAGGTAGCAACGTAAGGTTTAATTTACTTGTAGTGATGAATGGAAGGTACAAAAAAAAGGATGGAGCCTTCATGAGATTCCTATATATGTTCTCTTATCATACATGATTACGGAAAGGGATGACTAAGATTCACGTTACACATACACATTTATACAGGCGTTTTTATAGAACAGGAAGGCGGACGAACATATGGGCCACCTGATGGTAAGTGGTCACCAAACGCCCTTAGACATTGGCACTGTAAGAAATGTTAACCATCGCTTACATCGCCAATGCGCCACCAACCTTGGGACCTAAGATCTTATGTCCCTTGTGCCTGTAATTACACTGGCTCACTCATCCTTCAAACTGGAACACAACAATACCAAGTACTGCTGTTTTGCGGTAGAATATCTGATGAGTGGGTGGTACCTACCCAGACGAGCTTGCACAAAGCCCTACCACCAGTAAAAACGCGTTTACGCGTTTAGAGCTGCACACGTATAATTTGAAACACGTATGCTTTGATTGTAAGTTTATTTATGATTATTTCATCCTAACACTTATGTGAAAGAAAAAACTAATGATTCCAATAGAAGAAACAATAAGCGAATAACCAATACGATTTCTAACATTCATATGCTATTATTTCACGTAATAAAAACATGCGTTATCTCTTATCAATAAATTATTTACGCAAGAGACATGAGACATGTCGAACGGACCGATTTTCGCACTTTATCGATGTTATATAATCAAAAAAATATTTATACAAACTATAAATGTTTCAAATTTGCCTTATATACATTAATAAACTATTCAATATCGGTTACATTATACTTGTATTACATAGTTACCTACCAACTAAATTGGAGCGGCGTGGTGGAGTAAGCGACAAACCTACTCCACGAAAAGGGCTTAGCATAGCAGGTATTTACAGGATGTCCTGGCCTTGACAACGTCATCGGCGAACGAGTATTGAAATCAAGCCAGATGGTATCAGGCTACATGTGAGCTCTGAACACTATGACACACGTCATTACACATGACATAACACACACGCGGCTTAGAATATCATACGCTTATTAATTTGTAGCGGATTCCAGTGGTTGGAGGAGCTAAGATGAACAAACTACTGTGACCTTGAATTGAAATGACATTGTTGGTCGAGATCAGAAATAATCTTTGGTTGATAAAATGCCATTTTAAATGTCGCTGCAGTTATTATCGAACTTTGGAAGTCAAGTCGAAGTGGATATAAGTAGTTGAGTGAACTAATATTTTATAATAAATATACATCGATCGGGACCAGTTTTTATCAGAGCTATTCCCAGCTACATCAGATCGCGTAGTAATCCGCAAGACCGGAAAGAGTTCAGACGCAGAACTTCACACACACTTCTAACTTCCAGACTCCGGGCTGCTACTGAGAATTTTCGACAGAAAAACTCAATAACTTTTTATTGGCACGACCTTGGATTTCAACAAGGGACCTCCGAGTGTGTGGCATGTAGCCACTAGACCAACGGGGCAGTCTTATTGGAATATGTTATAGAACAGTCGTAATAATCGTACTTGCCGATAGGATATGTATGATGGATAAGACGTATGTAAATATGTTGTTTACAAAAGTGCATATCAATTGTCAGTTTTTGGTCAATACCGTCTTAGAAACTAAAATAAATAAAAAAAGAAAATTAACTATCCACGTGAATAGCATATCTTAGTTACAGCAGTACCAGCCTGTCAATGTCTCACTGCTGGGCTAAGACCTCCTTTCATTTTTTGAGGAGAAGGTATGGAGTTTATTCCACCACGCTGCTCCATTGCGGGTTGGTTGAATACACATGTGGCAGAATTTCACTGTAATTAGACACATGCAGGTTTCCTCACGATGTTTTCCTTCACCGTAGATGAATTATAATTACAAATTAAGCACACGAAAATTCAGTGGTGCTTGCCCGGGTTTGAACCCACGATCATCGGTTAAGATTCACGCGTTCTTTCCACTGGGCCATCTCGGCTATCTATCTTACAGACCAAATCCGAAATCATGAAAATCAATGAGATTTCGCTCATGTGCTAAAATTCAAGTGGTCGGTTATATAATATAACGTTAGGAAGTTTGATTTGTTTAAATACAATTTTTGACACTTTTTCACTAAGAGGCCTTCGATCACTAATAAGAACTTTTAAGAAGTTTTTATTAGTGATCGAAGTAAGAGGCGGATAAGCTACTCGGATTACCCTCTTCAGCAACAGGAGGCACAATGGGACATTAACTGGGCTGATATTTTTCATTTCGAACGGTTGGTTCGGTTTCTATTTATGAAATTATTTTATCATAACGAGTTGAGTTTTCCAAATGACTTGAACACATAAACTATTAAGTTTACCGGTTCCACTCTAAGTAAGCTTCACTTGACATATGTTTAAATCATCTCGTGATGTAAAACGTTAAACAAAATTTCAATTTATTCACTAATAATCTACGGCGACGACGGCAAAAAAGGGTGTTTATAAATTACACTGACGAACCGGGTGGCGTGGTTGATATATACTTGCCTTTCACGCCGAAGGTTGAGGGTTCGATTCCCACCCAGGACAGACATTTGTCTGCATGAACATGTCTATTTGTCCTGAGTCTAGGTGCAATTATCTATATAAGTATGTATTTACAAAAGAAAAGTAGTATATGTAGTGTATCAGTTGTCTGGTTTCCATAGCACGAGCTCTGCTTAATTTAGGATCAGATGGCCGTGTGTGAATAATGTCCCAGGATATTATAATATAAGTACTTTTTGTACTTACACTATATAAAACGTGAACAAAGGTTTAAAATAACACGATCTATGCTATTTGAATAATTGAAAGCGAATACATGGATAGGGTGTCTCAAAGCCTATCGAATTTATTTAGGTTCACTCTTCATGATATATGTTATGATATATAAATGTATAACTAACAGTCAGTATGTTAACAATAAGATACGATTTTTGTAAATGTAACCCCTAAGGTAATAATTAAGGGGATGAAAGTTTGTATGTAATCCCTTCATCTTTCAAGGAAGGGCTATGGAAATTGTTATATAGAATTGTTATTCAGGATTGCTGAACTATGACGCGATCGAAGCCGTTACTTGTAAATATACGTTAATGGTTTTATTTTCATTATATAGCAATTATTTGAACTTACTATATATCTAAGCTTATCTATATATTATTAGTTTCTCGCTAATTACTTCAATTCGCTTTATCAGTTATTGTATCATTATTACAAAATAGATACACGTTTTAAAAATGATAAAGAAGTAAATTAAAAAAAAAAACCAATGACTATGATAGCTGAAATTAATCAGATATAAAAACTTACGAATAATTAAGAAGATCAAAGATGCAAAAACGATAGCCAATATTGTACCGCTTCCTTGGCCACCGAAAAATTGAGGCACATCACCAGCCAACATGCTCTTCAGGCTCGCTTTCGTTTCATCGTCTAATTCAGCTGTTTCTAGCAACTCGAGCAGTTCCTTCGTCGATGGCACGTGATTTGGATCGCCATTTCCTAACAAATCTTCGAGATTTTCCAAATTATCAACGTTCATATCCGCCATTTTGTATATCACAACTAAACAGAGTATCGGCTTAAGCAAATACAAGTGGTTTGGGTTATCAACGAAACGATATACTTGTAATCGACACGTGGAGATCCACGTTGGTATGTTTGATTGGTTTAATTAATGAGATGTCGTATATTATTGCACACATGTTGAGGATACATTTAAATAATCGTTATTTAACTTTATCGCCTTAATAAATAAGGCAAAATATTAATGTTACGTTTAGTAACGGTTTAGGTATATTAAATTACGCACAGTAAAGTAGAAAGCAACCTTTCCGATCATTTTCAACGAAACTTTAAATCCATTGTAGCACTTTACGCTTTTTCTCTATTGTGTTTGAAAAAATATATACATATAAAAAACGATAAATTGCAATATCTCAGAAATTACTGGTCTATTTAGAGCAAATAATAAAGTTTAATCATCTGTAATCAATCAAGAAAATGTACGATTACATCTATGAAGATCTTCAATCAACCATGATTTCAAATGGATAAAAAACTGATACGGATTAATATAAGGATAAATAAGTAATTTCAAATACGTCTCCGATAAAACTAGCTATTTAGCTGATTTCTATGTTTAAAAATATATATAAGCTATAAGAGATTATTAAATATGGTATTACTAACAAGCCCTTATAACGATGTGATGAAACCCTTTATAGCGATGTTAAAAAAACACACACGCTTATTTCAAACCGCCATTTTGTCGATGGACAAAAAGATAAAGTAATTAATTCATTAGAATTTTAAAGACTTATAATAGCTTAGACATGGACAAGGATGTAAACATCTTTACCAACAATACACTTAAATTTAGAAGGTCCATAATGCCATTAATAAGTAATACTTAATTATCCATATTAGTTTTCATTATTATTTTTATTTTAGTTTATTAATTTTTTATTCATTGTTTTTTTTTGTGCTTTAATGTATATGTTGCCTTTGTTCATGCGGCTATCACCTGTAATTGAGGTACCACTTCTTTTTTTTTTAATGAACTGTGTGCTATCATGTATCAGTGTGTAATTTGTTGGTGATCTAATAAATAAATTAATTAATTAATTAATGGTGCGACTAGTCTTTTGTTAAATATGTTATTTTTAAGAGTAATTGAGTGAATGACTTATAAAATCTGTATGATTTCATGGTCTATTTTTAGATATACAAATTTGAGGTTTTTATAAAATAAGTTTCACTTCCAAATATACTATATATTTTAGATACTTGTACAAAAAAACAATTCAATATTAAAAACCTTTTCAATTGATATTTGAAAATAAAGTACCAGTACCAGTAACAGCCTGTTAATGTGCCCACTGCTGGGCTAAGGCTTCCTCTCCCTTTTGAGGAGAAGGTTTGGAGCTTATTCCACCACGCTGCTCCAATGCGGGTTGGTAGAATACACATGTGGCACGATGTTTTCTTTCACCGTCAAGCACGAGATGAATTATAAATACAAATTAAGCACATGAAAATTCAGTGGTGCTTGCCCGGGTTTGAACCCACGATCATCGGTTAGGACTTACTTCTAACCACAAGGCTATCTCGGCCGTATTTATTAAAAAGTAAAGTATTTATTAAAAAAAATATCGTAATAGAAATTGAGTTTTGTGATAGTGCCAATTTTTATTGCGCTATTATGATTTAAAACCGCTTGAATTGTTTATTTAAAAAAAAAAATGTTTTGGCGTTAATTTAATTATTCAAAATGTTTACCGCTATTTCTTATGATTTGTACCAAGCAAGTTATCACCAATGTAGCACTTATTTCAATACATACTAATAACACTTTCGTTACACTTTAATCATAGATAACGTATTTATTTTTATAACTTAAATAATATTATCAAAAGCTAAGCCACGCCTACGCCATCTTGAAATCTTTACTTATAAAATCGTATATCCTGACTATCAATACCGCAAAACAGCAGTACTTGCTATTGTTGTGTTCCAGTTTGAAGGGTGAGTGAGCCAATGTAATTACAGGCACAAGGGACATAACATCTCAGTTCATAACGTAACATTTCTTACAATGTCAATGTCTATGGGCGTTGAGGACCACTTATCATTAGGTGGCCCATATGCTCGTCCATCTTCTTGCTAAAAAAAAAGAAACACTGAAGTGTGGACATGTGGGAAATCTCAAAACATTAACGCACAGCATAATCTTATAGAGGATAACTTTGTTTATTTTGCAACTTGCTATACATATAATTAATTTCATATCGATATATATATATATATATGGGTAAGAATAAATAAAAATTAAAATGAAATTATAGGAATACTAGCCTATTTCAATGACATCTATTATATCTTTCAATATGTATAAGAAGATTGTAAGTATTGTTAAAACATTTTATTTTTACAAATTGATATGGACTAAGTAAGCGGTAACCACCACCCTTAGACATTTGCGCTGTGAGAAATATTAAACGTTTGTCGTATACCTTGTCTATTTCTTAAATACATTATATATTCAAATTACATACAAACAATATTTATATAAATGGTTTGTTACTTCGTTGACTTTGATGTTAGGACAATATTTAAAGTTTTGAATTATAGTCAGTTTTAGTATTAATATATTTATATAATTGGAAGACAAATGTTTTTATAATGTATATGTAACTGAATTACATGTATAATGAAATAATGCATACAGTACAGTACAGTAACAGCCTGTAAATGTCCCACTTATTTATTCTGCTGGGCTAAGGCCTCCTCTCCCTTTTGAGGAGAAGGTTTGGAGCTTATTCCACCACGCTGCTCCAATGCAGTTTGGCAGAATACACATGTGGCCGAATTTCAATGGAATTAGACACATGCAAGTTTCGAGTAAAGCATGAGATGAATAATAAACAAATGAAAATTCAGTGGTGCTTGCCCGGGTTCGAACCCACAATTATTGGTTAAGATTCACACATTCATTTCATTTTTAAATTTATCTTTTGATTATTTATTATAAGAAATATACATGAATAAATAAGTTCAATGAATATGCATTGCTGTATTAAATATTAATAGTATTCTAAAAAACATTCACTGGTTTACTAATTATATTTATGATATAAGTGATTTTGAATGCAAGATTTGTAGCAGTCTTTCATAGTAGATAGCCCTGAGGTAAAGTGAGAGGGAAGATCACTCTAGGTGCTAGGTGGCAAGGGGCACAAAAATATCAAACACAATTACCAGGGGTACATAAGCATTGTTTGATTTTTATAAATGTGTTAATTATTATTTATATAACATTAACTGAACTGCAATTCATGTAACATGAAGGCGTCGACCAAAAGGTGTTTAAAGACAATCTCCCTCTACCCTGCCAAGGGCCAGGGAGGACGCTCTTTTTCCATATTAAGACTTCATGTTATAAGGAGATAGTAGTATAGTTTAATATCATAACCACCATTTTGAAATGTACAGAGAATATTAATTCCGCAGATACGGTCTGAGCTGGGCTTTAGGTACCTAATAGTTTATTAGATAGATATTTAAAATGTATTATTCACGATTATATATGTAACCCGAATGCGTGAGGGTAGAAATGAACAAAAATGTATTTTGGATAAAATTTGCGTAAAATCCGTTCTTAGTGAGCGTCTACGTCAATCGGGCGGTTAGTTTGGGAGATCTCGTGATGAGTGGTATTACCACCGTTTTGAAACGTACAGAGCATATTATGAATTCTTTAGGTACAGCCCGGGCCGGGCTGTAGTCAACTAATTGATTCAATTTAAATTATTTATTATATTTAAATAGAATTATTCAATATTAAATACATTATTATGATACGTACCTGATAACGAAACTACGACGATGCCAGGAATGATGAACACAGAATTGGAAAATGCATGTTCTAAGGGTCCATCTTGACCACCGCTTAAGTCCACCATGTTACTTTAATACTGTTATATTTCGATGTAATACTATAAATATAAGATAAATATATTCAATTCAGATCATTTGTTGTAATTTAACACATTTTATGCGTTCATATGCTTAGGTTTCGGTGTCTTTCATTTTTTTGTTTGACGATAACAAAACAAACGTCAAATCGTAAATGTCAATAAATTTAGGGTTGACACTTGACAATGTATGTTTTTTTTTATAGTATAAGGTGGACAAACATATAGGCCACCTGTTGGTAAGTGGTCACCAACGGCCATATACATTGGCATTGTAAGAAATGTTAACCATCGTTTACTTCGCCAATGCGCCACTAACCTTGGGAACTAAGATGCTATGTCCCTTGTGCCTGTAATTACACTGGCTCAATCACCCGTCAAACCGAAACAAAACAATACCAAGTACTGCTGTTTTGCGGTAGAATATCTGATGAGTGGGTTGTATTTACCCAGATGAGCTTGCACAAAGCCCTACCACCAGAGTAAAGTCATCATTAAGTGGGATTATCGGTAGTTTAAAATCGATACTAGCATTAATTTTTTTTTAATTACCCTGTCGAATACGGAATGCTGATTTATTAATTAAAAGTTACATCTTATATTTCAATTTATAAATGTGTTTCACATTTTTAAATATATTCCATCTTTTTGTGTTTTTTTAATATCTTTATTTGAAATTAATTACTATGTTTGTGAGAGCCTGTTAAACAGACTATTTGTTTTTTTGATTCTGTAAAAATACAGCTTTTTAAATGCAAAAAAAAAACATTTTAATGTTGTCGAAGTACTGGTATATCTTATAATTTTTTATCAAGTCCTGCGAGGTAAAAAAACATACAATAAAATACAAAATACAAGCTATCAAGGAAACCAATTAAATGTTCAATTAATGTTTGAAAGTAACTTATTCTAGGTATTTCAAAATATTATAGATTTAAATCTATTAGATAATATAGAAAACACGATAATAAAATTTAGGGATGTGTGTGTTATATGCCTGCCTAATATTTTTCATATTGATAATAAAACAATATATTATAAACATAAATTTTATTACTGCATACACAATTATGTATATCTTTTGGCCTTAAAGTAACATTAGTGTACACAATACTTAATAATATTCCACTAATGTGACAGAGATACAACAGATTATAAGAACTAATATACACAATTTAAAATTTACTTAAAATTATTAGGATTAAAATAGTTATATAATTAAAATATTATATTGGAATGTTTTCAAAAATTAAAGCAACAATGTCATTCGTATATCATGGTTTTTTTTATTAAAAAAAAAATACGATACAGTTATTCTACATTCAAATTAATTTGTACAAAATGAAAAAAAAAGTTACGTTAAAATATTAAAACTGGATTAATGTCGAACGCTCTTGCGATCAACACACACAATGATTATTTCGACAGTTGATGCAAACTATCGCTTTTTCAAACCAGCAGTCCTATTCTGCAAGAATACACTTCATTGCCTACCCGTAAAATGTTGACAATGGACTTCCGATGATGTACTATTTTGATGCGTGTATTCTTAAAATGTTATGATTATAATGGTCAATGTCGCATATAACTGTTTGACATTTCATGACATTTCTGCGACGAGTTTCGACTTTGTTTTTACAGAATAGCCTACTGATTTTAAAAAAATTTACCTTTTTTAATTCGATACGTCTCGCAATTAGAACCGTTGTCAATTGATAAAAAATGTAACAGGCAAAAATGATCTTGCTTTACCAACACATATTTCGATGCAAATAAAATTGCCTGATTTTAGCAAATAGAAAAATTTCATTAATAGGTAAAAACGCCAAGATTCTGATTGTATAATAAATTTTGAAGTGCCTCAATTTTAAAAGAATTATCACAGAATTTGAGGCGATCTTCAAATTTTTCAGCTGATTAGTACATTTATATTTATGGACACATATGTATATATTTCATATATTTTACACTACACATACATACAAATTATCTACTAAAATCTTTTCTTTTTAAAAAGTTAAGGCACTTTTGGAATGACATTGAGCAGTTAACAATGTTAAGTTTTAAAATATCACTGTTTTTTTTTTATAAAATTGTATTGATACTGGTAATAAATTTTGGAGATTCATTAAATACTTTTTATGAAAAAAAAGTCTATAAAAATAGGGGAAACGTGAATACTACCTATTATCACGTATTTTGTAACCAAATGGCAACAATTTTTTTTTTCGAATCGTCGACTCAACTCACACAACGAAATTATATTAAACGAATTTAAACTAATAATAATATTTTATTATATATGCTATGTTGTGTGAATTAACACAAGGATTTTGTTAATTGTTACTATAACTCCGTTGTATTTAATTCTTTTTCAGGGGATCGAGGTTATCTATTGAAAAATCATCGTTTCCAAAGCTGATCCCTCTGCTAAATCCATCCTGAAAAAAATATATAAATCAAAATAGGCCAAAAAAGGTCTTATTTTACAAAATTACAACTTGAAGACATGGCAGGTGATACCAGTACTTATAACCAGTATATTTAAAGTGGGGAAAATCGGGGGTTAATAATTAGAATGTAACGATGTTAAAACTTACCACTCATGAAGCTGTACAAAAAAATAGATACTCTTATAATATTTAAAATAGTTAACTTACTCTACGAAATTTCGATTATATATATTTTTAATCTGTATCTCAAAAAGTAGCAACTTAAAATATGGTATTGATAAATTGGACGTGGGTTGGATTCGAAATTTAAAGTCTTTGCATAAAGGAATATTTAAAAAAGAAATTGACAGTTGATTTAAACATTTTATTGAAACGAAGCTTCTTGACGCATGTTTATGAATGGCAGTACCAAGCGAGCACGCCTTTTTGGCTGAACAACATCTATCGTTGTCTGTATGTGATTGATACAGTTTAGAGGAGAATGCAAATATAGACAAAATTAAATATTATGGTATTTGTATTGTTTAAGTTATTTTAAATAAAATGATAAAAAATTTAATTATATTTCATCATTCGCTTGCCCATTCATTTTGGTTTGGGGTTTTCAAAACTGAATAAAAAACATATTTAACAGTCTTCAAAGACATGGGTTGAGAATCATACAGCTGATAATTTTTAATATTTTGAAATATTTTAACTTTTTGAACGTTACTTATTTTTTTTTATTTGATTTTTTTTTCATACAATGCGTAAGAAGCTTCGCATCTGTCGGGTGTCAAATAACACCTCTTTAGTATTTTCTTTTTAAATACTCACCTTCATCTCCGATATAGTCTTATCTAGGAAGCCATTGAAACTGCTGTCCAATTCAACCGTTTGTTTCTCACTGAGGTTACCGAAACCATTGAAAGTATTCCCATAAGTGTTACCGAATATATTTCCTGATTTCTGTGTATCGAACGGATCGTATCCAGTCAGACCGTTTGTGAACGAAGAGTTCGAATTAAATACAGATGTTTGTAAATTAAAATCGCTTATGTCATAATTCGGTTTGACATTGACAGCAGTTTGCGCGGCAAATGGTGACGTTACCGGCTGTACTTGAGCCGGCATTGAGAACGGTGTTGAACCGAAAATGTCGTTGTTGATCGGTTGCATAAATGTCTGCTGTTGTTGCTGTTGCTGTTGTTGTTGTTGCTGTTGGCGTTTCGATGCCTTCGGAGGTGGAGGAGCAACTGTAAGAAAATAAAGCAATTTTTATTATTTATTGGTAGTTTGGTTGTTTAATACTATTATAAGTATATTTTTTATTGTCGTTGTAAGCAACAAATTTATATAAATTATAAATAAATAGTTTTTCGGTGATCATATTTTGTATGTTTTTTGTTGCGTTTTTGCCGTTATAAAGTTTATACAATTGTGCATCGCTACGCACACGTTAAACATATAACGTAAAATATATTTATGTGCAGTTGGCAAGTTTGACGCAGTGGGCGATTACTCTAAAAGCTTTGTATTTTACGCGACAGGTACATTGTGCTCATATTTGAATTATTATTAAAATTTGGTTAAGGTCTTATATTTTTTTTAACTATCATATGGGCATAGACTATTCAACAAGTGCCAATAGAGAGAATGGGGCCGGACTTAAAGATGTTATGAATTTCTAACGGAAATTGTACCAGTAAAAAGTATTGCTTGAAGTATAATTACATTGTTTTCGTATATTTTATTTATTTATTTATTTACCAACATAACATAGAGTAATAATTACAAATTAAAGGTAACCACGATATGAAAAAATTATACTAAGCATCTTAAAGTACTAATGAAAGAAAATAATAATAATAATAATATTATTAATTGTAAATATTAAGTTTGCAATCATAATACTCACGTAATGGCGGAGTGGGAGTCAAAGTGTTCTCTATGATGGGTGAAGTGAAGCGCGACACGGGCTCAGATTCGAAAGCGCGAGGATCGAAATCTACAAAAAAATTGGAAATAATTTAAGTGATGGACATTGTTCTTATTTTAAATATTTTCGATGTGACATCTTAGCGCTCGGTATGAGCTAACTGAGAGAGCGTCTGATGACGTCAGCGTAAGATTTCGAACGTCAGGTGACGTCAGAGTAAGATTTGTGGATGTGTGCGTCTGATTGGTACGTGAGCTCACATGTTTACACATCAATTCTCGTGAGTAGCAAGAAGCGATAAGTATGTCTTACCGCTATCCGAATCAGAATTAAGCAGCAAGCCCTCCAACTTAGTACCAACTACCGGGTTCTTGCCAGACGATAGGTCACCCAGGAATTTTCTGAAAGAAAAAAAAAACCTTTTTCGTTATATTCCTCCCGATTTTTTATTATATTTTATATTAATAAAATACACACTGGATATATATTGCGAACGTTTAAGTTCACTTGGAAATGTGGTACAACCGTTGGTAAGTGGTCACCACTGCTCATAGACATTAGCACTGTTAGAAACATGAACCGATTCATACAATGTCATGCGCGAAAGACCATGATAACTAACCTTACAAACGCTGTTTAGCGGATGATTAGTTAAACAATGCTGCGTCGTTTTCTTTCAAATATCAAATTAACAATGACAGAATGAGAGCATCAGTGTTTAAATAAACCGCCGCTTGTAACGTAGTTACTCTGGCTCACAGGCCCTTCAATGACCAAATTAACGTATGATTGTAATTTAGTACGATAAGGAAAAAATATTTTAACAAAAATCTGGGAAGAACTGACATCGTAAATAAATCGAAAAGCTTGTTAATGCTTGTTAATTAATGTCCCACTGCTGGGCAGTGGGACATTAATCTCCATTTTGAGGAGAAGGTTTGGAGCTTATTCCACCACGCTGCTCCAATGCTGGTTGGTAGAATACACATGTGGCAGAATTTCAAAGAAATTAGACACATGCAGGTTTCCTAACGATGTTTTCCTTCACCGTAAAGTACGAGATGAATTATAATCACAAATTAAGCACATGAAAATTCAGTGGTGCTTGCCCGGGTTTGAATCCACGGTCATCGGTTAAGATTCACGCGTTCTTATCAGTGGGCCATCTCGGCTCTATAATAAATGTATATAAATAATTGGTTCACTACTCACCCAGTAGTGTTGGTCTTGCCATTGTGCGTGGGCGGAGGCGTCGACAACAACAGGTTGTTGTCGTTGGTGGAGTTAAACGTGTCTGTCGAGTTGTTTGATAACACATCCGCACCTGCAATAAAAATATACTTAATACTTTTGCTTAACGAATTAAATCCCCTCCCATATTTAGGGGGTTATGGGTTTCTCTTTGGGTTTATCTTGCGTGATTTCTAATTATTAGTAGTGATGCAATGTAATGCGATCACCTATAATAAGTTCGTTCTCTTGCAACATTTAGATATGTTTATACAATTCTGGCAAGATTAGAAGGGCATCTTAAGACGAGCCTTGTTATTTGAGGGTTTATCGGTAAAATAGAGGCATACGCTTGCCGGCCGTTAGAGCGTCACGGTAGCATGCGCAAGCGATCCCGTGGCGCTCCTCGTTAAGACGGAAAGGGTACCGCTGGTTTTTTAGTGAGTATTCCGATGTTTGGGGCGCAATCGGTGCGTTGGACATCGGCGAGCCCCATATGTACCCCCCCTCTGTTCCCGTGAGGGAACACGCTTATTGCGTTTTACAGCGTTGAAAAAGGGGTTAGGTTAGTTTAGGTTAGGTTAGGTTAGGTTTAATATGCTTATTTACTATCTCATTTGTGACGTCACACTATTGTGCAGATATGTAACATTATTTAATATAGACTCATTTCACGTACTCATAGATATTCCAAGTAAAAAATACCAACGGTTTATAAAATAAGAACGCTTACAACTTTTATTGTTGGTTTCTAGGATTTAGGGCGTGGTGGTATAAGAAATGATTAATATTGCTTACGGCGCCAATGTCTATGGAGGTTGTGGACCGTTTAACATCAGGTAACCTGGTCACTTCCCTATAATAAAAAATATGCAATGCTTTATAAGCACTGACCGATATCAGTCTTGGTTCCATTCATAGCGCTGAAGCCATTCGCGAGAGTGAGGGATGATATTTGCTTCTCGAGTTCTGGTGGTGGCTTGAACTCCGCGATGTCGGTTAAATTGTTACGTGACAAGTATGCTGAGAGATCATCCTTGTAAGTTATTTTTGACAGCTCCTGAAAACAAAAAAAATAATTAATTAATACTTTAATTCCATTGGGTACGTTATATTACGTTAGACATATAAAATGTCCCAAGCACGAAATAAACATGATCTTCGGTTAAAGTTCTCGTGTTCTATCCACTTTAAGCTGATCCCTAGAGCCGGATTTTGGAAGAAAAATATATATTGTATATATAATGTATATTGAGTTATATAGGTTCCATTATTGTTGAATTTTCTCTTATAATTAAACTAAATAAATAAGCGTGTGTAATGATGATGTTCTTCGGACCGATTTCGGTCACGGCGGCCAATCTTAAGAGAGGACATATTATTGTGCACAAGTGTGTGCGCAAACTCAGGTGCACTCTCTATTCTCTCATTCTAATAATCCGATGGGACGGCAAATCTGACACGAACGGAAAGAGTTCAGAGCAGGATCGATGGCTTCACGTGCTTCTGTGTACACTACACATTCCAACTTCCAGTCTCCGGATGATGAGAATATTTCGACGGAAACATCCATTCGCTTTTTATTGACATGACCTGGGGCTTGGAGCCAGGACATCGGGATCCATAGCTAACTAGACCAACGAGGTAGAGTTTATAATATTAAAAATATTACCTGTAAGCGACTTTTGTACGCGTTCATTTGTAATTCGAGTTTCTTGTTCTGTAAGGTCAGTTTTTGCATCTCTATGTATTTTCCATTGTCGTTCAAAAACCGCCTGAAAGAAATACAATAACATAATGAAACATACTTTCTTATATAAATCAGCTTTATTATGTGGAAAAGGTTAATAATCTTATTTCCCAATTAAAATGTTTATAACTGATATTGTCCACAGTATAAAAATCCATAATACTGCCAAGAAGCAATACTCATTTATTGTGTGGTTTGAAGGGTGAGTGATTTAGTATAAATACATAACAAGGGACAAGACATTTTAGTTTCCAAGGTTGGTGGCGCATTGGCGATGTAAAGATTGGTTAATATTTCGTATAATGCCAATACTTATGTGTGATTTATCAATATAATAGGAAAAATCTCAAGGTCAAAGTTGTTTATTTATTATCCTCCTGCTATTGGAAAAGGCTGGGGAACGTTAAAAGCTCATACACGTGCAGACATTCTGGGTAACCAATGTTTCGTTTGTGTCAGTGCGTGTCTGTGTGCGTTTGTTTCATCTGGTGGTTCTACGTGGTGAGTATGTATTATGTATAACAATAATAATAATAATGTCCTCCAGACCGATTTCGGCCACGGCGGCCAATCTCAAGAGAGATTAGCCAACTACGCAGGAGATATTATAGTGCACAAGTGTGTGCGAAACACAGGTGCACTCTCTATTCCTTAACTCTCATAATCCGATAGGACGGCAATCCGACACGACCGGAAAGAGTTCAGGCGCAGGACCAACGGCTTTACGTGCTTTCCGAGGCACGGGAGTGAACACACTTCCGAATTCCAGACTCCGGGCTGCTACTGAGAATTTTCTGACAGAAAAACCCAATAACATTTTATTGGCTCGACCTGGGAATTGAACCCAGGTCCTCCGGGTCTGCGGCCTTACATCAAGCCACTAGACCAACGAGGCAGGCAGGCATTATGTATACTGGTAATATTAAAACAAAATTAATCTTATTAATTCGAGGGTTCTGTACGGTTCGTGCCTTTTAATAGTACGATACATGCTGGAGACGCTACGAAGTCTATGAATACTAATGCTGGTACCGTGTCTATTATGATACAAGCACGCTACGAGATTCTCACGCTATGTACTGGCTATGTTGTGGACGCCCTACGGTCTGGTAGATATTGATTGACCCACAGAAATAACTGCTTCGCTTACGAAATGTACTTCCGTACTCGTCGTGCGTGTATTATTTGGGTTATCAAAATGGTTGCGCATTTCTTACCTATAAGCTAAATCGAATGCCTGACCAATAGTGAGGGTTATTTCTGATGCTAACTTCGTTGATATGAAAACGAAGCATTCATGTTTCTCAGCATTGCCGCCATCGTGGCCATTCACCCCGTTGACAGTGCTGCCACCTGTGAAAAATGTCATGTTATTTTTGTATGGATTTTCTTATCTTGTGCGCATGGGAGTATAATGAAGTTACTCCTACTGGGCTCTGCTCTAAGTAGATTTTTTTAATACGCTTGTGTTTATGTATCTAAGGATCTTTATTTTTTTTTTAATTTTATCATTACTTATTTATATCTTTCGTTATTATTCTGTCAATATAAAAAATCTGCTTTTGATTGTAGTGCCCTTATAACATTTCAGATGTTATTAAAAAACACCGTAATATTTGATATTAAAATCACATTAATTTTAATTACCTTTAGCGATGAACGAAAAGTACTTTTTGGCGCCCTTGTCGTCCGCACAGTAAGATATCCTATGCAATGGAAACTGGTACATCACATTGTTCGATCTCGGCTCCTGAAATAAAAAAATATATCTGAGTTTTTTTTTTAATTTCACCTTTGTCAAACATAACGCTGATTGTGTGTACACAATATGATATTTTGCTGAAATACAGTTATCTATTGTAAGTATGGTTTAAGTCAAGCATTCCTTAAAACAAAAAAGTTCATCGAATATGATATCTACTATACTATGTTTTTCACTTCGAAATTACTAAAAGAACCCTTTTTTTATAGTATAGGTAGGCGGACGAGCATATGGGCCACCTGATGGTAAGTGGTCACCAACGCCAACAGTCATAGGCCCACCAACCTTGGAAACTAATATGTTATGTCCTTTGTGCACACTGGCTAATTACATTGGATAAATCACAAATCGGAACACAACAAAACCAAGTACTGGTTGGTGTTTTTCGGTAGAATATCTGATGAGTGGGTGGTACCTACATAGTTGGCGCGGAATACACTTCAGGATTACGAAGCAAACAAGCATTAGTAATTAATGCATCGGCCGTTATAATCAATAAGTTATGAATTATTATTATTTTTGTTTGTTTTTTTTTTCTCAGGAAATAAAGGTTTATTTCATTAAATAAAGGTTTATATCCATACAGGTATGGATATACTTCAGAAGCAAATCTTATCTAAATACAAAATTTGATTCAAATTGTGCCCTGTTCGAGATACACAAAATATATACCAACATATATATATATATATATATATATATATATATATACATAATAATAATTGCTCATTTAATATTATAAGATATGTACATAGAATAAACAGCCATCAAGTAATGTTTATAAACTAATCACCCGCTGAATAACGTTTATAAGTAAGACCGTTAGTTTCAAAAAACTATTTAACGTTTAATAATCATTATGTACACTTTTTACTTAATAAATTACAGTATAAAATCAGCAATTGTAGCTCTCAAGGCACTAGCCAACAGCGCATAATATATACAAGTGAACTCTATTCTCTCACTCCTCCAATAATTTCATGGGACTTGAAAGATCATTCAAGTGCAAGATCAACGGCTTTACATGCTTTCAGCTACAGATAATTTCTCAACAGGAACCTTTGTAATATTTATCTGAACCGGGGTTTGAACCCTCGGTATATACAATATGAGTTTATGAGTTTTACCTTTAGCCATCCACAGATTACACTATACTTAACAATTAAAGGAGGTTAAATATAAATACAAAATCGTTTTTTTTTTTCATAAATCATCAATATTACCGGTATAACCGTACTTCAAACAAATTCTCAACTCTATAATCACGGGAAATGATTACTGAGGCGGTCGTTAAAGCGATGACACGAATTGCCGTTAATATAGTCTGTGGACTATGAGATGTAATCATAGACGAACCATAGAACATAGATTTTAGAAATGGCATATGTACGTATTTTTTGAAAAAGACGAACTTTTTTTAAACTTGTTTGTGTGTTTAATATAGTGAGACAGAGTACTTTTATAACATAAAAGGGCTTAAAATTGATATTATTGTGAAAGTACATTGACGCCCGAAATAAATAGAAATATTAAGTTAAGTTGTTTTGATCATTTTATTAACAAAAGTAAAAAAAATCTATATTACTATCATAAATATTATTTTTTAATTTATTCGATTTATTTCTAACCAATTTCTACCCACGGATGACGCTCCGAAGTTAAGACGTGAAAGCGTAACAAGCCAACAAATCTACAAATCAACAAACAAACACCCTTCCGCATGTATAATATTAGTAAGGAGTGATTTTAACCTTACGTTATGAATTCTTGTTTATTTGCCGTAACGTTTGCACTTGACTGACCAATAGCATTGTCTGTCAAGATGTTGAAACTGTCAAAACTATCTGGATACAAAGAGAAACATCGCTATGAAAACCGTGACGTCACAGTTATACGTGAATCTTAACCGATGATTGTAGGAAACCCAGACAAGTACCACTGAATTTTCATGTGTTTATAATATCTCGTGCTGGACGGTGACAGATTACATCGTGGGGAAACCTGCATGTGTCGGATGACCAGGTACAACAGGTGGACTTAGACCAACAGCAACATGTCAATTCGAAAAAAAAAATTACTCGTGACATACGTATCCACCGAACCGCCTTGGAACAGCGTGGAAGAATGAGCTTCAAACGTTATCTTGGCAAAAGAGGCCAGCAGTGGGATATTTATAGGCTTTTATTTTTTTACTTTACTATTTTATTAATAGACATATTATGTTTCGATAATATTTTTTTTTTTCTTTCATTTTTATTTTAGACTCTTAGTGTAATTTTTGCATGTCGTGGTTACCTCAAGTATGGCAACTTTTACCCTTACACCTATTAGTTCGTAAACTTTTAATTTGTTATTATTACTGTATGTCATGTTGGTGATCCTAAATAAATAAATAATAAATGTTGCCATTTCTGCGTAATACCAGTTCTATTGCAGATAGTTTATTTTGCTTAGTAATGTATATCGTGAGAGAAAGAAAAATGAAATGCTGTATAGCCTTATTTCAAAGTTAAGTCTTAAATAAAAATCTCAGTAGAGAACACACTATTAATTCAATTTAGACTAAAATAGCATGACTAACTCATAACGATTTAGTCTAGTCATTAACAATAGACTATTCCTAGAAATCGATTATACCGTTTGTTTGTTTATTAATAAAAAAAATATCAATTATAATTCAAAAAGTTTCTTTTTTATTTTAATTAATATAGTGTTGCTAATTTTTTTTGTTGTGTCTACGTTAGTCGAGTGCAAATTGTTCTGCCAATGACACGTATAAAAGAAATGACATATGAGATCAATCGGTTTCAAATTTCGAACTGTTTTACGGTGATGAGTAGAAACTATGGAATACATTACATATCTAGACCATGGTGATTAAATGAATTAATTTATTGAATACAATATATAAATAAAATAAAAAGTAACAATCATTTTAATTTATTTCTGACAATAAATTTAATTGAATATTTAATAAATGGAAAGTAAACTAATGTCAGACGACGTTTCATGTTAACAGGACGTTTTATGTCAGAGGGAAGATATTCATATAAAGAATCTTGGAGCTTAGGAGTGCTGTTATTGCACCAAAATGAAAAGTTAAAAAACTTTTCATTTTAATTCATTCTTTTCATTTAATTTATTAGACAATAAAAGTGAAAAATCAATGTAGATAAATGAAATATTTTACTGTTTTTTTTTATGGTATTTGGTTTCATCGGTGTTTATTTCTTAATACATACATAAAAAAACATATAATTGTAAGTACAAGTCGACATTCAGCCAATTAATTTATGATGTTATGTGCACAGGCTTATTGAAACATCGAACCAAAAACGACATTAGAAAGTATGACTGTAGAACTGATAAGTTGGTGGTAATTGATCTTAAGTCTTCAATATCTTAATGAGGCGGTAATTAATGCATTTAGGAACTAGATCAATTAGCGTTTTTTTTAGTTGCAATTTCGAATTATCATGCTGACGTTATCGCAATCTCATGTTGAAATTTTTAAGAAATATACATATATTCAGCATTTGCAGCGAATTTTGGAACAGATTATTAAGCACTTAAAGCGGCAATATAACATTAACGAACTTTTACATAATAATTAATTTGAATAAAGAACTTCAAATCGATTCGAATTTCAAATCAATACAACGGTTATCGTTTATGCTAAAGTTCCATCTGATCAAGTCTGCTGCGTGTCCCTCACACATAGAATGCCAAGCGATTCGAATTGTTTCATTTAAAAATTTGACAATTAACATACAAAACAAATAGTTGCCATTACATAAAAAAAGAAACTCGTCGTTTTAAAACGTTACATTAGGAACGCGTTCGCAATTTAAACTGTTTGGTTGCGAAATGTGATGTGTGTTACCAAACATTGGTTAAATCTAGACTGCACAATGACTTTCGAGATAATTGTTATTTTAATTATATAAATATCTTTTAAGATTATTTTTATTGAGAGTCGACGCAGACATCAGATTATGGCAAGTGGTCAAATTTTGTCTATATTTTGCTTCATGTCAGTAACTAATGAATGGCTAATTTTAATTCGGAAAATCCAAATCACGAATGATCGTTTGGCTTAATTGCAAATTGCGAAATGAAGTTGTTTAATGCTTATCAATGTGTTCTGGCTCTATACTTAAAAGTCAAATCTTAATTAACAATTTTAAATTACAATCAATTATTAATTATAATACAATTTATGAGACAGTAAAAGTGATTAGATAATTTAGATAAATAAAATACTTATGGTTATACTTTTTTGTTATATGTGATCCATTTATTTTTTTATAGTATAGGTAGGTGGCCGAGCAAATGTGCCACCTGATGGTAAGTCACCAACGCTCATAGAGATTGGCATTGTAAGAAATGTTAATCTTCGCTTACACCAATGCGCCACCAATCTTGGCAACTAAGATGTTATGTCCCTTGTGCCTGTAATTACACTGGCCCACTCACCCTTCAAATCGGAACACAACAATAACAAGTACTGCTGTTTTGCGGTAGAATATCTGATGAGTGGGTGCTATCAACCGAGACGAGTTTACACAAAGCCCTACCACCAGTAAAAGATACACTTTGATGCACTTTTTATTTTTAATATAATCTAATGGTACGGTAAATCTGACATGATCGGAAATATTTCAGGCGCAGTGAAAACGGTTTAACTTAACGAGGCACAGGGAAACACCAACAATGTAACATACTCATGCTGATCGACTGCGGTTTGAACCCAGGACTTCAAAACTAGCCTATTAGCTAGCTTTTAGAACAACGAGGCAGACCTTAGGTTTACATATATTCCGTAACCGTAACAGCCTGTAAATGTCCCACTGCTGGGCTAAAGGCCTCCTCTCCCTCTTTGAGGAGAAGGTTTGAAGCTTATTCCACCACGGTGCTCCAATGCGGGTTGGTGGAATATATATTATATAAATCTATTTAATACAACGAATAAATTCTCTAAGGATGTAATGGCTAATTATATAAAAAAATAGAAACGTCGATCCTAACAAATTGTTACGTGAGCGAGTAAAAGTGAAAATGTCTGTTACAAATGAGTTGCCATTTTAGCGTAGTTATGGTTAGATCGTGAGGTAAATATAAATTAAATTAGTTTCATTGGTTTGTTTTAATACGAAGAGAAATAGATGTTACAACATTTGTCATTTGTGTATGTGTGTGTATTGAATAAACACCATTACATAGACGTTTTGTCGCTCCATTTGTGTCTTTTTTTCCGAAGAGTAAGAGATGTTACAGGACTTGTCGTTATTGAATATGTGTATGTGTAAAAAATATATTTTTAATAAATACAACTACATGGACGTTTTATCGTTGCCTTTGTCTCTTTCTATTATTTTGAATGAGTTTATTTTTTGAGAATCTGTGTAAGATACACATGTCAACAAACAATTGAACAAAAATAGTAGATGTAGATTTTTTATTTCGGTTAAAAAATTACTTTCGATTTTAAAATAGGAATATTAATAATTGCGTGAAAAGAGACACAGTTTGTATTTAAAAATCACATCTAGGTCACATTCTTAATGTTTAAAGAGTAAAGTATATTTTATAAACACTCACCTGTATGGCAACACCGTCAACAGAGACGGTGATTTCCACTTTCTTACATTTCGCTCCATCCTTGGTCTCCGATTTTTTCAATTGTTGCGTGAATTGTAACTTTTTAATGGCATCCTTCACGACTTCGATGCCTTTCGGCTGGTCCACTTGCGTACAGCCTAGGAACTGGAACAATGGAATAAATATTTATATGACTTCACTTTTAAGAACGTATACAGATTACTTTTTAGAATATATAAGGATTATTACACTTCAATAATAATGGTTAATTTTTTATGCAGTAGGTAGGTAGGCGAACTGTCATATTGGCCACCAGATGGTAAGTGATTATCACCGCCCAAAGACATTGGCTATGTAAGAAATATCAACAAATCCTTACATCGCCAATGCACCACCAACCTTGGGAACCAAGATGTTATGTCCCTTCTGCCTGTAGTTACACTGTACACACCCTTCTATATAATATTATATACTTATATCTTCTCCGAAACGCGCAGCATTTTCTTTAAGCTAGCCGTTACAAATACATACGTCGTCTTATTTAACTATACATAACGTATATATGTGTATATTTTGTCAAGCAATTATCGGATTATTAGAGTGCACACTGTGCCTTAAGAAGTCAAGTTCCTTGGCCTCTGATTATAACTGCACTCAATCATCAAACTAGAACACAGTATTGATGTTTGCGGGAGAATTGCTGGCAGCTATAAAGAGACGAGATGGCACAATGGTTAGAACGCGTTGATCCTAACCGAAGTTTATGGGGCAAAAGTCATTATAAGTCTGTTTTTCGAAGTTCAGAATTGAAGGAAAGCATCGTAAGGAAACCTGCATGTGTAGGTGGTGGTAGAGATTCGTGCAAGTTTGTCCGGGTAGGTACCGCCCACTTACCAGATATTCTACTGCAAAGCAGCAGTACTTGGTATTGTTGGGTTGCGGTTTGAAGGGTGTGTGAGCCAGTAATTATAGGCACAAGGGACAAAACATCTTAGTTCGCAAGGTAGGTGACGCATTGGCGATGTAAGCTACAATGCCAGTGTGTATGGGTGTTGGTGACCATCAGGTGGCCCATTTGCTCGTCCGCTAACCTATATTATAAAAAAAAGAAAATCAGTCACATGTACCCAACCTGAAATCTACGGTCTTTGCAGGTTCCAAAAGGAGAAGTAATGTTATAAACAGAAGTGGTTTCATTTCACTACCTTTAGTTTAAGCGCTTCCACTATTGGTTTTATACAAATTACTAATTTCTATATATATGTTTATGGATTAGTAATTTGTACATAAATACCACTCATCACGAGATCTCCTAAACCATCACACACGTCACAGTTACTCCTCCCCCGCGTAGACGAAACTCACTAAAAATGGATTATGCCTGAAACCCTTAATAAATACATTTTTCTTCATCAGCTAGTTATAAAACGTTAGCAAGTCATGTTTATTGTATTTACAACTACGTGTACTATAAATACGATACATTAATTACCACAGCACTGTTCTGGACGAATAAGATCAAGGTAGGTTATGTTTGGTTGCGTGATCGGAATTAATTGAATTAATTAGGCACCACCAAACAGGTTGTATATTATATAATATTTATATTAAGTCAGTGTTTTTTTGATTAAGTTGTTCCATGTGGTGAAAATGGATGTTTTATTTTATAGTATGGGTAGGCGGAAGAGCATATGGGCCAACTTTTTGGTATGTGGTTACCAACGCTCATAGACATTAGCATTGTAAGAAATGTTAACCATCGCTTATATCGCCAATGCGCCACCAACCTTGGCAACTAAGACGTTATGTCCCTTGTGCCTGTAATTATTAAATCGTTGATTTAATTTGCGATAGACATTCGGAGTTTGTCATGTGCATTTGGACGTATCATCGCGTAAATTGTGAACAAGCGTCAGATGAATTTGGTAAATTTTGACCAACATGGAGTGGATCAGCGTGGAATATATTGGCAAAATCTTCTTGATAATAGGAAAACTTTTGTAAAAGTAAGCATTTATGATCTGCCAATTTACTATTTATTTATTTATTTTCGATTCAAACGGGAAATGCTGCTTGCATTCTTGTCACTCTATCTCACTGCGTGGATAACGCAGTCACGATTTGTACAGTAGTTATTTTTAATTTTCATTTGTATATTTTTAAGGATTTCATGCAAATATTATGTTCAATTTACTTTAATAAGGAGTTTAACAGATAACTCGCACGATCATGAAATGTCAGAATGTTGATATGCGTCATGGTCGATAGTGAAAATGTAACAATTATATTTTAAAGGATACACGAATCATAATAGTGTAAGTCGGCTCTCAAAATCACGAGTGAGATACCGAGTGAGTTCTTACAGAAAACCACTGCAATAATTACTTACAAATAAAAATATATTAAAAGTGGACATTATCATTAGTAGCCGAGATGGCCCAGTGGTAAGACCACGTCCACGACCACTGAATTTTCATGTGCTTAATTTGTGATTATAATTCATCTCGTGCTTTACGGTGAAGGAAAACATCGTGAGGAAACCTGCATGTGTCTAATTTCACTGAAATTCGGCCACATGCGTATTCCACCAACCCGCATTGGAGCAGCGTGGTGGAATAAGCTCCAAACCTTCTCCTCAAAAAGAGGAGAGGAGGCCTTTAGCCCAGCAGTGGGACATTCACAGGCTGTTACGGTTACGGATATCATTAGTAGAATTAGTAGAATTGAATATGTAGAAGTTTAACTGTTTAAATGCAAAAGTAGAAAGCTGAGAAGACTTTTACCCAAAAAAAAATCGTGGCATTTTATCTAGTATAATATAACACAATAAGTTCTATATATTTCGTGGAATATAAATCTTTGTCAAAGTAAATTACGTCATAACATCAAGCATGTTTTTTGTAAGTGTAAAGCCCAAGGAACGTTTGGTTGCGTGATCGGACCTAATCAGGCATAAACAAATAAGGTCAGCATTATGCAATTGTTATATATTTATGCAATCATATAATTATCATGTAATAATCCTTTGTTTTGATGATTTCCATTATGTATTAGGGTTTCTGTGATAATTAATAGCGATTGTTTGAATACAATACATATGCGTATATATTCTTCAATACATAGTCAAAAGTATAGTCTATTCCATTGATAGAATGAGTTATACTATTACTGGGATGTAAGGGCTCGTTAGCCTCAATAATAAATAGTAATCGGCATCTCGGTAATTGTGCGAAGTTTTGAGATAAAAAATACATAAACTTATGACGCATTTGTCATTTTAAATACATACTAAACACTCTCGCCTTCAGAATGTGGAAGTTTGTCAGAATTTAGTCGGAAAACAGCTTTCTAATGAGCAACACATCACATCACAGCAACATGTTAAGCAAACACTTATAATAGATAAATTAGAGGCTTTATCGCTGGCTGTGATATTGTACTTGAATATGTAAACTAGACTTTTTTTTATAGAATAGGAAGGCGGACGAGCATATGGGCCACCTGATGGTAAGTGGTCACCAACGCCCTTAGACATTGGCACTATAAGAAATGTTAACCATCGCTTACATCGCCAATTCGCCACCAACCTTGGGACTTAACATTTTATGTCCCTTGTGCCTGTAATTACACTGGCTCAGTCACCTTTCAAACGGGAACACAACTGTACCAAGTACTGCTGTTTTGCGGTAGAATATCTGATGAGTGGGTGGTACCTACCCAGACGAGCTTGCACAAAGCCCTACTACCACTAGTAAAAAAAAGACTTGAATTTATTGCAGAATGTAAGGAATTCGACAACAAAAATATAAGAGACACTGATCAATATTACGTCCCATTGCTGAGCAAAGGCCTACTCGCTATTAAGATGGTTTGGAGACTTTTCCAGCTTCTCCCCTGCGTCTTGCAAATTGCACATGTCAGAATTTCACGATGATTTATTTAATCTCATATGGGTAATATACAAATAGCACTCGTAAAAATCTTGGTACTTGTATTGATTCAGTGATCTAGTCTCTGATTTTGAATCATCACGAGTTATTACTGTTTATGGATAATTCTAATATTTCTTACCGAAACGATGAAAGATTTGGGGATTATTTAGTGTAATTCTTGTTAATTAAGTACTTCACTGATACTTGATATAAAAAAAACTTCTTGACTTTCTTTCGCCGGTTCTTCTCAGGGGGTGTTTCTTTTCCGAACCGGTTGAAGTTTCAATTTTGTCTATCAATAAGTAAGTGTTAAGCATTACACCATTCATGTTACATAAAATATATTGTTTTTTTTTTGATAAATATAGTACCAGATGCTATTACGAGACTTTCTTACGTATTCTAAATAAACCATTATAAATTAATTGCGTTATACATAATCATCTGGAAATGCATTCTACGCCCCCATCTCGATAACGCCATCTGTACAGCGATACACACACGTGTACGATAAATGTTGATATGGTCTTTTGTTATAAATAAATAAAACCTTATTAACAATAAATGTAAAAATTACAGTAGTTATAGTTCGTTGTTCTGGTGTCTGTTTGAAATTGTAATATTCTCTATAATATTTCATAATTATAATCATTAAACTTTAATGACAGATCTGAGCCGGATATTTGTAACAAAATATTTTTTTCAGACAATGAATTAAAGGAGAAATTGCAAAATAGCTCAAAAATTAAAACTCGCTTAATGAAGACACGATTAGAATCGCTTTCCGAAGGTCGTCGGGGCACATTTAGAGCTGGTGGTTGGTGCTTGCAAGCCTCTGGTAGCGAGGATGTTTGTTATGCTAGATATTATAGATAATCATTGAGAGTTAGCAGATCCCGATACCAGGACTAAAGACAGAGCACGAGAAGATTTCAAAAGAACACCGTCAAATAACTCATATCCTCTGTCCTTGTTTTCATCAATACAATGAATAGCTCCATCTTACTCTAATACCTTTTAACATCCTTCTCCTAGTCAACATTAATACTAAGCCCGATAGAAGTTCGAAAAAATAGAGCAAACAAATGAACAAGCGAAAAATAATAACATATAATGTCTTAGAGAGTAATGTATTACATTTATAGAACATTTATCACACAACCTTTTTTTTCTTATTTAATTTAGGGACTTTTGTCCTACACAGGCACAGTCCCATTGTTCCTTCTATATTTTGTAACATCACTTATTATTTATTGCTATTAGATGAAATTTCAGGAGCATCCCAGCAGATTCTGATAAAGGATCTGATAGAATGCTCTGAACTAATCCAACATCGATCAAACAGACTTTTAAATTACTCAAGAGTAACTTTCTCTGATTCTGTGTCTTGACAAATGCAACTTAAGGTCTATAAACCTCGAAGCTTGAGGAGCTTGCACAAAGCAACACCACTATTTGTTAAAAAGGCCCAAACTGTTGCTGCAAACAAACCCTAAGTCTAAAGTATCAGGAATTTCTAATTGAAATAATCTTACATTTGAAAAATTATTGCGCACTAGTCTGATTGAGGAAGGTTGTGTAACTTCACGGTACTGGTGCGCTCTTAATGAGCGGAGCGGTAACCATAAATATCTAAGAATCTGGTAAATAGCAGACAAATTATATGTGAAACGGTATAAATGAAAAACACCGAACTACTCGTACTAATTTAACTTCAATTAATTTTATATATTATCTATAACGTAATATAAGAAAATTATAACGTCAGTTGTATGGATTTTTTTATTTGAAATATATTATTATTATTATTAAAAATATATTAGTATTAAACACTTAACTATTTTTTTTATAGAATAGGAAGGCAGACGAGCATATGGGCCACCTGATGGTGGTCACCAAACGTTAGCCATCGCTTACATCGCCATTGCGCCACCAACCTTGGAATCTAAGATTTTATGTCCCTTATGCCTGTAATTACACTGGCTCACTCACCCTTCAAACCGGAACACAGCAATACCAAGTACTGCTGTTTTTAGAATATCTGATGAGTGGGTACCTACCCAGATGAGTTTGCACAAAGCCCTACCACTAGTTAACTAATTTTATATAGGAGTTAGGTATATAAAAGCACCCCTGCCATGGTTCAAGTTTGTTTCATATCAAATTTCATTAAAATTGGTTCTGTGGTATGTATACGTGAAAAAGACGTATATAGAGTTACTTTCGCAATTATAATTTTAGTATATATGTAAAGATACCACGGTTTCGGTATTTTGATTCTACCGTGAAGATTTTGCAAGAAACACAATAGGTACCCTCTAAAAATCAATATCGATTACAAAATTATATCAATAAAATACGACAGGAAACTCAGAAACTGGTAGTGTTCCACCCCTTGCAGTTTTTATCAGAAACTTCGAACTAGAACGCTTCACGGACTTCCACAATATTGGGGTGCTAATACGGCTTCGCGCTGTTTTCTGGTAGAATGGTGGCACAAGGTACAAAGTTATGAGGTCCTGCGCAAACATTCCAAAATGTATCCAAAAGAGAACCGATAGACAAGTGATTGTGGTGATGGTAACATAGCTAGCATTCTTGCCTCCATTACATGCGTTTACGTTTCGTACAGTAGTTATTTTTAATTTTCATTGTAAATTGTTTATATAGGTCTAGATTTATTATAAACTTACTGTCGTTACAATTGTCTCTAATATATGGTATAGTTGAAGCCGAGATGGTCTAGTGGTTAGAACGCGTGAATCTTAACCGAAGCACCACTGAATTTTAATGTGCTTAATTTGTGTTTATAATTCATCGGAAACCTGCATGTGTCTAATTTTATTGAAATTCTGCCACTTGTGTATTCTACCAACCCACATTGGAGCAGCGTGGTGGAATAAGCTCCAAACCTTCTCCTCAAAAGGGAGAAGAGGCCTTAGCCCAGCAGTGGGACATTAACAGGCTGTTACTGTACTGTATAGCTAGTAAATAAACGTACCTTGACTAAATACGCAACGTGGCCCTTGACGAGTGCATCTGGCGCGTGGATCCAGTTTCTTCCGTTGGGGGCGCCGTTCGCCTTGCCCTTACCCTGCCAGAACAGCAGGGTTGACATTCTGAAACAATATAAATTTTATTATATAATTAAAGTACTTCAAAAAATTAAAGAACTATATGACACCTCTCTTTGTTTTACCAGAAAATCATTTCAATTATTTTTTAGTTAAAATAAAGGTAGAAGTTATAATATTTAGAAAATATTAGTTAATAAAGTATCTCAATTAATTATGAAACACAAGATTTAATCAATAAACAAAAGAAAACTTTCAATCCATTGTTCAATCCATAAATATAATAATAATAATAAAATTGCATTATTACACTTCAGCTCAATCGGTTGTGTGGGACTTGTTTAAAATCCATTTACAAGATTAACCCACACATACGTACATATCGTTAAATAAAAGCTTTAAAAGGATAACAAGGTTTATAGCAATTTATATTACATAGAAAATATAAAAATAATTAATTACATTAAGGACTTAAATTAAAACACCTTGCCCTTTGAATAATAGTATAAAAAAAACAACAAAGGTTGTAGTAATTCCAGTGCTACTGTTTGCCCGCCAAAGTTGACAAGCTGGTTGATTATTCAGAAACGAGCAAATGGCATTATCCCATTGTAACAAGCTGTTTTTAATCTTAAATAGGAGGAGCTGACAAACTGGCCATCTAAGGGTCACCGCCATCACATTGGTACTAAAAGAAATATCAACCATCCTTACTTATCCACCGTTTAAAACAGAACACAACAATAATAAGTATTGCTGTTTAGGGGTACAATATATGATAAGTGGGTGGTGCCTCGGATGGGATTTTACAAAACCCTACCCCCAATCAAATTCCAACCTGGAGCAAGTAATTGTCAAATCCTAACCAATATCATAAATGCGAATATGAGTTTGTTTGGTTGTTACGCTTTAAAGCCTAAACCACTAAACCGATTTTAAAAATTCTTTCACCGATGGAAAGCTACATTATCAGCGAGTAACATAGGCTACAATTATTCCCACGGGAATGGAAACTGCGCGGGTGAAACCGTGGGCAAAACGCTAGTACATAGAATATTCAGTGCAACGTATAAGATAACGGTTAAAATACCAGTTTACATATATATATGTGGCAAGAATATAATAGAAATCGTAAAACTAAAACTCATTATATTATTGTAAAGATTATTATATAATTAAAGGGTAACATTATTATAATATTATATTTATAAAATTTAAATTGATATGATCTTATAAAATCGATTAAACTCGTTCGAATAATGAATTACGTAAAATCCAATATCCATTTATATGTTTTAGGAGACATACACAGTGGGCGTTTGAATACAATATTTTTACACATTTTTGACGGGAGTAAGCCGCGCGCTTTTCGTTAGCGATCGCTTCTCTCGCTCTTACGACTGGGTTAGAGTGGGAGGAGCGATCACTGTCAGTCCAGGCAGCAAGAGACGCGAAAATAAGCGTTGTTTGATTTTTTAAATGTCGTAATTATTATGGTGGTGGGAGGGCTTAGTGCAAGCTCGTCTGGGTAGGTACCATCCACTCATCAGATATTCTACCGCAAAACAGCAGTACTTGGTATTGTTGTGTTCTGGTTTGAAGGGTGAGTGAGCCAGTGAGTAAGATTTTATGTCCCTTGTAAAATCTTAGGCACCAAGGTTGGTGGCGCATTGGCGTTGTAAGTGATGGCTAACATTTCTTACAGTGGCAATGTCTAAGGGCGTTTGGTGACCACTTACCATCAGGTGGCTAATATCCTCGTCCGCCTTCCTATTCTATAAAAAAAAAAACTGAAATGCATTTTATTTCAAGTGAGTGTCGATCAAAGGGCGCTGAAAGACAATCTCGCTCTAAACTGATCGAAGTCCACGGCCGACGCTGCTCGAGACCGTACGTGATAAGCAAATAGTAATATTTATATTGGTGTAATTAGCTAAAAGGCTGTGCAACAGAGGTAGCACCGTTTATTATACCTTACTACATTTTGAACGCTACACCGCCCAGATTATTTTCACGCCAAAAACTGCTTTTTTTAAACGTGCTAAACGTCCAGTCCGAAAGGGGCCTTATAAATAAATAATATGTAATAATCAATAAAGTTTCGTAATGAGCAATGTAGATGCACACGTGGAATTAATTGGACCTTCGTTATATCGCTTCCATAGTTATTTTCCTTTTATTATTATAATATAATATTAATCAATTTCTATGTAACCAATAATGGAATTGTACATTACATACCTTCTTCTATTAGTTTAATTACACAATATATACAGTACAAAATAATATAAATATTAAATAACATGGAAAATGTATACATAATCATATAAGTATATATTTTTTTAAATGACGTTAAAACATTACCTTATAGTCCATTATCAAATGATTGTTATAACTATGATTATGTATTGATGACGTTATTAAACACCACCGTTTCGTATTTATAAGATTCTGGATAGAACGTTTGTATTAACAAACATACAAAGAAAAGATTTTTTTTTTACTAGGAACTTTCACGGGATTACAAAGAACAACTCACTAAAGTTTCGACACATTGAAATAAATGGTTTAGCAACGCAGAGAGGACGTACAGACATTTTTATGTATTAAGAATAATATATGATTAACGCATGTTCGCGTATATAAAGATTTTTAATACCATCAAGTTGTATAAATATCACTGTTTATGTATAAAGGTTGAATAAGCCAGTGGACTTATTATTAGCACATAGGCTATTTGTCTAAATTGTCCTCAGTAATAATTTAAAAAAAAAATAGTGGTTCGCTGTCAACTTTACAATATCAAAATGTCACGATTGAGAAAAAGCTCATATTACTTCGAGATAAGGTTCAAAATCCTATTTACAATTAGTCGTGATCGCCTGACTCAAAGTATTGTGTACTTATGTACTAATTGTTGATTATCTGTAAATTAATCACGAAGCATCAAGGTCCAAGCGTGTACAATACTATTATATAGCTAAGTATATAATGTGTACTTATATACTTTATCGAGTAATTATTAAATAACATTTCTTGCTTATAACAATACTTAGACGTTTTGTTTCCCGCCAAAATTTAAAAAAAAAAGCTCAGGTTAACCGGGGTGAATGGAGACGGACTTAATTTTTTTTTATTATTTAATTATATTTTTATAATAAACTTACATGTTATGCGTGATTATTTGCAAAATATGTTAAAAAACCGATGTTATTAAGAACCTTAAAATATGGTGACAGATTCCCTTTAGTATATAAAACTAAATAATTATATTATGACACCCACCTACAAATTAACATTTGAAATTAACATTTCAAACATACTATAAATTGTTTATTTTCATTGGCAACATTTTTATTATAATTCACGAGACAACCCTGTTAAATATACCCTTCCTTGTCTGATGTATCTTGATACCCGCTTTCCGTCCTTATTCAATAACAATGATGACGTCCTGGTCGGTTGCCCACTGCGTAAGTACAACTGCACTCTCTATTTCTCTATTCTTATAATCCGATGCAACCGAAAAAAATAGGTACAGGCGCAGCACACTACTAACACTGTAATGAATATTTGCTGGGATGAATAAATGATGTCAAAGACAGTACAAGATACAATAAAAATTAAAAAAACTATAACCCTTTTTTTATTGAATCTGTCAATCAAAAGTGACATTTTTAATAATTTTCGTACGGAAACAGAAATATTTATTATCTTTGGAGTTTATGACTTCTACGGGGTTTTCTACGAGCCAACCTGAGTTGCAACCGTTTATGTGTTCCAGTTTAGATGCCGAGTGAGCCAGTGTACATTATTAAAAAGTGGTTAATCTTTCTCACAAAGATAGTATCTACGTGCTGTGATTTTTTTGGGCGAACTTACCGTAAGTAACTAATTTTGTTCAGCCTTCGTTAAATTAATCAATAAAACAAAAAAATGACATATAGTGTGTACTCATATTTTTTGTTAAATATAATCTGTGAAAATATGTAATTATTTTTAAATTCCCGCCGACATGACTCAAGATGATTAAGCCAACTCATTCCAAAAGTTCATCGTCGCAGCCTTGACACTCACTTGAATATCAATGTCTCATTTATACTCTATCATGTTTGCAAACATTTTTATTTACTTATATTTTAGTGGTTTCCTGGTAGGAGTGAAAGAGAGAAACAATATTCAATTGCTACGTACTAGTGAAGGGTTTAGATGAAGTTATTTAAAAAAAGAACCTGCATATAAACAGTAAGTTTTTCTGTATGAGAATGTATAATTATTATTTTTAACTTAAATTTAAATACGATTTGGAAATAAATTGTAAATATATCTCTTATTTCTGCGTATACTAACTATAAAATAAAAATGTTCGTCACATGATTTCGCAAAAAAATTGGAAATATTATGTTTATGACGTAATCGAAAATTGAAAATGGCCATCGATGACTTCTACGTTATAAACAAAGTTAATCCTATATTTTCGAAAATAGAATTTCTATTTTTTCGTTAAACTTCTTAGGACGTGATGTAAGAAAATTATCATCAAGGTATTTGTCACTTTTCTATATAGAAAAAGTTTTCGCTTCCGTCAATTGTATTTAATGAGTTAACCGGGTTTTAATTTGTTTTTTTTTTATCTATTGTGTAACTTCGTACACACTATTACGTATTATTTGACTGTCTTGAACAAACATCTAATGTTTGCTCCACACTGCATTACATGATAACACGTGTATGCGTACACATTTAAATTTTCAAAGAATATACAATTAAAATTTAATGAAATAATAAGAAATAGTTAAGGTGAGTTATGATGACATAAATTATTTATTTTATTCGAGATTCTATGTTGGGGTTTTACCAGATTATAATTCTAACATGTTTGTTTTTGCGTCGCAGTCGCTGATCACGCGTGTAATTTAAAAAAATAAAATAGCAAGCGTTTTTTTTTTTTTAATCGTGACACGGAGGCATGTATATTGATCGTTGATAAAAATATATATTAAAAAGAGATTAAAATAACGATATAAGATATAAGTAGTTTTTTTGTAAAATATTTATACAAATAAATCGTGACAAACTTCTAACGTAATGATTACGATTCTTGTTTTGTTTTAAATAGATAATCGCAATGCGCCACCAACATTGGGAACATGACGTTATTTCCCTTGTGCCTGTAGTTACATTGGCTCACTCAAGTCGCTCCCAAAAATCGAATATCGAATAATTATAGCAATTTTTTTACGATTTTTTTTATTTAATGAAGAGAAAAAAATATCAATTGTATAAGTATTTACGTAGCTGCTAATTCTAGCAGCTTTGTCGATTGTCCTATATTCTTACAAAATTATTTGCCTTACGGCTAAACTAAGAATAGGAAGCGAACGAAATGCATTCACCTTCCTGACGCTGCATTCGCTACCGTGCTGTATGCTGATGTCTAAAGGTTTCGAAAAATTATCTTCCGTATAAGCCAAAAAACATTTTAAATAATATGTTTGTGACGTCATCGAGAATATAATATGGCGGACGATAACTTTTACGTCGTTTTAAACTTATGCTCAATGCTATCCTATACGTTTGGTAAATAGGATTTCTATATTTGTTTTAAACTTTTAAGGGCGTGTTATAGAAAGGTTATCATCGTATCGAGGTCGTAAAATATGATAATTATCATATTTTTAATATTCAGTGATCATTAAATTGTGTAAATTCTTAACTCTTTAGATCGCAATCACAATTGTAAAACAATTGAATTAACTACACAATATAATATTGTCGGATTGAATACTAAATGTTCTAGCAGAAATTTACGACTGTTTTCTGCTGAGTTTCGAATTTGTTCTTACAGAATAGACTTAAAGTAACAGCCTGTAATCGCCTCACTACTGGGCTAAAGCGGAAAGCCTACTTTTCTTCGTTGAGGAGAAGGTTTGGAGCCTACTCCAACACGATGCTGTGGGTTGGTGGCAGATTTTCGTCCGTCAGATGCAAGTTTCCTCGCATTGCTCTCCTTCACCGCCGAGCACGATATGAATTATAAAAACAAATTGAGAACAAGAAAATTCAGTGGTACTGGTCCGAGTTCAAATCCGGAATCATCGGTTAAGTTTCTCTTTTTTTTTTATTGTATAAGTAGGCGGACGAGCATATGGGTCACATGATGGTAAGTTGTCACCAACGCCCTTAGACATTGGCCTTGTAAGAAATCTTAACCATCGCTTACATCGCCAATGCGCCACCATCCTTGGGAACTAAGATGTTATGTCCCTTGTGCCTGTAATTAAACTGGCTCACTCACCCTTCAAATCGGAACACAACAATAACAAGTACTGCTGTTTTGCGGTAGAATATCTGTAAGTGGTTGTTTCCTACCACCAGTAACCACTGGACTGGATTCTCATCTTCTAACCACTGGACCGTCAGGTTTCTAGAATGCTATTCAATTGAAACTCACTTCGTATGTCACTCGTGAAATATCGAATACCAATTAGCGTTGATACGATATTTTAACGTGTGTTAAATATTATAATCAATGTCACATTGCTTTTTGACATTTCACTGTCTTATTTTGCGGTTACTTTTAAGCTGGTTTGGAAATAATAACCCAGAAAACAACAGTACCCCGTTGACACATTACAAGGCACGAAGCGATGGTTTAAATTGTAATTTTAGATTGTAACGGTGAAGCTTATGTATGGAATGTATAATCGGCCACGTATTGTTTAATGGCGTCTAAGCCCTTCGTCATTTGAGCTATGTTAAATATGCGATTTACATGCAATAATGCATGTATTTTATATCTAAAGAAACATCCATCAAAGATACCGATTGTGGCTTGTCGAATTTTAAATATAATCGATTATTAATTGTAATATATTTACAAAATCGAACGCTATTACTAAAATATTTGAATTATACTGGTTAGAGTTTTAAGAAATTATTCTACTAACCAAAAATCAATACTTAGGTACAAGACAGTGTACACAATATCAGGAATATATTTTTAGTGCCAATCTATGGGCAATGTCAGGCCATAAAGGAATTCGGGATACGAAGAATACATTCTTTTATTCCAAATTCAAACTATTCGAAAATTCTACTATGCTCTTTAGATAGCAATCACAATTGTAAAACAATTGAATTAACTACACAATATCAGATTGTTGGATTGAATACTAAATGTCGCAGGTGTTCTAGCAGAAATTTACACCTGGCAATTATTGCACTACAAAAGAGATGTTTACATGTACATATATAAATCGTTGTTGGTATATATGTTTGAGATCACAAATCCACATCGTTTGACCAATTACCAGGAAAATAGAAATATGCAAATACATGTACTTTTTCTTGTACGTAGAAGGTTACCTTACCTATTATTTTTACTATGACAATTGGTATATATATACACAAGCAGGATAACGTTTGCTAGTAAAATAAAAATATTTATTTACTTTTCTTGCTATTAAAAGTGTATATTATAAAACCAAGCTTAAAAGCGTTGCATCTAATTTTACTTTCATAATTAGTCAAGACAAGTTACAAACGCTCCCAAGAATGTACCAGGACTACATAACCAAAGAGAGCTTACCTTTGCACTAATTCCAAACGCAGTTCATCCGTAAGCATGTTCCATAATTTACTTCAAAGAAAATCAACACTAATGTGTTTAGTAATACGGATTAAATTTGTTTAAATAAAGCCCGTCTTATGACGTTCTACAAACAAACTAAATGCCTAGTGTAACTTTAAATAAAAAGGACATTTAAAACTCTAATGATACGGTTGCAACTTGTTTAAATAACACGAGAGTTACGACGTTCTAAAAATAATATAAACGCTGAGTTCCGTACTTAGCACGGGCTGATACGGCGGCGCTGGGCACACTGATGCAAGTATACGTTCATTCACACTTGAATCGGGGTAGGGATGTCCAATACGTTGTATCGATAAAAATATTAAATAAAATATAGTTCATATAACATCATGTTTTATTTTCTCTTTAAATTGTACTTTTAATTGACTTTTGCTCATTGATAATTTGTTGATAGTAAAGTCTTGGGTATTGTTAATGTTATGCCTTATAATTTGCATGTTACTCAAATTAAGTAGCTAAGAGAATTAAGTAATAATATCGAGAAATAAATTGATTAAATTATAAACATTTTGATAACTTTCTGTCAAAACTATCAGTACTAAAAAAGATATATCTTGAATAATAAAAGGATATAAATAAAAACGTCACCATCAAAAGCTTCGTAATACTATAAAATATAATAACTATAAGGTTTAAAACTATTATCGACGCCGGTAATTATAAGTCATATGTTTAATTCGTGTATAAATTGCGACAATGTCGTGAGAAAAGTATCGATAGTCGATAAAATATTTGTCGCTTTCATAATAACACACACACATATAGACCGGGCTGTTTACTGAGCTATCCTTTGACTTGTACAGGAAAAACTAGTGATAAGCAGAATCCACTACATTGGACCTGACATAAAGTTCTTAATACTAAGAGTAAAAGAGCTAAAATGTAACATAAATAGTGTATGCTCTATAACATAAATAGTATACGGAAATTTAAACAGAATATCGTAATTGTAAATGAATGTAATTATAATGATAACATTTTTAAAACAACTTGTCAATTATTCCCGTGATTCCGCGTCATTTTAAATGTAAAAAATAAATTTCTTGTCACCTTATATGACGCGTTGTATAATTATTTCGTTTTAGCAATTCATCAAGAATATTACTTTGTGTTTTTCGATTAAAGAGACTTCCGTTTTATCGATAAACGTCATCATAATTTAAATATAATCAATACACCTATCGATGTTTTTTTATCAATTTATTTACAACACGTTTTTTTTTAACTTGTTTTTATTTCATCTGTGTGTACATAATATAAAAAGAAGAACAAGGTTGCGTTATTCGACTCTATTTATATACTAATATGTATGTAAATCTATTAATTATTATAATATATTTATAAATGAACTAAAGAAAAGTCAATCGAATATTAATCACTATTATTTATCTGTGGTTATAAGGACAAATCATAAGCGATAAATAATTTAAAAAATAGAATGGAACACTACAAAAAATATTTAAAAATGTGTTCCGAGAAGCAAAACTATCAAGTTTAGTGAACAAAACACAAACAATTATGATTATTAATTACACGTCCATAAGGTGTATTGTTAAATTTTAACGTCTGAATTTGTTAGTATTAGGAGGAAGGAAAATACAGGTATTAATTATGAAATTGTAATTTCATATTTACAGCGAAAATTATTTTTTCGTTAATTTTAACTTTTACTAAACAATAAATAAAAAATTGCAATTTTTTTTGTCGAGTCAAGTTTAAAATTAATAGATTTTTTTATTGTTTGGTAGCTATGATGATAGTGTTGCCAATAAAAAAATGGAAAGATTAATAATTTGTTTTTTTTGTCGATTACTGGGCGAACTACTAGTTTCTAAATAAAGGGCCAAATGAAACTTGTAGAATTGAAAAGTTATCAAAGATGAGCCCACCAGCCAAAATTCGTTTTATAACAAATACTAATTTGGACAATTTGGTTTGTTTGTATGTTACGCATCCATTACTCAACCTATTATCATGAAAATTTGCATACACGTTTTAAGTAGTACAGAAAAGTATACAACAAACCTAACCACCTCCCACTCCCCCTCTTACACGGAAAAAGCCGCGAATATAGTATTAAAATATTGAAGTTACTAAGGTACTATAAGTTCTAGGTAACCTACGAACTAAACTTTCAAAGTTTCATAAGACTCTAAATGTCATGAACTATTATCTCTTAAATAGTACAAGTTAGTATGACTCATATTTGACACGACAAGCTAATGTAATCCTTATTCCGTGGCGTTAAGAAAGTATTTCGTTTGTATTTTGTATGTGTGGAATTTAAGGCAGTATAATTTAGCTTAAGGCGATGCTAGTGTATAGATATGTATGTTCGTTTTGGTACTCATATCTCAGAAATGTATACTATACATAGATGTTTACTATGTATGATTATATGTTACCACTAACAGCCTGAATGGTAGACGAGTGACGTCATATTGCTATGTAAGAGTTTAAATTATATGTTTAGTACGAAAAAGTTTATCGATATTTTCAAGACTTCTACGGCTTCTATGGGCTTAGCACTTTTACTTGATATTATAAATTGATTTTCTACTGGCGTAGTAAAATTTAATAAGGCGCGTTGGTAGTTTTTACTTTTAGCTAGCAAATTTATTTTATTTGTCTTGCGAACTGATTTCGAATCACATCTAGATACATCCATACCAAAATGGTATAAGTCAAAATTAATAATAATTTTGTTTTAAATAATTTTTTATTTGAAAAAAAAACACATACACACATTTAGTTTAGGGTAATTCCCCTTGTGATTCTTCCTATACACCCATGCCTGAATGGTATTATTTAGGGAATAATATATTACATAAAGTGGTTTATCGTTATTTTTTACTATGTTAATAATAATAATATCCTGGGACATTAGTCACACACGGCCTTCTGATCCCAAACTAAGCAGAGCTTGTACTATGGAAACCAGACAACTGATATACTACATATACTACTTTACTTTTGTAAATACATACTTATATAGATAATTACACCCAGACTCAGGACAATTAGACATATTCTTGCACACAAATGTCTATCCTGGGTGGGAATCGAGCCTACAACCTTCAGCGTGAAAGGCAAGTATCTACCAACCACACCAACCAGCTCGTCGTATATTTTCTATGTATATAATGAAAACATATACAGTGACAACTTTGATCTCTCTTTCGCACTTAGTATATAAATGTTAAACAGATGACTCAACAACAAAATATTCAATAAAACATATGTAAAATTACCATAATAACGGAGTCGCCTTGCAATAAATATTTATAGTCATGACTTAGAGATCAAAAATAATTTTTAATATAACAAAAAAAAAACGAAAATTTATTCGATTACGGTAAGTTAAGGATAGTTTTTTTTTTTTAATTTAACCTTTAAAAGCTGTGACTTTGTATTTACTTTATCCATTTTATATAAAATGCCTAGATAAACTATTGTCTATTTCAATAACAGGAGGAGTAAGCACATAAACAACTGTGACCTTGAATTAACGCGATATCATTGGTCGAGATTTCGAAAAATCTATGGTGTTCGAAAATGGCGTTTTAAATTCCGGTGGTTGTTTTTCGAATTATGAAATTAAAATTAAAGTGTATATAATATGTTGAATCCAGCTATTACCACATCGCATGGAATATGAAGTACAAGATTTTGAAATGAAATCAAATTATCCTTTATTTAAGTGCTTATAAGGGCTATTTTGAATCGTCATCGTATTGAATTCATTTACCTTATCTTAATTCCTATGATTGCAAAGGATAAGTATTGGTGTTAATGGTTATTACCTCCCTAAAACATATAAGAATACTGAACATATAAGAATACAATCCGAGCCCACGATAAAAATATGTACGTCAAATTAATATTTTACGAATACTATAGCAAAGCCTGGTTCCATCCCGTTCGTGTATACGAGAGTTCGTGTTCGTGTATAAAAACGCCCACGCTAAACTCAAAATGAACACAAAGCGATATTCTTGGTAATTATCATTGCAATCGATTGAACGATATTAAAGCGCTCCAGCGCCATTTAGCGCTGAATTACACGAAAGTGATCAGTGTAAACATTTCCATAAAAATATATTGTATGTAACTTTCATAGTGATCAGGTAAACAGTATCAGTTTATACAAAAACAGTAGGGCTATTCTATAAGAACAAACATGAAGCTCACCGCAGTAAACTTTTTTTTTTTTATAGAACAGGAAGGCGGACGAGCATATGGGCCAACTGATGGTAAGTGGTCACCAAACGCCCTTGGACATTGGTACTGTAAGAAATGTTAACCATCGCTTACATCGCCAATGCGCCACCAACCTTTGGACCTAAGATTTTATGTCCCTTGTTATTACCTATTATTACACTGGCTCACTCACCCTTCAAACCGGAACACAACAATACCAAGTACTGCTGTTTTGCGGTAGAACATCTGATGAGTGGGTGGTACCTACCCAGACGAGCTTGCACAAAGCTCTACCACCACGAACGTGAAATATCAAAAAGTGATATGCGACATTGACCATTATAATCATAACATTTCAAGAATACACGCATCAAAATAGTATATCATATAAGTCGGTTGTCAACATTTCACGGATATCAACACCTATTTTTATTTAAATAATTCATAAATAGTTCGTTTGCTCATGTTTCAAGTCAAAGTGAGTCATGTCAGTGACCAAACAATACCTTTCACTTTCAATGTTTATTACACATTATAAACTGTTAAAAATCTAAATAATTCATAAGCAATATAGATCTATTCTTGATTAATAAAACTTGTATATAACATATTCACGTGTCTTGTCTTGCAAGTTTTTTTTAATTGTAAGATAAATACGTATTTATGAAACATGAATGTGTGAATAAAATTTGTTTTTCGGCCATTTATATAGGTACTATATGTAATCTATCACGTAAAGCCGTTGGTCTTGCGCCTGAACTCTTTCCGGTCGTGTCGGATTGCCGTCCCATCGGATTATGAGAGTTAGGAAATAGAGAGTGCACCTGTGTTTGCGCACACACTTGTGCACTTAAATTTTTCTATTCTTTTTTTGAATTTATTTCTTTACAGATATTTGAGTTCGTGCCTTTTTTGGGTTCAACTTGTATTTTATTAGATACTAGCCGTGTGCTCGATGGGATATTTAAAATCCGAACACCGAATTTTAAACATTGAAAATTTATTGCGCACTTACAAACTTTTATCCCCAATTACACCCTCTTCGGTGATGAATTTAAAGAAAAGCCTTCAACAACTGTCTTTATTTCATTAACCTATGCCTTTATACCAATTTTCATGTTTCTAACATGAGAAATAACGAATTTCTCCAGTTCTATTTATATTATTTATGAAATTATAATAATTAATTATGAAATAATATAAATAGATAAATTGTATATAACAAAGACGAATTTATCTTAATAATACACGTTTGTGTGTGTAATTTAATTCACCATCGTTCTTTATACGTGGTTACTACAAACAGATTAAGTGGTCTGATACAAAACACTATTTCGTGTTATCGGGGACGAATTGGAAAAACTGCTGCAATCATAAGCCACCTCAGTTTATATCGTACCGATTTTTAATCGAACATTTTCTAGTGTTTGTTGCAAGCCAAATTTGCCCTGAATCTGCAGCACGTTTTTCCCGATGAGAACTATGTCATCAGCGAAGAGCATGCTCTCGGTGCCCCATTACGTCCAAAGTACAATACACCCATAATTTTCCATAACAGTCCACTAATTTAACGCTTAACACGTAAAGCGAGTTTAGTTTTCTGTTACGTTTCTGACCTTAAAGTTATATCTGCGATTGTTACATTCAAAAGCTGCGAAACAGGCCATTGTATATGCTACGGTGTCAAATTGAAAGCAATATTGAACCTTATGATTTGGGCAGTAAAGTCCATTTAGTAAATTTAATTTACGCAATAGCAACCGTATACGATGGTTAACCGTTATTTGTACAATTGTATTTTGAATTTTAGAAATCCTGTTCGCTATGGTTTTGTTGTATACATACTTCTTTGATAGTGAAGTAATATAACCTAATTATAAGGAAATGTTGTTATAAAATATATTTTAAGAAGAAAAGTGAAAAAATTATATGCAGATATAAAAAAAAATTGTAACACAAGGCTGCATGGTGCAATACTTTTGCCTTCTCCAAATAGCAACGAATAAATAAATTTGAACTAGTACAATGGCGGTATCTTATTTAGTACAAACACGTAAACATTGACAATTGCAAATTACCACAAATTACCGTCTCAGGGATCTTTTAGATATTACGTATGTATTGTTACATAAAAAGAGTCATTATGCGTTAAAATCGTTTGCTATATATTTTATTACCTCCCAAATTACTGTAGGTATCACGAAATGTGAGGTGACATTGACGTTTGTTTTTTTTTAAATTACGTCTAGTAAAGACACAAATCCTTTTCAATTGGTTTTTACCTGAATTATCATTACCACAGAATAAAAAGATTATGGAATGACAACGCTTAAAATATGAAAGAAATATAAAGTATAGTTCAACAAAAAGCAATTCAAATGAATAAAACTATTGAAAAATATAACAGAAAAATAAAAAAATGACATTTAAAGTTATCATCTTTACCGTTTTTCACATCCATATTATTTATGATCACTATTATAGTGTTTTTTATTCCATCCGTCTTTATCTGTAGTTATTTCGCTAGTTGGCGGAATGATTTTGGGCTTAAACCGCAATAACTTATACCATTAAGTCAGAAAAAAAAATTAGTTCCTTATACATGTCGTCCTTTAAAAAGTCAGTATTCATTTTTTGACATTCACATCAAATGAAATCAAATGTATTTTATTCAAGTAAACTTTATGATAAAGTCATTTTGAATCATCAATACTTTTATTCTACCACCGAAAGAAACAATCAAGAAAAAAGATTACGAAAACCGCATAAATTCTCTTTTAAAAAAAAAAATTACAATTAAAGCTGAAATCCAAGCATCTATATCAAAAAAGTATTTAATCAAATCCCTTTTTTTTTTTAAATCTAATATGCCTTAACAGATACCAATTCCAGATACAATATAATGTTCTGCGTTTGATCGTACATATCAACAATGAATGACAGTATGAATGGTGACCACTACAAATGTTTATTTATAGCGAGTCCCATAATCGTCCGTCCCGCCAGTGCCAGGGCACGAATTTAGCTCGATTAGACTAATAGGATCTGGATGTTGGTCATCGGTCCTGGAAAGGTTCTAAGACAAGTTTGAAGGGAATAAGGTCGAAACGATAATAGGTGGGGAACGAGTTGTACGGACAAATAGTTACTTATACCTTGCCCTGATTCTCAGAGTATTATTAGTATTTACAGCATCAGTGTATATCCGATTCGTACAACAATAGGAGTGAACCCAAATAAACAAATTTGATACAGAATTGACGCGAGATCTTGAATAATGTATGTATGATATTCACTATGGATTCGCGAAAAAATTGCCTGTTTTTAATGTCCGCGAAATTGTAATCGGAACTTCGAAAGTTAATATGGTTGTAAAGAGTTAAGTGGAATAGTGTTTTATTATTAATAAAGGTAAGTTAATCAAGAACTGTTTGTAGTGCGTAATACATCTGAACTATTAGCAAATCGCATGGAATATGTAAATCTACTTTTTTTACCTTTACTCCTCCGATTGGAATAGGGTATAGTGAGATGCTAACATACCCTGATCTTAATCTTGATATAAAGATATTGGGTTTTGCTGTGAAGCAATTTTCCGTAGCATCTTGCGTTTGTTTGGCTTGTATTGATCCTCCGGATAAATTTTCTCAGACCAGATTGCCGTCCCGTCGGTTTATGTGTTAGAGATTAGAGAGTGCACTTGTGTTTGCAAACACATTAATGTGCGTAGTTGCCTAATCAAAATGGTTGTCCTGTCGAAATGAATCTAGAGAATTATAATATTGTTTATACATTACTTCTTTTTATTTTAATCAGTATATATTATGTATATGATATTTAATCCTAAATGTTCTATCCAGGTTTGGTTATTTTACAGTATAATATTTGATTGTTTTTATTTTATTTTAAACAAACACTAGGTAAGTTGGTTAATATTAATTATTACCTCTCGAGTATCTAAATGTACTTAATATTATAATTGGCATTATAATTTTATTTTTTAAGAAATATTTAAAATAAAAATATTTGTAATATAGTAACACTGTCACCATAGATTATATCAAGAAAGATAAGATTTGAAACAGCAGTTTTAAATGGGTAACTTGGGGTTGTGGTTGAATTACGATAATCATAAACCTCAATGATATTACGTAGTACTTTTTGATTTCTTAAGATTTTAATGGTTACACATATTGTTCAAATCGGTGTAAATATTTATGTTAGGAAGTTTTTCAGCGTCTGTAACTTTTTTCATATCTAACTCGTAAAATGTCGTAAGTCGACTTACGGTGATGCGCTATTTTGATGCGTGTTTCTTTTAAATGATACAATTATTGTGGTAAATGTCGCATATCAGTAACATTTGAGTAGCGATCTCTCGAAGTCTGTAAGTCGAACTTGATCGGAGACACCAAAAAATTCGAGTTATAGATTTTTCGACTTCGACTTTTGTCAGCGCATTTTGTCAGGATATGTTCGACTTGTAGAGGTTAAGTTTTAATCCAACTGAATTATAGAATTTGTTAATTGCATACAAATTTATTTTTTCGAGTTTTAGAGGGAAAATATGTACTAAATTTACTTGTAGGGACTTATTATTTCGGCTTATAGAGGGGTTTCGAGAAACGGAGGTTTTGGGGCTTGAAGGAAAGGAAACACAATATTATTTCGGGTTTTAGAGGTTTTCGACTTAAGGATCGACTCGACTTACTGTAATAGTATGAGTAGAATATATTTTTGTTGTAACAGCCTACTTAAATTAAGATTTTTATCTGTAGTATATAATGTATTTAATACTTATTATATATGTGTATATTGTACCGTGAACTTGTAAATGTAAACAGTTTTGTATGTTTCTGGCACCGGTAATGCTGCCAAGGCCAGTAGGGCTAATACGTAATTATAAGCATTTAATAGTTTAAGACGCTTTAATTAACTCGAAATGTGTGATACATGGACTAATAATGGAAATGAATTCTTGCATTTCAATTTTCACCCACTGCCCGAATGAGATAGTTGTTACGTATTTCGAACTAATGATAATATCATAATTTATCTAGTATTTGTTTTGTTTTTCTTTTTAAATTAAATCCGACAAGGCTGAGGACAAATTATATTATGCCATTATCTATGAAATAAATGTTTTATTATTTTATTTATGAAAATATTTTATCTGTGGCATTGCGATTAAAATGAAATGCAAATATTTTCTCACGTATTTAATTTATCTGCGCACACAATGGCGTCATATTCACATAACGTTTATTTTTTATCTATGAAACGGATCTTGTTTGTGTTTGCTGGTATTGATGTTACAGCGTTATCACTATGGGTTATTTTATATTTATTTAATAATATATTTTATTTTTTAATATCCAGTTTTATTACAAACCTCGCTAATAAAATTATTTTTATTGAGCAAGTGTGCCGATTAGCTGTTTGGTGGTCATATTCTACCGCCAAACAGCAATACTTCGTGTTGTTGTACTCGGATTTGAATGGTGAGTGAAACAGTGTAACTACAGGCACAAATGTAAGGAATGGTTAATATTTCTGACAGGGCAAATAACTATGATCGCTAAGTAATCATTACCGTATAAATTTCCCGTCCGCCTTTCTATAATATATAAACACAAATGTGCGGGTATTGAAAAGATTGGACGCCAACGATTGGAGATGTCAAATTAAATAAGAATAAATATGAAAAATTTTCAAGTGACGTCACACGGCACAATGACATACGTGAAAGTAAACTGACCATACTACAGATAATAATTAGCACATAATTTAATATTTACTTAAAATGATTTTATCGTACTAATCATTATATATATTAAAAAACATATATAGTAAGATTAATAAGTCAATCAATAAAATTTTGTGATAGAATTTTTTTTACTTTTGGTAGAGCTTTGTGCAAGCTCGTCTGGGTAGGTACCACCCACTCATCAGATATTCTACCGCAAAACAGCAGTACTTGGTATTGTTGTGTTCCGGTTTGAAGGATGAGTGAGCCAGTGTAATTACAGGCACAAGGGACATAAAATCTTAGGGCCCAAGCTTGATGGCGCATTGGCGATGTAAGCGATGGTTAACATTTCTTACAATGCCATTGTTTAAGGGCGTTTGGTGACCACTTACCATCAGGTGGCCCATATGCTCGTCCGCCTTCCTGTTCTATAACAAAAAAAAAAAAAGAAAACCTACGTTGTACTCAAATTTAAGTTTAATAGACGTTTTACTTGAAAATAAAAACGTAATTTACGAATATAAGACCTCATTTGAGTAATACTATTTTGTTGTAACATTTAGATGAATCCTCATTGGTTGCATAAACTATGATTACAATAGTTAAACGAATATTCTTTACTAAAAGCACTTAAATATAATTAAAAATAATTCTGTAATTATAAAAGTGGAGATGAAATATTTTGAGCATTTTTGTTTGTTTCATAACTCAATTAATGTCGAGGTTAATTGTACTAATTAAGTTATATCAAGATTATTTTAACTTTAATTTTAATTGAAGGATTACAAACTAAGAAGTTATACTGGAAATGACGATACGTTTTATGTTTTTTTTTTTATAGGAATACAGACAAGCAAATGATCAGTTAGATAGGGAACATTTTATGCTTATAATTTATGTTCGCTTGTATATTTTTGAATTAACTGTATTTTTTTGCACACTAAATATTTATTTGCATTTCATTGCGTTTTTGATATGGAATGCTTTTATATACGACGTTAGTATAATGCATATATGACGGACCGGTTGGCGTGGTTGGTAGACACTTGCCTTTCACGCAATTGTGGGTTCGATTTCCACGCCATCTAAAAGATTCTCTTGTGGCATTGTACTTAAGACGCTGGCACTATTGCCTCTCTGCACCGCTAGACTCAGCCTTTGGGCTAAATAAGCGCCAGCTCTTGGGTCACCAGAAGTGTGGACCAGTTTCTTAGAAAGATCTTTTATGTTTTTTTTTTGTATCAGACGATCATGGATGTTTTGTGTATTATAAAAATGTCTGTACATTGTTATAACTGTTAGATTAAAAAAGAAATACTTTTAAATGCCTAATATAAATAACAATATGAAGATACGACGTTTTGCTTCGGAAGTAGTTAACAGTTAATTGTAGTAATTTTCAACAGGGCCAATTCCGTTTTTTAAATATATTTTTCTTTTATTTATTAGTATCATCAAGGTCATGTTGTTTAAATGATCGTCGTCCAAAACCATTCGTAACCTAAATGAATATCATAATAAAACTGACAGAAGTAAAATTTAGACTAATGTCTGTTTAGCGTTTTAGGGAGGGGGGCGGAGATGTTACATATATCCTTTGGGTTTCCTCCCTTGGGGTTTAAGCTTGCTTCAAATCAAATTTCATCAAAATCGTTTGTGGCGTGCGTGAAAGCTTAACAGACGGACAGTTACTTTCACATTTACAATATTAGTATATAGATATATAATGTTTTCTTATACTAGCCGTTTATATCATAAAGCAATGTGTGTGTGTGCGGATTTCCATGCAACTAATGAACTTGTTTGCTATCGTATTTTAGCTTTTTATATGTATTATATAACGTGGCGATAAACTGACTGGGAACAGCACTAAATTGCCGCACGAATTCACTTAGAAAGTATTTTTTTTTATTATATTAGACGATAAACTTGGCAACATTATTTGTATAATTAATAGAAATTTTTAATCTGCAATTTAATTCACATTTCTAATCTGTTGAAGGTCAATTGTAACAAGATGGCGGTTGGCGCGAAAATAGCGAACCGTTTGAGGTTAAAAGTGAAAGAAATCACGCCTTCCATTGTTATTACAATGGGAACTGTCGTCTACTTAGATTCGAGGTAAACGGCCTGCGGTTAGTGATAAAAATTAAGATGTTCTAGACATTTCTAGATGGCATTGCTAGAAAAATAATCGTTTCAATAAATACTTACTTCATTTTAATGTTATCGAAGAAAATAATAAGTAAAGTATATATTTGTTATATAACATTTATATTCTTTTTAATATGTATGTCTGTATTTTGTATGAGTGCACATATATAATTATAAGTGTTCATTTTGCAAATTTACGCGTCTGTAGCTGACATCAACGCAGCAATTAATCATTAAGTGAATAATGACGGGCTGTATTAAAAATATTTAATTATTGTGGAAAAATTTAGCATCACTAAATGTAAAGATACAAGTTCAATATATAAAATAAATATTAGATTGTTTTTTGAAGTAAAAGTTTAAACAATGCCAACCTTCGAAGCAAGAGAGGAATGAATAGGATATCCTGAAGGCTGTTGCAGGCAACAGTGACGATATGTCAGAATCGTGAACACAATCTGATAGCAACGTCAGTGTCGTGCCTTTGAGTTATTGAAATCAATTTGAAAATAGAATTTATTCAATTTTAATTTTTTTTTTGTTATAGTTCGTGATAGAAAAAATATTTTTTTTATCTGTATTTCGAAATGATATCATGAATAAAACTTGAATAATATGAAATATGATCATTATAGATGCTAATCAGTGTTTGAGCGTTTTGAGTTGTTTTTCTTATTTTGAATAAAATTAAACGTTGTTTACGCAAAAATATTATACGTTTTTCATACAGATAGCCTTTATTTACCCTCCACAAGGTAATCAAATACATCCATGCAACAAAAGAATTGTTGCCAAGATGTTTTTATAATAATTACGTATTATTTACAAACCGTACAGTTTAAATGTTTTACAATAAAGCCTTACGCTAATAACGATAATAAAAAAAAAATTAAAAGGTTATTGATTCGTAAGACATTTTTTTCAGTGTCACTTTATGACATAACAAATTATTGATTACGTATTACGAATACATATTTTACTACCACGAAAAAACGGTCGATTTTCGCGTAACATTATTTGCACTTGTGACGTTATTATAATGTGTAATTATGAAGTTGATGTTTATTTTTATAGTTAGCATCGTTTTGTCGTGTTAGCGAATATATGGCCTAGACATAGTTCGAGTTTGATGCCAGTATTATCATCATATTATATACCTACCGACATCTTATGTAGTCTTTAGCTATTTTAGTCGAGTTTTAAATGATAACTAAGAGCAGTGATACTAAGGCGGTCTGTTGCATCATCGGCAGCTTTATATTTTTATTTTATTTGTTTTTGTTATTTTAATTTTAGTTATTTGAGTGCAATTAAGAATATATAAATAATTTTTTGCAGCAATTAATGTGCAAGTGTAAGATTTTTATTTTGATTAAGTGGGACCGAATGTTGTTAAATTATTAACGATTTTAAGATGATATATAAAAATATATATGTTTTTTTTTCTCATAAATATCAATTCTATCTAAAATAATATTTTATTTAAAAAAATATTCGCATATGATATAAGCCCTCGATACTTAAAAACTATTGTATCATATATTTGAATATATAGTTTTAGAAAATCCTTAAAGGTATAGTTTAACGAATTTAGAGATATTTAAATAAAGCATCCAAAGATTATTAATTATCTGTATTTTTTACTACGTCCGAAAATATAAAAGATTAAAGGAACTTGTGTTTTTTGTAATAAGTAATAAAAATCTATCCTTCAAAAAACAAACCTCATATTAATTTTAATGATAACTCATTACCATTGGTGGAAAAATAAACGTTTTTCTCGTACAATAATTAAGAGTTTATGATTATTTATGGAAATATACGACATCATAGGTATTTCCGTTAGGTAAATGAAAATTAACTAAAGCGGCCACGTTAAATAGCATCAATTTAATTCTGAGAATTGTTTATGAAATAAACAAAATGTAAATTATGATTGAGATTTTTCTGGTATTCCATTACAGTAAACAATTAATTAATGTTTCGTATGGCAACATTATGTTTAGAAAAATATCAGTCGAGGTCACCGTTAAATAAACTTAAGGAAAGTCAGATTTAGTTATCAAAACTCGGTTAATACAAGTGTTATGATCAGCAGTGTTACTATAAGGAATCACTTCATTACTCACCCGTGAAATGTTGACAACCGACTTATATGATGTACTATTTTGATGCGTGTATTCTCGAAATGTTATGATTATAATGGTCAATGTCGCATATCACTTTCTGACATTTTACGACCGTTTACTGCTGTGAGAGAGTAAACCCTAAGGGATAAAAGCGGCATTATAAACAAGTCGAATCTAGCTGCCTTAGGCAAATTTCACTCGTCGAACACACAAGTCGAAGTGATTTCTATCGTTTTTCTCTGAACAATCTTTGATCACGTGACATATTAAATACTTATTTTATAACTTATAAATGTTTGTGTTTTTTTTTAGAACGAATTCGTCAATTGTGACCGTCGAGCAAGGACAGAAGTCTAGTCACGGTAGCTTGCGCAAGCCGAGATGGCCTAGTGGTTAGAACGCGTGAATCTTAACCGATGATCGTGGGTTCAAGCCCGGACAGGCACCACTGAATTTTCATGTGCTTAATTTGTGATTATAATTCATCTCGTTCTTGACGGTGAAGGAAAACATCGTGAGGAATGGCGCTCCTCGTTAAGACGGAAAGGGTACCGCTGGTTTTTTAGTGGGTATTCCGATGTTCGAGGCGCACTCGGCGCCTTGGACACCGGCGAGCCACTGCCCACCACTGTTCCCGTGGGGGAAACACGTAACGCGTTTTTCCAGCGTTAAAAAAAGGGATCTGAATAAAATTATATTTTTAAACAAATAAAAATACATAAGGGTAGTTATGTTCAACGTCCTTGTACATAGCAGATACATCTTCAAATATAACTGTTGTCGTTGTTTTTTTTTTTAAATCAACAATCACACCGTTGCCTATTAAAAAAAAATAAAAAGGTTCGAAAATTAAATTTGTCATATAGATATTAACCAATGAGGTTATTATTATAAAAAGTAAAGACTTTTCATAAGTAGTATTGTACATAGTCCGGCATCAATCAAAAGATATCAACTAGAAATTCTAGACCTACTTTCTAGTAAGGGCGTCTAACTGGGCCAGTTGAGTACTAGAGATTTCTTCCACTTTTTACCCATCTATGGCGGAAAGAAGTGGGATAATGTATTAATCTTACATTTATTATTATTTATTTTACCCATCCATGAATTCAATAAATAAATCGAAATATAATTTATTTAAATAGGTATTTATAATTATTACGAGTATTATTCAAACGTAAAGTTGCAACCGGTTCGGAATGTAGATTCTACCTAGGAAAGCCGGCATGAAACTGAATACCTAATTATTTTTTCACTTATATGTATATTTACATTTAAAGCTCATTTACAACAATAAGATGGTAGTTTAGTTAAAGCGAATGGTATGGCGGACAATTACTGCCATATTGCCATATTAAAAAAATAAACATAATTTAAATTTTATTTTTTTAAATTAATTCGCTTCGTATTATGAAACCGTTTCGTTAATGTAAATGTATCCTTGTATAAGGATACGCCTTTCTTGTGTATCTCCAAGGTTGGCTGGAGTATAATAATACTAAAAACATCGAAACCTGTCTTCAAACACATGTGTAACTTGTGTGTATTACACATATATTATATACATGAGGTTTATTTACAAAGACGAGTATTATATTCATATGCTTGGACTTTGTGCAAGCCACTAACGCTAAGTGGTCACCAACTTCCATAAACATTGGCATTGTAAGAAATGTTAACCATCGCTCACATCGCCAATGCGCCACCAACCTTGGGAACTATGATGTTATGTCCCTTGTGCCTGTAATTACACTGGTTCACTCAGCCTTCAAACCGGAACACGATAACAACAATTACTGCTGTTTTGCGGTAGAATATCTGATAAGTGGGTACCTACCCAGACGAGCTTGCACACAGCCCTACCACCAGTAAAATAACCACCGTCTGGGTAATTACCAACCATTCATCATATATTCTACCGCCAAAAAATACTTAGCAATATTTTGGTCGATTGGAAGGACAAGTATGCCAGTGTTACAGGCACAAGAGACATCTTAGTTCCCAAAGTTGGTGGCGCATTGGCGATGTAAGTGATGGTTAATATTTATTCCCGTTCGCCTTCCTGTATCACATATAAAATAATATAGAAATAGCTACTTCACGAACGATGACTGCGTAGAATAGAAAGCAATAAATGCTAACAGTATTACTCTGTTGAATTGCAATTCCTATTATCTGATTAAAAATAATCTAGCTCTCTTGTCACGACTCTAAGTTAAACTACAAAACGGGATGGATTTTAGAAATTATGTAAATTAATAATTAGTTTCATGTGAAGGAAAATGTCATGAGGATTGCAAGTGCCGGAATACATGCTTGGGTATTGGAGTATCGTGGTTGAATCCGGCTCAGCTCTCTCCTCAAAATGAGGAAGGCTCAGCGGTGGGATATTACCGGCGTTGCATTCTTCAAGTTTATCTAACTAAACCGACCAAAGATTTTTTTGGATATCGATACGAATAAATACGGCACTATTTATTTTGAATTTTCACAATACGCGTCGCGCTGAACTCACTAATGTTTTTTTTAATTGCATCGCGACCTTCGGGATGCTAGCGATAAATGTTTGCGTAAAAATAATTATAATTTTTTTCCATTGATAAGAACTCACGATTAAAAACTTCTTCCTGGGATTCCCCGAATGACAAGCAACGTGATTTCGAAATATTCGTAAATATATATTTATTAATGAAGAAGCTGGTTATTATGTTTTGATTATCTATTATCGTCTTTTTTATCAGAAAAACGTGTTTATTTCCAATAACAAAGGTTATAAAGGTACAAAAATTAAAATAAAATCCATTGAATCTGCATGGAAATTTATTTGTTTATACGGCATTCGGCTGAATACCGATTGAATTATTTTAGTTGTGTTATACAAAAGCGTCGTAAAAAACACCTACCAAATTATATTTAAACTTTTGCCGATATTATCTACTCGTGTTTACCTGAAACAAAAAATAAAAAAATATTAACATTTCACTCAGCAACACCAAACATATACATATATTACAAATGGTAACACTTATAATATAAAAATATATTCTTATAATTTAAATATATATACCATTAATTAATAATTTAATTACAATAATAAAACGACGATTAAGGAATCTAAAATGAATATATTTTGACATATTGCCTGTCAGTCAGCCTTTTACTGCAAGACGACGAAAATAATACTCTTGTAATGCACCTTTTACCGTACCTAACTGATGATTTCTATGGGTAGGACCACCCACGCAACAGTATATTTACCGTCAAACGTTATTACAGCCAAAGTCGTAATATATTGTTATGTTATGGAGCTCATTGACGTAATGATTTCTTAGTGCCAATGTCTAGGCAGAGCACTTGACCGTCAGGCTGTATAAAGGTCAACCTTTTTCAAAATAATTATTTAAAAAAATATATATATATTTATACACAGTGGCGTAGTTAGGTGGACAAGGGCCCCGGTGCATAAGGAAAGAATCGGGCCCTCATCCCCTCTTTCCGTATAGCTTGAACTTATATTAGCCTTCAAAATTATAGATAGGAACAAGAATAGGAAACAGTGAGTTAAACTTATCCCTATTAGGCTGAATGATGATACATACGTCGGTTCTACCCTTCTTAGAACCTCTTTCTGAAAAAATCTTTTTTTTTTTTAATGCAAAGCTGAGGTTCGAGTGCCCCCTGAGCCCCGAGCCCCTGGTGCACAGCATCACCTGGCACTAAGATAGCTACGCCGCTGTTTATATAACTATTCTGTATTCTTAATTCAAGTTACACGTGTATAAACGTAACTTTGTACGATGTTATTTTCTTAACAAATATTTCCGCCGTGTCATCGTTGCGTTTTAAAACCGGTTACAAGCATGCGTACCGTTCATTATTTATTGAATCATTTTCATTCAAGTTAAATAATATTAATCTGTTTTTATTTAATTAATTGTTTAAACTATTGTATTATTTATATTGTAAAATATATATAATGTAAACATTGCGCGGTATTCAGCCGAATGCCGAATGTTTTCAACCATTTGTATATCTATGACGTAAATGGATATATTATGATGTTACTGGAAAGCAGAATAAATCTCGTTCGTATTTTAAAAATAATTGATAATATATGTAAACATTGACTAACAAAAATAGTTATTACTACTTATACTCTAATTAAAATTTATTTAAGATTATAGTTATTAATTTAACCTCAATTTGACAAGCTTTAAGATGAAGCGATTGCAACTCGACCTTAGTAAGCTGTCAAGGTGATAACAGGCGGCGATTCGTCGAAATTATACAGAAATTCGATATTATTGGCTGAGATATACGTATATTTCGATGATTTTATTCGTTAAAAAAAATAATGTACAATAAATGTAAATAATAATAATAATATCATGATAATATTTTAAAATATCACTTTAGTTCACCGTTATTGTAATATAGATATATATAATAGATTATTATTGTCAATTTATGTTATCAAGAGACCCATTTTCAGTTTGCAACAGACGCAGTGATTTGCGTATGAATTAAAACATTGCGAAACGAACGTTGAACTTTATGTAAATCATCTTGGATCAGCTGTTCTATTTCCGCCATTTTTATTTTTTTTATGTTCTTTTTTTAAATCATAATAAAATATAAAAAAATAATTTATTGGTCTATGATAAAGTATTTTTTATGTTATTAATCATTAGTTGATGCCAGTTTATTTTATTTTTATTTTTGTTCATAATTACTGTGAAATTATTTTAAAAATAGAACAGAGTTGATCTTGAAAAGAGAACAATAAATTCAATTCGATTATACAAAACAATAATGTCTTTGCATAATTATAATGCTGCCCATACACGATAGGAGCTTCCGCGTTATATGCAAGTTTATTCACATGTGTGGGTTTGGATTAACAAAGAACTTCTCGGTTAGATAACAAAGAGTTTTTGCGCATAAAGCGGTTGACACACTGCGCATACTAAGGCATATTGTACTGTTATTGTTTATTTTACCGTTTGTTGTTTAAATACTACATTTTTATTTGTTGTCTTTTATTTAACTTTGTTCATTTTTCTATTGACATAGTAGAAAATAAAACAAAGCAATATAAATAAGGCTGTATAGTGCAATACCTTTGTCATTTCGATTTAAAAAAACATTTCGTTCTTTAAATTTAATTTTATTAACAATGTTTTCTCTGAAATATGACCAAATAATTATAACTAATTTGATATGAACATTCAAATTAACTAAATTATTACAAAATTAATTATTAATACATTAATTATAGTATACAGTTCTTTTGTAAGATTGTGCAACATCGAGACAACGCTATTGTTAATTATTATTGTACAGACAAGTTATGCAAGTTTGATTGTGTACATTCAATATTTGTAAGAAACAATTATCAAACAAATGAGATTTCAATTAAATTATTTAACTCGATATTTATTTGATAGTAAAAATATATAAGATGATCGAAAAAAATACATTATAGAACTTTACGTTACCCCTTCGCTTCGATTGATGATATTTAATAATAAAAAAATAGCATATTCCGTGCAATAAGCGACTTTATGGCATTTATAATATAAAAAATATGATTTTGCGTAATCTTAACAACTGAAAAAAGCACGTTCTTATTTTGAAAAGGCACGTTCATAAATTAAATAATCTAAGAATCACTTACATAAAGATATAATAAGGTAAGTATAATGAATGAATGAGATAAAAAATGAAACGGAAGATATGATTATTACTTTATCGCTAAGCTTCTATAACCGGATTAAAATGAAATGGTAATTAAAATATAGCCTTTTAGAAACTGGCTGTAAATATGTGATTAAGAAAATGTTAAAGTAATATAATCAAATATTACTCGCGTGCTGTTGGGTAAAATTTATCATGAAGCAACTTTTCTTAAATGTTAGACTTGTAATAACGGCTTCGGTAATTTTTACGTTTTTTTTTCTGGTGTCTGGCTAGGTGGGCGCAAATTATTCTGCCAATGTCACAATTAAATGTAATTTTACAAAAATGATTTGTTTTCCCGAACCGTTTGTAGATTTTTGACAATC